>JAJGRX010001150.1:0-1400161 GCA_025461125.1 Carex kokanica | reverse complement strand
GTAGGGTATGGGTAAGGCTAATATTAATTGGTAATGTTACGTAAGGTATGGGTAAGACTCATTCAACATTTACATTCGTATGAAATTATCTCAGATGTCCGCCCATAAAATAGAACGACGAGAGGTTACACATGTCCCAATTTTCCACTAATATCCGGTTAACAAAATTATCGCGAGCCAAATCTTATTTCTTGCTAAGAGTACCTTATGGTTTGATTAAATGTTCTTCACTCAGGTAGCACGGAAAAATACTACCTCGAACGCCATCCGCATGGAAAATACTACATCGAACACCGACCAAGCAACTGGAACTACTAAAGGTACATATACCCTACCTTCCACTAGCATCCAGTTAACGATATAACTCAAGCAAAATGTTATCATTCTTGCTAATACCTAAAGATTGATTTAATTAATTGTTCTCTCCCCCTCAGGTACATGGGACAAAATTATGGCCATACTCTTCCCACCAGAAGACACTATAGGTACATATATCCCTACTTTCCTCCAACTTCTGGTATAACTGTATTAACTCCAGCGAATCTTATCTATTGTTAAGACTACCTTAAGATTTAATTTCAATATTCTGTTGAATTTCAGAGAATTGATTTGACTAAAAGCTTATTGCTCAAATAGTTATATTTACAATGTATAATCTGAAATTAAAATATATACAACCCAAGTCTTTCGACCCATTGAAAATGATTCCGGAAATGGAATTTAGACCGTTTCTTGATTTCTTGATTGCCGTTTATGGAAAGGGAAAGAGAAGAGAATAGAGAGAGTGGTTAATTCGCAAGATTCAAATGTGGTAAAGCTATGTATACTTGGTTGTATAATCTCAAACATTTTTAAATATGATGAGTTTGGGAATTTAAGGACAATAAATAGATTATTGTCGAAAAAATTGCTTACTTGCCTATGCGTATAGTTTGAAATTTACATGGTTCTAAATTTAAAAATATACAAGTATTTTTAAATATGATAAACTTATTAGCTTATTGGGTAAGGGTACGGGTAAATGCCACAAAAAAAACTTTTACTATTAGCTTATCGGGGTAAGGTTCTAAATTCAGAAACATGATTATTGTCGGAAAACACTTGGTTAGCTTATCGGGTAAGGGTACAGGTAAGAGTTATTTGGTGCCCGTTACCCAATAGAATAATTGATAAATATTAATTTATATATGATAAACTTGTATTTACACAAATAACAATATATATTTTATATTAGAGTGAGTATATGGCACTATTCATATCACGGGTTGGTCCGTAATACGGATCAAAATTTTTGTTTTCAAAATCCTAACGGTTGATCCGAACCGTTCACTTGATCTGAATTTTACATTTTTTTAGAATTTTTTTACTATTTTTAAAGATAGGTAGAAAATCACTTGATTTGAAAATTCTTGACCATCCAAAAAACATTGATTTTCTACCTATTTTTAAAAATAGTAAAAGAATTCTAAAAAAATTGGTTTGTAAGTACATATTCATATGAAAATCATGTAGAACGGTTCGGATGGACTGTTAGGATTTTGAAAACAAAAATATTGATCCGTATTATGAACCGAATTGTGCTATGCATGGTACCATAGACTCACTTTCCTTATTATTATGACTCAATTAATATATACGACATTTTGTATTATTTTTTATTTAGCAATTTATGATAAAATTGATTTATTCAAAGTTTTATATAAATAGTTTTTTAATTAGTAATTTATGAACAAATATATTTATACAATATTTTATATTGCCATATTTGATTTATATTTTTTATTTTTTAAATAATAGGATAACAATTATAACTTTATATTTTATGATATTACGATACATAACTTGTTGAATATATATTTTTTTATATTAAATTTTATAAGATATTAACTTATTCGATAATTGAGGAGGGATCCGCTTACAACATTTGAAAGTTACAACATATTACAACAATTTGTTTTGCGATTTTTAAAGTCGAAATAGTCGATCCAAACCGTTCAACATGTAATATGTACTAAAATGTGTTTGAAGATCAAATTTTATATTTTTTTTGAATTTTTTACTATTTATTAATTATTTTATAATACTGTTGTTTTTCAGTGGTCCAGAATTATCTAAAAACAGCAGTTTTATAAATACAAAATAAATAGTAAAAAAAGTTCAAAAAAATGTAAAATTTGATCTTCAAACACATTTTAATACATATTACATGTTGAACGGTTTGGATCGACTGTTTGGACTTTATAAATCGCAAAACTAAATTGTTGTAAGATGTTGTAACATTCAAATGTTGTAAGTGGATCCCTCCTCTCGATAATTATCCATATTCATATTTTTACTCGTTATTTTAACATGTAAGGTAGGGAATGGGTAAGTCTAATAGTTAATGGGTAAGTGTACGTAATTTGGTTTGGGTAAGATTCATTCAATATTGACATTCATATGATAATATCATTTCTGACCCATACGGTACCCATTGGCAACCCTAGGAATTAATAATTTTCTTACCATAAACATATAGTATTTGTTATTTTTATTTCAGTCATTTTGGTTTGTTTGGTTTACTATTTGTTGTTCAACCATAAAAACGGGAAGTCTTCTTTTGTAACAAAAGTATTGAAGGACCAATTTTTTATTTAGTAGACAAGGAAATTCTCTTATGCATTGAGAGACTTGGTATATATATATTTTTTTTACTTAATATGGTGTATGAAAAAAATAGTCGGTTCTTATTCTAGCTCAAACTGTCAATAATGAACAAGGTATTGTACTCCCTCCAAGCCTGTATTTAAATGTCAAATGAAAAAAAGGTAACATTAGTAATTGAAAGAGAAATGACTAATAAAATATGAACTTTATGCAGACAATATAGTCCTATATGATGAGAGCATTATGGACGAAAGCAAGGCTATTTTGGAAGGCTTTTGCTGGCTCAAAATCTTCAAGCGCCTGTTGGTAGATGTAACTTTTGAAGCAGAACTGTTAATGAAGAGTCAGGATCGCCTCTCAGATCTCAACTCGACTAACGCACTTAAATTGGTCGCTATCGAGCTCTCATTCCTATATGATGTCCTGCATACGAAGGCAGTCCACATGCACAGCATTTCAGGCCGTGTATTGCGCTATTTCTCTCTGGTCTCCATCATAGCTGCACTCGTTGTATTTCATCTTCTTGACAAGCAAAAGTATGTACCTGGAGATATTATCATAACCTACGTTCTATTTGGTGCAGGCCTCAGCCTTGAGGTCATCGCTACCATGCTTCTTGTATTCTCAGATTGGACAGTCGCGGCACTTACCAGGACGAAACCCAGCCAGTGTGTTGCAAGTTGTATAGTCGAATTGGTGAAAGGATTTTTCTTGAAGGGATTTTTCTTGAAGGATGGAAAACCTCGGTGGGCCCGAACCATTGGGCAGTTCAATCTCGTAGGTGTCTGCCTGAGAGACAGGGACACTGTATTAGCAAAGATCATGAGATTTCTAAAAATAAAACATTGGTGGGACAACATGTGTGAGAAGAGTTTAAAACCTTTGAAGCCGGGGTTGTTGGAGGAAATTATGTTCACTGAGGCAAAAAGGAGAGCGCAAAACGTGCATATATACAATGTGTTAGTAGAGGCAAGAGCATATAGGGGAAACAAAGCATTGGAACGTCACGGCCAACTGGAGAAACTGAATTGGAGCATGAAAAGGGAATTTGATGAGTGCATTATCTTGTGGCATCTTGCCACAGACATTTGTTATTATAATGATACTCCCAACCAACCTAACAGGAATGACTCCGATAATAAGCTTGAAACTTCCAACCAACCTAAAGGGAATAATGACACCGAGGGTGAAACTTCCAACCAACCTAAAGGGAATAATGACACCGAGGGTGAAACTTCCAACCAACCTAAAGGGAACAATGATACCGAGCGTGAAACTTCCAACCAACCTAAAGGGAATAATGACACCGAGGGTGAAACTTCCAACCAACCTAAAGGGAACAATGACACCGAGGGTGAAACTTCCAACCAACCTAAAGGGAACAATGACACCGAGGGTGGAAGTTCCAACCAACCTAAAGGGAAGAATGAAACCGAGCGTGAAACTTCCAACCAACCTAAAGGGAACAATGACACCGAGGGTGAAACTTCCAACCAACCTAAAGGGAACAATGATACCGAGCGTGAAACTTCCAACCAACCTAAAGGGAACAATGACACTGAGGGTGAAACTTCCAACCAACCTAAAGGGAACAATGATACCGAGCGTGAAACTTCCAACCAACCTAAAGGGAACAATGACACTGAGGGTGAAACTTCCAACCAACCTAAAGGGAACAATGATACCGAGCGTGAAACTTCCAACCAACCTAATGGGAATAATGACACCGAGGGTGAAACTTCCAACCAACCTAAAGGAAACAATGACACCGAGGGTGAAACTTCCAACCAACCTAAAGGGAACAATGATACCGAGCGTGAAACTTCCAACCAACCTAAAGGAAACAATGACACCGAGGGTGAAACTTCCAACCAACCTAAAGGGAACAATGATACCGAGCGTGAAACTTCCAACCAACCTAAAGGGAATAATGACACCGAGGGTGAAACTTCCAACCAACCTAAAGGGAATAATGATACCGAGCGTGAAACTTCTTCCAACCAACCTAAAGGGAATAATGAAACCGAGCATGAAACTTCCAACCAACCTAATGGAGAAAATCAAGAACCTTCCAACCAACCTAATGGAAGAACAAATTGTTGGTCTCTGCCTAAGAGAAAGGTACAACCCAATGAAAAAATTGACGAGCGTGATGTTAGTTGGAAGACATCCAATTACATGGTCTATCTCCTAACCCAGCAGCAGTCAATGATGCAGCTCGGATATGGTAAGACACGATTTGAGGCCACATGTGCTGTCGTCAAGAATAAATTAAAGGGTAAGGTAAAGCTCGAACACAAGAATGCACGCGACAAGTATGCACGCGACAAGCATGCACGCGAAGAGCTTAAGAAGGATGACGGGGCCGCAAAGAATGAAGGGAAGAATGAAGGGGCCGCAAAGAATGAAGGGGCCACAAATAAAATGGGCATATCGGTATTAAAGAAGATATGGGCCAATTTGAGAAGCTGGGGTAGGCGTAAGAGGGAGGAGGATAAGCGTAAGCGGGAGGATGAGGAAGAAATGGGAGAATTGGTATTAAAGGCTGGCCTTAAACTTGCAACTGAGTTGCTGGAAGTCGACCAAGAAATAAGATGGAAGTTAATTAGCGAGACCTGGATGGAGATGCTGGGATATGCCGCCATTCATTGCAATTCATACCAACATGCCAGATCCCTGAGCAGGGGTGGAGAATTGCTCACTCATCTCTGGTTGCTGATGGCTCAATTGGGAGTTGTTGATGAGCACAAGGTGCAGCAATACCAACCTGGTACCGTCTAATTCTTATATAATTATATGTGTTCCTTTTTTTATGTGAAGCAAATAATCACTCCTTTTCCTCCGTAGGCAAAGGATTTACATGTTTGATATTTTTTTTTTCTTTGTACCGTTTCTTTTATATGTAACATGATTGTTGTTTTCTATGAACTGGAATAAATGGAGTGTACGCATGGTCATTTTAATGTACTTGTATTTTGTTTTAATTTATCAATGTGTTTGATGAGAAAAAGTTGTTAATTAAGGGCAATGCCTAGTATGAAGTGTAATTAGTGAGAGACCATTCTCTGAATTTAAGAAGAGAATTTTTCCAAGAATTACAAAGATTGCAACCAACTGATGACACTCTCTAGCTATTATATAGGGACTTCAATGTTACTCTACGCCTTTCTAGGATGATGGCTTGTAATCTAGAATTCTAATGAATTTAATATAGTAGTTTCATTTATCTATCTTGTGTGCTTTATTTTATCTCTACTGCAATTTATTCTTTGTATTACTAACTTAGTATGGTGCGTGCTACCCTAGTCTGTATGGTGATGGTCATACCATAATGATTGACATTTAAAATTAAATCTAAGAAAATACATCATGTAGAAGACAAAATAAGAAAGATAGATTAAACCAATCTCTTTGCTTGACATGTAAAGCACATGTAAATACCAGATTAATATAATAAAAACCCATTCTTCATTTCTAAACTCATTAATAGTGGTGTCTACTTGGTTCATTTTCCCTTTCAAAATTTTCTAGATTAATTGTCTAGATTACATGCTTGGTTTCAGACAAACAGAATAAGAAACCTCCAATTAAACAGTACACTCCTAGGCTAACAAGTATTTAGTTTTTAAATAACAGGAAATTCAAATATTACATAAAAGAAAGAAATGATAATGAGCATTCTTTTAAGCCCCAATTCCCCACTATCTACAAAAATGGTTTTAGTTCACCCAAAAATCAACGTTGATGTTGTAGTTGCAACAGTCGGGTGTATGCCCCGTCAGCCCTAGAAACCAACTCAGCATGGCTCCCATGCTCTACAATTTTTCCTTCATGCATCACTCCAATAGAATCAACCGCACGTATCGTAGAAAGCCGGTGAGCAATTAACACGGTCGTGCGTCCCTTCATGATTCGCTCCAATGCCTCTTGCAAAACACACTCTGACTCTACATCCAAAGCACTAGTTGCCTCGTCTAGGAGCAGCACCGCAGGGTCTTTTAAAACCGCTCTAGCAATTGCAATTCGCTGCTTTTGGCCCCCTGACAACTGGACCCCACGCTCACCAACTGATGTCTTGTACCCGTCAGGAAGTTGACTGATAAACCCATGTGCATTTGCCACCTTTGCTGCCTCCATTACCTCTGTTTCGGTAACACCATCTTTCCCATATGCAATGTTTTCAAATATGCTTGAAGCAAATAGAACCGGCTCCTGTTGCACGAGACCGATTTTTAACCTAAGGGATTTCAGGTTGAGTCTCTTGATGTCTTTACCATCCATCATCACCTTCCCAGCCGTTGGATCGTAGAATCTCTCAATCAGAGCAATTACAGTGCTTTTACCCGAACCACTTGCACCCACAAGTGCTTGACTTTGCCCAGCACGAATTCTTAGGTTAAAGTCCTTTAAAATTTGAACATCAGGCCGTGCTGGGTATGAAAAGTCAACCCGCCGAAATTCAATCTCACCACGCATAGACTCAACCGGGTCAGCCTCCGGGTCATCCGGTTCAATACGGGTCGGGCGGTTTAAAACTGCAAAAACCGACCTGATTGACTCACCACCACGTACAATTTCAGGTGCAAGGCTAACTGTCTCAGCAACTGAATTGGCAGTTATAACCAAAACAACAAAGACTTGTATAACTTTGGAAAAGGTGGAATGGTGAGACCTGACAAGGTGGGCCCCAAACCAGAGAATGAGGGCCTCAGAAGCATAAAGAGAGAGTTGGGATAAGCCAAAGAGGATACCGGCAGTCTGGGACCGGCGCAAGCTGTGACGGAGCGGGACCCGCAGCTCGTGCCGAAAGAGAGAAACTATCTTGTCCTGTGCATTAAATGCAGCCACTGTTCGGATGTTGCTCACGCCTTCACCGGCAATCATGCTTGTTTTTGCGTGTGCCTTGGCTGTATCACCTGCAAATCCCTTCATTGAAAGTTGCTGGGTGAAGGAAAAAAAAAATGTCAGTTAATATAAATTAGCAGTTTTATTACAATGCTGTGCTTGAAATCTTTATGATTGGTACATTTTCTTAAAAAAAAATTTAACCCAAAGAAAAGCATGGGGAAAAGGCTCCCACAGAGCATCAGCTTTTGGCAGCAAATGCAAATGCACTCAGAAGCCATAATTTATTGTTTAAAATAATAGTGTTCTGGACGAATTGCATGAATATTTCGTTTCAGTAGCAAAAAATAAATAAATAAATAAAAAATCTTTGGTCCCTTTAGAGTATTTCCATTCAGTAGAAAGAACCGAAAAGAAGTTTTATTTAGAATTTATTTTTTTGCCTCACTATGCACGGATTCTAAAGGGACCCAAAAATACTTTTTTGTAATATTATTTCTTTAAATAAAAAATACTCTTTTTTAGATATAAATAAAAAAATATTGCTCAGAAGCAATAGTACAGTGTCTCTACCCTCTTTTTTCAAAATGTTCTGACACAATACAGACAAAACAGCAAAGAAAATATTATCAGTCTATCTAACAAGGTGGGCCAATGGGGCATTTAAGTGGGCCAATGAAGGAACTCATGCAATGAATTAAGTCAGAAGCATCCAAGAAAAATAAATTGTGTGCAGAGTCTTGGATTTGTTGGCCCAATAAAACAAAACAAGAAACCTTTTTAAAAAATTTGCAGAGAAATAAAAGACATGTTTCCTAGAAAAGGAAAAGTAAAACAAGGTCATTCAAATGTTTATCCAAAAATAATCTAGAAAAGGGAAGATAATTGATATGTATAAACATAGCAAAATTTCTATAAAGTGGTCAAATTATAAATATCAGGCAAAACATGCATAATATAGAATGTAATTAGGACCCAAATGGTAAAAACATGTTTTGTAATTTATGACATCCTCGGTTTAAATTTTTTTAATAAGAAAATAGTGAGACTAATAAAAATCAAGCATTTCCCAAAAAAAAAAAAAAAACACTTTGAAGGACGTTTAGGTAAAACCATATTGTTTTAAGGGTTGAAGAGAAAGCAATTCAAATTAAATAACATATGACTTTGAAGAAGGTGTGTGGTGCAACATGTGATGATTTTTTAAAAAGATGTAAATAAAAGTACATCAGGGACTGATTTAATAAACAAGTCAAAAGAGGAAAAGGCACATGGTGTAGCGTCAGTTTAAAGTTATGACAGTGTGACAGAATACAGTGTGGGGCCCAGAATACAGTACACAAATGGGTGTTGATTAGATTTATTTCTTTTGGAAAGGATACTTTGCTCCAACATGTTGCCTTCCAGATATATTAACCTATTGGTCACTTACAAATGGGCCCCAACATTTTTTGGGTCACAATGAAGAAAATCAATGGCAACTACTTTTGACTTCAATTTTTTCAATTTTATATTAACCTAGCTCTATATGCCTCTTAGTCAATGGCAAATACATTCCATATATCCTTAAATGCAAAGATATTTTAATTTCTCAATGCAAAGATATATCCTTATATACTATACAAACACATTCCTATAATTCTATCTATTTTTTCGATGATATACCAATATTGTAAATAACGGTATGTACTCGTTGGACAGACAGGGTACTGCCAAGCGATTATTCGGAAATAATCGGTCATAATCGGAAATAATTGGCCATAATCGGAAATAATCGGCCAATTAGTCGAAAAAATCCGTGACAATTTGGTCACCGCCAACGACTAATCGGCCGATTAATCGGCCTAAACGGACGTTTTTTACAACACTCAGTACACAGCATAAAAACAAACCTGCCTCCTTTGATGGTGAAAGGTAATATTCCCTTACTTTTAGGTGGGTATTCAGTTTAATGTTTATTTACCAGGACGCCCCATAAATCTCCTAAATCCAAGATCAAAATAGATTTCATGGTAAAAGGTAATATTCCCTTACTTTTACCTTATTCTTTTTATATTTTTTTTTTTTTGTGTGAAAGGAGATTTTGCATTATGCATCCAAGCTACTTTGCCTAATCTTTTACAGAGATTAACAGTAAGATCGCCAATTTTTTCTTAGTTAGTTACCTGGGCAAAGTTGGCGAGGACTAACAAAGGAAAAGTGACGAGAATAAGCAAAGCAACCCTCCATTCAATAATAAATCCAACAATGAAGGAGGTGAGAAGTGAGGTCATGTTTTGCAAAATGACCGAGATTCTTTCGGCAATGGCTGGCTTCACATCTGCTGCATCTGTTGCCAATCGTGCTGCTACTAAACTCGAGTTGTTCTCCTCTTCATCAAACCACCCCACTTCATTCCTCAATATCACTACAATAGCAAAGAGATACTATTAGAATACTACATAAAAGTATTCATATAAAACGAGATGGTCCGATTCAAACAGCTCAACATGATCTCCATATTGAAATGTGCTTGGAGACTGAATTTTACATTTTTGGAAAAAAAAGTTACTATTTTTTTAGATATGTATAAAATCGTGGGTTTTTTTTATGGTTCACAAATTTATGAAAAACAGCGATTTTGTACCTATCAAAAAATAGTTAAAAATTTCCAAAAAATTGTAAATTTGGGTTTCCGAGCACATTTTAATATGGAGATCATGTTAAAGGGTTCGGATCGACTGTTTGAACTTTGCAACACTACTTGATGTAATTTAGCCTATCTCCATATAAAAATACTTAAAAGACTTCATTATGGTACGTAGTAGTATACCAGTAAGCATCATTCGTCGAACCCGTGTTGTGAGATTCTCTCCCATTATACTAAAGAAGTAGTGTTGCACCAAGTACGCAAAGACTGCATAAAAACCCGTGCCTATGAAAACAAACACAAACTCCCTTGTTTTCCTCTCCATGGCATTGATATCTCGGTAATAAAACACCTCTATCATATTACCCATAACGATAGCAAAAGTGGGTCCAATAAAACCCGATAGCACCGATCCGATCGCACCCAAAACAGCATACGGCCATTCTGGTGCATTCATTTTCAAGAGTTTGAAGAAATAACCCTTCGGTGCAGGGTACTTTTTCACATTATCTGCATTTGATATCATCTCAATTCTACCATCAGCTCCAGTGCTATAGGAGTAACTCAAGTTTCTCAGACTTCCTGATCGAAGAGAGAGTGATTTTGTAGAGAGAGAATGGCTAAGGCGTGAAGAACGGGAACGACAGGTTGAGGGGGCCCCAAAATCTCGATTTCTCGCCATTTCTTGAAACCTGATTAGGGATGCGTAGGCCCCATTTGACCCCTTTGTTAGAAGCTCCTCATGGGTCCCGGTCTCAACAACCTGGTATTAGACACATGTTAGAATTGTTAACAAAATTAGTTAGCAGAATTGGTTAGAAATGTTGACTAGTCAAACTAGTCATTAGGACCTTAACAGAATTCGGTTAGGATTGTCAATCAACCGAGTATCATCTTTATCTCTCTCTCTCTCCTTTGTGTAAATTCTTAAAACCTTTACCTGGCCTTGTTGAATGACAGCAATCATGTCAACATTTCGGATTGTAGAGAGGCGATGTGCTACAACCACAGTCGTGCGACCAACCATGAGGCGATCAAGCGCTTCTTGCACTATATTTTCAGAGGCCGTGTCTAATGCACTTGTTGCCTCGTCTAAGAGGAGGATTTTGGGGTTTTTTAGCATGGCACGGGCAATTGCAATTCTTTGCTTTTGACCACCTGACAGCTGGAGGCCTCTCTCTCCAACCTGCAATAATTAGGATATTATGTAATTCTAGTAAAAATATATATATATATATATGCACATGCTTTATAATCTTTATTAGTCTAGTTGTGTTGTTTTCTTAATAATATTTACATACAAATCAGAAAATATCTGGAACTTGAACAGGGCTTAGTTGTAGAGTGAGACTACGGAATTATGCATAGCGCATATTGGCCCGTACTATGGATCAAGATCCCAATTTTCAAAGTACAAACAATCGATCTGAACCATTCAACATGATCTACATATAAAAATGGACTTGTAGATCAAGTTTTACATTTTTTATAATTTATTTGCTAATTGTTTTAGATAGGTAGAAAATCACTTGATCTAAATGTTCATCACCATTCAAAACTAGTGATTTTCTACCTATCTAAAAAAATAGTAAAAAACTAAAAAATGTAAAATATAGTTTGCAAGTACATTTTCATGTGACAATCATGTATGTATCAGCAGCTAAGTTGTATACTATACTGACAAGTAGATACAAGCAAGTAAATCAAAACAACTATCGAATGGCAATGAAGGCTGACCTGAGTATTGTAACCGTTTGGAAGGAGAGAGATGAAGCTATGAGCATTAGATGCTGAGGTGGCAGCCTCGACCTCAGCCATGGTCGCGTCAGGCTTGCCATATAAAATATTTTCGAGGATAGTTGTTGCAAACAGTGCAGGTTCTTGATTCACCAACCCAATTTGGTCTCTTAACCATCTCAAGTGTAGAGTTTTTATATCAACATTATCCAGTAACACTTGCCCTGAAAATTTTAATAAATGAAAGTTGTAAGACTAGAGAATTACTCAATTTGTGATATTAAAATCCAGGAATTCAAAAGAAAAGAGAAGAACTATAGGAGAAAAATGTGCTCCAACAAGCTCGGTACTGTGATCACGAAACTGCAGTAAAAACCTGTTCTTTAGTAAAATCACTTTCTATTGGAAATTCCAAAAGTTTTATTAAAAAAAAACCAAATAAAAGAACTTTTGGTTTTTACAGAATAGATATAGATTAAAATGCTATAGATTAGAGAACTAGCTTTGAAATAACTGATTCATATTAATTTAAATCTCTTATTTTTTGAATTATTTTTTTTATTTCATCATTTAACGAATTCCATCAACTGATGATTTGACTAATTCATTAATTAATCAGATTAATAACTTAATTGTTTGGACTTTTAGAGCAGTCTTTTTTTAGTACCATAAATTCATTTTGATAAACTTTTGTTGGTCTTCCTTTGGTATAAAGTTTGAGCTCTTGAGAATTTTTGTGAGAAGAATTAAAAGTATTTGAAAATCACATACATAATTTCTCTATATTCTGATTCATTTTGGTACTTCCTTACAAAAAGGAAAAAAAAATAGCAGCCCCTTTTGCAATTAGAAGTAACTTTTCTAATTATAGCAGATTCGAATTAGAAGTAAAAAAATAGAAAGGTTTTTAAGATGGACAAAACTGGTACTTAGAAAAAAAAAAAATTTCTCTCTCTCTTCTCAATAGTTGAATTTCTGCCCTCAAAATAGCAGCTCCCATTATGTATTAGGTATTCTCCCAAAATTAAGAAAACTATATAAGGAGTGAACAGTTAAAATACCATTTGAAGACAATATCCAAACTAATTGATCCTGCTTTGAGAAATCTATAGTGAAGTTAGAAAATTGGGCCTGAAATTCTTTCCATTCACATAAATAAATACCAACTAATTGCCTATTAAAGTCTAGAATGAGTTTCCCTTTAGTAATAAATGTGAAATGTGCTATGTAAAGAACACACATGAACCCATCTGTCAATCCAAAAAAAGTGTATTAGAACCATTGCCAACGACTTTGTTAATACCCAAATTAGTCATGGCTTGATCTTTTAGCCAGAATGGTTTTCACATCCTATTAACAACCATTTCAAAGCATCTACCACTATAAATAACAAAGTGTCATTAAAACAAAGTGCAAGTTTAAAATGCTATCTTACCTGAAAAGTTACCTACTAAACATGATACCTCTCCATCTTGTCTATTGAAATTTTTATTTTAACATTTTTGTGTCACTTTATTAACTTTAATAATATCTCCAACTTTACACTTTTCATATATTTATACAAATGGAGTCAAGGTGTATGTTTGAAACAGTTTAAAACTAAATATCTCACGTAGGCATATTACTTCCATGGCAACGCATCAAAGTATACATTAATAATAAGAGGAGGGATTCACTTCCAACATTTCTAAGTTACAACATCGATCTTACAACAATTCGGTTTTGTAATTTTCAAAGTCCAAATAGTTCAACATGATTTATATATTGAAATGTACTTGGAGATCAAATTTTCCATTTTTTGAATTTTTTACTATTTATTAAGTATTTTACAAAACTGTTTTTTTTTCAAGTGATCCAGAATTGTCTAGAAATAACAGTTTTCTAAAATACTTAATGAATAGTAAATTTTTAAAAAAAATGTGAAATTTGATCTCCAAGCACATTTTAATAGAGAGATCATGTGGAACGGTTTGGATTGACTATTTGGACATTCAAAATTACAAAACAGAATTGTTGTAAGATATTGTAACTTACCAATTTATATTGTAACTTGCTAATTAAGTTCCCACATTAATAGTTTGGACTTTTAGAGCAGTCTTTTTATGAGTACCAGAAATTCATTTTGATCAACTTTTCTTGGTCTTGCTTTTGTATAAAGTTTGAGCTCTTGAGCATTTTTGTGAGAAGAATTACAAGTATTTGAAAATAAGATGTATAATTTCTCTATATTCTGATTCATTTTTGGTTCTTCCTTACAAAAAGAAGATAATAGCAGCCCCTTTTGCAATTCGAAGTAACTTTTCTAATTATAGTAGATTCGAATTAGAAGTAAAAAAACAGAAAGATTTTTAGGATGGACAAAACTGGTACTTGGAAAAAAAAATTCTCTCTCCTCTCAATAGTTGAATTTCTGCCCTCAAAATTGCAGTTCCCATTATGTATTAGGTATTCTCCCAAAATCAAGCAAACTATACAAGGAGTGAACAGTTAAAATACCATTTGAAGACCTTATCCCAACATGATTTCTACATTAAAATGTACTTGGAGATCAAATTTTACATTTTTTTGAATTTTTAACTATTTAGTATTTTACAAAACTGTTGTTTTCAAGTGGTCCATAATAGTCTAGAAACAACAGTTTTCTAAAATACTTAATAAATAGTAAAAATTTTAAAAAATGTAAAATTTGATCTCGAAGCACATTTTAATACAGAGATCATGTTGAACGGTTTGGATTGACTATTTGGACATTCAAAATTACAAAACAGAATTGTTGTAAGATATTGTAACTTACCAATTTATGTTGTAAGTGGATCCCTCCTCTAATAATAAAAAAACTATATTATAAGTTGGTAATACAACAATAATCACGAATTTTAGGTTTTTGAAAAAAAAAACATTTAAATCACTTAGTGAGAACAACAAAATATAAACTAAGTCTTATTATTTTTAACTAATGTGGAAAAAAAATTCATTAAAGGTTTCTATAACCATTAAATGTTATGAATGATATGAGTACGGTGTTATGAATTTTATAGAGGATGTACGAAACAAAGAGTTTTAAGAAATATTTAGAAAATACTTATGAATTATTTTTCATTTTTTTTTACAATCTAAAAGTATTTGTAAAATTAAATTAAATTATATTTGTAATTAAAAACTTTATTATAAGTTGTTCGAAATGTACATAACTTGCTAATTAAGTTCTCAAATAACTCGACACTGTGAGTAGAGTTTGTAATGCAACAACAATCACGATTTTTAGATTATTGAAAAAAAAATATTTAAATCACTTTAGTGAACACAAAAATGTGAACTAATCTTGTTATTTTTATAGATAGTCATAGCACTGGCCAATATGCGCAATGCATAGTACCAAAGCCTCACTCGAAGATAATTATTATATAAATTATACTTCTAATGTCAATTTTTAAGCTTAAACTAATGTGCCTATGATTTAAATTCATTGAGGATTTCTGGATCGATAAAATGTTTTGGTTCATATGAGGATGATACTATTAATTTTTTAGAATATACTTGAAAATTATTTCCTAAAGATTTTTTTTTTGACAATCTGAACAATATTTTAAAATCAAATATGATAATAATGATAATTAGATTATATGTTTGAAATATAACTTGCTAGTTGCTTCTCAAATAATTCTGCACTTGCTAATGTGAATAATCAAGGATCCATATATATATACATATAAATATACATACATATATATACATATATATATATATAAAGAGTTGGACTACGGTGCTTTGCAATGTATAGCCCCTCTTATACATTATACTCTAAATTGTTAGTTTTGATTTCCAAACAACCGATCCAAACCTTTCAATTTGATATCCATATTAAAATGTGCTTGGAGACCAAATTTTATTTGTAATTATTTGTAATTCAAAATCAGTCCTTCCTTGTATATTTTGATAACCAATTTTATATTCCTTCAATTAAAATCGCTTCCATAAATCCGTTACATAGAAGCTGGATCCATGCATTGGAGGGATAAACCCCAATTAGTCAACTGAACAAACATGTCATGTGACAAATAATATTAAAAACTAATATCACACGTGACAAACATGTCAAGTGTTATGCAAAACACACTCTGACTCCACATCCAAAGCACTAGTTGCCTCATCAAGTAGCAGCACTGCAGGGTCTTTCAACACGGCTCTGGTGATTCTGATTCGCTGCTTCTGGCCCCCTGACAGCTGGACCCCACACTCACCGACAGCTGTTTCGTACCGGTCTGCAAGTTGGCTGATGAACTCATGCGCATTCGTCACCTTAAACTGATCTTTCATTTTAAGCAGACTTCAGATCTTTCATTTTCAATTGTTGAAATCCCCATGCAAATTCAGCTTTGAAAGTCAATTCTTTGGGCCTTCAGGCTCTTAAAATTCTAAATAACAAGAAAAAGACAAGTGGAACAGAGCTTGGGCTTTTATGGGCTGTGTCCACAAAAGAAAAAGGAGGCATTAAATCACATCAGGCTTGGGTGGAGAACATGAAATTGAATGCTTGATCAAGAGTAAAAATGTTCCATGTGGGCTAATAAACGATTAATTAAATTAATAGAAACGCCATTAATACAAAAACGGGAATATCTATTAAGCAAATGCGGGATGGTTATTGACTTATTTCGACCCAAACTAATTATAATAACTAGTGAAGGAAAACAAGTGTTGATTTGTCAATTTAATGGGCCACGTTTTTAACGAACAGAACGATTCAAACAGCCCACTAAAGAGTGAATAAAATAATAATCTTTCACTGTTAACTGAATTTTTTTTTCCTTGTAGCTTTTATTTTTTTATTTTTAATTGGAAAATGCCACCAAAATAAGCCTCTAAAAGATTTGACCGTATAGATGTCTTGTCCATAAGCGTGTCAATAACACCCTTTTATTCATTTACCCGACTCGTTTTGTATTCGATAAAATGGAAATGAGTAAGATTGTTATTTTGTTAGTTTATCGGGTATATGTGTAAAGTTTCTTTTTTTATTACGTTACAGGGTAATTATTAAAATTAAAATTAATTACATATATATATATATATTACCCTACTCGTAACTTATTCGATAAGACGGGTAGATTTTTTTCATTAGTTTATTGAATATGGATAAGGGTAAAGTTTTCTTTGTTTGCTTAAATTAAATGCTTCCATACAGCGACATTGTTAAAATTTGGAGCCAGTGGTTGAGATGTCTCTGTATTACTACACATTTTTTAATTCCTTCCTACCGTCTTCTTTTTCCTCACTATTACACATGGTGAAAAAAAGAACATGTAAAACTTTTCCTAAAAAAAGAAGCTGTATTCTCCCAACCAAGGATGCAAAAATGTTTTTTTGGTGTTACGGTTCAATATCGCTACGTACTCTGTTTACAACCTTTCATATGTCCCTTAACGGTCCATTACCTGCTAAATATTTTGGAGCATAGTACTTATATTTCCAAGTTTTCGTCCCTCAAATATTTCTAACTATATGTTTTCAATTTTTCTACCAAAATAGATAAATATTTATTGCGCAATATATAGTCTATTTTGCATTTTTAGAGTAAATTAATCCAACAAGTATGGAAGTTTCAAATGCTAGTCAATTTATTATGGTGAAATCGTCAAATATGATTGCAAAATTATATTGTATTTTGCGTGTTTTGGGGAGAATTAATGCTTTCGGTAATATTGGTTGCATTGGGGTTTTATAAATTATGCATCTTGGTTATTGTATATATGGTATTATGTGTGAGTTTAAATCTATAAAAATCATATTACATTCTATATAAAAAGGTGATTTTAAAATATTGTACGAGAATTTAAGAAAATATGATAGGACAAAAATTTAAAAGAAATATTTTGAAAAATATTTGACCACATTCATTAAATATTCTTATTCTACAAGAATATCTCATAAAAAGCAATTGAATTGACTGTATTTAACTGTGAAATGAATTATATATGCTTGAAATAAGAGGGAGGAAAAGGTAGAGGTAGAGGCCACTACATTTTTTTTAGAAAAAATTAAAATATATCATAGAGATCGAACATAGAGAACTTAAAATTGCAATATGTTGCAATGCAAAAATGGAGTGAGACTGAGAAAGTCATACAGAGGATAGAGGTGTGAAGAGAAAAAGATACTGACAGGAATGTCAAACAGAGAATGTATGGAAACAAGTAAGAAATAAAAAGCGAGGAAAAAGTACCTTGTGGAATCTAAAGAATAAAAAATTGCTAGTTCGCGCACAAGCATAGCAAAGTTTGAGATCTGAAAATCATATCTACAAAATTTAAGAGTAAATATATTCAATTTTTGACGATTTTGGAATGAAAAATAACCTTATGTGAAAAGTTTAAGGATGACTCCGGAGTCCGTTTAATTGGTTTCTTAGTATCAAAATTACTTAAAAAACTAATAATTCATATATTTTCGAATTTGCTTATCATGCTCATGAGTAAATCGTGAGTTCGTGACCATTATAGAATCAACACACAACATGCATAATAAGAAAAAAGAGTAAATGTGCCACATGATTTAAATGGGAAACACCAAATCCATTAAAAACATTTCATTTTACTCATTGTAATCACAACATACATTATAATTAACAAACTGAATGGAGTGCACAACATACATTAAAACAATCACGTAAAGAACAAAGGACACACATGCACAAAGAAAAATAAAAAGAACTGAATCAAACCATGAGACTGAAAGCAGCATTTCAATTATTTATATCTTTGTCAGTAACATTCCCAAGATTAGGAAGGTTGTTGAGCTTCCAGCATTGAACAACACACGGCGTGGTAAGCTGAGACATACCCATCCGCTTCACCTCCCAGGTCTCTACCTTCTCCAGTTTCGAAAGTTCTAAGAACAGCAACTGTGGAAACCTATTTGCGGAGCAAACCATTTTTTTCCCTGTGTATGCTCCATCTTGTAAGATGAAATTTTTTAGGGCTTGTAGTTTTTCTAGCAACTCCCTGTGTATGCTCCATCTGGAGTCGCAATCGTTCAGAATCGGCCGAGTGAACTCGGAAACATGGATTTTTTCGGAGAAAGCTTGTTTTGTTTTAAAAAAAATAGGAAAAAATTGTAAGAGGTTAATTTCTCAAAAACTTATGTTAAAACTAAGGTAATATAATATAATACAAATAATCTACTAATATAATACAAAATATTGCACTCAATAATCTACTAATATAATATAATACAAATATATAAAAACTAAGGTAATCTGATGGATTTCACACATAGTAGAAAAGCAAATAAAAATTGTTTGTTTTTGTATATAAATATAAGAAAAAAAAATTGTTCAAATATGTTAAAATAATTCCACTTATACAATCCAGTAGTATAATCAATTAATAAAATACAAGCGTACAAAAAGAGTCGGACATAATAAATTACAAATTGCATGGACCGTAAAATATTAGAATAATTAATAACAAATAACATACATAATATACATAACATTTTAGTTAAAGCTGAATTTTAGGGGAAAAAAAAACCAGAATGGACGCTTGTAAGAATCCACTAGTTTGTATTATTTTATGCGTGTTTTGTTTATGTGAACAGTAATGTGGCAATTTGGAAACGTATATGAAATTGACCCGCCAGGTATATAGGGAGAAGCATTTAAACACAGCAGTTCAAAATGGACATATGTAAAGAATTAAAAATTAAATGTGTTCAGTTTTGTCCATAGTCTAAACCTATACAAACTTCTAACAAAATTCCTTCTTCAATCTTTCAATTACTTAACAGACTTGGTGACAATCGTTAAAATCAATGAAAATCAAGTGCTACCTTGGTTGAACCGGCCGAGTCAAACTGATTTTACCGAAAGTCGACGTAATAATCGCACATCCGAGTAATTCGGCCGTAACTCGTCTGAGCCCCGGCTGATTCCGGTCCGACTAGGCCAAGTCAACTCGGAATCGGCCGAGTTTCAAAACCATGCTTTTTACCCATTCAATGTGAAGCCAAAAACCCTTTCTTACATAAAGAAGAAGAAGAAGAAATGGTGTTTCTTAACTAATTGTCCCGCCAAGTCGACAGGAAGAAATGCTCAACCAACTTGAGCAGCTACAACGCATTCTAACGAACCAAATCTTGCTGGACTCTGTTCAAGATGATGTACAATGGGCGCTTACAACATCAGGGTCCTTCATGGTAAAGTCAATGTATCAGGGGATAAAAACGAACCATATGTCAAAGTGAATATTCCTAGAATATGGAAAATGAAAGTCCCTCCAAGAATAAAGGTTTTTGGATGGTTGACATTTTACGAAAAAAATTTGACGGCTGAAAACTTGCAAAAGAGAGGGTGAAATCTATTAAGTATGTGTGTACTGTGTAGACGACAAGGTGAAACCATCAAGCATCTGTTTTCTGAATGTTTCATGTCTTTGGAGGTGTATGAAACACTTACTGGTAAATTCCGATTACCAATAAGAAACTGGCAGCGGGTTCTACAATCGGAAGGTGCACATAAATGGATTGTGCAAAGGAACGGAGATCTGAAGTCAAAGGAAATTTTGCTGTTGGCTATGTTTATTTGTTGGAGGGAAAGGTGCAATAGAATCTTCAGGGATCAATCTAAAAATGTTCAAGATCTGGCCGAAGAAGTTCAAGCAAGAGCAGTGGAAGTTTTATTTTTGAAATTTGGTTTTTCCTGTTTTTCTTTTCTGGTTCAATACTGTTGAATCGTTTTTTTGGTATTAAGCTTATCGGACCAGGTTTCATATATATTGTAACCTATGTTTTTAATAAAATAAACAGGGACTCGATTCCTGTTTTTACTCAAAAAAAAACTAATTGTCCCGCCAAATACACACTCTCTCCCAAACCAAAAAGATCGATTGACAGTTTTCAGATTAATACCCAATAATTATTTTTCATACATAAATATCCGTCTTATTGAATACGATATGAGTTGGGTAAACAGATAAAATGGTGCCAACACCCCTATGAGGGCCTGTTTATCTATAACAAAATAAAGAGGTAAAGTTGCAGAAATGAATATAAAATTGCTTTGTTCTTGGGGCATTAATTGTTGTACGCTGTTCAAGTAGTTAGTGTTTGCCGCTGGAATTGAAAGCCATCAAATTAACGAACTAGAGTCACCGTAATTCTCAATTTACTTAAAAAACAAAAACGTGCTTTCATCCATCATCAAGTAAACCGGAGAAAATTATCTACTCTTTTGTAATAAACCAAAAAAAAAAAAAATTCAGTTTTATTGATGACCTTCTTTTACAAAACTATATAACCTAATTATTTGAGGGATTGGGTTTTGTCCAAAGGGCTTTGGTCAAAATTTATCCAAAGCCAGACCTAAACTGTTCAATTTGTGTCGAAATTCGTTCGAACAGATTGCAAACTTAATAAATTTAAATAACCCTGTAAATCTAATTAAACCATCCGTTCGAAATTTGACACGAATCAGATGGTTTCGGCCCAACTTTGGATAAGACTTTTTCCAAAGGTCAACTTATAATTATTACCCTCCATTTAGTAAATTAAGATGGGTATCATGTATTCACATGGAAATCAACTTTTGACCAGATGTAAGTTGCAATAAAGTAACATATATACATTCCTCAACTTTTTTAGCATTCCGTAGCTATACCTAAAGAGTCAAGAGGAAGCTCAACTCTAGCATTCCACGAGGAGTTAGAATAGTAAAATATACAAATCGAATCTTATGTTTTAACTCTACGCACGCAAAGTGAACCTTAATATATATGCTCCAATCAGTTGGATACCAAAATATTTACGCCTTGTTATACGTGTATTTTAATGTCTTAATATTGTGTACGTGTATATATATACACACAAATATTCTTATAGAGTTACTGTAGTATTCAGCACAAACTAAAAAAAAGTATATTTTCTAAATAATTCATCATTTATTTGGAATAAGACCATCTCATCAAACATACAAACTGTTCTGATGGTTAATTAATGGGTTGATTTGTAATTTAACAACTTTTAATTAACAATCACCACCCTTCACCATGCCGGTCAGCTTAATTAATTATAAGTGCTTATTATTAAATGTACAACAACTTTATGGAGAATGAAACAAACATTTTATTACTATTTCAATTCAAATGTAACAGCACACTTGTAGATGTTGTAACTTACTAACAGAAGTTAGTATAGAATGATATCATACTTCTTGTCCTGGTTGCTTTTAGGTGACCTAGGCAACGAGAAAGTAATATAGTTCTTGTCCTGGTTGGTAGTATATGCCTTCTTTTCCTTTCAAATGAATTATTTTGCTTGTTGTGTGCACCAAGAAAGTAATATACATTAATAACAAAAAAGTATATTATAAGTTTGTAATACAAAAATAATCACAAATTTTATAGGTATTCATAGTGCGAGCCAATATGCGCAATGCAAAGTACCATAGCCTCACTCTAATATAATTATTAAATAAACTATACTTCTAATGTTAAGTTTTAAGCTTAAACTAATGTGCCTATGATTTAAATTCATTAAGGCTTTCTAGATTCATAAAATGTTTTGGTTGATATGAGGATGATACGAGTCAGTTTTTAGAGAATGTACAAAGAAAAATGGATTAGAGAAATATTTAGAATATACTTGAGAATTATTTGTCAAAGAATTTTTTTTTTACAATCATAACAATATTTTAAGTTTAAACTAATGAGGTTAAATTTAAATTTATTAATGATTACTAGGTACATAAAATGTTATGATTAGTGAAGCTATTAATTTATTACAGGATGATTCTATTATTTATTTTCTATTTAATATTATTTATTTTTTTGTATATATTATGCAAATTATTTATTTATTTCAGATTTTAAGTCCAAAATTACAAAAACATACGTGCACAGATCCAAATGGAGACACCATTTATTGTACGCCACATTTACAAAAACATACGTGCATAATAAAAAATAAAATAAAAAAGAGTACAAGTACCATTTCATATAATAGAAACACCAAATCCATTAAAAACATGAAATTTACTCAATGTAATCCCAAACATACATTATTATTAACATAATAATACCGAGAGCACACAACATATATTAAAACTGAAACATAACAAACAAGGGACACACATGCAGAAAGAAAAAAATTAAAAGGAACTGAATAAAAGCAAGAGAACGAAAGAAGCATTTTAATTTTCTATAACCTTAAGATCAGTAACATGCTCTAGATTAGGAAGGTTCTTGAGTTTCAAGCATTGAACAACACGCAGTGTGGTAAGTTGTGACATAGCCATCGGTTTCACCTCCCAAATCTCCAAGTTCTCCAATATGAAAAGTTCTAAGAACCGCAACTGTGGAAACCCATTTGCGGAGCAAACCATTTTCTTCCCTGTGTATGCTCCAAATTGTAAGCTCAGATATTTCAGTGCTTGTAGTCTTTCTAGCGTGGACATGGGGTCTTCCTTCAAACCAGACTTGGTTAAGGTGAGCTTCACAAGATTTGGTGGGAATTTAACATGATCTATGAACAGTTTCCGGCAAATCCATTCTCCCTCTAATTTAATTGACTTTACCGTCTCAAGATTCGGAAAGGCCCTAATATCTACAAACTCTGACGGTACAATGTCGCCTATAATTGTCATTGAGAGGAGATTACCCATGTGACTTAACAGGTTAGAAATAGATTTCCAGTATGGATTTGATTTGGAGTTTGGATTGTCCCTATTTGAAAGTGCTAACTTTCTAAGGTTGCTCAGGAACTTCGGAAAGTTTTCTAGCCACGACTCTGGAACTGCAACAGTTTTCAGGATTTGCAGGTCATCTATATTTGCTGTGGAGGGTGGGCCTTTAATTTGGGGGCTAGGGTCGACATATACATGACGAAGTGTTTTGATGTTCCATAGAGATTCAGGTAGGGTTTCTATGTTTGTATCTCTAACATCCAAGGTTTTGAGCTCAGCCATGATCCTAATATATTCAGGAAGCTCAGATATGTTAGTATCCCTCAATCCCAGATATTTTAGTTTAGGGAGATAATGGACAAGTGAAAATGTTTGTGGGATTGGGCATTTCCTCCATTCCAACACCTCTAGGAAATAGGTTCTTTCCAAAATGATTTTTCCCAAAACATTCATATCAAAATCAAAACAGACTATAGAAGAGACATTAGGATACGATTTCTGTTCTTCAAATCCACCCTCCGTGTATTGTTTCTTGTCATCCTTAATTAATGCTAGACGGGCCAGGGATTCCATTTCTTGCTTGTTTGGATTGGCAACCAAAAACTTTTCCTCACAGGATTTTTTGATGCAAAATTCATGAATAGAATGACGTACTCGGCAACATTTGATTGTGCCTGAGATTGATCTCTTTGAAACCCAAACTAATGACCTGCAAGCAACAAGGAAAATAAATAAACAACAAGTACTACATATATATAAAATTAATATAAAATTTCTTTGTCTCATCTCTTGAGTTAGTAGAGTAACGTTAATTCCCAGTTTATATAAAGAGTTAAAAAAAAGGGTGCTTTTATCGATCATAAAGTATACCAGAAAAAAAAAAATCAGTTTCATTGATGAACTCTTTTTAGGAAACTATTAGCAAATTTATAAACAGCCATCATCCTATTATTATTGGGATTTTATTTAAGCCACAAAGGGAAAAACCATGCACACCTAACAATAAATGACCTATAAATTATAAGACAAAGTTAAGTTTCAGTAATATTGAGAATACCTTTGAACAAGTTGCTCCAGGTACTCATTGGCAGTCTCTTCTATAGTCTCTCCTTCTCGTGGTTCAAAAAATCCTTCAGCAATCCATATCTCTGTTAGAGACCTTACAGGAATCTCATAATTCATCGGGTAACATGCTAAATAAAGAAAGCATGGTGTGAGAAAGTAAGGTAAATCATCATAGCAGTAGGTATAAATGTGCCACATATGATTCTCAGAAGCACCATTGTTGGATTCTTTGATCTTGACCAGATCATCTTTCACCCTGTTCCATGTGTCGTAGGCCCTTGATTTGAACGAAAGGAGACCCCCTATAAGGAGAAGAGCCTGGGGCTGCCCTTCACATGCCTTGCAAATCAGTTCAGGGAGATTGTCCAGTTCTGTGGATAACTCTAATAAGAACCGGAGGATTTCATAAGGGTCTTTGAGCTCACGAAGAGCTGGAATTGCTGCTATGAGGAGGAGTGCTCGGCTCTTCTCATCATTTGTAAAGCAGTTTGAACTATTTGCGTTATCAAGAACCAAGTCTTCCATGCTTTTTATGTCGTGGAGAGACTTTATAACTGTATCTATGTCGACTTCGTGCTCTAACTCACCTTCACTTCTCTGTGCTCCAAATAATTGCCGTAAACCAACTTATCAATTAAATGATCTACTTCTCTCATAAACTGTTTCAACTCACGAAGACTAGACCATTGTGACCCCTTTTTGGAAGCACGTCCAAAAATCGCCCTCCTTGAAATTCCAAATTGTCTGAAACACACTTGCAGACGCTTAGTTGATTTCAGCTTTTCATCCTCAGTGTGCTCCCTGAATTTATACCATATTTCGTTTATGTAAAACCACCAAAACTGAACATTGTCCCTGAATCTATAGCACTCAGAATGCATATCTGTGTATGATAAAAGAACTCTGAGGGCGGGTTTATATAGCATTTCTTTTATCCATCTCTGTTTCAACTTTCTTAAAATCACAACCAAAATCCTTCCCTCCCTCCCTGCCTCTATCTCTCTCGCTATCCTTGTTAAATCAAAACAGTTTAATCCTTCCTTGCCTCCCTCTCTCACATCTAACTCTACTGCAACCTCCACCAAGTAACTGCAAAGCAAAAGAAACATTTAAAAAAGTACAATAAACGGTGCATAACTGAAATCTCACACTATGGAGTTGCTAAAATTTATCAAATGTAACCAACTTGAAGACTGTTGAAACCTAAAACTCGAGACCTTAGAGCTAGCCCTAACAAACCAGGCCCCACCTTGGAGGCTGGAAATCAGTGAGAGAGATAGAAGTGAAACCCAAAAGGAGGAGAGTGAAGGTACTGAACCAGTACCGTTGCTGTTGAAGGTACTGGACTAGCGGTTCGATCTGGTGGACTCGGTAGGAGAGAAGAGTGGAAGGAGAGGGTAATTAAGTTAGTGAAGGTGGAGGAAGTAGGGGTATATTGATCAGTGGGTTGCGTGAGAGAAAGTGGTGGTTGATGCGAGATTATAACCTTGTGTCAGAGGGGGGCAGAGAGGGAGGTTTAATTTATAATCAATATATGATAAAATATTGCTATTCAATAAAATATTGCAGTTCTTCTTTAGGCCTTTATTCCTAACAGATGCCACCGCACATGGAATTTCTTTAGGCACATGGAATTTCTTTAGGCACCTTTTTAGTTTTATAATTTTGTTACGTATTCATCTTTTATCCATTCATTGGGAAATCAACCACCTTTCTTAATAAAAAAAATGTGATGTTTTTTTGACTAATTGTTTCGCTTACCAATTTCCCCTCATACCCTCTTCCAAACCGGAATGGTCCGATTGACAGTTAAAGATTTGTCGCCGTAAATAGGTTTATTTTAATTTCAAATTAGACTAAAAGTGGAGGTTTATTTTAATTTTAAGTCTGCGTTAAAATACTATTTACTTGTTGTCTATTTTGATCCACACTGTTTTCTTATTGAAATAAGATAATTGTAAATCCGGCATGTATTTTTTAAATAAAATTGAGAACCGTGCATTAATTGTGCTGTTATTTTCAAATCTTCTACTCATTGATTTATTTTTTAGCTACTTGATGGATGATCCGTGATTTATAAATTTAAATTGATTTTCATATACAATCTATCTAAATTATGAACAACATTTTATTTTAACGATTATCGATTTGGTTATCACTATTATCAAAACAATTTAATTAGTAATCAATATGACATACTTTTTTCTTCACATTTGTTATATTTTGTTGAATAATTGGACTCTACAACTTATAAAATAGTAGTCAAAATTTAATGAAATATGGTATGAACAAATAATGTCAGCATAGTGTAATTTAAATTCGCTGATATTGTACAATGATTGAAAACGTACTACCGAATTCATTTTTATGGGACGAAATTTTGTGTCACAAATGCAAAATAATATAAAAATGTAATGTCTTAATCGATTTCATATCATGAAAGAAAACTAGAAGAGCCGCACTCATCGGTTACGGGTAATGGCACATCATCCGATTGTGCGCTCCCTGATTAAATATGTGTTTGAATTTTAAATAATTTAATTTATAATATTATTAAGTATGTATGTATGAAGTACAAAATGAAGAAAGAAAAGAGATAATGATACGAAAAGAATAGATCGCTAATCAATCTTATTTTTATCCATAGAATAAAAAGTACCGGAGAGCAGTAGGCAAATATATTTTGTTCATTCACGTAAGATATGTTTTCGGACTGATAATATTTATTTCAGTTTTACGACATGCTACAGTATAAGTTTTTGTTTAAGACCAAACTTTTGTTGGTATATATATATATGTGTGTGTGTGTGTGTGTGTGTATGTAAGCATTTTTTAAATCTCAAAATTAGATGAAATGTAACGCAATTTCACTAATATTTTACTCCCATTCATTTCATTTTGTTTTTCTACACTACACTGTCACAACCAAAAAAAAAGTATAAATGCTTGAAATATATTTTTATTGAATAGAAGTTTTAGAAAACGGTGTAGCTAATAATAATTTTAGTTTTTATAATTATATATCTCATAGGAAAATGGGTACAAAATAGTCTTTACTTGTATCCTTATCCATTAAGCTAACATAACAAACTTTATTAATACCCGTACCAAATAAGCTAATTGAAACAAGTCTTACCCATACCAGTCTAATTGAATACGATAAAGGTCAAATGAACTAATAAAAGGACTACATTAACACTCCTATGAGGACCTCTCTATCTATAAGATAATCAAGAGTCAAGTTGCAGAATAAATTATAAAATTGCTTTCATCTTAGAACTGTGGACTTAATTGTTTGAAACAACAATCATGGTATTAATATTGGGATGTCATTTTTGCCACAAAGGAAAAAACTATACATGAAATAGTTGTTGGAACTTGAGTTCTAAAAACTCAAAATTATCTTTCAATAAATTTGCTTAAAATCTCTATTTGTGATATTTGAAAAGTTAATAATTAAACCGAATATATATATCTCTTTAATTGTGAGATATTTTGTTAATGACCAATTATTATTGATTAAAACCTTCAACCGTTGTATCTCTTCAATGCATCCTTAGTGATGCATTTCAATTTCTTTTTAATTAAAAACGCTGATGCGTTATAGACAATTGATATATATTATTCACTTAACCTATCTCTTAGGAGGGGGAATGAGATACTCTATCTGAATTCCTTTCTCTTATCAATATCTCTTAAAGAAATAAAAAAACCCTTTGCTTACTTGATTTGCTCCCACAAATAATAATCTTCTATGATTTATTCTCCATTTAATCCGATTAAATCAATTCTGATCTATGCTGGATATTGCGGAGTTATTGTCAATTGCTTCCATGACGTGCCTAAGGATCAACAAACCCGGATTATCTTGGTTGCAGTTCCATCTTGCACGATGAGACGGAATACGCTTAAGGACTGTGCTTCGCACAATCCGGATAACTCTATTTCAATTAGATTTATTTTAATTAAATTTATAACTATCCGAATATTTTGAAAATTTATACCAACAATCTTAAGCGTATTTCTGTGATTCGGATAGTTAAATAGTATAGATTAATTATATTATTTGTAGTTCCAATGAACTGAGTCTAATTTTGATTTTATAGATTAAGTATTTGTTTACTCCATTAATCTGGAAGTGATGGGAATATATGAAGCGTGAAGTACCTGTACCAACGAAATTTAACCATGAAATAATGAAATAAATAACAGGCTACAATACCTTTAATAAAATTACAACAATTCATGTTGTATTATGAAATTTCTTAATAGATTCAAAAATCTGAAATTAAATTCGGTCATTTCTAATTAAGTAGCATTTAGATTAGTTAAGTTTTATATGTGCACCGAATTTAATTATATGATCACAATTATTCTGATAGGATTTCTAACAATTTGATTTTGTGATATATTTAGTCATTAATTTGATTAAATTATAATTGGAAAAATTAAGAAATTTGATCATTACTATTATTAAGTGATTATTTAATTTCTAACTGAAAAAATTGAATTTATATCTAATGAGACTGCAAAAATTATGATGAGACGCATGTAAGATCTCTCTGTTTTGGGATGCAAATAGAAATAATAAAACAAGAGATTAAATCCCAAAGCGCTATCATCTGTTTAATAAAAAGCATCCATATCTGATTATTACTTGTGATTATTCAACTCATCCCTAACAGAAGTTAGTAATGCTCCCTCTTATTTCATTCAATTTTTCTCCATCTGAGAATAAATAAATAGAATCATATGTTATATTCTCAGTTTCATCAATTATCAATAACATCGGATTCTAATAAATAAATGGGAAATTAAATTTCGGATTTTAATTGATCCAGATCTGTATGTTTAGATCTCTATTAAATCTTGCTTAGGAGTAAGAATAAAAAACATATTAAATAAAATCCGTTGAATTGAATTTGATTTGTCTATCATCTGTTTATATGAAGTATTAATTTGCTAATTAAGTTAATATTCTGAATTTCACCAATAAAATTCAGAATCTGATTTTCTGAAAAAAAAAAAAGGAATGAAATAATTATATTGAGTACATACAAAGTATTGTCACTTTAATATATTTAGCAATTGGACTTATTTGAAATAAAAATAAATTTAAGGCTATCGGCAAATAAATATCTAGGGTCATAAGTGAAAAAATTATCATTAAATAAAATAACGTTAATTTTGACCCATACATGATCATTACTCTTAATATATTATAACCGATTGATATAATCAATTATTAGTTTATTACAACCAAGAAACTGAAAATTAAATGCGCTTATAATTACCTTTGTAATTATGAATCGATTATAACCGTCTTGGTTATTTCCTTAATGACGAAAAAAAAATAGAGAGTAATAAGTTATGAGGATTCAAATCATCTTTGTGATTAATTAAACAAATAATTAATGAATGAATCCTTCTCATTATTATTCATCGGTTTTGGTTGAATAATTAAATGATTTTTATGGTCTATAATAATTAATTATAATTTATGTCAAGATAAATAAAAACAAAACAATAATTAGTTCGGGTGTACCCCAGAAATTTGTGGGGGTCAATTTAAAAAAAAAATCTATGAAAAAAAAAATATATAACCAACAATTTATGATTGAATCGCATTATATCAAATTTATCGTGATGACTTGGATAAATTTGGAGATATCAAGATGTATGATCTTTTACACTCTTGTAAAAATAATTATAGATAATATTTTATCTCGTATATATATTGTATAAATGCGGGGTGTAAATTAAATAAAAGTTCATACAAATATATATAACCAATTTGACTGATCGAGTTCCATTGTATTGAACTGATCAAAATAGTTAATATTAATTTAAGTACTTCAAAAATGTGGGGTCAAAATATTTATAAAAATATTAAATTAACCTGACAATATTATGACATAAAATATAAATGAATATTGAATATACATTAATAATTTTATGAGGCATAATGATAAGTTTGATAAGAAAACGAAATGTGGAAGTATGTGAAGGCCCTCATTTAATATATCATGATAACTAATATGTATTTAATTATGATGTCATATTTAAAATATAAATGAGACGATATTGTAGTTATTGAGAGTTTAAATTTCTTGAAATATTTAATTCATGCTATAATAAATATGTCATGATAATATACATGAATAACAATATATGTGATTGATATTATGCAGCATGATGCTATGATTAATTATTTATAAATGTTGTGACAAACTATTAAAGATTATTACTAATCGTAAATAATGAAAGTGAATTTACAAGCTTAGCAACAAATGATAATTCATTGACATGAAAATGTTGATGATGGACAACAATTCAAGTCCCTATATAAATTTCATCGAGGGGGATGGGTGTTAGCCCTAATGGGTCTTCTTACGGTAGCAACCCAATCTCTGATAGGCGATCCCTTGAAAGAGATTCAATGGGTAATAACAAGCCGATAAGTTGACTAAAAGAGCGCACATTTTTAGGAGCATTGACTCCAACCCCATCCCTATGATGAGTGTGCTCTATGTAGATGATAGGATGAGCAATTTAGCTCTTAATGAGAACCGAGGCGGTAATTTCCGCAAGATATGAATCTACACATATCCTTGGTAGGAACTCACCTATATGAGAGTGTCTGTATACGGCCGCAGTGCGAGGCATGGGTAAGCCTTTAAGACTCTCATGAAAAATCCAAGACTTGCGTAAGGCCATTAATGCGCGTACCGCGACGAGAATCTCCATATTGTGTGTGTGATGGTTAAATTTTGGATCAAAGGAACGAGTTCAAGACATAGTTCACTATGTTTCCTCCAAATTAAAGCTATCAATACTAGATGAAGTTCAAAGTTTATAAACTACTTCATCGATGCGCAATATAAATATCCAGCAATTTGTTTCCATAAAGTTTACTGTTTGATATTCTTAAATTTTGAGTTTTGTGGGGGATTGTTGGAACTTGAGTTCTAAAAACTCAAAATTATCTTTCAATAAATTTGCTTAAAATCTCTATTTGTGATATTTGAAAAGTTAATAATTAAACCGAATATATATATCTCTTTAATTGTGAGATATTTTGTTAATGACCAATTATTATTGATTAAAACCTTCAACCGTTGTATCTCTTCAATGCATCCTTAGTGATGCGTTTCAATTTCTTTTTAATTAAAAACGCTGATGCGTTATAGACAATTGATATATATTATTCACTTAACCTATCTCTTAGGAGGGGGCAATGAGATACTCTATCTGAATTCCTTTCTCTTATCAATATCTCTTAAAGAAATAAAAAAACCCTTTGCTTACTTGATTTGCTCCCACAAATAATAATCTTCTATGATTTATTCTCCATTTAATCCGATTAAATCAATTCTGATCTATGCTGGATATTGCGGAGTTATCGTCAATTGCTTCCATGGCGTGCCTAAGGAGCAACAAACCCGGATTATCTTGGTTGCGGTTCCATCTTGCACGATGAGACGGAATACGCTTAAGGACAGTGCTTCGCACGATCCGGGTAACTCTATTTCAATTAGATTTATTTTAATTAAATTTATAACTATCCGAATATTTTGAAAATTTATACCAACAATAGTCACCTATAAATTATAAGATCAAATGTCAATTTCAAGAAATATTAAGAATACCTTTGACCAAGTTGCTCGAGGTACTTATTTGCAATCTCCTCTATAGTCTCTCCTTTCAATGTTGTAACAAAATCTAACACCTAATTCGATTGGGTGCTCCACCAAGTAACTGCAATACAAGAAATATTTAAAAAAGTACTATGTATTTAAAATGGTGCACAATTGTAATCTAAGTTTATGTTTATGACCGAACTTTTGTTTGTGTCACAGTACTCTCTTGCTTGAAATATATTTTTATTGAATAGAAGTTTCAGAAAACCGTTTAGATAATAATAATTTTAGTTTTTATAATTATATATCTTATAGGACAACAGGTACAAAATAAGCAAATTGAAACAAGTCTTACCCATATCCGTCTTATTGAATATGATACAAGTCAGATGAACAAAAGCAATTGTGCTTTTATCGATGGTCAAGTAGACCAGAGAAAATTATCTACTCTTATAATAAAAGAAAAAAATTCAGTTTTATTGATGACCTCCTCTTACAAAACTATGACTTAAATTTTTGGAGCAGAAATCATACTATTACTATTGGGATGTAATTTATGCCACATAGGAAAATACTATACACCAAACAGTCAATAATAAATTTTAAGAATACCTTTGACCAAGTTGCTCCAGGTACTTATTTGCAATCTCCTCTATAGTCTCTCCTTTCTCTGTTGTAACAAAATCTAACACCTAATTCGACTGGGAGCTCCACCAAGTAACTGCAATACAAGAAATATTTAAAAAAGTACTCTAAATGGTGCACAACTGTAATATGAGTTTAATTATGGAGTAGCAAAAATTTGTCAAATGCTACCAACTTGAATGTTGTTGAAGTTTGAAACTTTAGAAGATGATGGAGTGTACCGGAATAAAAAAAAATACTTTGTTCTTGGGGGAGTGTTGTACGCTGCTCAAGTAGAGTCACCTTAATTCTCATATTACTTGCAAACAAAAACAATTGTGCTTTATCGATGGTCAAGTAGACCAGAGAAAATTATCTACTCTTTTGTAATAAAAGAAAAAGAAATTCAGTTTTATTGATGACCTCCTTTTACAAAACTATGACTTAATTTTTGAAACAGAAATCATACTATTACTATTGGGATGTCATTTATGCCACACAGGAAAATACTATACACCAAACAGTCAGTAATTGACATATTTATATATAGGGAAATTAAACATTAGTAATATCTCCAACTTTTCACTTTTCATATTTATATATAGGTCGAGTAATTTGTGGCAACGCATCTGTAATATCCGCTTTTCACTTTTCACTTTTCACTTTTCATATTTATATATTGCTCAATTAAACATTAGTAATATCCGCTGGCTCACTTTTAGTTGTGGCAACGCATCAAACTTTTGACCGGATATAAATATATCAATTAAAGTAACATACATGCCTCAACTTTTTTAGCATTCCCAAGCTATATACCTAAAGAGTCACGAGCAAGCTCAACTCTAAAATTCCAAGAGTTAGAATAGTAAAATACGAAAAGTATATCTAAAATTCCATGAGCAAGCTCAACTTTTTTAGATACACTTGAAATAGCATATCTCTATTCTGATTTGTAACCAGGCTGGTCAGCTTAATTAATTACAAGTGCTTTATGGAGAATGAAACAAACATTTTATTACTATTTCAAGTTTCAAAATGTTGTAAATTGCTAACAGAAGTTAGCATAGAATGATATCTATAATTCTTGTCCTGATTGCTTTTAGGTGACCCAGGCAACGAGAAAGTAATATACTTCTTGTCCTAGTTGGTAGTACATGCCTTCTTTTCCTTTCAAATGAATTCTTTTGTTTGTTGGTGGACCAGGAAAGTAATATACATTAATAATAAAAAACTACATTATAAGTTCTAATGTTAAGTTTTAAGCATAAACTAATGTGCCTATGATTTAAATTCATTAAGGATTTCTAGATCCATAAGAAGATTAGAAAAGCCAATGACACGGAAGATTAGCTCGATCGGTAATTAATCTGTATGGTGCTTTTACTTTTTTAGAGTAAAAAGTTTTCATGCCAACTGTGCTACTGCCTCATCTCCTTTTCGGTGCTTTTACTTTATTAGTTTGATTTATTATCCATAGAATAAAAGGTATCGGATAGAAATAGCCAAATATGTTTTGTTCTTTCAAGTTTTGTAACGTAAGATAAGTTTTGGACTAGATATTTTATTCAAGTTTTAGCATTTTCTTGGCATTGTTTTAATCTCAACTTGAAAGTAATATACATTATTAATAAAGTAACAAACATTAATAATAGAAAACTATATTATAAGTGGGTAATATAACAATAATCACGAATTTTAGGTTTTTGAAAAAAGAAACATTTAAATCATTATTGAGAACAATATATAAACTAAGTCTTATTATTTTTAACTAATGTGGAAACAAAATTAAATTCATTAAAGTTTTCTAAAACCATTAAATGTTATGAATGATATGAGTACGATGTTATGAATTTTGTAGATAATGTACCAAACAAAGAGTTTAAAAAATATATAGAAAATACTTAAGAATTACTTGTCAATCTTTATCATAATCTTAAAAATATTTTTAAATTAAGTTAAATTATATTTATAATTAAAACTATATTATAAGATGTACATAACTTTCTAATTAAATTCTCAAACAACTCAACACTGTGAGTAGAGTTTGTAAAGCAACAACAATCATAATTTTTATGTTTTTGAAAAAAATATTTAAATCACTTTAGTGAACAGAAAAAATATGAACTAATCTTGTTATTTTTATATATATTCATAGAGCATGCCAATATGCGTAATGCATAGTATAGCCTTACTCTAATATATAATTATTATATAAATTATATTTCTAATGTTAAGTGTTAAGCATAAACAAATGTGCCTATAATTTAAGACAATGATACGGTAGATTAGGTCAGTAATTAATATGTACGGAGCTTTTACTTTATTAGTTTGATTTATTATCCATAGAATAAAAAGTATCAGATAGCAATAGCCAAATATTTTTTGTTCTTTCAAGTTTGATATCGTAAGATAAGTTTTGGACTTGATATTATTTAAGTTTTAGGACCCGCTAGCTACAATATAACTTTTAGTTTACGACCTAACTTCTGTTTGCGTCACAATCATCTTCTTGGCATATATAAGCATTGTTTAAATCTCAAAATTAGATGAAGTGTAAACTTAATTTTACTAATAGTTTACTCCTATTCATTTATTTTTTTGTTTTTCTACACTACACTGTCACAACAACAACAAAACAGTGTAAGTACAAATGCTTGAAATATATTTTTATTGAACAGATATTTCAGAAAAACTTGTAGGACAACAGGTACGAAATAGTTTTTACTCGTATCCTTATCCGTTAAGCTTACATAAAAAAACTTTATTAATACTTGTACCCAATAAGCTAATGGAAAAATATCTTACCCATATATACCTATCTTATTAAATACGATAAAAATGCGTCATTAACACCCCGGCTTTGTTCTTAGAACCGCGGGCTTATTGTAGTGACAGTGCTCTAATTGTTTGATATATAAAGCATACTATTAATATTGGGATGTCATTTATGCCACAAAAGAAAAAACTATACACCAAACAGTCACCTATAAATTATAAGATCGAATGTCAATTTCAAGAAGTTTTAAGAATACCTTTAACGAAGTAGCTCCAGGTACTAATTTGCAATCTCCTATGTAGTCTCTCCTTTCTCTGTGGTTATAAAATCTAACACCCAATTCGACTGGGAGCTCCACCAGTAACTGCAATACATAAGAAATATTTAAAAAAGTACTATAAATGATCTAACTTTAATTACGGAGTATCAAAAATTTGTCAAATGCTACCAACTTGAAGGTTGTTGAAGCTTGAAATTCTAGACCTTAGAGTCCCCGCCAACAGATGAAGCGCCACCAACAGATCGATCAGGCCGGAACAGGACAGAATGGGAAGGAAATCAGTAAGGGAGATAGAAGTGAATCCCAGAAAGAGTGAAGAGAGTAGACACTCACCCGGTACCGTTGCAGTTTTAGGTTCAGAACAAGAGAAATGACCCGGTGGACTCGGCAAGAGAAGAGGGAAGAAGGAGAGAGTAAGTGAGGGAACGGGGAGAGAAACTTATGGTTGATAGGGAGGTCTAATATATAATGAACTAATTATGATAATGCTAAAAGCTGAACTAATATTAATTGCCTTTCAAGTAAATTGCAGTCTACGTTTTGACCTTTATTCCTATCTTCCAATTTGAATTCTAATAGATGCCACCACACATGAGATGGGTATCATGCATTCACATGGAAATCAACTTTGGACCAGATCCAACTTGGAATAAAGTAACATACATGCCTCAACTTTTTAGCATTCCAAGAAGTTAGAATAGGCAGACATATATTGTTTGTTCAGGTTCAACATGCATGCATTTCAAATGCAATGATATAATTTTACATATTGAGGCTTAAATCCATAGAAGTTACATGAATTTGCATCCAACGCAGCATATCATTCTTTAATATCATTTTCGTATATTTGTAAAAAGACAATAAACTCATTTTTAGAGATTAACTCATCAATTAGATTAATTAGTTCATCATTTAACAAATTCCATAAACTCATTTGATTAATTCATTAATTAATCAGATTAATAACATAATTGTTTGGACTTTTAGAGCAGTCTTCTTATGAGTACCATAAATTCATTTTGATCAACTTTCGTTGGTCTTGCTTTTGTATAAAGTTTGAGTTCTTGAGCATTTTTGTGAGAAGAATTACAAGTATTTGAAAATCACATGTATAATTTCGCTATATTCTGATTCATTTTTGGTTCTTCCTGACAATAAAAAAATGAAGTAATATGTCATCTGATATATACACCATTAATACATAATTTACTTCAAAGAGAGAGGAATTAATTTTAAAGTTGTCCGACATTACATATTTATATATACGTCTAGGAAGTAATTGATATATTGAACAATTAATAAAAAAACTAAACATGATACGTCTCCATTTTATCTATGACATTATTATTTTAACATTTTTGTGTCACTTTATTAACATTAATAATAAATCCAACATTTCACTTTTTATATATTTATATAAATGAAGTAATATGTCTATCGCTGGCTCACTTTTAGTTGTGGGAACGCATCAAATTATATATTGTGGAGTGCAACAAAAGAGCAACTTATTATTTATTTATTTTTTTAAAAAGCTGAAAAGCCCGTTTCATGTTAGTGAAACAAAAGTTTTAAGTTACAGGGAGGAGTTCTAGCTGTCAAAAAAGCAACTTATAATAATGATTAGCCTCCTTTTAGTTAAATAAGACTAAGATGGGTATCATGCATTCACATGGAAATCAACTTTTGACCAGATCCAACTTGGGAATAAAGTAACATACATGCCTCAACTTTTTTAGCATTCCAAGGAGTTAGAATAGGCACATATATTTTGTTTCTTCAGGTTCAACATGCAAAGAGGCAATAGGCAGATACATTGTTTATTTCAGTTTTAAGATCGACCGAACTTTTTTTGTGCCCCAATCATTTGGGTGGCATATGTAGCATTGCAAAGAGTTAGAATAATAAAATACACAAGTTGAATCCTATCTTTTTTTCTCTACGTACACAAAGTGAACCAGTTGAATATAAATATATGCAAAAGTATGTCAACCTTATATATATATAGAGAGAGAGAGATAGTTACTGTAGTATTAGGCACAAAATAAAAAGTATAACACAATCTGAGCAAACATACTAACTGTTCCGATGGTTAATTAACTGGGCTGCTTTGTAATTTAGGCCCACTACAACTTTTAATTAACAACCACCACCCTTCACAATGCTGTCAGCTTAATTAATTGCAGGTGCTTTATTATTAAATGTCTAAATGTACGAGAATGAAAAAAAAAATCATTTTATTACAATTTCAGGTTTCAAATGTAACACCACATGCACTTGTAGAATGTTGTAACTTGCGAACAGAACTTAGTATTGAATGACATTATACTTGTCCTTGTTGCTTTTGGGTGACCTAGGTAACAAGGAAGTAATATACTTCTTGCTTTCAAATGAATTCTTTTGCTTGTCGTGTGGGCCAAGAAAGTAATATACATTCTTCCTGGACAAAGAGGAGAATAAGAGATGCATTTCCTCAAAGAGCAATATTCGAAACCTTTTACTGTGGGTAGGGTTCCACAGGTTTCCTTCAAAGAGAGAGAGAGGGAGGGGATAGAGAAAGAGAATAGGAGTTAGGACAGCTGACTTAGAGGACTAGCATTTTATCATTTTATTAAACAAGTTTGTCACAGTACTGACACAATTAACTTTCTTAGTGGTCAGAATTTTCGAGAGTCGTTAAAAACCCACCAAAATAAAGTCAAATATTTATTTATACAATGCAAATTCTGGTGGAGATCATTACTAGCTATTTAATATTATAAAGACAATTTACTATTTGTAACCCATTCTTGCTGGATTCTTGGATGGCAAATTCATGAAGTAATATATATGTCTACCGCTGGCTCACTTTTAGTTGTGGCAATGCCTCAAATTATATATTGTGGAGTGCAACAAAAGAGCAACTTATAATTATACAAGATGAATCATATCTTTTTTCTCTTGGTACACAAAGTGAACCTTAATATATATGCCCCAACCAATTGATACCTCCCCATTTTATCTATTGACATTTTTATTTTAACATTTTTGTGTCACTTTATTAACATTAGTAATATCTCCCAACTTTTCATATATTTATTTAAATGACTTCCGCTGGTTCACTTTTAGTTGTGGCAACGCATCAAATTATATATTGTGGAGTCCAACAAAAGATCAATTTATAATAATGATTACCCTCCTTTTAGTTAAATAAGACTAATATGGGTATCATGCATTCACATGGAAATCAACTTTTAACCAGATCTAATTAACATGCCATAAAATAACATACATGCCTCAACTTCTTTAGCAAGTTCAACTCTGAAATTCCATGAGTTAAATAGGAAAATACACAAGACGAATCCTATGCTTTGTAATTTAGGCCCACTACAACTTTTAATTAACAGCCAACCACCCTTCACCACGCCGGTCAGCTTAATTAATTACAAGTGCTTTATTATTAAATGACTAAATGTACAACAACTTTGTGTTTTCAATGTAACACCACACTTGTAGAATGTGCTAGCAGAAGTTAGTATAGAATGATATCTATACTTCTTGTCCTGGTTGCTTTTAGGTGACCTAGGCAACGAGAAAGTAATATACTTCTTGTCCTGGTTGCTTCTATATACATTCTTTTGCTTTCAAATGAATTCTTTTGCTTGTTGTGTGGACCGCAAAAAGTAATTCCGTTCGAAAATATATTTTCATATGATAATTATGTTGAATGGTTCACATCAACTATTTGGACTGATGGACACGCTTCAGTATTTGGCCATAAATTTCTCATATAAGCTTCAATTGAGGTGATTCAAAATTCGTTGGAAAAGTTTCAACATACTCTACAACTTTCCTGTTGTACGTGATTCCAGATTCAGAACCCAGCAAGGTCAAAATGGTGTGTTGACAGTGGCAGCTTGTGGAAGATATCTATCAATGATGTATCATATCTTTGAATATTTCAGTTATTAATTAGCTAGGTGTGAATTTTAAGAAGGGTTTAAAATTAAGATAGTATTTTGATTTCCTGCAGTATATTGGGGAATACTTTTTAGGTATATTTAAATTTCCTTCTATATTTTGATGTATTTTGATTTCCAGCTTGGAGTAAGATTCATGCAAGGCTATATGAGAGCCAAACTCAGTTTTGTAAGGCATACATTGAATTAATACGAATTTTATTCCTTGAGTTTATCTCCTCTGTATTCTCTCTTTGAGTTGAGCTTGCTCCTCTAGAGTGAAATTTTGTTGTGCTAGTTTGTGTCCTCATGAATCTTTTAGGCTGGACGGTGTCATTTGTACCAAGCATCAAAGTGTCTACCAATCATCGTACCATGGGATCATACCTCCATGTTGCATCCATCGATGATGGTTTAGTTAACTCATGGTTTGTACTTTCTCCCTCTTCATGACCATAATAAACAATAACGAATTACTAACTAATGAGATCTTTACTTAATCATGCAATTAAAAAGACTATGGTGAAAAAATTAATACTATTTGGAAAAAAAAAAACTTATACAGTTGGAATGTTATAGTATTTTAAGCTTCTTCAAGTTTGACAAACTGCTCAGGATTCAATTTTTCATTTGAAAAAATGAAAACAAACAAATAGAAAAAGTGACATTCTCCGGCTTCTGAAATATTGCATGTTCTAGCGGCAAAATTGCTGTTGGCGATTCCTAAATTTGGAAAAATATAAACACGAGGTCAGAATAAAATTAAGCATTGAATTTGGTACCTTTCAGCCAAGTGCAGTACTCAGAATTTGGTACCTTTCATTTAGAATTTTGTTATTTTGCAGTTTCACAACACTAATTTGCTATCTTGCAGTTAGATTATACTAATTTAGGACCATCCAAGGCATATATTTAATATATAATAACATGACTCCTACACTCTCTTTATCAGGCTAAACAATCATAAAATACCTTGCGCAGATCACATAAACAATCATAAAATACAAGTATTTGAAATGTGCCCAAATTACATACCTTACGTCACTACTACAAAAAAGCTAATTCTACACTGCATATTGTACACGGTTTTTCTAATTTTATATAAAAACCGTGTGTCAAATATGAAATTGTGAAAGGGTTAAAAATATTGGGGAATTATACACGGACACTTAGTTATAAATCAGTGTATAATTGTTTGAGAGAGCTACACGGTTTATTAGGGAAAAAAAAGCCGCGTGGAAAGAAACCGTGTGGAAAAGATTGAGAGAGCTACACGGATATTATACAAAAATCCGTGTATGAATTGCTACACGGATATTTGATTAAATAACCGTGTACAAATATTAAGAGAGCTACACGGTTTTTAGTTACATGTCCGTGTAGAATAGTTATAGAGCTACACGGTTTTCTTATCAAATATCCGTGTATAAAGGGTTATGCTACACGGCTTTTTTAATAAATAACCGTGTTTAAATTGTGACAGAGCTACACGGATTGTTAAGTATAAATCCGTGTAGAAAAGCCGTGTAGGGTTTTATCCAATATAAAAGGGCCCTTCTCTTCCAGAGACTTCTCCTTTCCAGCGCCGTTTTGATCAAGTAATTAATACGCCCTCTGTCTGTTTTGAACTGAGATCTGATTTCCGCAAATTAAAGGCTAGCATAGCTGGAATCTGTCATCTTTGAAGTTTTTATTTTCTCCTCTCTAAATTTCGAAGGTTAGTATATACATATTTTCCTTTTTCCTCTCTAATTTTCTGTTTAGTAATTATTATTGCTTATTTAATTAGGTGTGTAATATATGCATGCATGCTTGATTTAATTAGTAATTAGGTAATGTAAATATATAATTAGTGTATTGTTGTCCAATAACCGATCTATAAATGATTTTTAGGTCCATGCCCGTTCAAAATTAATCCAATAGGGATTAATTTTGGACAGTCCCCGTTTTGGGACTGCTCTTTGAATATTGTGTCTCATTTAGGATGTGAACACATATTAGTGGGTTTTAATTAGTATTTGAGGAAAGTTCGACGGTATTTTCCCTTATTGCTCCTACGAGTATGTGGTTCGTACGCATACTTGGGGAGTTAAGGGGAAATGCTGCCGATTTTTTCTCAAATACTAATTAAAACTTGCTAATATGTGTTCACATATGAGACATAATATTCAAAGAGTGGGTTAGGATTGTAAACCGGCACTTTGTAAGCCCAAAATTTGGTACAATATATGTTGACCATGCTTGATTAATTGATCAAATCATTTTTATAATTTAATTTACAGATGGATCGAAGTTGGATGTATGAATTGCGACGTGACAGTGAAGAATATTTGGTTCGCGTTGATGAGTTTATAAAATTTGCTGAGATGTATAGAGTGAAGAAAAAAGAAAAAGACATTTTGTGTCCTTGTAGAGATTGTAAAAATATTTTAAGATTTGTGGACTCCGAAGAAATTAGAGGTCATTTAATTTGTCGGGGATTTAAGAAGAGATATACATGTTGGATCATGCACGGTGAGAAATTTGGTGAAAGTAGTAGTACCAATAAAGATTTTAATCGTTGTGAATTGAATGATGAGAATGTAGAAATTTCTGATAATTTTGAACTTAATCCGAAACTGTGATGAGATGGTACAAAGGAAGAACTTGTGCATATTTCTGGACCCCGAGAGAGTGAGTGCCACAATGCTGAGAAGTTCTTCGAAAGAGGGTATCGAGTACATGTGTTCAGCGCTGCATCGTGCTCAGGAGGAGGAGAAGAAATACATTCTCTTGCCGTACCACCAGAGGTTAATTCTAACCTTAGCTTATGTATTGTTCATATTAGCAAACACTCGTGTTACTATTATATGCTAAAGTATTTTAATTTTTATCCTCCCACAGCAAGCACTGGTGTCTGATAATAATTGTGCCTTACCTAAATACGAGCATAATTGTTGATTCTTGTAAGCCCGAAGGAAATATCCCGGCTAACAAGTGCAAAGATATATTTCCTTATGTCAACAAGTAAGCAATAATAATTTAATTGGTTTGAATTTTTTTCAATTATATCAAATTATAAAATTGCTATAAACATTCACTCAATTTTGTAAGGGCTTTTGCGAAATATGTTAAAGAGGGAGGATTGCATAACAAGAGCAAGAAAACCAAGTTGGGTTGGAAGTGGTTGCTGGTGAGCACACTATAAATTTATAATTTCATATATATTGTCGAAAAAAATATTATCATTCTAACATAGGCCGCTAAATGCAAATTTCAGGGCCCGCAACAGTTGGAGGGTTGGGAATGCGCTTACTACACGATGATTTTCATGTTTGACTTTGTCGAAAGAATACAATTCCAATTCCCAAACGCGGTATGTAATTCATATTAATTGTTCCTATATAATAGCAATTGATATTTGCGACTGTATTTCATCTACCTTTTCTTGTTACTAACTAATACCAAATTGTAATTGTAGAATTTGTCAAAGCAACCGCATTACACCAAGGAGCAGATCGACGATATCAAGTATGTGTGGGCAAGGTGGTTTGTAACAGAATTTTGCAATGCTCAACATGGATTTCCATAATTTTGTATAATTTGGTGTATGTGAATATTGTATAATTTATTGCATATGAATTTCTGGCTAATCTGAAAAATACGAATTTCTTGCTAATCTGGAAAATATGGATTTATTGGTAATCTGGAAAATATGGATTTCTTGTTATATGAAATCTGGAAAATATGGAAAATATGGAAAATCTGGAATAGTTCTGTAACAAAACTGGCTAGCAAAACTGGAGGCTAGCCGAAAAACAAAAAATACAAAAAAAAAAAAAATTTATCTTTATACACGGACATTTAACTAAAGTCCGTGTATAAAAGAGGAGAGATACACGGACATTTAGTTAAATGTCCGTGTATAAAGAGGAGAGCTACACGGACATTTTACTAAATGTCCGTGTAGAAAGAGTCAAGCTACACGGGTTTTTAGTTAAAAGTCCGTGTACAAAAAGAATCGTACACGGTTGTTTAGGTAATATCCGTGTAGCTCTGTATCATGGAGAGCGACACATTCTGGGCTTTTTACACGGCTGTTTGTGTAGTTATCCGTGTAGAATCGTTGAAATTGTACACGGACAAATGTCCGTGTGTAGTTATTGAGCTATTTATACACCCTCGATTTAAACATGATAGGAAATCCGTGTAGCTCTTCCATTTTTGTCCGTGTATAATCTCTTTTTTTGTAGTAGTGCGTAGACCGCACTTAAAATGTAACTCTAGAAGTTCAACATTTGTAAGCAAACTAAGTAAAGTAGTCATTCCCTCCAAGAAAGCGTTTGTTGAATAATCCCTCCAATTGATGTTGAGGGAGGGTAAATAGGTCCAGAGATGCTCACAAATCTTTGACGGCACACACGTCCACACTGCCTCCTTAGTCTTGAGCAGCCCTAAGATTAGGAGAAGTATCCAAAAGGAGTTGAATTGAATTTTAGAGTAGACAAATTATATAAATGTATTTTGTTTTATCTCCTCGCAACCCATAATTTTTTAAGGTTAGTGGTTTTAAATGCCTACTAACAATCTCATTGATAAAAAAAGTATTACAACGAGTCAAATGACCCTAATATCAAGATCCACTATTTTATTCTCCCGAAATCATATAAAAAACACTCCTCTACTCTAATCTACTTGTATACACTCTTAATTATCCTATTACCTTAATCCACATCTCTTTCCTCGACCGGATCCGCTCTTATTCGTCCGCCACAGTGCTCCGACGACCGGATTTGCTCACCGTCATGCTCCAATCGAGATGAGAGATAGAGACTACGCTCCGAGCTCCGACGATAACGCGCTCTCGGCTCCGATCGGCTTCGCTCGACTCCGGTTCCTCCCCTCTCCGTCATTCTCCTCTCCACTCGAGAAGGTAGAACCGAGAGAGAGGAGGGAGGTGTTGTGTCGGGGTTGGGACCTAGAAGAGATGAGAGAGGCGGACTAGGTAGTGGAGATGAAGGGAGTAGGAGGCAGCTGTTTTAGGGTTTTCTCCGTTGTTTAAATTTTATGCTCGGCCTGCTCAATTATCGTGCAGCCTCTCTGTTTTTTTATGGGAGATCAGAAAAAACAATCAAATTTTCAACTCATTGTCATTGATCTTGCAACCCATAATTAATGGGCCAGTGTACACTTCTCTGGTTTAGCTCTGGATGAAAGAATTGTGCCCATTCAAAGTTTGGGTCAAGTGAGGTAACGATCCAGTATTTACATGTTGGCCTATTGAATCAAAGTTTTCCTTCCATAACCACAGAGATACGACTTTACGGGTTAATTCAAGCTCACCTTTTACTATAGTAGGAGATGCATGCACGCACAAACACACCATTAATACAGATGCATACAAGACGAACTGATTATTGGCGCACTTTGAAAAATCACACATAAGACCCCGAACAAACACACCATTAATTTGAATATGATGCCTATGGAAGTAATTTAAACTTAAGTCTTTTCTTTATGTAATATAACCTTCACTGAAGAAGCTTTTCATTTTTGGATTTCATAATTTTTGGTAAGATTCTTGCCACCAGAATTACTTTGCAACGAAATTGATGCCATCATGACAAGTCTATTTGACAGTTCTGCTGATTTGGGCTGTATTGCATTAAGAACTTATAAATAGGTATTTAGCTATTTTTATTTTGGGAAGGTAGGGAGGTGATTACAGGAATTTAACTAATTGAGTAAGCCCACTACTTTTCTATTGGACTGTTTTGTATAATTTAAGTCATCATTTGTAATTTCTTAGAGCCGGTTGGGTAAAACAATTACCCATCATCATCAACTATGAATAATCTTGAAACAGATCTGTATTGCCTACAATATTGGTAGCAGTCCCATTAAAGTCTGCACTATACCATGACTGTGTTTTTTGAAATTGTTGAATTTATCTTGTAACTTTGGTGAATTGTTGTAACTTTGTTTTTGGAAACATTTGTATTGCTGTAATGTGCAGCACTCGGTACATTCCATATAATAGGGCAATTTACATTCCTGGTACCCAAACACACGGCCAGAACACACACATACAGAGACAAATTGGCATTTCACTGCTGAATCAAACAAAATACACTGCACACAAATACCTGAAATTTATTGGCAATCACCACAAAACGAAATCCATTCCTCTCAATTACGACACATCTCCAAATTAATTGCAGATAGGACCTTCAATTACAGATGAATTAGACAATGCCTCGTCCTTTTCTTCCAAACAAAAAAGGATAAAAAGATAAACAAAACGAAAATGCAATGGAGAAATTAAAAAAATATGGAATATTTGATGAAAAATATCTGCAAATCAGATACTTGAGCTCCGAGGCATATCACGTCTCTCTCCTTCTGTGTGCTCCACTGTAATTTCGGGGGGGATGAAGTCAGAACCCGCTATTTTCTCTATGCAAGGGCAACGCTTTTTGGCGAATGACCATATTGATGGCATAAAGTGGACGGTATTAAGCACAAACAGCAGAACTCCCACCGCAAGCACAATTACATAAAAAGAAGTGGATAGTCTCCTCGCACAGCCTGCCGCATAGGCAATCATCAGGCTGAGTAAGTCGAGCACCATGGTGATATACAGCACTATGACCTTAGACCAATCAACATAGATATTCTCATTCATTAGAAGTATTATTACAACCAATGATGCCATGAATGCAGTTGCATTGGCATAGAAAAAGGTTGTGTATCGATCTGGAAATTTGTCATGAAGAATTGAAGAACTGGCAGTGTGACCATTGACGTCATCTTGCCATAATCCTCCAGGTGGGCTTAGACCAACTGTATATGTGACGGATGCGACTAGAACAGCGACGACCATAATCGACCCACGCATGTCTTTAAACCACATTTTTCTAGCATCTTCTTTTGATGGGGACACCATTGGTTCTGTTGTAACTGATGTAGGCATCAGTTGTATTGTATTAATTGGGGTAATATTATTTGTGTTTTTTTTGGAAGAACGACGCTGAGGCTTATCTCATGGATATGATGACTAGAGAATGTTGTTAGCTTCTTCTTTCATAGAGATGTTATATAGGAATAACATGGGTGAATTTATTTTACAATCCCAACTCCCAGTTGACAACGAAATATACAGACAGGAAATACTCAATACATATTTTAATATACTAACGAGACTGATAAGTGCGAAATCATATATACATTTTCATAGGGTTTTACTTTAGAATTTAACCAAAAATCTTTTTGATCTTTAGTTATTTGTCAAAGATTGGTTATTTTGTTTGTTTTGAGCTAATTTTGGGATATTGAAAAAAGGAAGCATTTGGACAAGAAATCAAATAAGGAAAAAATCAACGTGATAAAAGATGCGGCTCAAACCACACATACATACAAACAACACACATATTTTAATATATCGATTAAAGATGAATTAAGAGTACAAACGTCAAGCTAAAGTATTAAATTTCTTAAATTTTTTCTTTTTTAATTTACTACACTAATTACATAGACTTTACTACAACCAAATTTTAATTATTAAAATAAAAATAGTATCTACTCAACTTTGATTTAAATCATTTATCAAATGAAAGGAATGTATGTCAGAGAGCATGTCAAAATACTGTTCTGATGGTTAATTAATATGAAAGTTGTCCTACATTACATATTTATATATTGGTTGACCAATTCAAAGTTGATTAACATTAATGATATCTCCAACTTTAATTTAACATTTTTGTCATCTTTTATAACATTAATGATATCTCCTACTATATATTGGTCCTACATTACATATTTATATATTGGAGCCAAGTTGTATGTTTGAAAAAAGCATAAACTAATTAAATATGTCACGTATACAACGCATCAAAATATATATTGTGGAGTGTAATAAAAGAGCAACTTATAATGATTACCCTCCTTTTAGTAAATTAAGACGGGTATGATGCATTCACATGGAAATCAACTTTTGACCAGATCTAACTTGCAATCAAAAAATATACATGCTTCAACTTTTTTAGCATTCCGTCCCTACCTAAAGAGTCAAGAGCAAGCTCAACTCTAGCATTCCACGAGGATTTAGAATTGTAAATTACACAAGATATGAATCTTATCTTTTTACTCAACGTACGCAAAGTGAACCTTAAAATATATGCTCCAAAATTAAAGTCAACCTTACGCCTTTGTTATATGTGTATTTTAATTTCTAAATAATATTTGCATGTGTGTGTGTCTCTCTCTCTCTCTCTCTCTATCTATATATATATATAATATTTGAGTAGGGTTAAAATGCACCATTGATTTTGTGCTCCAATTATGTTCCACGTCTTTTTCTCCGTTTTCAAAGTTCGAACATTCGATCCGAACCGCTCAATATGATCTTCATATTAAAATGTGCTTGGAGACCAAATTTTATATTTTTTGAAATTTGTTTACTATTTTTTTAGATAGGTACAAAATCACTGTTTTGGATGGTTCAGAATCTTCTGAAACAGTGATTTTGTACCTATCTAAAAAATTAGTAAAAAAATTCCAAAAAAAATAAAATTTGGTCTCTAAGCACATTTTAATACAAAGATCATATTGAGCGGTTTGGATCGATTGTTTGAACTTTGAAAACGGAGAAAAAGACATGGTGCATGATTGGAGCACAAAACCAATGGTGCATTTTAACCCTACTCGTAATATATATATATATATATATATAGAGAGATAGAGAGAGAGAGAGAGATGGGCTACTGTACTTTGCAAAGTAAAGCGAACGTTTAACTTCGGGCTTATATTCCCATTTCAAAGTTCAAAATGTTGATCCGAACCATTCAAGTTGATCCACATATTGAAATGTGCTTGCAGACCAAATTTTACATTTTTTGGAATTTTTTTACTATTTATTAAGCCACTTTGAAAATCGTTGATCCATTGGTCCAGAATTTTTTACTGTTTTCTATTGTTCACAATGGATCAGTGATTTTCAAAGTGACTTAATAAATAGTAAAAAAATTCCAAAAAATGTAAAATTTGGTCTCCAAGCACATTTCAATATGTAGATCAACTTGAACGGTTTGGATCGACGTTTTGAACTTTGAAATGGGAATATGAGCCCGAAGTAAAACGTTCATCGCTTTACTTTGCAAAGTACAATAGCCCAACTATATATATATATATATAGAGACAGAGACAGAGAGAGATGGACTATTGTGCTTTACAAAGTAAAGTGAACGTTTTACCTTGGGCTCTTTTTCAGATTTTCAAAGTCCAAACAGTCGATCCAAACCGTTCAAGTTGATATACATATTGAAATGTGCTTGGAGACCAAATTTTACATTTTTTGGAATTTTTTTACTATTTATTAAGTCACTTTGAAAATTGCTGATCACATGGTCCAGAATTTTGTTGCACTGTTTTTACTGTTGACCCGGATCAGCAATTTTCAAAGTGGCTTAATAAATAGTAAAAAAATTCCAAAAAATGTAAAATTTGGTCTCCAAGCATATTTTAATATAGATTGAACATCTAACGGTTTGAATCGACTGTTTGGACTTTGAAAATCCGAAAACGAGCCCAAAGTAAAACGTTCGCTTTACTTTGCAAAGCACAATAGCCCAGCTCTCTCTCTCTCTCTCTCTCTCTCTATATATATATATATATATGAGGAGGGATCCAATTACACCTTTTTTGGTGACACATCATGACACCGTTTTTTATATAGGTCAATTTTGCGATTTCAAAATCCAAACAGTCGATCCGAACCGTTCAACATGATCACCATATTAAAATGTGCTTGGAGATCAAATTTTACATTTTTTTGAATTTTTTTACTATTTATTAAGATGGTTACAGAATCGCTGTTTTTCAATGGTCTGAAAACAACGATTTTTGTAACCATCTTAATAAATAGCAAAAAAATTCAAAAAAATGTAAAATTTGATCTCCAAGCACATTTTAATATATCCATCATGTTGAACGGTTTGAATCGGCTATTTGGACTTTGAAAATAGCAGGTGTCAAAGTGTGTCACCAAAAAAGGTGTAATTGGATCCCTCCTCTATATATATATATAGCACAAACTAAAAAGTATATTTTCATAAAGAGTGAGGCTATGGTACTTCGGCTAGTGTACTATGGCTAGTGTACTACGGCTCAATATAGTACTTTTTAAAATCCTAACGGTCGATCCGAACCGTTCAATGTGATATCCATATGAATATGTACTTGCAAACTAAATTTTATATTTTTCCGAATTTTTTTACTATTTTTTTAGATAGGTAGAATTTTGATGGTCCAAAATTTGTATAAAACACTGAAAATTTTCACTTTTCACATATTTATATAAGAGTGAGGCTATGGTGCTATGCATAGCACCAATGGCTAGTGTACTACGGCTCAATATGATACTTTTTAAAATCCTAATGGTCGATCCGACCGTTCAATGTGATATCCATATGAATATGTACTTGCAAACTAAATTTTATATTTTTTCGAATTTTTTTACTATTTTTTCAGATAGGTAGAAAAATCAGTGTTTTTTGAAAATTCTGGACCATCAAAATTCTACCTATCTGAAAAAATAGTAAAAAAATTCGAAAAAATATAAAATTTAGTTTGCAAGTACATATTCATATGGTTATCACATTGAACGGTCGGATCGACCGTTAGAATTTTAAAAAGTACCATATTGAGCCGTAGTACACTAGCCATCCGTGCTATGCATAGCACCATAGCCTCACTCTTTATATAAATGGAGCCAAGTTGTATGTTTGAAAAAGCATAAACTAAATATGTCACGTATGCAACGCATCAAAATATATATTGTGGAGTGTAATAAAAGAGTAACTTATAATGATTACCCTCCTTTTAGTAAATTAAGACGGGTATGATGCATTCACATGGAAATCAACTTTTGACTAGATCTAACTTGCAATAGAGTAATATACATGCCTCAACTTTTTTTGCATTCCGTCCCTACCTAAAGAGTCAAGAGCAAGCTCAACTCTAGCATTCCGCAAGGATTTAGAATTGTAAATTACACCAGATATGAATCTTATCTTTTTACTCAACGTACGCAAAGTGAACCTTAAAATATATGCTCCAAAATTAAAGTCAACCTTACGCCTTGTTATATGTGTATTTTAAGGTATAATTAATATTTGCATGTGTGTGTCTATATATATATATATATATATATATATATATATATATATATAATATTTGAGTAGGGTTAAAATGCACCATTGATTTTGTGCTCCAATCATGTTCCACGTTTTTTTCTCCGTTTTCAAAATCCGAACAATCGATCCGAACCGCTCAATATGATCTTCATATTAAAATGTGCTTGGAGACAAAATTTTATATTTTTTTAAATTTGTTTACTATTTTTTTAGATAGGTACAAAATCACCGTTTTCGATGGTCTATAATCTTCTAAATCAGTGATTTTGTACCTATCTAAAAAATTAGTAAAAAAATTCCAAAAAAAATAAAATTTGGTCTCTAAGCACATTTTAATACACAAGACCATATTGAGTGGTTTGGATCGATTGTTTGAACATTGAAAACGGAGAAAAAGACATGGAGCGTGATTGGAGCACAAAACCAATGGTGCATTTTAACCCTACTCGTAATATATATATATATATATATATATATATATATAGATGGGCTATTGTACTTTGCAAAGTAAAGCGAACGTTTTACTTCCTGTTCATATTTCCATTTCAAAGTTCAAAACGTCGATCCGAACTATTCAAGTTGATTTACATATTGGAATGTGCTTGGAGACCAAATTTTACATTTTTTGAAATTCTTTTACTATTTATTAAGCCACTTTGAAAATTGCTGATCCATTGGTCCATAATTTTTTACTGTTTACTACTGTTCACAAAGGATCAGCGATTTTCAAAGAGGCTTAATAAATGATATAAAAATTCGAAAAAATGTAAAATTTGGTCTCCAAGCACATTTCAATATGTAGATCAACTTGAACGGTTCGGATCGACGTTTTGAACTTTAAAATGGTATATGAGCCCGAAGTAAAACGTTGGCTTTACTTTGCAAAGAGCAATAGCCCATCTATATATATATAGAGAGAGAGAGAGAGAGATATGGGCTATTGTGCTTTGCAAAGTAAAGGGAACGTTTTACTTCGGACTCGTTTTTGGATTTTCAAAGTCCAAACAGTTGATCCAAACCGTTTAAGTTGATCTACATATTGAAATGTGCTTGGAGACCAAATTTTACATTTTTTGGAATTTTTTTACTATTTATTAAGCCACTTTGAAAATTGCTGATCACATGGTCCAGAATTTTGTTGCACTGTTTTTACTGTTCACCCGGATCAGCAATTTTCAAAGTGGCTTAATAAATAGTAAAAAAATTCCACAAAATGTAAAATTTGGTCTCCAAGCATATTTTAATATAGATTGAACATCTAACGGTTTGGATCGACTGTTTTGACTTTAAAAATCCGGAAACGAGCCCGAAGTAAAACGTTCGCTTTACTTTGCAAAGCACAATAGCGTATCTCTCTCTATATATATATATATATAGCACAAACTAAAAAGTATATTTTCATAAAGAATTCATCATTTATTTGGAATAAGGCAATCTCATCAAACATACAAATGATTCCCGAAAACTGGGCTGATTTGTAATTAACAACCACCACCTTTCACCACGCGGGTCAGCTTAAATAATTACAAGTGTTTTATTATTAAATGTACAACAACTTTATGGAGAATGAAACAAACATTTTATTACTATTCCTGGCTGCTTTTAGGTGACCTAGGGAACAAGAAAGTAATATACTTCTTGTCTTGATTACTTGTATATATACATTCTTTTGCTTTTTGTGTGGGCCTAGAAAGTAATATACATTTTTCCTGAACAGAGAGGAGGATAAGAGGCATGCATTTGTGCAAAGAGTGATCGGGACAGAATAACAGTGCTAACACACTTAACTTACTTAGTGGCAAGAATACTCGTGAGTCGTTATAAGCCCACCGAAATAATATATGTCAAATATCATAAAGAAAAAATTTACTATTTGTAATCCATAGTTGTAATAAATTATTTATATAGGACATACCGTTAATTACTTCTTGGCTAGTTGTATGGCAACCAAATAGTAAGTTACAATTAGATCATTGGAATCCTTCGTAAAATATCAGATTATAAATTAAAAACATGAAATACTTATAAAATGATTCAGACGTCAATCCAACCATAGCAGAATTCAAGTCAACAGAAATCCAAAACTCAAACCTAAATCTATACCTTGCCAAGACCAAAATTAAGTACCAAATACCAAAGCTAAAATCAAATCAAAATATGAAATCCCCATGGAGAGTTGTCTGATGGCATCAGTTTCATTTTTTAATTTTTTCAAGTTATTATTGTACAATTAATTAAGCCAATAGAGACTTGCGGTTCCAGTATACATATTTTTTGTAAATCAAATCTAGGTTTTCCTTGTACTTTTTAATTAACAAAATATTGTTCCTGGCTGTTAACAGAGCAACTGGAACAAACATGTCATATGACAAATAATGTAAAAATATAATATCACCTGTTGAATGGGTTGTAAAGCTCAATAAATCTACCTGATCGTGAGGAATACGGTCATCTTTTATTTGTTGAGCAAGGCATGGATCTAGCCAAGCATCTCCAAGAAAGTGAACAAAAAGAGGGAGGAGACAAGGAGAGAGAAAAAGAGAGAAAGCAGATACTTCACTTGGCAGCCGCTACCATGAACTTTTCAATATAAAGACAGAGTGTATACTTGGCAGCTGCTGCCAAGGTTTCACAAGAGAGAGAGATAGAGAAAGTTGAGTTGTTCCGAAGCCCCTTCCAACATTTCAAAGAAGAGAGAGAGAATGAAAATTATCACTGACAAATTGCAAAACCTATGGAGCTCAGATGAGACAAGAGTACTCGTCCTCACCAGCCTCGGCATACAAATACTTCTCATCTTCTTGGCACCGTTGCGCAAACGCAACACCAACATTATGCTCGCGCTCACGCTCTGGCTGTTGTACCTGACTGCTGACAATGTTGCCACACTAGGGCTCGGTAACATCAGCCATCAGACACCTGCACAAAGTGGCGAACTCACCATCTTGTGGGCACCATTCCTCCTGGTTCACCTCGGAGGTCCCGATACCATCACATCATACTCAATTGAGGATAACGAGCTTTGGTGGCGCCACCTTTTGGGGCTAATTTTCCAGGTTTTAATTACAGTTTATATATTTTTCCAATCACCACCAACTGGTTGGCTGTGGATACCAACAATTTTTGTGTTTATCCCGGGACTCATCAAATTTGCTGAGAGGACCCATGCTCTCCGCTTAGCAAGCAAGGACAATCTCAAGGATAAAATTATCTCAGAACTCCGCCTAGGAAATAGACCTACGAGAGGTACACATATCCCAATCTTCCTCTAATATCCGGTTAACAAAATTCTCTCGAGCGAAATTCTTATTTCTTGCTAACTGTACCTTATGGTTTGATTTAATTGTTCTCCACTCAGGTAGCACGGAAAATACTGCCACGAATGCCGTCCGCATGGAAAATACCACCTCGAACGCCGTCCAAGCAAATGGAACTACTGAAGGTACATATATCCCTACCTTCAACTAGCATCCAGTTAACAATATTAACTCAAGCAAAATGTTATTATTCTTTCTAAGAGTACCTTATGGTTTCATTTAATTGTTCTCTACTCAGATAGCACGGAAAATACTACCTCGAACGCCGTCCAAGCAAATGGAAATACTAAAGGTACATATATCACTAAAATACTAACTCAAGCAAAATGTTATTATTCTTGCAATACCTAAAGATTTGATTAAATTGTTCTCCCCTCAGGTATATGGGGCAAAATTAAGGCAGTACTCTTCCCACCAAAAGACACTATAGGTACATATATCCCTATATACTTTCTCCAACTTCTCGTTAACTGTATTAACTCGAGCGAAATCTTATCTATTGTTAAGACTACCTTAAGATTTAATTTCAATATTCTGTTGAATTTTTGAGAATTGATTTGACTAAAAGCTTTATTGCTCAAATAGTTATATTTACAATGTATAATCTCAAATCAAAATATATACAACCCAAGTCTTTCGACCCATTGAAAATGATTCCGGAAATGGAATTTAGACCGTTTCTTGATTTCTTGATTGCCGTTTATGGAAGGGGAAAGAGAAGAGAATAGAGAGAGTGGTTCATTCGTAAGATTCAAATGTGGTAAAGCTATGTGTACTTGGTTGTATAATCTCAAACATTTTTAAATATGATGAGTTTGGGAATTTAAGGACAATATATAGATTATTGTCGAAAAAATTGCTTACCTGCCTATGCGTATAGTTTCAAAATTTACATGGTTCACATTTAAAAATATACAAGTATTGTTTGTGAAATTTTCAAACAGTATGATATCTAATAAATGTAAAATAAATTGTGATGTTATCAGAAATCGAAATTATTGAACTGAATATAATGGGAAAGATTACAGAATTTAACAACAACAAATTTAAATAATATGGTATCTTCTCTAGGTACTCGAAAAGAAGAATTAATAATAAGGTCTCTCGTTAAGTCAATGAAATCCTTTTAACCGTTTATCTAATCTGTAACGTATTCGACAAGGTAGGTATGAATAAGAATTTTTTTCATTAACTTAACGAGATGGGTATCGGTACGAAAAAAACTTTTGTTAGCTTATCGGGTAAGGGTACGGGTAAGAGTTATTTGATACCCGTTACCCAATAGAATAATTGATAAATATTAATTTATATATGATAAACTTGTATGTATACATATAACTATATATATATTTTTTATGTCTCAATTGATATATACGACATTTTATATTATAATATATTTAGTAATTTTTGATAAAATTGATTTATTCAACATTTTATATATTTAGTTTTTTTAATTAGTAATTTCTGACAAATATTTTTTATATAATATTTTATATTGTTATATTTGATTTATAATTTCAAAATTTTTAAATAATAGGATAACAATTATAACTTTATATTTTATGATATTACGATACATAACTTGTTGAATATATTTATTTGTTTTATTTATAGATTAAATTGAATAAAATTTTAACTTATTCGATAATTATCCATATTCATTTTTCTACTCGTTATTTTAGCGGGTAAAGGTAGGGTATGGGTAAGGCTAATATTTAATTGGTAAGTGTACGTAAGGTATGGGTAAGACTCATTCAACATTTACATTCGTATGAAATTATCTCAGATGTCCGCCCATAAAATAGAACTACGAGAGGTACACATGTCCCAATTTTCCACTAATATCCGGTTAACAAAATTATCTCGAGCCAAATCTTATTTCTTGCTAAGAGTACCTTATGGTTTGATTTAAATGTTCTTCACTCAGGTAGCACGGAAAATACTACCTCGAACGCTGTCCGCACGGAAAATACTACCTCGAACGCCATCCGCACGGAAAATACTACATCGAACACCGACCAAGCAAATGGAACTACTAAAGGTACATATATCCCTACCTTCCACTAGCATCCAGTTAACGATATTAACTCAAGCAAAATGTTATCATTCTTGCTAATACCTAAAGATTTGATTTAATTGTTCTCCCCTCAGGTACATGGGACAAAATTATGGCAATACTCTTCCCACCAGAAGACACTATAGGTACATATATCCCTACTTTCCTCCAACTTCTGGTTAACTGTATTAACTCCAGCGAAATCTTATCTATTGTTAAGACTACCTTAAGATTTAATTTCAATATTCTGTTGAATTTCAGAGAATTGATTTGACTAAAAGCTTATTGCTCAAATAGTTATATTTACAATGTATAATCTGAAATTAAAATATATACAACCCAAGTCTTTCGACCCATTGAAAATGATTCCGGAAATGGAATTTAGACCGTTTCTTGATTTCTTGATTGCCGTTTATGGAAAGAGAAAGAGAAGAGAATAGAGAGAGTGGTTAATTCGCAAGATTCAAATGTGGTAAAGCTATGTATACTTGGTTGTATAATCTCAAACATTTTTAAATATGATGAGTTTGGGAATTTAAGGACAATATATAGATTATTGTCGAAAAAATTGCTTACTTGCCTATGCGTATAGTTTCGAAATTTACATGGTTCTAAATTTAAAAATATACAAGTATTTTTAAATATGATAAACTTGTTAGCTTATTGGGTAAGGGTACGGGTAAATGCCACGAAAAAAACTTTTACTATTAGCTTATCGGGTAAGGGTTCTAAATTCAGAAACATGATTATTGTCGGAAAACACTTGGTTAGCTTATCGGGTAAGGGTACAGGTAAGAGTTATTTGGTGCCCGTTACCCAATAGAATAATTGATAAATATTAATTTATATATGATAAACTTGTATTTACACAAATAACAATATATATTTTTATATTAGAGTGAGTATATGGCACTATGCATATCACGGGTTGGTCCGTAATACGGATCAAAATTTTTGTTTTCAAAATCCTAACGGTTGATCCGAACCGTTCACTTGATCTGAATTTTACATTTTTTTAGAATTTTTTTACTATTTTTAAAGATAGGTAGAAAATCACTTGATTTGAAAATTCTAGACCATCCAAAAACATTGATTTTCTAACTATTTTTAAAAATATTAAAAGAATTCTGAAAAAAAAATTGGTTTGTAAGTACATATTCATATGAAAATCATGTAGAACGGTTCGGATCGACTGTTAGGATTTTGAAAACAAAAATATTGATCCGTATTACGGACCGAATTGTGCTATGCATAGTACCATAGACTCACTTTTTTTATTATTATGACTCAATTAATATATACGACATTTTTTATTATTTTTTATTTAGCAATTTATGATAAAATTGATTTATTCAAAGTTTAATATAAATAGTTTTTTAATTAGTAATTTATAAACAAATATATTTATACAATATTTTATATTGCTATATTTGATTTATATTTTTTATTTTTAAAATAATAGGATAACAATTATAACTTTATATTTTATGATATTACGATGCATAACTTGTTGAATATATTTATTTTTTTTATTTTTAGATTAAATTTTATAAGATATTAACTTATTCGATAATTGAGGAGAGATCCATTTACAACATTTGAAAGTTACAACATCTTACAACAATTTAGTTTTGCGATTTCTAAAGTCGAAATAGTCGATCCAAACCGTTCAACATGTAATATGTACTAAAATGTGTTTGAAGATCAAATTTTATATTTTTTTTGAATTTTTTACTATTTCTTAATTATTTTATAATACTGTTGTTTTTCAGTGGTCCAGAATTATCTAAAAACAGCAGTTTTATAAAATACAAAATATATAGTAAAAAATGTTCAAAAAATGTAAAATTTGATCTTCAAACACATTTTAATACAGATTACATATTGAACGGTTTGGATCGACTGTTTGGACTTTATAAATCGCAAAACTAAATTGTTGTAAGATGTTGTAACATTCAAATGTTGTAAGTGGATCCCTCCTCTCGATAATTATCCATATTCATATTTTTACTCGTTATTTTAACATGTAAAGGTAGGGAATGGGTAAGTCTAATAGTTAATGGGTAAGTGTACGTAATTAGGTTTAGGTAAGATTCAATATTGACATTCATATGATAATATCATTTCTGACCCATACGGTATCCATTGGCAACCCTAGGAATTAATAATTTTCTTACCATAAACATATAGTATTTGTTATTTTTATTTCAGTCATTTTGGTTTGTTTGGTTTACTATTTGTTGTTCAACCATAAAAACGGGAAGTCTTCTTTTGTAACAAAAGTATTGAAGGACCAATTTTTTATTTAGTAGACAAGGAAATTCTCTTATGCATTGAGAGACTTGGTATATATATATTTTTTTTACTTAATATGGTGTATGAACCAGGTATTGTACTCCCTCCAAGCCTGTATTTAAATGTCAAATGAAAAAAAGGTAACATTAGTAATTGAAAGAGAAATGACTAATAAAATATGAACTTTATGCAGACAATATAGTCCTATATGATGAGAGCATTATGGACGAAAGCAAGGCTATTTTGGAAGGCTTTTGCTGGCTCAAAATCTTCAAGCGCCTGTTGGTAGATGTAACTTTTGAAGCAGAACTGCTAATGAAGAGTCAGGATCGCCTCTCAGATCTCAACTCGACTAACGCACTTAAATTGGTCGCTATCGAGCTCTCATTCCTATATGATGTCCTGCATACGAAGGCAGTCCACATGCACAGCATTTCAGGCCGTGTATTGCGCTATTTCTCTCTGGTCTCCATCCTAGCTGCACTCGTTGTATTTCATCTTCTTGACAAGCAAAAGTATGTACCTGGAGATATTATCATAACCTACGTTCTATTTGGTGCAGGCCTCAGCCTTGAGGTCATCGCTACCATGCTTCTTGTATTCTCAGATTGGACAGTCGCGGCACTTACCAGGACGAAACCCAGCCAGTGTGTTGCAAGTTGTATAGTCGAATTGGTGAAAGGATTTTTCTTGAAGGGATTTTTCTTGAAGGATGGAAAACCTCGGTGGGCCCGAACCATTGGGCAGTTCAATCTCGTAGGTGTCTGCCTGAGAGACAGGGACACTGTATTAGCAAAGATCATGAGATTTCTAAAAATAAAACATTGGTGGGACAACATGTGTGAGAAGAGTTTAAAACCTTTGAAGCCGGGGTTGTTGGAGGAAATTATGTTCACTGAGGCAAAAAGGAGAGCGCAAAATGTGCATATATACAATGTGTTAGTAGAGGCAAGAGCATATAGGGGAAACAAAGCATTGGAACGTCACGGCCAACTGGAGAAACTGAATTGGAGCATGAAAAGGGAATTTGATGAGTGCATTATCTTGTGGCATCTTGCCACAGACATTTGTTATTATAATGATACTCCCAACCAACCTAACAGGAATGACTCCGATAATAAGCTTGAAACTTCCAACCAACCTAAAGGGAATAATGACACCGAGGGTGAAACTTCCAACCAACCTAAAGGGAATAATGACACCGAGGGTGAAACTTCCAACCAACCTAAAGGGAACAATGACACCGAGGGTGAAACTTCCAACCAACCTAAAGGGAAGAATGAAACCGAGCGTGAAACTTCCAACCAACCTAAAGGGAACAATGACACCGAGGGTGAAACTTCCAACCAACCTAAAGGGAACAATGACACCGAGGGTGAAACTTCCAACCAACCTAAAGGGAACAATGATACCGAGCGTGAAACTTCCAACCAACCTAAAGGGAACAATGACACTGAGGGTGAAACTTCCAACCAACCTAAAGGGAACAATGATACCGAGCGTGAAACTTCCAACCAACCTAAAGGGAATAATGACACTGAGGGTGAAACTTCCAACCAACCTAAAGGGAACAATGATACCGAGCGTGAAACTTCCAACCAACCTAATGGGAATAATGACACCGAGGGTGAAACTTCCAACCAACCTAAAGGAAACAATGACACCGAGGGTGAAACTTCCAACCAACCTAAAGGGAACAATGATACCGAGCGTGAAACTTCCAACCAACCTAAAGGGAACAATGACACCGAGGGTGAAACTTCCAACCAACCTAAAGGGAACAATGATACCGAGCGTGAAACTTCCAACCAACCTAAAGGGAATAATGACACCGAGGGTGAAACTTCCAACCAACCTAAAGGGAATAATGATACCGAGCGTGAAACTTCTTCCAACCAACCTAAAGGGAATAATGAAACCGAGCATGAAACTTCCAACCAACCTAATGGAGAAAATCAAGAACCTTCCAACCAACCTAATGGAAGAACAAATTGTTGGTCTCTGCCTAAGAGAAAGGTACAACCCAATGAAAAAATTGACGAGCGTGATGTTAGTTGGAAGACATCCAATTACATGGTCTATCTCCTAACCCAGCAGCAGTCAATGATGCAGCTCGGATATGGTAAGACACGATTTGAGGCCACATGTGCTGTCGTCAAGAATAAATTAAAGGGTAAGGTAAAGCTCGAACACAAGAATGCACGCGACAAGTATGCACGCGACAAGCATGCACGCGAAGAGCTTAAGAAGGATGACGGGGCCGCAAAGAATGAAGGGAAGAATGAAGGGGCCGCAAAGAATGAAGGGGCCACAAATAAAATGGGCATATCGGTATTAAAGAAGATATGGGCCAATTTGAGAAGCTGGGGTAGGCGTAAGAGGGAGGAGGATAAGCGTAAGCGGGAGGATGAGGAAGAAATGGGAGAATTGGTATTAAAGGCTGGCCTTAAACTTGCAACTGAGTTGCTGGAAGTCGACCAAGAAATAAGATGGAAGTTAATTAGCGAGACCTGGATGGAGATGCTGGGATATGCCGCCATTCATTGCAATTCATACCAACATGCCAGGTCCCTGAGCAGGGGTGGAGAATTGCTCACTCATCTCTGGTTGCTGATGGCTCAATTGGGAGTTGTTGATGAGCACAAGGTGCAGCAATACCAACCTGGTACCGTCTAATTCTTATATAATTATATGTGTTCCTTTTTTTATGTGAAGCAAATAATCACTCCTTTTCCTCCGTAGGCAAAGGATTTACATGTTTGATATTTTTTGTTTGTACCGTTTCTTTTATATGTAACATGATTGTTGTTTTCTATGAACTGGAATAAATGGAGTGTACGCATGGTCATTTTAATGTACTTGTATTTTGTTTTAATTTATCAATGTGTTTGATGAGAAAAAAGTGTTAATTAAGGGCAATGCCTAGTATGAAGTGTAATTAATGACAGACCATTCTCTAAATTTAAGAAAAAAAAATTTCCATGAATTACAAGGATTGCAACCAACTCATGATACTCTCTCGCTATTATGTGGGGACTTCAATGTTACTCCACGCCTTTCAAGGATTTTGATGGCTTGTAATCTAGAATTCTTATGAATTTAATATAGTAGTTTTATTTATCTATCTTGTGCGCTTTATTTGATCTCTACTACAATTTATCTTTGTATTACTAACTTAGTATGGTGCGTGCTAACCTAGTCTGTATGGTGATGGTCATACCATAATGATTGACATTTAAAGTTAAATCTAAGAAAATACGAAAGATAAGAAAGATAGATTAAACCAATCTCCTTGCTTGACATATAAAGCACATGTAAATATCAGATTAATATAATAAAAACCCATTCTTCATTTCTAAACTCATTAATAGTGTTGTCTACTTGGTTCTTTTTCCCTTTCAAAATTTTCTAGATTAATTGTCTAGATTACATGCTTGGTTTCAGACAAACAGAATAAGAAACCTCCAATTAAACAGTACACTCCTAGGCTAACAAGTATTTAGTTTTTAAATAACAGGAAATTCAAATATTACATAAAAGAAAGAAATGATAATGAGCATTCTTTTAAGCCCCAATTCCCCACTATCTACAAAAATGGTTTTAGTTCACCCAAAAATCAACGTTGATGTTGTAGTTGCAACAGTCGGGTGTATGCCCCGTCAGCCCTAGAAACCAACTCAGCATGGCTCCCATGCTCTACAATTTTTCCTTCATGCATCACTCCAATAGAATCAACCGCACGTATCGTAGAAAGCCGGTGAGCAATTAACACGGTCGTGCGTCCCTTCATGATTCGCTCCAATGCCTCTTGCAAAACACACTCTGACTCTACATCCAAAGCACTAGTTGCCTCGTCTAGGAGCAGCACCGCAGGGTCTTTTAAAACTGCTCTAGCAATTGCAATTCGCTGCTTTTGGCCCCCTGACAACTGGACCCCGCGCTCACCAACTGATGTCTTGTACCCGTCAGGAAGTTGACTGATAAACCCATGTGCATTTGCCACCTTTGCTGCCTCCATTACCTCTGTTTCGGTAACACCATCTTTCCCATATGCAATGTTTTCAAATATGCTTGAAGCAAATAGAACCGGCTCCTGTTGCACGAGACCGATTTTTAACCTAAGGGATTTCAGGTTGAGTCTCTTGATGTCTTTACCATCCATCATCACCTTCCCAGCCGTTGGATCGTAGAATCTCTCAATCAGAGCAATTACAGTGCTTTTACCCGACCCGCTTGCACCCACAAGTGCTTGACTTTGCCCAGCACGAATTCTTAGGTTAAAGTCCTTTAAAATTTGAACATCAGGCCGTGCTGGGTATGAGAAGTCAACCCGCCGAAATTCAATCTCACCACGCATAGACTCAACCGGGTCAGCCTCCGGATCATCCGGTTCAATACGGGTCGGGCGGTTTAAAACTGCAAAAACCGACCTGATTGACTCACCACCACGTACAATTTCAGGTGCAAGGCTAACTGTCTCAGCAACTGAATTGGCAGTTATAACCAAAACAACAAAGACTTGTATAACTTTGGAAAAGGTGGAATGGTGAGACCTGACAAGGTGGGCCCCAAACCAGAGAATGAGGGCCTCAGAAGCATAAAGAGAGAGTTGGGATAAGCCAAAGAGGATACCGGCAGTCTGGGACCGGCGCAAGCTGTGACGGAGTGGGACCCGCAGCTCGTGCCGAAAGAGAGAAACTATCTTGTCCTGTGCATTAAATGCAGCCACTGTTCGGATGTTGCTCACGCCTTCACCGGCAATCATGCTTGTTTTTGCGTGTGCCTTGGCTGTATCACCCGCAAATCCCTTCATTGAAAGTTGCTGGGTGAAGAAAAAAAAAAAATGTCAGTTAATATAAATTAGCAGTTTTATTACAATGCTGTGCTTGAAATCTTTATGATTGGTACATTTTCTTAAAAAAAAAATTTAACCCAAAGAAAAGCATGGGGAAAAGGCTCCCACAGAGCATCAGCTTTTGGCAGCAAATGCAAATGCACTCACAAGCCATAATTTATTGTTTAAAATAATAGTGTTCTGGACGAATTGCATGAATATTTCGTTTCAGTAGCAAAAAATAAATAAATAAATAAAAAATCTTTGGTCCCTTTAGAGTATTTCCATTCAGTAGAAAGAACCGAAAAGAAGTTTTATTTAGAATTTATTTTTTTGCCTCACTATGCACGGATTCTAAAGGGACCCAAAAATACTTTTTTGTAATATTATTTCTTTAAATAAAAAATACTCTTTTTTAGATATAAATAAAAAAATATTGCTCAGAAGCAATAGTACAGTGTCTCTACCCTCTTTTTTCAAAATGTTCTGACACAATACAGACAAAACAGCAAAGAAAATATTATCAGTCTATCTAACAAGGTGGGCCAAGGAAGGAACTCATGCAATGAATTAAGTCAGAAGCATCCAAGAAAAATAAATTGTGTGCAGAGTCTTGGATTTGTTGGCCCAATAAAACAAAACAAGATTCCTTTTTAAAAAATTTGCAGAGAAATAAAAGACATCTTTCCTAGAAAAGGAAAAGTAAAACAAGGTCATTCAAATGTTTATCCAAAAATAATCTAGAAAAGGGAAAATAATTGATATGTATAAACATAGCAAAATTTCTATAAAGTGGTCAAATTATAAATATCAGGCAAAACATGCATAATATAGAATGTAATTAGGACCCAAATGGTAAATACATGTTTTGTAATTTATGACATCCTCGGTTTAAATTTTTTTAATAAGAAAATAGTGAGACAATAATAAAAATCAAGAATTTCCCAAAAAAAAAAAAACACTTTGAAGGACGTTTAGGTAAAACCATATTGTTTTAAGAGAGATGCTTCTATGGACATAAGGACCTATTTGTAAAATGAACATATTTTCATTTTCAAAGTTCAAACAGTCGATCCGACCGTTCAACATTATCTCCATATTAAAATGTACTTGGAGGTCAAATTTTACATTTTTTTTGAATTTTTTTACTATTTATTAAGTATTTTACAAAAATTAGTCAAATTCAGACCATTGAATTTTGTAAAATACTTAATAAATAGTAAAAAAATTCAAAAAAATAAAAAAATTCAAAAAAATGTAAAATTTGACCTCCAAGTACATTTTAATATGGAGATAATGTTGAACGGTCGGATCGACTGTTATCGACTGTTTGAACTTTAAAAATGAAATTTTACAAATAGGTCCTTATGTCCATAGAAGAATTTGCCTTGTTTTAATGGTTGAAGAGAAAGCAATTCAAATTAAATAACATATGACTTTGAAGAAGGTGTGTGGTGCAACATGTGATGATTTTTTAAAAAGATGTAAATAAAAGTACATCAGGGACTGATTTAATAAACAAGTCAAAAGAGGAAAAGGCATCTTGTCAGAGAAAAGGCACATGGTGTAGCGTCAGTTTAAAGTTATGACAGTGTGACAGAATACAGTGTGGGGCCCAGAATACAGTACACAAATGGGTGTTGATTAGATTTATTTCTTTTGGAAAGGATACTTTGCTCCAACATGTTGCCTTCCAGATATATATATTAACCTATTGGTCACTTACAAATGGGCCCCAACATTTTTTGGGTCACAATGAAGAAAATCAATGGCAACTACTTTGACTTCAATTTTTTCAATTTTATATTAACCTAGCTCTATATGCCTCTTAGTCAATGGCAAATACATTCCATATATCCTTAAATGCAAAGATATTTTAATTTCTCAATGCAAAGATATATCCTTATATACTATACAAACACATTCCTATAATTCTATCTATTTTTTTGAATGATATACCAATATTGTAAATAACGGTATGCACTCGTCGGACAGACAGGGTACTGCCAAGTGATTATTCGGAAATAATCAGTCATAATCGGAAATAATCGGCCAATTAGTCGGGAAAATCCGTGACAGTTTGGTTACCGCCAACGACTAATCGGCCGATTAATCGGCCTAAACGACGTTTTTTACAACACTCAATACACAGCATAAAATACTAACAAACCTCCTTTGATGGTGAAAGGTAATATTCCCTTACTTTTAGGTGGGTATTCAGTTTAATGTTTATTTACCAGGACGCCCCATAAATCTCCTAAATCCAAGATCAAAATAGATTTCATGGTAAAAGGTAATATTCCCTTACTTTTACCTTATTATTTTTATTTTTTTATTTTTTTGTGTGTGAAAGGAGATTTTGCATTATGCATCCAAGCTACTTTGCCTAATCTTTTACAGAGATTAACAGTAAGATCGCCAATTTTTTCTTAGTTAGTTACCTGGGCAAAGTTGGCGAGGACTAACAAAGGAAAAGTGACGAGAATAAGCAAAGCAACCCTCCATTCAATAATAAATCCAACAATGAAGGAGGTGAGAAGCGAGGTCATGTTTTGCAAAATGACCGAGATTCTTTCGGCAATGGCTGGCTTCACATCTGCTGCATCTGTTGCCAATCGTGCTGCTACTAAACTCGAGTTGTTCTCCTCTTCATCAAACCACCCCACTTCATTCCTCAATATCACTACAATAGCAAAGAGATACTATTAGAATACTACATAAAAGTATGCATATAAAACGAGATGGTCCGATTCAAACCGCTCAACATGATCTCCATATTGAAATGTGCTTGGAGACTGAATTTTACATTTTTGGAAAAAAAAAAGTTACTACTTTTTTAGATATGTACAAAATCGTTGGTTTTTTTATGGTTCACAAATTTATGAAAAACAGTGATTTTGTACCTATCAAAAAATAGTTAAAAATTTCCAAAAAATTGTAAATTTGGGTTTCCGAGCACATTTTAATATGGAGATCATGTTAAAGGGTTCGGATCGACTGTTTGAACTTTGCAACACTACTTGATGTAATTTAGCCTATCTCCATATAAAAATACTTAAAAGACTTCATTATGGTACGTAGTAGTATACCAGTAAGCATCATTCGTCGAACCCGTGTTGTGAGATTCTCTCCCATTATACTAAAGAAGTAGTGTTGCACCAAGTACGCAAAGACTGCATAAAAACCCGTGCCTATGAAAACAAACACAAACTCCCTTGTTTTCCTCTCCATGGCATTGATATCTCGGTAATAAAACACCTCTATCATATTACCCATAACGATAGCAAAAGTGGGTCCAATAAAACCCGATAGCACCGATCCGATCGCACCCAAAACAGCATACGGCCATTCCGGTGCATTCATTTTCAAGAGTTTGAAGAAATAACCCTTCGGTGCAGGGTACTTTTTCACATTATCTGCATTTGATATCATCTCAATTCTACCATCAGCTCCAGTACTATAGGAGTAACTCAAGTTTCTCAGACTTCCTGATCGAAGAGAGAGTGATTTTGTAGAGAGAGAATGGCTAAGGCGTGAAGAACGGGAACGACAGGTTGAGGGGGCCCCAAAATCTCGATTTCTCGCCATTTCTTGAAACCTGATTAGGGATGCGTATGCCCCATTTGACCCCTTTGTCAGAAGCTCCTCATGGGTCCCGGTCTCAACAACCTGGTATTAGACACATGTTAGAATTGTTAACAAAATTAGTTAGCAGAATTGGTTAGAAATGTTGACTAGTCAAACTAGTCATTAGGACCTTAATTCGGTTAGGATTGTCAATCAACCGAGTATCATCTTTATCTCTCTCTCTCTCCTTCATGTAAATTGTTAAAACCTTTACCTGGCCTTGTTGAATGACAGCAATCATGTCAACATTTCGGATTGTAGAGAGGCGATGTGCTACAACCACAGTCGTGCGACCAACCATGAGGCGATCAAGCGCTTCTTGCACTATATTTTCAGAGGCCGTGTCTAATGCACTTGTTGCCTCGTCTAAGAGGAGGATTTTGGGGTTTTTTAGCATGGCACGGGCAATTGCAATTCTTTGCTTTTGACCACCTGACAGCTGGAGGCCTCTCTCTCCAACCTGCAATAATTAGGATATTTGGTAATTCTAGTAAAAAATATATATATATATATATATATGCACATGCTTTATAATCTTTATCAGTCTAGTTGTGTTGTTTTCTTAATAATATTTACATACAAATCAGAAAATATCTGGAACTTGAACAGGGCTTAGTTGTAGAGTGAGACTACGGTATTATGCATAGCGCATATTGGCCCGTACTATGGATCAAGATCCCAATTTTCAAAGTACAAACAATCGATCTGAACCATTCAACATGATCTACATATAAAAATGTACTTGTAGATCAAGTTTTACATTTTTTAGAATTTTTTTGCTAATTGTTTTAGATAGGTAGAAAATCACTTGATCTAAATGTTCATCACCATTCAAAACTAGTGATTTTCTACCTATCTAAAAAAATAGTAAAAAACTCTAAAAAATGTAAAATATAGTTTGCAAGTACATTTTCATGTGACAATCATGTATGTATCAGCAGCTAAGTTGTATACTATACTGACAAGTAGATACAAGCAAAGTAAATCAAAACAAGTATTGAATGGCAATGAAGGCTGACCTGAGTATTGTAACCGTTTGGAAGGAGAGAGATGAAGCTATGAGCATTAGATGCTGAGGTGGCAGCCTCGACCTCAGCCATGGTCGCGTCAGGCTTGCCATATAAAATATTTTCGAGGATAGTTGTTGCAAACAGTGCAGGTTCTTGATTAACCAACCCAATTTGGTCTCTTAACCATCTCAAGTGTAGAGTTTTTATATCAACATTATCCAGTAACACTTGCCCTGAAAATTTTAATAAATGAAAGTTGTAAGACTAGAGAATTACTCAATTTGTGATATTAAAATCCAGGATTTCAAAAGAAAAGAGAAGACTCTAGGAGAAAAATGTGCTCCAACAAGCTCGGTACCGTGATCACAAAACTGCAGTAAAAACCTGTTCTTTAGTAAAATCACTTTCTATTAAAAATTCCAAAAGTTTCATTAAAAAAACAAATAAAAGAACTTTTTGTTTTTACAGTATTCCTATAATAGATATAGATTATAATGCTATAGATTAGAGAACTAGCTCTCCAATAACTGATTCATATTAATTTAAGTCCCTTATTATTTGAATTACTTTTTTTTTTTAGTTTTTTTTTTTTTAATTTACTTCACATTTGACAAATCAGTTCACTCCAAGTTACCAGTTACCAGGACTTAATTAATACAATACCAAGAGATATGATAAAATATTATTTACCTTGATTGGGATCATAAAAGCGCTCGATCAATGCCACAACAGTACTCTTGCCTGACCCGCTTCCTCCTACCACTGCCACAGTTTTACCAGCAGGAAAGAAGAGAGAGAAATCCCTGAAAATTATCACATCTGGTCTTGATGGATAGCTAAAGGTTACTTCTTTGAATTCTATGTTCCCATGAACCTCATCTAGGCACTTGCCATCATCTTTTTCCTGGAGAATTGTCGGCTTCTGACGAATTATTTCTAATAGTTTGTAACCAGCGATTTTACCCTTGCTAAATGCACCTAGGTTAGAGAATGACTGTCCGAGACTCCTGTAAAAAGGAAAATTGTAATAACTATTATATAAGAAAATGCATTGTTAGAAGAGTGAGGCTATGGTACTATGCATAGCATAGATTGGTCCGTACTACGGATCAATATTTTCATTTTCAATATCCAACATGATCTCCATATGAAAATGTTCTTGCTGACTAAATTTTACGTTTTTATAAACTTTTACTATTTTTTTAGATAGGTAGAAAATCACTACTTATTAATGGTCTAGAACTTTTAGATCAAGTAATTTTCTAACTATCTAAAAAAATAGTAAAAAAATATTTATGAGCAAAAGAAGTTGATGGTATAATATTTGCATACGAAGTTCCAAAGATAAAATACTACATGAGATGTTACTCATAAAGTAAAAAGTACCTGTGGCTGTGCGTAATACCTGGAATGGCGAGATTTCTTAACACTATATACTTAACAATGCCTAAAACTTTTGAAACCCAGTACCAATCATTTCTGGTTAGGTACCATGTCGGTACCATCAATAAACAATCTACCACAGTTGTGACAGCATTGGATCAGATACCATACTCTGTTCTACAGGGTCATGAACCAAAAGTCCAAAACCAAGAAATTTCAAAATCTTACAATCCACCAACAATTGCAGAGAAAATAGCAGTGAAAGCCTTGCCACCATCAGTCTGCCCATTTCTGATGAAGACACCAGCGTACCAGAAAACAAGGGCCCACGACATGCATGCAATTCCATAGGTACAGCCAATGCCGAGACCCTTCGCCATGCCTGCCTTATACCCCAATTTAAGCGTGTTTTGAATTGCATCAGAGTATGAATTCAGTGCTTTGGTTTCGCCCACATAGGAATAAACAGTTCTTACTTGAGCAATTACCTGTAACAAAAAAGTAAAAAGAAGTAAACTAAATATGTACAAACCCTGCTATAAGTATGGATTAACATCTCCGTTTTCAAAGTCCGAAGAGTCGATCTGAACCGTTCAACATGATCTTCATATGAAAATGTACTTGTAGATCAAATTTTACATTTTTTAGAATTTTTTTACTATTTTTAATAATAAGTAGAAAATCGCTTGTTGTAAAAATTGTAGACCATTCAAAAGTAGTGATTTTCTACCTATCTATTAAAATAGTAAAAAATTCTAAAAACTATAAAATTTAGTCTGCAAAGTATATTTTCATATACATATCATGTTGAACGATTCAGATCAATAATTTCAATTTTACAAACGAAGATATTGTCCCAGCACCACACAACAAAGTTTATGAATAGTTTAATATGATATTAAATTATTAATTATTGAAAGCACCAAACTGACAACTATGTTTGAACAGTGGTAGTAAGAAAAGAGACCACATGTTATCAAGTCCTAGTTCATGCATTTAATAGTAAGTGGTCATGTGCAAACCATTGGATTCCATAAGTAATCAATCATTGCTATAATGGGGACCACTTCTGACAAATTTACAGAAATAAACTCTTATTAGAGTACCCATTAATTTGCTAAAAGATTTGATTAAATAGAAGTTTATGCAGTGCTTAAAAATACCAATAAATGGGCCACATCTTTAGTCTTTTCATTTAAGAAATCAAATGACCCACCAAACTTTAAAAGAGACACAAAAGAGATCGGCGCTAGTGGAGTTTAAAGTATTATCAAATCAAATCAAGCAAGAGGGAAAATAAAAATAAATAAGAAGTCACTTGAGTCGTGGTCACTTCAAGAGACATGGAATAAAGAACCGAAAACTCTAGAATTATTTTATGTAGAATCCTTCAAAATTGCAAGATTTGGACAACCAATAACCTCAATCTCCCATTTAGATTATTTATTAACACAAAGGACAAATACCTCATGATATTTAATTTTACGGGTAATAATGGACCGAAATTAGGATTACAATACTAATTGTACCTAGTATTATTCCAGAAGAGTAAAAAAATTATACATGTTATAAAAAAACCTATTTTTCAAACCCATAATAACAAAAAATTAGTATCCCGAGCTGAAGTATATTAATTACTAACCTTAAATAAAAAAGGTGATTTCTGAACTAGATAGTAATTTTGTAAAATAGAAGTTTGTTTTATATTATACCTGTTCGGCTATTATACCAGCATTAGCATAGGATTCGCGGCTTTTTGAGGTGAGGCCGGTAAGGGTATAAGCATATAAACCACCAGCAAATGCTATTCCTGGAATAACTGCCACACTAAGAAGTGCTAATCTCCATGCTGATACAAACCCGACCACTAACCCGGCTAGAAAGGTCGCCAGATAATGTATGAAGTTACCAACCTACAAAATTTCAAATAAAAAATATATCATAGATTCATAATTCAGTGAAATTATATCCAACTTGCCTAGTTAACCCAATTTTTGCAACTTAGTGAAATAGATAGATACCTTTTCACCAATGGCATCTTGTACCAAGAGTGTATCAGTAGAAACACTGAAGACTATATCACCGGTACGGGCATCGGTATCGAAGAAACCTACATCTTGTCTCAGCACAGCTTCTAGGTACCTCTTTCTAAGAGCGCTTACCTGACGCTCTCCAGTGTACATCCAACATGCAATCTCTGTTAAGATTTTGAAAGAAAAAATTAGATAATTAACCTTTGATATTTCTCCAACAAGATTATCCCCTCAAAAACACTGTTCAAAATTAAAAAAAAAAAAATTCCATATCAGACTATAACCATAGGGATGTTCATTGGTTTGGTTCGGTTAAAACCAAAATAAAATAGGCAGACCAAAATTTTATTCGGTTTTCAAAATTACAACCGAACTAAACAAACCGAACCAAATTTCGGTTTGTTCGGTTGAACCAAAACAAGAAAATTAATCATAAAAAAAAATTTATTAATTTTTAAATTTTTTTAAGATAGATTAAAAAAAAATTCGGTTCGGTCTAACTTTGTTTAACTGAATCAAATAATATAGTTTAAATGTTTGGTTCGAATGAGGGACGGGTTTAAAAATTTTCAATCGGTTCAGTCTAACCGTTTTTAAATTATAAACCGAAACGAACCAAACTATTAAACCTGTTTTAAAAAAAAAACCAAACCAATCCATTTAACCAGAAAAACCGAACCATTTAAACCAAACTCTCAGTTCGGTTTAAAACCGATTAAACCTGACCCGATTAACACCCCTAACTATAACCATTATCCCTCATAGGTGTTTTCAGTATTTGATATATATATATTTTTTAAAGCCATAATGTAAATACATACATTTTTTTTAGAGTGAGGCTATGGTGCTATGCATAGCACGGATGGCTAGTGTACTACGGCTCAATATGGTACTTTTTAAAATCCTAACGGTCGATCCGACCGTTCAATGTGATATCCATATGAATATGTACTTGCAAACTAAATTTTATATTTTTTCGAATTTTTTTACTATTTTTTCAGATAGGTAGAAAAATCAGTGTTTTTTGAAAATTCTGGACCATCAAAATTCTATCTATCTGAAAAAATAGTAAAAAAATTCGAAAAAATATAAAATTTAGTTTGCAAATACATATTCATATGGTTATCACATTGAACGATCGGATCGACCGTTAGGATTTTAAAAAGTACCATATTGAGCCGTAGTACACTAGTCATCCGTGCTATGCATAGCACCATAGCCTCACTCTTTTTTTTAAAAGTTGAAACCCATATTACAAAAACCCTGTGGCATCCACTATTTGATATTATTAAGGGATGTAAGCGCATAAAGCCATTTATTGGGATATATGTGGGGCTCACAGAAGGGTGACAAGGGCATGTCTTTGAATGGCCAAAGGGAGCAAAAGGACGAGAAGACCAGAAGCTTGTCGTTTCTCTGCACAGTTTCACTGAAAAGTGCTCTTTTGTATATACCACCTCCCATAAATAAATAATCTGCTCTGTTTTTTTATTTCTTCTCTTTTTATAATCAGGTCCATTTTCGGATTATGGGCGAAATAAATACACAATTACATTTTTACATTACATTTCAAAAGTAATCAAGTAGAAAAATGCTGAGGTTGGCTAAGATACAAATGTTTGTTTCTAGGCCATAGAACAAGCGGTTTAGTTCTCCGATTTTCAAAGTTTAAACAGTTGATCCAAACCGTTAGATATTCAATCTAAATTAAAATCAACTTAGAAACCAAATTTTATATTTTTTTGAATTTTTTTACTCTTTAGTAAGATGGTTTAAAAATCACTGTTTTTCAATGGTGCAGAATTTAATAAAATCAGCGATTTTCAAATCATCGTAATTAATAAATAGTAAAAAAATTCTAAAAAATGTAAAATTTGGTCTCCAAGTACATTTTAATATAGATTAAATATCTAACGGTTTGGATCGACTATTTGAACTTTGAAAATCAAAGAACCGAATCATTTGTTCCTGAATCCAGAAACAAACGTTTGTATATTAGCTATTATCTATATATATATATTTTTTCATGTAGAAATAGTTGTAGGCACCTTAATAACAACACCAACAAAAGTAAATAACAAAATCTAAAAGAAATGCTTACCTAAGTAGGAGGAGAAGCAAACAACCAGTCCGAGGTACACGAAGTAAAGAGAATACTGAAACAGAAAATAATAGATAGGGGTTATGCAAATAACAAAATTGAAGGGATATTTGTGCAAATATACAACTTTATAACGGTACAAGGAATTAACGAAAGAACATGCATTTGCATTGATTTACTAAACAATATCTCCTCGAAATCAACACTGCAATTTTGCAAATATAACCTGCCACTATGCATTATTCTCATTCCCATTCTCACCTTAGAAACTTCATCGGTCATTTTGCGAAGGTTATACTGGTTCTTCCCAAACCCATTGATCAATTCTCCGAAGAGAAGAAAGAAGGCGGGCATGGCGGCGCCGTGCGCCACCGCACCGATACTTCCGGCAAGCATGAGGAGGTGGTCCCACTTGTCAGCGAAAGAGAAGAGCTCGTAGAATGCACAGCTCTGTTCTGGTCTCTTCTTCTTTGCTTCGATCGAGTCGCATGATCCCCCCTTGTTCATCTCGTCACCCATTGAGTTCCTTTCTCTCTCTCTCTCTCTTTCTCCTCAGATCAGTAAGAGAACGCCATTACTAAGATGCTTTGAGCTTTGGTGTAAGTGTAAGAGGAAATGTCAGGCTTTTCTCGGTTCTCTGAACCTCGCCTTCTCTTTTACTTTACTGGAGAAGTAAAGGAGTAGCAGAGAGAGAGAGAGAGGCGTTGGGCTTCGTAAATAGTGTGCAGAGAGGCACAGCTTTCACGTTGAGAGAGAGATGGGAGAGGGATTGGAATTCATTTCATCTAAGGTACCTCACCGTTTGAGTTTGAATTTGATCCGTTCATCTTATATTAGCACGAATCTTGATGCAAACCTTGAATTTTTAAGTAGGTCCGGATTGATTTTGATTCAAATCCAACGGTCCGATTCTAACATGACAGATAACGTTACTTGAGAGGATATTAATTCAAGGATATGAATTTTTAAATATGTCTGCATTAACGCACGGTTTTTATCTCGATCTGATCCGTTCATTACATTTTAGCACGAATCTTGAATGAATTTCGTGAATTAAGAAAGGGTTGGATTGGTCCGTATTTTGATCGGACGGTCTACAGTCAAACTCAAACGGTGCGTTAATGTCGAGTCGTGAACTCGGGAGGTAGGGGGAACAAAGTAACAAAGTGACTGCGTTTGATGTATGATGAGAGTGTAAGGGACCATGCTTCGGATCTGGAAGTATCTATCATTGATCCAATGTGTTTCTTTTATAACTAATCTCGCCTTTCAATCCCATATCGGACGGTTAGGATTCAGTCGGACGGATTCTAGTCAAAGCATGTTGGAGCTAATCCGAAGCTAAGGAACGAGTTCGAGTCACATGCGGTGAGTGGGGTAAATAATTTAACAGAGTAGTTTTGGCTTCATGCAGCGTACCAACCATGTGCAGCTCTGTTTTAATTCTATACTCTGTGCGCTGCGTGAAGAAAAACCTAATCTGTTAAAATCCTTTTGGAAGATTCAAAAGGAAACTTTATTTAACTAACAAGAATATAAATTTAAAATAAAAAATAGGGAAATGTAAAATAAATTGAGATTCTAAAATTGGACCGACCATTTTTTCTGTAGCATTAAAACAAATTAAACTGTTTGGAGCAACGACAAGCTTCTGGTGTTTTACTGAGCAATAGAATAGGAACAGGTGCCATAATTACTCAACATTTAATAGATAGAAAAAATTTAAGTTCATCATATATTTCTATAAACTAGTATAGTGTCCGTGCGTTGTAACGGAATATTATAAGATTGAATAGAATATGAAGAGACTTTTTTATTGACATTTCACTTAGAATTAAAAAAAAATATATAAATGAAAATAAAAAACACAAATGACAAAAAAAAAACTGAGAGATAAATAATAAATAACAGTAAAAGAAACAACAACAAATGAAAAAAAAATGGATCAAATATAACATGAAAATCTTGAAGTATCATTGCTAGTGTGATTCTCTTCGATGTAGTCTAATATTTCTGAAAATGAACAAAAAAAATATGAAAAATAGATTATAATTGCTCCAATTGAAAAAATATAATAAAATTAGAAAAACAATCTTTCTATTCTTAATTTTCTCGATTTCAGGTGTGGGGTGATTTGTATAGAAGCAACTCCAATCAAATATATTCTAGATTTTTCTATTATGCCGTTGGGATCGATATAGAAACAAACAAAGAAAAATACGTAAACAAAGAAAAAATTAATTTTTATTTTATGTCGTGATAATTTGTATAGAAACAAAGGAGATATAGGAAACCAAAAATAAGAAAACGAAGAAGTTGCTAAACGTAGGAGAAATAAAGAAAAAAAATGTCACTACAAGGTAGTATATTCAATTTTAATTGTAATATATTGTGTGACTGTACGTGTAGTGAATATGTTTTTAACTAAATATAGACTTCTACACTTAAAAAAGATGCATTTAATTAAAACAAGACATATTATTTGATTAGAGGGTTGAGATTAAATCTGAAATTTTATCTTTCAATCATAGCTGTTGGCAGATCGGACACCCAACGTGTTTAATAATGGAATGGAGATAAAATAAATAAATGTTAAATTTTTTTTTAATAAATGTGATAATTTAATTTACAACAACAAAACCTATCAAATCGACTTCAAACGATGAATCCAAACCGATTTACTTCATAGTTGTGCGTTTATATGCAAAATTTATAATTTTTCGAATTTATTTAGTACCAAGTGAAATGGTCAAATGTGAGAGTGTTTAAGTTAATTTTAATGTATTCATTTTTCAACATTTTTTACTGATTGACTTGATAATAAAATAACTTGAAAAAAAAAATGCATGTAAACGCAATGTAAAGTATATGTTTGGACTAAATTATGAATGATGAGAGTTCAAATGTATTCAATTTTTGTGCCTCCACCATGCCTCCATTTTTAAAAACGTTAATAAATTAATTTAAATCATAAACATCAAAATAAAACCGTTAGATGTGATCTATATTATTTTGTCTATGTGCTCATAAAAAAATATCACATTTCAATTATATTTTTATGTGAATCAATCATTTGAAAAATCAACGTCTAGAAATTATTCACATTAGTACGTTTTTACAAGCTCTTGATGGCAACCAAAACAAAGTTAAAATATTGTAATTTTTTACATGTGCGTAGATAAAATAATTTAGATAATATCCAATGGTTTTATTTTGACTTTTAAGTTTTAAATTTTAATTTATTAACGTTTTTAAAAATGAAGTCATGGTAGAGACACAAAAAATGAAGATATTTGAACTCTCCTCATTATGAATTCTTATATACATACGGAATTGAATTTATACAATAACATGCATAAACTTCCTGTAATTATTTTACGCCTATACATTTGAAAATTAAAAATTATTTTTTATGATATGTCCCATATTCTTAAATGAATCATAACAATATTTGTTTGTTCTAAATACATGAATGAAAGTACATAAGCAAATTAAAAATTATGCTATCATGTATTTTCCGTAATGTCATGTTTGGTTGTGGACTAAGGGTGGACCAAAGGCTTTAGGCCACTGTTATTCCACCAAATGCGATAAATTGACTGGTCTAATATGGAATAGGTTTAAATTTAGTCCAGCCTAAACATGTATAAATTAAACCATCTCAGAAGGTGCCTTAAATTTTTTTCAATTTTAAGCCACTAGGGACCACTGTCATTCACCTTCAACCATTTCATATCTCTTCTCATAACTTTAGGCACAACCAAACATAAATAATTTAGACTGGCCTAGGTTGGAATAACCAACTCAGGCCACCTTAGCTTTAGTCCACAACCAAACGCCACCTAAATGCATACAGATTCAAAAATCTCTAATTATAAATGTAAGTAAAAATGAAGATATTTGATGAATAAAATTGACATGAGAAGCAATAATGTTTTTGTGAAAGCATGATTCAGTTACTTTATTAAACAAAACAAAACCGCCGCTATGTGTTAAATGAAAATACTACTTTATATATTTCTTAATTAATGCCATAAAAAATGATTAATATATGATCATGACTTACCATGACTAAAAATTGTAACACATCTGACTAATTGCAAAACCTATTTTTAAGAATATTTTATATTAATTTTATGCATGACTCTCTTTCAATTCTTCATTGCGCCGTTTAAATAAAAAAAATTAATATTTGGTTTAATTAGCCGTTGTGGGACAATCAAACACCTAATTAATTGATAAATAAATGCATGTTAATTGTTTAAATATAATAGTTTGGTTTCGTTTATGATATCAGTGTGTTAATTTATCCCCACTTTCTCCCAAAAAAAAAAAATTAAGCTCTACAAATTTATTTCATTTTTGTGAATTGAATTTTAATAGTTTTAAGTACTAATTTTATTTTGACAATTTTTAAGAAAAGAGAAAAAAAAAGACTATTTTAAATATTAATCCTTAAATTCTTTCAAAATAATTAATTAGTCATTAGTCTTAAGTCATCTAGATCTAATTACAATATTTTAAAATGAGATCACATGATATAATTCCTTATCATGAAAAAATAATAATTAATGAGCATGTTGCATTATTAGCATGAGAGGTAGTTACATATAATTTTTTACACAAACCTAACATCTATCATGTAAATATTCTTTCTCTATCATAGAATAATGTTCATTGTTTAAGTTCCTATGTCATGAACACTAAATTCATTTAAAAATATATCACGAATTTAAGATCAAATAAAAAAACAATACGGCTAGAGATTTTTTTATCTACAGAAAATAGTAAAAAAAAAAGTAAGAAACAGAAAGAGTATCCTTAAATTTTTAGGGTAGAAGGATCGGTAGAAATTCTACCGATCCAAGTATATATGTATTTTTTTTAGAAAAATAGATATGTGTCCGGATTCACTGTGAGGAGCATAGTATAAATTAAGGAGTCATAGATAATGGAGTCACGAAAAATGTGAACACATGTAAACATGTGCAAAAAAAAAAAAATAGTTTGGACCAGTGGAATTTCTACCGATTCAAACTTTGAATAATTTGAATCGATAGATATTCTTTCAATTTCTCTCTTTTCTTTTTTAATATTTTCTTTAAATAAAAAATTCTCCCAACCATCTTGGGTTTTACAACGGTTACCAATAATTGCTCAATTTTTTTTTTCAAATAAAGTTATTATGATCCAAATAGTGGAACAAAGAAAAGTTGTACATGAATTATTTAAAATTAATTAAGGCAACTTATTTATCAGTATTGCACAAGGTTCTAAATAGCGTTTATAGCGTCATAGCGGGAATGCTAAAAAAAGTTAAAGCGAATAGCATCGCTATAGCGGAAGCTATTCCAAATAGCGTTTTTTTTTACATTCCGTATATTCAATATTTGTACTAAATATCAACATTATCTAAAGTCTCATAGAACAATAAATAACACCAAGTAATTAAGAAATTATAATATTCATATTGAACCCGTACAAAGTCCAAATTGCGATTCAAAATATCCATAGTAATATCATAAACTATCAATTTTTCCTATTAAAAATATCTTAAGCATCATGATTCATGACATAATCTATTTTTTTTCTATTCAAATTTCAATTTATATTCCCAATTTCAAATTGATTTATCTGTAGCAAGTAGCAACAAATTCAATTTCGGTTTGAGCTTTTTTTTTTATCTTTATTTAAAACCCATATAAATTGCTTAAAAATAAAAAATAAAAAAAACCCATATTGTATAGCGCAAATAGCGGACCGCTATAGCGGCTGTAGCGCAAATAGCGCATTTTGATGTCATAGCGTAGCGTTTGGGGTCCAAAAACGCTATAGCGCGCTATTTAGAACACTGGTATTGCATCAGCCTTGGGTAATTTTGAGATTAAAGATAAAGCAGGGTTCTCTTTGCAAAAAAAGAACAAAAAAGAAATTAAATGCACTTTTGTAATTTAGATCGTTGTGTATATATATATATATATCAAAACTAGCCGTTGTTCATTTATTTCTTGGCATGTATAATGTGTGATCCTAGTAATGCTAACTTTTGGACCATATATATACACATCTGAATTAATTATCATGTCATATATACAGCGACTATTTTGTTAAGTAAAAACAAATAAAATAAAGTTTTCTAAACTAAAAGAAACTAATGAACTTATGTTATATTTCAGGAGAAATCAAGCGAATATGTCCTGAAAATTTCCGAAAAAGGGAAATATATATATACGTTCTGAAACAATTAATATACATTTTACGGTTAAAATTTACTATTTGCTGAAATAAATAATATACATTTTATAGTTAAAATTTAAATTTAAGAATGAAGTAACTTTTTTTTTTCAAAATAAAGATAAAGTCAACTCTTCCAATTTTAAATATCTACAAGGGATCTCTGGCTAAGTTTTGAACCTACAATTTTTAAATTTTCATTTTTATTCATAAAAGAGTTGTTTCATAAATTTACTTTATTTATAGAAATAAAATTATTGACACTAAACAAGTATAAATCTAGAGATCAAAGATTGTGGTACTTAAATTTAATCTATTGTTGGGGATTAATTTGCATTTCTGCCCCATATATGCTCGAATTATTGTTTACTAAAATCCTTTTAACCAATTTATATTTACTCAATTTTTGTGGATTTTGTGCAATTAAGAACTTCTAATAATGCTAAAGAGTCTATAATAAGTTGAGAAATATTTTGAAATCCAGACAGAGTAATTTTTTGTTGTAATAACATATTATGAAATTTAAAATTCAAATGGAGGAAATCTTTTGTTGTAATAACATATTATTTGAAACGGATTAACATGAATTATGATAGGATGGTATTGATCTAAATTCAAAATTTGAGTTATTTTAGAAGATCCGGATCCACTTTAACTGCACAATGAAAAAAGAGAGAAAAAAAGTAAATGGATCGGGTCGGATTAGATGCTTATTCGGACTCATCTCGGGTCAGCAATTTGTCATCCTTATTTGATCCAATTACACATTAGGTAACTCAAATTTTGAGTTTAGATTCGGACCGTCTGATCTATTTTGGTACGAATATTAAAAAGATCCGTGCATTTCACCTTGAACCAAATTGGTACTAATTCTGATTAGATGGTCCGAATCCAAACTCAAAATTTGAGTTACCTCAGAGGATCCGGATTCAAGGTAGCAATGGGTAACGGAAGCCCTCTCTGAACAATTAATATTATAACTCTTTATTATATTATATATTCCTCTTCTTATTATTATAAATTTAGTTGTGTGTAATTGTATGTTAGTATGGGCTCCAAAAAAAATTAAAATATCTCTGCACAAAACCTAGATTCTTTTTATACACAATACCTGGGTTCACATCTTGTGTGGGGACAAATACTCTACAATGGAACATGAAACATGCTTTATTTGTTTGCTAGTAAGTAAAGAAATAATTTATGCTACACTAAAATGTACAAAGAATAACATGTGAAACTTAGGTAAAATCCTTTTGGACTCAAGTGGTGATAATTTTTTATTTATAGTTGGATTCAAATTGTATAGACAGAACCCTAAAAAAATTCGGCTCCATTCTTTGGAGCACAATTTTTTATTCGGATCCATTATGTTCATCACAAGATAACAAGAGTAGAGTTAAAATGCACCTTTGGTTTTGTGCTCCAATCATTCTCCACGTATTTTTCTCCGTTTTCAAAGTTCGAACAATCGATCCGAACCGCTCAATATGATCTTTGTATTAAAATGTGCTTGGAGACCAAATTTTTTATTTTTTTGGGATTTTTTTACTAATTTTTTAGATAGGTACAAAATCAGTGTTTTTAGAAGATTCTGGACCATCCAAAACAGTGATTTTGTACTTATCTAAAAAGATAGTAAACAAATTTTAAAAAATATAAAATTTTGTCTCCAAACACATTTTAATATGAAGATCATATTGAGCGGTTAGGTCGATTGTTCGAACTTTGAAAATGGAGAAAAAAACGTGGAGCATGATTGGAGCACAAAACCAATGATACATTTTAACCATACTCAGATAACAATTCAAATATTAGAGTGGATATTTTCTTTTCAGATTCATTGTCTGAAGTTGAATTTTTTTACGGTTCCATCTATACATCAACATCTAAAATCAATCATAATAATATCATATATTAGTTTCTATAAATAATTTTTTTGCCCAGTGACATTCTAAATAAATAAAAAAGTGAAACCGTTAAATGATGGAGTCCGAATACCTAAAGTAACTCAAATTTTCAGGTTGAATTCACATTGTCCAATCAGAATTTCGACTACAATGCACGGTGCTGCTTTAATATCCGTGCAAAACCGGATTGGACGGTCCGGATTCATACTCAAAAAGTTCAAAATACCTTTGGTGATATGAATTCTAAATGATGGGGAGGCAGATGTGAGTCGGAGGAGACCATGCAAGTTGTCAGATTTACCTTAACACTGGGGATGGGGTTATGGGGTCCCACGCTGCAGAGATAGAAATGATTGGTGAATTCGGTGAATTGACTGAGCTGAGATGATGTGCCATTCCGTTGTGTTGAGTTGTACATCATCTACCCATGCTGTTGTTGGGCCGGGTTCTTGGAGAAGAAAGCCCATAATTGATAAAAATTCAAATCACTTAAATTAAAGTAACTCACAGTTTGAGTTTTGGATTCAGATCATCTGATCAAAATCTACAGGAATATTAAAGTATATCTGATAGTTTCAATTAAGTTGAATAGATTGAATTCTGATCGGACGGTCCGAATCCAAACTCAAAATTTGAGTTACTCCGAAGGATCCGAACCCCGATTGAAAATACCCATCATCAATGTATGACATATTTTTTGCATGCGTGCCTTTTTTGTGTGTGTTTGGGTGGGTTTTTATTCAAAGAGTTTTGGACAAAGTCTTTTTAAAGTTGGATTTAAATTGTCTGATCCATGTCAAAATTCGTGCAAAAATTATAAATTCACATAACATTCATGTAAGCTCTGTTTTTGTGTTTTGGAATTTGGGCTAATGCTGATTGAAATACTATTAATAAAGTAATAAAAAACCATTATTTTGCTACCAATTGAAACAAGTACAAGTATACAGAATTGATATCAAGAATTGACATCCAATACAAAATTTTCATGTGTAAAATTAAAACATGGAAAAACAAATGTTTTTTTAGTTATCTCGTGGAGACATCATAAATGTATAACTCGTTTTAGAAAACATGTGATCATTAAGAGGAAGCTTTTTTATCGCCTTTTTTTGCCGGTGGAGAAGCAGACGCAGAAGGGGATGGAGCCGAGGCCGTTGCATTTCCACCGCTGCTTGCGGCACCCTCTCCAAGGCATGGATCAGGTTTTATAGTTCCCTTGACGCCTCCTTGAACATTGGTGCAAAGCGAGCTTACTTTCGAACAACCAGTTCCGGTAGGCTGTAGAGCGATGTCCTGTAGAATGACATTTGTGCATGGCACCTTCTCGCTGCAAGCTAACTTCACCGCAACCTCAGTGTTTGAGGTCCCTTTGACGCGAGAAAAGGTGATGTCACGTATCTTCACATTAGATGGCTGCACAATATCAAATTGGCAAAAAAATTATTTGAGGCTAAGAGATTGCTAAGAAGATGCTTACAAAGTTACAATACTGTGCTATAACTGGATCAAAGCCAGACTTTCAAGTTATGAGGCATGAATTTTATAAAACGCATAACATTTTACTCTAAATTATATATAAATCATAGATAAGTATAGATTTTTTGAATGTGCATCCGCCTCTGCTTGTAAGTCATGTGTCATGTAAAAATAGAGAAAGTAGTTACGTTTTTGTTGGAGCACTCGCCATCCGGACAATACAATTGGTCAATGATGATCGGGTTGGAGACATTGGTCATGGTAATATCCTCAAAGGTTATGCCGAAAGCCTCGCTTGGTGGTGCCCCGGGCCATGTCTTAATCCTAACACCATTGGATGTGTGCTGAATGGTGCAGCTCTTGACGTGAATGTTTCCGACGTTCTCTTCATTTGGTACTTTCCCCAAGCTTCCAATGCTACGCTCAACCAAAATAATGTTGTTATTAATTAATTAGTTTTACTAATTGATCATTGATCATTTTCGGTATATTGATTAAGATTTGTAGAAATTAAGCATTATGTATGTTAAAAAACAAAGATGGATAGAAATGACCAAGAGTAAGGCAATGGTACTATGCATTAGCACGGATTGGTCCATTGTATGGATCAATATCTCCGTTATCAAAATTGAAACAATCAATCTGAATTATTGAACACGATCTTCTGCTTGTAGATCAAATTTTACATTTAATACAATTATTTTACTATTTTTTGAGATAGGTAGAATATCACTCGATCTTGAAATTGTAGACTATTCAAAAGTAGTGATATTCTACCTATCTAAAAAATAGTAAAAAGATTCTACAAAAAGTAAAATTTAGTATGTAAGTGCATTTTCATATGGAGATTATGTTGAACGGTTCAGATCAACTACTTGAAAAGGAAGATATTGATTTATAGTATGGACCAATCTGCGCTATGCATAGTACCATAGCCTCACTCAATGACCAAATAAATTACCTGATACCATGTCCAGGACCACACTTACAACCTGTTATCTGAACGTTGTTTGTGCCTTGGCCAATAGAGATGCAATCATCGCCTGTGCCGATGTCCATGGCATTAAGAGTAATATTACTCGACATACTCATATGGATACCGTCTGTGTTTTTGCTGTCCCATGGTGCCACCACTTTGACGTTGTCGAAAATGAGACCTTGGCTGTTGTGAAGAGCAAAATGGAAGAATTTGCTGTCCTTCGATGTGATGCCGGTGATTTTTCCATTGTTACACTTCATGAACCTCATATTCTGCATGTAAGTAAAGATCCAATATATAATATATATACATGCAAACCATGTTCTTCTATATGTATACATTAATTAGTATAATGAGATCATCAACAAGACTTACAATTGCTTTCTCCTTGCCGCCTTGTGTCCATGCCGCCTTACCTTGGCCATCAATGATGCCTCCTCCTTGCACGACCAACTCATGGAGAGCATCAAACTCAAGCCAAGCAGGACCCGGAAAGGCTTTGTTGTCTGGTATAGCTACTAGCGTTCCTTTGATGTCGAATGTAATATGCGATCCAATGCATGGACCCTCAAAAACAACTGGACCGAGCTGATAGGTGCCTGCAGGTATCGAGACAGTTGGTTGGCCTTTGAATGCGCACGCTGCTTTAAATGCATCCGTGAAAGCCTACAAAAATGTCAAACCAAGTTATGTACGTATAAGAGATGATCGATTTCTTTTATATATATATATATATATATATATGCTTAATTTGATATTGAAAATTGTTTTGTAATGGTGAGACAATTAATATAAATGATTCTAACAATTACCTTGCTATTTGCACTCGCACTTGCACTAGTCGATGCAGAGTACTTGGTGACATCAAAGACACCCGAGCCACCAGAGGCACTTGTTGCATTTGCCGTGGCACTCGAGTCACCGGCTGGTGCTGGTGCGGCTTTTTTATCATCAGCTGGTGTTGGTGCAGCTTTTTTTTTATCACCAGCTGTTGCCATGATCAAGCAACAACTAATAAGAGCTATCTTAAAATACATTGAAGAAACCATTGTCGGCGTATCTCTCATTCACTGCCTACTTTATTTTTTTTTATATATATAATATATATAATATATATAGATATACAAGAGGAGCTTTGTTTAGGAGGAAAAGTTTTTGTGGAGGATGAATCATGAATGCATCCCTTAGAGACTGTATTTATATAGAATCAACCTATGGACAGACTGTTGATTTCTGAGTGATTTTCTCACAGTCGCATGTACTGTTTTTCTAATTTTTGCTGGATTTTCTTTGAAACAACTGTCAACTAATTAAATTTAGAAAGAAAATTAAGACATGTACAAATGTGCAATCGCCTCTCCATGCTTCTAGAAAGTATCAATATGATTTCATATGCTAATTTTATAATTTATTTAAAATTATTATATAGTATACACCTCTTTCGTGTGATACATCCAATTACTAATTTTTTGAACGTATTATTCAAATTACTAATATTATTTGTAGTTTTTTCCCTTACATTTTCAATATAACATATATATTCATTTGGTCCATTTTCAAAAGTGATTTATGTAATAATTATAAAACAACTTGAAAACCCAATGGTGTGGAATTAGCAATTAATGTCTTGATGGATGACAAAAAAAAAAGTGTTGTTTGAACTAATATTAACATATACCCAATGTTATTAAATGAGGTTTTCATGCGGTATGCGGAAGGCCACATATGCGGATTTTTATGCAGACGTATATATGCGGATTTTAGTAACGAAAAGAAAAGAAAAGAATAAAACAGTTCAGTCTATCTATTATATTATGTTTAGTAACGAACTTTTATTAATGTATCTTGATTTTTAAGTATTTGATATACTTTGTTTAGTTTTTAAACACATTAGTTCAATAATAATTCTGACTTAATTCATGTGTTCAAAGCAGTTTTATTAAATGAGCGTCAATTCAAAGGACTACTTAACAAAGCCCAGCAAAGCAGTGAGAAGTATTAATTTGCAGCCCACTTAACAAAGTCCAGTAAAGCCCAACGCCCCAAACCAGCAGCCCCTAGTCTGGTTTGTACTTTGTACATTCTGAATTAGTCCCACAATTTTAAAATACATATTACCAAAGCGCTGGAGTGCTATAAAATAAGCCGGAGAGCGCTAGATACCTTAACGGACTCGGGTTCGGAACTAAAATAATGGATTCTGGACATTTCGGATCTGAGGACTCAGTTAATGGGTCCATTATTGGATTATTAATATACCTAATTATCAAAATGAAGAAACAAGAATTTACAACTTTAATTTGTTTTTTTATTTTTACAATTGTCATTAATGATTGTCTAGATATGATCGATTGTTATGTAATAGCATCCAATACTACAGAAGTGGGATCTCCTAATGCCCATTCTCTAATGGTTTAAACCGATCTAGGACTGAAGCCGATAGACCAAATGCATTGTGGCAAGTTAATAAATAAGTTGAAACATTATTCTATCGGTTGCGTTCTCAGAAACCGAAATGAGAGGTCCCCTCTTTCTTCTATGGGTCGGTGGTAGTGTACCGATAGAATAGATTTAGCTTATCATAACGATATTGTTATACTAACCGATAGAATACTCTGTTGATGTTCTCATAACAGTTCATACATTAGTACCTATATAAGTCAGACCAACTTGTTCTGTTGGTTGTGTTTTGAACCGTTAGAATATAAAGACTTTTTGTACCTCTTCATTGGAGGTCCTTAATTTTCACACCACACCCTATCTAATTATCAAAATGTCGTTTTATTTATTCATCTCTTTGATTCTTATGGTTAGCAAATAAATGGGTCTGGCCAATTATATAAATGAAATTATGTTAAAAGAATAGACTTCTTCTATTGGTAATGTTTGATGTATTGATAGAAGAAGGGGTCATCTTCTATTGGTTCATAATATATTATCTATAGAAAAGGGTGGTTCTTCTATCGGCAATGTATTATGTACTGATAGAAGGTAAATCTTCTATCAGTATGGAATCGCTAGAAGACATTTCAGTTTCTTCTATTGTGTTAATCTCTAAACGGTAGAAAATCTGATAGTAAAACCATTTTTGACCCGTTAGAATCATTTCTGTACTACTGTTAATTGATTGTGTAGTGCTCTAGGCACATTACACTAAAAGTGAACGTGCGACAAATGCTCCCCGGTCGACCTTATTTGTTACGCTCAGGAGCAAGCTCTATTGAATAAAATCAACGAGGTATATTGTATAAAGAATTTGGTATGAAAATAAATTTATAAGAAAATTTCATAACCATGACAGTAAAAGTGGGTGGATTTTTCGTTTTGTTTTCTGCAATATGAGTTCAGAATTGAAGTTCGTTCCAGTCAACTATGACAGAGTTCCCATTTTATGAGCATTCAATTTGATTAAGAACAAGAAATTTAATCGATACATAAATCAAAGAAGGATTCAACTCTCACGGGCTACCTATGGGAGCAGAAATGAAAATTCAAATACGAAAAAAGATAAATTAAACTGGAAGTTCTCCATTGACAGGAGTATGCTTCGTACAATCCATACATTTATAATGCATCTGGATCTGGCTCAGGCAAGCGTGCATCACCAGCGCGAACCAGATGATATAGATGAACACCCCACCCATCGTTACAAACAAATAGATCGATGATGACAACTCGCGGCAACTCCCTGCTGCATAAGCCCCCATGAACCCAAACATATCGAGTATCATTGTGATCTTCAACGCTTTAATCATCCCCGGATGGGTGTAGAACCGACGGTGCATCAGCATAATGATTATGACAAGGGACATGATGAAAGCCGTTGAGTTACAATAAAAAAATGCTGTGTAGCGGCGTGAAAATGTGTCTCGGAGCACTGGTGTGCCTGCTATGTGACCGTGTTCGTCATTTGTTTGCCATAAGCCGCCAGGTGGGCTCAGACCGGCCTGGTAGGTGGCCCCAGCTGCTAGAACAGCGACTATCATAAGAGATCCCTGGATTTCTTTAAACGTATTCTCATCCTGCTTTGGATCTGGTGTTGAAGGCGGTGTCGATTGGGGTAAATTTCTTTGAATCATTTTGATGGAATGGAAGGGAAAGTTTCTTTGATGATTGTCCCCTTTTGTGAAGGATTGATTGAAATTGAATGGCTAGTAAGTGGTAAAAGATCAGTGTTATATAACTATAGTGACAACTAATTGAGTGATCTATGAGTTGACCTAAGGAGTAAGGAAGCTTCTCCGAAACTTACTTTCAATAAACTAAATTTTGAGATCCACAAATACAATTAAAAAAAGACGACACATATTTTATTTGTTCCCACTTATAATTTTTGAGTTATTGCCAAGCTACTAAAATCTGAATCAGACAAAATAATAGCAATTTTTTAGTATGAAATGGGAGTTAAAAGTTTCAAATCACACGTGAATATTAGATTTTGATCAATTAGTTTGTTTTTTTTTTCTTGGTATTAGCCAATTATATGTATGTTAAGTCTTATTTTTAATGAATAATACAAAATAGAAAATTAAACACGAAAGATTATATGTATGTTAAGTCCATAGTAGGTATCCAGCCGTTTCAATGGCATTGTCTTTTTTTTTTTTTTTTTTGTGAAAACCTTTACAGAGACTGTTTGTGAGAGAGAATTGAACTCTCGACCTTTAGATGACTAACAGTTTTAGAATTTTTTGTTGGTCAATTGTGCTACCTCCCTTTTCTCCAATGGCATTGTCACAGCATGAAAAAGGACAAGTCCATAGTAGGTGCCCGCGGCATCCGAATATAGCTATTTTAAAATTCCACATGAATATGTCTGCATGTGCAATTGACATAGATAGAAGGAGCGGTTCCTACGATCGATGCAAGTTAACAAGTAATTTTTTTATTCATATAGTTGATTACCCTCATTAAATAGTAATTTGCATAATTGAAGCAATAAATAGAGTAGAACTATTGTGCTCTTAAGCTCGCCAAACTTTTAGGTTATGTTTGATTGTAGACTAAATAGTGGAATAAGGATTTTAGGTCTTACTTATTCTGCCAACCGTGATTTAATTGAGCCGGACTAAGATGAAATAAGGCGACCTTTAGGCTAGCCTAAATTGGTCTAAACTAACCCACCTTTCTAGATGGTTTACTTTTGAGTATGAGGTCTAACTTTTCATTGTTTTTATTATTTTCAATCACTTTAAAAAAAATATAAATTAAAGCAATTAATTTTGTTTCCATTTAAATATAAATGAACTTATAACTTTGTTAATTATAGAATCAACATTTTTTTAAATAGCATAATTTTCTAAATTAACAAAATATGCAATCTAAAAATAATTAAATAAAATATTTTTGAAATTGTACTACAAATAAATAATTTTTTTTTTCAGACACAACATATTTTTGACAAAATAAATTGTTATACATATAAGTTTAATTAAAGAATGAGTGAGGCTATGGTGCTATGCATAGCACCAATGGCTAGTGTACTACGGCTCAATATGGTACTTTTTAAAATCCTAACGGTCGATCCGACCGTTCAATGTGATATCCATATTAATATGTACTTGCAAACTAAATTTTATATTTTTTCGAATTTTTTTACTATTTTTTTAGATAGGTAGAAAAATCAGTGTTTTTTGAAAATTCTGGACCATCAAAATTCTACCGAATTATAATTTCGGTTCGGTTCGGTTTGAATTTTTTAAAACCGAAATAACCGAACCGACCAAACTTTTATATATTATGAATTTGGTCCGGACCATTCCAGTTTATTTCTTAATACCCCGGTTTATTTCTTAATATAATTCGGTTTATTATAAATCAATTGCTTTAAATAAAAACATTAATATATTTTGGTTTGAACTGAACAAACCGAACAAACCGAACAAACCGAAATAAAACTTTGGTTTGGTTCGGTTCTATTTTAGAAACCAAATTATTACTTTGGTTTGCCTAGTTCGGTTCGGTTTCAACCGAACCGAACTGATGAACACCCCTAGGCAAATATACATAATCATGTTTGATTATGAAGTAAAGTTAATAAAGATTAAATTGCTTACTCTCTTTTACTCTTCATATTTTACAACTTGTTAGATAGTTTAAGTCATAGATTAAATTAATAGTAAGATGTTGGGAAATGAACTCACGTCTATGATAGTGGCCCTTACAAGTAAAGTAAGTGTGAACTTGAGTAAATTAATTCACCTAGAGAGTTAGAGTAACTTAATTACTCCGGATTAACTCACATTTTTGTCAATCTTACTCTTATTTTACTTCTCGTTTGACTCCTTAAATGTAAATTAAGAGATTTACTCCACCTTTTATTTTAATTATATTATTTTTTTGTGTTGTACGAAATTAAAACACCACTATCAATATCTTTCCCTTTTGTGTGCCATGAATCCAAGCTGTTTTGTCCATAAAACAAAAACAAAAGAGAAGTTTCTCATTTTTTGCTTCATCAACTTTCCAAAAAATAAAACATTTGAGCATGATTAAATCTAATTGGAGCATGTCCCAACAACCAAGTGGCAACAAAAAAAGGGAACAGTAACAAGTCAATTTTTTGGAAGTCCGTAGTGATGGACGATGGAGATAAGTAATGCATTTAATACAAAGCAAAATGTAATAAAATTGAAGAAACATGGTCATTAATGGTAGCAGTAAAAAGAGGGTGGAAGATGGAATACCTTTTATTTTATGTGAAACGAAGAAGAATACTTTGGTGTGGCGAGTCATTAAAATATCTGAGATTTTGTGATCCCACTTGTCAGTATAGTGTGTGTATGTATCTGTAATCTGTGATGGTATTTAATTTAAGGCTCAAGATATGCAGCAGAGAGCAGAGTAACAGACCATGACCATCCATGCATGATGCATCCTCTGTTATCCGACCCAATTGCATTGATGAGTTAATTATCATAGTTATTACAGTTTCTATTTGTAAAGGAAGTGTTAATGCCTTGGTTAAACTTAAACCATAGTAGTGTTGAATTTTTATTTCGTTAATATGTGAATTGAAAATACTGATACCCAGCAACCAGCATATATATATATATATATATATATATATATTGTCAGTGACTAGTTATTTAACATAGTATGAGAATTTCTTAAACTTAATAGCAGGGAATGCAGGGGAAGTAGAACAGAGGATGGGGCATTTGTTATTAATGGCGCGCTTTGTTTGGTGGGAATCTATTTGCACTTCAGTCTTAACCTAACCTAACAAAGCTAGGTTTCCAATTAATAACAAATTAAAACCATCGCTTTCATTATTGTTACATGTTGCGTCCCTTAACTTCAATTGTCCTTGGATTTCTATTTGCACTTAACGCTGAAATTTGTGGTCCCCTCTTAATTAGCGGTCAACAAATACAGTTATTGACCGGGAGATGAATGGGGGATAGGAGCCGGGGGATAATTAGTCGGTCCCTTTTTTTAAGTAGCATAATTTTCTAAATTAACAAAATATGCAATCTAAAAATAATTAAATAAAATATTTTTGAAATTGTACTACAAATAAATAAATAAAATTTCAGACACAACATATTTTTGACAAAATAAATTGGTATACATATAAGTTTAATTAAATAAGATTCACTAAATGCAATGTGCATTTCTAAGATATAGAATTAATTTGTACATATCTCATTTTCTTGTATCATTTCTTTCCATCAAAATGAAAAAAAAATACAAAGAATGGTTTTATTATTGATATTACAAATTTTGTGAGACAAAATAATTTGTAATATCAAATCATGCCTTAAGCCACCAAATTCTTACCAAACAAAGAATAACTCAAGTCAAGGTACAAGACCTCAACCAAATATGAATAATTTAGGTCAGCCTAAAGTTGGAATAACTAAGTTAGACCTCATTAGCTTTAGTCCACAAACAAACACCACCTTAGTGAACTTAACTTCAAAATCTACTGTATAGATTTCAAACGACGAATTCAAACAGTTAAAATCTATCTACTTCACGAGTGATGTGTTTACATGTCAAACTTATAAATTTTCAATTTAATTTAAAACAAAGTCCAGCGGTAAAAAAATAATGAAAAATGAACGTATTACAATTAATTTTTTTCACTGCTTGACTTTATACTTATAAATTAAGTCAAAAATGTATAAATTTGACATATAAACGCATCACTCGTGAGTAGATCGGTTTCAACGGTTTTGATTCACTGATTGAGGTCATTCTGATAGTTTTCTAAGTTGAGCTCACCAATTATTTGGTGACCTTAAGATCGAATACCTAGTTCTACTCCAATAAATATGCTTCATAATAAACATTTGATATTGGGTAACACTAACGACTCAATTAGATAAGCCTATCTGCATATATACCTGTGACAAGATATATAATTAATAGTGGTCACGTATATCTAGATCGAGGAGCAAAAAAAAATTCAGAACTGCATGTGCATCGCGCTTCTCGAAGAATATAAATTTGTAACAAAGAACATGCCAAAGGAGTTGGAAATTTGAATATATTTTAAGTGCAGAGATCATTATATAATGTGTTTTGTTTGTACCCAGGCAACCCATAATTAATGGGCCAGTTTATACTTTCCGGGTTTAGATGAATAAAAGAATTGAGCCCATTAATTGAATCAAAGTTTGCCTTCCATAACCGCAGACATAAGCCTTTATGGGCTGAGTCAAGCCCGAAATTCTTTTAGTTACCATCTTAATAATTATAATTCTGATTTTATTATTATTTTTTTTTCATTTCAAATCTATCATTCACGCAGATTGAATATGCACAAAATCTCAGATTCTGCGCATATTGTATCTGTGTGGAACATTTTTTTTCTTCTACAAAGTATCAATATGATTTCATATGCTAATTTTATAATTTATTTAAACTTAGTATATAGTATATATATATACACCTCTTTCGTGATACATCCAATTACTAATTTTGTAATATATTATTTCTAGTGATTTTCCTTACATTTTAAATAGCACATATATATTCATTTGATCCATTTTTTAAAAGTGATTTATGTAATAATTATAAAACAACTTGAAAACCCAATGGTTTGGAATTAGCAATTAATATCTTGATGGATGACAAAAAAAAATGTTGTTTGAACTAATATTAGAATATGCCTAATTATCAAAATGATGAAACAAGAATTTACAACTTTAATTTGTTTTTTTAGTTTTACTATTTTCATTAGTGATTCTCTAGATATGATCGATTGTTATGTAATAGCATCCAACCTACAATAGTGGGATCTCCTAACGCCCATTTTCTAATGGATTAAACCGGTCTAGGACTGAAGCCGATAGACCAAATGTGTTGTAGCAAGTTAATAAATAAGTTGAAACATTAGTTTGCCCTCATAAATCAAAATGAGAGGTCCCCTCTTTCTTCTAGTTGTCGGTGATAGTGTACCGATAGAATAGATTTAGCTTATTATGGCGGTATTGTTATACTAACAGATATAATACTCTGTGGATGTTCTCATATCGGTTCATACATTAGTACCTATTTAAGCCAAACCAACTTGTTCTGTTGGTTGTGTTTTAAACTGTTAGAATATAGAGACTTTTTGTACCACACCCTGTCTAATTATCAAAATGTTGTTTTATGCATGCATGTCTTTGATTCTTATGGTTAGCAAATAAAGGGGTCTGGCCAATTATATAAATGAAATTCTGTTAAAAAAATAGACTTATTTTATCGGTAATGTTGGATGTATCGATAGAAGAAGGGGTCTTCTATCTTTTCATAATATATTACCGATAGAAGAAGGGTGGTTCTTCTATCGGTAATGTATTATATATCGATAGCTAAAAGATAGTGAATCTTCTATCGGTATGGAACTGCTAGAAGACATTTCAGTTCCAGTCAACTATGACAGAGTTCCCATTTTATGAGCATTCAATTTGATCAAGAACAAGAAATTTAATCGATACATAAATCAAAGAGAGAAATGAAAATTTAATCGATACATATTCATTTTGGGAGCAGAAATGAAAATTTAATCTCATTTGATCAAGAACAAGAAATTTAATCCATACATATTCATTTTATGGGCTACCTATCGGAGCAGAAATGAAAATTTAATCTCATTTGGTCAAGAACAAGAAATTTAATCCATACATATTCATTTTATGGGCTACCTATCGGAGCAGAAATGAAAATTTAATCTCATTTGGTCAAGAACAAGAAATTTAATCCATACATATTCATTTTATGGGCTACCTATGGGAGCAGAAATGAAAATTCAAATATGAAAAAAGAGAAATTAAGCTGGAAGCTCTTGCTAGACAGGAGTATGCTTCATACAATTCATACATTTCTGTAGAACCAGTATGTTCTTGGCGCAATTGTGCATCTTTACATAGTGCTGCGCGAACCAGATGATATAGATGAACACCCCACCCATCATTACAAACAAATAGATTGATGACGACAAATCACGGCAACTCCCTGCTGCATAAGCCCCCATTAACCCAAACATATCGAGCATCATTGTGATCTTCAACACTTTAATCATTCCCCGGTGGGTGTAGAACCGACGGTGCATCAACATAATGATTATGACAAGGGACATGATGAAAGCTGTTGAGTTACAATAAAAAAATGCTGTGTAGCGACGTGAAAATGTGTCTCGGAGCACTGGTGTGCCTGCTATGTGACCGTGTTCGTCGTTTGCTTGCCATAAGCCGCCAGGTGGGCTCAGACCGGCCTGGTAGGTGGCCCCAGCTGCTAGAACAGCGACTACCATAATATATCCCTGCATTTTTTCAAACATCTCCTCATTTTCTATGTCGTGCTTTTTTTTTTCGGTTTCAAAATTTTCATTCTGCTTTGCATCTTCTGGTGGTGGAAGCAGTGTCGATTCGTGGGATGGGTTGATTTGCCCAGTTGGGTTACTGTTGTGTGGTGATATTTGAGACATTTTGATGGAATGGAAGGGAAAGTTTCTTTGATGATTGTGCTCTTTTGTGAAAGATTGATTGAAATTGAATGTCTTGTAAACAGTGAAAGATATCAGTGTTATATAACTGCAGTGAGAACTAATTAAGTGATCTATGAGTTGACCAAAGGTGTAAGGAAGCTTCTCCGAAACTTACTTTCAATAAACTAAATTTCGAGATCCACAAATACAATTACAAAAAGATTACAAATATTTTATTCGCTGGCACCACCGTTACAATGAACTCCCACTTATAATTTTTGAGTAATTGTCAAGCTACTAAAATCTAAAATCTGATTCAGATATAATAATACACGGATGCAAAAAAATTTCACATGAACAACGTTTAATGTGAGGAGGATCTCACGCAGAAAAAGCTCCAACATACAAACATGGTCTGAATGTTTTCAACCGTGTCCGTAATTCACAAATATTTATACCCGGTTTAATAATATTGAACCGTGTACGGTTGTACTACTTCATTAACAGTCTTTCTTGAGAAAACCATGTATGATATTTCTCAGTTTCCAAACACTATTTTTTTGTATAAGTCGTGTACGGTTTATTTGCGCCTCCCAACCAAAACCCCTATTTGTAATTAATATCTTGTACGTCTCATCAACCGCCTCTTCACACACTTACACCATTTAAGTCCAGCCCACTCCCTTAATTTGTCTCTTCATTCTCTCTTCATTGCCCTTTTTTTCCCTCTAATTGGGGTAGATCAAGACTTCGACTCTTCATCCCTCATCTTCATTTCCCCCCTCATGTGCAATCTTCATTTTCTATCGAGGTTTAACACGATGGCACTTAGAGCAACTATGATGAGCTATAAGACTCGACTACCCCAATCAGACAGAGAAGAGGGGAAATCAATACTATTCAATGTTTTAAATAGCGCGCTATAGCGTTTTTGGACCCTAAACGCTAAGCAATGACATAAAAATGTGCTATTTGAGCTACGGCCGCTATAGCGGTAATAGCGGTCTGCTATAGCACATAGCGTGTAGCGCAAATAGCGCACGCATTGCTACATGGATTTTTCTTCCAATTTACATGGGATTTAACCATGATGTTATTTTTTGCAATTTACGTACTATCCTCTATATTAAACTTTTAATTATTAAATGAGAGATCTATCCATGTATTGGGTAAATTATTTTTTGTCACATCATTCTCATCGGGAAATGATGAAATTAAATTGCTTGTTGATATTAACTCAGATAATGATGTGTCTGACTCTGACTCTGACGAATCTATAGAATAACTAATTTGAATATGGAGTAACAAAATGATACTTACTATATGGTAGTTGTAATATTGTTAATAGAGAAAGATAGATAATGTATGCCATGATGCTTAGATTATTTTGAAATTTGAATAGAAAAAGATAGATTATGCAATGATGCTTAAGTTAATTTGAACATAAAATATCGATAGTTTATGATATTACTATGGATATTTTGAATAACAATTAGACTTTGTACTGGCTCAATATGAATAATATAATTCCTTAATCAATAAGGTGTTATTTATTGTTCTATTAGACTTTAGATAATGTTAATATTTAGTACAAATATTGAATATACGAAATATAAAAAAAAAACGCTATGTAGCATAGCTTCCGCTATAGCAACGCTATTCACTATAGCTTTTTTTGTAGCCTTCCCGCCATGACGCTATAAACGCTATTTAGAACCTTGATATTATTCAATAACTAGCAACTTTGTTTTCGATCATCAGAATGTAAAGGTTTAATCACAACTTTTCTTAGTAGGGGAACCTCTAATTTCTAAACATGTTTTTTTGTTTGAACCGTTGATGAGTCCAAATTGAACAACTAACTTTTAAAGATTTATACACCCTAATTTCTTCTTACGTTCAGATCATAAGCGTATGATTCTACCATATAGTATGATTGGGGTGTCGATCCACATAAATAATGTATTAGATTATAAACAATTTTCACTAGTCTAGGTGCTCCGGGTAATTTATAAGTTTGATGCGGTGGCGCTAATTGTGCTAAGGTTCGAGTTAAACAGTAAATAGAGGTTCTCTAGGGTTCAGGTTCTTCCATTCTTAATTATGCAAAATATAAGTTTCGACGTCTCTCTACCCCGCATTCAGCACTGTCACTATCACATGCCGCAGAGATTGTCCCACAGCTACCCCACATGCGGCACTGTCACTACCCCGCAGGGCCTGTTGGGTTTCTGTGTACGTGATTTGAAAAGTTTTCCGATTTTGCAATCGGATTTTGGACTATCAATTCGAAGTATTATAGGTATGCAATTATCTTTCTCACAGAAACACAATTTATCATGTCATATTCTATCCCACAATTAAATATCTCAAAGATCCTACCTAATCTAGGTGTTTCTTAATATAATCCAAATGACCTAATCTAGGTGTTTAGTTTATAAGTTTTGAACTTAATATTCTCCTAACTAAACATTCGTTAGTATGTTATATATTCACATGTTTTATGACATATAAATTTATATATGTTTTATTTAGGTAATAAAACATGTGAAATTATAATATAAACAGGGGTATATATATCATATGGCTTTTACCCCTGTTTATATATGTTTAGTTAGCGGAATATTTTTAGGAGAAAATGTTTAGTTAGGAGAATACATTCACATGTGGCTTTTACCCTGTTTATATATGTTTTATTCAATGTTGACTTTAACATTTACTTAATTGTTATTATTTCCATATTATTTAGGTATATATATAATATATAGCTATTTTTATTTGAAGGTTGGTGGCTAACAGTCAGCCAAAAATTTGTATTGATAAAAAAGTTATTTACAAAACTGGAAGATCTGGTTGTCTCAAGTTACAATTAATTTCAATTACAAACTAAAAAGTACCCTAAGAAAAGAGCTCAACAAGATTGAAGCCAATGTTGTATTTTCAGAACCATATCATTAATCAAACTTACCACTATTTTCTCTTGTTGGGAGAAGAATCTTATGTTCCTCTCACACTATAGAGCCCAAAGCCCTGCCGCCCACATTGTATCTCATCGTGCTTTTTCATGCAGAGTTATCCCCCCTCTGTGTTTCCACCATATTTCCTGTAATGTTGATCGATGTTCCTGTCCGCGGCATTGTGCTGAGAGGACCCTCCAAAAAAAAAGAGGAAAAAAGACAAGTTCATAGTAGGTATTCAGCCGTTTCAATGGCATTGTCTTTTTTTTTTTTTTTTTGAAAACCTTTGCAGAGACTGTAAAGTTGTGAGAGAGAATTGAACTCTCGATCTTTAGATGACTAACAGTTTTAGAATTTTTTGTTGGTCAATTATGCTACCTCCCTTTTCTCCAATGGCATTGTCACTGCATAGGATGAAAAAGGACAAGTCTTGCCCGCGGCATCCGAATATAGCTATTTTAAAATTCCACGTGATTATGTCTGCATGTGCAAATGACATAGATAGAAGGAGCGGTTCCTACGATCGATGCAAGTTGACAAGTAATTTTTTTATTTCTATAGTTGATTACCCTCATTCAATAGTAATTTGCATAATTGAAGTAATAAATAGAGTAGAACTATTGTGCTCTTAAGCTCACCAAACTTTTAGGTCATGTTTGATTGTGGACTAAATAGTGGAATAAGGGTTTTAGGTCTTACTTATTCTGCCAAACGTGATTTAATTGAGCCGGACTAAGATGAAATAAGGTGACCTTTAGGCTAGCCTAAATTGGCCTAAACTAACCCACCTTTCTAGATGGTTTAATTTTATTTGGGTATGAGGTCTAACTTTTCATTGTTTTTATTATTTTCAATCACTTTTAAGTATAAATGAACTTATAACTTTGTTAATTATACAATCAACATTTTTTTTTAATAGCATAATTTTCTAAATTAACAAAATATGCAATCTAAAAATAATTAAATAAAATATTTTTTAAATTGTACTACAAATAAATAATTTTTTTTTCGGACACAACATGTTTTTGACAAAATAAATTGGTATACATATAAGTTTAATTAAACAAGATTCACCAAAATGCAATGTGCATTTCTAAGATATAGAATTAATTTGAACATATCTCATTTTCTTGTATAATTTCTTTCCATCAAAATGAAAAAAAAAAAATACGAAGAATGGGTTTATTATTGATATTACAAATTTTGAAAGACAATAATTTGTAATATCAAATCATGCCTTAAGCCACAAAATTCTTACCAAACAAAGAATAACTTAAATCAAGGTATAACTTTAGGCATCAACCAAATATGAATAATTTAGATCTGGAATAACTAAGTTAGACCTCATTAGCTTTAGTCCACAAACAAACACCACCTTAGTGAACTTAACTTCAAAATCTACTGTATAGATTTCAAACGACGAATCCAAACAGTTAAAATCTATCTACTTCACGAGTGATGTGTTTACATGTCAAACTTATAAATTTTCAATTTAATTTAAAACAAAGTCCAGCGGTAAAAAAATAATGAAAAATGAACGTATTACAATTAATTTTTTTCACTGCTTGACTTTATACTTATAAATTAAGTCAAAAATGTATAAATTTGACATATAAACGCATCACTCGTGAGTAGATCGGTTTCAACGGTTTTGATTCACTGATTGAGGTCATTCTGATAGTTTTCTAAGTTGAGCTCACCAATTATTTGGTGACCTTAAAATCGAATACCTAGTTCTACTCCAATAAATATGCTTCACAATAAACATATCTTGTTAAATTTATATATTTGTCCTCTATATTCTTAACTGAGCTTCTATTAATTTATGCCAATATGATAAATTTCCAATGTTATGCTTATTAATTATGAAAAAGAAACTCTTCAATATGTGTGTTTTAATAGTAAATATATCAACATGTCCTCGACAACACATGTGGAATTGCTAGTTTGCTTCAAAGGAAAAGGTATCTATCAACGTGTCATTTTCAAAGCAAGTTCTTTGAACACGCCTATTATTTGTTCTAGTGCGAACAATAAAGTTCACATTTGATATTGGGTAACATTAATTAACGACTCAATTAGATAAGCCTATCTCCATATATATATACCTCTGACAAGATATATAATTAATAGTGGTCACGTATATCTAGAGGAGCAAAAAAAAATTCAGAAGTGCATGTGCATCGCGCTTCTCGAAGAATAGAAATTTGTAACATATAGCATGCATATAGACTGTTGACTCAAGCAAAGAACATGCCAAAGGAGTTGGGAATTTGAATATATTTTAAGTACAAAGATTATTATATATATAATGTCTTTTGTCTGTACCCAGGCAACCCATAAATAATGGGCCAGTTTATACTTTCCGGGTTTAGATGAATAAAAGAATTGAGCCCATTTAAAGTAATGATCCAGTCATTACATGTCGGCCCATTGAATCGAAGTTTGCCTTCCATAACTGCAGACATAAGCCTTTATGGGCTGAGTCAAGCCCGAAATTCTTTTAGTTACCATCTTAATAATTAAAATTCTGATTTTATTAGTTTTTTTTTAAATCGGTAGAGGGTATAGAACATTGGTGTCATAATTATATTTGCAATGAAAAATTAATGCATTATAATTAACTTTAAACAACCATAATTCGCATCTCCCCTGGTATCATGTACTATTACTAAATCAAGACCATTCTTTAACTCAGACACAAATCTCAAAACGGATTCCAATATTGACACCTGTGGGCAACAAATTAATTTCTTATGATACTTTGGCGTAATAATAGACTATTGATGATTGAATAACATATCATCAACATGCCTTCCTATGGGCCAACAATATTGACATATGTAATACCTAACAATCATTACTATACTCTATTATCACTGAATTGTACAAATAACTTTAACAACCATTATATTCCTATGGGCCAATTAATGATCGCATCCATTAAATTACACTTAATATCTTTTTGTACAATGAACTTAAATCAATTTTGTCAAAAGAGGTACATATGGGTACAATTATGATTCAATTAATTTAATTTAAGATGCATATAACTTTAATGACTTTATAAGAATTATAATTTATATCTTAGCCATAAAACAAAAGTGCAATTAAATAAATATATATATAATTGCATCATAATAACTGCATTTTTTAATCTCAGAAACTAATCTGTAATTTTCCAGAGAGTTGTGCGCCCCCATGAAATTTTGTGCGGTCTGCCAAATTAAAAAAGATATTTTGTGCATCCACATCAATAACCGTGCGATCGCATCAAAATTCTCGTGGCTGCATCTTTGTCTGTGTAACTGTAAAACTGCATTTATTATGATGAAATTGACCCATGATATAGAGAGATTTCTTAATTTTGGAAGTAACTTAAATAATAACCTTTCATATTTGGAAATTTAATTCCAAATCTGTATAGCCTTTCAAATTTGGAAAATTTAATCTCAAATCTGTATATTTTGTTTTAGGAAATTTATTAAAAAATAAATTTCACCAAAACCCAAAATTCCATAACTACCAATTAAAATTTGTGTCACACTAACTCTGTCAGGACCGAATTTTGATTAGAATTTTGCGATTTCAATTGTAAATCTTCTAGCAAATTCTAACCAACTTAATAACTGAAAAATAGACAATTATGGCTGTAAACTTTTACAAGTTTTGTGCTCTCCAAACCAAAAATTTTAGATCCAAAACAATCAAGAAAAATCCAACAAAAATTAACGAAAAAATTAACAATAATTCCAAATTCTTTCTAGATCCTAAAAGACTAAATCCTTGGGCATAAGAAGGCTCTGATGCCACTTGTTGGGGAATCATAAAGACAAATAATTACGCCTTATCTAGAGATCAAACAATTATATCTCATCTAGGGGTCAAACACTTACACTCCGGGGAAGGAGAAACAGTTTCCCACCTTAACCTAAGAACCATCTTATACCAAAGATACCCAAAACATAAACAAAAAATGCGGAACATAATACTCTTGAGAAATTCTCTCCAAATTTCTTAATGAATTTCTCTTCTCTATTCTTTGATGGTGGAAGAAGAAAAAGATAAGGCACACAGAGCTGTAATTTTATAAATAGAAAAACGTATTTCAGTTTCTGTACTTTTCTATGTTGTCTTGTGCCTTGTAGAAAAATCCTTGTATATTGTAATCTTTCTAGTTATCTGCCAACTTGATAAAAGTATTTTGTGTGATTGCATCAAAAACCGTGTTGTCACATCAAAATCTGTGCAGCCGCATTGATATCCTTGTGGTCCTCTTAAATGACAATTTTCTAAATTACAAATCTCAAAATCAGTCCACCAATGGTTTAACCTTTGCCTAAATCGTTGTACACATTTATGAACCACATTCTAATGAATATATTGATTATCTAATATCTTATTTGATAACTTTCATTGACAACTATATATGATAGTAAACAATCCATAATTAGATTACATATATGCTCAATATTGACATTAAATCCAACGAGATTGACAATAAATCCAACAGTATTTTATAAAGAATTTGGTATGAAAATAAATTTATGAGAAAATTTCATAACCATGACAGTAAAAGTGGGTGGATTTTTCGTTTTGTTTTCTGCGATATGAGTTCAGAATTGAAGTTCGTTCCAGTCAACTATGACAGAGTTCCCATTTTATGAGCATTCAATTTGATTAAGAACAAGAAATTTAATCGATACATAAATCAAAGAAGGATTCAACTCTCACGGGCTACCAATGGGAACAGAAATGAAAATTCAAATACGAAAAAAGATAAATTAAGGCTCAGGATGCTCTTCCTTGTCCGAAGTAGGCTTCACGCAATCGTGCATCCTTCTATAGACCAGTGCGAACCAGATGATATAGATGAACACCCCACCCATCGTTACAAACAAATAGATTGATGATGACAACTCGCGGCAACTCCCTGCTGCATAAGCCCCCATGAACCCAAACATATCGAGCGTCATTGTGATCTTCAACGCTTTAATCATCCCCGAGTTGGTGTAGAACCGACGGTGCATCAGCATAATGATTATGACAAGGGACGTGATGAAAGCCGTTGAGTTACAATAAAAAAATGCTGTGTAGCGGCGTGAAAATGTGTCTCGGAGCACTGGTGTGCCTGCTATGTGGCCGTGTTCATCGTTTGCTTGCCATAAGCCACCAGGTGGGCTCAGACCGCTCTGGTAGGTGGCCCCAGCTGCTAGAACAGCGAGTACCATAAGAGATCCCTGGATTTGTTCAAACATCTTCTCATTGTCTGAGTGGTGGGCTTCTTTTTTGGCTTGATGTTCTGTGAGTGTTGGTTGGTTGGTTTCATTATTCTTTGCAACTTCTGGTGGCGAAGGCGACCTCGATTGGTGGAACGGAACGACTCGCCCAGTTGGGTTACTGTTGTGTGGTGATTCTTGAGACATTTTTATGGAATGGAAGGAAAAGTTTCTTTGATGATTGTGTCCTCTTTTGTGAAATATTGATTGAAATTGAATGGCTTGTAAGCAGTAAAAGATCAGTGTTATATAACTGCAGTGACAACTAATTAAGTGATCTATTAGTTGACTTGAGGTGTAAGGAAGCTTCTCCGAAACTTACTTTCAATAAACTAAATTTCGACAAAAAGACTTGTCCGTAAGTCACAAAAGAATCCCTGTCCGTAAGACACAAACACGGTCTGAAAGTTTTGAACCTTGTCCGTAAGTCACAAATATTTGTACCCGGTTTAATAATATCGAACCACGTACGGTTGTACTACTGCATATACGGTCCTTCCTGAGAAAACCATGTATTATATTTCTCAGTTTCCAAACAATGTTTTTAGTAGAAGCCGTGTACGCACTACTACAAAAATGGTAATTCTACACTGCACATTGTACACGGTTTTTCCAATTTTATATAAAAATCGTGTACCAAATATGATTTTTTGAAAGCCCAAAAAATCTGTAAGAATTATACACGGACATTTAGTTAAGAATCAGTGTAGAATTGTTTGAGAGAGCTACACGGTTTATTAGGGATCAAAAATCCGTGTGGAAAAAATTGAGAGAGCTACACGGATTTTTGTTAAATATCCATGTAGAAATATATACACGGATATTTAATAATATATCCGTGTAGAAATAGTATAAATGTACACGGATTTTATTATAAATAGCCGTGTATGATTATTTGGAGAGCTACACGGATTAATAAGTATAAATCCGTGTATAAAAGGCTGTGTAGGGTTTTAATTAGTATAAAAGGCCTTCTTCTTCCAGCGCCGTTTTGATCAAGTCTTTTATACTGTCTCTCTCTCGCTCTCTCTGTATTGAATGTGGATCTGATTTCTACAAATGCTAGCAACTGGAATCAGAGATCTTTGAAGTTTTTATTTTCTCCTCTCTATCTTTCTAAGGTTAGCATATATATATTTTTCTTTTCTTCCTCTAATTTTCTATACTTATTATTGCTTATTAGGTCATGTGTAATTCATGCATTCTTGATTTCTTAAGATAATGCAAAAACGGCGGAAAGTTCGGCTAAGCGGGAGCCGAAGCGTGGGGGCAGCCACGCAAAAGCGGGCGGAAGTCGGCTGAGTGGGGAGCCCAAGCGTGGGGGCGGCCACATTTGAAAAAAATTTGAAATTTGAAAAAAAAATTTGAAATTCGAAAAAAAATTGAATTTAAAAGAGAATTTGTATTCTCTATTATGCATGCATACACATATATGTTGATGAAATGTATTTTTTTATTGGAGATGCAATATGTTGGAGACATTTAACCAAGAGGCATCATGTCATGGATCACATGGGCACTCTCCTTTTTGATATGTTGGATCTAATACGCCTTAGTTTGTATGAAATTATTGTCCAAACTAGATCATAACCAAGCGTTTTGGCAACATGAGCCCAAAAATTGGGCCAAAGCTTCATCACATGCTTACTAAGTGGTAAGGACATAACTTGATCTACAAACATTGTATTGGATCTTGATGAGTATATGTTATATGTGGATCACATGAGATTGTATATGTACAAAAGGCAATATGTATATATATGTTGATGCTTTTATGCTTTTTTTTGTTATATATGTTGATATTAGAATTTTATGTTTTTATGGTTTCAGTTAGAATTTTGTAATGATAAATATGGATTTGTATAATTTTGTAATGCTAAATATGGATTTGTATAATTTTGTATAATTTCATGTACATGAATTTTAAATTGCTATCTGAAAAATTTAAATACTGGTTAGCAAAACAGGAGGTTAGCAAAAAAAAAAACTAAAAAAGAAATTATAAGACAACCCTACATGGATATTTAACAAAATTCCGTGTAAGAATAGTAATTTATAAAATAATCCATGCACGAATACAAAAAAAAAATTAGTTAATTCTACACGGATATTTAACTAAAGTTCGTGTATGGTAGTTCAGAGAGCTACACAGATATTTAGTTAAAAGTCTGTGTACAAAAATGAGAGCTACACGGATATTTAGTTAAAAGTCCGTGTAGAAAGAGGAGAGCTACACAGATATTTAGTTAAATGTACGTGAAGAAAGATGAGAGCTACACGGCTGTTTATGTTACAATCCGTGTAGCTCAGCTTTGGAGAGCGCCACTGGCAAGGAATTGAGCACGGTTGTTTATGTAATAATCCGTGTAGCTCTCAGGAATTGCACACGGGTAAATATCCGTATATAATTTATTCAGGAATTATACACCCTCGCACTCCACACTGTAGAAAATCCGTGTAGCTCCCCTGTTTATGTCCGTGTGCAATCTCTATTTCTGTAGTAGTGACGGTTCATTTGCGCCTCCCAACCAAAATCCCTGTTCGTAATTAATATATTGTACATCTCAACCGCCTCTTCACACACTTACACCATTTAACTCCAGCCCACTCCCTTCATTTGTCTCTTCATTCTCTCTTCATTGCCCTTTTTTTTCCCTCTAATTGGGGTAGATCAAGACTTCGACTCTTCATCCCTCATCTTCATTTCCCCCTCATGTGCAATCTTGATTTTCTATCGAGGTTTAGCACGATGGCACTTAGAGGAATTATGATGAGCTAAGACTCGACTACCCCAATCAGACAAAGAAGAAGGAAAATCAATATTATTCAATAACTAGCAACTGTGTTTTCGATCATTAGAATATAAAGGTTCAATCACAACTTTTCTTAGTAGAGGAACCTTTGGTATGAAGTTTAATCTTGATGAAATTAGAAGTAGCATGGTCCTTTGGTATAAAGTTCATTTTATGATTCTTTATTGGCTAGCACACATTAATATGAAAAAAATTAAAAATAATAATTAGTGTACACGATTTTATAGAAATGACCCTGTATCCTGTGAATTAGGATTTTTGTTTTTTTACACCTTTTTTGTAAAGTATACACGGTTTTGGTAGGACCTGTTTTTGTTTATGTTCACTTTACATGTTTTTTTGTTTGAATCGTGTATGATTATTAGTTAAGATTTCCCTGTTTTAATTCTCAACAACTCCATCGCTTCACGTCTAATCAAATAACTCTTAACTCCTCGGTATCTTCTACCTCTTTATACTCTTAACTCCTCGATCGTTCACTCCAACTCCCTCTTCACTTCTCTTTCTTAGGGTTTCATATGTATATAGCCAATGACTCTTTAGGGTTTTGGCACCGCTGTGAGAACCACTAATTTTCCAACTTAGTTTTATTTGTCTTTCTAAACTCGGTTAGCTAGGTTTTTCGTGAGTAAGAAGGATTCAAGGTAGAAGGCCAAAGACTAATTGTGAAACACATAAAACAAAGGATTTCCTCCTCCTTTGGTTTGTGTATTTATGTGTTTGGTTTTCATCCTCCCCGTGGAGACACATAACGAAGGATGCGAGGTAGGAGGCCGAGAATCTGAAGTCTAGTCTCACCACTCTGATTTATAAAAGGGTAATCTTTAAATTTGTGTGTTAATCTTTTAAGTTCCGATTTATCTTGAGTTAGGCTTGAAAATATATATATATGTAACTGATCGAGTATAAACTGACTTTACATGCATAAACTGGCTTTAGTTTGTTTGTTCCATGATGATGTATATATAAGAATTAATGTAAAGTTGTTGTAGGCTGTTATGTAAAGTTGAGGGGAAAAAAAACATGTTTGTGTGAAATTCTTAATGTACTTGTTGGCTGTATATGTATGTTTGCATTGTTGCATGATTTGAATTTACTTTGCAAATTATAACAGGGAATGATGAAACCAATGACAATTCTTGATCAGTCAAGCGGAACTCATAACCTGACACAGGAATCATATACAAGGCTAGAATGTCAGGTTCTATTTTCTTTATTTTTGGTTTTATTTTATTCTTAGCTCGAATTGTTAGGGTTTTGACTTTTCATTTTAAATAGTAGCTCCCAGAGGTTCTTTAGATGAAATGTTGAAAATGTGAATTGTATGTATAATGTATATTATGGATGTGAATTGTATATGTTCGTAGAATTAATGTTGAATTAATGTTGCATGAATAATATTGATTATTTTTTTTGTATGCTGTGATGTTGAATATTTATTGAATTATGGATGTGCAATTAATTGTATGTTTAATGGCTAGCCAATTATAAATCGTATAAAAAAAATCCTACACGGTTGTAAATAACAAACCGTGTATTGTTTCCAAAATAATACACGGTTATTTTGGTCTTGTAGAAATCACCATTTTTAACGCATTTTTTTTGGGACCTGACACGGTTCATTTCTATTAACTGTGTATATTAGTGCTATATAGACATGGTTCGAAAACCGTGTACAACATATCCACCTATATATATTAATACTTGACGCTCGCTGACACGGTCGTATAATTATGTGACATTAGTTTTTTGGGCCATGTATGGTCACATTTGCATAATTGAAGCAATAAATAGAGTAGAACTATTGTGTTCTTAAGCTCACCAAAACCTTCAGTGAGGTTAACTTCAAAATCTACCGTATAGACTTCATACGACGAATACAAACAATTAAAACTTATCTATTTCACGAGTGATGTGTTTACATGGGAAAGTTATAAATTTTCGAATTAATTTAGGACAATGTCAAGTAGTCAAAAATAATGAAAAATTAACATATTAAAATTAACTTATAAATCTTTTTTTTAACTGCTTGATTTTATAATTATAAATTAAGTCAACCGTTTTAATTAACTGTTTGAAGTCATTTTGATAGTCTTCTAAGTTAAGCTCACCAATTATTTGGTGTCCTTAAAGAATACCTAGTTCTACTCAAATAAAAATGCTTCATAATAAACTTCTATTAATTTATGCCAATCTCTGCTCTCCTTCATGATAAATTTCTGATGTGATATCCTTATTTATGAAAAAAAAACTCTTCAATATGTGGAATTGCTAGCTAGTTTGGTTGATTGAACTAGCTACCAAACGTTATATTATATATAATTCCAAGCTAATTTCTTTGAACACGCCTATTATTATATGTTCTAGTGGGAACAATGATGTTCACATATGATATTAGGTAACATTAATTAATGACTCAATTAGATAATTAAGCCTATCTCCATAAAAGTCATGCATGTGCATCGCGCTTCTCGAAGAATAGAAATTTGGTAACATATAGACTGTTGACTCCAGCAAAGAACATGCCAAAGGACTTGGAAATTGTAATCTTTTTTTAGTTTTAAGTACAAAAATTATATAATGTCTTTTGTTTTGTAGCCAGGCAACCCATAATTAATTATATAGACAGTTGACTCCAGCAAAGAACATGCCAAAGGAGTTGGAAATTGTAATATATTTTAATTTTAAGTACAAAAATTATATAATGTCTTTTGTTTTGTAGCCAGGCAACCCGTAATTAATTATATAGACCGTTGACTCCCGCAAAGAACATGCCAAAGGAATTGGAAACTGGAATCTATTTTAATTTTAAGTACAAAAATTATATAATGTCATTTGTTTTGTAGCCAGGCAACCCATAATTAATTATGGGCCAGTTTATAATTATTCATATCTAAATAGTAGATATATACTACATAATTTAATATATATTATGAAAATATTTATGTATATATTTACGGATATCCGATATGCGATCCATATTTGTACGTATCCATCAAATATCCGATCCATATCCGTATCCGTATCCGTATCCGATCTGTTTGCACCCCTACCTTCTGGGCTGGGTCAAGCTCACCGTTAACTAGTGGGGAAAGGGGTGCATGTCCTCCAGAATTCGTATCATCGTTAACTACCTTCTATAGAATGAGATGATTCAGACTGTTCGTTCAACATGGCAAGAATTTTAAAGGGGACTTCTACATTCTAAATAGGTACCGGATTAAATTTAGCCTGACTGAGAGTAAATCTAGATCGTAAAGTTGTGAACCCCACCGTGCGGTACTACGTACATAAGAGACAGATCCATGCCCTCTATGGGCTGGGTCAAACTCACCTTTAACTATTGGGGAAAGGGGTGCATGACCTATTGAATTCAAAATACGTGCGCTTTGCTTCAATATTCATATGCGTCTACTTTAATATTCGTGCAGATCAAGTGTGCACAGATCTTGAAGCAAATCGGACAGCAGTACAACCCATCAGACGCGCTTTTTTCCCCTTTGAACTAATTGCTCCTCAGAAATGGAGGGAGTGGAAAGATTTCCTAATCTTATCTCATTTGCATGATATAAGGAACATAGATAAAGCCTTTTGCAATTTACATTGAAATGTAACTCTTTGAAACAACAATGAAAGTTATCATGTTACTTTTTGCAAATATACACAAATAAGTCACATGTATGAACACTCAACCAAAGTTTCATTATTCATCTCTTTTTGCAGAAAAATAACTAGGAGCTTAGTACAACAATTCATATACATCTCAAGCAAAAGAAAACACCAAAAACAGAATACCTACTGACAAACAAAGAAGAGAAATTAAATGAAACAGATAAAAATCTAATCTCGTGCAAAGAAATAATCTACGTAACAGTATCAGCACTGTCCACTGATTTATTAAGATAAAGTAGATATATTAATCACACTCTTAGATAATTATGTGATGTCTTCAAAAAAGATATACAAACTCAATTCACCAATGACAACCTAATTAGAACAAAAAAAATATTAAATAATGTCAATAAAAAAGTTGCTTTTGAGGCACAACTTATTCTTAATCTACCAAACATTTTCCAAGTGGGTATAATTAATTCTTTTTTTTTGTTCTAATTTTATTCAATAAATTTTATTGAAAGTGTAAAATTAGGTTAACTATCCTTCAATAATGGTACTGCTTTGGATACATGGTACACTATAGACCTGGTACCAATACAGGTATACTGGGAATAGGGTTATTCTTGAATGAGTGAGGCTATGGTACTATGCATAGCACACTTTGGTCTGTACTATGGATTCATATCTCTATTTTAAAAGTTATACCAGTCAATCCAAATTGCTCCCAGGGGCGGATTCAGGATTTTCGTCAGGGGGGGGCAAAAAAAATATCGAATCGGGTTTACATATCTAATCGGGTTTAAATCCATTAACCAAACGGGTACTCGATAAAAAACAATACTTTAACTTATATTTTCCAATGCTTTGACTTGTAATTTCTGATGTTTTGACTTATAATTCTAATTATCAATCAAAATTCAACAAATTTATTTTAATTTTAATCCTAAATTTAACCCGAATTACAAATTAAACATTCAGAGGGGGGCAAAAAAAATTTCAGGGGGGGGCAGAGTCAGTCAGAACCGATAAATCTCCACTAAAACTCAAAATCCAGGGGGGAGGCAGTTGCCCCCCCCTGGATATACCTGGGTCCGCCCCTGATTGCTCCACATGATCTTCATTTGAAAATGTGCTTAGAGGCCAAGTTTAACATTTTTTTATAATTTTATAATTATTTTTTTAGACAGGTAGAAAATCACTACATTCAAGTGTACATATTTGTACCTATTTTAAAATGTAAAATGTAAAATTTGGCATCCAAGTATTTTCTCATATGAAGATTATGATGAATAGTTTGAATTGACAATTTGGACTTGAAAATGAAGATATGGATCCATAGTATGGACCAAAATGCGCTATGGATAGTACCATAGCCTCATTCTTCTATAATAACAGAAAAACAATTCAACTTCAGTGAAATAAAAGGAAGTAAAGAGTGAGAGAGAGAGCATGAGGAATAGGGGGCCCACAGACCTTCAAAAGATGAGATCAGGATCCCTGTTGCCACCGGCAAAGAGGAGATTATGAGCGGTGTTCATGGAAACTCCCTTCTTAAGAGAAAGCTTCTCTGTTTCTTGCTCCACAGCAAAGTTCTTAGCAGATGCCATCTAGTGGTTTGAAAACGGTCTGGTCCGGTCCGGTCCAAACCTGGCCGGTCCACGGTTCCCACGGTCCACGGGTTGGGACGGGTCTCACGGGTTCAACGGTCCGGGTTACACGGGTCCGGTTTTTTGTGGTTGGCCCAAACCCGTGGATAACTCTTGGTTCCAAATTTGCACGGTCCGGTTCTGTTTTTTTTTTTGGTTGCTTTGCAGCCTGCGCCTCTGCCTCTATCTGGATTTGCCTCTGGCTAGCATTGAATTATTTTTTCCAACTCAACAATTTTTGTTATAATAAAATATAAATCAAAATTCACAACATTTCAACACTTTTATTATTTCAAAGTTACCCTCCTCCTTTATTCCGGGTTTGGAACCAGCTATGTAAAATAACATAGGCGGAGTTCTAACTCTTTTTTTTGTTAGTAATTTTTCTTTAAAATGAATAATTTAAAAAAGTAATTGAAATGTTTAGAAATTTATAATTAAAAAGATAACCATAAAGATTAAAAGAGGTTAGAAATTTATACCGACACTATCTATCTAAAAGTTTATGTTCATATATCATAGTTCTCTCTCTTGCTCACCGTCTGAATCCTCCTGAGCCGGTCTCAGTACCGCTTTCTTGAGTTTCAACACCGAATGATGTTGCTTCCATGGATTCATGTTGCAAATTTAAGTTAAACTAATTGTAACATAAAATAAATCTAACATTCAATATTTCAATTTAAATTTTAAATTACTCTACAAAATCTAACAAAATTTAATCTAACATAATCAAAATCTAACCTTCAAATCTTGCGGGAAAATCTTGAGGGAGATGCCGAACTTCGTAATTCCTAAACTTTCGTAATTCCATTTGCGTCTTTGTGGAATGAAATAAATTTACAACTATATCTTTTTTTTTAATAATGAAATTAAAATTTGAGAATAATGAAAATAATGAGAGTATGAGATTGAAAGAATGAGAGATTGAGAATAATGAGAATTTGATGTGAAAATGAATGAAGGATGAGGGTTAATTTAATTATGGAGGTTTTTTTTGGGGGAAACAATATAGCCGTATTTTCAAAAAAATTTGAATTTGCTATAGTAGCACGGGTTGGGACGGGTTCTGCAGGATCCGGGACGGTTAGGCGTGGGTTGGAACGGGTCTGGTCCGGTTTGGCGCGGGTCGGTCCGGGTCCAGGTCTGCAGGGGTTTGGGCGGGTTGGGATGGTCTGGAGCGGGTCTGGGTCCGGGTTGGGGGGCTTAGGCGGGTTTGGTGCGGGTCCGAGCGGGTTGGGTCCGGGCGGGTTGAGTCCGGGTTTAGTTCAGTCCGGTCCTACACGGTTCGACTGGTTCCCAAGGTCCGGTCCAACACGATTCTAGCCTAAAAAAGTATTTTTAAGACAAAAGAGGCCATCTTTCAAAAATCATAAAAAATAGTTAAAAAATTTCAAAAATTGTAAAAATCGGTATTCTACATCAAAGAGTGTCTCCACCATCTATATAATTTTATTTAATAAGTTTTATATTATTTTAAAAATAATAAGATCAATAATTATTATTTTCTATATTGAACACTGATAAATGTCCATGCACTGACCCTGCACATAACTTCCATAACCTGAAGGGACCGTCCCCGCACAATTTCCTTATATAATCCGTATTGTCCCGCACAATTTCTAAAGTATTAATACTTATGAACGAAAGTATTTATACCTATGGATGGAAGTATTTATACCTATGCACGAAAGTATTTTAACATAAATAATTGTCTCCCAACCAAATTTCTCAAACTGTTTCCACACCATAAATATATGTGGGGACCACTCGAACTAAATGGGGGTACCAGGGGGACCATACACGTTTCTAAAAATATCAATATTGCCATAACTATATGGGGAGGACCGCAATACTTAATATTTTTTTACATATAGTGCTGGATAACGTCTAAAAGTATTAATTTCAATATTTATATCTATGCACTGAAATATTTATATGTATATACATTGTATAAAGTTTAGTCTTCAAGAGTTTAATCATATTAAGTTACACATCAAAGTATTAATATCTTATTTTGCAAGTATTGATACCTATGCACTGAAGTATTTCTACTTATGAGGTCAACTATTTTTGTTATAGGAAGGTTGATGCGGGGATACGGGGTCCCCACTACTTCATTAAAGAAAGGTTGACGCGAGGGCCCAAATCATTATATCAAGTTACGCATGCAAGTATTAATATCTTACTTTTCAAGTATTAATCTGTTATTTTCCAAGTATTTATACCTATGAAAGTTAACGCGGTGACAAGTGCAGAGATTGGAAAATAGGGGACCATATAATTAGTGGGGACCATAATACAATCTTTCTCTACTATAGCTGCGGGGACAGGGGGGATTAGAGTGCGGGAATGAATATAATTATTCTTCTATATTTTACTAACATTATATTTGATGTGTTTAAAGTAATATATTTGTTTGTTTATTAGATTATATAAATTATAAATTTATTTGGTAGTTATGTGTTATTCCGTTATTACTTGTTAAATTTAATAGATAGAAGATATAGGGTACGATAAAACTAAATTTATTCGGGTACATATATGAAAACACTCTTAATAGATCCGTACCGTATCAATTAAGTTTTAATGAAGATATATGAGAGAATTTTAAATCTAATAATGAAGTTTTAATGAATCTGATATGAAAGTTAATTAAATTAAGATCTTTTTCCTTATGTTTTTTAAAAAAAAAAAATCAATTGAAAATCAACTATATTTCATTTTTCTCATTAAATTAATTGCTACTTTTCTACCTTAGTTTGAACCAAATCCTCTGAGGTAATAGAATATTTATGTTTAGATTTGGACCATTCGATTGGAATTGGGACAAATCCGGCCTGAGGTGAAACACATGGGCCCCTTTAATATTCGTGCAGATTCTGTTTGGACGGTCTGGATCAGAACATAAATATTCTGTTACCTTAGGTGATACAATTCCCTTTGTTTTAACGCTAGTTACAATTCTTCTTCTTTTTCCCTAATAGATTTCAGGTACTTTTAAGAATTTTTCTCAGATACATCTATAATCTGAATATGCATTTTCAAATTAAACCCTGCTTTCTTTTTTATTTGATCTCCATAGTTATTTATACATGATATAAATTTTTTTTTGCTTTTTGTTGCAAAGGAATTTAAAAATTGTTGAATTTGTGCACTAATTTTGATGTATTTTGACATGCATTGCATTTCTCTTGATGCAGGATGTGAGCAACATTCGTCAAGTTCCTGATCATCAGGTATATTTTTTTGCAAAATTTCCTATTTTGCCCCTTTTATTCATAATTTATTTTATTTGACTGTTCTCTTTGTTACGATGTTTATATGAAGTCCAAGTATCTTATTTCAAGACTTAGTTTTCATATTGCTTAAAATTTTAAAAAGGAGGTGTTTGTGGACCCCACAAGAGATGAGAGCCTCATATTTGAACTGCTGGATTTGAAGAATGAGGTGGCGGATCACGAGAGTGCCACCTCGTTTTCAGGGGCGGACCCAGAGTGTTCTGGGGGGGCAGTTGCCCCCCTGAATTTTGAGTTTTAGTAGAGATTTATCGGTCTCAACCGACTTTGTTCTCCTCTGGAATTTTTTTTGCCCCCTTCTGAACATTTGATTTGTAATTCGGGTTAAATTTCGAGGTTAAAATTGAAATAAATTTGTTGAATTTTGATTGGTAATTAGAATTATAAGTTAAAGCATCAGAAATTATAAATCAAAATATTGGAAAGTATAAGTTAAAACATTGTTTTTTATCGAGTACCCAATTAGTTAATGGATTTAAATCCGATTCGATATTTTTTTGCTCCCCTGACGAAAATTCTGGATCCGCCCCTACTCGTTTTTGCGTGCTCTTTCTGTTGAATAAGATGCAACAGATAACATGGTATATCAATTTTTTCAATTTCAAGATATTGTTTGTTCATTTATTTGTTTGTTTCTGATTTTGGATATGAAAACTACTCACTCAACCAATTAAACCTTATTTTGGTCATTAAATGAAAACATAAGAGAAAAATATGATTGAATTGTTGCAGTAAATTTATTTGCTCCTTGTTTGGGTAATGGAGCATACTGGTACAATGGAACTTACGGAGCTTACCGGATCGCTATATGGAAATGCACAGCTACCAGCTATGACTGCAGTGGGCCAACTGGTACGACTGTCTCTCTTTCTCTCTTACTGGTTTTTTTCAGTACTGACAGTGACTGATCTGAGACGAAAGTTCTTTGCTTGAGGAAGACTCTGATATTAAAATATATGTACCTAATTAACTGTTATTTCTAAATTTTTTTCTTTAGGCTATTTCAAAGGGGAAGCAAGGAAAAGGCGAAGAAAATATAGTGTGGGTAAATCAGTGCCATAGATATTTAATTCTTTGCTTCCCTTTTTAAAAAAAAAAATATATAAGCAGAATGTTATGAATTAACTTGTGTTATTTTAAATTTTTACATGCATTTCTTGCAAATATTCGCCTGAAGAATGTTTCGACTGACTTGCTAATCACTGCATATGAACGGTTGCTAATTAAGTGAGTATTTGCTCTTTGTTAAGAAATTAAGCCTTGTACCAAATTTCAGATAAACTGGTACAGAGCAGGAGGTAAAAATTTTAACAGAGCAGTTTTGGCTTCATGCAGTGCACAAACCATATGCGATGCTGTTTTGATTCTATAGTCCATGTGCTGCATGAAGCCAAAACTGCTCTGTTAAAATCTTTACATTAATCCTGTGATAAAAACAAAGTGAAAGAATAAAAACATAAACTGATTATTTATGTGATTTAAGCTGAACTGAACCAAAGCATACTTAAGTTTAGTATATTTTGAGAATAACAAACTCATTACCTACTGTTAAGTTTTTTCCCTGTAATTTTTAGTATCTTTTATGACATGCCTAGAGTCTTATTGTTTACTGGTAAGTAGTATTACTGTTTCATGAAATTGTTATTGTCCTTCTTTTATGTGTATTTATTTAATTTTACTTGCTGTTTATTGTTATTAATTGGTGTCTATTATCTCAGCCCACTGAGTGAGAGTGCAAGATCAGTAGGAGTTGGTATAGCGATACCAGCCGAGAAATCTAGATGCTTACCAGTACAAGAGATTTTCAGACTGGCAGTTACAAGCTTTAAGGTCCATGATTGGAACCTCTTTGGATGAAATGCAGGGGCATAATTGGGATTATTTGAAAAGATAAATAATTATGAAGCGGGTTAAATTATCGATCTAACAATGCACTTTTCTTTTTTTCCTTTTTTTGCCAATTTCAAAACACTAATTTCTTGATCATGGAGTTTGGCTTTACAGTATGAGTTGCAGTTTGGTAATGTTCCTACTTCTTAATTATTCGTTTTTTAACTTACTGGTAGAATTAGTGGCAGATTAAAACAAATTTTATTCATATGGGAAAATATCAGTGTAGTATGTACAGATCCATGGCAAGCAAAGAACTTGAATCTTCAAATAAAAGCAAAATAAGAAGAGGGGGATCAAATAAGATTAGAAATAGCTTAAAACTATATATAGATAGATTAACAATTTTATTTTATATAATTTTAGAATTATTTAATAATATATCAAGGACATTTGATTTTAAGCTATTGAAAATTTTAAATTACTTAACATACATCATCATATCTGATAAATTTTTACAGGCACGATATATGAATATCATATTCAAAATGTTAGATTTAAAACTTTGAACTTTGTTTTTAAAACTTGTCAATATTTTTAGGCATTTGCTTCGGTGGACATAAGGACCTATTTGTAAAATGAACATATTTTCATTTTCAAAGTTCAAACAGTCGATCCGACCGTTCAACATTATCTCCATATTAAAATGTACTTGGAGGTCAAATTTTACATTTTTTTGAATTTTTTTACTATTTATTAAGATGGTTACAAAATCGTTGTTTTCAGACCATTGAAAAACAGCGATTTTGTAACCATCTTAATAAATAGTAAAAAAATTTAAAAAAATGTAAAATTTGACCTCCAAGTACATTTTAATATGGAGATAATGTTGAACGGTCGAATCGACTGTTTGAACTTTGAAAATGAAAATATGTTCATTTTACAAATAGGTCCTTATGTCCACCGAAGCATCCCTCATATTTTTAACATTAAAATAAAAATTATCACATGATCATTCGTCAATTTTCAATGTTTTTAAAAAAATGTTCTTGACTCATAACAAATTTCAACTTTTTATGTTATAAGATGCTGAATTGCTGATGATACAATAACAGTGCCAACAAAAAACAGAGTCATAAAATATATATTATATATTAAATGATAAATCTCTAACAAGTTACCAAAGCAAGATTAACCATTTATAAATAAGCTAACAAATTTCTTTCACTACAAAACTATCCAAAACTTAAAACCCACTTAATCTTACAATAGAAACCCCGCAATTCCGATCGACATCTCTCATTTTTCATACTTGTTTCAATGGAGAATACTTTATACTTAGCATTGACATCACGCAACGAATGAGTCAATAAGGATATCGAGATATCATAGAGAAATATGTATTAAATTATTCTTCATCTTCTCCCTCTTCATCTTCCTCTTCTTCTCCTTCTTCTCCATCTTCTCCTTCAGATCCCTTCACAAAGTAAATAGAAAATAAATTAGGTTTTTACCAAAACAAAATATAAATAAATACAGGAGTGAGGCTATGTACTACGCATGAATTCGTATCACCTATGGTAACAGAATATTTCTTTGAATCTGGACCGTCTAATCAGAATCCGCACAACTATTAAAGCATCCCTGTGCGTTCCACCTCGATTGATCCAGATTCCGATAGGACGGCCGTGATCCAACCAGAAATATTTTGTTACCTCAGAGGACATGGATTCACTATGCATAGTACACATTGATCTATACTATGGATCATTATCTCCATTTACAAAGTCCAAATTGTCGATCTGAACCGTTCAACATGATCTACATATGAAAATGGTATTGTAGATCAAATTTTACATTTTTTTTATTTTTTTTACTATTTTTTTAGACCATTTAAAAAGTAGTGATATTTTTACCTATCTAAAAAATGTAAATTTTAGTCTGCAAGTATATTGTTATATGAAAATCATGTTGAACAGTTCAACAAATTTTAGTCTGTAAGCAACATACGACAAAGAACAAAAAATTACCTCTTCGCCCTCCTCGCCTTCAAGTTCTTCATCAGCCTCCTGCAAAAAAAAAAAAAATTTGCAATAAATGGCAGGAACAGAACTTAGTAGAAAAGGACAAACAAACAATATTTTGGAAAGGAGATATATTAAATAATGAAGAGAGAGAGAGAGAGAGTGTAACACTAACATTGTTAAAGTACTTCAATGGATTAGGCCACAAATCCTCCTTTATTATTTCAGCTATCTGCTACAAAATAAGAAAAAAAAAGAAAGAGAATATAACCAATTTGCCCTTCTAAATGAAACATGTAGTCAAGCTTTGACCCCAATTTTTTTTATTTTTTGAAAAAAAATAATTAAATTAATTGTCAAAGAATCCCAAACTACTTATTCATTTGCACTACTGTAATATTTCAAGAAAAACGGGTCCATTTGGTAAAATTTACCTCGTCCTGTAGTGATTCACCCTGATCGTCTTCTTGTGCTTCACTAAACCACATAAAGAAGCTGCAGAAAAACATTTAATTGAAGAAGTTTATATAGAATTCCCAAATGTAATTTCAGACAAAGTTGAAAATTATTAAAAAACAAATAACATAAAAATTAAGAAACAGTTAGAATTATATCCGCAAAATATATACATATATCAATTATGCCCCATGGAAGTTGAATTAACCGTTCCAAAATAACCAAGTAGTTACACTACATATCAAATATTTCATATCTTCATAAAGTACAAGTGATATTTCTTTTTATAACATACAAGAAATACTTCCTGAAATTACTTGAATGGGTTGCGATGAAATTTAAAAAAATAAAAAAATAAACCTAACCTCTGCTCAACCAAAGGCCTTTTCTTGCCTTTCTTTTCGTTCTCTGTGTTCCCGTTAGCTATGTTCTTCATCAATGGGAAATTAAAGAACAACGTTAGAAATATAGGGTAAAAATTAAATCTACTAGTATTTATTTACAAGTAGCATCATTAGCCAAGATAAGCAAAATTAAAAACTTATCCAAACTTCAAAAATACAGTTTGCTAAGGTCAAAATGGGATTTGTTTATTTTTTTTAACCGTAAATGATCTTCATTTACTTGACAAGACAAAAATTTATGCTCCAAATATCATTTTTAAAGCTCATTATGTAGTGCCACAAAAATGTTCAGTTTTCAACCTCTTTATATCATATAAAATTACAGAAAATAAACGGAAAAAAAGATTTTTTTTTTTAAATAAATGTTTGGGTCGTTAAGTAGTTTCACTCTTGCAACAATGTTAGTCACTTTACTTCCAAAAAATATATAAATTTAGCTACATTTAAAAGTGAAGTAAAACGATGAGATGAGATGAAATTACATACCATGCCCTCCTTCCAGTTAATAGGAGTTGCTTTAACTGTTGTAGTGCCTTCATCAGTGAAAGAGAACGTCTTTGTCAAAGTCTTGTTCTCAAAATACGGGTTCTCTGAGAAATTCTACATTTATAGAATGCACCATATCTCAATTTCAAAGCATTGCAACTCGAACAACAAAATAATAAAAAAATAAAAGGCACTGTTAAATGATATCTACATTCAATTATTAGAATTTGAACTTCAAGCACTATGCTTTGCTTGAAAATTTAGTACTATATGTTATGTCTTATAGAAAAAAAAAAATTGTGCAAATTTTTTTCTATAATTAAAGTGCTTAATTAAGACTTGTAACTTACCAGTATAATGGAGTAGCCTGATTTCAGATCTTTACAGTCTTCAACATCCAAAGAAACCAAGTGCTTGAAAATCTAACATTTTCAAGAAACAAGAGAATTTCAATTATCTATCATTTGAGATAAATTATTTTCTCGTATAATGGCATAATATCAAAATTAAAATTGAGTAGAACAAAATATTACCTTCTGGTCTTCTTCACTAAGCAAGTCACCAAGGAGTGGATGGCTTAGAAACTACAAATAAGGAAAAAAAAAACTACATATATCAAAATTACAAATTTCAGAAATTAATATCATATTATACCGTTACTCCATGATATGGATCATTTACTTAAGAGTCAAAACAGGTCATTACTAAACAGTAATCCAGCCACATTCTTAGTTATAACGAAAAATAAAGATAAATGAGATTTTTGGGGTAGTTCGAAAAGGGAAACTATGTCCAAATTTGAACAGTATTGTTCATCAATTCATAGTTTTGTTTGTAAAAATTTTAAAGACCTCAAATTTGCCTACTATGCATTAGTAACGGTTATCGATACTACAACCACACATACAATTAACCATTAAAAGTTTATTCCAATTCACAGAAAAGTGAGCTTACAGCAGTAAGCCAAAAGTCAGGAATAGTTTTGATGACATCATTCCTTTTGACATAAACGGGTCTGCGGATCTCATTATATTTCTGCTCCACCTCCAATACCTTATCACTTGCCTCTTCATTAACCTATACAACAAAACATAGTACCACCTACTCATAAATCACCATTTCAATTGAGAGCAATGATCATTTGCAATTATCTATCCAAAATGTGAAATTAGGAATGAAAGGTGAATTATTTCTCGAATTAGGTCTGAATATAATACAGTAATCACTAAAACAAACTAAATTTACGCGAATTAATGGATAAAAATGGTGTTAACCTTCTCTAATTCGTCCTGGATCTCTTGTAGCTTCTCTATGGAAAGAACAAGGTCGCCATCAATGTGCTCGTTCTCTTCTCCTTCTGACAACTTCGCCTTCTTCCCCTTGTCCGCCCCCATGTTTTTTTTCTTCTCCAAAAACCCTAACCCTAGCTCGGAACAGAGAGAAAGAAAGACTAGGGCTTTACGCGGCGAGGTTTAGAGAGAGAAAAACAGGGAAAAACCCCCTTTGTTTAATCTATGTTTATTTATAGACAGATTACATTCAATACATATTCTCTGAGGTAACAGAGTATTTCCTTTTAGATCACGACCGTCTGATTGGAATCCGGACCAATACGGATTCTAATTGGACGGTTCAGATTCAAAACAAAATATTCTGTTACCTTAGGTGAATGGAACAATTACATTACCTTTCTGTTATACATCATTAAATGAGCTCGGTGTAAATTTATAGTGCTAGTTAATGGAATTATGGTACTTAATTTGGTAATAGGATCATTTGTACGAATATAACACCGGGTGTATTTGTTGTAAGATAAAGTTAGTTGTTGATTGTATAGGTGGTGAGAGTAATTGATTAAGAGCCCGAGGAATCTAAGCCGTTCCTTTTGAGACACGTGTCTGGATTGATATTTATAAATGCTAAGATTTTGACAGAGTAGTTTATGCTTTACAGCGCACGGACTATAAAATAAAAAAAGTGCTGCAGATAGTTTATGCGCTGCATGAAGCCAAATATGCTCTGTCCAATATTTTACGCATTATAAACCCTAACCCTAGAAGAATCGGCGGTTGCTAGTTATACTACAGCCGTCGGATTGGTATTATGTAGGAATCGGCGGTTCTACTTTCTTTTTTTCCAATTTTTTTAAGGAACAGCTTTTTTATTTTGGGTCCTTTGTAAATTATTAATTATATTTTGGTTCTTTCTTATTCTTAAATAGTTTCTTATTCTGAAAATGGTATAAAATATGAAGAGGGATCGGATTACACTTTTTTTTTAACACACTTTGACACTTACCATTTTCAAAGTCCAAATAGTCAATCCAAACCGTTCAACATGATGGATATATTAAAATGTGCTTGGAGATCAAATTTTACATTTTTTTGAATTTTTTTACTATTTATTAAGATGGTTACAAAATTGTTGTTTTTAGACCATTGAAAAACAACGATTTTGTAACCATCTTAATAAATAGTAAAAAAATTCAAAAAAAATGTAAAATTTGATCTCCAAGCACATTTTAATATGGTGATCATGTTGAATGGTTTCGATCGACTATTTGAATTTTGAAATCGCAAAATTGACCTATAAAAAAACAGTGTCAAGATGTGTCAAAAAAAAGGATGTAATTGGATCCCTCCTCATATATAAATTATGTATATTTCTGAAAAGAGTAACAACAATATGTTTGAAAATCAAAATAATAAATATTTCAATTACGCATGAAATTGAATTTGGTTTGTGGAAAAAAAGAATTAGTATCAATACTATTGAAATATACAATCTAAACAAAATTTTGACTAATAGAAATAACACAAAGCTAATACAATTCTCACATTAATCCGAATAGTACTATTTTTTATTTTTATTTTACTATTATCATCCAAATAGCAACAGTCTTACAATAATACTTTGCATTATACAAACATACCAGATCTCTCAGTAAAATCATTAAATTTCAATTTCATATCACTTTCTCTTCATGCAACAAGTTCATAGATCAAATAAAAACAGCATCATAGCACCTGAATACTTGATTTGAATCAGTGTTTTTGGTTAGCATGATATCAGACTTACATAGTAAAAGCTGAAATGCATTTAAACCTGATATCATGATATCTATTCATCCTAGAGAGATAATCTACTAACCTCTTTAAATAATATATCTGACAATGACAAATGCATAATAGATACTAACACCTTTAATAGTTTCTGAATAAAAAAAAAAAATAAAACTACTGTCACCTATCAAAAAAAGAGAGACCATTTTACAGTTTCTCCCTTGTTTAATTTATTTTTCACCAAAAAGTGAGATCACCTTCCCATATATATGCGCCTTCGGTTGGTGATTAAGCAACAAAATTATACGAAGGTGAACTGTTCCCCTCATTCATGTTCTCCCCTTCCCTGTCAAGTTATTTAGCACTTGCATCAGAACAAAGTAAATTAATTACCAGTACCAGATAACCCTACACCCTACACTCTAAACCCTAAACCAAAATCCATTCTGCACGGATCTCAAAGCACAATAATATTGAACCCCTGCATTCTGAATAGGCACCGAAAAAAATTTCGCATGGCTTTTGATAAACTGAAAATTTGAGATATCTCAGCAGCAAAAAAAAAATTTTTTTTTTACAAAATTAGTCACATAAAGAGAAAAAAAAATGATTTAGCCAAAAATTGGACTTAAAAGTATATTATGCCACTTGTTAGTGTTAGAACCAAATCAACTATGTGAAGAAGCAAGCACAGATGCCACAAGAAAAAAATAGAAGGATAGAATGAGGCTATGGTACTATGGATAGCGCACTTTGGTACGTACTATGGATGCATGTCTCCATTTTCAAAGTCCAAATAGTCAATCCGTTCCGCTCAACATGATCTCCATATGAAAATGTGCTTAGATGCCAAATTTTACATTATTTTTTAATTCTTTAAAAAAAATATTTTTTAAATAGGTACAAAATCACTTGATCTAAAGACTCTAACCATTCAAAAGTAGTGATTTTCTACTTAACTAAAAAAATAGTAAAAAAATTCTAAAAAATATAAAAATTTGTCTCCGAGCATATTTTTCATATGGAGATCATGATTAACGGTTCGGATCAACTACTATCAAGTTGTTAGTGTGCGAAAAAAATAATGTAGCAATAAAAACATCACTCACATCATAGATTCCTTAACAAAAGATATCGGCCGTTGATATCCACGCCGACCATCCCCAATCGAGCCGTCTTCTTTCTCTTCTCTATCTTCTTCTCTGGCCTCATTTTTCTTGTTTCTGCTAATTTGTTGCCGTGATTGCGGCTTCCAGTAAACCCTTGCAAGAGATTTCCCGAGTAATTCGGCAATACCAGCAGCCATGTTCTCTGCTTTCTCGACATGAGGGAAGTCACTCTCTTCAAAATGGTGACTCAGCCAGAGATATGCCGACAGCACCTGGTGATTTATTCAAAATTAGCAATACTCTGCCGAGATGTTATTTTTTTATTTTTTATTTAAGTTTCCTCTCTCTTTACACGTGTATTAGAATAGTTAAACATGCAAGCAAAATATTCAGTTCATGAATATTTAAACATATTTGTTAACCTTGTTTGGTGCTGTATTGAGTTTATAATATTTAACACAAAGTTGGTAAGGGGGTGATTTCATATATACCCTTGAAAATGGTGAAAATTACATATTCCCCCCTCTAAATTTTTTCATAATACTGAAATTTTCCCTCGAAAACCAAGCAATCAGAATACTGAAATTTTCTTAAAGAGAATACATATTTTTTTAATAAAGGGTATAATGGGTACTTTATAAATGTTAAATGAGTTTAAATAGAAATGGCAATAACATGGGTAAATTTGTCAGTTTTTGAAATTTAGAAGGTTAAATATGATATTATGAATATTAGAGGGGGAAATACGTAATTTTGAAGATTTTGAGGGGTATACATGAAATTCTCCCTCTTGTTTTTGGTATTTTCCTCTCTTTTTACTCATGTACCAGAGTAGTTAAACATGCAAAGCAAAATATTCACTTCATGAATATTAAAACATATTAGTTAAACCTTGTTTGGTTTGGTGCTGTATTTCGTTATATAATATTTTACGCAAGTAACATTTTGAAAGCAGCTTCATATTATTTTTATCATATATGATACATTTTTTATTATTATCATTTTTTTCACTATTATTATTATTATTATTATTATTATTATTATTATTATTATTATTAAATTTTTTAAGGTATAGAGAATACAAAACCTGGTGTTTGGTTTCCAAATCAAGCAACTCGGCATCATTGTTTGCTGATCCTCTCGGCATGCCCATAGCAATGCTTACTGGCTTTTTCTGACTATAATAAGTTGCAAATCTCAACAAATGGTACATGGCCTTAGGGTCTCTTATATTAACCGGTGCAAAGCAAAAGTTGTACCGCTCCTTCAAAGTCAAACCCGGTACCCGTTCAAGCATATTTGCCACCTTCATCACACTATCATTCTTACAGAAGAAGAAACTCTGATCAATCCGGGAATTCTCCCGGAATTTGGCAAGCAGTTCATTGAAGGGCATTTCAGGGAATTGACCGGCAAACAGCTCAAACTGTTCAAAGCACGGGAATAACCCCACCTTCTTCACTTGTTGAAACGGCTTTTGCAAACACTCGATTAAATAATTTAAATCGTCTAATGAAAATGTCGTGACCAATCCGTCAGGGTAAACACTGCCTCTACGACCAGCCCGACCCGCAATCTGCTTGACCTGAGTAGGTTCCACTGACACCATCTTATCTCCATTGAATTTCAACAAAGAGTAAAAAACAACCCTTCTAATATTCAAATTCAACCCCATCCCAACAGCATCACTTGCCACCAAAATATCATACTCATTTTCTTGATCGTTGAATAAACTTGCTTGCTGGCGCCTCGTTTCAGGTGGTAGCGCCCCGTAAATAACGCAGCATTTGTGCTTTGTGGATTTCTCAATGGCAAGTTTTACCTCGAAAATTTCACGACGGGAGAATGCAACCACGCAATCACCTGATCTTACATTTCTTAAATCACCAAGGAGGGTTTTCGCTTCGACTACTAGAGGCTTGAACCGATCATATCTGTTTTTAAAAAGAGACACTCTCTGGTTAGTACATTGATTCAAAGTATTCTGGTAGGTTTTACATTTATTACAGAATTGCTTATGTTTTATCCCATCTAAAATTATGGACTTAATCTGAATGGATTTTAGCAATTTCGTTCCATTTAACCAATAATTTACTAGAAACAAGTATTCTCGTAATTTTGAAATTATTGCAGAAATGTTTTTGTTTTATCCTAAAAATTTTGAATTTATTGTATATAGCTAAAACTTGGGTCTTAATCTGAATGGATTTTGGAATTTTTGTTATATTTAACCAATAATTTAGTTGAATAGTCCAGCTGATTTTATTTTCCAAGAAAACTAGTTTCTGGTAGTACATGTTTTAAAAAGAGACACTCTCAAATTTTGAGTTGACCCGTACAAAATCAGAACAGTTCAGCATGAATCTTAAAGCATCCCATTTTATAATACTGCCAGTGCATCTAGATAGGCACAGGAAATACTTTTTGACGAGGTTCTGACATCAACTGAAATGTTGAGAAAACTCAGAGGATATGGACCCGAGCTTGAACTGGTCAGAAAAGCCAAGGACTGCAATACATAATTAAAACAAAGGCCTTTTTGTGATACTTTCAGCTGATTTTATTTTCTGAGAAAACTAGTTTACCGGTTTATTTGAAGATCATCTCCTGTGTCACGACAAATGTTTTGGACAATGGATAAGACACTGGGATCACCACATAAATGGATCTCGTCAGCCTTTAGGCCCAATAAGGCCCGGGTCCAGGCAAACCCACGGGTTGGGTCCGCCATCATCTGTACCTGTTATATGAGCGATATATGAATACTGTTAATAAAATACAAACATAGGTATAGTTCCAATCAAAGGTACCAATATTAGAGCAATCTAGCATCATGTCATAGTAAAATACAAACATGTTACAATATCATGTATTATTATAGGTGTCAGCACCATATAATGTCACAGTAAATGCTGGAACAGTAATTTAGTTCTAAAAAATGGATTATAATACACCTTCAATGCACTGAAGCATACTGGTAGGTAATCACAACATGCAAGTCGTATACTGGTAAAAATACTGGTTACTTGATCGGATGATAAAAAATTAACAAGTACTGATAAGATACAGGTACAAATAGGTATATTACAATAGTCCTATGGCTTGAACTCAGTATGTGTACATCACTGCTAGCATCCTTGTTTAGGGTTTAGGGTTTAACTTAGACATTAATCCTGTACAAATATTTCTTTGGGGTAATTTCCCTAAAAAACTTTGAAATTACGTGTTTCCCCCTCAAAAGTTCATAATATCATATTTACCCTTCTAAATTTCAAAAACTCACAAATTTATCCATTTTATCTCTTCTATTAAAACTCATGTTAAATTCATAAAATACCCATTTTTCCCTTTACTAAAAAAGAAAAAAAAAATGTAGAATGTTTCAGAAAAATGTCAGTCCTTTAATTGGTCAGTTTCTAAGGGCAAATTAGTCATTTCTCTACTTCAGAAAATAGAGTATGTACCTCATCTATGACCGCCACCTCATAAAGCTCGTCAGTTGATACCATCTCAATGGTACACGCAACATGATTAGAAAAAGGAACATCCTCTTTCTCTTGGCCTGTGTGAAGGCTGCAATACACCCCCAAAGAGTTCACCTTGTCGAACACCTCCATTGCCAGAAGCCGTAGTGGGCTGCAATATATCCCCGACTTTGCCTCCATAAAGCGGCATAATGCATTGTACGTCTTCCCACTGTTTGTGGGCCCACAGTGGTATATAATCTACAACAGGAAAAAAAAAAAAAAAAACCGAGAGATTTAAAAAAAAAAAAGATTCTCTATATTTTAGACATACCAATGAGATCATCTAATATATCTGAATCCATACTGCCTGTACCAGCCAAAGCATATTTTGCTAAACATATTGCATATCTGTTATCAGTATATAACAAGTACAAAATCACACAGTTATCGGCTGGTAAAAGACATACAGGGTATCATAAGAATATTCTTTGGTTAAAAATGAAAACTGTACCCTCCTAATAGCACATACATGTCGGTACCTACCAGGTTAACCATGCAACATTGTACCAGCTGGTACAATACACAGCATTAGCCAAATAACATCATCAGTATATAACTTGTACAGTACCACACAGTTATCAGCTGGTAAAATACATACACGGTATCACAAGAAATTATTCTTTGGTTAAAAATGAAAACTGTACCCTCCTAAAAGCATATACAAGTCGGTACCTATCAGGTTAACCATGCAACATTGTACCAGACTGGTACAACACAAGACTGGTACCAAATATATTATGAAAGTCGGTACCTTTCTCTTCATGGCACGTGCGAACGGGTACCAAGTATGCGGTTTGGTCAAATCAGCAGTATCCATTAATTGCTTAAACTTCTTCAAATCACCCTGCAACTCATTCAAGCAAAACTCGGTGAAAACCAGGAAGAGGAACCTGTGCACGGCCGATTCAGACTCTGACTCAGCCATTTCCATCAACTGCTCAGCGGTTTGAGGAGAGCAGTTGGAGAGGAAAAAGAGGCGAAATTTGCTGACAGCAGAGGGGAATGCGGAGGAAGGAAGGTAGAGAGAGAGGGCTTGGTCGATTGCCCATGGTGACTTGGAGAAGGAGCGAAAGAGGATGGTGAGTTTGTCCCATTGGGATTTGGAGAGTTGTGGGTTGTGGGTAGGGGAGGAAGAGGAAGAGGAGAGGGAGAGATAGAGTTGGGTTGGGTTGAGAGGTGGAGATGGAGAGGTGGAGAAGAGGTGAGAGGTGGTGGGGAGAGGAGGAGGAGGAGGAGGAGAAGGAAGGGGAGAGAGGTGGCGAGAGAGGAGAGAGAAAGAGAGAGAAAGGCGAGAGGAGGGGCGGCGGAGGAGAGAGGAGAGGAGGGAAGCCATGGCAACGGTGGAAGGGAGAGATTTCGTATAGCACACTACTAATTTAGAATCTCCGCATCACCTCTGCTACAGTTAATCAATCCAGACCGTTGTTTTGACTCTAGCACGAATCTCAAAGCGGACTCAGAGTATCCTCCCAATATGTGAAAAATATTCCCTTCACTTTACGGTTTTGACTCTAGTATTAAATTCAGACCGTTGTTTTTGCAATTTCTGCAATTGCCTCAGGTACATGAGGGTATATGGATAGGGGTGTTCATCGGGTTCGATTTAATCGGTTTTAACTCGAATAGAGAGAGTTCGGTTTAAACGGTTCATTTTTTCGGTTAAATAGATCGGTTAGGTTCATTTTTTTTAAACTGGTTTAATATCTCAGTTCGGTTTGGTTTGGTTCAGTTTAAAAAATTTAAAACCAGTTAGACCGAAGTGATCAAAATTTTTAAACTCGTCCCCCATCCGAATCAAATTTTAAAAAATAAAAAATTGTGACATAAAGTATATTCCTTGGTTCGGTTTAAAACGGATTGGACCAAACTAAACAAATCTTTTAAATCCATCTTAAAAGAAAATTAAAAAAAATTAAAAAATATATATTTTTATGATTAATCTTCTTATGTAAGTTCAACTGAATTTGTTCGGTTCGGTTTTAATTAGGTTGATAAGTTTCTTTCGGTCGGTTCGAATGTATTTTTGAAAACCGAATAAAATTTAATTTATCTATTGTATTTCGGTTTTAATCGAACTAAACCGATGAACACCCCTAACCCTACTACAAAATTTACTGATACACTTTAATAATCATAATAAAATAATATTATTATGCAGATAAAATGTATTAATCTGCTGAATAGTTATTTATGATTTATAATCAGTTAAGAGTATTAGCTAATGAATGATGTGCTAATTTAGTATTAACTTAGCGTGTATTTCTATAAAATTAATTTTGACTTGAATTAAAACCAAAAAAAATATAAAGAGAGTATATTTTGTATTAATTGTTTTGTCGGTATCAGGTATCAGGTGATACATCATATTTCGAGGAGACAGGCCGTATGGTCTCGAGACAAGCTCGAGGTGGAAATATGGGTGTGAGTAAGGTGTTTAAACTATTCCCTATAGACATCTTGTGTAGTGAAAATTTGTGAACCCTTTCCTTGGCACAGATTTGAGCCTTTTATAAGTCGGCCTCTTTACTGTCGTGTAGTGTCGACCTGGTAATCTGACAATCTGCTTGACAAATCATACGGAAGCAGTTGCGATGATCTCGGACCTGGTGATCTTGAACTCGAGCTGAGCCTACTCGTGTCGAGTAAGCTTGCTGAGAGAGGCCTTGGCAGGCCTTTTCCTTGGTCTTTCTGACCCATTTGTGAGGTCTAGTTTGAGGTCTTGTTCGGCAAACCCAATGCTTGATTTAGGAGTAGCTTCTTAGAGTCTTTGGTACATTACCCTATCAGTCGAGCGAGGCCTTGTTCGCTAGACCCAATACTTGATTTAGGAGTAGCTTCTTAGAGTCTTTGGTACATTACCCTATCAGTCGAGCGAGGCCTTGTTCGCTAGACCCAATACTTGATTTAGGAGTAGCTTCTTAGAGTCTTTGGTACATGACCCTATCAGTCGAGCAACGAGATAATTACAAGTTTCTTTAAATTACACTTTTCATGTGAGCATCAATTTATATTCTCTATATGAGCATATGAATATTTGTTATAATTGTTATTTAGGATTCCACTGTGTAATATGCATCAGTGTTATTTAGGATTCTACTGATGTAATTTTTTCAATTAGTACGACATATCACTAGTGGAAAAACACACATCAGGGTCGGTTATATACGCACATTAGCATCGGACCCCGAGGCGACGCTGACCCAGGCGTTGCAAATGCGGTACTAATCTGGGTCGGTTGAACAGGCGATGCTAAAAATGTGAATTAGCATCGGTTATCTACAGGAACCGATGCTAAAAGTGTAAATTAGAATCGGCTATTTATAAATAACCGATGCTAATTCACACTTTTAGCATCGGTTATTTACAAATAGCCGATGCTAATTCACACTTTTAGCATCGGTTACTGTAGATAACCGACACTATTTTCATTTTTTTTTTTAAGCTGGTCAATAATTAATATGCCACAATCACAAACAAAAGAATTATCAAAATAATATTCAACAATCACAATTCCAACAATTAATCAAACTACATCAGCCATGTCACTTAACAAAATAATAACAATGAATTATCAAAATATCACAATTACATAGAATCATCTAACTAGCATTTGTACACTAATTTACAACTATATCAAACATTTCATCTAACTAGCATTTGTACACTAATAAGCAATTATACACCACTAGTATGCTCTACCAATTTTCATGAACACATGACTTCTTTGCTATCTTTGCATGGTCATTAGGCATAAGAAGAAAATTTGTAAAATCATGAAAATTCATAGAGTCATAGATTGTATCACCTTTGCTGCTCCATTTACCAGAAAACAGTCCACAAAACCACAATCCAAATCTGCACAGAACCTACTGATAAAAGGGTAATATGGTAAAAATAAATGATACAGTTAGAGAGAGGACTCAAAAACACACAACTTAGACTCAAATTTTACATTCATAGCATTTTCTATGCATTTTCTATGATTTTCTAAAGATTCAGCCTTTGAAAAATGAAAAAAACCAGCAAAATACCAGCACAGTTCCCAGCTTACCCCTGTGTTTAGACCCCTTTCTGGTACAGCTAGGAAGCCTCAAATTTCATGAAATTTTACCAGAATGTAGAGCACTCTCATATGAGTAAAACAAAAAAGAATTACTCAATTTGAGTAATCCAGTGAGAAATGGTGGCTGTCTAAAGTTCACTTCTTCAAATCCAAACAAAGTACCATATGCTTCACATGACCCTTTGTAACAGATCAGTCAGTGCAGACTGATCCAAAACCCAAATCAAAAGTTTAGTTACACAATTAAATAAAGGACAGAAAAACAAATGGTTTAGAGCCAAACTTTGCATCATTCGTATTTTTCTACTATTTTCTAGCCATTTTCAAAGTTGGCCCTGACAAATACAAAAACTGCATATTTTTCTACTATTTTCTTCTTCTTTTTATTCACTTTTTTTGGCTTGCTAAAGCAGTCAATAGAAACTTCATGCATAAAATTGGTACAACATTTCAGATAAAAGTGCACAAGTATTAAAGAACCAACAAAATTTTCAGATTGCCAATCTCTCAAAATTGGTTCAACATTCTAAAAAGAGAGAGAGAGAGAGAGCATACCTCCATCTCCTTGTGGAGCTGAAATAAAAGGGAGGAGCTGAAACTTGTGCAGGAAATAGGCGAATATGAATTTTGAAAGAGCCAATGTGCCAAAATGGTGAATATGAACTGTAAAAAAGAAAAAAAAGAATACAGAAATAAAAGGGAGGAGCTGAAACTTAGCATATGCATGAATTGTTATTAAAAAAACTACCAGTGCCTGCAACTCAACCAACCCACAATTTGTATGTCATAAGAATAAAAAAGGGCTACTTATGTGAAAAGAAAAAATTGCGATACTCACGTGATACAATGATCGGCCAAACCATCCAGCAAAGGTGCTCGGGTTTAGGAGCCTAAAATGAGAATGATCTTTACTTGCTAATTGAACTTATAGAAGAAACAAAGACTAAATATATAGGAAATTATCCTGTTCTGACACTTATTATTTTTGCTTGACTTTGACATTATCAGGTGGCTAAAACTTCAGTTTTGAAGGAGCTCAAACCAGTTACTACAAGTTGGTTGCAATTCCAATGAGGCAAATTAATCCAGAATTTCAGGGAAACAATGCTCCATATATTTTTTAGAACTTAGCTGCCAACTTAATTAGGGGAACCCTCTTTAATAATCCCATGTGGTGCACTGCCTGGATCAGACATCTAATTCTTTTCTAATCAAAGATGACAAATGGGAGCAAGGAAAGATGATTCTAGGGAAGAGAATAAAGCACAACTAAAGATAAATTAAAAAAAAAAAATCTAGGATTGACTTCACATAAATGGATGAACCAGGTTAATTTATTTGCTTATCGTACTTGTGGCTTTCTTATGCATTTGATCTATGACCCAAATAACTATTCACCACAATGTTTTCTCTAATCTGACATTTTTATACATTCCAAAAGTTAGAATGTTTATGTTCTTTACCTTCCTGCCTGACAATAAATAAGAATCTGAGGATTTTGCATCACAGTCTTTTCAGAAAACAGTACTGATGCTGTGTCAGAACCAGTACCGAATCGCAAAATTAATCTCCCAAATAGGTGACTGGTATTTAGAGATTTCAAAATTAATCCATCAAATCGCAAAATTAATCCACCAAATCGCAAAATTAATCTACCAATTCGCAAAATTTTCAGAACTCACGATTTTAAATAGGTGGCTGGTGGCTGGTGGCTGGTGGCTGCATCGCCTCACCTAACCGCACCTATTTGCCTCGCCTCACGGCCGCCTCACCCAACACCTCACGGCTGCCTCACCGCGCCTCACCTCACGGCCGCCTCACCTCACCTCCGGAGAGTCGGAACCCTCGCCTCAACCTACTGAGCGGCGAAGACAGAACTTCTTTCTCTTTCTCTTTAGTCCCCTTCGTTTTGGAATTCATTGCTAGAAAAAGCGAGACCTACTCTTTCTTCTGACTGAATATGCAACGCCTTTTAACGTTAGAGTTCTTGGACTCGTTACCTCTCTCTAAATGCCAAGACTGAAAAGCAACTCCCTCTTCAGCGGCTACCAACAAGCAACGGTTAGAGAGTGAGCCACGGAGAGAGAGAGATTTACGGAGCGAAATGAAATTGAGTCGGAGAGAGCTGTTTTGAAAATTTGAGGAAGAGAGTGAGCCACGGAGAGAGAGCGCTGATTTTCTGAAGGAGATCGAATTTTCGCAAGAAATCAGGGTCGGTTAAAAATAACCCGATTCTAAAACAAAGAAATCAGAGTCGGTTAATTAAATAACCGATGCTAATAGTATTTAGAATCGGTTATTTAATTTAACCGATGCTAATAAGTAGATAATCAGAATCGGTTTTTTGTAAAGAACCGATTCTGATATGGCCAGCACTTTTAAAAACGGTTGTTAATATTTAACCGATCCTGATTGTCCTTTTTAAGATCAGTTATTTTAAAGTCCGATTCAGATATAGATTAGTATCGAATTTTGAAAAGTCCGATTCTAATAGGCCGATGCTGATGTGCATTTTTCCACTAGTGTATTCATTTATGAAATTAAGTTGTTATCATAAACTAAATTTAGTGATTTTATGTTGGAATGTTTCATTTTTTTTCAAATAATATGTTATTAGTATTTGAAAAAGCTTAATTCTCAAATTTATGTTTTTCATTAAATAAATGTGTTACTTACACATGTAAAATGCTTATGTGTTAAGAAGAAATAGGCGTAGTGTCATGTTATAATAATAAAATTAAGTTAAATTAAGTTTATTTGATAAGTTTAATGAGTTAAATAAATTATTTTTAATAAATTATGATATATATACACATAAATTTAATAAAAACGTTAAATTGTCTGCATAATTCTGATTAATCGGCCGCATACCGATTAACTGCTTGGCAGTACTTCGTCCGTCCGACGAACGCATACTGTTATTTACAACACTGATATGCATATTACAAAAGTCTCACTTCTTCCGGAACTAATTTAATAAGTTAATTACTATAATATTATACATTTATATCTTTTATTTTCATCCTCCTATCTAAATTTTTCTATTGAAGTTTTAGTATTTATGCCTATACCACAAGTAACAAACAAACCATTTAAAAACTTCATAAGCGTTTCAGGGTCACAAATTTATGCTGCTCCTAATTAAGAATTAAAATATTTTCACTTTTTATATTTTTTTATTGTGCCTTCTATTTTAAAACTCAATAATTTAAAATTTAAGTATTAGAATAAAAACATTAAATATAATCTATGTCTTGTTTCTATGCATACGTAAAATATTACAACATTTCGGCTTTGTTTAATTGACATCAAGAGCTCGCAAAAATACTATGACGTGAATAATTACTGGACATTAATTTTAACTTATTAATTATATAAAAATAACCGAAAAGTGATAATTTTATTTGTGAATGTAGAGAAAATAATATAGGTGACATTTGATGAATTTTTTTTTTTTTACATTTGAGTTTTAAAATGTTTGTAATTAATTTTTCTTAAAAATATAGGCACGATAGTGGTACAAAAAAATAAAGTTATTTAAACCCTCATCTAATTTTTAATTTCAAAATTTAAAGTTACAATGTGGAATATGAAATGTTGATCTTCTTGTTCTTCACAATAAATGTTTCTCCAAAAAAATATAATTTAAAAAATATATATTTATAATCATAAAAAATTTAAAGAATTTTATAATTTTGAAACTCAGATAGAAACGGAAACTTAGATGTAATTTAATATAATAAAGCGACAAACTAAGCTAGGAAGGAATGCTATTTTTTTGTTGTAAGTCTGTAGGTGATATTTCATTAATCAAAATAAAATCAGTTACACATCATTTCGTACCAGTATATACAATATATGTACTAGCACTTAAAATATTACAACTGAAACCCATTTACAAAAGTGACAAGAAAAATTAGAAAAAAAAAAGCAAAACTATAGATTACTATCCTCAGATCAGTAGATAGTGAGCCTGTAGGATTTTCTATGCTCATGCTTAGATTGGTAGGTTGTGAACCTGCATAATTTCTTGTTGTTAGCACAAATCAGTGATATTGTAATCAAGGCGAAACAGGGGTCCCTTCGTGCTCAGATAAGGTTTTTGCTTGAGTTATTTAAAAGGAAATACAGAGGAAGGAGATAGGAAGAAAGAATGAGAAGAAGAGAGGGAGGAGAAGGAGGAGGAAAGGGGTCATCGTCAGCACATCATCATCATCATTAGACATAAACATACCTTATTTATATATAGATTAGTATCGTGCCCGTGCGTTGCAACGGGGACGTATTATAAGAGAACAAAAAAATTGCTGCTAACTTATAATGTAAAGTCCTAAAAATAAATTTAAAAGATGAAATTTATTTATCAAACCTTAGAGATCTTATTTATCAAAACTTATACGTAATAAGGAAATTGGTAGCAATCGAAAAATATGGAATTTATTTATCAAACCTTAGAGATTTTCTTCGAAGCCCAAATCCAAATGAATCAGAAAATGCACTGTTCAAAAGGTAACTACATCTAAATTTCACAAATATCTTTTGGACATTATACATCACAATTTCGCAGAGGAGGGGAGGATGACGGGAACAGGGAGGAGAGGAGGGGAAGAGAGAGAGCAAATCAACAACTGTTGGGGAGTGAAATATTTTACATTCTACGTATTTGTATAGAAAGAAACAAGGAGATATCTCCATTTAAGGAATTTTTTTATCGATTTCCATTATGCTCAATTGAATAAGGAGAATAAGAAAATATATCTTTATTGTCTGTACAATTCGGTGTAGGAAAAATAAGGAAACATATTTCATGCAAAAAAAAAATTCTAAACAATTGAGTCGGCTTAAATTTAATTGTAACATTTAGTGTGGCTATACATGTGGCGAGTCTTATTTTAACTAAATTTAAACTTCTACACATAAAAGAGATGCATTTAATTAAAAGAAGACATATTATGTAATTGGAGGGTTGAGATTAAATTCAAAATTTCATCTTTCAATCATAATCGTTGGCTGATCGGACACCCAACGTGCTTAATAATGAAATGGAGATATACTAGATACTAGTAGAGGTGGGGCAAATTCCAACCCCTCAACCAAACCCGGTGAATTGAGACAGGAGAAAAGAGGTGAGACGGGGTGACGAGCAGTGATCAAATCCGTCGAACAGAGCAGAGAAGCCGAGATAAGACGGTGGACTCTCAAACCCCCTAATCGCCTCACTGTGGCCTTAGGCGATTCTAATGAGGGAGCGGAGGTCCCGATGGAAGGAATGCTATTGATGATTAATGCCAAAAATGCTCAAGTATTACCATTTACCAGTATACCTTATTGGGCCTGGCTTGCTTTATTTTAATTTATCTTGGCCCAGTTTTTTGGTGGGCCGACCATTTAAATTCCCTTTCATTTTGAGTCCCGTTTTTTAATTTTAAAAATGATAATTAAGAGCGATTTAAGGAAACCCAAGTAAACTTGCAACTGAAAAGTTTAACATATGATAGCAGGGGAAAAATGATAAATTCAATATATACTTCATAACAGATTAATAATAAGTTAAATAAAGAAAAGAAGAAAACAAAATATATTAAATTTTAATGGGACTATAACATCTTATGATGTCTCACTAAAGATATTGATAATTTTTTTTGAAAGAATTTAAAGGATTAATGTTTAAAATTGTCTACATGGCAAAATTATGGTCCGTTTTTTTTTTCTCTTGAAGGCTATATATTTTTATTATAAATCGGGAAAATTATTGTCAAGACCGCAAAAATTTGTCTTAAAGTATTGTTTAAATTATTTTCATGTTGCTAGTTTTCAACAATTTAATCTCATTTTTCGGAGTTGCTATACTCTTCCGAAAAACGTAAAAGAACTTTTATTATAATAATAATAATAATTATAATATTATTGTAATAATGTTTGTGATAATCTGATAGCCTTAAATTTATTATTATGATTATAAATTTAATTATCACATATTCAAAAAATTTAATTATAATATTTATTATTATTTTTTTGGTGAAAAGGCTTGTAGGCTATCATTAAACAAAAAAGTACAGTACATGAGAGCTACAGTACTAGTAGCAGCATGCAAGTATAGAAAATAATACATTTGGTACGTGCCCAAATAATACATTTGATACCCTTACTAGTACATATAAGTAAACACTCTATTACAGAAGTAAGGAAAAACAAAGTACTGATGCATTCCAGTTGTTCATGCTCAGATAGTGATGAGTGAGTCAGCAATTATCCTTGCCCTCAGCAAAACACGATGGGTGAAAAACAAAGTGCCTGAGGTTTCCAGAAGTAATACAACCCATTCCCTATATTATTAGAGAGAGAGGGATAGAGAAGAAGGGGAAATAAGAATCATATAGAAAGAAGGGAGAGAAAGAAGCAGATAGAACGAAGAGAGAGAAAAAAAAAATAAAAAAAAAAGAGACTTGGGGAATGAGGGAGAGCAGGAAAGACCATAATCACAACAACCCAAGCATAACATCAAACAACACACAAACATATAAGATAGTAAATAGGGTACATTTGGATTGAGAGTGAGGTTAGTGAGAATAGCTTGCCAATCCCGAATTCGAAATAGCCGCTAATTCAATATTTCAATGGGTTAGCGGAATAGTGGCTAACCCAACTGTTGAGAATAACTAATATTTCACCCAAATGTGGAATAGTCACTAACCCAACTAACCCTGCTATTCCTTGGCACCCAAACGCACTCTCATTCCACCCACTCTTCCATTGCCAAAGAGGGAAATAAGAGCTTAGGAGGAGAGAAGAAAAAACAAACCGCTTGTCTTGGACAATAAGAACCCCCAAAATAGCAAAAGAGACGAGGTGGTGGCCGAACGAAGAGCAGTGGCCAGATCCACTAGGTGGAAGCGCTTGCTCGAACATATGTCATATCAAAGAGCGGTAGCCAGCTCCACTAGACGGAAGCACCAAAAACGGTGGTCAGATCCACTAAACGGAAACACTTGCTCGGATGGAAAAACATGACCGAGTGAAGAGATGGGCTGGGGGGTGGGGGTAGCATATCAAATGTTGACGTTTCATGTTACTTAAAAAAAAAAAAAAAACTTCTCATGTAGTTCACGCACCTAATTTCGCGGATCCATAAAAAAATTATTAAAAGGGCATGTGATCGTGTAAGATAATGAAACAGATTTAGTAAGGGAAAAAAATTAACTGATTTTGTCTGCTAACTAAAGTCAATATAATTCTGAATTAATTTCTTAAATTGTCGCTCTCTTATTTTCTTAATGAACGGAAGATTTTGGTGCTCGTCATGTAGATTACATTTAATGTTTTTTCAGAATTTTTTTACTATTTTTTTAGTTAGATAGAAATCACTTAATCTAAAGATTTTAGACCATTCAAAAGTAATAATTTTCGACCTATGTAAAGAAAATAATAAAAAACTTCTAAAAATGATAAAATTTAGTCTACTAGTAGATTTTTATATGAAGATGATGTTGTATTGTTTAGATCGAGTGTAAACTTTAAAAAGAAATATATTTATTCATAGTACGGATTAATTTGCGTTCATGCATCGTACCAAAGTCTCACTCCTTAATTAATTAGTCCCCACATTGTCCATGGAAAGTTTTTTATAATTCCATAACAATTCAGTGTAAATACGTTCCATGGATGGAAAACATACCTAAACTTTGGTTAAGCAATCGAAATTAAAATATTGTTTGCTGCCTTTGCACTTAATTTGATTTCCTTATGTATTTTATCTTGTATCACTATCTAGTATGGTGCATTAAACCTTGTCCACTTTGGTGATGGACACACCAAGTGTTAGTTTAGGGTTGACAAATTATGGTTTCGACACACCAAGTGAAAGGAAGATGTTTTTTGTTAGAACAAATTTAGGAAACTTAGGAGTCTTGAGATCTATATATAGCGAATGTCGTGTTTTTTTACCTTACTAATGGGTAGACCTTGGTTATTTCAACTATGGAGGGTTACAAGAAAGGGCATAAATGTGAACTTAGATCACATTAGTCTTGGTAATTAGGTTAATCATATAACTCTTTGAGTCTAATTAGGATAAAGTTAGGGTACCATGCTCCAACCAGTTCTTAGTTAGTTAGGGTGATGTAACACGAAAGTAGCTAGGTAGTATTATTCTGATCAAACCGCATGCCATCAGTGGTTTAGAACAACTAAATGATCGATTGATTCAACTGAAGAAAATGATGGCCAGAAACGTAGAGCCCTTAGGCCTTAATTAATACTTTGTTAGATGAAAAACTCTTCGAATACAAACAAACTTTTCGAAAATACTAAACAACATTAGTATCGGCTAATACTAAACAACCGTTCCTGATTGTTGAATCTGTATCAGCTCTTTGACCGATACAGATAGTGATACTATCAGTATCACCTGGGTCAGTATCGCCCCCATTCCGTTCCTAATAGGTGATTTTTGACCGTTCTTGATAGGCGATTTTTCACTAGTGGTAGGCTGATCGTTTTATTTTCAATATAGCTAACATTCAGTACGTTTACTTTCCTATTTATATTTCCGTGTGAGGATGAGGAACCTTGTTAGATATTCGTACCAAATAGACAGGAATTGAAATTATGTATTGCAATCTTCTCTTTTATATATAAAACATTTTTTTTTGTTTTTTTTTTCTGTCACTCCTCTAGTTCGTTATTCAGCTTTAACTGCATACATATGGTAATTATTGTTTGGAATTCAGATATTCTTAATGTTTATACTTGTAAAAACTGTTGTTCGGACTTAAAATTATATAATTACTGTTCTTATGATTAAAATTTCATATTTAAAATGCCATATATAAAAAGTTAAGACCAGAAATTTTCTATGTTTATATTATATACATATTGCTGTTGACATTAACAGCTTTGAAACCACTATCTTGTACAAATGTACGTCATGTTTCAAATGTTAAATTTCTTCTGTTTTAATACAAACTGGTTCTTACTGATAACTTTATAGCAACTGTTAATGTATTTAATATATCAAGACCTACTATTTTACTTGCAGCTTTAAAACTACTATTCATGGTGATTGAAGTATTAAGTATTTTCTTTATGTTACATTTTTACAGTACCAAGTAGTTTTCTTCGAACTACTAAAGTGATTTAAATTTATGTTTTAGACATATCGGCCATAATGCTAGGATACTTGTACATGCACAAGTAGGTGTTAGAATGCCTAAACATAAAATACCATAGTTGCCTGTATTAAATATTAATTAACGGAGAATAAAAATTCTTTAGAAAGAAGTACTAAATGCTTGGTGTTGAGTATAAGTTTATGAAAAGGGAAAATGAATAAATTTTCCATAAAAGAAAGAGCAGATGGAACGTGGTGATAGACAAAAGCAAAAGGATAGCAACAGGAGACAAGTTCTGGGAGAAGGAATTACTTGATAATTATTATTTTGACAATTTTAGTATTCAATTTAAAAAAAAAAATTGAACATAGATTTGTAAATATGTTATTGAAAATAGAGATAGTTTACCAATATTCAAAGTTCAAACAGTCGATCCAAACCGTTCAACATGATATCTATATTAAAATGTGCTTGGAGATCAAATTTTACATTTTTTTTGAAGTTTTTTTTATTGTTTATTAAGTATTTTACAAAACTGTTGTTTTCAGTGGTCCATAATTGTCTAAAAATAGCAGTTTTGCAAAATACTTAATAAATAGCAAAAAAAATTCAAAAAAATATAAAATTTGATCTCCAAGCACATTTTAATATAGAGATCATGTTGAATGGTTTGGATCGACTGTCTGGACTTTGAAAATTACAAAACCGAATTGTTATAAGATGTTTTAACTTACAAATGTTATAAGTGGACCCCCCCCCCCTCATATATAAATGAAGATCTATGGAAAGAACAATAATTTCAGCCTGTTAAAATTTCAAATCAGTTGATGTACGTAGAGTAAAACATATATCAAACGTCATCAGATTTTCATGATCGAAAATGTGAATAATATAGATCATGCTTATGATATTTGATATCAAACTTAAGCGTTATTTTTTATGATTATCACGGTTGTTAAAGTAAAACATTCTCAAATTATTCCCTTATTTTCTGACTAGTATTAGTTTCATAAGGCCAACTTCAAGTCTCCAAATCATTTCCAACTAGAGAAATATCTCGTTGTGTCGACTCGGTTAGGCTACAAGTAGTGTGTCACCTAAATGCTTGTCAGATGTATCATGCATGCCTTGCATGCACGCGTATTGCGAGCTAACAACGTCATGTCATTTTAATTCCAGAATATGTTTTATACACGAGGGTAAAAGTATCAATTGTAGCGATACCCTAAAGACTAGAATTTCTATCGGCTACCATCGGCAATAGTCATTTTTATGATTATCACGGTTGTTAAAGTAAAACATTCTCAAATTATTCCCTTATTTTCTGACTAGTATTAGTTTCATAAGGCCAACTTCAAGTCTCCAAATCATTTCCAACTAGAACTTCAAACTAAGTCTTCATAATTAGAGAAATTTCTCGTTGTGTAGACTCGGTTAGGCTACAAGTAGTGTGGCACCTAAATGCTTGTCAGATGTATCATGCATGCCTTGCATGCACGCCTTGCATGCACGCGTATTGCGAGCTAACAACGTCATGTCATTTTAATTCCAGAATATGTTTTATCCACGAGGATAAAAGTATCAATTGTAGCGATACCCAAAAGACTTGAATTTCTATCGGCTACCATCAGCAATAGTCATTTTTACCATCGTGGATAAAACAATGTATTCTATTCCTCTGCCTCTTGACATCTCCCCCTGCATATAGAATGCCTTGTCATCACTTCTTTCTTCTGATTTGGATAGCCTTGATTCATGTGTCTGCAATGATCCCATGAGTTTATCAAAGGTGTATGTTGCGAGATCCTTTGATTCTTCAATTACTGCCACCACATGGTCAAACTTCGTTGTTAGACTTCTTAGCACCTTGGCTACCACGGTTTGCTCTGAGATGGTGTCTCCATATGCTCTGATTTGGTTGACAACTGCTTGTACTCTTGAAAGAAAATTCTGCACCGACTCTTCTTTGTTCATATGCAATGTTTCAAAATCTCTACGTAGACCTTGAAGCTTGATTGCCATAACACGAGAACTTCCTTGAAATGTTGTTTTCAAGGTTGACCATGCCTCCTTTGCATTGGTGGCTGTTGCTATTTCCGAGAAGATTGTGTCGTGTACTGCTTGTTGAATAAAGAACAAAGCTCTTGCATCTTTCTTCATGGTTTCTTGCAGATTGGGATCTGTATTGGGAACTCCATTTTCAACCAAGTCCCATAGGCCATGCGATTTGAACAAGGTTGACATCTTAATACTCCAAAACTCATAATTCTCGCCTTTGAAGAGAGGGATAGCTGGTTGTGTGACATTCACGGTATTGTTGCTGTTTTCAGCCATTGAAAACGCCCCAAGTTGATCAACCTGGCTCTGATACCACTTTGTTGGATTTGTTGAAGAGTAAACAGAGGAAGAAGGATTGACACAAATAATTCTACTTCACCTTGATTAATAATTCGATTACAACATGTTGAATTTATAGCCCTACAACAACTAAATTTGGATCATCCAAGTTTAGTACTCCACTACCTTATTCTAAACTTAATACCCACTACTTATCCTCCTAATACAAGCAGTCCCCAAAATAGAGCTATATCCGCACCTATCCTGCTGTTACAAACAGTAGCTACTTGACTAATTATAGAACCCACTAACACCTACATGCTCCTAGATAGCAATCTAAATATAAAGAGCTAATTTTGGAACAATACTGTTATAGTAACCAAGAGAATAATCTGTTGATATTCAAATATCTGTTCATAATTAGAACCGATATAAATATAACAAACTTCTTTTGTCGGTTGTGTGTTGAACTGATAGAATATAGCGACTTTTTGCACTGCTTCACTGCAGGCCTTTAATTTTCACATTGCCCTTGTCTAATCAAAATTATGTCCTGACTACTTAGTAATCGTGCGATCAAGTTTTTGGGTCAAGTTTCGCATACATTAGTGGAAAAACAGGAATCGGAATCGGCCTATCTGAATCGGCTATAATAAACAACCGATCCTAATAAGTATCTGGATCCGTTTTCTTAACAAAACCGATCTTAAAAACTTATCAGATTGGGTTGTTACGTTAACCGATCCTAATTTCATACCTATTAGGATCGGTTGTTAGTAAAAACCGATCCTGATACTATCAGAATCGGTTTTTATAAACAACCGATCCTAATAAGTCAGAAATTAGGATCGGTTGTTTATATAAAACCGATCCTGAAACTATCAGGATCGGTTCTAACTTACAACCGATCCTAATAGTTCAGAAATTAGGATCAGTTGCTTGTTAGAACCGATCCTGATACTATTGGAATCGGTTTTTACTAATAACCGATCCTAATACATGATTTGCACAAGGAATGTAGTAGATGTATATATTTTAAGAAACTAGAAAGAATTTTTTTTTTTCATTCCATAGAAAAAACATATGAGTTATACACATTAAATGCAAAATTGGCCGATATCACATATTTCACTTGCTCTCTCTCTCTCCACACTCTGAATGGTTGCAATGGCGAAAAAATTCGATGTGGATGCCGTTATTGCTGCAATTGAAGTAGTACGTCCAGAGAATAACAGTGAAAAATAAATTACTTGATTAATGGAGAGTACATGAGTTTGAAACAAATTGAGCTCTCCAGGAAGTCAGTATGGATTGTGGCTATCTCATTTACTTCTCCAGTCTCGTTTTGAGGAGATGTAGGACTTAAAGTCTTTCGTCCCTTGGTTTTACTCTAAGACGGAGGATTCAAAGTCCTTCCTTGATTTTACTCTGAGAAGACGAAGGATTCAAAGTACTTACTTTCTCCGCTTGGCTATTTCGCCTTCGCCTTCCATGTCGTCCGAGAATAATTTCTCAATTGCAATCGTTCAGAGTGTGGAAAGAGAGAGAGAGAGCAAGTTTCATATGTTTATTCTATGGAATAAAAAAAAATTATATCTTTCTAGTTTCTTAAAAATATATCTTTCTAGTTTCTTAAAAAATTATATCTTTCTAGTTTCTTAAAAAATTATATCTTTCTAGTTTCTTAAAAAATTAAAAATATATCTTTCTAGTTTCTTAAAAATTATAATTCTCAAATGTAAATAAAATTGCAGAATTTATATTAGGATCAGTTGTTGCTGAAAACCGATCCAGATAGTATCAGGATCGGTTCTCCCAAACAACTGATCCTAATAGTTTATAAATCAGGATATATTACTTTCCAAAAACTAATGAAAATAATAATCTGGATCGGTTGTTGATGAAAACCGATCCTGATAGTATCAGTATCGGTTCTCATCATAAACCGATCCAGATTTGATCCAGATTTGTATGCATTAAGATCGGTTTTTTTATTATGAACCGATCCAGAAACTATCAGGATCGGTTTTTAATAAACAACCGATCCTAATAGTGCATAATAAGTTTAATTAAAGTCCGATTCTTGACAGAACCTTTCTTTCTTCCTCAGTCCTCGCCTCCATTAATTATCATAGCAGCCAGCTGCGCGCTATCTCGCCCTGCATTAATTCAGCTATCTAGCTCAGCTCTCTTTTCTGATCAGGTACATTAATTAATTGGTCATCTCTTTTATCAAGTTTCCTTTTAATGGAGCTTATTGGATCCGATTTGGCTCAAAACCCTAAATCCTTTACATGCAAGAAGTGACTATGATCCCGGCTCAAAATCTAAATATAGGCCTTGATTCAGCTCTCTTATTGATTACACACGCTTTTAAATTTGAATACCTCTTCTAATTTCAAGTAGTTTTTCTTTATATGTGGAGATTTACATATATATGCTATATATATATATGTTAAATATATGATGAATATGCAGATATTATATGCATATATGCTATATATGAGCTATATATATTATATATGAGCTAATTTATGCTATGTATGAGCTATTATTGAGTTTATTTTTTATTTCAAGTTTTAGAATAGCATGATATATATATACATCTCTTAATTAGGTTCCGATCGATGGTTTAATTTGTAGATTGGCTATTATTGAGAGATTTGGTGCATCGATCTTCATCTCACTCGATCCGACATCCAAAAAAAAATTGTAAGTACAACCTAAAACTCATGTTTAATTAGTTTTGTGCATGAATGTGTTTTTTTTATAAGAGTATAGATAGTTAGAGTACGTAAATGTGTATTTGTATTATGTATGTGCCTAGAGTATTGTTTTATGAGCCACAACCGCATGGTTAATGCCTTTAGGTCATGATACCCGTTCAAAATTAATCCATTAGGGATTAATTTTGAATAGTCCCCGATTTGGGACTGCTCTTTGAATACTTTGTCTCAGTTAGGAGGTGACCACGTGTTAGTCGTGTTTTAGTATCTAAGAAAATTTCGGCAGCATTTCCTTATTAGTTTCCCGACTATTCGGGGAACTAATAAGGAAATGCTGCCGAAATTTTCTTAGATACTAAAACACGACTAACACGTGGTCACCTCCTAACTGAGACAAAGTATTCAAAGAGTGGGATAGGATGGTAACCGGCCCAATGTAAGCCATATTGTGAACATAATTTAGTACACCAACCTTGTTCTTAATTAATTGTGTTTTATTATAATTGCAGATGGACCGCAGTTGGATGTACGAAGCATCACGTCTGTCGGATGAATATACGACAGGTGTCGAGGAATTTATCAGAGTTGCTATGGAAGATATGGCGAATAAGGGGAGTGCACTGATGTCGTGTCCCTATCGTGATTGTAACAATAGTCACAAATTTTCCAACCCGAATCAAGTGAGAAACCATTTAATCCGTCGTGGATTCAAGCAAGGGTATCAGTGTTGGATATGGCACGGTGAGAGTTTGCCAACTGACATAGGTACTGGTTCTGAGCATCAGGAATACCATACCGGTGGAGATGACGGGAATGATCTACGGGGATTGGAAACCCACGTAGGCACTCGAACTGAGCATCAGGAATACCATACCGAAGAAAATGATGATATGGTGGTAGATAAATGTGATAATTTTGATCAAATGTTACGTGATTTAGAAGATGATTTTGATAATGATAAGCAGTACTGTTTATTTGAGAATTTGTACGAAGATTCTAATAAGGAATTGTATCCTGGTTGTTCTAAATTTTCAAAACTAAAAGGTGTATTAAAATTGTATAACCTTAAAACATCTAACGGTTGGAGTGATAGAAGTTTTACTAAGTTATTACAGACTTTGAAAGAAATGCTTCCGGATGGAAACGAGATACCACCTAATGTTTATGAAGCGAAGAAAATATTGTGTCCAGTGGACTTGGAAGTTCAAAGAATACACGCGTGTCCAAATGATTGTATATTATATCGAAATGAGTATAAAGATCTTCACGAGTGTCCAAAATGTGGTGCCTCACGTTACAAACCAAAGCAGTTAACCGGCGATAAAAGTGATGATGGTAAACCGAATAAGGGACCTCCGGCAAAAGCATTGTGGTACCTCCCCGTGAAACCGAGATTCAAACGCTTGTTCTCAAATGCTAAAGATGCGAAACTAGTGCGTTGGCATGCCGATAACCGAAAAAAAGACGGAAAATTACAGCACCCCGCTGATTCTCCTCAGTGGAGGAATATTGACAGAGAGTTTCCCGAATTCGGACGTGACCCGAGAAATCTAAAGCTTGGGCTGAGTGCAAATGGAATAAATCCGCACAGTAGCATGAGCAGTAAGCATAGCAGTTGGCTGGTTCTGTTGTGCATTTATAATCTTCCGCCTTGGTTATGGATGAAACGCAAATACATCATGTTAACCTTGCTCATATCAGGACCCAAACAGCCCGGGAACGACATAGATGTGTATCTAGCGCCATTGATCGAGGATTTAAAAGAATTATGGCAACCCGGAGTGCAGATATTTGATGCATACAGCAAGGAGAAATTCACGTTACGGGCCATGATTTTCTGCACCATTAATGATTTTTCGGCTTATGGAAATTTGTCGGGTTACAGTGTCAAAGGAGAGAAAGCGTGCCCCGTTTGCCTGGACGATACAGTCGATCTGTGGCTACTTAATTCCTCTAAAAATGTGTACATGGGTCATCGTAGATTTCTTCCTGCCAACCACGCACACCGAAAGAGAAAGATAGAATTCAATGGAAAGACCGAGAATAACAGAGTAAAGTATCCGTTGACCGGTAAAGCTGTTTATTCGCAAGTGAAGGATATCAAAGTTCAATTTGGAAAATTTTAAAAAAAGGTGGTGAGAAAGAAAGGGGCACCGAAAATTATTTGGAAGAAGAGGTCAATATTCTGGGATCTACCATACTGGGAGCACTTAGATGTTCGACACTGTCTCGATGTGATGCATGTGGTTAAAAATGTGTGTGACAGCATGGTTGGAACATTATTGAATATTCCGGGTAAGACTAAGGACGGTATCAATGCTCGGAAAGACATGCAATTCTTGAACATACGGCCGGATCTACAACCAGCAGAGAAGGAAAGGACAAAAGGGAAATTTTGTACATATCTAAAACCCGCAATGCATACGCTGTCGAAAGAAGAGAAAAAAAGCTTATGTGGATGCCTTCACGGTGTCAAGGTTCCATCCGGATATTCGTCAAATATTAAAAACCTAGTTTCACTGGAAGATTTAAAATTGACAGGAATGAAGTCTCACGACTGTCATGTTTTAATGACACAGCTTCTTCCCGTTGCAATTCGGGGCATATTGCCACCTCCTGTTAGGCAGACCATCACGAAGCTTTGTTTTTTCTTTAACGCCATTTGTTGCAAAGTAACTGATCCTGACACGTTAGATGCTCTGCAGAAGGAGGTTGTCGTCACTCTTTGTCATCTTGAAACGTATTTTCCACCTTCTTTTTTTGATATTATGGTTCATTTGACCGTTCACCTGGTTAGAGAAATTAAGATGTGTGGACCTGTTTTCTTGCGGTACATGTATCCGTTCGAGAGATACATGGGATTGTTAAAGGGATATGTCAGGAACCGATATCGTCCTGAGGGCAGCATTGTAAGATGTTATGCTGCCGAAGAGGTTATTGAGTTTTGTACTAATTATTTGGATGATGTCAAAGCTATCGGCATCCCTAAATCTCGGCACGAGGGTAGACTTCACGGGGTAGGCACAATCGGTGCGAAATTATTCATGCCCGATAATAAAACCATGTCACTAGCACATTTCCATGTTTTGCAACACCTCACTGACGTTCATCCTTTCTGGGACGAGCATATGACTCTCTTGCGGCGACAGAATCCTAAGAAATCCGACAAGTGGTTGATCGGCGAACACAATAGCAAGTTTCTAGAATGATTTACACGTAGAGTCATGCAAGCTCCGAAAACAGAAAACATTAAAGAAATTATCAAATTATTGGCTCTTGGTCCAGTCCATGTCGTGAGGACCTTCCAAGGATATGACATCAACGGGTACACATTTTACACAAGAAATCAAGATTCAAAGAGTACCGTTCAAAACAGTGGAGTGACGTTAGTAGCCGTTTCGAGTGATTTTTCAGATCCTAAAGGTGCCGGACCATCGCATGCATCGATGTCATATTACGGGTTTGTTGAAGAAATTTGGGAGCTAGATTATAGAAAATTTAACATCCCGTTATTTATGTGTAAATGGGTCGATAACCGTAAGGGTGTTAAAGTCGATGATGATGGTTTTATTTTAGTGGATTTCAGTAAGGCTGGATACAAGGATGATCCATTTATACTTGCAAGACAAGCCACGCAAGTGTTCTACGTAACTGATCCGGCCGATCGTTCAAGACATGTTGTCCTCTCTGGAAAAAGACGAATCATCGGGATTGATAATGTGGAAGACGAAGAAGCGTACGATCATTTTGATGAGATACCACCGTTTTCCACTGGCATGGCATCTTTACCAACCGGTGAAGATAATGAAACAAGTCACGTGCGCAACGATCATAATGAAGGAGAATGGGTTGAAGAAGTTCACATTGATCGACAACGATCAAAATGAAACAATTCATACCTAATTTTTATTGGTATGTTATACAAATAAAATTTTAATTGGTTTCAAAATATAAAAATAAATTTAATATTCATCAATACTGATGACTTAAGGATTTTATTTTTTTCCTTCAGGGATGCATTGAAACACTGGACAACGGGAAGCATGCAAGATATAATTCTTCAATATTTGTGACTTTTGTAATTCATGTTAATAGCTTATATTTTTTTCATGTTATATGTAATTTATTATGAGTTTTTTTATAGTAGCTTCTTTTTTTCATGTGATATGTAATTTATTAGCTTTTTTTTTAAAATTTTAAGTTTCATTTTTAGTTTATTTCATGTTATATTATCTTAATTTACTAGCATATTTTTTGAAATTTTAAGGTTCATTTTTGGTGTATTTCATGTTGTAAGTAATTCTCAAGTTATTAAGATAATATACAAAAATAATTTAGAAGCTAATATACTAAAATAACTTACCAGATAATTTATACAAATATACTATAAGCTACTATACTAAAATAATTTTTAAGATAATTTATTAAAATAAATTATAAAACATCATACACCTCCAGGATAAATTTATTCAGAATTTTTGCTAAACTATCTGAATCGGTTCCTTAACTAGAAACCGATCCAGATAACTATTAGGATCGGTTCCTTAGCATAGATCCGATTCTGATAATTATCTGGATCGGTTCTTTGCTTAGAAACCGATTCAGATAGTTTTTTAAATTTTTTTTAAAATTAATTAAACTAAAATACATATACACAATCTGAATCGGTTTCTAAGACATGAACCGATCCAGATAACTATCAGCCTCGGTTCAAGGCTAGAAACCGATCCTGATAGTTATCTGGATCGGTTTCTAGTTAAAGAACTGATCCAGATAAATTAGCAAAATCTGAGTGGATGCGGTTAACTTCTCGTGCAGAATCTGAGTACTCCATTTCGGGCCGCAATCGATTTCATTACGGGCCGCATTGAGGGTCTGGGAAATGCTGTCTGAAATTGTTCTATTTGATAATGTTGCGGCCCGCAATGTGTCTCTTTCGGTCCGCAATGAGGGTCTGGGAAATGCTGTCTGAAATTGTTCTGTTTGATAATGTTGCGGCCCGCAATGTGTCTCTTTCGGTCCGCAATGAAAGTGAAAGTTCCTCCCTCTAAACTATCTGAATCGGTTCCTTAACTAGAAACCGATCCAGATAACTATCTGAATCGGTTCCTTTACTAGAAACTGATTCTGATACTTATCTGGATCGGTTTTTTGTTTAGAAACCGATTCTGATTGTGTATATGTATTTTAGGTTAATTCATTTTAAAAAAATTTAAAAAAACTATCTGAATCGGTGCCTTTACTAGAAACCGATTCAGATAAATATCAGAATCGGTTTTATGCTAAGGAACCGATTCTGATAACTATCAGAATCGGTTTCTAGTTAAGGAACCGATTCAGATAGTTTATTTTTAAGTTGCCGCCCGAGAACTTAGCTAAATTTTGAAACCCTTCTTTCTCTCTTTCTCTCTTTCTCTGTTTCTCTCTAGGCCTCCCTCTCCTCTTCCAAAAACCCTCTCCTCTTCCGAAAAGTAGAGAAGGAGATCGGGATTCGGTGAGCCATCTCCCTCTCCTCCGTCGAGCCACCCTAGCCGCCGCCCTCTCCTCCGTCTAGCCACCCTAGCCGTTGAGCAACCGCACCGACGCCCTCTCCTCTAGCCGCTGCCCTCTCCTCCGTCGCCGCCCTCTCTCTGATCGGACCTAGCCGCCGCCCTCTCTGATCTAACGAGGTAACTCTCTTGCTCTTCTTGTTTCGATTGTTGCCATTTACTTGTGTCTTTGCCGGGTTGTTGATTTTCCCGGAAGGCATTAGTTGATTCACTTGCTTGTTACAAAAATAGACTTCTTCTATCGGTAATTTGAGAAAAATGTAGTAATTTGTGAATTGCATGAATTGCTTGTCAATTTCTGAATATATTGGTTGTCAATTTCTGAATTGCATGAATTGCATGAATTGCATAACCTATATTTCTGAATTAGTGCATATATTGCACTAATTAGTGCATATATTAGTGCATATATTGCTTGTTAAAAAAATGAATATATTGCACTAATTAGTGCATATATTTCTGAATTGCACTAATTAGTGCATATAGTGCATATAGTGCATATATTGCATATATTGCACTAATAATTAGTGCATATATTTCTGAATTGCACTAATTAGTGCATATAGTGCATATATTGCATATATTGAACTAATTAGTGCATATATTGCATATATTGACTAATTAGTGCATATATTGCTTGTTAAAAAAATGAATATATTAGTGCATATAGTGCATATATTGCACTAATTAATTAGTGCATATATTTCTGAATTGCATGAATTGCATAACATATATTGCTTGATGAAAAAAAGTGCAGATATGGAAGGTGATGGTGAGCCAGCCCCGGTTAAGAAACGAGGAAGAGGGCGTAACCAAATTAAGGACAAGTTTAATGAGAAAGGCAAAAAGCTTGAAATTGACAAATTTTTCCGGCCGATTATTACTCGAGACACAACTTGTTTTTCGACGGAATTTGGGATATTGGTACGAAAGAATGTTCCTATAAGGTACCAAAGATGGAAAGATGTTCCAGAAGAGTTCAAGCTCAAAATATGGGAAACACTTAAGGTAAATAACATGGTACTAATTAATTTCAAAAGCTTTCGTTTGATATTAACTAACTCTACATTGTGTTTTCTATTTGTTTGGCAGCTGGACTGGGGTATAAGGGACGAGGAAGAGGTGAAGAAGTATTACTATCAGAGAATGGCAGAGCGTCATCGGAAGTGGCGAACCGATATGACTAAACTGTGGCGCGAGGGTGGGACACCAGATTTTGCCAAAGAACATATTGAAGAAAAAGACTGGGAAGCATTTGTTGCGTACCGAGAGACGGAGGAATTTGGTGTATGTTTATTTATACCGACCACCTACCTTATCTCTAATTTAAGAATTCAATTTTTTTTTATAATTCAAGCCAATTTTTTCTTTTTCAAATTGTAGAAGGCCAGCCAGATTGGGAAGGGGAATCAGGCCCAAAACAAGTACCCGCATTTCTTAGGATCCAGAGGTTATAACGGGGAGGGTTTCCAGAATAGGCTTAGAGATGCTATGCAGGCGATTGCAAACGAGAAAGCATCTAGTGATCCGTCTTCCCAGGGTTCTTGTAGTACTGCATTGACACAAGACGATGTTATTGAGATGTCGGTTGAGCATAGGCACGTCACATGGAAACTAGGAAGACAGAAACTCAACGACGAGACCAAGGAACGCTATTATCCAGATAATTACGCACCGGTCATCAACAGAATTGTGAGGATTTATATATTGTCATTTATTTAAATTCAACTTTAATTTATTATGTTATAACATGCATGTTGTCATTTCAGGAAGAACAAGAATCGGCTTTCAAACAAGGCTTGTTGGCCGTCGCACGATACGACGATGTTCTGGGAAAATCTCTGTCAAATCCAGAACATCCTGGGAGGGTGAGAGGAGTGGGAGGCCTGGTTCCAATGACTAAAAACATACGGGAAGTGCTCAAGAAGGAAGACACGCACTCCCTCGAGGTCCGAAGAAGATTTTGACGCGCGAGTGGATCAGAGAGTGGAGGAGAGAGTAAGAGGACTGGAGGAAAAATTACGACAAGAGATGAAATCTGAACTGGCATTTATGCTTCGGCAGGCAATGGGCCAACCAGAACCGGCGTTTAGCCCAACAGTCGTTCAGAGCAGCTGCCAGTCAGTCAAACCATTGGCAGATCTTTCCGGGTTTACTGAGGTAATGCAAATTCAAATTTATTTTCCATTACATGTCTTAGTTTCATACATATTATTTTATTCGAGTATAAACGTTTATTTGTACAGGAGACAGAAGTGAGCTGTAGACTCCAGGCGGATGTAGGTGGAAATATTCTTTTTGTGGCCAGAGGGACAATTCACGTTCCAGTCGTACAAGGTGGAACAATTCACAATATGCCTATGCCGCCCGATCATGCAAGAGTAACGGTGGATGCTATTGAGGATGCGGATTTCTTAGAACTCCCCTTACCTGTACCAAATGGCGAGCACTCAAACCTTGCATCTGTCCTCGGCAGTTTCACTGCATGGCCGATGTCCATGATATTGACAGGTCCAGTAGAGGTATATTGTTATTACAACCTCTTATACTTCTTAATTTGTATCTATATGATAGAGTTGTAGTTGATTCTGGATTTTATTCCAATTTATTATGGAATTTGCAGGAACCAGGCAAAGAGTTACAAGTTCCTGGAGGTGGGAAAGCAACGAGTCACAGCAAGGCGTTTGATCGTATCAATTTTGACAAGCTGGGACGAACATTCAAGCAGCTGCGTGATCGGTTTTCGGAGCTAGATGGCAGTCCATTCACAATCGATCCGCCACTTGATCTTTTCTGTTCGACAGACTCCATACAAGTTTATGCAGATGATTATGCGACCTTGCTTACACCAAAGGAGTGGCTCACTGTACCAGTTATGCAGATCTGGATGCTGTGAGTTAATATTCGTAATAATTGCATAATCTAGTACTTTCAATTCAAATTTCACAAAATTGAAATCATCTGTATACCTTTTTTTTGCAGGCATTTGCACAAATTCATCAAGGAGGAATTTCCCGATGAGCAGATTGGTTTCATGGACCCCGGTCGAACGAATGCCATGCTGTTGAATGAAAATCGAGGTCGTGTACTTCAATACATAGGGACAGCGCTCAAGGAAAATCGGGACAAGAATTGATATTCATACCTTACCACCAAGTGTTAGTGTTATATATATATTCCAATTTTATTATATTTCTTTCAATTCATACAAATTATAGAATATGACATGCTACAAACCTAACATGCAGAGATCATTCGATTTTGACCGTGCTTATGCCAAAAGAAAGTGCATTGTACGTGTACGATTCCAATAAGAAGTTTAAATTAATGCTAATGATCACTGCTGCGATCGAGGAGTAAGTGCCTTCCTAATTTTTTTATTATTTTATCATTTTAAATTTCACTCGTAAGTACTGATTGTTCAATGTGTTCATATTTCAATAGTGTCTTCAACAGGGAAATGGGTACTCCTTTAACGGTTCATAGAGATTGCAAGGTAATACTTTCTATTGAGATATGATTATAGGGACTTAGATGCAAAAGGTTGTGAATATCTAGACATATAAACCATTTGTAGGCTCATTAACCTACATTTCAATTTTCTCAAACTTGTTATATAGTGCCTGCAACAACCGGCCAGCTGGGAATGTGCATATTATGTCATGTTGCTCATGCAAGACATAATAAATGAACACCTCGATGCTTTTCCGAACATAAGGGTATGTATGCATTTATGTATATTCCAAAAGTAATTAAGCATTGTTGCTTCACTTATAATGAAATACACAATTAATTGTGCATGCTCTTCTATCTTTTAAAAAATGCAGGATATTCCTACTAGACATACTGTACAACGCCTTAGCGAATTTCGGAAAATGTGGGTTCAAATGTTCCTAGATGAGATAAAGGCATGAAGAAGTACAACAATTTAGGGTTGATGTGTAAACTTAATTTGCATGAACATGAATTTTTTATAACAATTTTTATTTTTTGTGTGATATTTAATTTAGTATGTTGTAGTTGATAATTTAGGATGTGATTTAATTTAGTATGTTTTAGTTGTATGCAAAAAAACAATATTTTTGCATTTGGGGCCAGCAAATATGGAAGCTGGCCAATTAAATAAAAAAGTTTTTTTTTTCATTTAATAAAATATCAAGATCGGTTCCTAGTTAAAAACCGATCTAGATACCTATTTTTATTTAAAAAAAAAATTACAAATAACAATCCGAATCGGTTCTAAAGCAGAGAACCGATTCTAATAGTTATCTGGATCGGTTCTTAGCTATAGAACCGATCCTGGTTGTTGGATATTAAAAAAAGTAAAAAAATTATTAGGATCGGTTCTGAGAAGTAACCGATTCTGATAATTATCAGGATCCGTACTTAGCTATGGAACTGATTCTGATTGTTTGATATTAAAAAATGAGTAAAAAAACTATTAGGATCGGTTCACAGAAAGAACGGATCCTGATAATTATCAGGATCGGTTATTAGCTTGACAACCGATTCTAATTGTTTGATATTAAAAAATAAGTAAAAAAACTATTAGGATCGGTTCAAAATTACAACCGATTTAGATAGTTATCAGGATCAGTTCTTAGCTTGAGAACCGATCCAGATTAATGCTTATTAGGATCGGATATATTGATGAACCGATTCAGATTAATGCCTATTAGAATCGGTTATAGTAATTAACCGATTCTAATAGTTTTTAATTAGAATCGGTTATTAGGCAACCGATCCTAATATTAACTATCTGGATCGGTTAATTAACCGATCCAGATTATTGTAGTATCAGTAACGCCTGGGTCAGGATCGGTTGAATTCCGATACTGATATGCGTATATAACCGATCCTGATACCTTATTTTCCACTAGTGATAGTTTTTCAATTTTGGGCTTATGTTGCAAAAATTATTGGTTATGATGCAGTTTGGACTAAAATTTCATTCAAACTAGGCTGTATAGGATCCGACAGATCTGAAAAGAAGTGCCAAGATGGTCCATGGCATGATGCCTTTTGGCTACAAAAGGTCTCCAATATTGTATCTGCAATAAAAATACATTGATCAACATTTTGTGCATACATAATAGAAAATAAAAATTCTCCTAAAAAAAATATATATGTCCAAATTTAAAAGAATGTATTTATACATAAAAAATAAGTTGAATCTGTATATCTTTTATGGGAATCATGTTAAAACGGAAAATCATTTTCGTTAAAATTATTGAATCTTATATGAATTTACGATAGCTTTGATACCAAACGATAGATATATTCAAAATCGAAACGTGTATTGCAATTAGAACACAAACAATTCATAATCCATAAATCTAAAAAAAATAACAAACGTAATTTATATCTTACATTTCTAGAGTGACAACATCGTTAAGCAGAAACTAAATGCCAATCTTCAATGTGTTTCCTCAGACATGATGATGGATACTTTATTAAGTGGTTTTCTATAAAATATTTTATGAACGACGTTTTACAGGATGGGGTGCGTCCAAATAAGAGAAGAAGTATTTAATAACACTGTGACAACATTTGGGACCAGTATACTTTTTTTAAATAGCAATCTGAATATTTTGCACCAAAAATTACTCATGCATTTTCATTAATTCTGTAAATGAGATTGGTGCACAATAATAACATAGGCTACATAATTGTATAAAACTATCATAGGATACTGGGATCATAAAAACGGACAAGAAATAAAAACAAATTAAAGCAAACAAAAGATCACAAACAACAATATGGGAAGTAGCTAGTAGTACTGGAAACAAAAATACGACACCCGTTTGACATAACGATTGACATAACGAAACAATCCCAGAACAAATTTTGGTGATGAACATTCACACTGCCCCTAGAGTCCAAGGTCGAACTGCGGAGTAGAATGCATGTATATCAAGCTCCATAATATTCCCTTCGCTTCGTTGTTCCAGGAACTTTTTGTATATGATGCCTTGTGCCAGACAGAACTCTCCGGTCCCTCCGACAATGGCCCACTCACCCTCTTCAACAACAGGCCCCATCACCTGAAGCGACGACCCCTTGAACCTGTTTGATATGTCATGCATATATAGGTTTAGCAAGTTACACTACTTGTGCGTCAGAATTCAAATCATGCGGTATGTACGTACCTGACAATATCCCATTCATCAAGGCACCCAAAAAGTTGAAAACAGGAAATTAATTCATGCAATTCATATCAGCTCTAAGTTTCGAACTTAAGTACATACCTGGTATCCTCGAACATGATGAGTTAATCTAGTTGTCCAAGTCCGAGTCCAGTCCATAGTCCGAGTCCAAACACAAGTTCGGGTCCAGCTGTTCAGACTCTCTCCAATTCGGGTTGTCTATTTACGGGTTTGTATTTTAGGAAGTTAGAATTTAGAATCAGCATGTTGCTGAAAATATAGTAGTTATTTAAGGAAAGTTTAAATTGGTTAGTTCTAATTTTAGAGTTCTAAACATGGGATGTAATGGTAGTGGGCAGTTTTGTATTATTTCTATATATATGAGAAAACGATGTGATTAGAGAGCATCACAAAAAAAAATACTTCTGTGTCTTATTTGCTTGTTCCTTCTTTTATTCTCTCAATCTGTGAGTGTGTGAATAACCGGCATTAAGAGAGAACCAACATTTGGTATCAGAGCCAAGTTATCAAGGCAATGGCCGGTAACGAAGGAGATCAATCTACGACACTTGCAGTCGTCAAACCGACGGCAAGAGGAGCCTCAATCCCGATCCATTATCCAACGTTAAGCGAATCGAACTACGGCATATGGGCTGTCAAGATGAAGATAATCTTGCGTTCGCTAGGAGTATGGTCAGTGATCGAAGGTGGAGACACAGACGACGAAAAAGATCAAGGCGCCATGGTAGCCATTTCTCAAGCCGTGCCAGATGATGTGATGATGGCAATCGCAGAGAAGCAGACGGCAAAGGAGGCTTGGGATGCACTCAGGGAGATGCGGGTTGGTGAAGATCGCGTCAAGAAGGCACGCGTACAGGTGCTAAAACGGCAACTGAACAAGTTACACATGGAGGATTCAGAGACAATAAACGAGTTTTCCATGAAGCTTACCACGCTGGTGGGTGAGATCCGCTCGCTGGGCACGAAGCTCGACGACAGCGAAGTCGTTGAAAAACTGTTCAGCGCAGTTCCAGATAGATTTCTCCAAATTATCGGAACGATCGAGCAGTTTGGCGATATTGAGAACATGTCGGTCTCAGAAGCAATCGGCCGCCTCAGAACCTTTGAGGAAGGACTTAAAGGACGAGTACACACAAAGGGCGGGGTAGAACAGCTACTTCTTACCCAAGCCGAGTGGGAGGCAAGATGCACAAAGGGAAAGAAAGATGAAGGTTTCAGCAGCACCAAAAGAGGAGGACGTCACGGGAGAGGACGTGGACGTGGGCGTGGATATGGTGGAGGTCGAGGAAATGATGAATGCACTAACGAAAACCGAAAGCCACGCAACTTCGACAAATCCAAGGTTAAGTGTTTCAATTGTAATGAATATGGACACTTCGCAAAAGATTGTCCCAAGCCAAACCGAAGAGAGAGGGCCAATCTTGTTACAACACAAACCGATGATGAACCGGCACTGTTGATGGCTGAAACTTGTGTTCTCAGCCACGCAATACAGAACGAACAGGTGTTACTACACGAAGACAAGGTGGTGCCAAAGATTAACAGCACCCAAGACAAGGCTTGGTATTTAGATACCGGCGCAAGTAACCACATGACCGGTTGTATCGAAAAATTTGCTGAAATTGACACGACCATTAAAGGGTCAGTCAAATTTGGGGATGGTTCGGCTGTAGAAATACAAGGAAGAGGTTCGGTTTTATTTGAATGCTTCACAGGTGAACATCGTGTACTTACTAATGTCTACTACATCCCGAAGTTGAAGAGCAATATAATAAGCCTTGGTTAGTTAGATGTGAACGGATGCAAGGTTGTAATTGAAGGAGGAGTAATGTCTATCTTGGACAGATCACAAAGGCTACTAGCAAAAGTGAACAGGTCAAGGAACCGGTTATATGTGTTTAACATAGTACCAGCCCTACCCGAATGCCTTCTGGCAAGGAGCAAAGAAGAAGCCTGGCGCTGGCATGCAAGATACGGGCATGTGAACTTTCATGCCTTGAAGTTTCTAAGTCAGAAACAGATGGTGCGCGGCTTGCCCATAATCGAGCATGAGGACCGCATCTGCGATGGTTGTTTGATTGGAAAGCAACACCGAAATCCTTTCCCAGCAGTGGCAAAATTTCGAGCAGAATCACCTCTTGAATTGTGGCATAGAGATTTGTGCGGGCCAATAACTCTTGCTACACACGGAGGCAAGCGCTATTTTCTGCTGTTGGTTGATGATTGTACTAGATTCATGTGGCAGGTGTTGATCCGAAACAAAGACGAAGCATTTGAGGCATTCAAGAAGATCAAAGCATCAGTAGAAATGGAGAAAAACAGCAAGCTGAAGGCTTTTCGCACAGATCGTGGCGGCGAATTCACCTCAAATGAGTTCAAAACTTACTGTGAGCTGTTGGGAATTAAGCGTTATCTCACGGCGCCTTATTCTCCTCAGCAGAACGGAGTTGTTGAACGAAGAAATCAGACGGTGGTCGGCATGGCAAGGAGCTTGTTGAAAAGCATGGGAGTCCAGGCAAATTTTGGGGAGAAGCGGTATCAACTGCCGTATATCTCCTAAATCGAGCACCAACAAAAAGCATCATCGGCAAAACTCCCTATGAAGCATATTACAACCGCAAGCCAACTGTTGATCACTTTCGCATCTTTGGATGTGTGGGACACGTAAAAGATGTTACACCTCACCTTTCAAAACTTGCAGACCGAAGCAAGCCAATGGTGTTTATTGGTTATGATTCGAATACAAAAGGCTATCGGATGTTTGATCCAAAGTCAAAACGAGTAGTGGTGACACGGGATGTCGTGTTCGAAGAGGAGAAGAAGTGGGAGTGGAGCAAATTTCCAGAAACAGAAACAGGATCAGCAGGGAACACTCTTATAACACACTATTTTACCATAGCAGGCGCATCTGATACGACAAATCAGAAAGATGAAGAGGGTGTCAGCGATTCTGGCATTGGTATCAGCAATTCTGGCATGGATTTCCCACAACTGACACAGGAACAAACTGGTAATCGATACCAGTATACTACACCAGTGATGAACACGAGATCCAGAGCATCTGTTTCAAACTCACCATATACTCCAGCAGCAACTGTTGAAGAATCAGTATCAACCGAAACACTACAACCCTCAACATCTGATGAGAGTTCATTAGTAGGACCACGGGGTAAGCGTGACATCAAAAGCTTGTACGATGCAACAGTCCCAATAGAGTTGCAGTATTCGGGTCTGTGCTTACTAGGAGAAGAGGAGCCGTCGAATTTCGAAGAAGCCAAGGCAGATCCGATGTGGAGAAGAGCAATGGAGGAGGAAATTTCCTCTATTCGAAAAAATGAAACTTGGAAGCTCGTTCCATTACTCGACAGCCACAAACCTATAGGTCTAAAGTGGGTTTACAAGCTAAAGAAGGACACTCAAGGAAGAATTGTGAAGCACAAGGCGAGATTAGTGGCAAAGGGGTACGTTCAACGACAAGGCATAGACTTTGATGAAGTTTTCGCCCCTGTTGCTCGGCTAGAGACAGTACGTTTGCTGATCTCTATTGCGGCACATGAAGGATGGGAGGTGCATCATATGGATGTGAAGTCAGCCTTCCTCAACGGTGATTTGGAAGAGGAAGTGTATGTCATTCAACCGCCGGGATTTGAAATTAAAGGAGAAGAGCACAAGGTGTTAAAACTGCACAAAGCATTGTACGGTTTGCGACAAGCACCTAGAGCCTGGAACTCAAAACTGGACAAGTCATTGAGGACACTCGGTTTTGAGAGATGTTCTTTAGAGCATGCCGTGTACATGAGAAATCAAGGTAAAGGGAATTTAATTGTTGGAGTCTACGTGGATGATTTAATCATCACTGGAGAGTGTATTCAAGACATAGACAAGTTCAAATCACAGATGAAGAAATTGTTTAGCATGAGTGACCTTGAGTTACTAAGTTACTATCTCGGAATTGAAGTCTGTCAGAATTCTCAAAGGATTACACTCAACCAGTCGGCATATGCAAGAAAGGTTTTAGACAAATGCGGCATGAAAGATTGCAACCCTTCGCAAATCCCGATGGAACCTCGTCTGCAACTGAGCAAGGAAAGCACAAGTCCACCTGTAGACACAACTCTGTACCGAAGTATTGTTGGCAGTTTAAGATACCTACTGCACACGCGCCCAGATTTGGCATTCTCTGTCGGCATGGTGAGTAGATACATGGAGAAGTGATATCTCGTATTAATATCTATATTTTGACCTTAAATTCGTACCAAAACCTGTGTTTTAATCTATAAATTCGGTTATAATTCATTGAATATATATAGAATGTGGTACTGCTGCAAGTTATTCTTATTCTGCAGGAATCGGGCGAAATCGAGGAGGAATCTGGAATTTAGAAGTCTCTACACGGTCCGTGTAACATTCCACACGGGCCGTGTCAACCTCGACTCGACCGATGACACGACCGCATGAAGACCGCTGACTCGACCGCATGAAGAACACAGGCACACGGTCCGTGTAGAATTCCACACGGGCCGTGTCAAGCATTTCCGGAAACAAATCCAGAATTTGGAAACAAGGCTAATTAATGGAAGGTCGGCAAAACGAGTATATAAGCGAGATTTCTTGCACCAGAGAGGTCATTCTGGAGCAGAGAAAGATTTTCTAGGGTTTGGTCCTGACGGCTAAGCTTGGAGACGAAGTTGAGAAGCGAAAGACGCAAGTTTTCGACGGATCTTCTTTATTCTTCGGGTTTTGTCATGGCTAATCTTTTTATTACTTCTTTTATTTGTTTTAGAACCATGTCTGAGTAGATTTCTTAGTTTCTAGAGTTGTGATGTAATCGAATGTTTTGTTTTGCATGTTAGTTATTGGATTCTTTTGTTGAAATTTGTGTTTGCTTGATTGTGATTGATTTTAATTGCTTAGTGTAAGTTATTTGATTTTTATTGGTTTACCACTAGATGAATGATCACATCTAGAAGGTACTTTGGCCCTTATAATCTCTTAACCAAACTAAGTACATGAGGTAGGATTAGTGATCCGAAAGGTGAAACCAAGTAGTAACCGACAGGTGAACATTTCCTCATATCGACGGAATGAGGTTACCTTTAGTATTCCAAACAAGCAACTAGGTAATTCAGACCAACATACGACAGTTGAGGTCTAGAACCCGACGAGGGCATATATTGCAATTCCATACCAAGTTAATAAGCCAACAGACGACAGTTGAGGTTTAGAGACATTAGGTCTGGTCAGTAGAACCCTACACAAAGGAACAACACAAAGAAAACAATAACTGCTGCATTCACTCGAGGGCCACACGGACCGTGTACGACAGTATACGGCCCGTGTACACTGACACGGCCCGTGTAGGACACTACACGGACCGGGCACCTCGAGGCAAAACTGAGATGAAGTCATAACCCTGGAAACGCCTTTTTACATCTGATTTAAACCAAGTTTATTCACTTCTTTGCATTTTATTATTGTCATTGAACTGTTAGGAATTTTAGAAACCAAAACCAACCTTTTCCAACTTCTAGTCTTTATTTAATTTAGGTAAAATTCTAGTTAAGACTTGAACCGTCCCTGTGATCGATACCCGATAATATACTGCTCGATAGGATTGTATACTTGCAGTCTGAACCGAAAAGTGTGTTTAAGGTTAAAAAGTACAGTTTACTGTACTGAAACTTTGTACTATACCTTTTTGGTGTAACAAGAAGCCCACGACAGAGCACATGGCCGCAGTAAAGCACATATTGCGGTACGTGAAAGGTACTTTGAACTTCGGGTGCGTCTACGAGAAGAAGGAAGGAGGCTTGGTGTTGACCGGTTACTCTGATAGTGATCTGGCCGGTGATACTGATGACCGGAAGAGCACTACAGGTGTAATATTCTTCCTTGGGTCAAACCCGGTTAGTTGGAGCTCACAAAAACAGAAGGTGGTTGCGCTATCTTCCTGTGAAGCGGAGTACATCGCTGCCTGCGCAGCAGCGTGTCAAGGAGTGTGGCTGGGACGATTGTTGGCTGATGTATTGAAGACAGAAGTTAAAAAAGTAGTCTTGAAGATTGATAATCAGTCCGCAATTTCGTTAAGTAAAAATCCAGTCCACCATGAGAGGAGCAAACACATCGACACCCGATTCCATTACATAAGAGATTGTATTGAATCAGGGATGATAGAGGTACAACATGTCTGTACAGAAGAACAGCCGGCTGACATCCTAACTAAGTCACTTGCAAGACCGAAATTCTTGGAGATTAGAGAAAGAATTGGTGTGCGGATCGTCAGTGGAGGACAACAAGCTTAAGGGGGAGATTGATGAGTTAATCTAGTTGTCCAAGTCCGAGTCCAGTCCATAGTCCGAGTCCAAACACAAGTTCGGGTCCAGCTGTTCAGACTCTCTCCAATTCGGGTTGTCTATTTACGGGTTTGTATTTTAGGAAGTTAGAATTTAGAATCAGCATGTTGCTGAAAATATAGTAGTTATTTAAGGAAAGTTTAAATTGGTTAGTTCTAATTTTAGAGTTCTAAACATGGGATGTAATGGTAGTGGGCAGTTTTGTATTATTTCTATATATATGAGAAAACGATGTGATTAGAGAGCATCACAAAAAAATACTTCTGTGTCTTATTTGCTTTTCCTTCTTTTATTCTCTCAATCTGTGAGTGTGTGAATAACCGGCATTAAGAGAGAACCAACAGAACACAATGCTCAAATAATTTTGATATTTTTGTGAGCTCATTCCAGTCTGAATATGCAGGCCCTGTGCACGCGCAATGACTTTCGTGTCGGTGCCGAGTCCATCGTACAAGGTCCAATCATTAACGGACATTGAACCAAATGAATTAGGAAGTTTTGGGTCTGCTATTCCTGCTTGGTTTTTGTTTGCTCCCAGAGGCGTGTGGTGCAAGTACAAGTGGAAGTAGAGCTCATTTTTCTGGAGTGCAGAAACAGGAGCGATGTTGAACGTGGATTTGGTCATGGCTATATATGACTGTTGGTGCAAGGAGGAGAGAACCAAGCTAGGTTTCAAGATTTTCTATTTGTTGAGAGAAATGAGAGAGGGTGAGAGGGGTATTTATAACCATGTACTCTCTACATTTTTAAAATTAATTTTCGTGATGTGATAGTGCTCTAGTTGATCTGTCAGTCTTCTAATTATCTAAAACAACATTAATTATCGAGTTAATTTACTTTAGAAAACTGATAGTTCTTCTAATTTAAAACAGGTGTGTTTTAAATTAAGCTTGTTATTTTAGACAAATTAGAATTTGTACAGAAAAAAAAATTAAGAATAAGAAAATTAAGCTGGTAGTTTTTTCATGTATGGTGTAAGATTATCTCAGATCGCCTTCTTGGTGAAAGTATCGCCTCTCTTGCCTTACTCCTCACGCTAGCGTCACCTATTTATAAGATATGCCTTAGAGAAATACATGTACAGGGCAAAGATTCTTTAGAAAGGATAGAAATGCATTATAACAAGAAGGCCTAAATCGACGACATGGAAAATTTTGTGTTCATTTCATCACACATGGATCATACAATAAATTGTTTCATATGTTGTAGGTAATTGATGGTGGGTTGAGTGAGACTATGGTATGTACTATGGATCAATATCTGTATTCTTTAAGTCCAAACAATTGATCTGAATTGTTCAACATGATCTCTATATGAAAAAGTACTTGTAGATTAAATTTTATTGTTTTCAATGGGACTATGAAAATCATAAAAAATTGTGGTTCTCTGTATAATTTGTCAAGTACCTGGATTTGGGATTTGAGGATTAGAAGAGCTTGATGTTGAAGAGGATTTTTATGCATGTGGTATTTTAGTTATTTTTTTGGCATTAGTTATTATATGTTTTATTGTTGGATCCTCTGAATGGATTTTGTTGGATCCTCCAATTCTAGTAATGGATTGCCTTCTTAAAAGATTTTGTTGGATCCTCTGGAGAGAAGTCACCACACTAACATGTAAAGCTTAAGATATTTTCAAACTGAGTAATGAGGACCATATCGTGATTTTGTTGGATCCTCTGTATAATCAACGTGTTTATTGTTTTTGTTCTGTTACCAGACCAACCATGTCATGAAATCAGACTTCCAAGTCCCCACCCACATGGCTATTTGTACTAATTTGTAGCTGCACATCCAGAGGGCTCCGCCTATTGTTTTTGTATAATAAACGTGTTTATTGTTTTCGTTCTGTTACCAGACCAACCATGTCATGAAATCCGACTTCCAAGTCCCCATCCACATGGCTATTTGTACTAATTTGTAGCTGCCCATCCAGAGGGCTCTGCCATAAGGAATCTTTACAGGTAAAATGATACAAATGAGAGGTTGTACGTTCCGAATGCACCTAAGGATTTCATTGAATGATTCTTCTAACGCATAGATATAAACGAGAGGTTATACATTCTGAATGCACCTAAGGATTTCATCGAACCCAAATCGATCCGGGTGGTGGGACTTATTAAGATGTGTACAAATTGTTGTTTTCAGACAATTCTTGACCATTGAAAAATAGCTATTTTCAATAATTAAATAAATAGTAAACAATCTTAAAAAAAAATGTAAAATGCGGTCTGGAAGTGCATTTTAATATGGTGATCATGTTAAACTATTCGGATCTACTGTTTAGATTTTGAAATTGCAAAAATAACTTATAAACATATGGTGTCAAGATGTGTCACCATAAATGGTGTAATTGGATCTCTCCTCGATATATATATGTATACATATGTATACGTATACGTATATGTATATATATATATATATATGAGAAGGGATTCACTAACAACATTTGTAAGTTACAACATTTTACAACAATTCGGTTTTGCGATTTTTAAAGTCCAAAAAGTCGATCCAACCCATTCAACATGATCTATATATTAAAATGTGCTTGGAGATAAAACTTTAATTTTTGTAATATTTTTTTACTATTTATTAAGTATTTTACAAAACTGCTATTTTTCAGTGGTCCAGAATTGTGTAAAAACAACAGTTTTGTAAAAGACTTAATAAATAATAAAAAAATTTAAAGAAATGTAAAATTTTATCTCCAAGCACATTTTAATACAGTGATCATGTTGAATGGTTTGGATCGACTTTTTAGACTTTGAAAATCGCAAAACAGAATTGTTGTAAGATGTTGTGACTGACAAATGTTGTTAGTGGATCCCTCCTCATATATATATATATATATATATAAAGGAGAGAGAGAGAAATTGGCTAATATTAAAACGTTTGTTCCGGAGCCCCTATGCTACCAATTAGTTTTTTTATTTTCAAAGTCCAAACAGTCGATCAAAACCGTTAGATGTGATCGCTACATTAAAATGAGCTTGGAGACCAAAATTTATATTTTTTTGAACTTTTTACTATTTATTAAGCCAGTTTTAAAATCAATGTTTTCAATGATTCATAAATTTTTCACTGTTTATTAAAATCAGCAATTTTATAACTGACTTAATAAATAGTAAAGTTCCAAAAAATGTAAAATTTGGTGTCCAAGCATATTTAATATAGAGATTACATCTAATGGTTTGGATCGACCGTTTGCACTTTGAAAATTGGAAAATCAATTGGTTGCACCACGGCTCCGGAACAAACGTTTTGATATTAGCCAACCTCTCTCTCTCTCTGTCAGATGGCAAAGTTAAAATAACTAAGACATGCCAAACGCCAACTCAATCAAAATAGACGGTGTTAATAACCTTTGTCATATGTTGCTAAACGCAAGAGATGACATTGGGTACTAAACGCCGTCGATCGGAGAGTTCGAACCGATGGCATACGTGCTCAACGCCATATGTTCTGAGCCGATGGTATATGTGTACACCTTCACTATTGGGGCGATATCCATAGATTCGGAAACAAATGGCCAATTGCGATTTGAACCGGCAACAAAGTATTTTTTTGTAGTAGTGCTAGCGGTAGGAAATCCGTTAGTACATCAGTTTTTTTTGGCTGAAGACTGAAGTTCTATTGTAGTGAGACCAATTTGAAGAACTTCGTTGTCACTTTCAAAAAATAGTTAAGAGAAAAGTCCAACTTTGTTGTCATTTTCGGAAAATAATACAATAATTGTATAACATGTTAATTTACCTGTTCCATTCAAATTAACCACATTAAATCAAATATGTTCTTAATTAACAAAAAATTCATGTTTGAGAAAAAATTTAGATTAAATGATAAAGTTACGACTTCAACTTTACAATAAGTAAGATAGTAATTAATTAAAAAATAATATAAATACGTTATAACACCGTGAAAGGCTAGAAACGCACAGAGCAACCACTCACGAACCAATTGCTAGCTTCGAACTACTCATTAATTTGTCTTCAATGCATTGGTAAAACTAAATACGTACAGATCTCGAGGTCTCGTCCATTTGTTTAATTCGGTTGATTTATTCGAGATCAGATCGCAATTTTCGTGCTGCACCCAGCATCTCATGTGTAGGAAACAATTAAAAATTGAAAACGATTAACTAATATTGTTAGTTGTTGGATGGGGAGAGAATCATTGACGTGTCACGTCTAAGTCCTATAAATGCGCTGCCTCTATTTGGACAATATACAAAATAATTCAGCCATGTATCGTGAGGCTTTCAGATGGTATGTGTCGCTTTCCATGTCTCTAAAAGTGAGGTCTTGTCTTTTGGAGATGTCGAAGAGGTAGACATACTCCCCTGACCAAATTCAAGATTAACTAGGAGACTAAGTATGTAGAATATTATGTAGAATAATCACTATTATAGAGCAGGGATTATTTATAGTGATTATTTAAGGTGTAATAATTCACTATATATAATTCGCTATTCTAGGAGACTAAGTATGTAAAATATATATATATATAGAGCAGGGATCAAATTACACCTTTTTTGGTGACACACTTTGACACCTACCATTTTCAAAGTCCAAATAGTCGATCCAAACCGTTCAACATGATGGATATATATATATATATATATATATATAGTGCTGGGCTTAGCTAAGCCATGGTGTAAAACGACTTGGTGCTCCACGCCTCATTATTTTCATTTTGAAAATCCAAACGACCGATCCGAACCGCTCAAGTTGTTCTCCATATTGATATGTGCTTGGAGACCAAATTTTACATTTTTTGGAATTTTTTTACTATTTATGAAGCCACTTTGAAAATCACTGATCCGGCGGTCCAGAAATTTTTACTGTTTTTTACTGTTCATAAGGATTTTCAGATTTTCAAAGTGGCTTAATAAATAGTAAAAAAATTCCAAAAAATGTAAAATTTGGTCTCCAAGCACATTTCAATATGGAGAACATGTTGGAAGGTTCGAATCGACTATTTGAACTTTGAAAATGAAGATATGGCGTGGAGTACCAAGTCGTTTTACTCCATGGAGTAGCCTAGTCGGACTCATATATATATATATATAGAGGAGGGATCAAATTACACCTTTTTTGGTGACACACTTTGACACCTACCATTTTCAAAGTCCAAATAGTCGATCCAAACCGTTCAACATGATGGATATATTAAAATGTGCTTGGAGATCAAATTTTACATTTTTTTGAATTTTTTTACTATTTATTAAGATGGTTACAAAATCGTTGTTTTCAGACCATTGAAAAACAGCGATTTTGTAACCATCTTAATAAATAGTAAAAAAATTCAAAAAAAATGTAAAATTTGATCTCCAAGCACATTTTAATATATCCATCATGTTGAACGGTTCGGATCGACTGTTTCGATTTTGAAATCGCAAAAATTGACCTATAAAGAAAACGGTGTCATGATGTGTCACCAAAAAAGGTGTAATTGGATCCCTCCTCTATATATATATATATATATATATATATATATCAGATGGCCAAGTTAAAATAACTAAGACATGCCAAACGCCAACTCAATCAAAATAGACGGTGTTAATAACCTTTCTCATCTATTGCTAAACGCAAGATATGACAATGGGTACTAAACGCTGTCTGTCAGATAGTTCGAACTGATGGCATACGTGCTCAACGCCATCGGTTCTGTGCCGATGATATGTGTACACCTTCACTATTGGGGCGATAATCATCGATTCGGAAACAGATGGCCAATTGCAATTTGAACCGACGAAAAAGTGTTTTTTGTAGTAGTGCTAGCGGTAGGAAATCCGTTAGTACATCCAGTTTTTATCCGATAAAGACTGAAGTTCTATTGTAGTGAGACCAATTTGAAGAACTTCGTTGTCACTTTCAGAAAATAGTTAAGAGAAAAGTCCAACTTTGTTGTCATTTTCGGAAAATAATACAATAATTGTATAACATGTTAATTTTCCTGTTCTATTCAAATTAACCACATTAAATCCAATATGTTCTTAATTAATAAAAAAATTCATGTTTGAGAAAAATTTTAGATTAAATGATAAAGTTACGACTTCAACTTTACAATATGTAAGATAGTAATTAATTAAAAAATAATATAAATACGTTATAACACCGTGAAAGGCTAGAAATCTATGTTACTCGGATACTCTAATATAGGCTCCGTACCTGTATCAGATACCGATACGCGCCCGATATGGCACCGATACGTATCTGATACACTAGCTGGTGTATCCGTCACGTAGCGTATCCTAACTCGGCCGATACGGTCGCCGATATACCGTTGAAACGGCCGATACGCTCACTCGTGAACCGCGTCCGCATCCGTGAACCGCGCCCATGAACCACTCCTGCGTCTATGAACCGCGCCCGTGAACCACTCCCGCGCCTGTGAACTATGTCCGTGAACCGCGCATGAAGCAGCGACAATGAAGTTTTTTTCTACTCCGCGCATGACTCGAGCTTGGAAAGCCCACATGAGAGTCAAAACCTTTATCGACTGCACCAAAGCTTCATTTGTATTATATTTTATATACTATAGTATATAATATATTTTTATGTTAAGCCTTTAATTTTTTATACAAATTTGATTTAAGTTATGATTATCTAAATACAATATATAAAATAATAAAAAGTAATATATATATAATAGACGTATCGTATCCTTGATTTTTGAAAATTGCCGTATCGCCGTATCCGTATCGTATCCAATACGATACCCGTACCCGTATCCATGCAGCATAGCTAGAAACGCACAGAGCAACCACTCACGAACCAATTGCTAGCTTCGAACTACTCATTAATTTGTCTTCAATGCATTGGTAAAACTAAATACAGATCTCGAGGTCTCGTCCATTTGTTTAATTCGGTTGATTTATTCGAGATCAGATCGCAATTTTCGTGCTGCACCCAGCATCTCATGTGTAGGAAACAATTAAAAATTGAAAACGATTAACTAATATTGTTAGTTGTTGGATGGGGAGAGAATCATTGACGTGTCACGTCTAAGTCCTATAAATGCGCTGCCTCTATTTGGACAATATACAAAATAATTCAGCCATGTATCGTGAGGCTTTCAGATGGTATGTGTCGCTTTCCATGTCTCTAAAAGTGAGGTCTTGTCTTTTGGAGATGTCGAAGAGGTAGACATACTCCCCTGACCAAATTCAAGATTAACTAGGAGACTAAGTATGTAGAATATTATGTAGAGAATCAGACAAATTATAATTGCTTTCAATCAATATTATATTTTCGGTGAAAGGTGTAGAATTAAAATCAATTTCATTAAAAGAAAAAGTTCATACAATTTATGTAAAGACCTTTATTGCTTACGAACTACAAAAATACATAACAAACAAAAAAGTTCAACACAATAAACCCTTAAGAAACAAAATCTACTAAAAAATAAAACGAAGACAGTAATACACCATTCCGTAACAATGTATAGCCATCCCACATTTGTGGATAGAAATTTTTTATTTTTGTATAAATGGCGTTTGATCACCTCCCATATATTTCTCTCTCAATCACTAATATCACCCTTTTTTCATTTGACATCCATGTACAGGTCATTAAGGTAAAGAAACAAAATTTGAACAGACCGGAAATTTTACTTGACAATATTGACAGTTTGGGCTAGAAGAACTAATTATTGTTTTCATACGGAACCATAGTAAAGTAAAAGTATATAGCTCGCAGAATCTGTTAACTCTAACTAATGCATAAAGAATATTTGATGAAAGGGTCCACCAATTGCACGTGGTTGATCCCATCTCTTCTAAAGTCTGTAAGTTTAACTGGTTCTTACTCTTCTCCTTTTAAGTTTTCAAATTGATTAATATCGCTATAGATGTAAAGATTTAAGCTTGGGGGAGAAGAGGTATGAACCATATACTCTCGCATTGCATATTTTCTTTTTGTTTTGTAAACCTAGTCTACCTAACCATGAATATGGTCTCTTGTTAGACTTATTAGGATTTTAACCTAGTTTTGTCATGCATGTTTGATTTCAGCAATTGCATTTAGGAGTAGGATAATTTAGGTTAATCGAGACCACACTTGTGAAATTGTTAGAAAAAAGGATTTGGATGAATATGTTGAGACAAACTCTAAAATGAAATAGATGCATAGTCAAAGACACCTGTATGATTTTTTAAGTTAGATAAAATATTGGATTATCGACATATTGTTTAAAAAGGGTATTTCAATTAATTTTTCTTAGATGATAAGTAAACAAAAATGTCTTCAGGTTGGTAGTATTTTCAAAATTCCCTTTCTTTAGATTTTAACCTCGATAATTCGGCAAAGTCTAGCAATAATGTGAAGATATTCGTATCTTTGAATTGTGTGTATTCATAGTAGATGTAAAATGTTTTTTCTTTCAGTTTTTATCTGTAACAAAAATATACAAAAAAAGACAAAAAAATCAGAAAAAGAGAAAATTACAAAAAAAATTACAAAAATACAAAATTACAAAAATGAGTATGGGCACCTACACAAAAATAGATGCCAATAGGCTCGAAAGATCTCCCAAACAAATCAAAAGATGGAGGTAAAAAAATGAATACGGGTGTCTACGCAAGACTAGTTGACAGTAGGTTCTATAGACCTCCCATACTTTTCTGTATATATTTACTTTATTTACTTTACGTTTTATTTAAAGTTTCTATACATCTTACTAACACACTTAGTTGACTAGATTTGTCCCAAACTCTAGGGTGGTCGAAAAAGAGACTATTTTATCAACTCGGGGAAGGATGAGATATTTTGTGATCTCTAAGTATGTTTTTGCCTTATTGTTTTTAAGACAAATTAGTTAAGGTATTCCAAATAAAATTAAAAGTGTTGTGAGAACATATTTCTTCTAATAAATAATCATAAAAATTAGAGTTTGAGTGGATAATTTAATGGTGAATCCAGATCCAAAATAAGTTAACAAAGTCTTTTAGTTCGATAGTAAGTGTTTAGTGTCCTAACCAGCCCATAACCTTGTGAGTATCATGACCCGAAAACGACTTGTTTAGATATACTCGGGGGTGATCAACCCTGGCCCGGGAGCGAATCTTCGAATTTTATTCGGGAACGAACAAAATTCTCAGATTATTTGTTAAGGATGAACAAAGGTTTAAGTTTGGTGGTGTGATAAGGATGAAACTAGTAGTGATTTCCCCTATCACTTGACCTAAAATATTGCTAAATATTGAGTTACAAATGTCCAAAATAGGTCGAATCAGATTACTTTTGTCATTTTCACTAGATTTTGTATAATTACATATTTGTAGCGTTTTTAGGGCTACAACAGGCGCAAAATGAAGCATTTTGGACAATCATGTCAAAGCTAGTAGAAGCCGGCCACTGCACAAAAGTTGCATTTGAACAGAGAAGAATAATTCAGCGCAGAAGTTCCATGAGGATAAATGTTGAACCGTATGAGACACCACTCAGCCGCATATGATAACTGGCAGAAAGCAGTTACAATAGTAACTTGGCAGCCAAGCTCCACTAAGCCCACTAACACATGGAGGATGAATCACAACTCGTCGCTTCATCCTGATAGGAGTATATACCTTAGTAAACTATAAATAGGTTGGATCTAGGGTTTGCTAAGGGAGCCAATTAGAAGAATTCAAAATCAGCCAAGAGATACTATGTCTCTTGTATTTGCTTTCATCGTTCATTTGCCCATTAAAGGCTAATCAACACCTTTCTAGGGTAAAGATTTTAGACAATTCAAAAGTAATAATTTTCGACCTATGTAAAGAAAATAGTAAAAAACTTCTAATGATAAAATTTAGTCTAGTAGATTTTTATATGAAGATGATGTTGTATTGTTTAGATCGAGTGTAAACTTTAAAAAGAAATATATTTATTCATATTACGGATTAATTTGCGTTCATGCATTGTACCAAAGTCTCACTCCTTAATTAATTAGTCCCCACATTGTCCATGGAAAGTTTTTTATAATTCCATAACAATTCAGTGTAAATACGTTCCATGGATGGAAAACATGCATACCTAAACTTTGGTTAAGCAATCGAAATTAAAATATTGTTTGCTGCCTTTGCACTTAATTTGATTTCCTTATGTATTTTATCTTGTATCACTATCTAGTATGGTGCATGAAACCTTGTCCACTTTGGTGATGGACACACCAAGTGTTAGTTTAGGGTTGACAAATTATGGTTTCGACACACCAAGTGAAAGGAAGATGTTTTTTGTTAGAACAAATTTAGGAAACTTAGGAGTCTTGAGATCTATATATAGCGAATGTCGTGTTTTTTTACCTTACTAATGGGTAGACCTTGGTTATTTCAACTATGGAGGGTTACAAGAAAGGGCATAAATGTGAACTTAGATCACATTAGTCTTGGTAATTAGGTTAATCATATAACTTTTTGCATCTAATTAGGATAAAGTTAGGGTACCATGCTCCAACCAGTTCTTAGTTAGTTAGGGTGATGTAACACGAAAGTAGGTAGTATTATTCTGATCAAACCGCATGCAACATCAGTGGTTTAGAACAACTAAATGATTGATTCAACTGAAGAAAATGATGGCCAGAAACGTAGAGCCCTTAGGCCTTAATTAATACTTTGTTAGATGAAAAACTTTTCGAATACAAACAAACTTTTCGAAAATACTAAACAACAATAGTATCGGCTAATACTAAACAACCATTCCTGATTGTTGAATCTGTATCGGCTCTTTGACTGATACAGATTAGTGATACTATCAGTATCACCTGAGTCAGTAACGCCCTCATTCCGTTCCTGATAGGGGATTTTGAGAGGTCACCCCTAAACCGGCCCCGGGTTGGCTTTTCGGTGGGTTGGCAGTACGCCGGTTGTCTTTCTCTCCTGCAGGGTTGTTGTCGGTCCTCGGAGAGGGTCTTGCGGTGTTTTTCGTATCCTTACCTCCTGTGGTGTCTTTGTTGGTTCCCGTAGGAGGAGGATTCGAAACATCTTGCGCCTCCATCGGGTGCTTCAGTGTTGGAGCGAGGTGGCCCCACGGTGGTTGATACGTCCTATCTCCCGAGAAGAGTAGTCCGTATGTGAGAAGTGATTGGACGATCTCGCCCTGCTCGAGATGGCAGTCCGAGATGAGAGTTGAGGAGTAAGGTGGTTGTAGAGATATTCTGACTCTGACCTATGCGATATCTCTGTGTGTGTGTAAAATCTCGACCCCCGCTCAATGGGAATTTTTGTCTTATATATGCTGAATCATAACCGCTCCATAACCGCTATCTCGGTGGTTATCTCGCCTTAAGGCGGTGCAGGTTCATTTCGGGCCGAGTTCGACCTTTGCAGGGCCTTCGGCCTGTTTCTGTGCCTGGGTCTTTTAAGTATCTCGGGCTTTGGGCCTCTTTACCTTGGCTCCAGGCTGGCTCCTAAAAGGAGATCCGAATCGCGGGCTTTCATATGCCTAAAGTTCATTAATAAAGAGCCTTGGGAACATGGCCCTATCAATGAGTGCGTGTTTTTTTATTTTAAAATTATCAATTCCGAATTCAAAATTCGGTACATTCTAAGAAGTGTTGAAATTAAGATTCGGTACACCCCTTACCGCATCTTGTATCGATGGTCACCCTCAAAACACTTCTATGCTGAAGTCAAAATTTGGTACAGAAGGTGCATCGAAAAATCAAGAAATGATATTAGTGTACTCCAAAGAATGCTAAGCCGTTTTATAATTCTAAATTTTTTAATTATGTATATTAAAATTTAATTCAATTTTCATCTTCTCTAAGTTCTTGTATAGTACAGTTCTCTTTATAAAACACCAAATGTTTACTTGTATCTTAGTGGTTAAAGTTGTTCATTGTGGTTGTAGCAGGGGCGGAGCCAGGCTTTTAGACTATGGGGGTCAAACGTAAATATTCAATACGGTTTGGATAGAAATAAATTTTTTCTAGAAACTTGGTTATTTATATTAAAATAATTTTGTTTTTGGATAAAAATAAAAATCACGGGTACCGAATCCCTCGTTCGGTTGAGTGCGTATCCTCTGAGATATCTCAACTTTTGCGTGACTGACGTGTCCGGTGCCTATTTGGGGACAGCGCGGGGGCCAGTGTTATTTGTGCTTCGAGATCCGTGTAGAACTTATTTGAATGGTTGAGATTTTCCATAAAATCACGCAAAGTTTGAGAGATCTCAGAGGATGCGAATTTCGTTCGGTTACCCTTCCCTATGCCGAATTTGATATCCAGTCCCCCCCCACATAATATTAAAATGCGCGTCTCACCTCTTCTTTCTCTCTTTCTTCTTCCACCAACAACCATGACGGGCCTTTTTAAAAAAAGAAAATTGCACTCTTCACTCATATATTTTCGATTCTAATCACGTAGACCTGTATATATTTCGAAGAAGATTCATAAAAGTTTTCGATCTACAGATTTTGCTAGGCATGTTGTTTTTATTTATTTATTTTGTAAATATTATGAATTATGAAATTATTTTGTAGCGGAAATTTAGTTTTTTGTTGTGTGAATATTTATTTGTAGTGTAATTTTTTTTTTTGCAGTGTAACTTAATTATGGTTTAATTATTTGTAGTGTAAATTTAGTTTTTTGCAGTGTGAAATTTGCAGGTTGGTGTCTTCTATTTCACGTCTATGGTACACATTTACCACAACATGAGACATTTCTTAAAGCAAAAATTTAACAATCAACACTCCAAATTTTTTCATTTTACAATGTAAAATATTAACATAATTGAAAAAAAAAATAATACAATCTTCAAACGAGTATCACAAGCACAATGCCGGAAACGATCGATAGATTACAGACTTCTTACCACTCAATCGGTAGACCTTCGTTTTGTGCTGGAAGAATAAGGAAAATGGTGACTGGGAGTGCGAGGGAGAAAAATGAGGTATTTATAGAAAAATCCTAAAATCAAATCAGATTAAAAATAATATTATATAAATATTTTATTACAAAAAAATGACAGCACAAAAAAAAGCCATATACCGAAGTCAAAATTCGGTACAAGGGGTGTACTGAAATATATTTTCAGCAGAGATAACTAAAAATTTTAGAAAGGGGAACTGAAAAATAAAATGTATAATGTAGTAGGTAGAATTTGAACTCAAGTTTTCCTACAACCCAGGTGCGAATCTACCCTTAATGAATGGGGGTCAATTGCCCCCCATTCATTTTGAATTTTTATTTATTTATATCTTATTTTAATATAGTTTAAAGTAAAATATTAAGAATAGTGTGAAATTGATCCTCATTCGTAGTAGAAAATTTTATATGCTTGACCTCCATTTACGTTTGACCCTCATAGTCTAAAAGTCTGGCTCCGCCCCTGCTACAATCACAATGAACAACTTTAACCACTAAGGTACAAGTAAACATTTGATGTTTTATAAAGAGAACTGTACTGTACAAGAACTAAGAGAAGATGAAAATTGAATTAAATTTTAATATACATAATTAAAAAATTTAGAATTATAAAACGGCTTAGCATTCTTTGGGGTACACTAAGATCTTTTCTTGATTTTTCGATACACCTTCTGTACCAAATTTTGACTTCAGCATAGAAGTGTTTTGAGGGTGACCATCGATACAAGATGCGGTAAGGGGTGTACCGAATCTTAATTTCAACACTTCTTAAAATAAAAAAACGCGCACTGCATGTTGTTTTCTTATTAATTTTTTAATAATGGTTTATAAAAAAATTCCTTAATCACACCCACCGAGGCACCGACGGCTCGTACCACCTCAATGGAAGATTATTTATTTGCATTACCATACCCATTAGAGAAACTTGAGAATAACTAAAACCAATGTCGTCAAATTTTAAATAATAAGCCAATTTCAAGTAAATTCTTTCATGGTGTTAGACCATGAGCCTCGTCTCCTTAACCATGGAAAAACCACAAGCTCATGTAATTATCTTCATTTTTCCAGCCCAAGGCCACAACTCCCCTTTTCTCTCCCTCGCAACTCGACTCCACCATTATTGGCCCAGCTTGACCATAACTCTCGTTTCAACCCCTCGTAACACAAGTCTAATCCGATCTTCCCTTCCTCCCGATTCACGTCTCCGGCTCCATTCCCTCCCTTTTTACCCTGCTGATCATGGCCTTCCAGCCAGTGCCGAATCCTTCGCTGACCTCCCTGTACACCAATTCATCACCTTGTTTAAAGCTACCGAAACTCTCTACCCTGCTTTTGATGATTTCGTCTCTAGTCTCGTTTCGAATGCGTCAAACGATGCTCCCTTGTGCATCGTGACCGACTTTTTCCTCGGTTGGACAGTTGAAGTGGCACGCAAATACAAAGTCTTTCATACTACCTTTCTCACCATGGGTGCATTTGGAGGGGCAGTGTTCTTCTCTCTGTGGTGGAACCTTCCTCATACACTGACAGACAGTAATTCATTCTCGCTGCCAGAATATCCAGAGGTTGTAATGGACCGATCACAACTGCCAAAGGATTTACTAGAAGCAGACGGCACAGATGAATGCTCTCAATTTTTGAAGAGACAGATCAAGGTTTTGCACGAGACCGATGCAGTACTGATAAATACTGTTGAAGAGTTTGAATCGGTTGGTCTAGGTATGCTTAGAAAAACCCTCAAATTACCAATCTGGCCTATCGGTCCACCACTAGCTCTGGCCAATCAACCATCTTCTTCAAAATCTGAAGATGAAACTGCAATCATGGCATTTCTAGACTCACAACCACAAGAATCAGTGCTTTACATCTCTTTCGGGTCTCAGAACACAATTCAACGGGAACAGATGATGCATCTAGCACAAGGTCTCGAGGGCAGCGGTTGCTCTTTTATTTGGGTCATCAGGCCTCCAATTGGATCTGATCTGAGGGGCGGGTTCAGAGATGAATGGCTACCTCATGGCTTCAAGGACAGGATCAAGCAAAAACACATAGGGCTACTCATTCACGGGTGGGCCCCACAGTTAAAAATTCTCGGCCACAGATCGACTGGAGCATTCCTCAGCCACTGTGGATGGAACTCAATTCTTGAGACCATGGGCCATGGAGTACCCATCATCGCTTGGCCACTCGGCGCAGATCAAATATTCAATTCAATGATGTTGATAGAGTTGGGTTTAGGTGTTGAACTCGCAAGAGGCATGATGGAAAGCTCGGGGCCAACAAAGGCGAAGGTGGAGGAGGTGGTGGATTTGGTGATTGGGCCCGATGCGAAGGATATGGAAATCAGGAGACGAGCCAAGGAGTATAGAGATGTGATGAACATGGCATGGGATGAGGAAGGAGGCTCTTCCATGGAGAGCTTGCAACAGTTTGTGCAATCGATCAATACGGCAGCTGGAAACCAATGAGCTAGTTTGTCGTTGTTCTACTGGAAATTGTTGTTGCTGTTATTGTTTTACTGGTACTTGTGCTGCTGCTTATCAGAGGCTGATCTATGGGTGACTGGCTGAGGCGCCAGGCTTTTATTTATTTCACCATTAATAGGATTTTCATTTGTGCTGTTATTAATTTGAACTTGCTACTTCGATGTTTCTTTGAAGGTTGTTAGATATAAAAGATCGTTTCCACCCAAGTTGGAACTTTGAAAAAAATGGTACGCAGACACTGGTTTCATTGCAGAAATCATTTAGTAGATCGCACTATTCAAAATGACCAAACAAACATATGCAATTAGAAACCTTAATACATTAATTTTATTTTTATGTAGCATTGAAAAAAAAAATTAATCATGTGGCATCAAATTTGAAAAATGCCCTTTGTTAGCATAAACACTGTTTTTTTTTAAATGCTACAGAAAAAAAATGGACAACATACCTAGTTGAGCTGATGCCTACTTAATCAAAGAATGGAAGCTACATTGTTATATTTGAATTAACATTTCTCAGCTTCCCAATTTAAAAGCATCTACAAAAAGTCCCAAACAGACCCTGGCTTTCCAAAAATTTACCATAACAACCAACTTCTGTAACCTTCCTCCTACCATTTTCGCGTCTACTGGTTTTCCATACATCAGCATGCCAATACCTTCTATGGCCGCAACAACCATACCAGCCACCAGTACATCCCAGTCTCCAGTTTGACCTAAAATGGTTGCTAAAGCATTGGCCGTGTAAAACCCTAGGAGGAGGAGAAATATTTTCATCGGAAAAAATTTTTGTGCGGAGTTGAGTTTGCCAAGGAGTTGGGTTGCAGCTTCTCTGACAAGTGTACCCAGTCGGGTTGTGCCAAGAGGTGAGTTGTCGTCACCTCCATTGGGGCTTAGATTAGGGTTTGTGTTGGGAGATGAATCAGCATTTAATGCAAATGCTGGTCTCCATTTGTAGCCTCTTGTCTGATATCTATACAAATTGGAAAAACAAAATCACTCTCGTCAATAAGCAATTGTAATTTTCTCAGAATATTGAGTTAGAGCCTACAATAAGTATTATTTTTCACCAAACTACTACCGGCTGGTGGAGGGTTCAAAAATAAATTATCAGTGAGCAAAACAATCATATGGTGTATAACCATGGTTTGGAAAATCGGCGAATTCCGAGTCAACTCGGAATCGGCCGTGTCCGATCCGATTTTCACCCGAGTTTCTCGCCCGTGCGATTTTTCGGCAAAACTCGGATGAACAGTGCTTGACTCGGCCGAGTTAGCCGATTTTTTGGCCGAGTCAAGACGATTCAACCGAGTTTCACCCGAGTCTCGCCGATTCAAGGCAAAAATGGACGATTTCAGACAGAGTCGACCGAGTGAAGCGAGTCTGCACAATTCCAGACAGATTCTCACAATTTGGGGCGGCCTGTTCTGCATTTTTTTTGTTCAATTTGGTTTTGCTATGTATCTAGGGCGAAATCAGAGTAGGTCCGATGCCCATCGGACCTACCTTGGTTCGATGGGTGTAATGACCATTCGATCTGCATCAAGATTCGTGTGATCTGTATCAAAATCTGTTTCCATGCACATAGATCTTGATGCTAATCATACGGTCCTAGAGCTAATTGAACCTAAAAGTAGGTCCGATGCCCATCGGACCTACTCCTATCTCATCTAGGGCAAAGGAAAGGGCAAACGGGTTGAAATCGACCCACGTGGATGTCGCGAAGAAGAAGAAAGAGATATGGGCAGGTCGGTCAGTTCGGAAATGAGCTCGGGCAACGAAATATTAAGAAGAAATGAGTTCGGAAATGAGCTCGGTCAGTTCTGAAATCAGCGAATTATTTTAGTAATTTACGGGAGAGAGAGAAACGAAGCTTGTCCATTCAACCTCAGCGAATTAAAAAAATTCTTTTTACAATTTCAACCTTTAAATTTTTTAAGTTTGTAAATCAGTCCCAATAATAATTAAAAGAAAATTTTCTACTTCTAATATGTCACAAAATTATGTACTTCGATTATTATTGATTTAAATTGCCAAATTAATAATTCATAAGCATTTTGTTAGATTAATCACATATTTACATAGTTTGGTTATTTTGTTTACTTAATTAAATCTACATTTGTTAAATTTAAATTCTAAATCTAAAACATGTAAAACCCTTAATTGATATAATAATAAAAAAAAATATATACTAATTCATATAATAATGTAAAACCCTTAATTGTTTTAATACAGAGGATGATGAGATGATTCAGCCAGCTCGGCATAACTTATGGCAATAAAAAATGTGTTTTATTTGTAATGCTTGTATTACATTACATAATTAGTAGATTATTTGAGTGCAATATTTTATTTTAACATAGTTTTTCTACAAATTATTTTTTACCAATTTTTTTCTATTTTTTGCTTACAATACAAGTTTCTGGCAAAAATATCCGAGTCACCAAGTCAACTCGGCCGATTTCAGCGGATTCATCCGATTCCGATTCCACGGTCAAGAATCCGATTCCGATTCCGATTCCGATTTTCAGAACCATGTGTATAACAAAGAGTACAGTATCCATTTTCTAAAGTTTTAATTTGGAATAATGCGTGTTTTTTAGGCCTCTTAGTTGAATTAAGCTAACAAAAAATCTATAATTTGATTGGTAATGGCATATTGGAATCTAATCATAGAAGCAGTACCAATTTTCACCGTACTAGCTGTACCAGCTACAGAAGTATGGCAGCAGTGGAATCTGATAATAAAATGTACCAGATGGCAGTTCCATCCGCAGGTAGAGAACATAAATTGAAGATCAGATAAAAGGTGTAATTTAAAAGACATGCAATTAGACCGACAACAAATATAAAAGTTGCTCCCTTTATATGTCATTTTGTCTAAGTTTCGCTCAAATCAATATTGAAAGGCAGATGCTAAGGTAAAACCAGAATTAGAAAATCACCTATTTTGCAACTCGAATTAAGATAGTACACTTCCCTTCGCCATAATTCGAGGAACTAACACGAAGTACAAAACCAGAAATTAACTCCCTCTTGAAAATGTACTTGTAACAAATCCCATCTCTTTCGCTCAAGTTAGAATCTGACCTTAATCGGGTGAAAGGTCTGAAGCTCGCGCAAACCTTGATAGGATCGATTTTTAAATATAAAGGAAAATTTGATATAATTTAGTAGTGGAAGAGATAACACTCTATGACAGAAATTTAACTTCTATTCTTAATATTATCTTACTCTTTGTTATTTTGCAAGTTCTGAGGAGAATTCTATTTTATTAAAAACTTGTGTATCATTTTAAAGCGAAACTTGTGTATCATTCTATTTTATGAAAAATGTAAAGAATTTTATAATTTTAAAACTCAGATAGAAACGGAAACTTAGATGTAATTTAATATAATAAAGCGACAAACTAAGCTAGAAAGGAATGCTATTTTTTTGTTGTAAGTCCGTAGGCGATATTTCATTAATCAGAATAAAATTAGTTACACATCATTTCGTACTAGTATATACAATATATGTACTAGTACTTAAAATATTACAACTGAAACCCCTTTACAAAAGTGACAAGAAAAATTAGAAAAAAACAAAACTATGGATTACTGCGCTCAGATCAATAGATAGTGAGCCCGTAGGATTTTATGTGCTCATGCTTAGATTGGTAGGTTGTGAACCTGCATAATTTCTTGTCGTTAGCACAAATCAGTGTTGTTGTAATCAAGACGAAACAAGTGTCCCTTCGTGCTCAAATAAGGTTTTTGCTTGAGTTATTTAAAAGGAAATACAGAGGAAGGAGATAGGAAGAAAGAATGAGAAGAAGAGAGGGAGGAGGAGGAGAAAAGGGGTCACCATCAGCACATCATCATCATCATTAGCCATAAACATACCTTATTTATATATAGATATACTAGATACTAGTAGAGGTGGGGCGAATTCACAACCCCTCAACCGAACCCGGTGAATCGAGACAAGCGAAAAGAAATGAGACAGGGTGACGAGCAGTGACCAAATTCGTCAGACAGAGCAGAGAAGCCGAGATAGGACGGTGGACCACTAGTGGAAAAACGCACATCAGCATCGGCCTATTAGGATCGGACTTTTCAAAATTCGATGCTGATTTATATCTGAATCGGGCTTTATAAATAACTGATCTTGAAAGGGACTATCAGAATCGGTTCTATATATTAAACCGATACTAAAAGGGTTGGCCGAATCAGGATCGGTTCTTTACAAAAAACCGACTCTGATTGTGTCCTTATTAGCATCGGATCTTTATAAAAGCGATTCTGATTGTTTTTAGCGTCGGTTTTCTAAATAACCGATTCTAATGGTATTTTTTAGCATCAGTCTTCTTAATAACCGATTCTAATAACTGGGGTCTCATTTTTATTTCGCGTTTAGGGTTATTTCATTTTCGGAACTTAGCTGTTTGCCTCTCTCTCGCTCTTTTCTGTTTGCCTCTATGCTTGCGATTTTCACAAACCTAGGTGAGGCTCCGAGTCAGCTAGGGTCAGCTTGCGATTTTCACAAACCTAGGGTCTCGCTCTCCGACTCCGAGTCAGCTGTGAGGTGAGGCGGCGGTGAGGCGACTCCGACACCAACCACCCTCTCTTCCTGGACGGCCATGAGGCGAGGTAGCTGTGAGGTGAGGCACCTTGGACGGCCGTGAGGCGAGGCACCTGCGAGGCGAGGTAGCTGTGAGGTGAGGCGGCGGTGAGGCGACTCCGACTCCAACGACCCTCTCTTCCTGGACGGCCGTGAGGCGAGGCAGCTGTGAGGTGAGGCGGCCGTGAGGCGACTCCGACTCTCTTCGCATCGCAGATCGAATAATAAGGTTTGTTTCAATCTACTCGTGTACCTTCTTTTTTTTCCTTTGATTTAATTGTGTAGGTGTTAGTCATGCGGTTTTGATACTCACTTCAATTGGAGAGAGTTTAATTGAACTTTTGTAACGCAAGAATTTTTTAGTGAAATTTTGCTTTATCAGGGATAATTTAGTGAAATTTCAAATTGAACTATAATTTTGGATTTCGATACAATCCAGTACATACTAATTGTAAATGTACAGCTGAAATGGCTCTTGTAGTCTAATTAATTTCTGTAAATGTACAGCTGAAATGGCACAAGGATGCCGGGAGCATACAAATAGACGGAGATCATTATCATCTCACTCAGTTGCATTGGCACGCTCCATCTGAGCACACAATCAATGGCAGGAGGTGAATTGTTATTTCATTAAGATAGATAATTCAAAAAAATCATATGAAAATTATCCCTCTCAAACTATGGGACATACCTGGAGCAGTTTATAAGAAGAAGATTGTGATGGAAAGAAGATTGTTTAATGAATTAATTATACCCTTCTTGCTTTGCTGGTATATGTCAAAAGAAAATGTTTTCTCTCTCTGTTTTAGTTGCCTTATTGTTTATATGGATGGATAGGATTTTGAAAAGAAGCTTTAATTTTAAATTTATGCAGCTGGAACCATACATCAAGGAGATTGCAAGCAACAATCATGAACCGAGGGGGTAGTTTGGACAATTGTCAAAAAGGTTGGTATCAGAAAATTCTACAAACTTGCATTTAGATTTAGTTTCTTCTGTTATTTGTGTTTTGATTCTGCTTTAGTTTTAGTTTGGTTGTTTTGAGACGAATTAATGGTTTGTGTTATGGTTTCTAGATAAGGACTGTATCCAGAGATCAGGTACATTTGCTAAAAGATGCCATTCATGAAGTAAGTTTACTGATCTGTAATCACAAATTTTCTAATTTTTTTTTGTATATAATTTTTTTTTGTATATAATTATAATAAGAACTTTCATTTATTCAATTCATCATCAATATTAAGGATTATAAAGTGGAGGACGCATGTGCAATATGTCTGGAGGCCCCGTCTGTTGGAGCATTTGTGCGGCATTTGCCATGCATGCACGAATTTCATATAGAGGTAAAAATTTAGCACATTATTTTTCTTTCTTACATTTATATTTTTTTACAATTTCCTTTTTATTGAATAAAGGAAACTTTATTTATCAGTATAAGTGCTATTTGCCTATTCAATAAATATAACATACAATTTCATTGATACCACCCACCAAATAAAAAAATAGAAAAATATGGGAGTGTATGGTTATGTAGTCCTTGAATCAGAGGTAGAGGTTAGAGGCAAATATGTCCTTGTTAGATAAGCTATTAATGTGATCCATTATTTGTACAGTGCATTGATAGATGGCTAAAGATAAGGAGTTGTCCAATCTGCAAGGTATCTATAAACTGAAGCACTTGGCTGAGGCCTTTTAGAAAGACAAAATGGAGTTCTACTGTGAAGTCACCTTTTTTTGTTTTGTTTCAAAAATAGCTACAAACTGAAATTTGGCTTTGAGATTGTTACATCTTCTAAAGATGGTTATCTGTAACATTATTTTGATTGGCTGATATAGTTTGATTAATTGTTGGAATTGTGATTCTTGAATATTATTTTGATAATTCTTTTGTTTGTGATTATGGCATATTAATTATTGACCAAAAAAAAAAAAAAAAAAAAAATTAAAATTAGCATCGGTTATCTACAGTAACCGATGCTAAAAGTGTGAATTAGCATCGGTTATTTATAAATAACCGATGCTAAAAGTGTGAATTAGCATCGGTTATTTGTAAATAACCGATGCTAAAAGTGTGAATTAGCATCGGTTACTGTAGATAACCGATGCTAATTTACACTTTTAGCATCGCCTGTTCAACCGACCCAGATTAGTACCGCATTTGCGACGCCTGGGTCAGCGTCGCCTCGGGGTCCGATGCTAATGTGCGTATATAACCGACCCTGATGTGTGTTTTTCCACTAGTGGACTCTCAAACCCCCTAATCACCTCACTGTGGCCTTATGCGATTCTAATGAGGGAGCGGAGGTCCCGATGGAAGGAATGCTATTGATGATTAATGCCAAAAATGCTCAAGTATTACCATTTACCAGTATACCTTATTGGGCCTGGCTTGCTTTATTTTAATTTATCTTGGCCCAGTTTTTTGGTGGGCCGACCATTTAAATTCCCTTTCATTTTGAGTCCCGTTTTGTTTTTTTTTTTTAAATGATAAGGGCGATTTAAGGAAACCCAAGTAAACTTGCAACTGAAAAGTTTAACATATGATAGCAGGGGAAAAATGATAAATTCAATATATACTTCATAACAGATTAATAATAAGTTAAATAAAGAAAAGAGGAAAACAAAATATATTAAATTTTAATGGGAATATAACATCTTATGATGTCACTAAAGATACTGATAATTTTAGATGTTTGGATAGGTACACTACATATATTTACCTAAAAGAATATATTTATATAGATAGTGACCCAAATGTTTGGATAGGTACACTACATATATTTCAAATGAACAAATTAAAGAAGGAGAGAGAAGCTGAGTGGGGAGGTGTTCGATTCTCCCTCACAACTTTGTAGTCTCTATGAAAGTTTTTAAAAAGAGAGAGAGAGAGAGAGGAAGGGAGGGACGGGGGAGGACATTTGAGTATTAAGAAAATATTAATCGTTAGTGTCATAACTTCAAGGTATTATGAAATCTATGCCTTAAAATATTGAAATTAGATTTAGATGACTTTAGACTAGGACTAATTTTTTTTGAAAGAATTTAAAGGATTAATGTTTAAAATTGTCTGCATGGCAATATTATGGTCCGTTTTTTTTCTCTTGAAGGCTATATATTTTTATTATAAATCGGAAAAATTATTGTCAAGACGGCAAAATTTTGTCTTAAAGTATTGATTAAATTATTTTCATGTTGCTAGTTTTAAACAATTTAATCTCATTTTTCGGAGTTGCTATACTCTTCCGAAAAACGTAAAAGAACTTTTATTATAATAATTATAATATTATTGTAATAATGTTTGTGATAGTCTAATAGCCTTAAATTTATTATTATTATTATTATTATTATTATAAATTCAACTATCACATATTCAAAAAAGAGTAGGGTTAAAATGCACCATTGGTTTTGTGCTCCAATCATATTCCACATTCTCATCTTCGTTTTCAAAGTCCCAACAGTCGATCTGAACTACTTACCATCATCTTCGTATTAAAATATACTTGGAGACCAAATTTTATATTTGGAATTTTTTTACTATTTTTTTAGATAAGTACAAAATCATTGTTTTCAGAATATTCTGGACCATCCAAAACAATGATTTTGTACCTCTCTAAAAAATAATGAAAAAATTCCAAAAAAATATAAAATTTGGACTCCAAGTACATTATAATATGAAGATTATATTGAGCGGTTCGGATCGATTGTTCGAACTTTTAAAATAAAGATAAAAGACGTGGAGCATGATTGGAGCATAAAACCAATGGTGCATTTTAACTCTACTCTTCAAAAAATTTAATTATAATATTTATTATTATTTTTTTGGTGAAAAGGCTTGTAGGCTATCATTAAACAAAAAAGTACAGTACATGGGAGCTACAATACTAGTAGCAGCATTCAAGCATAGAAAATAATACATTTGGTACATGCCCAAATAATAGATTTGATACCCTTATCAGTACATATAAGTAGACACTCTATTATAGAAGTAAGCAAGGAAAGACAAAGTACTGATGCATTCCAATTGTTCATGCTCAGATAGAGATGAGTGAGCCAGCAATTATCCTTGCCCTTAGCAAAACATGATTAGTGAAAAAAAGCGAGCTTTACGTTTCCAGAAGTCATACAACCCATTCCCTATATTATTAGAGAAAGAGGGATAGAGAAGAAGGGGAAATAAGAGGCAGATAGAAAGAAGGGAGAGAAAGAAGAAGCAAATAGAACGAGGAGAGAGAAAAAAAGCAAATAAAAAGAAGAGAGAGAGAGACTTGGGGAATGAGGGAGAGCAGGAAAGACCATAATCACAACAACCCAAGCATAATATCAAGCAACACACAAACATATAAGATAGTAAATAGGGTACATTTGGATTGAGAGTGAGGTTAGTGAGAATAGCTTGCTAGCCCCGAATTCGAAACAGCCGCTAATTCAACATTTCAATGGGTTAGCGGAATAGCGGCTAACCTGAGCTAACCCAAGTGTTGAGAATAACTAATATTTCACCCAAACGTGGAATAGTCGCTAACCCAACTAATCCTGCTATTCCTTGGCACCCAAACGCACTCTCATTAATTCCACTCACTCTTCCATTGCCAAAGAGGAAAATAAGAGCTCAGGAGAAGAGAAGAAAAAACAAACCGCTTGTCTTGGACAATAAGAACCCCCAAAATAGCAAAAGAGATGAGGTGGTGGCCGAAACGAAGAGCAGTGGCCAGATCCACTTGGTGGAAGCGCCTGCTCAAACAGATGTCATGTCAAAGAACGGTAGCCAAATCCACTAGACGGAAGCACCAAAAACAGTAGTCAGATCCACTAAATGGAAACACTTGCTCGGATGGAAAAACATGACCGAGCGAAGGGATGGGCTGGGGGGTGGGGGAGGCATATATATCAAATGTTGACGTTTCATGTTATTTTAAAAAAAAAAACTTCTCATGTAGTTCACGCACCTAATTTCGCCGATCCATAAAAAAATTATTAAAAGGGCATGCGATCGTGTAAGATAATGAAACAGATTAAGTAGTAAGGAAAACAAATTAACTGATTTTGTCTGCTAACGAAAGTCAATATAATTCTGAATATTATTAATTTCTTAAATTGTCGCTCTCTTATTTTCTTAATGAACGGAAGATTTTGGTGCTCGTCATGTAGATTACATTTAATATTTTTCAGAATTTTTTTACTATTTTTTTAGTTAGATAGAAATCACTTAATTTAAAGATTTTAGATCATTCAAAACCGGTTTTTTTATTAATACCCTAAAAAAAAATATCAAATTTGCCCCCGGTTTTTTTTTTTTTTTTTAAAACTACCCTAACCGCCCCCCATGGAGCGGTCCACTATGTCAACCAAACCTCCCCATAGGGGGCCGGTCCACTATCCCTATCTAACCGCCCCCATAGGGGAGCGGTCCGCTATAAAACCCTATAAAATGGGTTTTTCTCTCTCTTCCCCCTCACAATTCACTCTCTAACTTCCACACATTATTTTCGCTCTTTGCTGTTGGCGACTGTCAGGTTTTTTTTTATTATTATTTTTATATTTTTATTTATTCATATTTTTTATTATTATTGTTTTTTAATAATTTATTTTTGTATTATTATTTTATAACTGATAAAAATTTGTTTATTAATGTAGCTCTCAAAATGTTGGTTGCACTGTATGTGGGCAGGAAGTTCGTTCAGGGTGCGGAGGGAGCACATTACACAAAAGATGCAGCCCATGGCTTCGAGGTTAATGAAAACACGTTTTTTTTGAAACTTAAACAAAAGTTATACAAAAAGATTGGTGTAAACTCCAACCAGTATGACATAGATTTAGCTACTCGAATTGAGACACGAAGGGGGGTTGGTAGATCTTATTATGTAAGGTATCCAATAATAGATGATAATTTATGGAGAGGTGTTTACAACACTTTTGATCTCCAAGCACATTTTAATGTAGAGATCATGTTGAATGGTTTGGATCGACTGCCTGGACTTTGAAAATTACAAAACCGAATTGTTGTAAGATGTTGTAACTTACAAATGTTGTAAGTGGATCCCCCTCATATCTAAATGAAGATCTATCGAAAGAACAATAATTTCAGCCAGTTAAAATTTCAAATCAGTTGATGTACGTACAGTAAAACATATATCAAACGTCAACAGATTTTCATGACCGAAAATGTGAATAATATAGATCATGCTTATGATATTTGATATCAAACTTAAGCGTTATTTTTTATGATTATCACGGTTGTTAAAGTAAAACATTCTCAAATTATTCCCTAATTATATTATGACTAGTATTAGTTTCATAAGGCCAACTTCAAGTCTTCAAATAATTTCCAACTAGAACTTCAACCTAAGTCTTCATAATTAGAGAAATATCTCGTTGTGTAGACTCGGTTAGGCTACATGTAGTGTGGCACCTATAAATGCTTGTCAGATGTATCATGCATGCCTTGCATGCACGCGTGTTGCGAGCTAACAACGTCATGTCATTTTAATTCCAGAATATGTTTTATCCACGAGGATAAAAGTATCAATTGTAGCGATACCCAAAAGACTAGAATTTCTATCAGCTACCATCAGCAATAGTCATTTTTACCATCGTGGATAAAACAATTCTATTCCTCTGCCTCTTGACGTCTCCCCCTGCATATAGAATGCCTTGTCATCACTTCTTTCTTCTGATTTGGATAGTCTTGATTCATGTGTCTGCAATGATCCCATGAGTTTATCAAAGGTGTATGTTGTGAGATCCTTTGATTCTTCAATTGCTGCCACCACATGGTCAAACTTCGTTGTTAGACTTCTTAGCACCTTGGCTACCACGGTTTGCTCTGAGATGGTGTCTCCATATGCTCTGATTTGGTTGACAACTGCTTGTACTCTTCAAAGAAAATTCTGCACCGACTCTTCTTTGTTCATCTGCAATGTTTCAAAATCTCTGCGTAGACCTTGAAGCTTGATTGCCATAACACGAGAGCTTCCTTGAAATGCTGTTTTCAAGGTTGACCATGCCTCCTTTGCATTGGTGGCTGTTGCTATTTCCGAGAAGATTGTGTCGTGTACTGCTTGTTGAATAAAGAACAAAGCTCTTGCATCTTTCTTCATGGTTTCTTGCAGATTGGGATCTGTATTGGGAACTCCATTTTCAACCAAGTCACATAGGCCATGCGATTTGAACAAGGTTGACATCTTAATACTCCAAAACTCAAAATTCTCGCCTTTGAAGAGAGGGATAACTGGTTGTGTGACATTCACGGTATTGTTGCTGTTTTCAGCCATTGAAAACGCCCCAAGTTGATCAACCTGGCTCTGATACCACTTTGTTGGATTTGTTGAAGAGTAAACAGAGGAAGAAGGATTGACACAAATAATTCTACTTCACCTTGATTAATAATTCGATTACAACATGCTGAATTTATAGCCCTACAACAACTAAATTTGGATCATCCAAGTTTAATTAGTACCCCACTACCTTATTCTAAACTTAATACCCACTACCTATCCACCTATTACAAGCAGTCCCTGAAATAGAGCTATACCCGCACCTATCCTGCTGTTACAAACAGTAGCTGCTTGACTAATTATAGAACCCACTACACCTACACGCTCCTAGATAGCAATCTAAATATAAAGAGCCAATTTTGGAACAACTCTCAACAGCACTCTAAATATGTAAAGCCAATTTTGGATCAACTTTCAACAAAGAGATCTACATTATTCTAGTTGTACTGTTATAGTAACCAATAGAATAATCTGTTGATATTCAAATATCTGTTTGTAATTAGAACCGATATAAATATAACAAACTTCTTTTGTCGGTTGTGTGTTGAACTGATAGAATATAGCGATTTTTCGCACCGCTTCACTGCAGGTCTTTAATTTTCACATTGCCCCTGTCTAATCAAAATTATGTCCTGACTACTTAGTAATCGTGCGATCAAGTTTTGGGTCAAGTTTCACATAGTTTTTCAATTTTGGGCTTATGTTGCAAAAATTCTTGTTTATGATGCAGTTTGAACTAAAATTTCATTAAAACTAGACTGTATAAGATTCGACATATCTAAAAAGAAGTGCCAATATGGCCCATGGCATGATGCCTTTTGGCTACAAAAGGTCTCCAATATTGCATCTCCAATAAAAATACATGGATCAACATTTTGTGCATACATAATAGAAAATAAAAATTCTCCTTAAAAAATATATGTCCAAATTTAAAAGAATGTATTTATACATAAAAAATAAGTTGAATCTGTATATCTTTATGCGAATCTCCTTTTCTGTAGTAGTGTCATGTTAAAACTGAAAATCAATTTTGTTAAAATTATTGAATCTTATATGAATTTACGATAGCTTTGATACCAAACGTTAGATATATTTAAAATCGTAACGTGTAGTGCAATTATAGAACACAAACAATTCAGAATCCATGAATCCAAAAAAAATAACAAACGTAATTTATATCTTACAGTTCTGGAGTGACAACATCGTTAAGCGGAAGCGTAAATGCCGATCTTCAATGTTTTTCCTCAGACATGATGATGGATACTTTAAGCGTTTTTCTTTTACTTTTCGATTTCTATAAAATATTTTATGAACGACGTTTTACAGTATGGGGTGCGTCCAAATAAGAGAAGAAGTATTTAATAACACTGTGACAACATTTGGGACCAATATATTTTTTTATAAATAGCAATCTGAATATTTTGCACCCAAAATTACTCGTGCATTTTTATTAATTCTGTAAATGAGATTGGTGCACAATAATAACATAGGCCACATAGTTATATAAAAACTATCATAGGATACTGGGATCATAAAAACGGACAAGAAATAAAAACAAATTAAAGCAAACAAAAGATCACAAACAACAATATGGGAAGTAGCTAGTAGTACTGGAAACAAAAATACGACACCGGTTTGACATAACGATTGACATAACGAAACAATCCCAGAACGAATTTTGGTGATGAACATTCACACTGCCCCTAGAGTCCAAGGTCGAACTGCGGAGTAGAATGCATGTATATCAAGCTCCATAATATTCCCATCGCTTCGTTGTTCCAGGAACTTTTTGTATATGATGCCTTCTGCCAGACAGAACTCTCCGGTCCCTCCGACAATGGCCCACTCACCCTCTTCAACAACAGGCCCCATCACCTGAAGCGACGACCCCTTGAACCTGTTTGATATGTCATGCATATATAGGTTTCGTAAGTTACACTACTTGTGCGTCAGAATTCAAATCATGCGGTATGTACGTACCTGACAATATCCCATTCATCAAGGCACCCAAAATGTTGAAAATAGGAAATTAATTCATGCAATTCATATCAGCTCTAAGTTTCTAACTTAAGTACATACCTGGTATCCTCGAACACAATGCTCAAATAATTTTGATATTTTTGTGAGCTCATTCCAGTCTGAATATGCAGGCCCTGTGCACGCGCAATGACTTTCGCATCGGTGCCGAGTCCATCGTACAAGGTCCAATCATTAACGGACATTGAACCAAATGAATTAGGAAGTTTTGGGTCTACTATTCCTGCTTGGTTTTTGTTTGCTCCCAGAGGCGTGTGGTGCAAGTACAAGTGGAAGTAGAGCTCATTTTTCTGGAGTGCAGAAACAGGAGCGATGTTGAACGTGGATTTGGTCATGGCTATATATGACTGTTGGTGCAAGGAGGAGAGAATCAAGCTAGGTTTCAAGATTTTCTATTTGTTGAGAGAAATGAGAGAGGGTGAGAGGGGTATTTATAACCATGTACTCTCTACATTTTTAAAATTAATTTTCGTGATGTGATAGTGCTCTAGTTGATCTGTCAGTCTTCTAATTATCTAAAACAACATTAATTATCGAGTTAATTTACTTTAGAAAACTGGTAGTTCTTCTAATTTAAAACAGGTGTGTTTTAAATTAAGCTTGTTATTTTAGACAATTAGAATTTGTACAGAAAAAAAATTAAGACTAAGAAAATTAAGCTGGTAGTTTTTTCATGTATGGTGTAAGGTTATCTCCGATCGCCTTCTTGGTGAAAGTATCGCCTCTCTTGCCTTACTCCTCACGCTAGCGTCACCTATTTATAAGATATGCCTTAGAGAAATACACGTACGGGGCAAAGATTCTTTAGAAATGATAGAAATGCATTATAACAAGAAGGCCCAAATCGACGACATGGAAAATTTTGTGTTCATTTCATCACACATGGATCATACAATAAATGGTTTCATATGTTGTAGGTAATTGATGGTGGGTTGAGTGAGACTATGGTATGTACTATGGATCAATATCTGTATTCTTTAAGTCCAAACAATTGATCTGAATTGTTCAACATGATCTCTATATGAAAAAGTACTTGTAGATTAAATTTTATTGTTTTCAATGGGACTATGAAAATCATAAAAAATTGTGGTTCTCAGTTTAATTTGTCAAGTACCTGGATTTGGGATTTGAGGATTAGAAGAGCTTGATGTTGAAGAGGATTTTTATGCATGTGGTATTTTAGTTATTTTTTTGGCATTAGTCATTATATGTTTTATTGTTGGATCCTCCAATTCTAGTAATGGATTGCCTTCTTAAAAGATTTTGTTCGATCCTCTGAAGAGAAGTCACCACACTAACATGTAAAGCTTAAGATATTTTCAAACTGAGTAATGAGGACCATATCGTGATTTTGTTGGATCCTCTGTATAATAAACGTGTTTATTGTTTTTGTTCTGTTACCAGACCAACCATGTCATGAAATCAGACTTCCAAGACCCCACCCACATGGCTATTTGTACTAATTTGTGGCTGCACATCCAGAGGGCTCCTCCTATTGTTTTTGTATAATAAACGTGTTTATTGTTTTTGTTCTGTTACCAGACCAACCATGTCATGAAATCAGACTTCCAAGTCCCCACCCACTTGGCTATTTGTACTAATTTGTAGCTGCCCATCCAGAGGGCTCTGCCATAAGGAATCTTTACAGGTAAAATGATATAAATAAAACATTTTACCCTAAACCCTAAACCCACATGGCTATTTGTACTAATTTGTAGCTGCACATCCAGAGGGCTCCGCCATAAGGAACCTTTAATTACAAAGTAAATGATATAATTACATATTTACATATGAGTAGAACCGAAAATAAATCTGCTGCAATTGCGAAATGAATGAAGAGTAACCGTGAAATCCTTAAAATCCGAATTCAGCCGTTGAATTTTTTTCAAAAATGCATCTCGAAACAGCTCGTTTTTCTGTGCACGCATCTCGAAACAATTCAACGGTTGGATTCGGATTGTTGGATTTTAGGGTTACTGTTCATGCATCTCAGATTACAGTAGATTTGGATCCGAATAGAACTAGGATGTTCCTAAGTTTATCAAGTTTCTTTGTAAACTCAACATTAAAATATACCGGATTGACTTTAAATGACAAATTCGAATCGTTGAAACTCATCTAGATGCATCTATATGCAAAAAATTTAAACTTTCGAATTAATTTAGTATAAAGTCAAAAGTCAAAATTAGATGGTTCATATATTAACTTTATTGCATTTATTTTTTGAACGTTTTTTGACCACTTGACTCTATACAAAATTGATTCGAAAATTTAAAATTTTTGTATGTAGACGCATCAATCATAACGTAACGGGTTTCAACGGTTCATATTAGTAATTTATAATCAATCCAATAAATTTTACAATTGAGTTCACAAAGAAACTTGGTTATCTTAGGAACACCCTAGTTCTACTCATTACATACTGCATCTATTTGCTATGTAAAAATATACATATTCCAGAGGGTACGATACTTTGTAAATCACAGAACAGTTCATACAATGAATTAATATTTTCATTTGAAAATTCCAACCAATCGATACAAACTGTTAAACATGATATTTATATAAAAATATAATCGCAAACCAAATTTTATATTTTTTAGATAAATAGAAATTCACGTGATCTAAATATTATGGACCATTCGAAAATAGTGAGTTTCTACCTACCTAAAAATCACAAAAACATTATGTACAGAGGATCTAACGTTGAGGTGCCGAGGGAGAGGAGAGGAACCGGAGGAGGCAGGGCTGGGACAAAATCGCGCGAGGGAGAGAGAAATCACTGGTTTGGGGGTTACGAGATGCTTGTATGAAGCGGTTGACGAAATCGCCAGTTCTTTCCCTTGGACCTTGAACAATGTCCAGGAGCATCTCGCTGGTGATCTGAGGGGGCCTGATCACGGTGTACCTTTCCAAGAAGGCCTTAGCGAGGTCTTCAAACTTAGTAATCGAACCTCGGTGGAGGTTCATGTACCAGTCCCAAGCTTCTCCTTGGAGGCAAGTTGTGAAGACCCGGCATGTGATCTCGTCCGTAGCTCCCAAGAGCCGTAATCTCTCCAGAAACCCGTATACAAAGTTGTGCGGGTCTGCGGGCTCCCCGTTACCTCGGAAGCTTGGAAGGAACGTGGGGTATTTAAAGTCTGTCATGGATGCTCCGTATATGTTGGCCGATAGTGGTTCATCCGCAATCCCCATTGGTTTAGAATAGGTGCCTGCTTTTTGGGACTCGATCTCTGCCATCTTAGCGTTGAGTCGGGTTTGGATCAGTTCTTCTACTTGAGTCATGCTAATTCCTCTGGTAGGGGTGGGGGACCTTCGGGTGCGCTTTCTGTCACCTTTTCGCGTCATGTATCTGCCTCGCGGATGGCTACCCTCGCGTTCATAACGAGAGCGAGACTACTTGCGGTGATGTGATCGTCCCCGCTCCCCGCCGTGGACTGATCTTTGTTCCCTTTGAGGTGACGGGTTGCGTTCCACCCCCGCTCCCTGCCCTTGGTCCTTTCCTTGGTTCTCACGCTGGCTTTCCTGCTCGATCGGCTCGGGGCCGTGTTGCGCCGCGCAGTTTTGGGGGTTAGGAGTATCTGTTTCCTGACTAATCGCTGTCCGGACCTTAATAAAGTCGGAGTTAAGGTTTCGGGGCGAGATAGCAGCCTGCAGGTTCTTGGAGAGAGGCTTTGTTGGCTTCGTTGGCGCGGCACACGTGGCTACTATTTGGGCAGAGTGCTGCTGCGCTTGTTGAAGGGGAAGGTAAGTGGGTGGAGCCAGGGGATAAGGTGCTGTAATACCGGGGTGATAGGTTCCTGGAGAGTCTTCCTGGGTCATTTGACCGGGCGGGGTCATATACGGGTATTGTGGCACCGGTGGGCCATATGGTGAGTAGGGGTACGTCCCGTAATAGTATACGGGCGTTTGTGGCTGGTACGAAGCGAAAGGTGGCCGGTATTGTTGTTGTGGTCGGGGCGACATCGGCCTTGTCGCGGTTGCGCTCAGGGGTGGTATTATCGGCGTGGTGCCTGGTGGAACAACCTGACCCGAGGTTGCAATGATAGGGGGATTTTGAGAGGTCACCCCTAAACCGGCCCCGGGTTGGCTTTTCGGTGGGTTGGCAGTATGCCGGTTGTCTTTCTCTCCTGCAGGGTTGTTGTCGGTCCTCGGAGAGGGTCTTGCGGTGTTTTCCGTATCCTTACCTCCTGTGGTGTCTTTGTTGGTTCCCGTAGGAGGAGGATTCGAAACATCTTGCGCCTCCATCGGGTGCTTCAGTGTTGGAGCGAGGTGGCCCCACGGTGGTTGATACGTCCTATCTCCCGAGGAGAGTAGTCCGTATGTGAGAAGTGATTGGACGATCTCGCCCTGCCCGAGATGACAGTCCGAGATGAGAGTTGAGGAGTAAGGTGGTTGTAGAGATATTCTGACTCTGACCTATGCGATATCTCTCTGTGTGTGTAAAATCTCGACCCCCGCTCAATGGGAATTTTTGCCTTATATATGCTGAATCATAACCGCTCCATAACCGCTATCTCGGTGGTTATCTCGCCTTAAGGCGGTGCAGGTTCATTTCGGGCCGAGTTCGACCTTTGCAGGGCCTTCGGCATGTTTCTGTGCCTGGGTCTTTTAAGTATCTCGGGCTTTGGGCCTCTTTACCTTGGCTCCATGCTGGCTCCTAAAAGGAGATCCGAATCCCGGGCTTTCATAGGCCTAAAGTTCATTAATAAAGGGCCTTGGGAACATGGCCCTATCAATGAGTGCGCGTTTTTTTATTTTAAAATTATCAATTCCGAATTCAAAATTCGGTACATTCTAAGAAGTGTTGAAATTAAGATTCGGTACACCCCTTACCGCATCTTGTATCGATGGTCACCCTCAAAACACTTCTATGCTGAAGTCAAAATTTGGTACAGAAGGTGCATCGAAAAATCAAGAAATGATATTAGTGTAGTCCAAAGAATGCTAAGCCGTTTTATAATTCTAAATTTTTTAATTATGTATATTAAAATTTAATTCAATTTTCATCTTCTCTAAGTTCTTGTATAGTACAGTTCTCTTTATAACACACCAAATGTTTACTTGTATCTTAGTGGTTAAAGTTGTTCATTGTGGTTGTAGCAGGGGCGGAGCCAGACTTTTAGACTATGGGGGTCAAACGTAAATATTCTGTACGGTTTGGGCAGAAATAAATTTTTTCTAGAAACTTGGTTATTTATATTAAAATAATTTTGTTTTTGGGTAAAAATAAAAATCACGGGTACCGAATCCCTCGTTCGGTTGAGTGCGTATCCTCTGAGATATCTCAACTTTTGCGTGACTGACGTGTCCGGTGCCTATTTGGGGACAGCGCGGGGGCCAGTGTTATTTGTGCTTCGAGATCCGTGTAGAACTTATTTGAATGGTTGAGATTTTCCATAAAATCACGCAAAGTTTGAGAGATCTCAGAGGATGCGAATTTCGTTCGGTTACCCTTCCCTATGCCGAATTTGAAATCCAGTCCCCCCCCACGTAATATTAAAATGCGCGTCTCACCTCTTCTTTCCCTCTTTCTTCTTCCACCAACAACCATGACGGGCCTTTTTAAAAAAAAAAAATTGCACTCTTCACTCATCTATTTTTGATTCTAATCACGTAGACTTGTATACATTTCAAAGAAGATTCAGAAAAGTTTTCGATCTACAGATTTTGCTAGGCATGTTGTTTTTATTTATTTATTTTGTAAATATTCTGAATTATGAAATCCTTTTGTAGCGTAAATTTAATATTTATTTGTAGTGTAATTTTTTTTTTTGCAGTGTAACTTAATTATGGTTTAATTATTTGTAGTGTAAATTTAGTTTTTTGTAGTGTGAAATGTGCAGGTTGGTGTCTTCTATTTCACGTCTATGGTACACATTTACTACAACATGAGACATTTCTTAAACCAAAAATTTAACAATCAACACTCCAAATTCTTTTCATTTTACAATGTAAAATATTAACATAATTGAAAAAAAAATAATACAATCTTCAAACGAGTATCACAAGCACAATGCCGGAAACGATCGATAGATTACAGACTTCTTACCACTCAATCGGTAGACCTTCGTTTTGTGCTGGAAGAATAAGGAAAATGGTGACTGGGAGTGCGAGGGAGAAAAATGAGGTATTTATAGAAAAATCCTAAAATCAAATCAGATTAAAAATAATATTATATAAATATTTTATTACAAAAAAATGACAGCACAAAAAAAAGCCATATACCGAAGTCAAAATTCGGTACAAGGGGTGTACTGAAATATATTTTCAGCAGAGATAACTAAAAATTTTAGAAAGGGGAACTGAAAAATAAAATGTATAATGTAGTAGGTAGAATTTGAACTCATGTTTTCCTACAACCCAGGTGCGAATCTACCCTTAATGAATGGGGGTCAATTGACCCCAATTCATTTTGAATTTTTATTTATTTATATCTTATTTTAATATAGTTTAAAGTAAAATATTAAGAATAGTGTGAAATTGATCCTCATTCGTATTAGAAAATTTTATATGCTTGACCTCCATTTACGTTTGACCCCCATAGTCTAAAAGTCTGGCTCCGCCCCTGCTACAATCACAATGAACAACTTTAACCAGTAAGGTACAAGTAAACATTTGATGTTTTATAAAGATAACTGTACTATACAAGAACTCAGAGAAGATGAAAATTGAATTAAATTTTAATATACATAATTAAAAAATTTAGAATTATAAAACGGTTTAGCATTCTTTGGGGTACACTAAGATCTTTTCTTGATTTTTCGATACACCTTCTGTACCAAATTTTGACTTCAGCATAGAAGTGTTTTGAGGGTGACCATCGATACAAGATGCGGTAAGGGGTGTACCGAATCTTAATTTCAACACTTCTTAAAATAAAAAAACGCGCACTGCATGTTGTTTTCTTATTAATTTTTTAATAATGGTTTATAAAAAAATTCCTTAATCACACCCACCGAGGCACCGACGGCTCGTACCACCTCAATGGAAGATTATTTATTTGCATTACCATACCCATTAGAGAAACTTGAGAATAACTAAAACCAATGTCGTCAAATTTTAAATAATAAGCCAATTTCAAGTAAATTCTTTCATGGTGTTAGACCATGAGCCTCGTCTCCTTAACCATGGAAAAACCACAAGCTCATGTAATTATCTTCATTTTTCCAGCCCAAGGCCACAACTCCCCTTTTCTCTCCCTCGCAACTCGACTCCACCATTATTGGCCCAGCTTGACCATAACTCTCGTTTCAACCCCTCGTAACACAAGTCTAATCCGATCTTCCCTTCCTCCCGATTCACGTCTCCGGCTCCATTCCCTCCCTTTTTACCCTGCTGATCATGGCCTTCCAGCCAGTGCCGAATCCTTCGCTGACCTCCCTGTACACCAATTCATCACCTTGTTTAAAGCTACCGAAACTCTCTACCCTGCTTTTGATGATTTCGTCTCTAGTCTCGGTTCGAATGCGTCAAACGATGCTCCCTTGTGCATCGTGACCGACTTTTTCCTCGGTTGGACAGTTGAAGTGGCACGCAAATACAAAGTCTTTCATACTACCTTTCTCACCATGGGTGCATTTGGAGGGGCAGTGTTCTTCTCTCTGTGGTGGAACCTTCCTCATACACTGACAGACAGTAATTCATTCTCGCTGCCAGAATATCCAGAGGTTGTAATGGACCGATCACAACTGCCAAAGGATTTACTAGAAGCAGACGGCACAGATGAATGCTCTCAATTTTTGAAGAGACAGATCAAGGTTTTGCACGAGACCGATGCAGTACTGATAAATACTGTTGAAGAGTTTGAATCGGTTGGTCTAGGTATGCTTAGAAAAACCCTCAAATTACCAATCTGGCCTATCGGTCCACCACTAGCTCTGGCCAATCAACCATCTTCTTCAAAATCTGAAGATGAAACTGCAATCATGGCATTTCTAGACTCACAACCACAAGAATCAGTGCTTTACATCTCTTTCGGGTCTCAGAACACAATTCAACGGGAACAGATGATGCATCTAGCACAAGGTCTCGAGGGCAGCGGTTGCTCTTTTATTTGGGTCATCAGGCCTCCAATTGGATCTGATCTGAGGGGCGGGTTCAGAGATGAATGGCTACCTCATGGCTTCAAGGACAGGATCAAGCAAAAACACATAGGGCTACTCATTCACGGGTGGGCCCCACAGTTAAAAATTCTCGGCCACAGATCGACTGGAGCATTCCTCAGCCACTGTGGATGGAACTCAATTCTTGAGACCATGGGCCATGGAGTACCCATCATCGCTTGGCCACTCGGCGCAGATCAAATATTCAATTCAATGATGTTGATAGAGTTGGGTTTAGGTGTTGAACTCGCAAGAGGCATGATGGAAAGCTCGGGGCCAACAAAGGCGAAGGTGGAGGAGGTGGTGGATTTGGTGATTGGGCCCGATGCGGAGGATATGGAAATCAGGAGACGAGCCAAGGAGTATAGAGATGTGATGAACATGGCATGGGATGAGGAAGGAGGCTCTTCCATGGAGAGCTTGCAACAGTTTGTGCAATCGATCAATACGGCAGCTGGAAACCAATGAGCTAGTTTGTCGTTGTTCTACTGGAAATTGTTGTTGCTGTTATTGTTTTACTGGTACTTGTGCTGCTGCTTATCAGAGACTGATCTATGGGTGACTGGCTGAGGCGCCAGGCTTTTATTTATTTCACCATTAATAGGATTTTCATTTGTGCTGTTATTAATTTGAACTTGCTACTTCGATGTTTCTTTGAAGGTTGTTAGATATAAAAGATCGTTTCCACCCAAGTTGGAACTTTGAAAAAAATGGTACGCAGACACTGGTTTCATTGCAGAAATCATTTAGTAGATCGCACTATTCAAAATGACCAAACAAACATATGCAATTAGAAACCTTAATACATTAATTTTATTTTTATCTAGCATTGAAAAAAAAAATTAATCATGTGGCATCAAATTTGAAAAATGCCCTTTGTTAGCATAAACACTGTTTTTTTTTAAATGCTACAGAAAAAAAATGGACAACATACCTAGTTGAGCTGATGCCTACTTAATCAAAGAATGGAAGCTACATTGTTATATTTGAATTAACATTTCTCAGCTTCCCAATTTAAAAGCATCTACAAAAAGTCCCAAACAGACCCTGGCTTTCCAAAAATTTACCATAACAACCAACTTCTGTAACCTTCCTCCTACCATTTTCGCGTCTACTGGTTTTCCATACATCAGCATGCCAATACCTTCTATGGCCGCAACAACCATACCAGCCACCAGTACATCCCAGTCTCCAGTTTGACCTAAAATGGTTGCTAAAGCATTGGCCGTGTAAAACCCTAGGAGGAGGAGAAATATTTTCATCGGAAAAAAATTTTGTGCGGAGTTGAGTTTGCCAAGGAGTTGGGTTGCAGCTTCTCTGACAAGTGTACCCAGTCGGGTTGTGCCAAGAGGTGAGTTGTCGTCACCTCCATTGGGGCTTAGATTAGGGTTTGTGTTGGGAGATGAATCAGCATTTAATGCAAATGCTGGTCTCCATTTGTAGCCTCTTGTCTGATATCTATACAAATTGGAAAAACAAAATCACTCTCGTCAATAAGCAATTGTAATTTTCTCAGAATATTGAGTTAGAGCCTACAATAAGTATTATTTTTCACCAAACTACTACCGGCTGGTGGAGGGTTCAAAAATAAATTATCAGTGAGCAAAACAATCATATGGTGTATAACCATGGTTTGGAAAATCAGCGAATTCCGAGTCAACTCGGAATCGGCCGTGTCCGATCCGATTTTCACCCGAGTTTCTCGCCCGTGCGATTTTTCGGCAAAACTCGGATGAACAGTGCTTGACTCGGCCGAGTTAGCTGATTTTTTGGCCGAGTCAAGACGATTCAACCGAGTTTCACCCGAGTCTCGCCGATTCAAGGCAAAAATGGACGATTTCAGACAGAGTCGACCGAGTGAAGCGAGTCTGCACAATTCCAGACAGATTCTCACAATTTGGGGCGGCCTGTTCTGCATTTTTTTTGTTCAATTTGGTTTTGCTATGTATCTAGGGCGAAATCAGAGTAGGTCCGATGCCCATCGGACCTACCTTGGTTCGATGGGTGTAATGACCATTCGATCTGCATCAAGATTCGTGCAATCTGTATCAAAATCCGTTTCCATGCACATAGATCTTGATGCTAATCATACGGTCCTAGAGCTAATTGAACCTAAAAGTAGGTCCGATGCCCATCGGACCTACTCCTATCTCATCTAGGGCAAAGGAAAGGGCAAACGGGTTGAAATCGACCCACGTGGATGTCGCGAAGAAGAAGAAAGAGATATGGGCAGGTCGGTCAGTTCGGAAATGAGCTCGGGCAACGAAATATTAAGAAGAAATGAGTTCGGAAATGAGCTCGGTCAGTTCTGAGATCAGCGAATTATTTTAGTAATTTACGGGAGAGAGAGAAACGAAGCTTGTCCATTCAACCTCAGCGAATTAAAAAAATTCTTTTTACAATTTCAACCTTTAAATTTTTTAAGTTTGTAAATCAGTCCCAATAATAATTAAAAGAAAATTTTCTACTTCTAATATGTCACAAAATTATGTACTTCGATTATTATTGATTTAAATTGCCAAATTAATAATTCATAAGCATTTTGTTAGATTAATCACATATTTACATAGTTTGGTTATTTTGTTTACTTAATTAAATCTACATTTGTTAAATTTAAATTCTAAATCTAAAACATGTAAAACCCTTAATTGATATAATAATAATAAAAAAATATATACTAATTCATATAATAATGTAAAACCCTTAATTGTTTTAATACAGAGGATGATGAGATGATTCAGCCAGCTCGGCATAACTTATGGCAATAAAAAATGTGTTTTATTTGTAATGCTTGTATTACATTACATAATTAATAGATTATTTGAGTGCAATATTTTATTTTAACATAGTTTTTCTACAAATTATTTTTTACCAATTTTTTTCTATTTTTTGCTTACAATACAAGTTTCTGGCAAAAATATCCGAGTCACCAAGTCAACTCGGCCGATTTCAGCCGATTCATCCGATTCCGATTCCACGGTCAAGAATCCGATTCCGATTCCGATTCCGATTTTCAGAACCATGTGTATAACAAAGAGTACAGTATCCATTTTCTAAAGTTTTAATTTGGAATAATGCGTGTTTTTTAGGCCTCTTAGTTGAATTAAGCTAACAAAAAATCTATAATTTGATTGGTAATGGCATATTGGAATCTAATCATAGAAGCAGTACCAATTTTCACCGTACCAGCTGTACCAGCTACAGAAGTATGGCAGCAGTGGAATCTGATAATAAAATGTACCAGATGGCAGTTCCATCCGCAGGTAGAGAACATAAATTGAAGATCAGATAAAAGGTGTAATTTAAAAGACATGCAATTAGACCGACAACAAATATAAAAGTTACTCCCTTTATCTGTCATATTGTCTAAGTTTCGCTCAAATCAATTTATTGAAAGGCAGATGCTAAGGTAAAACCAGAATTAGAAAATCACCTATTTTGCAACTCGGATTAAGATAGTACACTTCCCTTTGCCATAATTCGAGGAACTAACACGAAGTACAAAACCAGAAATTAACTCCCTCTTGAAAATGTACTTGTAACAAATCCCATCTCTTTCGCTCAAGTTAGAATCTGACCTTAATCGGGTGAAAGGTCTGAAGCTCGCGCGAACCTTGATAGGATCGATTTTTAAATATAAAGGCAAATTTGATATAATTTAGTAGTGGAAGAGATAACACTCTATGACAGAAATTTAACTTCTATTCTTAATATTATCTTACTCTTTGTTATTTTGCAAGTTCTGAGGAGAATTCTATTTTATTAAAAACTTGTGTATCATTTTAAAGCGAAACTTGTGTATCATTCTATTTTATGAAAAATGTAAAGAATTTTATAATTTTAAAACTCAGATAGAAACGGAAACTTAGATGTAATTTAATATAATAAAGCGACAAACTAAGCTAGAAAGGAATGCTATTGTTTTGTTCTAAGCCCGTAGGCGATATTTCATTAATTAGAATAAAATTAGTTACACATCATTTCGTACTAGTATATACAATATATGTACTAGTACTTAAAATATTACAACTGAAATCCCTTTACAAAAGTGACAAGAAAAATTAGAAAAAAACAAAACTATGGATTACTGCGCTCAGATCAATAGATAGTGAGCCCGTAGGATTTTCTGTGCTCATGCTTAAATTGTGTAGGTTGTGAACCTGCATAATTTCTTGTCGTTAGCACAAATCAGTGTTGTTGTAATCAAGACGAAACAAGTGTCCCTTCGTGCTTAGATAAGGTTTTTGCTTGAGTTATTTAAAAAGAAATACAGAGGAAGGAGATAGGAAGAAAGAATGAGAAGAAGAGAGGGAGGAGGAGGAGAAAAGGGGTCACCATCAGCACATCATCATCATCATTAGCCATAAACATACCTTATTTATATATAGATATACTAGATACTAGTAGAGGTGGGGCGAATTCACAACCCCTCAACCGAACCCGGTGAATCGAGACAGGCGAAAAGAAATGAGACGGGGTGACGAGCAGTGACCAAATTCGTCAGACAGAGCAGAGAAGCCGAGATAGGACGGTGGACTCTCAAACCCCCTAATCACCTCACTGTGGCCTTATGCGATTCTAATGAGGGAGCGGAGGTCCCGATGGAAGGAATGCTATTGATGATTAATGCCAAAAATGCTCAAGTATTACCATTTACCAGTATACCTTATTGGGCCTGGCTTGCTTTATTTTAATTTATCTTGGCCCAGTTTTTTGGTGGGCCGACCATTTAAATTCCCTTTCATTTTGAGTCCCGTTTTTTTTTTTTTTTTAAATGATAAGGGCGATTTAAGGAAACCCAAGTAAACTTGCAACTGAAAAGTTTAACATATGATAGCAGGGGAAAAATGATAAATTCAATATATACTTCATAACAGATTAATAATAAGTTAAATAAAGAAAAGAGGAAAACAAAATATATTAAATTTTAATGGGAATATAACATCTTATGATGTTTCACTAAAGATATTGATAATTTTAGATGTTTGGATAGGTACACTACATATATTTACCTAAAAGAATATATTTATATAGATAGTTTCCCAAATGTTTGGATAGGTACACTACATATATTTCAAATGAACAAATTAAAGAAGGAGAGAGAAGCTGAGTGGGGAGGTGTTCGATTCTCCCTCACAACTTTGTAGTCTCTATGAAAGTTTTTAAAAAGAGAGAGAGAGAGAGAGAGGAAGGGAGGGAGGGGGGAGGACGTTTGAGTATTAAGAAAATATTAATCGTTAGTGTCATAACTTCAAGGTATTATGAAATCTATGCCTTAAAATATTGAAATTAGATTTAGATGACTTTAGACTAGGACTAATTTTTTTTGAAAGAATTTAAAGGATTAATGTTTAAAATTGTCTGCATGGCAATATTATGGTCCGTTTTTTTTTCTCTTGAAGGCTATATATTTTTATTATAAATCGGAAAAATTATTGTCAAGACGGCAAAATTTTGTCTTAAAGTATTGATTAAATTATTTTCATGTTGCTAGTTTTAAACAATTTAATCTCATTTTTCGGAGTTGCTATACTCTTCCGAAAAACGTAAAAGAACTTTTATTATAATAATTATAATATTATTGTAATAATGTTTGTGATAGTCTAATAGCCTTAAATTTATTATTATTATTATTATTATTATTAATTCAACTATCACATATTCAAAAAAGAGTAGGGTTAAAATGCACCATTGGTTTTGTGCTCCAATCATATTCCACATTCTCATCTTCATTTTCAAAGTCTCAACAGTCGATCTGAACTACTTACCATCATCTTCGTATTGAAATATACTTGGAGACCAAATTTTATATTTTTTGGAATTTTTTTACTATTTTTTTAGATAAGTACAAAATCATTGTTTTCAGAATATTCTGGACCATCCAAAACAATGATTTTGTACCTATCTAAAAAATAATGAAAAAATTCCAAAAAAATATAAAATTTGGACTCCAAGTACATTATAATATGAAGATTATATTGAGCGGTTCGGATCGATTGTTCGAACTTTTAAAATAAAGATAAAAGACGTGGAGCATGATTGGAGCATAAAACCAATGGTGCATTTTAACTCTACTCTTCAAAAAATTTAATTATAATATTTATTATTATTTTTTTGGTGAAAAGGCTTGTAGGCTATCATTAAACAAAAAAGTACAGTACATGGGAGCTACAATACTAGTAGCAGCATTCAAGCATAGAAAATAATACATTTGGTACATGCCCAAATAATAGATTTGATACCCTTATCAGTACATATAAGTAGACACTCTATTATAGAAGTAAGCAAGGAAAGACAAAGTACTGATGCATTCCAATTGTTCATGCTCAGATAGAGATGAGTGAGCCAGCAATTATCCTTGCCCTTAGCAAAACATGATTAGTGAAAAAAAGCGAGCTTTACGTTTCCAGAAGTCATACAACCCATTCCCTATATTATTAGAGAAAGAGGGATAGAGAAGAAGGGGAAATAAGAGGCAGATAGAAAGAAGGGAGAGAAAGAAGAAGCAAATAGAACGAGGAGAGAGAAAAAAAGCAAATAAAAAGAAGAGAGAGAGAGACTTGGGGAATGAGGGAGAGCAGGAAAGACCATAATCACAACAACCCAAGCATAACATCAAGCAACACACAAACATATAAGATAGTAAATAGGGTACATTTGGATTGAGAGTGAGGTTAGTGAGAATAGCTTGCTAGCCCCGAATTCGAAACAGCCGCTAATTCAACATTTCAATGGGTTAGCGGAATAGCGGCTAACCTGAGCTAACCCAAGTGTTGAGAATAACTAATATTTCACCCAAACGTGGAATAGTCGCTAACCCAACTAATCCTGCTATTCCTTGGCACCCAAACGCACTCTCATTAATTCCACTCACTCTTCCATTGCCAAAGAGGAAAATAAGAGCTCAGGAGAAGAGAAGAAAAAACAAACCGCTTGTCTTGGACAATAAGAACCCCCAAAATAGCAAAAGAGATGAGGTGGTGGCCGAAACGAAGAGCAGTGGCCAGATCCACTTGGTGGAAGCGCCTGCTCAAACAGATGTCATGTCAAAGAGCGGTAGCCAAATCCACTAGACGGAAGCACCAAAAACAGTAGTCAGATCCACTAAATGGAAACACTTGCTCGGATGGAAAAACATGACCGAGTGAAGGGATGGGCTGGGGGGTGGGGGAGGCATATCAAATGTTGACGTTTCATGTTATTTTAAAAAAAAAAAACTTCTCATGTAGTTCACGCACCTAATTTCGCCGATCCATAAAAAAATTATTAAAAGGGCATGCGATCGTGTAAGATAATGAAACAGATTAAGTAGTAAGGAAAACAAATTAACTGATTTTGTCTGCTAACTAAAGTCAATATAATTCTGAATATTATTAATTTCTTAAATTGTCGCTCTCTTATTTTCTTAATGAACGGAAGATTTTGGTGCTCGTCATGTAGATTACATTTAATATTTTTCAGAATTTTTTTACTATTTTTTTAGTTAGATAGAAATCACTTAATTTAAAGATTTTAGACCATTCAAAACCGGTTTTTTTATTAATACCCTAAAAAAAAATATCAAATTTGCCCCCGGTTTTTTTTTATTTTTAAAACTACCCTAACCGCCCCCCGTGGGGCGGTCCACTATGTCAACCAAACCGCCCCATAGGGGGCCGGTCCACTATCCCTATCTAACCGCCCCCACAGGGGAGCGGTCCGCTATAAAACCCTATAAAATGGGTTTTTCTCTCTCTTCCCCCTCACAATTCACTCTCTAACTTCCACACATCATTTTCGCTCTTTGCTGTTGGCGACTGTCAGGTTTTTTTTTATTATTATTTTTATATTTTTATTTATTCATATTTTTTATTATTATTGTTTTTTAATAATTTATTTTTGTATTATTATTTTATAACTGATAAAAATTTGTTTATTAATGTAGCTCTCAAAATGTTGGTTGCACTGTATGTGGGCAGGAAGTTCGTTCAGGGTGCGGAGGGAGCACATTACACAAAAGATGCAGCCCATGGCTTCGAGGTTAATGAAAACACGTTATTTCTGAAACTTAAACAAAAGGTATACGAAAAGACTGGTGTAAACCCCAACCAGTATGACATAGATTTAGCTACTCGAATTGAGACATGAAGGGGGGTTGGTAGATCTTATTATGTAAGGTATCCAATAATAGATGATAATTTATGGAGAGGTGTTTACAACACTTTTGATCTCCAAGCACATTTTAATGTAGAGATCATGTTGAATGGTTTGGATCGACTGCCTGGACTTTGAAAATTACAAAACCGAATTGTTGTAAGATGTTGTAACTTACAAATGTTGTAAGTGGATCCCCCTCATATCTAAATGAAGATCTATCGAAAGAACAATAATTTCAGCCAGTTAAAATTTCAAATCAGTTGATGTACGTACAGTAAAACATATATCAAACGTCATCAGATTTTCATGACCGAAAATGTGAATAATATAGATCATGCTTATGATATTTGATATCAAACTTAAGCGTTATTTTTTATGATTATCACGGTTGTTAAAGTAAAACATTCTCAAATTATTCCCTTATTTTATGACTAGTATTAGTTTCATAAGGCCAGCTTCAAGTCTACAAATCATTTCCAACTAGAACTTCAACCTAAGTGTTCATAATTAGAGAAATATCTCGTTGTGTAGACTCGGTTAGGCTACAAGTAGTGTGGCACCTAAATGCTTGTCAGATGTATCATGCATGCCTTGCATGCATGCGTATTGCGAGCTAACAACGTCATGTCATTTTAATTCCATAATATGTTTTATCCACGACGATAAAAGTATCAATTGTAGCGATACCCAAAAGACTAGAATTTCTATCGGCTACCATCAGCAATAGTCATTTTTACCATCGTGGATAAAACAATATATTCTATTCCTCTGCCTCTTGACATCTCCCCCTGCATATAGAATGCCTTGTCATCACTTCTTTCTTCTGATTTGGATAGCTTTGATTCATGTGTCTGCAATGATCCCATGAGTTTATCAAAGGTGGATGTTGCGAGATCCTTTGATTCTTCAATTGCTGCCACCACATGGTCAAACTTCATTGTTAGACTTCTTAGCACCTTGGCTACCACGGTTTGCTCTGAGATGGTGTCTCCATATGCTCTGATTTGGTTGACAACTGCTTGTACTCTTGAAAGAAAATTCTGCACCGACTCTTCTTTGTTCATCTGGTTGACATCTTAATACTCCAAAACTCATAATTCTCTCATTTGAAGAGAGGGATTACTGGTTGTGTGACATTCACGATATTATTGTTGTTTTCTGCCATTGAAAATGCCCCAAGTTGATCGACCAAGCTCTGATACCACTTTGTTGGATTTGTTGAAGAGTAAACAGAGGAAGAAGGATTGACACAAATAATTCTACTTCACCTTGATTAATAATTCGATTACAACATGCTGAATTTATAGCCCTACAACAACTAAATTTGGATCATCCAAGTTTAGTACCCCACTACCTTATTCTAAACTTAATACCCACTACCTATCCTCCTATTACAAGCAGTCCCCAAAATAGAACTATACCCGCACCTATCCTGCTATTACAAACAGTAGCTACTTGACTAATTATAGAACCCACTAACACCTACACGCTCCTAGATAGCAATTTAAATATAAAGGGCTAATTTTGGAACAATACTGTTATAGTAACCAATAGAATATCTGTTGATATTCAAATATCTGTTCATAATTAGAACCGATATAAATATAACAAACTTCTTTTGTCGGTTGTGTGTTGAACTGATAGAATATAGCGACTTTTTGCACTGCTTCACTGCAGGCCTTTAATTTTCACATTGCCCTTGTCTAATCAAAATTATGTCCTGACTACTTAGTAATCGTGCGATCAAGTTTTGGGTCAAGTTTTGCGTAGTTTTTCAATTTTGGGCTTATGTTGCAAAAATTATTGGTTATGATGCAGTTTGGACTAAAATTTCATTCAAACTAGGCTGTATAGGATCCGACAGATCTGAAAAGAAGTGCCAAGATGGTCCATGGCATGATGCCTTTTGGCTACAAAAGGTCTCCAATATTGTATCTGCAATAAAAATACATTGATCAGCATTTTGTGCACACACAATAGAAAATAAAAATTCTCATTAAAAAAAAATATATGTCCAAAATTAAAAGAATGTATTTATACATAAAAAATAAGTTGAATCTGTATATCTTTTATGCGAATCATGTTAAAACGGAAAATCAATTTCGTTAAAATTATTGAATCTTATATGAATTTACGATATCTTTGATACCAAACGATAGATATATTTAAAATCGTAACGTGTATTGCAATTAGAATACAAACAATTAAGAATCCATAAATTTAAAAAAAATAACAAACGTAATTTATATCTTACAGTCTTGGAGTGACAATCAACATCGTTAAGCGGAAGCGTAAATGCCAATCTTCAATGTTTTTCCTGAGACATGATGATGGATACTTTATTAAGTGGTTTTCTTTTACTTTTCGATTTCTATAAAATATTTTATGAACGACATTTTACAGGATGGGGTGCGTCCAAATAAGAGAAGAAGTATTTAATAACACTGTGACAACATTTGGGACCAATATACTTTTTTTAAATAGCAATCTGAATATTTTGCACCAAAAATTACTCATGCGTTTTCATTAATTCTGCAAATGAGATTGGTGCACAATAATAACATAGGCTACATAATTGTATAAAAACTATCGTAGGATACTGGGATCATAAAAACGGACAAGAAATAAAAACAAATCAAAGCAAACAAAAGATCACAAACAACAATATGGGAAGTAGCTAGTAGTACTGGAAACAAAAATACGACACCCGTTTGACATAACGATTGACATAACGAAACAATCCCAGAACAAATTTTGGTGATGAACATTCACACTGCCCCTAGAGTCCAAGGTCGAACTGCGGAGTAGAATGCATGTATATCAAGCTCCATAATATTCCCTTCGCTTCGTTGTTCCAGGAACTTTTTGTATATGACGCCTTGTGCCAGACAGAACTCTCCGGTCCCTCCGACAATGGCCCACTCACCCTCTTCAACAACAGGCCCCATCACCTGAAGCGACGACCCCTTGAACCTGTTTGATATGTCATGCATATATAGGTTTAGCAAGTTACACTACCTGACAATATCCCATTCATCAAGGCACCAAAAAAGTTGAAAATAGGAAATTAATTCATGCAATTCATATCAGCTCTAAGTTTCTAACTTAAGTACATACCTGGTATCCTCGAACACAATGCTCAAATAATTTTGATATTTTTGTGAGCTCATTCCAGTCTGAATATGCAGGCCCTGTGCACGCGCAATGACTTTCGCGTCGGTGCCGAGTCCATCGTACAAGGTCCAATCATTAACGGACATTGAACCAAATGAATTAGGAAGTTTTGGGTCTACTATTCCTGCTTGGTTTTTGTTTGCTCCCAGAGGCGTGTGGTGCAAGTACAAGTGGAAGTAGAGCTCATTTTTCTGGAGTGCAGAAACAGGAGCGATGTTGAACGTGGATTTGGTCATGGCTATATATGACTGTTGGTGCAAGGAGGAGAGAATCAAGCTAGGTTTCAAGATTTTCTATTTGTTGAGAGAAATGAGAGAGGGTGAGAGGGGTATTTATAACCATGTACTCTCTACATTTTTAAAATTAATTTTCGTGATGTGATAGTGCTCTAGTTGATCTGTCAGTCTTCTAATTATCTAAAACAACATTAATTATCGAGTTAATTTACTTTAGAAAACTGGTAGTTCTTCTAATTTAAAACAGGTGTGTTTTAAATTAAGCTTGTTATTTTAGACAATTAGAATTTGTACAGAAAAAAAAATTAAGAATAAGAAAATTAAGCTGGTAGTTTTTTCATGTATGGTGTAAGATTATCTCAGATCGCCTTCTTGGTGAAAGTATCGCCTCTCTTGCCTTACTCCTCACGCTAGCGTCACCTATTTATAAGATATGCCTTAGAGAAATACATGTACAGGGAAAAGATTCTTTAGAAAGGATAGAAATGCATTATAACAAGAAGGCCCAAATCGACGACATGGAAAATTTTGTGTTCATTTCATCACACATGGATCATACAATAAATGGTTTCATATGTTGTAGGTAATTGATGGTGGGTTGAGTGAGACTATGGTATGTACTATGGATCAATATCTGTATTCTTTAAGTCCAAACAATGGATCTGAATTGTTCAACATGATCTCTATATGAAAAAGTACTTGTAGATTAAATTTTATTGTTTTCAATGGGACTATGAAAATCATAAAAAATTGTGGTTCTCAGTATAATTTGTCAAGTACCTGGATTTGGGATTTGAGGATTAGAAGAGCTTGATGTTGAAGAGGATTTTTATGCATGTGGTATTTTAGTTATTTTTTTGGCATTAGTTATTATATGTTTTATTGTTGGATCCTCTGAATGGATTTTGTTGGATCCTCCAATTCTAGTAATGGATTGCCTTCTTAAAAGATTTTGTTGGATCCTCTGGAGAGAAGTCACCACACTAACATGTAAAGCTTAAGATATTTTCAAACTGAGTAATGAGGACCATATCGTGATTTTGTTGGATCCTCTGTATAATCAACGTGTTTAGGGCTCTGCCATAAGGAATCTTTACAGGTAAAATGATATAATTAAAACATTTTACCCTAAACCCTAAACCCACATGGCTATTTGTACTAATTTGTAGCTGCACATGCAGAGGGCTCCGCCATAAGGAATCTTTACAGGTAAAATGATATAATTAAAACATTTTATCCTAAACCCTAAACCCACGTGGCTATTTGTACTAATTTGTAGCTGCACATCCAGAGGGCTCCGCCACAAGGAATCTTTAATTACAAAGTAAATGATATAATTACATATTTACATATGAGTAGAACTGAAAAATTAAATCTGCTGCAATTGCGAAATGAATGAATAGTAACCCTGAAATCCTTCAAATCCGAATTCAGTCGTTGAATTTTTTTCGAAAATGCATCTCGAAACAGCTCATTTTTCTGTGCACGCATCTCGAAACAATTCAACGGTTGGATTCGGATTGTTGGATTTTAGGGTTACTGTTCATGCATCTCGGATTACAGCAGATTTGGATCCGAATAGAACTAGGATGTTCCTAAGTTTATCAAGTTTCTTTGTAAACTCAACATTAAAATATACCGGATTGACTTCAAATGACAAATTCGAATCGTTGAAACTCATCTAGATGCATCTATATGCAAAAAATTTAAACTTTCGAATTAATTTAGTATAAAGTCAAAAGTCAAAATTAGATGGTTCATATATTAACTTTATTGCATTTATTTTTTGAACGTTTTTTGACCACTTGACTCTATACAAAATTGATTCGAAAATTTAAAATTTTTGTATGTAGACGCATCAATCGTAACGTAACGGGTTTCAACGGTTCATATTAGTAATTTATAATCAATCCAATAAATTTTACAATTGAGTTCACAAAGAAACTTGGTTATCTTAGGAACACCCTAGTTCTACTCATTACATACTGCATCTATTTGCTATGTAAAAATATACATATTCCAGAGGGTACGATACTTTGTAAATCACAGAACAGTTCATACAATGAATTAATATTTTCATTTGAAAATTCCAATCAATCGATACAAACTGTTAAACATGATATTTATATAAAAATATAATCGCAAACCAAATTTTATATTTTTTAGATAAATAGAAATTCACGTGATCTAAATATTATGGACCATTCGAAAATAGTGAGTTTCTATCTACCTAAAAATCACAAAAACATTATGTACAGAGGATCTAACGTTGAGGTGCCGAGGGAGAGGAGAGGAACCGGAGGAGGCAGGGCTGGGACAAAATCGCGCGAGGGAGAGAGAAATCACTGGTTTGGGGGTTACGAGATGCTTGTATGAAGCGGTTGACGAAATCGCCAGTTCTTTCCCTTGGACCTTGAACAATGTCCAGGAGCATCTCGCTGGTGATCTGAGGGGGCCTGATCACGGTGTACCTTTCCAAGAAGGCCTTAGCGAGGTCTTCAAACTTAGTAATCGAACCTCGGGGGAGGTTCATGTACCAGTCCCAAGCTTCTCCTTGGAGGCAAGTTGTGAAGACCCGGCATGTGATCGCGTCCGTAGCTCCCAAGAGCCGTAATCGCTCCAGAAACCCGTATACAAAGTTGTGCGGGTCTGCGGGGTCCCCGTTACCTCGGAAGCTTGGAAGGAACGCGGGGTATTTAAAGTCTGTCATGGATGCTCCGTATATGTTGGCCGATAGTGGTCCATCCGCAATCCCCATTGGTTTAGAATAGGTGCCTGCTTTTTGGGACTCGATCTCGGCCATCTTAGCGTTGAGTCGGGTTTGGATCAGTTCTTCTACTTGAGTCATGCTAATTCCTCTGGTAAGGGTGGGGGACCTTCGGGTGCGCTTTCTGTCACCTTTTCGCGTCATGTGTCTGCCTCGCGGATGGCTACCCTCGCATTCATAACGAGAGCGAGACTGCTTGCGGTGATGTGATCGTCCCCTCTCCCCACCGTGGACTGATCTTTGTTCCCTTTGAGGTGACGGGTTGCGTTCCACCCCCGCTCCCTTGGTCCTTTCCTTGGTTCTCACCCTGGCTTTCCTGCTCGATCGGCTCGGGGCCGTGTTGCGCCGGGCGGTTTTGGGGGTTAGGAGTATCTGTTTCCTGACTAATCGCTGTCCGGACCTTAATAAAGTCGGAGTTAAGGTTTCGGGGCGAGATAGCAGCCTGGAGGTTCTTCGAGAGAGGCTTTGTTGGCTTCGTTGGCGCGGCACACGTGGCTACTATTTGGGCAGAGTGCTGCTGCGCTTGTTGAAGGGGAAGGTAAGTGGGTGGAGCCAGGGGATAAGGTGCTGTAATACCGGGGTGATAGGTTCCCGGAGAGTCTTCCTGGGTCATTTGACCGGGCGGGGTCATATACGGGTATTGTGGCACCGGTGGGCCATATGGTGAGTAGGGGTACGTCCCGTAATAGTATACGGGCGTTTGTGGCTGGTACGAAGCGAAAGGTGGCCGGTATTGTTGTTGTGGTCGGGGCGACATCGGCCTTGTCGCGGTTGCGCTCAGGGGTGGTATTATCGGCGTGGTGCTTGGTGGAACAACCTGACCCGAGGTTGCAATGATAGGGGGATTTTGAGAGGTCGCCCCTAAACCGGCCCCGGGTTGGCTTTTCGGTGGGTTGGCAGTACGCCGGTTGTCTTTCTCTCCTGCAGGGTTGTTGTCGGTCCTCGGAGAGGGTCTTGCGGTGTTTTCCGTATCCTTACCTCCTGTGGTGTCTTTGTTGGTTCCCGTAGGAGGAGGATTCGAAACATCTTGCGCCTCCATCGGGTGCTTCAGTGTTGGAGCGAGGTGGCCCCACGGTGGTTGATACGTCCTATCTCCCGAGGAGAGTAGTCCGTATGTGAGAAGTGATTGGACGATCTCGCCCTGCCCAAGATGGCAGTCCGAGATGAGAGTTGAGGAGTAAGGTGGTTCTAGAGATATTCTGACTCTGACTTATGCGATATTTGTGTGTGTGTGTAAAATCTCGACCCCCGCTCAATGGGAATTTTTGCCTTATATATGCTGAATCATAACCGCTCCATAACCGCTATCTCGGTGGTTATCTCGCCTTAAGGCGGTGCAGGTTCATTTCGGGTCGAGTTCGACCTTTGCAGGGCCTTCGGCCTGTTTCTGTGCCTGGGACTTTTAAGTATCTCGGGCTTTGGGCCTCTTTACCTTGGCTCCAGGCTGGCTCCTAAAAGGAGATCCGAATCCCGGACTTTCATAGGCCTAAAGTTCATTAATAAAGGGCCTTGGGAACATGGCCCTATCAATGAGTGCGCGTTTTTTTATTTTAAAATTATCAATTCCGAATTCAAAATTCGGTACATTCTAAGAAGTGTTGAAATTAAGATTCGGTACACCCCTTACCGCATCTTGTATCGATGGTCACCCTCAAAACACTTCTATGCTGAAGTCAAAATTTGGTACAGAAGGTGCATCGAAAAATCAAGAAATGATATTAGTGTACTCCAAAGAATGCTAAGCCGTTTTATAATTCTAAATTTTTTAATTATGTATATTAAAACTTAATTCAATTTTCATCTTCTCTAAGTTCTTGTATAGTACAGTTCTCTTTATAAAACACCAAATGTTTACTTGTATCTTAGTGGTTAAAGTTGTTCATTGTGGTTGTAGCAGGGGCGGAGCCAGACTTTTAGACTATGGGGGTCAAACGTAAATATTCTGTACGGTTTGGGCAGAAATAAATTTTTTCTAGAAACTTGGTTATTTATATTAAAATAATTTTGTTTTTGGATAAAAATAAAAATCACGGGTACCGAATCCCTCGTTCAGTTGAGTGCGTATCCTCTGAGATATCTCAACTTTTGCGTGACTGACGTGTCCGGTGCCTATTTGGGGACAGCGCGGGGGCCAGTGTTATTTGTGCTTCGAGATCCGTGTAGAACTTATTTGAATGGTTGAGATTTTCCATAAAATCACGCAAAGTTTGAGAGATCTCAGAGGATGCGAATTTCGTTCGGTTACCCTTCCCTATGCCGAATTTGAAATCCAGTCCCCCCCCACATAATATTAAAATGCGCGTCTCACCTCTTCTTTCTCTCTTTCTTCTTCCACCAACAACCATGACGGGCCTTTTTAAAAAAAAAAGTGCACTCTTCACTCATCTATTTTCGATTCTAATCACGTAGACTTGTATATATTTCAAAGAAGATTCAGAAAAGTTTTCGATCTACAGATTTTGCTAGGCATGTTGTTTTTATTTATTTATTTTGTAAATATTCTGAATTATGAAATCCTTTTGTAGCGTAAATTTAATATTTATTTGTAGTGTAAATTTTTTTTTTGCAGTGTAACTTAATTATGGTTTAATTATTTGTAGTGTAAATTTAGTTTTTTGTAGTGTGAAATGTGCAGGTTGGTGTCTTCTATTTCACGTCTATGGTACACATTTACTACAACATGAGACATTTCTTAAACCAAAAATTTAACAATCAACACTCCAAATTCTTTTCATTTTACAATGTAAAATATTAACATAATTGAAAAAATAATAATACAATCTTCAAACGAGTATCACAAGCACAATGCCGGAAACGATCGATAGATTACAGACTTCTTACCACTCAATCGGTAGACCTTCGTTTTGTGCTGGAAGAATAAGGAAAATGGTGACTGGGAGTGCGAGGGAGAAAAATGAGGTATTTATAGAAAAATCCTAAAATCAAATCAGATTAAAAATAATATTATATAAATATTTTATTACAAAAAAATGACAGCACAAAAAAAAGCCATATACCGAAGTCAAAATTCGGTACAAGGGGTGTACTGAAATATATTTTCAGCAGAGATAACTAAAAATTTTAGAAAGGGGAACTGAAAAATAAAATGTATAATGTAGTAGGTAGAATTTGAACTCATGTTTTCCTACAACCCAGGTGCGAATCTACCCTTAATGAATGGGGGTCAATTGACCCCCATTCATTTTGAATTTTTATTTATTTATATCTTATTTTAATATAGTTTAAAGTAAAATATTAAGAATAGTGTGAAATTGATCCTCATTCGTAGTAGAAAATTTTATATGCTTGACCTCCATTTACGTTTGACCCTCATAGTCTAAAAGTCTGACTCCGCCCCTTCTACAATCACAATGAACAACTTTAACCAGTAAGGTACAAGTAAACATTTGATGTTTTATAAAGAGAACTGTACTATACAAGAACTCAGAGAAGATGAAAATTGAATTAAATTTTAATATACATAATTAAAAAATTAGAATTATAAAACGGTTAAGCATTCTTTGGGGTACACTAAGATCTTTTCTTGATTTTTCGATACACCTTCTGTACCAAATTTTGACTTCAGCATAGAAGTGTTTTGAGGGTGACCATCGATACAAGATGCGGTAAGGGGTGTACCGAATCTTAATTTCAACACTTCTTAAAATAAAAAAACGCGCACTGCATGTTGTTTTCTTATTAATTTTTTAATAATGGTTTATAAAAAAATTCCTTAATCACACCCACCGAGGCACCGACGGCTCGTACCACCTCAATGGAAGATTATTTATTTGCATTACCATACCCATTAGAGAAACTTGAGAATAACTAAAACCAATGTCGTCAAATTTTAAATAATAAGCCAATTTCAAGTAAATTCTTTCATGGTGTTAGACCATGAGCCTCGTCTCCTTAACCATGGAAAAACCACAAGCTCATGTAATTATCTTCATTTTTCCAGCCCAAGGCCACAACTCCCCTTTTCTCTCCCTCGCAACTCGACTCCACCATTATTGGCCCAGCTTGACCATAACTCTCGTTTCAACCCCTCGTAACACAAGTCTAATCCGATCTTCCCTTCCTCCCGATTCACGTCTCCGGCTCCATTCCCTCCCTTTTTACCCTGCTGATCATGGCCTTCCAGCCAGTGCCGAATCCTTCGCTGACCTCCCTGTACCCCAATTCATCACCTTGTTTAAAGCTACCGAAACTCTCTACCCTGCTTTTGATGATTTCGTCTCTAGTCTCGTTTCGAATGCGTCAAAAGATGCTCCCTTGTGCATCGTGACCGACTTTTTCCTCGGTTGGACAGTTGAAGTGGCACGCAAATACAAAGTCTTTCATACTACCTTTCTCACCATGGGTGCATTTGGAGGGGCAGTGTTCTTCTCTCTGTGGTGGAACCTTCCTCATACACTGACAGACAGTAATTCATTCTCGCTGCCAGAATATCCAGAGGTTTTAATGGACCGATCACAACTGCCAAAGAATTTACTAGAAGCAGACGGCACAGATGAATGCTCTCAATTTTTCAAGAGACAGATCATGTTTTTGCAGGAGACCGATGCAATGCTGATAAATACTGTTGAAGAGTTTGAATCGCTTGGTCTAGGTATGCTTAGAAAAACCCTCAAATTACCAATCTGGCCTATCGGTCCACCACTAGCTCTGGCCAATCAACCATCTTCTTCAAAATCTGAAGATGAAACTGCAATCATGGCATTTCTAGACTCACAACCACAAGAATCAGTGCTTTACATCTCTTTCGGGTCTCAGAACACAATTCAACGGGAACAGATGATGCATCTAGCACAAGGTCTCGAGGGCAGCGGTTGCTCTTTTATTTGGGTCATCAGGCCTCCAGTTGGATCTGATCTGAGGGGCGGGTTCAGAGATGAATGGCTACCTCATGGCTTCAAGGACAGGATCAAGCAAAAACACATAGGGCTACTCATTCACGGGTGGGCCCCACAGTTAAAAATTCTCGGCCACAGATCGACTGGAGCATTCCTCAGCCACTGTGGATGGAACTCAATTCTTGAGACCATGGGCCATGGAGTACCCATCATCGCTTGGCCACTCGGCGCAGATCAAATATTCAATTCAATGATGTTGATAGAGTTGGGTTTAGGTGTTGAACTCGCAAGAGGCATGATGGAAAGCTCGGGGCCAACAAAGGCGAAGGTGGAGGAGGTGGTGGATTTGGTGATTGGGCCCGATGCGAAGGATATGAAAATCAGGAGACGAGCCAAGGAGTATAGAGATGTGATGAACATGGCATGGGATGAGGAAGGAGGCTCTTCCATGGAGAGCTTGCAACAGTTTGTGCAATCGATCAATACGGCAGCTGGAAACCAATGAGCTAGTTTGTCGTTGTTCTACTGGAAATTGTTGTTGCTGTTATTGTTTTACTGGTACTTGTGCTGCTGCTTATCAGAGACTGATCTATGGGTGACTGGCTGAGGCGCCAGGCTTTTATTTATTTTAGCATTAATAGGATTTTCATTTGTGCTGTTATTAATTTGAACTTGCTACTTCGATGTTTCTTTGAAGGTTGTTAGATATAAAAGATCGTTTCCACCCAAGTTGGAACTTTGAAAAAAATGGTACGCAGACACTGGTTTCATTGCAGAAATCATTTAGTAGATCACACTATTCAAAATGACCAAACAAACATATGCAATTAGAAACCTTAATACATTAATTTTATTTTTATCTAGCATTGAAAAAAATAATTAATCATGTGGCATCAAATTTGAAAAATGCCCTTTGTTAGCATAAACACTGTTTTTTTTTTAAATGCTACAGAAAAAAAATGGACAACATACCTAGTTGAGCTGATGCCTACTTAATCAAAGAATGGAAGCTACATTGTTATATTTGAAATTTTGAATTAACATTTCTCAGCTTCCCAATTTAAAAGCTGTTGGTTTTCGGTACCTCTAACACAGAACAATTAAAGAAAAAACTGAAGAGACAAAGTGTTTTGCGATGCTGTAAAAAAAGGCTTGTGCATCATTTTCTGGGTTTTCTTATTAATAGAAACAATACAAGATATAACTGCAAAATGAAAGGTTACATCCACGTTTTTGTATTCTAAATAAAACTAACTTTTAAATAACTGCTACTTTAGTTTTGGCCACACACTGGACTAAAACTGACAGCCTAATTACGTACTCAAATGAAAAACCAAATTTGCTAAAATTAAACAACTACTGGACACGACCTTCTAACAACAAGATTAACTCATCAATCTCCTCCTTAAGCTTGTTGTTCTCTACTGATGATCCGCACACCAATCCTTTCTCTCATCTCCATGAACTTCATCCTTGCTAGCGACTTTGTCAGAATATCAGCACGCTGATCTTGTGTGCAAACATGTTGGGTTTCAATCATTCCTGATTCAACACAATCTCTAATGTAGTGGAATCGGGTATCGATGTGTTTGCTCCTCTCATGATGAACTGAATTCTTGCTCAATGCAATTGCGGACTGATTATCAATCTTCAGAACCACTTTCTTAACCTCGGTCTTTAACAAATCTGCCAACAATCGTCCCAGCCACACTCCTTGACACGCTGCTGCACAGGCAGCGATATACTCTGCTTCACAGGAAGATAACGCAACCACTTTCTGTTTTTGCGAACACCAACTAACCGGGTTTGACCCAAGGAAGAAAATTACCCCTGTCGTGCTCTTCCGGTCATCTGTATCACCGGCCAGATCACTATCAGAGTAACCGGTCAGCTCCAAGCTTCCTTCCTTTTTCTCATAAACACAACCGAGATTTAAGGTTCCTTTCACGTACCGCAATATGTGCTTCACTGCAGCCATGTGCTCCGTTGTGGGCTTCTCCATGTATCTACTCACCATGCCGACAGAGAATGCCAAATCTGGGCGCGTGTGCAGTAGATATCTTAAACTGCCAACAATACTTCGGTACAGAGTTGTGTCTACAGGTGGACTTGTGCTTTCCTTGCTCAGTTTCAGACGAGGTTCCATCGGGATTTGTGAAGGGTTGCAATCTTTCATGCCGCATTTGTCTAACACCTTTGTTGCATATGCGGACTGGTTGAGTGTGATCTTCTTAGAACTCTGACAAACTTCAATTCCCAAATAGTAGCTGAGTAACCCAAGGTCGCTCATACTAAACATCTTCTTCATCTGAGATTTGAACTTGTTTATATCTTGGATACACTCTCCAGTGATGATTAGATCATCCACGTAAACTCCAACTATCAAATTCCCTTTTCCTTGGCTTCTCTTGTACACGGCATGCTCTAATGAACACCTCTCAAAACCGAGTGTTTTCAATGACTTGTCCAGTTTTGAATTCCAAGCTCTAGGTGCTTGTCGCAAGCCGTACAGTGCCTTGTGCAGTTTTAATACCTTGTGCTCTTCTCCTTTTACTTCAAAACCCGGCGGTTGAATAACATACACTTCTTCTTCCAAATCCCCGTTGAGGAAGGCTGACTTTACATCCATATGATGCACCTCCCATCCTTCATGTGCTGCAATAGAAATCAGCAAACGTACCGTCTCTAGCCGAGCAACAGGGGCAAAAACTTCATCAAAGTCTACGCCTTGTCGCTGAACGTACCCCTTTGCCACTATTCTCGCCTTGTGCTTCACTATTCTGCCTTGAGTGTCCTTCTTTAGCTTGTAAACCCACTTTAGACCTATAGGTTTGTGACTGTTGGGTACTGGAACGAGCTTCCATGTTTCATTCTTTCGAATAGAGGAAATCTCTTCCTCCATTGCTCTTCTCCACATCGGATCTGCCTTTGCTTCTTCGAAATTCGACGGCTCCTCTTCTCCTAGTAAACACAAACCCGAATACTCCAGTTCTATTGGGATGGTTCTATAGTAAAGGCTTTTGATGTCACGCGTACCCCGTGGTCCTTCTAATGAACTCTCATCAGGTGTTGTAGGCTGCTGTACTTCGGTTGAGGCTGAACCATCAAAAGTTTCATCTGGAGTGTGTGGTGTACTTGAAACAGGGGCTCTGGATCTCGTGCTTGTCACAGGTGTTAGGTGCTGGTCTTGCTCATTAGGTAGGGAATGAAACGGGTCTGAGAAATCTGCTGCATCAGAGTCGAGTTCCCCTAACTCGTCTCCTTGCCTTGTCGTGTCGGATGAACTCGGAACAGAAATATAATGAACTGTAAACGAGTCTCCAATCGGTTGTGTCTCTGCCACTGGGTTTCTGCTCCATTCCCACTTCTTCTCCTCCTCGAACACTGCATCTCGTGTCACCACAACTCGTCTTGACGCTGGATCGAACATCCGATAGCCTTTCGTATTCATATCATAACCAATGAACACCATTTGCTTGCTACGATCAGCCAACTTAGAAAGGTGCGGTTTCACCACTTTTACATGTGCAAGGCATCCGAAAATACGAAGATGATCGACACTTGGCTTGCGGTCATAGTATGCTTCATAGGGAGTTTTGCCGACGACGCTCTTTGTTGGTGCTCTATTTAAGAGATATACGGCAGTTGATACCGCTTCTCCCCAAAATTCGCCTGGGACTCCCATGCTTTTCAACAAGCTCCTTGCCGTGCCGACCACCGTCTGATTTCTTCGTTCAACAACTCCGTTCTGCTGAGGAGAGTAAGGCGCCGTGAGATAACGCTTAATTCCCAACCGCTCACAGTAGGTCTTGAACTCATTTGAGGTGAATTCGCCGCCACGATCCGTGCGCAAAGCTTTCAGCTTACTGTTTTTCTCCATTTCGGCTGCAGCTTTCACCTTCTTAAATGCCTCAAATGCTTCGTCTTTGTTTCGGATCAGCACCTGCCACATGAATCTTGTACAATCATCAACCAACAGTAGGAAATAGCGCTTGCCTCCGTGTGTGGCAGGAGTTATTGGCCCGCACAAGTCTCCATGCCACAGTTCAAGAGGTGATTTTGCTCGGAATTTTGCCACTGCCGGAAATGGATTTCGGTGTTGTTTTCCAATCAAACAACCATCACAGATGCGGTCCTCATGCTCGATTATGGGCAAGCCGTGCACCATCTGTTTCTGACTTAAAAGCTTCAAGGCATGAAAGTTCACATGCCCGTATCTTGCATGCCATCGCCACGCTTCTTCTTTGCTCCTTACCAGAAAACATTCGGGTAGGGCTGGTGCTATGTTAAACACATACAACCGGTTGCTTGACCTGTTCACTTTTGCTAGTAGCCTTTGTGATCTGTCCAAAATAGTCATAACACCTCCTTCAACCATAACCTTGCATCCGTTCTCATCTAACTGACCAATGCTTATAATGTTGCTCTTCAACATCGGGATGTAGTAGACATTAGTAAGTATTCGATGTTCACCTGTGAAGCCTTCAAACAAAACCGAACCTCTTCCTTGTATTTCTACAGTTGAGCCATCCCCAAATTTGACTGACCCTTTAATGGTTGTGTCAATTTCAACAAATTTTTTGATACAACCGGTCATGTGGTTACTAGCGCCGGTATCTAAATACCAAGCCTTCTCTCGGGTGCTTTTAATCTTTGGCACCACCTTGTCTTCGTGAAGTAACACATGCTCGTTCTGTATTGCGTGGCTGAGAACACAAGTTTCGGCCATCAACAGTGCCGGTTCATCTTCGGTTTGCGTTGTAACAAGGTTTGCTCTTTCTCTTCGGTTTGGTTTGGGACACTCTTTTGCAAAGTGACCATATTCATTACAATTGAAACACTTAACCCTGGATTTGTCGAAGTTACGTGGCTTTCGGTCTTCGTTATTGCGTTCACCATTTCCCCGACCTCCACCATAACCACGCCCACGACCACGTCCTCTCCCGTGACGTCCTCCTCTGTTGTTGCTGCTGGAACCTTCATCTCTCTTTGCCTTTGGGATTCTTGCCTCCCACTCGGCCTGGGTAAAGAGTAACTGTTCTCCACTGCCCTTTGAGTGCAGTCGCCCTTTAAGCCCTTCTTCAAAGGTTCTGAGGCGGCCGATTGCTTCTGAGACCGACATGTTCTCACTATCGCCAAACTGCTCAATCGTTCCGATAATTTGGAGAAATTTATCTGGAACTGCACTGAACAGTTTTTCAACAACTTCGCTGTCGTCGAGCTTCGTGCCCAGTGAGCGGATCTCACCCACCAGCGTGGTAAGCTTCATTGCAAAGCCGTTTATTGTCTCTGAATCCTCCATGTGTAACTTGTTCAGTTGCCGTTTCAGCACCTGTACGCGTGCCTTCTTGACGCGATCTTCACCAACCCGCATCTCCCTGAGTGCGTCCCAAGCCTCCTTTGCTGTCTGCTTCTCCGCGATTGCCATCATCACATCATCTGGCACGGCTTGAGAAATGGCTACCATGGCGCCTTGATCTTTGTCGTCGTCTGTGTCTCCACCTTCGATCACTGACCATACTCCTAGCGAACGCAAGATTATCTTCATCTTGACAGCCCATATGCCGTAGTTCGTTTCGCTTAACGTTGGATAATGGATCGGGATTGAGGCTCCTCTTGCCGTCGGTTTGACCACTTCAAGTGTCTTTGAGTTATCTCCTACATCACTGGCCATTGCTTTGACAACACGGGCTCTGATACCAAATGTTGGTTTTCGGTACCTCTAACACAGAACAATTAAAGAAAAAACTGAAGAGACAAAGTGTTTTGCGATGCTGTAAAAAAAGGCTTGTGCATCATTTTCTGGGTTTTCTTATTAATAGAAACAATACAAGATATAACTGCAAAATGAAAGGTTACATCCACGTTTTTGTATTCTAAATAAAACTAACTTTTAAATAACTGCTACTTTAGTTTTGGCCACACACTGGACTAAAACTGACAGCCTAATTACGTACTCAAATGAAAAACCAAATTTGCTAAAATTAAACAACTACTGGACACGACCTTCTAACAACAAGATTAACTCATCAAAAGCATCTACAAAAAGTCCCAAACAGACCCTGGCTTTCCAAAAATTTACCATAACAACCAACTTCTGTAACCTTCCTCCTACCATTTTCGCATCTACTGGTTTTCCATACATCAGCATGCCAATACCTTGTATGGCCGCAACAACCATACCAGCCACCAGTACATCCTAGTCACCAGTTTGACCTAAAATGGTTGGTAAAGCATTGGCCGTGTAAAACCCTAGGAGGATGAGAAATATTTTCATCGGAAAAAAAATTTGTGCGGAGTTGAGTTTGCCAAGGAGTTGGGTTCCAGCTTCTCTAACAAGTGTACCCAGTCGGGTTGTGCCAAGAGGTGAGTTGTCGTCACCTCCATTGGGGCTTAGATATATTAGGGTTTGTGTTGGGAGATGAATCAGCATTTAATGCAAATGCTGGTCTCCATTTGTAGCCTCTTGCCTGATATCTATACAAATTGGAAAAACAAAATCACTCTCGTCAATAAGCAATTGTAATTTTCTCAGAATATTGAGTTAGAGCCTACAATAAGTATTATTTTTCACCAAACTACTACCGGCTGGTGGAGGGTTCAAAAATAAATTATCAGTGAGCAAAACAATCATATGGTGTATAACCATGGTTTGGAAAATCGGCGAATTCCGAGTCAACTCGGAATCGGCCGTGTCCGATCTGATTTTTACCCGAGTTTCTCACCCGTGCGATTTTTCGGCAAAACTCGGATGAACAGTGCTTGACTCGGCTGAGTTAGCCGATTTTTTGGCTGACTCAAGACGATTCAACCGAGTTTCACCCGAGTCTCGCCGATTCAAGGCAAAAATGGACGATTTCAGACAGAGTCGATCGAGTGAAGCGAGTCTGCACGATTCCAGACAGATTCTCACGGTTTGGGGCGGCCTATTCTGCATTTTTTTTGTTCAATTTGGTTTTGCTACGTATCTAGGGCGAAATCAGAGTAGGTCCGATGCCCATCGGACCTACCTTGGTTCGATGGGTGTAATGACCATTCGATCTGCATCAAGATTCGTGTGATCTGTATCAAAATCCGTTTCCATGCACATAGATCTTGATGCTAATCATACGGTCCTAGAGCTAATTGAACCTAAAAGTAGGTCCGATGCCCATCGGACCTACTCCTATCTCATCTAGGGCAAAGGACAGGGCGAACGGGTTGAAATCGACCCACGTGGATGTCGCGAAGAAGAAGAAAGAGATATGGGCAGGTCGGTCAGTTCGGAAATGAGCTCGGGCAACGAAATATTAAGAAGAAATGAGTTCGGAAATGAGCTCGGTCAGTTCTGAGATCAGCGAATTATTTTAGTAATTTACGGGAGAGAGAGAAACGAAGCTTGTCCATTCAACCTCAGCGAATTAAAAAAATTCTTTTTACAATTTCAACCTTTAAATTTTTTAAGTTTGTAAATCAGTCCCAATAATAATTAAAACAAAATTTTCTACTTCTAATATGTCACAAAATTATGTACTTCGATTATTATTGATTTAAATTGCCAAATTAATAATTCATAAGCATTTTGTTAGATTAATCACATATTTACATAGTTTGGTTATTTTGTTTACTTAATTAAATCTACATTTGTTAAATTTAAATTCTAAATCTAAAACATGTAAAACCCTTAATTGATATAATAACAAAAAAAAAAATATATACTAATTCATCTATCTAATTAATTTACCTTTATTTAATTTAATTAATTTACTAAAATTTTAATTAGTTGAAAATTTTATTTGTTAGTCTAATTAATTAAATTTTTTGGCTCTGTACAACAATATCCCCATTCGTATTTTAATACAGAGGATGATGAGATGATTCAGCCAGCTCGGCATAGCTTCTGGCAATAAAAAGTGTGTTTTATTTGTAGTGCTTGTATTACATTACATAATTAGTAGATTATTTGAGTGCAATATTTTATCTTAACATAGTTTTTCTACAAATTATTTTTTACCAAATTTTTTCTATTTTTTGCTTACAATACAAGTTTCTGGCAAAAATATCTGAGTCACCAAGTCAACTCGGCCGATTTCAGCCGATTCATCCGATTCCGATTCCGATTCCGAGTTTCAGAACCATGTGTATAACAAAGAGTACAGTATCCATTTTCTAAAGTTTTAATTTGAAATAATGCGTGTTTTTTAGGCCTCTTAGTTGAATTAAGCTAACAAAAAATCTATAATTTGATTGGTAATGGCATATTGGAATCTAATCATAGAAGCAGTACCAATTTTCACCGTACCAGCTGTACCAGCTACAGAAGTATGGCAGCAGTGGAATCTGATAATAAAATGTACCAGATGGCAGTTCCATCCGCAGGTAGAGAACATAAATTGAAGATCAGATAAAAGGTGTAATTTAAAAGACATGCAATTAGACCGACAACAAATATAAAAGTTGCTCCCTTTATATGTCATTTTGTCTAAGTTTCGCTCAAATCAATATTGAAAGGCAGATGCTAAGGTAAAACCAGAATTAGAAAATCACCTATTTTGCAACTCGAATTAAGATAGTACACTTCCCTTCGCCATAATTCGAGGAACTAACACGAAGTACAAAACCAGAAATTAACTCCCTCTTGAAAATGTACTTGTAACAAATCCCATCTCTTTCGCTCAAGTTAGAATCTGACCTAATTGGGTGAAAGGTCTGAAGCTCGCGCGAACCTTGATAGGATTGATTTTTAAATATAGAGGCAAATTTGATATAATTTAGTAGTGGAAGAGATAGCACTCTATGACAGAAATTTAACTTCTATTCTTAATATTATCTTACTCTTTGTTATTTTGCAAGTTCTGAGGAGAATTCTATTTTATTAAAAACTTGTGTATCATTTTAAAGCGAAACTTGTGTATCATTCTATTTTATGAAAAATGTAAAGAATTTTATAATTTTAAAACTCAGATAGAAACGGAAACTTAGATGTAATTTAATATAATAAAGCGACAAACTAAGCTAGAAAGGAATGCTATTTTTTTGTTGTAAGTCCGTAGGCGATATTTCATTAATCAGAATAAAATTAGTTACACATCATTTCGTACTAGTATATACAATATATGTACTAGTACTTAAAATATTACAACTGAAACCCCTTTACAAAAGTGACAAGAAAAATTAGAAAAAAACAAAACTATGGATTACTGCGCTCAGATCAATAGATAGTGAGCCCGTAGGATTTTCTGTGCTCATGCTTAGATTGTGTAGGTTGTGAACCTGCATAATTTCTTGTCGTTAGCACAAATCAGTGTTGTTGTAATCAAGACGAAACAAGTGTCCCTTCGTGCTTAGATAAGGTTTTTGCTTGAGTTATTTAAAAGGAAATACAGAGGAAGGAGATAGGAAGAAAGAATGAGAAGAAGAGAGGGAGGAGGAGGAGAAAAGGGGTCACCATCAGCACATCATCATCATCATTAGCCATAAACATACCTTATTTATATATAGATATACTAGATACTAGTCGAGGTGGGACGAATTCACAACCCCTCAACCGAACCCGGTGAATCGAGATAGGCGAAAAGAAATGAGACGGGGTGACGAGCAGTGACCAAATTCGTTAGACAGAGCAGAGAAGCCAAGATAGGACGGTGGACTCTCAAACCCCCTAATCACCTCACTGTGGCCTTATGCGATTCTAATGAGGGAGCGGAGGTCCCGATGGAAGGAATGCTATTGATGATTAATGCCAAAAATGCTCAAGTATTACCATTTACCAGTATACCTTATTGGGCCTGGCTTGCTTTATTTTAATTTATCTTGGCCCAGTTTTTTGGTGGGCCGACCATTTAAATTCCCTTTCATTTTGAGTCCCGTTTTTTTTTTTTTTTTTAAATGATAAGGGCGATTTAAGGAAACCCAAGTAAACTTGCAACTGAAAAGTTTAACATATGATAGCAGGGGAAAAATGATAAATTCAATATATACTTCATAACAGATTAATAATAAGTTAAATAAAGAAAAGAGGAAAACAAAATATATTAAATTTTAATGGGAATATAACATCTTATGATGTTTCACTAAAGATATTGATAATTTTAGATGTTTGGATAGGTACACTACATATATTTACCTAAAAGAATATATTTATATAGATAGTGACCCAAATGTTTGGATAGGTACACTACATATATTTCAAATGAACAAATTAAAGAAGGAGAGAGAAGCTGAGTGGGGAGGTGTTCGATTCTCCCTCACAACTTTGTAGTCTCTATGAAAGTTTTCAAAAAGAGAGAGAGAGAGAGAGAGAAAGGGAGGGAGGGGGGAGGACGTTTGAGTATTAAGAAAATATTAATCGTTAGTGTCATAACTTCAAGGTATTATGAAATCTATGCCTTAAAATATTGAAATTAGATTTAGATGACTTTAGACTAGGACTAATTTTTTTTGAAAGAATTTAAAGGATTAATGTTTAAAATTGTCTGCATGGCAATATTATGGTCCGTTTTTTTTCTCTTGAAGGCTATATATTTTTATTATAAATCGGAAAAATTATTGTCAAGACGGCAAAATTTTGTCTTAAAGTATTGATTAAATTATTTTCATGTTGCTAGTTTTAAACAATTTAATCTCATTTTTCGGAGTTGCTATACTCTTCCGAAAAACGTAAAAGAACTTTTATTATAATAATTATAATATTATTGTAATAATGTTTGTGATAGTCTAATAGCCTTAAATTTATTATTATTATTATTATTATTATTATAAATTCAACTATCACATATTCAAAAAAGAGTAGGGTTAAAATGCACCATTGGTTTTGTGCTTCAATCATATTCCACATTCTCATCTTCGTTTTCAAAGTCCCAACAGTCGATCTGAACTACTTACCATCATCTTCGTATTAAAATATACTTGGAGACCAAATTTTATATTTTTTGGAATTTTTTTACTATTTTTTTAGATAAGTACAAAATCATTGTTTTCAGAAGATTCTGGACCATCCAAAACAATGATTTTGTACCTATCTAAAAAATAATGAAAAAATTCCAAAAAAATATAAAATTTGGACTCCAAGTACATTATAATATGAAGATTATATTGAGCGGTTCGGATCGATTGTTCGAACTTTTAAAATAAAGATAAAATACGTGGAGCATGATTGGAGCATAAAACCAATGGTGCATTTTAACTCTACTCTTCAAAAAATTTAATTATAATATTTATTATTATTTTTTTGGTGAAAAGGCTTGTAGGCTATCATTAAACAAAAAAGTACAGTACATGGGAGCTACAATACTAGTAGCAGCATTCAAGCATAGAAAATAATACATTTGGTACGTGCCCAAATAATAGATTTGATACCCTTATCAGTACATATAAGTAGACACTCTATTATAGAAGTAAGCAAGGAAAGACAAAGTACTGATGCATTCCAATTGTTCATGCTCAGATAGAGATGAGTGAGCCAGCAATTATCCTTGCCCTTAGCAAAACATGATGAGTGAAAAAAAGCGAGCCTTACGTACGTTTCCAGAAGTCATACAACCCATTCCCTATATTATTAGAGAAAGAGGGATAGAGAAGAAGGGGAAATAAGAGGCAGATAGAAAGAAGGGAGAGAAAGAAGAAGCAAATAGAACGAGGAGAGAGAAAAAAAAGCAAATAAAAAGAAGAGAGAGAGACTTGGGGAATGAGGGAGAGCAGGAAAGACCATAATCACAACAACCCAAGCATAACATCAAGCAACACACAAACATATAAGATAGTAAATAGGGTACATTTGGATTGAGAGTGAGGTTAGTGAGAATAGCTTGCTAGCCCCAAATTCGAAACAGCCGCTAATTCAACATTTCAATGGGTTAGCGGAATAGCGGCTAACCTGAGCTAACCCAAGTGTTGAGAATAACTAGTATTTCACCCAAACGTGGAATAGTCGCTAACCCAACTAATCCTGCTATTCCTTGGCACCCAAACGCACTCTCATTAATTCCACTCACTCTTCCATTGCCAAAGAGGAAAATAAGAGCTCAGGAGAAGAGAAGAAAAAACAAACCGCTTGTCTTGGACAATAAGAACCCCCAAAATAGCAAAAGAGATGAGGTGGTGGCCGAAACGAAGAGCAGTGGCCAGATCCACTTGGTGGAAGCGCCTGCTCAAACAGATGTCATGTCAAAGAGCGGTAGCCAAATCCACTAGACGGAAGCACCAAAAACAGTAGTCAGATCCACTAAATGGAAACACTTGCTCGGATGGAAAAACATGACCGAGTGAAGGGATGGGCTGGGGGGTGGGGGTGGCATATCAAATGTTGACGTTTCATGTTATTTAAAAAAAAAAAAAACTTCTCATGTAGTTCACGCACCTAATTTCGCGGATCCATAAAAAAATTATTAAAAGGGCATGTGATCGTGTAAGATAATGAAACAGATTAAGTAGTAACGAAAACAAAATAACTGATTTTGTCTGCTAACTAAAGTCAATATAATTCTGAATATTATTAATTTCTTCAATTGTCGCCCTCTTATTTTCTTAATGAACGGAAGATTTTGGTGCTCGTCATGTAGATTACATTTAATGTTTTTCAGAATTTTTTAGTTAGATAGAAATCACTTAATCTAAAGATTTTAGACCATTCAAAAGTAATAATTTTCGACCTATGTAAAGAAAATAGTAAAAAACTTCTAAAAATGATAAAATTTAGTCTACTAGTAGATTTTTATATGAAGATGATGTTGTATTGTTTAGATCGAGTGTAAACTTTAAAAAGAAATATATTTATTCATAGTACGGATTAATTTGCGTTCATGCATCGTACCAAAGTCTCACTCCTTAATTAATTAGTCCCCACATTGTCCATGGAAAGTTTTTTATAATTCCATAACAATTCAATGAAAAGTTTTTTATAATTCCATAACAATTCAGTGTAAATACGTTCCATGGATGGAAAACATACCTAAACTTTGGGTAAGCAATCGAAATTAAAATATTGTTTGCTGCCTTTGCACTTAATTTGATTTCCTTATGTATTTTATCTTGTATCACTATCTAGTATGGTGCATTAAACCTTGTCCACTTTGGTGATGGACACACCAAGTGTTAGACATTTAGGGTTGACAAATTATGGTTTCGACACACCAAGTGAAAGGAAGATGTTTTTTGTTAGAACAAATTTAGGAAACTTAGGAGTCTTGAGATCTATAGCGAATGTCGTGTTTTTTTGCCTTACTAATGGGTAGATCTTGGTTATTTCAACTATGGAGGGTTACAAGAAAGGGCATAAATGTGAACTTATATCACATTAGTCTTGGTAATTAGGTTAATCATAGAACTCTTTGCATCTAATTAGGATAAAGTTAGGGTACCATGCTCCAACCAGTTCTTAGTTAGATAGGGTGATGTAACACGAAAGTAGGTAGTATTATTCTGATCAAACCGCATGCAACATCAGTGGTTTAGAACAACTAAATGATTGATTCAACTGAAGAAAATGATGGCCAGAAACGTAGAGCCCTTAGGCTTTAATTAATACTTTGTTAGATGAAAAACTCTTCGAATACAAACAAACTTTTCGAAAATACTAAACAACAATAGTATCGGCTAATACTAAACAACCATTCCTGATTGTTGAATCTGTATCGGCTCTTTGACTGATACAGATTAGTGATACTATCAGTATCACCTGTGTCAGTATCGCCCCCATTCCGTTCCTGATAGGTGATTTTTGACCGTTCCTAATAGGCGATTTTCCACTAGTGCACAAGCTGATCTTTTTATTTTCAATAAAGCTAACATTCAGTACGTTTACTTTCCTATTTATATTTCCGTGTGAGGATGAGGAACTTTGTTAGATATTCGTACCAAGTAGACAGGAATTGAAATTATGTATTGCAATCTTCTCTTTTATATATAAAACAATTTTTTTTGTTTTTTTTTTTCTGTCACTCCTCTAGTTCGTTATTCAGCTTTAACTGCATACATATGGTAATTATTGTTTGGAATTCAGATATTCTTAATGTTTATACTTGTAAAAACTGTTGTTCGGACTTAAAATTATATAATTACTGTTCTTATGATTAAAATTTCATATTTAAAATGCCATATATAAAAAGTTAAGACCAGAAATTTTCTCTGTTTATATTATATACATATTGCTGTTGACATTAACAGCTTTGAAACCACTATCTTGTACAAATGTACGTCATGTTTCAGATGTTAAATTTCTTCTGTTTTAATACAAACTGGTGTTCTTACTGATAACTTTATAGCAACTGTTAATGTATTTAATTAATATATCAATACCTACTATTTTACTTGCACTTTAAAACTACTATTCATGGTGATTGAAGTATTAAGTATTTTCTTTATGTTACATTTTTACAGTACCAAGTAGTTTTCTTCAAACTACTAAAGTGATTTAAATTTATGTTTTAGACATATCGGCCATAATGCTAGGATATATACTTGTACATGCACAAGTAGGTGTTAGAATGCCTAAACAAAAATACCATAGTTGCCTGTATTAAATATTAATTAACGGAGAATAAAAATTCTTTAGAAAGAAGTACTAAATGCTTGGTGTTGAGTATAAGTTGATGAGAAGGGAAAATCAATAAATTTTCCATAAAAGAAAGAGCAGATGGAACGTGGTGATAGACAAAAGCAAAAGGATAGCAACAGGAGACAAGTTCTGGGAGAAGGAATTACTTGATAATTATTATTTTGACAATTTTAGTATTCAATTTAAAAAAACAAAATTGAACATAGATTTGTAAATATGTTATTGAAAATAGAGATAGTTTACCAATATTCAAAGTTCAAACAGTCGATCCAAACCATTCAACATGATATCTATATTAAAATGTGCTTCGAGATCAAATTTTACATTTTTTTGAAGTTTTTATTATTATTTATTAAGTATTTTACAAAACTGTTGTTTTCAGTGGTCCATAATTGTCTAAAAATAGCAGTTTTGCAAAATATTTAATAAATAGCAAAAAAAATTCAAAAAAATATAAAATTTGATCTCCAAGCACATTTTAATATAGAGATCATGTTGAATGGTTTGGATCGACTGTCTGGACTTTGAAAATTACAAAACCGAATTGTTGTAAGATGTTTTAACTTACAAATGTTGTAAGTGGATCCCCCTCATATCTAAATGAAGATCTATCGAAAGAACAATAATTTCAGCCAGTTAAATTTCAAATCAGTTGATGTACGTACAGTAAAACATATATCAAACGTCATCAGATTTTCATGACCGAAAATGTGAATAATATAGATCATGCTTATGATATTTGATATCAAACTTAAGCGTTATTTTTTATGATTATCACGGTTGTTAAAGTAAAACATTCTCAAATTATTCCCTAATTATATTATGACTAGTATTAGTTTCATAAGGCCAACTTCAAGTCTTCAAATCATTTCCAACTAGAACTTCAACCTAAGTCTTCATAATTAGAGAAATATCTCGTTGTGTAGACTCGGTTAGGCTACAAGTAGTGTGGCACCTAAATGCTTGTCAGATGTATCATGCATGCCTTGCATGCATGCGTATTGCGAGCTAACAACGTCATGTCATTTTAATTCCATAATATGTTTTATCCACGACGATAAAAGTATCAATTGTAGCGATACCCAAAAGACTAGAATTTCTATCGGCTACCATCAGCAATAGTCATTTTTACCATCGTGGATAAAACAATATATTCTATTCCTCTGCCTCTTGACGTCTCCCCCTGCATATAGAATGCCTTGTCATCACTTCTTTCTTCTGATTTGGATAGCCTTGATTCATGTGTCTGCAATGATCCCATGAGTTCATCAAAGGTGTATGTTGCGAGATCCTTTGATTCTTCAATTGCTGCCACCACATGGTCAAACTACGTTGTTAGACTTCTTAGCACCTTGGCTACCACGGTTTGCTCTGAGATGGTGTCTCCATATGCTCTGATTTGGTTGACAACTGCTTGTACTCTTGAAAGAAAATTCTGCACTGACTCTTCTTTGTTCATCTGCAATGTTTCAAAATCTCTGCGTAGACCTTGAAGCTTGATTGCCATAACACGAGAGCTTCCTTGAAATGCTGTTTTCAAGGTTGTCCATGCCTCCTTTGCATTGGTGGCTGCTGCTATTTTCGAGAAGATTGTGTCGTGTACTGCTTGTTGAATAAAGAACAAAGCTCTTGCATCTTTCTTCATGGTTTCTTGCAGATTGGGATCTGTATTGGGAACTCCATTTTCAACCAAGTCCCATAGGCCATGCGATTTGAACAAGGTTGACATCTTAATACTCCAAAACTCAAAATTCTCGCCTTTGAAGAGAGGGATAACTGGTTGTGTGACATTCACGGTATTGTTGCTGTTTTCAGCCATTGAAAACGCCCCAAGTTGATCAACCTGGCTCTGATACCACTTTGTTGGGTTTGTTGAAGAGTAAACAGAGGAAGAAGGATTGACACAAATAATTCTACTTCACCTTGATTAATAATTCGATTACAACATGCTGAATTTATAGCCCTACAACAACTAAATTTGGATCATCCAAGTTTAGTACCCCACTACCTTATTCTAAACTTAATACCCACTACCTATCCACCTATTACAAGCAGTCCCCGAAATAGAGCTATATCCGCACCTATCTTGCTGTTACAAATAGTAGCTGCTTAACTAATTATAGAACCCACTACACCTACACGCTCCTAGATAGCAATCTAAATATAAAGAGCAAATTTTGGAACAACTCTCAACAGCACTCTAAATATGTAAAGCTAATTTTGGATCAACTTTCAACAAAGAAATCTACATTATTCTAGTTGTACTGTTATAGTAACCAATAGAATAATCTGTTGATATTCAAATATCTGTTTGTAATTAGAACCGATATAAATATAACAAACTTCTTTTGTCGGTTGTGTGTTGAACTGATAGAATATAGCGATTTTTCGCACCGCTTCACTGCAGGTCTTTAATTTTCACATTGCCCCTGTCTAATCAAAATTATGTCCTGACTACATAGTAATCGTGCGATCAAGTTTTGGGTCAAGTTTCGCATAGTTTTTCAATTTTGGGCTTATGTTGCAAAAATTCTTGTTTATGATGCAGTTTGGACTAAAATTTCATTCAAACTAGACTGTATAAGATTCGACAGATCTAAAAAGAAGTGCCAATATGGCCCATGGCATGATGCCTTTTGGCTACAAAAGGTCTCCAATATTGCATCTCCAATAAAAATACATGGATCAACATTTTGTTGTGCATACATAATAGAAAATAAAAATTCTACTTAAAAATATATGTCCAAATTTAAAAGAATGTATTTATACATAAAAAATAAGTTGAATCTGTATATCTTTATGCGAATCTCCTTTTCTGTAGTAGTGTCATGTTAAAACTGAAAATCAATTTTGTTAAAATTATTGAATCTTATATGAATTTACGATAGCTTTGATGCCAAACGTTAGATATATTTAAAATCGTAACGTGTAGTGCAATTAGAACACAAACAATTCAGAATCCATGAATCCAAAAAAAATAACAAACGCAATTTATATCTTACAGTTCTGGAGTGACAACATCGTTAAGCGGAAGCGTAAATGCCGATCTTCAATGTTTTTCCTCAGACATGATGATGGATACTTTAAGCGTTTTTCTTTTACTTTTCGATTTCTATAAAATATTTTATGAACGACGTTTTACAGAATGGGGTGCGTCCAATAAGAGAAGAAGTATTTAATAACACTGTGACAACATTTGGGACCATTATACTTTTTTATAAATAGCAATCTGAATATTTTGCACCCAAAATTACTCGTGCATTTTTATTAATTCTATAAATGAGATTGGTGCACAATAACAACATAGGCCACATAGTTATATAAAAACTATCATAGGATACTGGGATCATAAAAACGGACAAGAAATAAAAACAAATTAAAGCAAACAAAAGATCACAAACAACAATATGGGAAGTAGCTAGTAGTACTGGAAACAAAAATACGACACCCGTTTGACATAACGATTGACATAACGAAACAATCCCAGAACGAATTTTGGTGATGAACATTCACACTGCCCCTAGAGTCCAAGGTCAAACTGCGGAGTAGAATGCATGTATATCAAGCTCCATAATATTCCCATCGCTTCGTTGTTCCAGGAACTTTTTGTATATGACGCCTTGTGCCAGACAGAACTCTCCGGTCCCTCCGACAATGGCCCACTCACCCTCTTCAACAACAGGCCCCATCACCTGAAGCGACGACCCCTTGAACCTGTTTGATATGTCATGCATATATAGGTTTAGCAAGTTACACTACTTGTGCGTCAGAATTCAAATCATGCGGTATGTACGTACCTGACAATATCCCATTCATCAAGGCACCCAAAAAGTTGAAAATAGGAAATTAATTCATGCAATTCATATCAGCGCTAAGTTTCGAACTTAAGTACATACCTGGTATCCTCGAACATGATGAGTTAATCTAGTTGTCCAAGTCCGAGTCCAGTCCATAGTCCGAGTCCAAACACAAGTTCGAGTCCAGCTGTTCAGACTCCAATTCGGGTTGTCTATTTACGGGTTTGTATTTTAGGAAGTTAGAATTTAGAATCAGCATGTTGCTGAAAATATAGTAGTTATTTAAGGAAAGTTTAAATTGGTTAGTTCTAATTTTAGAGTTCTAAACATGGGATGTAATGGTAGTGGGCAGTTTTGTATTATTTCTATATATATGAGAAAACGATGTGATTAGAGAGCATCACAAAAAAATACTTCTGTGTCTTATTTGCTTGTTCCTTCTTTTATTCTCTCAATCTGTGAGTGTGTGAATAACCGGCATTACGAGAGAACCAACATTTGGTATCAGAGCCAAGTTATCAAGGCAATGGCCGGTAATGAAGGAGATCAATCTACGACACTTGCAGTCGTCAAACCGACGGCAAGAGGAGCCTCAATCCCGATCCATTATCCAACGTTAAGCAAATTGAACTACGGCATATGGGCTGTCAAGATGAAGATAATCTTGCGTTCGCTAGGAGTATGGTCAGTGATCGAAGGTGGAGACACAGACGACGAAAAAGATCAAGGCGCCATGGTAGCCATTTCTCAAGCCGTGCCAGATGATGTGATGATGGCAATCGCAGAGAAGCAGACGGCAAAGGAGGCTTGGGATGCACTCAGGGAGATGCGGGTTGGTGAAGATCGCGTCAAGAAGGCACGCGTACAGGTGCTGAAACGGCAACTGAACAAGTTACACATGGAGGATTCAGAGACAATAAACGAGTTTTCCATGAAGCTTACCACGCTGGTGGGTGAGATCCGCTCGCTGGGCACGAAGCTCGATGACAGCGAAGTCGTTGAAAAACTGTTCAGCGCAGTTCCAGATAGATTTCTCCAAATTATCGAAACGATATAGCAGTTTGGCGATATTGAGAACATGTCGGTCTCAGAAGCAATCGGCCGCCTCAGAACCTTTGAGGAAGGACTTAAAGGACGAGTACACACAAAGGGCGGGGTAGAACAGCTACTTCTTACCCAAGCCGAGTGGGAGGCAAGATGCACAAAGGGAAAGAAAGATGAAGGTTTCAGCAGCACCAAAAGAGGAGGACGTCACGGGAGAGGACGTGGACGTGGGCGTGGATATGGTGGAGGTCGAGGAAATGGTGAATGCACTAACAAAAACCAAAAGCCACGCAACTTCGACAAATCCAAGGTTAAGTGTTTCAATTGTAATGAATATGGACACTTCGCAAAAGATTGTCCCAAGCCAAACCGAAGAGAGAGGGCCAATCTTGTTACAACACAAACCGATGATGAACCGGCACTGTTGATGGCTGAAACTTGTGTTCTCAGCCACGCAATACAGAACGAACAGGTGTTACTACACGAAGACAAGGTGGTGCCAAAGATTAACAGCACCCAAGACAAGGCTTGGTATTTAGATACCGGCGCAAGTAACCACATGACCGGTTGTATCGAAAAATTTGCTGAAATTGACACGACCATTGGTCAGTCAAATTTGGTGATGGTTCGGCTGTAGAAATACAAGGAAGAGGTTCGGTTTTATTTGAATGCTTCACAGGTGAACATCGTGTACTTACTAATGTCTACTACATCCCGAAGTTGAAGAGCAATATAATAAGCCTTGGTCAGTTAGATGAGAACGGATGCAAGGTTGTAATTGAAGGAGGAGTAATGTCTATCTTGGACAGATCACAAAGGCTACTAGCAAAAGTGAACAGGTCAAGGAACCGGTTATATGTGTTTAACATAGTACCAGCCCTACCCGAATGCCTTCTGGCAAGGAGCAAAGAAGAAGCGTGGCGCTGGAATGCAAGATACGGGCATGTGAACTTTCATGCCTTGAAGTTTCTAAGTCAGAAACAGATGGTGCACGGCTTGCCCATAATCGAGCATGAGGACCGCATCTGCGATGGTTGTTTGATTGGAAAGCAACACCGAAATCCTTTCCCAGCAGTGGCAAAATTTCGAGCAGAATCACCTCTTGAACTGTGGCATGGAGATTTGTGCGGGCCAATAACTCCTGCTACACACGGAGGCAAGCGCTATTTTCTGCTGTTGGTTGATGATTGTACTAGATTCATGTGGCAGGTGTTGATCCGAAACAAAGACGAAGCATTTGAGGCATTCAAGAAGATCAAAGCATCAGCAGAAATGGAGAAAAACAGCAAGCTGAAGGCTTTTCGCACAGATCGTGGCGGCGAATTCACCTCAAATGAGTTCAAGACTTACTGTGAGCTGTTGGGAATTAAGCGTTATCTCACGGCGCCTTATTCTCCTCAGCAGAACGGAGTTGTTGAACGAAGAAATCAGACGGTGGTCGGCATGGCAAGGAGCTTGTTGAAAAGCATGGGAGTCCCAGGCGAATTTTGGGGAGAAGCGGTATCAACTGCCGTATATCTCCTAAATCGAGCACCAACAAAAAGCATCATCGGCAAAACTCCCTATGAAGCATATTACAACCGCAAGCCAACTGTTGATCACTTTCGCATCTTTGGATGTGTGGGACACGTAAAAGATGTTACACCTCACCTTTCAAAACTTGCAGACCAAAGCAAGACAATGGTGTTTATTGGTTATGATTCGAATACAAAAGGCTATCGGATGTTTGATCCAAAGTCAAAACGAGTAGTGGTGACACGGGATGTCGTGTTCGAAGAGGAGAAGAAGTGGGAGTGGAGCAAATTTCCAGAAACAGAAACAGGATCAGCAGGGAACACTCTTACAGCACACTATTTTACCATAGCAGGCGCATCTGATACGACAAATCAGAAAGATGAAGAGGGTGTCAGCGATTCTGGCATTGGTATCAGCAATTCTGGCATGGATTTCCCACAACCGACACAGGAACAAACTGGTAACCGATACCAGTATGCTACACCAGTGATGAACACGAGGTCCAGAGCATCTGTTTCAAACTCACCATATACTCCAGCAGCAACTGTTGAAGAATCAGTATCAACCGAAACACTACAACCCTCAACATCTGATGAGAGTTCATTAGTAGGACCACGGGGTAAGCGTGACATCAAAAACTTGTACGATGCAACAGTCCCAATAGAGTTGCAGTATTCGGGTCTGTGCTTACTAGGAGAAGAGGAGCCGTCGAATTTTGAAGAAGCCAAGGCAGATCCGATGTGGAGAAGAGCAATGGAGGAGGAAATTTCCTCTATTCGAAAAAATGAAACTTGGAAGCTCGTTCCATTACCCGACAGCCACAAACCTATAGGTCTAAAGTGGGTTTACAAGCTAAAGAAGGACACTCAAGGCAGAATTGTGAAGCACAAGGCGAGATTAGTGGCAAAGGGGTACGTTCAACGACAAGGCATAGACTTTGATGAAGTTTTCACCCCTGTTGCTCGGCTAGAGACAGTACGTTTGCTGATCTCTATTGCGGCACATGAAGGATGGGAGGTGCATCATATGGATGTGAAGTCAGCCTTCCTCAACGATGATTTGGAAGAGGAAGTGTATGTCATTCAACCGCCGGGATTTGAAATTAAAGGAGAAGAGCACAAGGTGTTAAAACTGCACAAAGCATTGTACGGTTTGCGACAAGCACCTAGAGCCTGGAACTCAAAACTGGACAAGTCATTGAGGACACTCGGTTTTGAGAGATGTTCTTTAGAGCATGCCGTGTACATGAGAAATCAAGGTAAAGGGAATTTAATTGTTGGAGTCTACGTGGATGATTTAATCATCACTGGAGAGTGTATTCAAGACATAGACAAGTTCAAATCACAGATGAAGAAATTGTTTAGCATGAGTGACCTTGGGTTACTAAGTTACTATCTGGGAATTGAAGTCTGTCAGAATTCTCAAAGGATTACACTCAACCAGTCGGCATATGCAAGAAAGGTTTTAGACAAATGCGGCATGAAAGATTGCAACCCTTCGCAAATCCCGATGGAACCTCGTCTGAAACTGAGCAAGGAAAGCACAAGTCCACCTGTAGACACAACTCTGTACCGAAGTATTGTTGGCAGTTTAAGATACCTACTGCACACGCGCCCAGATTTGGCATTCTCTGTCGGCATGGTGAGTAGATACATGGAGAAGCCCACGACAGAGCACATGGCCGCAGTAAAGCACATATTGCGGTACGTGAAAGGTACTTTGAACTTCGGGTGCGTCTACGAGAAGAAGGAAGGAGGCTTGGTGTTGACCGGTTACTCTGATAGTGATCTGGCCGGTGATACTGATGACCGGAAGAGCACTACAGGTGTAATATTCTTCCTTGGGTCAAACCCGGTTAGTTGGAGCTCACAAAAACAGAAGGTGGTTGCGCTATCTTCCTGTGAAGCGGAGTACATCGCTGCCTGCGCAGCAGCGTGTCAAGGAGTGTGGCTGGGACGATTGTTGGCTGATGTATTGAAGACAGAAGTTAAAAAAGTAGTCTTGAAGATTGATAATCAGTCCGCAATTTCGTTAAGTAAAAATCCAGTCCACCATGAGAGGAGCAAACACATCGACACCCGATTCCATTACATAAGAGATTGTATTGAATCAGGGATGATAGAGGTACAACATGTCTGTACAGAAGAACAGCCGGCTGACATCCTAACTAAGTCACTTGCAAGACCGAAATTCTTGGAGATTAGAGAAAGAATTGGTGTGCAGATCGTCAGTGGAGGACAACAAGCTTAAGGGGGAGATTGATGAGTTAATCTAGTTGTCCAAGTCCGAGTCCAGTCCATAGTCCGAGTCCAAACACAAGTTCGGGTCCAGCTGTTCAGACTCTCTCCAATTCGGGTTGTCTATTTACGGGTTTGTATTTTAGGAAGTTAGAATTTAGAATCAGCATGTTGCTGAAAATATAGTAGTTATTTAAGGAAAGTTTAAATTGGTTAGTTCTAATTTTAGAGTTCTAAACATGGGATGTAATGGTAGTGGGCAGTTTTGTATTATTTCTATATATATGAGAAAACGATGTGATTAGAGAGCATCACAAAAAAAAATACTTCTGTGTCTTATTTGCTTGTTCCTTCTTTTATTCTCTCAATCTGTGAGTGTGTGAATAACCGGCATTAAGAGAGAACCAACAGAACACAATGCTCAAATAATTTTGATATTTTTGTGAGCTCATTCCAGTCTGAATATGCAGGCCCTGTGCACGCGCAATGACTTTCGCGTCGGTGCTGAGTCCATCGTACAAGGTCCAATCATTAACGGACATTGAACCAAATGAATTAGGAAGTTTTGGGTCTACTATTCCTGGTTGGTTTTTGTTTGCTCCCAGAGGCGTGTGGTGCAAGTACAAGTGGAAGTAGAGCTCATTTTTCTGGAGTGCAGAAACAGGAGCGATGTTGAACGTGGATTTGGTCATGGCTATATATGACTGTTGGTGCAAGGAGGAGAGAATCAAGCTAGGTTTCAAGATTTTCTATTTGTTGAGAGAAATGAGAGAGGGTGAGAGGGGTATTTATAACCATGTACTCTCTACATTTTTAAAATTAATTTTCGTGATGTGATAGTGCTCTAGTTGATCTGTCAGTCTTCTAATTATCTAAAACAACATTAATTATCGAGTTAATTTACTTTAGAAAACTGGTAGTTCTTCTAATTTAAAACAGGTGTGTTTTAAATTAAGCTTGTTATTTTAGACAATTAGAATTTGTACAGAAAAAAAAATTAAGAATAAGAAAATTAAGCTGGTAGTTTTTTCATGTATGGTGTAAGATTATCTCAGATCGCCTTCTTGGTGAAAGTATCGCCTCTCTTGCCTTACTCCTCACGCTAGCGTCACCTATTTATAAGATATGCCTTAGAGAAATACATGTACAGGGAAAAGATTCTTTAGAAAGGATAGAAATGCATTATAACAAGAAGGCCCAAATCGACGACATGGAAAATTTTGTGTTCATTTCATCACACATGGATCATACAATAAATGGTTTCATATGTTGTAGGTAATTGATGGTGGGTTGAGTGAGACTATGGTATGTACTATGGATCAATATCTGTATTCTTTAAGTCCAAACAATGGATCTGAATTGTTCAACATGATCTCTATATGAAAAAGTACTTGTAGATTAAATTTTATTGTTTTCAATGGGACTATGAAAATCATAAAAAATTGTGGTTCTCAGTATAATTTGTCAAGTACCTGGATTTGGGATTTGAGGATTAGAAGAGCTTGATGTTGAAGAGGATTTTTATGCATGTGGTATTTTAGTTATTTTTTTGGCATTAGTCATTATATGTTTTATTGTTGGATCCTCTGAATGGATTTTGTTGGATCCTCCAATTCTAGTAATGGATTGCCTTCTTAAAAGATTTTGTTGGATCCTCTGGAGAGAAGTCACCACACTAACATGTAAAGCTTAAGATATTTTCAAACTGAGTAATGAGGACCATATCGTGATTTTGTTGGATCCTCTGTATAATCAACGTGTTTAGGACTCTGCCATAAGGAATCTTTACAGGTAAAATGATATAATTAAAACATTTTACCCTAAACCCTAAACCCACATGGCTATTTGTACTAATTTGTAGCTGCACATGCAGAGGGCTCCGCCATAAGGAATCTTTACAGGTAAAATGATATAATTAAAACATTTTATCCTAAACCCTAAACCCACGTGGCTATTTGTACTAATTTGTAGCTGCACATCCAGATGGCTCCGCCACAAGGAATCTTTAATTACAAAGTAAATGATATAATTACATATTTACATATGAGTAGAACTGAAAAATTAAATCTGCTGCAATTGCGAAATGAATGAATAGTAACCCTGAAATCCTTCAAATCCGAATTCAGTCGTTGAATTTTTTTCGAAAATGCATCTCGAAACAGCTCATTTTTCTGTGCACGCATCTCGAAACAATTCAACGGTTGGATTCGGATTGTTGGATTTTAGGGTTACTGTTCATGCATCTCGGATTACAGCAGATTTGGATCCGAATAGAACTAGGATGTTCCTAAGTTTATCAAGTTTCTTTGTAAACTCAACATTAAAATATACCGGATTGACTTCAAATGACAAATTCGAATCGTTGAAACTCATCTAGATGCATCTATATGCAAAAAATTTAAACTTTCGAATTAATTTAGTATAAAGTCAAAAGTCAAAATTAGATGGTTCATATATTAACTTTATTGCATTTATTTTTTGAACGTTTTTTGACCACTTGACTCTATACAAAATTGATTCGAAAATTTAAAATTTTTGTATGTAGACGCATCAATCGTAACGTAACGGGTTTCAACAGTTCATATTAGTAATTTATAATCAATCCAATAAATTTTACAATTGAGTTCACAAAGAAACTTGGTTATCTTAGGAACACCCTAGTTCTACTCATTACATACTGCATCTATTTGCTATGTAAAAGTATACATATTCCAGAGGGTACGATACTTTGTAAATCACAGAACAGTTACTACAATGAATTAATATTTTCATTTGAAAATTCCACTCAATCGATACAAATTGTTAAAACGTGATATTTATATAAAAATATAATTGCAAACCAAATTTTATATTTTTTAGATAAATAGAAATTCACGTGATCTAAATATTATGGACCATTCGAAAATAGTGAGTTTCTACCTACCTAAAAATCACAAAAACATTATGTACAGAGGATCTAACGTTGAGGTGCCGAGGGAGAGGAGAGGAACCGGAGGAGGCAGGGCTAGGACAAAATCGCGCGAGGGAGAGAGAAATCACTGGTTTGGGGGTTACGAGATGCTTGTATGAAGCGGTTGACGAAATCGCCAGTTCTTTCCCTTGGACCTTGAACAATGTCCAGGAGCATCTCGCTGGTGATCTGAGGGGGCCTGATCACGGTGTACCTTTCCAAGAAGGCCTTAGCGAGGTCTTCAAACTTAGTAATCGAACCTCGGGGGAGGTTCATGTACCAGTCCCAAGCTTCTCCTTGGAGGCAAGTTGTGAAGACCCGGCATGTGATCGCGTCCGTAGCTCCCAAGAGCCGTAATCGCTCCAGAAACCCGTATACAAAGTTGTGCGGGTCTGCGGGGTCCCCGTTACCTCGGAAGCTTGGAAGGAACGCGGGGTATTTAAAGTCTGTCATGGATGCTCCGTATATGTTGGCCGATAGTGGTCCATCCGCAATCCCCATTGGTTTAGAATAGGTGCCTGCTTTTTGGGACTCGATCTCGGCCATCTTAGCGTTGAGTCGGGTTTGGATCAGTTCTTCTACTTGAGTCATGCTAATTCCTCTGGTAGGGGTGGGGGACCTTCGGGTGCGCTTTCTGTCACCTTTTCGCGTCATGTGTCTGCCTCGCGGATGGCTACCCTCGCGTTCATAATGAGAGCGAGACTGCTTGCGGTGATGTGATCGTCCCCGCTCCCCGCCGTGGACTGATCTTTGTTCCCTTTGAGGTGACGGGTTGCGTTCCACCCCCGCTCCCTGCCCTTGGTCCTTTCCTTGGTTCTCACCCTGGCTTTCCTGCTCGATCGGCTCGGGGCCGTGTTGCGCCGCGCAGTTTTGGGGGTTAGGAGTATCTGTTTCCTGACTAATCGCTGTCCGGACCTTAATAAAGTCGGAGTTAAGGTTTCGGGGCGAGATAGCAGCCTGGAGGTTCTTGGAGAGAGGCTTTGTTGGCTTCGTTGGCGCGGCACACGTGGCTACTATTTGGGCAGAGTGCTGCTGCGCTTGTTGAAGGGGAAGGTAAGTGGGTGGAGCCATGGGATAAGGTGCTGTAATACCGGGGTGATAGGTTCCCGGAGAGTCTTCCTGGGTCATATACGGGTATTGTGGCACCGGTGGGCCATATGGTGAGTAGGGGTACGTCCCGTAATAGTATACGGGCGTTTGTGGCTGGTACGAAGCGAAAGGTGGCCGGTATTGTTGTTGCGGTCGGGGCGACATCGGCCTTGTCGCGGTTGCGCTCAGGGGTGGTATTATCGGCGTGGTGCTTGGCGGAACAACCTGACCCGAGATTGCAATGATAGGGGGATTTTGAGAGGTCGCCCCTAAACCGGCCCCGGGTTGGCTTTTCGGTGGGTTGGCAGTACGCCGGTTGTCTTTCTCTCCTGCAGGGTTGTTGTCGGTCCTCGGAGAGGGTCTTGCGGTGTTTTCCGTATCCTTACCTCCTGTGGTGTCTTTGTTGGTTCCCGTAGGAGGAGGATTCGAAACATCTTGCGCCTCCATCGGGTGCTTCAGTGTTGGAGCGAGGTGGCCCCACGGTGGTTGATACGTCCTATATCCCGAGGAGAGTAGTCCGTATGTGAGAAGTGATTGGACGATCTCGCCCTGCCTGAGATGGCAGTCCGAGATGAGAGTTGAGGAGTAAGGTGGTTGTAGAGATATTCTGACTCTGACCTATGCGATATCTCTCTGTGTGTGTAAAATCTCGACCCCCGCTCAATAGGAATTTTTGCCTTATATATGTTGAATCATAACCGCTCCATAACCGCTATCTCGGTGGTTATCTCGCCTTAAGGCGGTGCAGGTTCATTTCGGGCCGAGTTCGACCTTTGCAGGGCCTTCGGCCTGTTTCTGTGCCTGGGTCTTTTAAGTATCTCGGGCTTTGGGCCTCTTTACCTTGGCTCCAGGCTGGCTCCTAAAAGGAGATCCGAATCCCGGGCTTTCATAGGCCTAAAGTTCATTAATAAAGGGCCTTGGGAACATGGCCCTATCAATGAGTGCGCGTTTTTTTATTTTAAAATTATCAATTCCGAATTCAAAATTCGGTACATTCTAAGAAGTGTTGAAATTAAGATTCGGTACACCCCTTACCGCATCTTGTATCGATGGTCACCCTCAAAACACTTCTATGCTGAAGTCAAAATTTGGTACAGAAGGTGCATCGAAAAATCAAGAAATGATATTAGTGTACTCCAAAGAATGCTAAGCCGTTTTATAATTCTAAATTTTTTAATTATGTATATTAAAATTTAATTCAATTTTCATCTTCTCTAAGTTCTTGTATAGTACAGTTATCTTTATAAAACACCAAATGTTTACTTGTATCTTAGTGGTTAAAGTTGTTCATTGTGGTTGTAGCAGGGGCGGAGCCAGACTTTTAGACTATGGGGGTCAAACGTAAATATCCTGTACGGTTTGGGTTGAAATAAATTTTTTCTAGAAACTTGGTTATTTATATTAAAATAATTTTGTTTTTGGATAAAAATAAAAATCACGGGTACCGAATCCCTCGTTCGGTTGAGTGCGTATCCTCTGAGATATCTCAACTTTTGCGTGACTGACGTGTCCGGTGCCTATTTGGGGACAGCGCAGGGGCCAGTGTTATTTGTGCTTCGAGATCCGTGTAGAACTTATTTGAATGGTTGAGATTTTCCATAAAATCACGCAAAGTTTGAGAATCTCAGAGGATGCGAATTTCGTTCGGTTACCCTTCCCTATGCCAAATTTGAAATCCAGTCCCCCCCCACATAATATTAAAATGCGCGTCTCACCTCTTCTTTCTCTCTTTCTTCTTCCACCAACAACCATGACGGGCCTTTTTAAAAAAAAAAGTGCAATCTTCACTCATCTATTTTCGATTCTAATCACGTAGACTTGTATATATTTCAAAGAAGATTCAGAAAAGTTTTCGATCTACAGATTTTGCTAGGCATGTTGTTTTTATTTATTTATTTTGTAAATATTCTGAATTATGAAATCCTTTTGTAGCGTAAATTTAATATTTATTTGTAGTGTAAATTTTTTTTTGCAGTGTAACTTAATTATGGTTTAATTATTTGTAGTGTAAATTTAGTTTTTTGTAGTGTGAAATGTGCAGGTTGGTGTCTTCTATTTCACGTCTATGATACACATTTACTACAACATGAGACATTTCTTAAACCAAAAATTTAACAATCAACACTCCAAATTCTTTTCATTTTACAATGTAAAATATTAACATAATTGAAAAAATAATAATACAATCTTCAAACGAGTATCACAAGCACAATGCCGGAAACGATCGATAGATTACAGACTTCTTACCACTCAATCGGTAGACCTTCGTTTTGTGCTGGAAGAATAAGGAAAATGGTGACTGGGAGTGCGAGGGAGAAAAATGAGGTATTTATAGAAAAATCCTAAAATCAAATCAGATTAAAAATAATACTATATAAATATTTTATTACAAAAAAATGACAGCACAAAAAAAAGCCATATACCGAAGTCAAAATTCGGTACAAGGGGTGTACTGAAATATATTTTCAGCAGAGATAACTAAAAATTTTGGAAAGGGGAACTGAAAAATAAAATGTATAATGTAGTAGGTAGAATTTGAACTCATGTTTTCCTACAACTCAGGTGCGAATCTACCCTTAATGAATGGATTTTTAATTTTTATTTATTTATATCTTATTTTAATATAGTTTAAAGTAAAATATTAAGAATAGTGTGAAATAGATCCTCATTCGTAGTAGAAAATTTTATATGCTTGACCTCCATTTACGTTTGACCCTCATAGTCTAAAAGTCTGGCTCCGCCCCTGCTACAATCACAATGAACAACTTTAACCACTAAGGTACAAGTAAACATTTGATGTTTTATAAAGAGAACTGTACTATACAAGAACTCAGAGAAGATGAAAATTGAATTAAATTTTAATATACATAATTAAAAAATTTAGAATTATAAAACGGTTTAGCATTCTTTGGGGTACACTAAGATCTTTTCTTGATTTTTCGATACACCTTCTGTACCAAATTTTGACTTCAGCATAGAAGTGTTTTGAGGGTGACCATCGATACAAGATGCGGTAAGGGGTGTACCGAATCTTAATTTCAACACTTCTTAAAATAAAAAAACACGCACTGCATGTTGTTTTCTTATTAATTTTTTAATAATGGTTTATAAAAAAATTCCTTAATCACACCCACCGAGGCACCGACGGCTCGTACCACCTCAATGGAAGATTATTTATTTGCATTACCATACCCATTAGAGAAACTTGAGAATAACTAAAACCAATGTCGTCAAATTTTAAATAATAAGCCAATTTCAAGTAAATTCTTTCATGGTGTTAGACCATGAGCCTCGTCTCCTTAACCATGGAAAAACCACAAGCTCATGTAATTATCTTCATTTTTCCAGCCCAAGGCCACAACTCCCCTTTTCTCTCCCTCGCAACACGACTCCACCATTATTGGCCCAGCTTGACCATAACTCTCGTTTCAACCCCTCGTAACACAAGTCTAATCCGATCTTCCCTTCCTCCCGATTCACGTCTCCGGCTCCATTCCCTCCCTTTTTACCCTGCTGATCATGGCCTTCCAGCCAGTGCCGAATCCTTCGCTGACCTCCCTGTACCCCAATTCATCACCTTGTTTAAAGCTACCGAAACTCTCTACCCTGCTTTTGATGATTTCGTCTCTAGTCTCGTTTCGAATGCGTCAAACGATGCTCCCTTGTGCATCGTGACCGACTTTTTCCTCGGTTGGACAGTTGAAGTGGCACGCAAATACAAAGTCTTTCATACTACCTTTCTCACCATGGGTGCATTTGGAGGGGCAGTGTTCTTCTCTCTGTGGTGGAACCTTCCTCATACACTGACAGACAGTAATTCATTCTCGCTGCCAGAATATCCAGAGGTTGTAATGGACCGATCACAACTGCCAAAGAATTTACTAGAAGCAGACGGCACAGATGAATGCTCTCAATTTTTCAAGAGACAGATCATGTTTTTGCAGGAGACCGATGCAATGCTGATAAATACTGTTGAAGAGTTTGAATCGCTTGGTCTAGGTATGCTTAGAAAAACCCTCAAATTACCAATCTGGCCTATCGGTCCACCACTAGCTCTGGCCAATCAACCATCTTCTTCAAAATCTGAAGATGAAACTGCAATCATGGCATTTCTAGACTCACAACCACAAGAATCAGTGCTTTACATCTCTTTCGGGTCTCAGAACACAATTCAACGGGAACAGATGATGCATCTAGCACAAGGTCTCGAGGGCAGCGGTTGCTCTTTTATTTGGGTCATCAGGCCTCCAATTGGATCTGATCTGAGGGGCGGGTTCAGAGATGAATGGCTACCTCATGGCTTCAAGGACAGGATCAAGCAAAAACACATAGGGCTACTCATTCACGGGTGGGCCCCACAGTTAAAAATTCTCGGCCACAGATCGACTGGAGCATTCCTCAGCCACTGTGGATGGAACTCAATTCTTGAGACCATGGGCCATGGAGTACCCATCATCGCTTGGCCACTCGGCGCAGATCAAATATTCAATTCTATGATGTTGATAGAGTTGGGTTTAGGTGTTGAACTCGCAAGAGGCATGATGGAAAGCTCGGGGCCAACAAAGGCGAAGGTGGAGGAGGTGGTGGATTTGGTGATTGGGCCTGATGCGAAGGATATGGAAATGAGGAGACGAGCCAAGGAGTATAGAGATGTGATGAACATGGCATGGGATGAGGAAGGAGGCTCTTCCATGGAGAGCTTGCAACAGTTTGTGCAATCGATCAATACGGCAGCTGGAAACCAATGAGCTAGTTTGTCGTTGTTCTACTGGAAATTGTTGTTGCTGTTATTGTTTTACTGGTACTTGTGCTGCTGCTTATCAGAGGCTGATCTATGGGTGACTGGCTGAGGCGCCAGGCTTTTATTTATTTCACCATTAATAGGATTTTCATTTGTGCTGTTATTAATTTGAACTTGCTACTTCCATGTTTCTTTGAAGGTTGTTAGATATAAAAGATCATTTCGAACTTTGATTTTAGATTAAACCCTTTTTTATTTTTGAAAAAAATGGTACGCAGACACTGGTTTCATTGCAGAAATCATTTAGTAGATCACACTATTCAAAATGACCAAACAAACATATGCAATTAGAAACCTTAATACATTAATTTTATTTTTATCTAGCATTGAAAAAAAAAATTAATCATGTGGCATCAAATTTGAAAAATGCCCTTTGTTAGCATAAACACTGTTTTTTTTTAAATGCTACAGAAAAAAAATGGACAACATACCTAGTTGAGCTGATGCCTACTTAATCAAAGAATGGAAGCTACATTGTTATATTTGAATTAACATTTCTCAGCTTCCCAATTTAAAAGCATCTACAAAAAGTCCCAAACAGACCCTGGCTTTCCAAAAATTTACCATAACAACCAACTTCTGTAACCTTCCTCCTACCATTTTCGCGTCTACTGGTTTTCCATACATCAGCATGCCAATACCTTCTATGGCCGCAACAACCATACCAGCCACCAGTACATCCCAGTCTCCAGTTTGACCTAAAATGGTTGCTAAAGCATTGGCCGTGTAAAACCCTAGGAGGAGGAGAAATATTTTCATCGGAAAAAATTTTTGTGCGGAGTTGAGTTTGCCAAGGAGTTGGGTTGCAGCTTCTCTGACAAGTGTACCCAGTCGGGTTGTGCCAAGAGGTGAGTTGTCGTCACCTCCATTGGGGCTTAGATTAGGGTTTGTGTTGGGAGATGAATCAGCATTTAATGCAAATGCTGGTCTCCATTTGTAGCCTCTTGTCTGATATCTATACAAATTGGAAAAACAAAATCACTCTCGTCAATAAGCAATTGTAATTTTCTCAGAATATTGAGTTAGAGCCTACAATAAGTATTATTTTTCACCAAACTACTACCGGCTGGTGGAGGGTTCCAAAAAAAAAAACTATCAGTGAACAAAACAATTATATGGTGTATAACCATGGTTTGGAAAATCGGCCAATTCCGAGTCAACTCGGAATCGGCCGTGTCCGATCCGATTTTCACCCGAGTTTCTCGCCCGCGCGATTTTTTCGGCAAAACTCGGATGAACAGTGCTTGACTCGGCCGAGTTAGCCGATTTTTTGGCCGAGTCAAGACGATTCAACCGAGTTTCACCCGAGTCTCGCCGATTCAAGGCAAAAATGGACGATTTCAGACAGAGTCGACCGAGTGAAGCGAGTCTGCACAATTCCAGACAGATTCTCACAATTTGGGGCGGCCTGTTCTGCATTTTTTTTGTTCAATTTGGTTTTGCTATGTATCTAGGGCGAAATCAGAGTAGGTCCGATGCCCATCGGACCTACCTTGGTTCGATGGGTGTAATGACCATTCGATCTGCATCAAGATTCGTGTGATCTGTATCAAAATCCGTTTCCATGCACATAGATCTTGATGCTAATCATACGGTCCTAGAGCTAATTGAACCTAAAAGTAGGTCCGATGCCCATCGGACCTACTCCTATCTCATCTAGGGCAAAGGAAAGGGCAAACGGGTTGAAATCGACCCACGTGGATGTCGCGAAGAAGAAGAAAGAGATATGGGCAGGTCGGTCAGTTCGGAAATGAGCTCGGGCAACGAAATATTAAGAAGAAATGAGTTCGGAAATGAGCTCGGTCAGTTCTGAGATCAGCGAATTATTTTAGTAATTTACGGGAGAGAGAGAAACGAAGCTTGTCCATTCAACCTCAGCGAATTAAAAAAATTCTTTTTACAATTTCAACCTTTAAATTTTTTAAGTTTGTAAATCAGTCCCAATAATAATTAAAAGAAAATTTTCTACTTCTAATATGTCACAAAATTATGTACTTCGATTATTATTGATTTAAATTGCCAAATTAATAATTCATAAGCATTTTGTTAGATTAATCACATATTTACATAGTTTGGTTATTTTGTTTACTTAATTAAATCTACATTTGTTAAATTTAAATTCTAAATCTAAAACATGTAAAACCCTTAATTGATATAATAAAAAAAAAATATATACTAATTTGTCACACCCCGCAGCCACGGGTTGCAACAGTTCCCTGCCGTAAACATACAACGCCGTGTATGTTTACAAGGCAATTAACCGTTCAATCAGAATAGGTACAATTCATTAATATCAAACACATCCCTATGCATATATATAAATCCATATATAAGGTTATACAGTCTGGTCAAATATCATACAACAAAAGTATCTCGTACAGATACTAACAATCAGGCCTAACCCTAAACTATACAACAAAAGGGTAGATTAGGCCACACATAGGCAACTACCAAGGGTCTATAGCCCGCGTGCCTCTCCGGATCCCGACACCCCAGATCCTGTAAAATAACCCAAGAGTGGGGGTGAGAATAAATTCCCAGTGCGAAATTTGCCACAGTTTAGATTATTGGACTTGCAATCAAAATCTATATTCAGAAATGAAACCATACAAAAGCAGTTCAGACAAATGCATATTCATAAATAAAACAAGTGCATATGATCGACAACAATTTACCAAATGGAACACAAGTTACGGAATTTCCAAGATGAATTTCAAACACGCACATTTCTGGCTTAACTCAATTTATTACAGCTGGTAGCACCTACGGATGTCCCACCGAGCTGGACCCTTTTCCAACCCACATCTGTAGTGTCACTGGCCCCTACAGATGGCCCACCAAGCTGGACCCTTTATCTGACACCCATCCGCAGTGCTTTGGCTTAACCATTAACTAAGGTCTGGTTCATAATCAGATAGATATTCATATGCAATAAGCTCAGAATCGTCAATTCACAACACGTCAAATCAAACTGTCATTCCTATCCCAGACTGGATATGACATCATTTCCTCGTTTCCTCACAGTCACCCAAAGTCTCCGTCACGATCAGTCATTGCCCAGCATTGACTGATCTTAATCAATCACTGCCCAGCAGTGATTAATTGTACTCATATGCGCACATGGTTTCGAGTCATCGCCCAGCGTTGATTTCGAAACATTACCGACCATCCTAGATAGTCATAAATTGTTGGGGACTTTCGACCGTAGTTCCAAAACAAAAACACACAAACAAACGATATACCATTCAACATGCAAATATAACTCTAATATTCATTATGGACTAAAATGGGGTTATTGCGGCTCACAACTTAGTTACCAGACAATTTCCAGCTCCATTTGACATTTTTCAGGCTCTCATTGCGGCCCGCAATGGATCTCATTGCGGCCCGCAACAAAGCATTCAGAGGGTTTATTGAATTCTACTCTATTCATTGCGGCCCGCAACAAAGTATTCAGAGACTATCCTTTATTCTGCTACATTCATTGCGGCCCGCAACAAAGTATCCAGAGAGCATTCAGAGAGTATTTTTCAGCTGCTCTGTTGATTTCGGCCCGTAATTGGAGTTGTTGCGGCCCGCAATAAGGCGATTTCAGTGTATATCAGTACTAACTTAATACGGTTATGCATATGATTCAAACAATTCGATTATGCAATCAATCAAGCAGTTCAACATGACAATTGGAAGCAGTTTAATTCATGAATCTAAATTATCAAACAAGTCCAAGAATCCCGCACCTGCTGGCAATAGGCGTACCGCGTAACTATCGATCCGGCGCCTCGGAATGCCTCGTAAACCTTTGCTCACCCGAGCCTACACCTACATTACGTATACCATCTCAATTAGGTCTCGTTCCGGTACTGGTTCGCTATTCTGGTTTACGCATCAATTCGATTGGCCGGTTGGTGTAACCCTAATTTGGTCGAAACCTCAATTTAACCATTACAAGTTCTAACCTTTCCCGATCCAGCGGTAACCCCACCGAGGACAAGTCTAGTCGGTCGGACTAACCTAATCAATCAATGCCGCATTTCAATTCGGGATTTGGTATCAAAACCCTAGAATTGGGAAATCCAAATTGGGAGACGAAATCATAGAGAAAATCGGTAAACGAGAGATGAGAAACTCAAAGGAGTTAGAGTTCGATCAATTCTAACTCTAATCTCGGGTTTGAAACGAACAAACCGCGGATTCGAGAAATCTCAGATTTTCAAACGAAGAAGGGAAAAGAAAAATTACCGACAGAATGGCTAGGAGAGATCTACAGCTGCCTTCTCGGTTTCAACCTCGATTTCTCGAACGGTGGCGCAATCCGACGGGATTTCGGAGCTCTCTCTCTCTTTTCTTCTCTCTCTCTCTCTCTTTCTCTTTCTTTCTTTTTCTTTCTCGTTGGCAGGCCACACACAAGGGAGAAGAGAGAGGGTTAGGGTTTATTAAATAGGGTGCTTCGCGATTCGTGCTAGGATGGATCAATGGTCCGAATAATTCTAAAATTCAATATAAACCCATTTAACGTGTTTGAATTTCCCAATCCTCGCTCGTTGATCAGATTTCGATTCCGTTTTAACAATTCTAAATTAACAAATGATTTAAATTTTATTATAAAATTTTCTTAACGTGACAAATTCATATAATAATGTAAAACCCTTAATTGTTTTAATACAGAGGATGATGAGATGATTCAGCCAGCTCGGCATAACTTATGGCAATAAAAAATGTGTTTTATTTGTAATGCTTGTATTACATTACATAATAAGTAGATTATTTGAGTGCAATATTTTATCTTAACATAGTTTTTCTACAAATTATTTTTTACCAATTTTTTTCTATTTTTTGCTTACAATACAAGTTTCTGGCAAAAATATCCGAGTCACCAAGTCAACTCGGCCGATTTCAGCCGATTCATCCGATTCCGATTCCACGGTCAAGAATCCGATTCCGATTCCGATTCTGATTTTCAGAACCATGTGTATAACAAAGAGTACAGTATCCATTTTCTAAAGTTTTAATTTGGAATAATGCGTGTTTTTTAGGCCTCTTAGTTGAATTAAGCTAACAAAAAATCTATAATTTGATTGGTAATGGCATATTGGAATCTAATCATAGAAGCAGTACCAATTTTCACCGTACCAGCTGTACCAGCTACAGAAGTATGGCAGCAGTGGAATCTGATAATAAAATGTACCAGATGGTAGTCCCATCCGCAGGTAGAGAACATAAATTGAAGATCAGATAAAAGGTGTAATTTAAAAGACATGCAATTAGACCGACAACAAATATAAAAGTTGCTCCCTTTATATGTCATTTTGTCTAAGTTTCGCTCAAATCAATATTGAAAGGCAGATGCTAAGGTAAAACCAGAATTAGAAGATCACCTATTTTGCAACTCGAATTAAGATAGTACACTTCCCTTTGCCATAATTCGAGGAACTAACACGAAGTACAAAACCAGAAATTAACTCCCTCTTGAAAATGTACTTGTAACAAATCCCATCTCTTTCGCTCAAGTTAGAATCTGACCTTAATCGGGTGAAAGGTCTGAAGCTCGCGCGAACCTTGATAGGATCGATTTTTAAATATAGAGGCAAATTTGATATAATTTAGTAGTGGAAGAGATAACGCTCTATGACAGAAATTTAACTTCTATTCTTAATATTATCTTACTCTTTGTTATTTTGCAAGTTCTGAGGAGAATTCTATTTTATTAAAAACTTGTGTATCATTTTAAAGCAAAACTTGTGTATCATTCTATTTTATGAAAAATGTAAAGAATTTTATAATTTTAAAACTCAGATAGAAACGGAAACTTAGATGTAATTTAATATAATAAAGCGACAAACTAAGCTAGAAAGGAATGCTATTTTTTTATTGTAAGTCCGTAGGCGATATTTCATTAATCAGAATAAAATTAGTTACACATCATTTCGTACTAGTATATACAATATATGTACTAGTACTTAAAATATTACAACTGAAACCCCTTTACAAAAGTGACAAGAAAAATTAGAAAAAAACAAAACTATGGATTACTGCGCTCAGATCAATAGATAGTGAGCCCGTAGGATTTTCTGTGCTCATGCTTAGATTGGTAGGTTGTGAACCTGCATAATTTCTTGTCGTTAGCACAAATCAGTGTTGTTGTAATCAAGACGAAACAAGTGTCCCTTCGTGCTCAAATAAGGTTTTTGCTTGAGTTATTTAAAAGGAAATACAGAGGAAGGAGATAGGAAGAAAGAATGAGAAGAAGAGAGGGAGGAGGAGAAAAGGGGTCACCATCAGCACATCATCATCATCATTAGCCATAAACATACCTTATTTATATATAGATATACTAGATACTAGTAGAGGTGGGGCGAATTCACAACCCCTCAACCGAACCCGGTGAATCGAGACAAGCGAAAAGAAATGAGACGGGGTGACGAGCAGTGACCAAATTCGTCAGACATAGCAGAGAAGCCGAGATAGGACGGTGGACTCTCAAACCCCCTAATCACCTCACTGTGGCCTTATGCGATTCTAATGAGGGAGCGGAGGTCCCGATGGAAGGAATGCTATTGATGATTAATGCCAAAAATGCTCAAGTATTACCATTTACCAGTATACCTTATTGGGCCTGGCTTGCTTTATTTTAATTTATTTTGGCCCAGTTTTTTGGTGGGCCGACCATTTAAATTCCCTTTCATTTTGAGTCCCGTTTTTTTTTTTTTTTTTTAAATGATAAGGGCGATTTAAGGAAACCCAAGTAAACTTGCAACTGAAAAGTTTAACATATGATAGAAGGGGAAAAATGATAAATTCAATATATACTTCATAACAGATTAATAATAAGTTAAATAAAGAAAAGAGGAAAACAAAATATATTAAATTTTAATGGGAATATAACATCTTATGATGTCACTAAAGATATTGATAATTTTAGATGTTTGGATAGGTACACTACATATATTTACCTAAAAGAATCTATTTATATAGATACACTAGTGGAAAAACAGGAATCGGGATCGGCCTATCTGAATCGGCTATAATAAACAACCGATCCTAATAAGTATCTGGATCCGTTTTCTTAACAAAACCGATCTTAAAAACTTATCAGATCGGGTTGTCAGGTTAACCGATCCTAATTTCTGAACTATTAGGATCGGTTGTTAGTAAAAACCGATCCTGATAATATCAGAATCGGTTTTTATACACAACCGATCCTAATAAGTCAGAAATTAGGATCGGTTGTTTATATAAAACCGATCCTGAAACTATCAGGATCGGTTCTAACTTACAACCGATCCTAATAGTTCAGAAATTAGGATCAGTTGCTTGTTAGAACCGATCCTGATACTATTGGGATCGGTTTTTACTAATAACCGATCCTAATACATGATTTACACAAGGAATGTAGTAGATGTATATTTTTTAAGAAACTAGAAAGAAATTTTTTTTTTCATTCCATAGAAAAAACATATGAGTTATACACATTAAATGCAAAATTGGCCGATATCACATATTTCACTTGCTCTCTCTCTCTCCACACTCTGAATGGTTGCAATGGCGAAAAAATTCGATGTGGATGCCGTTATTGCTGCAATTGAAGTAGTACGTCCAGAGAATAACAGTGAAAAATAAATTACTTGATTAATGGAGAGTACATGAGTTTGAAGCAAATTGAGCTCTCCAGGAAGTCGGTATGGATTGTGGCTATCTCATTTACTTCTCCAGTCTCGTTTTGAGGAGATGTAGGACTTAAAGTCTTTCGTCCCTTGGTTTTACTCTAAGACGGAGGATTCAAAGTCCTTACTTCCTTGATTTTACTCTGAGAAGACGAAGGATTCAAAGTACTTACTTTCTCCGCTTGGCCATTTCGCCTTCGCCTTCCATGTCGTCCGAGAATAATTTCTCAATTGCAATCGTTCAGAGTGTGGAAAGAGAGAGAGAGAGAGAGCAAGTGAAGTATGTCATATCAAGTTTCATATGTTTATTCTATGGAATAAAAAAAAATTATATCTTTCTAGTTTCTTAAAAATATATCTACTACTTAATTCTCAAATGTAAAGAAAATTGCAGAATTTATATTAGGATCAGTTGTTGCTGAAAACCGATCCAGATAGTATCAGAATCGGTTCTCCCAAACAACTGATCCTAATAGTTTATAAATCAGGATATATTACTTTCCAAAAACTAATGAAAATAATAATCTGGATCGGTTGTTGATGAAAACCGATCCTGATAGTATTAGTATCGGTTCTCATCATAAACCGATCCAGATTTGATCCAGATTTTTATGCATTAAGATCGGTTTTTTTTTATTATGAACCGATCCAGAAACTATCAGGATCGGTTTTTAACAAACAACTGATCCTAATAGTGCATAATAAGTTTAATTAAAGTCCGATTCTTGACAGAACCTTTCTTTCTTCCTCAGTCCTCGCCTCCATTAATTATCATTGCAGCCAGCTGCGCGCTATCTCGCCCTGCATTAATTCAGCTATCTAGCTCAGCTCTCTTTTCTGATCAGGTACATTAATTAATTGGTCATCTCTTTTATCAAGTTTCCTTTTAATGGAGCTTATTGGATCCGATTTGGCTCAAAACCCTAAATCCTTTACATACAAGAAGTGACTATGATCCCGACTCAAAATCTAAATATAGGCCTTGATTCAGCTCTCTTATTGATTACACACGCTTTTAAATTTGAATACCTCTTCTAATTTCAAGTTTTTCTTTATATGTGGAGATTTACATATATATGCTATATATATATATATATATATATATGGGAAATGGCTAGCATGCTACGCGTAGCATAGAGGGCCTCCGTGCTACGGCACAATATTTGAGTTTTCAAAATCTTAACGGTCGATCGGAACCGTTCAACATGATCTCCATATGAATATGTACTTGCTAACCAAATTTTACATTTTTTAGAATTTTTTTACTATTTTTTTAGATAGGTAGAAAATCACTTGATATGAATGGTACATAATTTTTAGATCAAGTGATTTTCTACCTATCTAAAAAAATAGTAAAAAAATTCTAAAAAATGTAAAATTTGGCTTGCAAGTACATATTCATAAGGAGATCATGTTGAACGGTTCGGATCGACCGTTAAGATTTTGAAAACTCAAATATTGAGCCGTAGCACGGAAGCCCTCTATGCTACGCGTAGCATGCTAGCCATTTCCTATATATATGTTAAATATATGATGAATATGCAGATATTATATGCATATATGCTATATATGAGCTATATATATTATATATGAGCTAATTTATGCTATATATGAGCTATTATTGAGTTTATTTTTTATTTCAAGTTTTAGAATAGCATGATATATATATACATCTCTTAATTAGGTTCCGATCGATGGTTAAATTTGTAGATCGGCTATTATTGAGAGATTTGGTGCATCGATCTTCATCTCACTCGATCCGACATCCAAAAAAAAGTTGTAAGTACAACCTAAAACTCATGTTTAATTAGTTTTGTGCATGAATGTGTTTTTTTTATAAGAGTATAGATAACTAGAGTACATAAACGTGTATTTGTATTATGTATGTGCCTAGAGTATTGTTTTATGAGTCACAACCGCATGGTTAATGCCTTTAGGTCATGATACTCGTTCAAAATTAATCCATTAGGGATTAATTTTGAATAGTCCCCGATTTGGGACTGCTCTTTGAATACTTTGTCTCAATTAGGAGGTGACCGCGTGTTAGTCGTGTTTTAGTATCTAAGAAAATTTCGGCAGCATTTCCTTATTAGTTTCCCGACTATTCAGGGAACTAATAAGGAAATGCTACCGAAATTTTCTTAGATACTAAAACACGACTAACACGTGGTCACCTCCTAATTGAGACAAAGTATTCAAAGAGTGGGATAGGATGGTAACCGGCCCAATGTAAGCCATATTGTGAACAGAATTTAGTACACCAACCTTGTTCTTAATTAATTGTGTTTTATTATAATTGCAGATGGACCGCAGTTGGATGTACGAAGCATCACGTCTGTCGGATGAATATACGACAGGTGTCGAGGAATTTATCAGAGTTGCTATGGAAGATATGGCGAATAAGGGGAGTGCACTGATGTCGTGTCCCTGTCGTGATTGTAACAATGGTCACAAATTTTCCAACCCGAACCAAGTGAGAAACCATTTAATCCGTCGTGGATTCAAGCAAGGGTATCAGTGTTGGATATGGCACGGTGAGAGTTTGCCAACCGACATAGGTACTGGTTCTGAGCATCAGGAATACCATACCGGTGGAGATGACGGGAATGATCTACGGGGATTGGAAACCCACGTAGGCACTCGAACTGAGCATCAGGAATACCATACCGAAGAAAATGATGATATGGTGGTAGATAAATGTGATAATTTTGATCAAATGTTACGTGATTTAGAAGATGATTTTGATAATGATAAGCAGTACTGTTTATTTGAGAATTTGTACGAAGATTCTAATAAGGAATTGTATCCTGGTTGTTCTAAATTTTCAAAACTAAAAGGTGTATTAAAATTGTATAACCTTAAAGCATCTAACGGTTGGAGTGATAGAAGTTTTACTGAGTTATTACAGACTTTGAAAGAAATGCTTCCGGATGGAAACGAGATACCACCTAATGTTTATGAAGCGAAGAAAATATTGTGTCCAGTGGACTTGGAAGTTCAAAGAATACACGCGTGTCCAAATGATTGTATATTATATCGAAATGAGTATAAAGATCTTCACGAGTGTCCAAAATGTGGTGCCTCACGTTACAAACCAAAGCAGTTAACGGCGATAAAAGTGATGATGGTAAACCGAATAAGGGACCTCCGGCAAAAGCATTGTGGTACCTCCCCGTGAAACCGAGATTCAAACGCTTGTTCTCTAATGCTAAAGATGCGAAACTAGTGCGTTGGCATGCCGATAACCGAAAAAAGACGGAAAATTACGGCACCCCGCTGATTCTCCTCAGTGGAGGAATATTGACAGAGAGTTTCCCGAATTCGGACGTGACCCGAGAAATCTAAAGCTTGGGATGAGTGCAGATGGAATAAATCCGCACAGTAGCATGAGCAGTAAGCATAGCAGTTGGCCGGTTCTGTTGTGCATTTATAATCTTCCGCCTTGGTTATGTATGAAACGCAAATACATCATGTTAACCTTGCTCATATCAGGACCCAAACAGCCCGGGAACGACATAGATGTGTATCTAGCGCCATTGATCGAGGATTTAAAAGAATTATGGCAACCCGGAGTGCAGATATTTGATGCATACAGCAAGGAGAAATTCACGTTACGGGCCATGATTTTCTGCACCATTAATGATTTTCCGGCTTATGGAAATTTGTCGGGTTACAGTGCCAAAGGAGAGAAAGCGTGCCCCGTTTGCCTGGATGATACAGTCGATCTGTGGCTACCTAATTCCTCTAAAAATGTGTACATGGGTCATCGTAGATTTCTTCCTGCCAACCACGCACACCGAAAGAGAAAGATAGAATTCAATGGAAAGACCGAGAATAACAGAGTAAAGTATCCGTTGACCGGTAAAGCTGTTTATTCGCAAGTGAAGGATATCAAAGTTCAATTTGGAAAATTTAAAAAAAAGGTGGTGAGAAAGAAAGGGGCACCGAAAATTATTTGGAAGAAGAGGTCAATATTCTGGGATCTACCATACTGGGAGCACTTAGATGTTCGACACTGTCTCGATGTGATGCATGTGGTTAAAAATGTGTGTGACAGCATGGTTGGAACATTATTGAATATTCCAGGTAAGACTAAGGACGGTATCAATGCTCGGAAAGACATGCAATTCTTGAACATACGGCCGGATCTACAACCAGCAGAGAAGGAAAGGACAAAAGGGAAATTTTGTACATATCTAAAACCCGCAATGCATACGCTGTCGAAAGAAGAGAAAAAAAACTTATGTGGATGCCTTCATGGTGTCAAGGTTCCATCCGGATATTCGTCAAATATTAAAAACCTAGTTTCACTGGAAGATTTAAAATTCACAGGAATGAAGTCTCACGACTGTCATGTTTTAATGACACAGCTTCTTCCCGTTGCAATTCGGGGCATATTGCCACCTCCTGTTAGGCAGACCATCACAAAGCTTTGTTTTTTCTTTAACGCCATTTGTTGCAAAGTAACTGATCCTGACACGTTAGATGCTTTGCAGAAGGAGGTTGTCGTCACTCTTTGTCATCTTGAAATGTATTTTCCACCTTCTTTTTTTGATATTATGGTTCATTTGACCGTTCACCTGGTTAGAGAAATTAAGATGTGTGGACCTGTTTTCTTGCGGCACATGTATCCGTTCGAGAGATACATGGGATTGTTAAAGGGATATGTCAGGAACCGATATCGTCCTGAGGGCAGCATTGTAAGATGTTATGCTGCTGAAGAGGTTATTGAGTTTTGTACTAATTATTTGGATGATGTCAAAGCTATCGGCATCCCTAAATCTCGGCACGAGGGTAGACTTCACGGGGTAGGCACAATCGGTGCACTAGCACATTTCCATGTTTTGCAACACCTCACTGACGTTCATCCTTTCTGGGACGAGCATATGACTCTCTTGCGGCGACAGAATCCTAAGAAATCCGACAAGTGGTTGATCGGCGAACACAATAGCAAGTTTCTAGAATGGTTTACACGTAGAGTCATGCAAGCTCCGAAAACAGAAAACATTAAAGAAATTATCAAATTATTGGCTCTTGGTCCAATCCATGTCGTGAGGACCTTCCAAGGATATGACATCAACGGGTACACATTTTACACAAGAAATCAAGATTCAAATAGTACCGTTCAAAACAGTGGAGTGACGTTAGTAGCCGTTTCGAGTGATTTTTCAGATCCTAAAGGTGCCGGACCATCGCATGCATCGATGTCATATTACGGGTTTGTTGAAGAAATTTGGGAGCTAGATTATAGAAAATTTAACATCCCGTTATTTATGTGTAAATGGGTCGATAACCGTAGGGGGGTTAAAGTCGACGACGATGGTTTTATTTTAGTGGATTTCAGTAAGGCTGGATACAAGGATGATCCATTTATACTTGCAAGACAAGCCACGCAAGTGTTCTACGTAACTGATCCGGCCGATCGTTCAAGACATGTTGTCCTCTCAGGAAAAAGACGTATCATCGGGATTGATAATGTGGAAGACGAAGAAGCGTACGATCATTTTGATGAGATACCACCGTTTTCCACTGGCATGGCATCTTTACCAACCGGTGAAGATAATGAAACAAGTCACGTGCGCAACGATCATAATGAAGGAGAATGGGTTGAAGAAGTTCCCATTGATCGACAACGATCAAAATAAAACAATTCATACCTAATTTTTATTGGTATGTTATACAAATAAAATTTTAATTGGTTTCAAAATATAAAAATAAATTTAATATTCATCAATACTTATGACTTAAGGATTTTATTTTTTTCCTTCAGGGATGCATTGAAACACTGGACAACGGGAAGCATGCAAGATATAATTCTTCAATATTTGTGACTTTTGTAATTCATGTTAATATATAGCTTTTTTTTTTTCATGTTATATGTAATTTATTATGAGTTTTTGTTTAGTAGCTTATTTTTTTCATGTTATATGTAATTTATAAGCTTTTTTTTTAAATTTTAATGTTCATTTTTAGTTCATTTCATGTTATATGTAATTTATTAGCTTATTTTTTAAAATTTTAAGGTTCATTTTTGGTTTATTTCATGTTGTAAGTAATTCTCAAGTTATTAAGATAATATACAAAAATAATTTAGAAGATAATATACTAATATAACTAAAAAGATAATTTATAAGAATATACTATAAGGTACTATACTAAAATGTTATTTAAGATAATTTATTAAAATAATTATAAACCAGCATACACATACAGAAAAATTTATGCAAAATTTTTGGTAATTTATCTGGATCGGTTTGTAAGCTTAAACCGATCCAGATAACTATCAGGATCGGTTTTTTAGCTTAGAACCGATCCCGATAGTTATCTGGATCGGTTTCTAGCTTAAAAACCGATTCAGATAGTCTATATGGATTTTAGTTTAATTCATTTTAAAAAAATTTAAAAAAACTATCTAGATCGGTTCATCTACTAGAAACCGATCCAGATAACTATCAGAATCGGTTCTGAGCTAAGAAACCGATCCTGATAGTTATCTGGATCGGTTTCTAGTTCATGAACCGATTCAGATAGGTTAGCAAAAATTTTGAGTAAATTATCCTGTATGTGTATGCTGGTTTATAATTTATTTTAATAAATTATCTTAAAAATTATTTTAGTATAGTAGCTTATAGTATATTTGTATAAATTATCTTGTAAGTTATTTTAGTATATTATCTTCTAAATTATTTTTGTATATTATCTTAATAACTTGAGAATTACTTACAACATGACATAAACCAAAAATGAATTTTAAAACATCATTTTAAACCAACAATTATTTTTTATATTATCTTAATTTATTAGCTTATTTTTTAAAATTTTAAGGTTCATTTTTGGTTTATTTCATGTTGTAAGTAATTTATTAGCTTATTTTTTAAAATTTTAAGGTTCATTTTTGGTTTATTTCATGTTCTAAGTAATTCTCAAGTTATTAAGATAATATACAAAAATAATTTAGAAGATAATATACTAATATAACTTACAAGATAATTTATAAAAATATACTATAAGCTACTATATTAAAATGATTATTAAGATAATTTATTAAAATAATTATAAACCAGCATACACATACAGGATAATTTTTGCAAAATTTTTGGTAATTTATCTGGATCGGTTTGTAAGCTAACAACCGATCCAGATAACTATCAGGATCGGTTTCTTAGCTTAGAACCGATCCAGATAGTTATCTGGATCGGTTCGTATCTTATAAACCGATTCAGATAGTCTATATGGATTTTAGTTTAATTCATTTTAAAAAAAATAAAAAAAACTATCTAGATCAGTTCATCAACTAGAAACCGATCCAGATAACTATCAGAATCGATTCAGTTCTAAGAAACCGATCCTGATAGTTATCTGGATTGGTTTCTAGTTAAAGAACCGATTCAGAGAGGTTAGCAAAAATTTTGAGTAAATTATCCTGTATGTGTATGCTGGTTTATAATTTATTTTAATAAATTTGGAGCAACTTTCACTTTCATTGCGGACCGCAAGACAATCATTGCGGGCCGCAACATTATCAAACAGAGAAGACCATTTCCCAGACTCTTATTGCGGCCCGTAATAGATTTCATTGCGGCCCGAAATGAAGTATTCAGAGACTGAGATTCTGCGCGAGAAGTTAACCGCCTCTTGCGGCCCGTAATGGATTTTATTGCGGCCCGCAATAAGGCCCAAAATTTTAAAAAACTATCTGAATCGGATCTTTAACAAGAAACCGATCCAGATAACTATCAGGATCGGTTTCTTAGCTTAGAACCGATCCAGATAGTTATCTGGATCGGTTCGTAGCTTACAAACCGATTCAGATAGTCTATATGGATTTTAGTTTAATTCATTTTAAAAAAATTTAAAAAAACTATCTAGATCGGTTCAGCAACTAGAAACCGATCTAGATAACTATCCGAATCGGTTCTGTGCTAAGAAACCGATCCTGATAGTCATCTGGATCGGTTTCTAGTTAGTGAACCGATTCAGATAGTTTTTTTTAATTTCGCGCCCGAGAACTTAGCTAAATTTTGAAACCCTTCTTTCTCTCTTTCTCTACTCTTTCTCTAGCTGTTTCTCTCCTCCCTCTCCTCTTCCGAAAATTAAAGGAGGTCGTGACCTAGCCGCTGCCCTCTCCTCCGTCGCCGCCGCTGCCCTCTCCCGCTAGCCGCCGCTGCCCTCTCCTCCGTCGCCGCCCTAGCTGTCGAGCCGCCCTCTCTCTGATCGGACCTAGCCGCCGCCCTCTCTGATCTAACGAGGTAACTCTCTTGCTCTTCTTGTTTCGATTGTTGCCATTTGCTTGTGTCTTTGCCGGGTTGTTGATTTTCCCGGAAGGCACTAGTTGATTCACTTGCTTGTTAAAAAAATAGACTTCTTCTATCGGTAATTTGAGAAAAATGGAGTAATTTGTGAATTGCATGAATTGCTTGTCAATTTCTGAATTGCATGAATTGCATAACATATATTGATTGTTAAAAAAATGGAGTAATTTGAGAACATATATTGCTTGTCAATTTCTGATAGGACTGCTTAGTATATTGATTTTGTCAATTTCTGAATTGCATAACATATATTGCTTGTTAAAAAAATGGAGTAATTTGAGAATCAAAAGAAGCTTGATTAGTGTAATCTTTGGCATTAGAGATGGTGAACATATTTTTTGTAAGTTCACGATGTCAATAATTAGTATACTATAGCCTTTTATTATTATTTTACAATCGATGTCAATTATGCACTCTATATTACTTATTACTTATTATTTATTTTAAAAAAAGTGCAGATATGGAAGGTGATGGTGAGCCAGCCCCGGTTAAGAAACGAGGAAGAGGGCGTAACCAAATTAAGGAAAAGTTTAATGAGAAAGGCAAAAAGCTTGAAATTGACAAATTTTTCCGGCCGATTATTACTCGAGACACAACTTGTTTTTCGACGAAATTTGCGATATTGGTACGAAAGAATGTTCCTATAAGGTACCAAAGATGGAAAGATGTTCCAGAAGAGTTCAAGCTCAAAATATGGGAAACACTTAAGGTAAATAAAATGGTACTAATTAATTTCAAAAGCTTTCGTTTGATATTAACTAACTCTAAATTTTGTTTTCTATTTGTTTGGCAGCTGGACTGGGGTATAAGGGACGAGGAAGAGGTGAGGAAGTATTACTATCAGAGAATGGCAGAGCGTCACCGGAAGTGGCGAACCGATATGACTAAAGTGTGGCGCGAGGGTGGGACGCCAGATTTTGCCAAGGAACATATTGAAGAAAAAGACTGGGATGTATTTGTTGCGTACCGAGAGACGGAGGAATTTGGTGTATGTTTATTTATACCGACCACCTACCTTATCTCTAATTTAAGAATTCAATTTTTTTTATAATTAAAGCCAATTGTTTCTTTTTCAAATTGCAGATTGCCAGCCAGATTGGGAAGGAGAATCAGGCCCAAAACAAGTACCCGCATTTCTTAGGATCCAAAGGTTATAACGGGGAGGGTTTCCAGAATAGGCTTAGAGATGCTATGCAGGCGATTGCAAACGAGAAAGCATCTAGTGATCCGTCTTCCCAGGGTTCTTGTAGTACTGCATTGACACAAGACGATGTTATTGAGATGTCGGTTGAGCATAGGCACGTCACATGGAAACTAGGAAGACAGAAACTCAACGACGAGACCAAGGAACGCTATTATCCAGATACTTACGCACCGGTCATCAACAGAATTGTGAGGATTTAGATATTGTCATTCATTTAATTTCAACTTTAATTTATTATGTTATAATAACATGCATGTTGTCATTTCAGGAAGAACAAGAAGCGGCTTTCAAACAAGGCTTGTTGGCCGTCGCACGATACGACGATGTTCTGGGAAAATCACTACCAAATCAAGAACATCCTGGGAGGGTGAGAGGAGTGGGAGGCCTGGTTCCAATGACGAAAACATACGGGAAGTGCTCAACAAGGAAGACACGCACTCCCTCGAGGTCTGAAGAAGATTTTGACGCGAGAGTGGATCAAAGAGTGGAGGAGAGAGTAAGAGGACTAGAGGACAGATTACGACAAGAAATGAGACAAGAGATGAAATCTGAAATGGCAATTTTGCTTCGGCAGGCAATGGGCCAACCAGAACCGGTGTTTAGCCCAACAATCGTTCAGAGCAGCTGCCAGTCAGTCAAACCATTGGAAGATCTTTCCGGGTTTACTGAGGTAATGCAAATTCAAATTTATTTTACATTACATGTCTTAGTTTCATACATATTATTTTATTCGAGTACAAACGTTTATTTGTACAGGAGAGGGAACTGAGCTATAGACTCCAGGCGGATGTAGGTGGAAATATTCTTTTTGTGGCTAGAGGGACAATTCACCTTCCAGTCGTACAAGGTGCAACAATTCACAGTATGCCTATACCGCCCGACTATGCAAGAGTAACGGTGGATGCTATTGAGGATGCGGATTTCTTAGAACTCCCCTTACCTATACCAAATGGCGAGCACTCAAACCTTGCATCGGTCCTCGGTAGTTTCACTGCATGGCCGATGTCCATGATATTGACAGGTCCAGTTGAGGTATATTGTTATTACAACTTCTTATACTTCTTAATTTGTATCTATATGATAGAGTTGTAGTTGATTCTGGATTTTATTTCAATTTATTATGGAATTTGCAGGAACCAGGCAAAGAGTTACAAGTTCCTGGAGGTGGGAAAGCAACGAGTCACAGCAAGGCGTTTGATCGTATCAATTTTGACAAGCTGGGACGAACATTCAAGTAGCTGCGTGATCGGTTTTCGGAGCTAGATGGCAGTCCATTCCAAATCGATCCGCCACTTGATCTTTTCTGTTCGACAAGCTCCATACACGTTTATGCAGATGATTATGCGACCTTGCTTACACCAAAGGAGTGGCTCATTGTACCAGTTATTCAGATCTGGATGCTGTGAGTTAATATTCGTAATAATTGCAGAATCTAGTACTTTCAATTCAATTTTAATCACCTGTATACCTTTTTTTTGCAGGCATTTGCACAAATTCATAAAGGAGGAATTTCCCGATGAGCAGATTGGTTTCATGGATGCCGGTCGAACAAATGCCATGCTGTTGAATGAAGATCGAGGTCGTGTACTTCAATACATAGGGACAATGCTCAAGGAAAATCGGGACAAGCGCTTGATATTCATACCTTACCATCAAGTGTTAGTGTTATATATATATTCTAATTTTATTATATTTCTTTCAATTCATACAAATTGTAGAATATGACATGCTACAAACCTAACATGCAGAGATCATTGGATATTGACCGTGCTTATGCCAAGAGAAAGTGCTTTGTATGTGTACGATTCCAATAAGAAGTTTAAATTAATGCTAATGATCACTGCTGCGATCGAGGAGTAAGTGCCTTCCTAATTTTTTTATTATTTTGTCATTTTAAATTTCACTCGTAAGTACTGATTGTTCAATGTGTTCATATTTCAACAGTGTCTTCATCAGGGAAATGGGTACTCCTTTAACGGTTCATAAAGATTGCAAGGTAATACTTTCTATTGAGATATGATTATAGGGACTTAGATGCAAAAAGTTGTGAATATCTAGACATATAAGCCATTTGTAGGCTTATTAAGTTATTAACCTACATTTCAATTTTCTCAAACTTGTTATATAGTGCCCGCAACAACCGGCCGGTTGGGAATGTGCATATTATGTCATGTTGCTCATGCAAGACATAATAAAAGAACACCTCGATGATTTTTCGAACATAACGGTATGTATGCATTTAAATATTTTCCAAAAGTAATTAAGCATTGTTGCTTCATTTATAATGAAATAGACAATTAATTGTGCATGCTCTTCTATCTTTTAAAAAATGCAGGATATTCCTCCTAGACATACTGTACAACGCGTGAGCGAATTTCGGAAAATGTGGGTTCAAATGTTCCTAGATGAGATAAAGCCGAGAAGAATTTAGGATTGATGTGTAAGCTTAATTTGCATGAACATGAATTTTTTGTAACAATTTTTAATTTTTGTGTGATATTTAATTTAGTATGTTGTAGTTGATAATTTAGGATGTGATTTAATTTAATATGTTGTATTTGATAATTTAGGATGTGATTTAATTTAGTATGTTGTATGCAAAAAAACAATATTTTGGCATTTGCGGCCAGCATATATGGAAGCTGGCCAATTAATTAAAAAAGTTTTTTTTTCATTTAATAAAACAACAGGATCGGTTCCTAGTTAAAAACCGATCTAGATACCTATTTTTATTTATAAAAAAAATTACAAATAACAATCAGGATCGGTTCTAAAGCGAAGAACCGATCCTGATAGGTATATGGATCGGTTAGTAGCTTCAAAACCGATCCTGATTGATGGATATTAAAAAAAATACAAAAAGTTTTAGAATCGGTTCTGAGAAATAACTGATCCTGATAATTATCAGGATCGGTTCATAGCTTGTTAACCGATTCTGATTGTTTGATATTAAAAAATGATTAAAAAACTATTAGGATCGGTTCTCTGGAAGAACTGATTCTGATATTTATCAGGATCGGTTATTAGCTTGACAACCGATTCTGATTGTTTGATATAAAAAATGAGTAAAAAAACTATTAGGATCGGTTCTAACTAACAACCGATTCAGATAGTTATCAGGATCGGTTCTTAGATTGAGAACCGATCCAGATTAATGCTTATTAGAATCGGATAAATTCAAGATCCGATCCAGATTAATGCCTATTAGGATCGGATAAATTTAAGAACCGATTCTAATAGTTTCTAATTTAGATCGGTTATTTAGACAACCGATCCTAATAGTCACTAATCTGGATCGGTTATTTAACCGATTCAGATTATTATCGTATCAGAATCGCCTGGGTCAGGATCGGTTGTAGTCCGATACTGATATGCGTATATAACCGATCCTGATACCTTATTTTCCACTAGTGATAGTGACCCAAATGTTTGGATAGGTACACTACATATATTTCAAATGAACAAATTAAAGAAGGAGAGAGAAGCTGAGTGGGGAGGTGTTCGATTCTCCCTCACAACTTTGTAGTCTCTATGAAAGTTTTCAAAAAGAGAGAGAGAGAGAGAGAGAGGAAGGGAGGGAGGGGGGAGGACGTTTGAGTATTAAGAAAATATTAATCGTTAGTGTCATAACTTCAAGGTATTATGAAATCTATGCCTTAAAATATTGAAATTAGATTTAGATGACTTTAGACTAGGACTAATTTTTTTTGAAAGAATTTAAAGGATTAATGTTTAAAATTGTCTGCATGGCAATATTATGGTCCGTTTTTTTTCTCTTGAAGGCTATATATTTTTATTATAAATCGGAAAAATTATTGTCAAGACGGCAAAATTTTGTCTTAAAGTATTGATTAAATTATTTTCATGTTGCTAGTTTTAAACAATTTAATCTCATTTTTCGGAGTTGCTATACTCTTCCGAAAAACGTAAAAGAACTTTTATTATAATAATTATAATATTATTGTAATAATGTTTGTGATAGTCTAATAGCCTTAAATTTATTATTATTATTATTATTATTATTATTATAAATTCAACTATCACATATTCAAAAAAGAGTAGGGTTAAAATGCACCATTGGTTTTGTGCTCCAATCATATTCCACATTCTCATCTTCGTTTTCAAAGTCCCAACAGTCGATCTGAACTACTTACCATCATCTTCGTATTAAAATATACTTGGAGACCAAATTTTATATTTTTTGGAATTTTTTTACTATTTTTTTAGATAAGTACAAAATCATTGTTTTCAGAAGATTCTGGACCATCCAAAACAATGATTTTGTACCTATCTAAAAAATAATGAAAAAATTCCAAAAAAATATAAAATTTGGACTCCAAGTACATTATAATATGAAGATTATATTGAGCGGTTCGGATCGATTGTTCGAACTTTTAAAATAAAGATAAAATATGTGGAGCATGATTGGAGCATAAAACCAATGGTGCATTTTAACTCTACTCTTCAAAAAATTTAATTATAATATTTATTATTATTTTTTTGGTGAAAAGGCTTGTAGGCTATCATTAAACAAAAAAGTACAGTACATGGGAGCTACAATACTAGTAGCAGCATTCAAGCATAGAAAATAATACATTTGGTACGTGCCCAAATAATAGATTTGATACCCTTATCAGTACATATAAGTAGACACTCTATTATAGAAGTAAGCAAGGAAAGACAAAGTACTGATGCATTCCAATTGTTCATGCTCAGATAGAGATGAGTGAGCCAGCAATTATCCTTGCCCTTAGCAAAACATGATGAGTGAAAAAAAGCGAGCCTTACGTTTCCAGAAGTCATACAACCCATTCCCTATATTATTAGAGAAAGAGGGATAGAGAAGAAGGGGAAATAAGAGGCAGATAGAAAGAAGGGAGAGAAAGAAGAAGCAAATAGAACGAGGAGAGAGAAAAAAAGCAAATAAAAAGAAGAGAGAGAGAGACTTGGGGAATGAGGGAGAGCAGGAAAGACCATAATCACAACAACATCAAGCAACACACAAACATATAAGATAGTAAATAGGGTACATTTGGATTGAGAGTGAGGTTAGTGAGAATAGCTTGCTAGCCTCGAATTCGAAACAGCCGCTAATTCAACATTTCAATGGGTTAGCGGAATAGCGGCTAACCTGAGCTAACCCAAGTGTTGAGAATAACTAATATTTCACCCAAACGTGGAATAGTCGCTAACCCAACTAATCCTGCTATTCCTTGGCACCCAAACGCACTCTCATTAATTCCACTCACTCTTCCATTGCCAAAGAGGAAAATAAGAGCTCAGGAGAAGAGAAGAAAAAACAAACCGCTTGTCTTGGACAATAAGAACCCCCAAAATAGCAAAAGAGATGAGGTGGTGGCCGAAACGAAGAGCAGTGGCCAGATCCACTTGGTGGAAGCGCCTGCTCAAACAGATGTCATGTCAAAGAGCGGTAGCCAAATCCACTAGACGGAAGCACCAAAAACAGTAGTCAGATCCACTAAATGGAAACACTTGCTCGGATGGAAAAACATGACCGAGTGAAGGGATGGGCTGGGGGGTGGGGGAGGCATATCAAATGTTGACGTTTCATGTTATTTAAAAAAAAAAAACTTCTCATGTAGTTCACGCACCTAATTTCGCCGATCCATAAAAAAATTATTAAAAGGGCATGCGATCGTGTAAGATAATGAAACAGATTAAGTAGTAAGGAAAACAAATTAACTGATTTTGTCTGCTAACTAAAGTCAATATAATTCTGAATATTATTAATTTCTTAAATTGTCGCTCTCTTATTTTCTTATTGGGAACTCCATTTTCAACCAAGTCCCATAGGCCATGCGATTTGAACAAGGTTGACATCTTAGTACTCCAAAACTCAAAATTCTCGCCTTTGAAGAGAGGGATAACTAGTTGTGTGACATTCACGGTATTGTTGCTGTTTTCAGCCATTGAAAACGCCCCAAGTTGATCAACCTGGCTCTGATACCACTTTGTTGGGTTTGTTGAAGAGTAAACAGAGGAAGAAGGATTGACACAAATAATTCTACTTCACCTTGATTAATAATTCGATTACAACATGCTGAATTTATAGCCCTACAACAACTAAATTTGGATCATCCAAGTTTAGTACCCCACTACCTTATTCTAAACTTAATACCCACTACCTATCCACCTATTACAAGCAGTCCCTGAAATAGAGCTATACCCGCACCTATCCTGCTGTTACAAACAGTAGCTGCTTGACTAATTATAGAACCCACTACACCTACACGCTCCTAGATAGCAATCTAAATATAAAGAGCTAATTTTGGAACAACTCTCAACATAACTCTAAATATGGAAAGCTAATTTTGGATCAACTTTCAACAAAGAGATCTACATTATTCTAGTTGTATTGTTATAGTAACCAATAGAATAATTTGTTGATAGTCAAATATCTGTTTGTAATTAGAACCGATATAAATATAACAAACTTCTTTTGTCGGTTATGTGTTGAACTGATAGAATATAGCGATTTTTCGCACCGCTTCACTGCAGGTCTTTAATTTTCACATTGCCCCTGTCTAATCAAAATTATGTCCTGACTACTTAGTAATCGTGCGATCAAGTTTTGGGTCAAGTTTCGCATAGTTTTTCAATTTTGGGCTTATGTTGCAAAAATTCTTGTTTATGATGCAGTTTGGACTAAAATTTCATTCAAACTAAACTGTATAAGATTCGACAGATCTAAAAAGAAGTGCCAATATGGCCCATGGCATGATGCCTTTTGGCTACAAAAGGTCTCCAATATTGCATCTCCAATAAAAATACATTGATCAACATTTTGTGCATACATAATAGAAAATAAAAATTCTCCTTAAAAAATATATGTCCAAATTTAAAAGAATGTATTTATACATAAAAAATAAGTTGAATCTGTATATCTTTATGCGAATCTCCTTTTCTGTAGTAGTGTCATGTTAAAACTGAAAATCAATTTTGTTAAAATTATTGAATCTTATATGAATTTACGATAGCTTTGATACCAAACGTTAGATATATTTAAAATCGTAACGTGTAGTGCAATTAGAACACAAACAATTCAGAATCCATGAATCCAAAAAAAATAACAAACGTAATTTATATCTTACAGTTCTGGAGTGACAACATCGTTAAGCGGAAGCGTAAATGCCGATCTTCAATGTTTTTCCTCAGACATGATGATGGATACTTTCAGCGTTTTTCTTTTACTTTTCGATTTCTATAAAATATTTTATGAACGACGTTTTACAGAATGGGGTGCGTCCAAATAAGAGAAGAAGTATTTAATAACACTGTGACAACATTTGGGACCAATATATTTTTTTATAAATAGCAATCTGAATATTTTCCACCCAAAATTACTCATGCATTTTTATTAATTCTGTAAATGAGATTGGTGCACAATAATAACATAGGCCACATAGTTATATAAAAACTATCATAGGATACTGGGATCATAAAAACGGACAAGAAATAAAAACAAATTAAAGCAAACAAAAGATCACAAACAACAATATGGGAAGTAGCTAGTAGTACTGGAAACAAAAATACGACACCCGTTTGACATAACGATTGACATAACGAAACAATCCCAGAACAAATTTTGGTGATGAACATTCACACTGCCCCTAGAGTCCAAGGTCGAACTGCGGAGTAGAATGCATGTATATCAAGCTCCATAATATTCCCATCGCTTCGTTGTTCCAGGAACTTTTTGTATATGATGCCTTGTGCTAGACAGAACTCTCCGGTCCCTCCAACAATGGCCCACTCACCCTCTTCAACAACAGGCCCCATCACCTGAAGCGACGACCCCTTGAACCTGTTTGATATGTCATGCATATATAGGTTTAGCAAGTTACACTACTTGTGCGTCAGAATTCAAATCATGCGGTATGTACGTACCTGACAATATCCCATTCATCAAGGCAACATAAAAGTTGAAAATAGAAAATTAATTCATGCAATTCATATCAGCTCTAAGTTTCTAACTTAAGTACATACCTGGTATCCTCGAACACAATGCTCAAATAATTTTGATATTTTTGTGAGCTCATTCCAGTCTGAATATGCAGGCCCTGTGCACGCGCAATGACTTTCGCGTCGGTGCCGAGTCCATCGTACAAGGTCCAATCATTAACGGACATTGAACCAAATGAATTAGGAAGTTTTGGGTCTACTATTCCTGCTTGGTTTTTGTTTGCTCCCAGAGGCGTGTGGTGCAAGTACAAATGGAAGTAGAGCTCATTTTTCTGGAGTGCAGAAACAGGAGCGATGTTGAACGTGGATTTGGTCATGGCTATATGACTGTTGGTGCAAGGAGGAGAGAATCAAGCTAGGTTTCAAGATTTTCTATTTGTTGAGAGAAATGAAAGAGGGTGAGGGGTATTTATAACCATGTACTCTCTACATTTTTAAAATTAATTTTCGTGATGTGATAGTGCTCTAGTTGATCTGTCAGTCTTCTAATTATCTAAAACAACATTAATTATCGAGTTCATTTACTTTAGAAAACTGGTAGTTCTTCTAATTTAAAACAGGTGTGTTTTAAATTAAGCTTGTTATTTTAGACAATTAGAATTTGCAAAGGAAAAAAATTATGAATAAGAAAATTAAGCTGGTAGTTTTTTCATGTATGGTGTAAGATTATCTCAGATCGCCTTCTTGGTGAAAGTATCGCCTCTCTTGCCTTACTCCTCACGCTAGCGTCACCTATTTATAAGATATGCCTTAGAGAAATACATGTACAGGGAAAAGATTCTTTAGAAAGGATAGAAATGCATTATAACAAGAAGGCCCAAATCGACGACATGGAAAATTTTGTGTTCATTTCATCACACATGGATCATACAATAAATGGTTTCATATGTTGTAGGTAATTGATGGTGGGTTGAGTGAGACTATGGTATGTACTATGGATCAATATCTGTATTCTTTAAGTCCAAACAATTGATCTGAATTGTTCAACATGATCTCTATATGAAAAAGTACTTGTAGATTAAATTTTATTGTTTTCAATGGGACTATGAAAATCATAAAAAATTGTGGTTCTCAGTATAATTTGTCAAGTACCTGGATTTGGGATTTGAGGATTAGAAGAGCTTGATGTTGAAGAGGATTTTTATGCATGTGGTATTTTAGTTATTTTTTTGGCATTAGTTATTATATGCTTTATTGTTGGATCCTCTGAATGGATTTTGTTGGATCCTCCAATTCTAGTAATGGATTGCCTTCTTAAAAGATTTTGTTGGATCCTCTGCAGAGAAGTCACCACACTAACATGTAAAGCTTAAGATATTTTCAAACTGAGTAATGAGGACCATATCGTGATTTTGTTGGATCCTCTGTATAATCAACGTGTTTATTGTTTTTGTTCTATTACCAGACCAACCATGTCATGAAATCAGACTTCCAAGTCCCCACCCACATGGCTATTTGTACTAATTTGTGGCTGCACATCCAGAGGGCTCCGCTTATTGTTTTTGTATAATAAACGTGTTTATTGTTTTCGTTCTGTTACCAGACCAACCATGTCATGAAATCAGACTTCCAAGTCCCCACCCACATGGCTATTTGTACTAATTTGTAGCTGCACATCCAGAGGGCTCCGCCTATTGTTTTTGTATAATAAACGTGTTTATTGTTTTCGTTCTGTTACCAGACCAACCATGTCATGAAATCCGACTTCCAAGTCCCCATCCACATGGCTATTTGTACTAATTTGTAGCTGCCCATCCAGAGGGCTCTGCCATAAGGAATCTTTACAGGTAAAATGATATAATTAAAACATTTTATCCTAAACCCTAAACTCTAAACCCTAAACTCACATGGCTATTTGTACTAATTTGTAGCTGCACATGCAGAGGGCTCCTCCATAAGGAATCTTTACAGGTAAAATGATATAATTAAAACATTTTATCCTAAACCCTAAACCCACGTGGCTATTTGTACTAATTTGTAGCTGCACATCCAGAGGGCTCCGCCACAAGGAATCTTTAATTACAAAGTAAATGATATAATTACATATTTACATATGAGTAGAACTGAAAAATTAAATATGCTGCAATTGCGAAATGAATGAATAGTAACCCTGAAATCCTTCAAATCCGAATTCAGTCGTTGAATTTTTTTCGAAAATGCATCTCGAAACAGCTCATTTTTCTGTGCACGCATCTCAAAACAATTCAACGGTTGGATTCGGATTGTTGGATTTTAGGGTTACTGTTCATGCATCTCGGATTACAGCAGATTTGGATCCGAATAGAACTAGGATGTTCCTAAGTTTATCAAGTTTCTTTGTAAACTCAACATTAAAATATACCGGATTGACTTCAAATGACAAATTCGAATCGTTGAAACTCATCTAGATGCATCTATATGCAAAAAATTTTAACTTTCAAATTAATTTAGTATAAAGTCAAAAGTCAAAATTAGATGGTTCATATATTAACTTTATTGCATTTATTTTTGAACGTTTTTTGACCACTTGACTCTATACAAAATTGATTCGAAAATTTAAAATTTTTGTATGTAGACGCATCAATCGTAACGTAACGGGTTTCAACGGTTCATATTAGTAATTTATAATCAATCCAATAAATTTTACAATTGAGTTCACAAAGAAACTTGGTTATCTTAGGAACACCCTAGTTCTACTCATTACATACTGCATCTATTTGCTATGTAAAAATATACATATTCCAGAGGGTACGATACTTTGTAAATCACAGAACAGTTCATACAATGAATTAATATTTTCATTTGAAAATTCCAATCAATCGATACAAACTGTTAAACATGATATTTATATAAAAATATAATCGCAAACCAAATTTTATATTTTTTAGATAAATAGAAATTCACGTGATCTAAATATTATGGACCATTCGAAAATAGTGAGTTTCTACCTACCTAAAAATCACAAAAACATTATGTACAGAGGATCTAACGTTGAGGTGCCGAGGGAGAGGAGAGGAACCGGAGGAGGCAGGGCTGGGACAAAATCGCGCGAGGGAGAGAGAAATCACTGGTTTGGGGGTTACGAGATGCTTGTATGAAGCGGTTGACGAAATCGCCAGTTCTTTCCCTTGGACCTTGAACAATGTCCAGGAGCATCTCGCTGGTGATCTGAGGGGGCCTGATCACGGTGTACCTTTCCAAGAAGGCCGTAGCGAGGTCTTCAAACTTAGTAATCGAACCTCGGGGGAGGTTCATGTACCAGTCCCAAGCTTCTCCTTGGAGGCAAGTTGTGAAGACCCGGCATGTAATCGCGTCCGTAGCTCCCAAGAGCCGTAATCGCTCCAGAAACCCGTATACAAAGTTGTGCGGGTCTGCGGGGTCCCCGTTACCTCGGAAGCTTGGAAGGAACACGGGGTATTTAAAGTCTGTCATGGATGCTCCGTATATGTTGGCCGATAGTGGTCCATCCGCAATCCCCATTGGTTTAGAATAGGTGCCTGCTTTTTGGGACTCGATCTCGGCCATCTTAGCGTTGAGTCGGGTTTGGATCAGTTCTTCTACTTGAGTCATGCTAATTCCTCTGGTAGGGGTGGGGGACCTTCGGGTGCGCTTTCTGTCACCTTTTCGCGTCATGTGTCTGCCTCGCGGATGGCTACCCTCGCGTTCATAACGAGAGCGAGACTGCTTGCGGTGATGTGATCGTCCCCGCTCCCCGTCGTGGACTGATCTTTGTTCCCTTTGAGGTGACAGGTTGCGTTCCACCCCCGCTCCCTGCCCTTGGTCCTTTCCTTGGTTCTCACCCTGGCTTTCCTGCTCGATCGGCTCGGGGCCGTGTTGCGCCGCGCAGTTTTGGGGGTTAGGAGTATCTGTTTCCTGACTAATCGCTGTCCGGACCTTAATAAAGTCGGAGTTAAGGTTTCGGGGCGAGATAGCAGCCTGGAGGTTCTTGGAGAGAGGCTTTGTTGGCTTCGTTGGCGCGGCACACGTGGCTACTATTTGGGCAGAGTGCTGCTGCGCTTGTTGAAGGGGAAGGTAAGTGGGTGGAGCCAGGGGATAAGGTGCTGTAATACTGGGGTGATAGGTTCCTGGAGAGTCTTCCTGGGTCATTTAACCGGGCGGGGTCATATACGGGTATTGTGGCACCGGTGGGCCATATGGTGAGTAGGGGTACGTCCCGTAATAGTATACGGGCGTTTGTGGCTGGTACGAAACGAAAGGTGGCCGGTATTGTTGTTGTGGTCGGGGCGACATCGGCCTTGTCGTGGTTGCGTCAGGGGTGGTATTATCGGCGTGGTGCCTGGTGGAACAACCTGACCCGAGGTTGCAATGATAGGGGGATTTTGAGAGGTCGCCCCTAAACCGGCCCCGGGTTGGCTTTTCGGTGGGTTGGCAGTACGCCGGTTGTCTTTCTCTCCTGCAGGGTTGTTGTCGGTCCTCGGAGAGGGTCTTGCGGTGTTTTCCGTATCCTTACCTCCTGTGGTGTCTTTGTTGGTTCCCGTAGGAGGAGGATTCGAAACATCTTGCGCCTCCATCGGGTGCTTCAGTGTTGGAGCGAGGTGGCCCCACGGTGGTTGATACGTCCTATCTCCCGAGGAGAGTAGTCCGTATGTGAGAAGTGATTGGACGATCTCGCCCTGCCCGAGATGGCAGTCCGAGATGAGAGTTGAGGAGTAAGGTGGTTGTAGAGATATTCTGACTCTGACCTATGCGATATCTCTGTGTGTGTGTAAAATCTCGACCCCCGCTCAATGAGAATTTTTGCCTTATATATGTTGAATCATAACCGCTCCATAACCGCTATCTCGGTGGTTATCTCGCCTTAAGGCGGTGCAGGTTCATTTCGGGCCGAGTTCGACCTTTGCAGGGCCTTCGGCATGTTTCTGTGCCTGGGTCTTTTAAGTATCTCGGGCTTTGGGCCTCTTTACCTTGGCTCCAGGCTGGCTCCTAAAAGGAGATCCGAATCCCGGGCTTTCATAAGCCTAAAGTTCATTAATAAAGGGCCTTGGGAACATGGCCGTAACAATGAGTGCGCGTTTTTTTATTTTAAAATTATCAATTCCGAATTCAAAATTCGGTACATTCTAAGAAGTGTTGAAATTAAGATTCGGTACACCCCTTACCGCATCTTGTATCGATGGTCACCCTCAAAACACTTCTATGCTGAAGTCAAAATTTGGTACAGAAGGTGCATCGAAAAATCAAGAAATGATATTAGTGTACTCCAAAGAATGCTAAGCCGTTTTATAATTCTAAATTTTTTAATTATGTATATTAAAATTTAATTCAATTTTCATCTTCTCTAAGTTCTTGTATAGTACAGTTCTCTTTATAACACACCAAATGTTTACTTGTATCTTAGTGGTTAAAGTTGTTCATTGTGGTTGTAGCAGGGGCGGAGCCAGGCTTTTAGACTATGGGGGTCAAATGTAAATATTCTGTACGGTTTGGGCAAAAATAAATTTTTTCTAGAAACTTGGTTATTTATATTAAAATAATTTTGTTTTTGGGTAAAAATAAAAATCACGGGTACCGAATCCCTCGTTCGGTTGAGTGCGTATCCTCTGAGATATCTCAACTTTTGCGTGACTGACGTGTCCGGTGCCTATTTGGGGACAGTGCGGGGGCCAGTGTTATTTGTGCTTCGAGATCCGTGTAGAACTTATTTGAATGGTTGAGATTTTCCATAAAATCACGCAAAGTTTGAGAGATCTCAGAGGATGCGAATTTCGTTCGGTTACCCTTCCCTATGCCGAATTTGAAATCCAGTCCCCCCCACATAATATTAAAATGCGCGTCTCACCTCTTCTTTCTCTCTTTCTTCTTCCACCAACAACCATGACGGGCCTTTTTTAAAAAAAAAAATTGCACTCTTCACTCATCTATTTTCGATTCTAATCACGTAGACTTGTATATATTTCAAAGAAGATTCAGAAAAGTTTTCGATCTACAGATTTTGCTAGGCATGTTGTTTTTATTTATTTATTTTGTAAATATTCTGAATTATGAAATTATTTTGTAGCGTAAATTTAGTTTTTTGTTGTGTGAATATTTATTTGTAGTGTAATTTTTTTTTTGCAGTGTAACTTAATTATGGTTTAATTATTTGTAGTGTAAATTTAGTTTTTTGCAGTGTGAAATTTGCAGGTTGGTGTCTTCTATTTCACGTCTATGGTACACATTTACTACAACAAGAGACATTTCTTAAACCAAAAATTTAACAATCAACACTCCAAATTCTTTTCATTTTACAATGTAAAATATTAACATAATTGAAAAAAAAAATAGTACAATCTTCAAACGAGTATCACAAGCACAATGCCGGAAACGATCGATAGATTACATACTTCTTACCACTCAATCGGTAGACCTTCGTTTTGTGCTAGAAGAATAAGGAAAATGGTGACTGGGAGTGCGAGGGAGAAAAATGAGGTATTTATAGAAAAATCCTAAAATCAAATCAGATTAAAAATAATATTATATAAATATTTTATTACAAAAAAATGACAGCACAAAAAAAAGCCATATATATACCGAAGTCAAAATTCGGTACAAGGGGTGTACTGAAATATATTTTCAGCGGAGATAACTAAAAATTTTAGAAAGGGGAACTGAAAAATAAAATGTATAATGTAGTAGGTAGAATTTGAACTCATGTTTTCCTACAACCCAGGTGCGAATCTACCCTTAATGAATGGGGGTCAATTGACCCCCATTCATTTTGAATTTTTATTTATTTATATCTTATTTTAATATAGTTTAAAGTAAAATATTAAGAATAGTGTGAAATTGATCCTCATTCGTAGTAGAAAATTTTATATGCTTGACCTCCATTTACGTTTGACCCTCATAGTCTAAAAGTCTGGCTCCGCCCCTGCTACAATCACAATGAACAACTTTAACCACTAAGGTACAAGTAAACATTTGATGTTTTATAAAGAGAACTGTACTATACAAGAACTCAGAGAAGATGAAAATTGAATTAAATTTTAATATACATAATTAAAAAATTTAGAATTATAAAACGGCTTAGCATTCTTTGGGGTACACTAAGATCTTTTCTTGATTTTTTTCGATACACCTTCTGTACCAAATTTTGACTTCAGCATAGAAGTGTTTTGAGGGTGACCATCGATACAAGATGCGGTAAGGGGTGTACCGAATCTTAATTTCAACACTTCTTAAAATAAAAAAACGCGCACTGCATGTTGTTTTCTTATTAATTTTTTAATAATGGTTTATAAAAAAATTCCTTAATCACACCCACCGAGGCACCGACGGCTTGTACCACCTCAATGGAAGATTATTTATTTGCATTACCATACCCATTAGAGAAACTTGAGAATAACTAAAACCAATGTCGTCAAATTTTAAATAATAAGCCAATTTCAAGTAAATTCTTTCATGGTGTTAGACAATGAGCCTCGTCTCCTTAACCATGGAAAAACCACAAGCTCATGTAATTATCTTCATTTTTCCAGCCCAAGGCCACAACTCCCCTTTTCTCTCCCTCGCAACTCGACTCCACCATTATTGGCCCAGCTTGACCATAACTCTCGTTTCAACCCCTCGTAACACAAGTCTAATCCGATCTTCCCTTCCTCCCGATTCACGTCTCCGGCTCCATTCCCTCCCTTTTTACCCTGCTGATCATGGCCTTCCAGCCAGTGCCGAATCCTTCGCTGACCTCCCTGTACCCCAATTCATCACCTTGTTTAAAGCTACCGAAACTCTCTACCCTGCTTTTGATGATTTCGTCTCTAGTCTCGTTTCGAATGCGTCAAACGATGCTCCCTTGTGCATCGTGACCGACTTTTTCCTCGGTTGGACAGTTGAAGTGGCACGCAAATACAAAGTCTTTCATACTACCTTTCTCACCATGGGTGCATTTGGAGGGGCAGTGTTCTTCTCTCTGTGGTGGAACCTTCCTCATACACTGACAGACAGTAATTCATTCTCGCTGCCAGAATATCCAGAGGTTGTAATGGACCGATCACAACTGCCAAAGGATTTACTAGAAGCAGACGGCACAGATGAATGCTCTCAATTTTTGAAGAGACAGATCAAGGTTTTGCACGAGACCGATGCAGTACTGATAAATACTGTTGAAGAGTTTGAATCGGTTGGTCTAGGTATGCTTAGAAAAACCCTCAAATTACCAATCTGGCCTATCGGTCCACCACTAGCTCTGGCCAATCAACCATCTTCTTCAAAATCTGAAGATGAAACTGCAATCATGGCATTTCTAGACTCACAACCACAAGAATCAGTGCTTTACATCTCTTTCGGGTCTCAGAACACAATTCAACGGGAACAGATGATGCATCTAGCACAAGGTCTCGAGGGCAGCGGTTGCTCTTTTATTTGGGTCATCAGGCCTCCAATTGGATCTGATCTGAGGGGCGGGTTCAGAGATGAATGGCTACCTCATGGCTTCAAGGACAGGATCAAGCAAAAACACATAGGGCTACTCATTCACGGGTGGGCCCCACAGTTAAAAATTCTCGGCCACAGATCGACTGGAGCATTCCTCAGCCACTGTGGATGGAACTCAATTCTTGAGACCATGGGCCATGGAGTACCCATCATCGCTTGGCCACTCGGCGCAGATCAAATATTCAATTCAATGATGTTGATAGAGTTGGGTTTAGGTGTTGAACTCGCAAGAGGCATGATGGAAAGCTCGGGGCCAACAAAGGCGAAGGTGGAGGAGGTGGTGGATTTGGTGATTGGGCCCGATGCGAAGGATATGGAAATCAGGAGACGAGCCAAGGAGTATAGAGATGTGATGAACATGGCATGGGATGAGGAAGGAGGCTCTTCCATGGAGAGCTTGCAACAGTTTGTGCAATCGATCAATACGGCAGCGGGAAACCAATGAGCTAGTTTGTCGTTGTTCTACTGGAAATTGTTGTTGCTGTTATTGTTTTACTGGTACTTGTGCTGCTGCTTATCAGAGACTGATCTATGGGTGACTGGCTGAGGCGCCAGGCTTTTATTTATTTCACCATTAATAGGATTTTCATTTGTGCTGTTATTAATTTGAACTTGCTACTTCGATGTTTCTTTGAAGGTTGTTAGATATAAAAGATCGTTTCCACCCAAGTTGGAACTTTGAAAAAAATGGTACGCAGACACTGGTTTCATTGCAGAAATCATTTAGTAGATCGCACTATTCAAAATGACCAAACAAACATATGCAATTAGAAACCTTAATACATTAATTTTATTTTTATGTAGCATTGAAAAAAAAAATTAATCATGTGGCATCAAATTTGAAAAATGCCCTTTGTTAGCATAAACACTGTTTTTTTTTAAATGCTACAGAAAAAAAAATGGACAACATACCTAGTTGAGCTGATGCCTACTTAATCAAAGAATGGAAGCTACATTGTTATATTTGAATTAACATTTCTCAGCTTCCCAATTTAAAAGCATCTACAAAAAGTCCCAAACAGACCCTGGCTTTCCAAAAATTTACCATAACAACCAACTTCTGTAACCTTCCTCCTACCATTTTCGCGTCTACTGGTTTTCCATACATCAGCATGCCAATACCTTCTATGGCCGCAACAACCATACCAGCCACCAGTACATCCCAGTCTCCAGTTTGACCTAAAATGGTTGCTAAAGCATTGGCCGTGTAAAACCCTAGGAGGAGGAGAAATATTTTCATCCGAAAAAAATTTTGTGCGGAGTTGAGTTTGCCAAGGAGTTGGGTTGCAGCTTCTCTGACAAGTGTACCCAGTCGGGTTGTGCCAAGAGGTGAGTTGTCGTCAACTCCATTGGGGCTTAGATTAGGGTTTGTGTTGGGAGATGAATCAGCATTTAATGCAAATGCTGGTCTCCATTTGTAGCCTCTTGTCTGATATCTATACAAATTGGAAAAACAAAATCACTCTCGTCAATAAGCAATTGTAATTTTCTCAGAATATTGAGTTAGAGCCTACAATAAGTATTATTTTTCACCAAACTACTACCGGCTGGTGGAGGGTTCAAAAATAAATTATCAGTGAGCAAAACAATCATATGGTGTATAACCATGGTTTGGAAAATCGGCGAATTCCGAGTCAACTCGGAATCGGCCGTGTCCGATCCGATTTTCACCCGAGTTTCTCGCCCGTGCGATTTTTCGGCAAAACTCGGATGAACAGTGCTTGACTCGGCCGAGTTAGCCGATTTTTTGGCCGAGTCAAGACGATTCAACCGAGTTTCACCCGAGTCTCGCCGATTCAAGGCAAAAATGGACGATTTCAGACAGAGTCGATCGAGTGAAGCGAGTCTGCACGATTCCAGACAGATTCTCACGGTTTGGGGCGGCCTATTCTGCATTTTTTTTGTTCAATTTGGTTTTGCTACGTATCTAGGGCGAAATCAGAGTAGGTCCGATGCCCATCGGACCTACCTTGGTTCGATGGGTGTAATGACCATTCGATCTGCATCAAGATTCGTGTGATCTGTATCAAAATCCGTTTCCATGCACATAGATCTTGATGCTAATCATACGGTCCTAGAGCTAATTGAACCTAAAAGTAGGTCCGATGCCCATCGGACCTACTCCTATCTCATCTAGGGCAAAGGAAAGGGCGAACGGGTTGAAATCGACCCACGTGGATGTCGCGAAGAAGAAGAAAGAGATATGGGCAGGTCGGTCAGTTCGGAAATGACCTCGGGCAACGAAATATTAAGAAGAAATGAGTTCGGAAATGAGCTCGGTCAGTTCTGATATCAGCGAATTATTTTAGTAATTTACGGGAGAGAGAGAAACGAAGCTTGTCCATTCAACCTCAGCGAATTAAAAAAATTCTTTTTACAATTTCAACCTTTAAATTTTTTAAGTTTGTAAATCAGAATAATAATTAAAAGAAAATTTTCTACTTCTAATATGTCACAAAATTATGTACTTCGATTATTATTGATTTAAATTGCCAAATTAATAATTCATAAGCATTTTGTTAGATTAATCATATATTTACATAGTTTGGTTATTTTGTTTACTTAATTAAATCTACATTTGTTAAATTTAAATTCTAAATCTAAAACATGTAAAACCCTTAATTGATATAATAATGAAAAAAAATATATATACTAATTCATCTATCTAATTAATTAACCTTTATTTAATTTAATTAATTTACTAAAATTTAATTAGTTGAAAATTTTATTTGTTAGTCTAATTAATTAAATTTTTTGGCTCTGTACAACAATATCCCCATTCGTATTTTAATACAGAGGATGATGAGATGATTCAGCCAGCTCGGCATAACTTCTGGCAATAAAAAGTGTGTTTTATTTGTAGTGCTTGTATTACATTACATAATTAGTAGATTATTTGAGTGCAATATTTTATCTTAACATAGTTTTTCTACAAATTATTTTTTTACTAATTTTTTTCTATTTTTTTGCTTACAATACAAGTTTCTGGCAAAAATATCCGAGTCACCGAGTCAACTCGGCCGATTTCAGCCGATTCATCCGATTCCGATTCCACGGTCAAGAATCCGATTCCGATTCCGATTCCGAGTTTCAGAACCATGTGTATAACAAAGAGTACAGTATCCATTTTCTAAAGTTTTAATTTGGAATAATGCGTGTTTTTTAGGCCTCTAATTAGTTGAATTAAGCTAACAAAAAATCTATAATTTGATTGGTAATGGCATATTGGAATCTAATCATAGAAGCAGTACCAATTTTCACCGTACCAGCTGTACCAGCTACAGAAGTATGGCAGCAGTGGAATCTGATAATAAAATGTACCAGATGGCAGTTCCATCCGCAGGTAGAGAACATAAATTGAAGATCAGATAAAAGGTGTAATTTAAAAGACATGCAATTAGACCGACAACAAATATAAAAGTTACTCCCTTTATATGTCATATTGTCTAAGTTTCGCTCAAATCAATTTATTGAAAGGCAGATGCTAAGGTAAAACCAGAATTAGAAAATCACCTATTTTGCAACTCGGATTAAGATAGTACACTTCCCTTTGCCATAATTCGAGGAACTAACACGAAGTACAAAACCAGAAATTAACTCCCTCTTGAAAATGTACTTGTAACAAATCCCATCTCTTTCGCTCAAGTTAGAATCTGACCTTAATCGGGTGAAAGGTCTGAAGCTCGCGCGAACCTTGATAGGATCGATTTTTAAATATAGAGGCAAATTTGATATAATTTAGTAGTGGAAGAGATAACACTCTATGACAGAAATTTAACTTCTATTCTTAATATTATCTTACTCTTTGTTATTTTGCAAGTTCTGAGGAGAATTCTATTTTATTAAAAACTTGTGTATCATTTTAAAGCGAAACTTGTGTATCATTCTATTTTATGAAAAATGTAAAGAATTTTATAATTTTAAAACTCAGATAGAAACGGAAACTTAGATGTAATTTAATATAATAAAGCGACAAACTAAGCTAGAAAGGAATGCTATTTTTTTGTTGTAAGTCCGTAGGCGATATTTCATTAATCAGAATAAAATTAGTTACACATCATTTCGTACTAGTATATACAATATATGTACTAGTACTTAAAATATTACAACTGAAACCCCTTTACAAAAGTGACAAGAAAAATTAGAAAAAAACAAAACTATGGATTACTGCGCTCAGATCAATAGATAGTGAGCCCGTAGGATTTTCTGTGCTCATGCTTAGATTGTGTAGGTTATGAACTTGCATAATTTCTTGTCGTTAGCACAAATCAGTGTTGTTGTAATCAAGACGAAACAAGTGTCCCTTCGTGCTTAGATAAGGTTTTTGATTGAGTTATTTAAAAAGAAATACAGAGGAAGGAGATAGGAAGAAAGAATGAGAAAAGCGAGGGAGGAGGAGAAAAGGGGTCACCATCAGCACATCATCATCATCATCATTAGCCATAAACATACCTTATTTATATATAGATATACTAGATACTAGTAGAGGTGGGGCGAATTCACAACCCCTCAACCGAACCCGGTGAATCGAGACAGGCGAAAAGAAATGAGACGGGGTGACGAGCAGTGACCAAATTCGTCAGACAGAGCAGAGAAGCCGAGATAGGACGGTGGACTCTCAAACCCCCTAATCACCTCACTGTGGCCTTATGCGATTCTAACGAGGGAGCGGAGGTCCCGATGGAAGGAATGCTATTGATGATTAATGCCAAAAATGCTCAAGTATTGCCATTTACCAGTATACCTTATTGGGCCTGGCTTGCTTTATTTTAATTTATCTTGGCCCAGTTTTTTGGTGGGCCGACCATTTAAATTCCCTTTCATTTTGAGTCCCGTTTTTTTTTTTTTTAAATGATAAGGGCGATTTAAGGAAACCCAAGTAAACTTGCAACTGAAAAGTTTAACATATGATAGCAGGGGAAAAATGATAAATTCAATATATACTTCATAACAGATTAATAATAAGTTAAATAAAGAAAAGAGGAAAACAAAATATATTAAATTTTAATGGGAATATAACATGTTATGATGTCTCACTAAAGATATTGATAATTTTTTTTGAAAGAATTTAAAGGATTAATGTTTAAAATTGTCTACATAGCAAAATTATTGTCCGTTTTTTTTTTCTTTTGAAGGCTATATATTTTTATTATAAATCGAAAAATTATTGTCAAGATGGCAAAAATTTGTCTTAAAGTATTGATTAAATTATTTTCATGTTGCTAGTTTTAAACAATTTAATCTCATTTTTCGGAGTTGCTATACTCTTCCGAAAAACGTAAAAGAACTTTTATTATAATAATTATAATATTATTGTAATAATGTTTGTGATAGTCTAATAGCCTTAAATTTATTATTATTATTATTATTATTATAAATTCAACTATCACATATTCAAAAAAGAGTAGGGTTAAAATGCACCATTGGTTTTGTGCTTCAATCATATTCCACATTCTCATCTTCGTTTTCAAAGTCCCAACAGTCGATCTGAACTACTTACCATCATCTTCGTATTAAAATATACTTGGAGACCAAATTTTATATTTTTTGGAATTTTTTTACTATTTTTTTAGATAAGTACAAAATCATTGTTTTCAGAAGATTCTGGACCATCCAAAACAATGATTTTGTACCTATCTAAAAAATAATGAAAAAATTCCAAAAAAATATAAAATTTGGACTCCAAGTACATTATAATATGAAGATTATATTGAGCGGTTCGGATCGATTGTTCGAACTTTTAAAATAAAGATAAAATACGTGGAGCATGATTGGAGCATAAAACCAATGGTGCATTTTAACTCTACTCTTCAAAAAATTTAATTATAATATTTATTATTATTTTTTTGGTGAAAAGGCTTGTAGGCTATCATTAAACAAAAAAGTACAGTACATGGGAGCTACAATACTAGTAGCAGCATTCAAGCATAGAAAATAATACATTTGGTACGTGCCCAAATAATAGATTTGATACCCTTATCAGTACATATAAGTAGACACTCTATTATAGAAGTAAGCAAGGAAAGACAAAGTACTGATGCATTCCAATTGTTCATGCTCAGATAGAGATGAGTGAGCCAGCAATTATCCTTGCCCTTAGCAAAACATGATGAGTGAAAAAAAGCGAGCCTTACGTTTCCAGAAGTCATACAACCCATTCCCTATATTATTAGAGAAAGAGGGATAGAGAAGAAGGGGAAATAAGAGGCAGATAGAAAGAAGGGAGAGAAAGAAGAAGCAAATAGAACGAGGAGAGAGAAAAAAAAGCAAATAAAAAGAAGAGAGAGAGAGACTTGGGGAATGAGGGAGAGCAGGAAAGACCATAATCACAACAACCCAAGCATAACATCAAGCAACACACAAACATATAAGATAGTAAATAGGGTACATTTGGATTGAGAGTGAGGTTAGTGAGAATAGCTTGCTAGCCCCGAATTCGAAACAGCCGCTAATTCAACATTTCAATGGGTTAGCGGAATAGCGGCTAACCTGAGCTAACCCAAGTGTTGAGAATAACTAATATTTCACCCAAACGTGGAATAGTCGCTAACCCAACTAATCCTGCTATTCCTTGGCACCCAAACGCACTCTCATTAATTCCACTCACTCTTCCATTGCCAAAGAGGAAAATAAGAGCTCAGGAGAAGAGAAGAAAAAACAAACCGCTTGTCTTGGACAATAAGAACCCCCAAAATAGCAAAAGAGATGAGGTGGTGGCCGAAACGAAGAGCAGTGGCCAGATCCACTTGGTGGAAGCGCCTGCTCAAACAGATGTCATGTCAAAGAGCGGTAGCCAAATCCACTAGACGGAAGCACCAAAAACAGTAGTCAGATCCACTAAATGGAAACACTTGCTCGGATGGAAAAACATGACCGAGTGAAGGGATGGGCTGGGGGGTGGGGGAGGCATATATATCAAATGTTGACGTTTCATGTTATTTTAAAAAAAAAAACTTCTCATGTAGTTCACGCACCTAATTTCGCCGATCCATAAAAAAATTATTAAAAGGGCATGCGATCGTGTAAGATAATGAAACAGATTAAGTAGTAAGGAAAACAAATTAACTGATTTTGTCTGCTAACTAAAGTCAATATAATTCTGAATATTATTAATTTCTTAAATTGTCGCTCTCTTATTTTCTTAATGAACGGAAGATTTTGGTGCTCGTCATGTAGATTACATTTAATATTTTTACTATTTTTTTAGTTAGATAGAAATCACTTAATTTAAAAAATTTAGACCATTCAAAACCGGTTTTTTTATTAATACCCTAAAAAAAAATATCAAATTTGCCCCCGGTTTTTTTTTTTTTTTTAAAACTACCCTAACCGCCCCCCGTGGGGCGGTCCACTATGTCAACCAAACCTCCCCATAGGGGGCCGGTCCACTATCCCTATCTAACCGCCCCCATAGGGGAGCGGTCCGCTATAAAACCCTATAAAATGGGTTTTTCTCTCTCTTCCCCCTCACAATTCACTCTCTAACTTCCACACATCATTTTCGCTCTTTGCTGTTGGCGACTGTCAGGTTTTTTTTTATTATTATTTTTATATTTTTATTTATTCATATTTTTTATTATTATTGTTTATTAATAATTTATTTTTGTATTATTATTTTATAACTGATAAAAATTTGTTTATTAATGTAGCTCTCAAAATGTTGGTTGCACTGTATGTGGGCAGGAAGTTCGTTCAGGGTGCGGAGGGAGCACATTACACAAAAGATGCAGCCCATGGCTTCGAGGTTAATGAAAACACGTCATTTCTGAAACTTAAACAAAAGGTATACGAAAAGACTGGTGTAAACCCCAACCAGTATGACATAGATTTAGCTACTCGAATTGAGACATGAAGGGGGGTTGGTAGATCTTATTATGTAAGGTATCCAATAATAGATGATAATTTATGGAGAGGTGTTTACAACACTTTTGATCTCCAAGCACATTTTAATGTAGAGATCATGTTGAATGGTTTGGATCGACTGTCTGGAATTTGAAAATTACAAAACCGAATTGTTGTAAGATGTTGTAACTTACAAATGTTGTAAGTGGATCCCCCTCATATATAAATGAAGATCTATGGAAAGAACAATAATTTCAGCCTGTTAAAATTTCAAATCAGTTGATAATTATACATTTATATTGAAGTTTTAGTGTTTATGCCTAGTATACCACAAGTAACAAACAAACCATTTAAAAACTTCTATTTTAAAACTCAATAATTTAAAATTTAAGTATTAGAATAAAAACATTAAATATAATCTATGTCTTGTTTCTATGCATACGTAAAATATTACAACATTTCGGCTTTGTTTAATTGACATCAAGAGCTCACAAAAATACTATGACGTGAATAATTACTGGACATTAATTTTAACTTATTAATTTATATAAAAAACCGAAAAGTGATACTTTTATTTGTGGATGTAGAGAAAATAATATAGGTGACATTTGATGAATTCTTTTTTTACATTTGAGTTTTAAAAGTTTTGTAATTAAAAAAATTAAAAATAAAGGCATGATAGTGACACAAAAAAAATGAAGTCATTTAAATGCTCATCTTATTTTTTATTTCAAAATTTAAAGTTAAAATGTGGAATATGAAATGTTGTTCTTCAGAATATATGCTTCTCCAAAAAAAATTATAATTAAAAAAATATTTATTATTATAAAAATTTTATTGAATTTTATAATTTTGAAACTCAGATAGAAATGGAAAACTTAGATGTAATTTAACATAATACAGCGACAAACTAAGCTTGGAAGGAATGCTATTGATGATTAATGCCAAAAAGGCTTTGTATCAAGTAGAAGTGGTTAATGTAATAGTATTGCCAGTATACCTTACTGGGCCTGGCTTGCTTTATTTTAATTTCTCTTGGCCCAGTTTTTTGGTGGGCCGACCATTTAAATTCAATACTTCATAACAGATTAATAATATGTTAAATAAATTAAGAAAAGAGGAAAAAAGAAAAATATTAAATTTTAATGGGAAATAACAATATTGATAATTTTAGATGTTTGGATAGGTACACTACATATATACCCTAATGAAAAAAATATATTTATATATATATAGTGACTCACTTCATTGTACTAATATATATGTTGGTGTGGAGCATCTGAGATTTTGAATTGAAAGCTTGTCTGATAATTAAATACTAGTACCGTGCCCGTGTGTTGCAACGGGATATATGATAAGATAACAAAAATAAATTCTCATACAAAATGACAAATTTTCTTAAAAAAACAAAATTAGAAATATATTATAGATTTATCACAGTAATATGTATAGAAATAAGGAAGTGAACAAAAAATTGATTTGCATTGTGAACCGCTGTATAGAAAATTTCAATTGGAGAGGGAGAAATAAGGAAACAGAGAATTATATATCTAAATTTTAGAGTCTGTTTAATTTTAATTGTAACGCATCGTGTAATAGTATATGTGGCGAGTATGTTTGTAGCTAAATTTAAACTTCTACACATAAAACAGATGCATTTAATAAAAAAAAGATAGATTATGTGATTGAAGAGCTGAGATTAAATCCAATAATTAATCTTTCAATCGTAGCCGTTAGCGGATCGGACACCCAACGTGTTTAATAATTAATGGAATGTAGATAATAAATGTTTAGGGCCTGTTTAGAGAACATTAGTACTCAAATGCGTACATGGAGACAAATCATGAAAAATCATCACCTGTAAACGCATATTCTTTTATATATGTATGATCATTAATTGCAAGTAAATTAACATTATAAGTTTCAAATGAACAAATTAAAGAAGGAAGGAGAGAGAAGGTAGCACAGTTGGGTAGGAAAAATATCCTAGGACTGTTGGTGATTCGAAGGTTGAGAGTTCGATATGATTTCTCTTCACGATTTCATAGTCTCTTCAACAGTTCTCAAAAAGAGAGAGCTTTTAGCAGTAGAGTCATAAAATATTGTAATTAGATCTTGATGACTTGAGACTAGGACTAATTATTTTTGAAAGAACTTAGGACCTGTTCGGCAAATGCATGGAATAGTGGAAAAGTGGAAAGGGAAGAGACTTCTATTCCATACAATTCCAATAATGTTCGGCACATTTGAAATAGTGGAAGAGTGGAATTAAGCTAATTTTCACTTGTGAAAAAGTCACTCTTCCCAAATTCCACCTCTATTATAGAATAGTGGGATGGAATATAAATGAACTAAAGTGCAAAAGAGAAGGATTTGACTTTATATTTTCATCACAATTCCACTTTTTCACTTTTTTTCTATTCCATTCAATTCCACTCACATTTGACTACTATTCCGTCACAATTTCTCACTCTTTCTCTATTCCACCTAGGGGTGGCAAAAAAGCTTGTAGCTCGTGACTCGATCGGGACTCGCACCTGACTCGCTCGTTACTGGACCGAGCTGTTAACGAGCCAGCTCGCCACTAGCTCGGTCCAGAACGAGCTAGCTTGGTTAGGCATCAATTTGTAAATTTGTATGAATTTGTATGCATTTTATACTGTCCAGCTCGGTTAAAACAAGATTCAGCCAGACCCAGCGAGCCAGCCCGAGCTGAGATTTTAGCTCGGATGCCCTAGGTCTAGCTCGCTTGGTAAGAGCTCGGTCCAGAATTAACGAGCTGAGCTTGAGCCCAGCTCGGCCCGAGGCTACTCGTTTACAGCCCTAATTTCCACCACAATTCCTTTGTGCTGAACAAGCCTAATTAATGTTTAAAATTGTCTAGATGGCAAAATTATGGTCTTTTTTTTCTCTTTAAGGCTATTTGTTAGTTAAATAAAGTTCTCCTAAAAAAAAATTAAATAAAGTTGCCTGCGCACTTTTGAATCTCGAAGATTAAGTCCAACAGGCTTTTAAAGAGCATCCGTCCGACAGAATCCCAACCGTCCGATATGGGATTGAAAGCCAAGATTAAAATTATAAACAAACACAGTGGGTGAGTGATACTTCCAGATCCGAAGCATGGTCTCTTACACCCAGTCAAACGGTGAAATCTGTGCATTAATGCATTACATAGAATTCCTCTCTCTGCACACTATTTACAAAACCCAACGCCTCTCTCTCTCTCTCTCTCTCTGCTCTTTCTCTACTAATGGCGTTCTCTTCATAGATACGAGCAATGTGCTAACCTTATCGTGAACTAACGAGATGAACAAGGGGGGATCATGCGAGTCGGTTGAAGCAAAGAAGAAGAGACCGGAACAGAGCTCTTCTCCTTCGCTGACAAGTGGGACCACCTCCTCATGGCTGCCGGAACCGTCGGTGCCAGAAGCGTCGGTTCGGAGAATTGATCAATGGGTTTGGGAAGAACCAGTACGTATAACCTTGGCAAAATGACGACCGATGAGGTTTCTAAGGTGAGAATGAGAATAATGCATGGTGGCAGGTTATATTTGCAAAATTGCAATGTAGATTTCGAGGAGACATTGTTTAGTAAATCAATGCAAATTCATGTCCTTTCCTTCTACAGTTCTACCGTTATAAAAGTTGGATATTTGCACAAATGTCCCTTCAATTTTTTTATTTGCATCACACATATTATAAAATGAATATTTTTTTGGTTTCAGTATATTCTCTTTACTTCGTGTACCTCGGACTGGTTGTTTGCTTCTCCTCCTACTTAGGTAAGTATTTAATTTCGTTTTTTTTTTTTTTGAATTTTTGTTGGTATTATTATACAAAGGTGCCTTCAACTTTTTCTACATGAAAATGTATATATATATATATGATTCAACTAGAAGCAGCATTTTTCTATTTAGCGGCTTTAGAAATGTCATGTAAATATGTAATTGTGTCCTTTGTTTCGCCCATAATCCGAAAAAGATCCTGATTTAAAAGAGAAAACAAATAATTAAGCAGATTATTTTTTATCGGAGGTTGTATATACAAAAGGAGCACTTTCCTTGAAACTTTGCAGTGACCTGTCCCTGTCACTGTTCTGTGGGCCCCACGTATCAACCCAAAGGGTGAATGGCATTATGCGCTTACAGCCCTCAATAATATCAAAATTTAAGGCTGTCTGTGTTGTGTAATTTTTAACGCCCTTGCAACATTTACTCCTCTCATTCTCCCCCACCAACCTCATGGCGAATTGGAAAACATTTCCTAATCCAAACACGTTAATGGCCTCCTCATCCAACCTTATACAAAAACAAAACCACACCCAAGTAACCACTTCTATAGTTCGATCCACCACTCAAGCCTGAACATAATTGGAAACCGTTAATTAGGACCTCATCTCTTAACCCGGCTACTCACCTACCGGTGTCCCAACGCTATGGTTTACCGTCATGGCATCACTACATGGATCTTATACTTCTCGGATGAAGACATGGATCCGATTGGGGATGAGCAACTAGTCAATCAGGCGGGTTTTGAGACTGTCCCAACTGACATTGAACCGGAGCTGGGTCAGCCGAGTATGTAACAAGAACAATGTGGATCTAACTCAGATGAAATACGAGTAAGTGCTGATTCAATCCAGGATATGCTATCTAGCAGATGTGAATTCAAAGAAGTGCTTGAAGCTTATCGTGAGGAATGGGAAATGGAAGAAATGCTCAAGGAACAAGAGGAGGTGTACCAAAGTGCTTTTGTGGACCCCTTACAAGACCACCTTTTCTAGCAATACCCAGTTGTTCCCATTGTGGATCCTGTTCCCATGGCGGATCCTGTTCCCATTCAAGGTCCGAAAAGTCGATCCGAACAGTCAAGCCAAGCATGTAATCTAGAAAATTAATCTAGAAAATTTTGGAAGGAAATAATGGCCAAGTAGACAGCACTAGTAATCTAGTATGATGCATAATTGGTTAGTTTTGACTGGTAATTGTGTTATAAGTTCAAAGAAATTACACTTCATGCATATGCAGGCATTCTCCTTACCACTTTTTGCTCATTAAACACATTGATAAATTAAAACAAAATACAAGTAAAATAAAATGACCACAACAATCCAATTAATTCAGTCAATCAAAAACCAACAATTATTTTACATATAAATAAAATGGTAGAAAGAAAAAAAATATCCAACATGTAAATCCTCTGCCTGTGGAGGAAAAAGGAGAAATTATTTGGTTCACATATAACAAAAGAACACATATAATTATATAAGAATTAGACGGAACCAGATTGGTATTGCTGTATCTTGTGCTCGTCAACAACTCCCAATTGAGCCATCAGCAACCAGAGATGAGTGAGCAATTCTCCACCCCTGCTCAGGGACTTGGCATGTTGGTATGAATCGCAATGAATAGCGGCATATCCCAGCATCTCCATCCATGTCTCGCTAATTAACTGCCATTTCTTTGTTTCTGGTGTGATTTCCTGCAACTCTCTTGCAAGTTTTAGGCTAGCCTTTAATACCAATTCTCCCATTTCATACTCATCCCTACGCTTATCCTCCTCACCCTTACGCATACCCCAGCATCTCAGATATGTCCATATCTTCATTAATACCGATTCTTGTGCATCATTCTGCTCACGGAGCGGTGCAGCCCTGTCATCCTTCTTAAGCTCTTCGCGTGCATACTTGTCGCGTGCATTCTTGTCGTTGAGCTTTGCCTTACCCTTGAATTTATTCTTGACGACAGCACATGTGGCCTCAAATCGTGTCTTACCATATCCGAGCTGCATCATTGACTGCTGCTGGGTTAGGAGATAGACCATGTAATTGGATGTCTTCCAACTAACATCACGCTCGTCAATTTTTTCATTGGGTTGTACCTTTCTCTTAGGCAGAGACCAACAATTTTTTCTTCCATTAGGTTGGTTGGAAGGTTCTTGATTTTCTCCATTTGGTTGGTTGGAAGGTCCTTGATTTTCTCCATTAGGTTGGTTGGAAGTTTCATGCTCGGTTTCATTATTCCCTTTAGGTTGGTTGGAAGAAGTTTCACGCTCGGTATCATTATTCCCTTTAGGTTGGTTGGAAGTTTCACGCTCGGTATCATTATTCCCTTTAGGTTGGTTGGAAGTTTCACCCTCGGTGTCATTATTCCTTTTAGGTTGGTTGGAAGTTTCACGCTCGGTGTCATTATTCCCTTTAGGTTGGTTGGAAGTTTCACGCTCGGTGTCATTATTCCCTTTAGGTTGGTTGGAAGTTTCACGCTCGTTGTCATTATTCCCTTTAGGTAGGTTGGAAGTTTCACGCTCGGTATCATTATTCTCTTTAGGTTGGTTGGAAGTTTCACGCTCGGTCTCATTATTCCCTTTAGGTTGGTTGGAAGTTTCACGCTCGGTCTCATTATTCCCTTTAGGTTGGTTGGAAGTTTCACGCTCGGTGTCATTATTCCCTTTAGGTTGGTTGGAAGTTTCACCCTCGGTGTCATTATTCCCTTTAGGTTGGTTGGAAGTTTCACCCTCGGTATCATTATTCCCTTTAGGTTGGTTGGAAGTTTCACCCTCGGTGTCATTATTCCCTTTAGGTTGGTTGGAAGTTTCACGCTCGGTGTCATTATTCCCTTTAGGTTGGTTGGAAGTTTCACCCTCGGTATCATTATTCCCTTTAGGTTGGTTGGAAGTTTCACGCTCGGAGCCATTCCTGTTAGGTTGGTTGGAAGTATCATTATAATAACAAATGTCTGTGGCAAGATGCCACAAGATAATGCACTCATCAAATTCCCTTTTCATGCTCCAATCCAGAGTCTTCAGTTGGTCGTGACGTTCCAATGCTTTGTTTCCCCTATATGATCTTGCCTCTACTAACACATTGTATATATGCACGTTTTGCGCTCTCCTTTTTGCCTCAGTGAACATAATTTTCTCCAACAACCCCGGCTTCAAAGGTTCTAACCTGCTCTCACGCATGCTGTCCCACCAATGTTTTATATTTAGAAATCTCATGATCTTTGCTAATACAGTGTCCCTGTCTCTCAGGCAGACACCTACGAGATTGTACTGCCCGATGGTGTTGGCCCACCGAGGTACTCCCTTCCTACATGTAATTCTGTTCACCATTGCGGGTATATAACTTGCAAAACAGTTGCTGTGTTTCGTCTCGGTAAGTGTCACGACCATCCAGTCCGAGAATACAAGAAGCATGGTAGCGACGACCTCAATGCTGAGGCCTGCGCCAAATAAGATGTAGGTTACAATAATATCTTTAGATACATACTTTTGCATGTCAAGATGATGAAATACGACAAGCGCTGCTATGATGGAGACCAGAGAGAGACAGCGCAATACACGGCCTAAAATGGTGTGCATGTGGACTGCCTTCGTATGTAGGATATCATATAGGAATGAGAGCTCGATGGCGACCAATCTAAGTGCTTCCGTCGAGCTGAGACCTGAGAAGAAATCCTGACTCTTCATTAACTGATCATCGGGAAAAGTTACATCTACCAACAGGCGCTTGAAGATATTGAACCACTTAAAACCTTCCACAATAGCCTGACTTTCGGTCATAGAGATGTCTGCATAAAGTTCATATTTTATTAGTCATTTCTCTGTCAATTACTAATATTACCTCTTTTTTTCATTTGATACATTTAAATACAGGTTGGGAGGGAGTAATGAAGGGAGTGGTTATTAGCTCTTGATTAGTATTTAGTTCAGCATTGCAAACTAAGTTTGTTCCAACACTTTTTGTATTGTCCAGTTTCATAATCAGTTCTGGTATTTGTTTTTTCAAGACAAAAATCCTTGGGGATAAACCATTTCGGAATGCATTTATTTAGCCAGAAAAACATGAGTTTTTTGGTACCAGTAATTAAGTATCCACGACAATGCATTTATTAATTTTTTTTGGTGTCTCCACTAATGCTTCTCAACTGTAGGTCCCATAATGATATTCATTTATTTGGTACTCTAGACCGTACTGTATATACTGAAAAACATGGATCTATGTATTGTATTTTCTTCTTAGGTTATTAGAATCTTAAGGATCTATTTGATAGGCGTGGTGAGCTAACATAAAATACAGCCTTTATATGGAAATGAAACCCTCAGTGACTCTGATTGGGTTTCATTCATAGAAGGCAAAATCGGCCGTTCCGGATCGGGATCGGACGGTACCGATCTGATTTCAGGCCGAGTTACGCGGTTAGTGTAGATTTTGTCTAATTTCGAACGTTCTGGAACAATTCCAGCAAAATTTTGTCCATTCCGGACAGATTCCAGTCAAATTTCAGTCGAAATAGACCGATTCCACTGAAACGGCCGAAACGTGAATTAAACAAACTCCAAAAATTTTTGAGCTTTGCGTGAATCGAACCTATGACCTCTAGCTAAGCAACCAAAGCCAACTACCAGCACACCATACAATCTTTGTTGTTAGAAAATATAACTCATTTATATATAACAATTGTAATTTGTATTATATCAAAGAGTGTTTTTAGTTGTAATACTTGTATTATATTATATTAGTGGATTATTTAATTGTAATCATTTGTCAAAATAGAAATTATTGACAAATAATTTTTTTATCAATTTTTTTCTATTTTTTAGTATAAAACAAGCTTCTGGTCAAAAAGTCCGATTTTCTGATCCGATTCGGCCGATTCGACCGATTCACCCGATTCCGACCGATTCACCCGATTCCAATTCCACGGTCGAAAGACCGATCCCGATTCTGATTCTGATTTTTCCTTCTATGGTTTCATTTCTAACCAACCCCAACTTGTTTCGGACAAAAAGCTTTGTTGTTGTTGTTGTAATTATTTATTGATTTTGGATTTAGATAAATGTTGTTTCATAATTACCCATTATACTACAGAGTAAAATTAGTAGAAAATTATATACCAAAATTCATTTGTCATATGTTTGATTGTGTATAATTTTACAAGTGGGTTATATTAGAAACCTTTTTATTATATTTTTCTTTGAAAAAAGGACAGTTGATTAATTCACAGCCGATATCGATTCTCTAAATAGCTCTTAATTAAATGTATGGACCGTACATTGTTTCATTTTCTCCCCCTGATTTTCAACCTCTGAACTTCATAATATCATATTTACCCTTCTAAACTTCAAATACTCACAAATTTACCCCCTTTAATTGTCTTTTCTATTAATACTCATTTTAAATATATAAAATACCATATTATGCTTTAAAAAAATAAAATATATGTAACCTATTTAAGAAAAACACCAATCTTCTAATTTGTCGGTTTCCAAGAAAAAATGGTGAATTTCTCTACTTCTCACGTATTTACAGTGGCATTTACGTACACTTGTGTATGCGTTACTTGTAGACAAATTAACCATTTACCATCTATTCTGACCAATTGGAAGATTGACATTTTTTCTAAAACATGCTATATATTTTTTTATTTTTTTAATAAAAGGTAAAATGGGTACTTTATAAATTCAAATGAGTTATAATAGAAATGATAATAAAATGGGTAAATTTGTGAGTTTTTGAAGTTCGGAAGGTAAATATGATATTATGAAGTTTAGAGGGAGAAATACGTAATTTTGAAAATTTTGAGGAATATACATGAATTCCCCCTATTATTAATATGTATTTTCATTTGATTAAATCAAGAAATGAAAATATTAATACAATAAGCGGTCTTAGATGAGGAAATAGTTAATTTAAAATTTGTGATGAATAAATATCTAAATCATCATGTTCTACTACATCTAAAAATAATAAAAAAATTCCAGAAAAGTGAAATTTGGAATACATTTTCAATTTTTTTAAATAAAAATGAGAACAAAGTCTCTCAATTTTAAATAATATTCATAAGAAATTCTGAATACAATTTCGAACCTGCAAAAATTGGTTCTCCTGCAAAATTTCGAACCAAGTCTCTCAATTCATAAGAGAATTTCGAAAATTAGCTACTAAATCAAATATTGGTTCTCCTTCAATACTTTTGTTACAAAAGAAAACTTCCCATTTTTATTGTTGAACAACAAATAGTAAACCAAACAAACCAAAATGACTGGAATAATAATAACAAATACTATATGTTTATCATAAGAAAAATATTAATTCTTAGGGGAGCCAATGGGTACAGTATGGGTCAGATAGTGATATTTTCATACGAATATCAATATATAATTAGTCTTACCCATACCTTACATACCCTTACCTATTAAATATTAGCCTTACCCGTATCCTACCTTTACCCGTTAAAATAACAAGTAAATAAATGAATATGGATAATTATCGAATAAGTTAATATTCTATATAATTTAATCTAAAAATAAAACAAATAAATATATTCAACAAGTTATGTATCGTAACATCATAAAATATAAAGTTATAATTGTTATGCTGTTATTTTAAGAATTATAAATTATAAATCAAATATAACAATATGGTATAAATAATTTTGGTCATAAGTTGCTAATTAAAAAACTATATATAAAAAATGTTGAATAAATTAATTTTATCATAAATTGCTAAATAAAAAATAATATAAAATGTCGTATATATCAATTCAGTCATAATAATAAAAATATATATAGTTATATGGGTAAATAAAAGTTTATCATATATAAATTAATATTTATCAATTATTCTACTGAGTAACGAGTACCAAATTGCTCTTACCCGTACCCTTACCTGATAAGCTAACAAATATTTTTTTGTTACCGATACCCGTCTCGTTATGTTAATGAAAAAAGTTCTTATTCATACCCGCCTAGTCGAATACATTACATATTAGATAAATGATTAAAAGGATTTCATTGACACCCCTATTAATTATTCATTTAGAGTACCTAGAGAAGATACCTTATTATTTAAATTCTATAATTTTTTCCAATTCTATTCAGTTCAACAATTTCGATTTCTGAAAACACAATTTATTTTACTTTTATTAGATATCATTTGAATCTTGCGAATTAACCACTCTCTCTACTCTCTTCTCTTTCTCGCCTGCTACCGATAATTTCCATAAACGACAATCATGAAATGGTCTAAATTCCATTTCCGGCATAATTTTCAACGGGTTGAAAGACTTGGATTGTATATCATTTGAGATTATACATTGTAAATATAACAATCAACAGAATATTGAACTTAAATCTTAAGGTAGCCTCAACAATAGATAAGATTTCGGTCGAGTTAATACAGTTAATCAGAAGTTGGAGGAAGGTAGGGATATATGTACCTACAGTGTCTTTTGCTGGGAAGAGGACCGACATAATAAGATACTCTTAGCAAGAATAATAAGATTTTGCACGAGTTAATATTGTTAACTAGATGCTAGTGGAAGGTAGAGATATATGTACCTTCAGTAGTTCCATTTGCTTGGTCGACGGCGTTCGAGGTAGTATTATCCTTGCTACCTGAGTGTAGAACAATTAAATCAAGCCATAAGGTACTCTTAGCAAGAAATAATTTTGTTAACCAAATGTTAGTGGAAGGTTGGGATATATGTACCTTTCATAGTTAAATTTCCTGGGCGAAGTTCTGAGATAATTTTATCCTTGATATTGTCCTTGCTTGCTAAGCGGAGAGCATGGGTCCTCTCTGCGAACTTGATGAGGCCAGGGATAAACACAAAAATTGTTGGTATCCACAGCCAACCAGTTGGTGGTGATTGGAAAAATACATAAACTGTAATTATAACTTGAAAAACTAGCCCCAAAAGGTGACGCCACCAAAGCTCATTATCCTCGATTGAGTATGATGTGATGGTATCGGGACCTCCAAGGTGAACCAGGAGGAACGGTGCCCACAAGACGGTGAGTTCGCTACTGACACCACTTTCTGTAGGTGTCAGATGGCTGATGTTACCCAGCCCTAATGTGGCAACATTGTCAGCAGTTAGGTACAACAGCCAGAGCGTGAGCGTGAGCAACATCTTGGTGCTGCGTTTGCGCAATGGTGCTAAGAAGATGAGACCCATTTGTATGCCGAGGCTGGTGAGGACGAGAACCCTTATCTCGTCTGAGTTCCATAGGTTTTGCAATTTCTCACTGATACTTTTCATTCTCTCTCTCTCTGATCTTGCTCTTTCTCTCTTCTTTGAAATTTTGACAGGGGCTGCCAAGCAACTCAGCTCTCTCTCTCTCTTTAAACTTTGGCAGCAGTTGCCAAGTATATGCTCTCTTTTTTTCTTAAAAATTCTTGGTAGCGGCTGCCAAGTGAAGTATATGCTCACTCTCTCTTTTTGGTCTCTTGCTTGGAGATGCCTGGCTAATCCAAGCCTTGCTCAAGACTGTTGCTCCCTCACTATTAGATACATTTATTGAGCTTTCACAACCCATTCAACATGTGATATTATATTTTTATATTATTTGTCATATGACATGTTTGTTTCAGTTGAGTAATTTAAAGTTTATCCCTCCAATGCATGGATCAGTTGCTCTGTAACGGCCAGGAATATTATTTTGGTTATTAAAAAGTACAAGGAAAGCCTAATTTCGAATTACAAATAATATATATATATATACAGGAACCACAAGTCTCTATTGGCTTAATTAATTGTACAATATTAACTTGAAATTTTTTAAAAACGAATTACTGATGCCATCAGACAACTCTTCATGGGGATTTGATATTTTGATTTAGGTCTTGGCACGGTATAGATTTAGGTTTGAGGTTTGGATTTTCTGTTGACTTGAGTTCTGCTATCGTTGGATTGACGTTTGAATCATGATATATTATTTGATGTTTTTGATTTGTAATTTGATATTTTAAGAAGGATTCCAATGATCTAAATTGTAACTTACCATTTGATTGCCATACAACTAGCCAAGAAGTAACTAACGGTATGTCTTTATAATATTAAAATAGCTAGTAATGATCACCACCAGAATTTGCATTATATAAATAAATATTTGACATTATTTCGGTGGGCTTTTAACGACTCACGGAAATTCTGGCCACTAAGAAAGTTAACTGTGTCAGTACTGTGATGAACTTGTTTAAGATAAAATGATAAAATGCTAATCCTCTAACTCAGCCGCCCTAACTCCTAGTCTCTTCCGATTGTTCTCTCTTTCTCTTTCCCCTCTCTCTCTCTTTGAAGGAAACCTGTGGAGCCCTAGCCACCGAAACAGGTTTCGAATATTGCTCTTTGCACAAATGCACGTCTCTTATCCTCCTCTTTGTCTAGGAAGAATATATATTACTTTCTTGGCTCACACAACAAGCAAAATAATTCATTTGAAAGCAAAATAATGTATATACAAGCAACCTGGACAAGAATATTACTTTCTCATTCCCTAGGTTACCTAAAAGCAACCAGGACAAGAAGTATAGATATCATTCTATACTAACTTCTGTTAGCAAGTTGCAACATTCTACAAGTGTGGTGTTACATTTGAAACTTGAAATAGTAATAAAATGTTTGTTTCATTCTCCATAAGTTGTTGTACATTCAATAATAAACCACTTGTAATTAATTAAGCTAACCGGCGTAGTGAAGGGTGGTGATTGTCAATTAAGGGGCTGTTCGGCAACACAACTAAGATGACCAGCGTGGTGATAAGGAACTGATTTTCGTTTTTTTTAATCCGTGGATGAAAGCTAAGGAAGCTAAAGGAAGGAGTAGAGGTGGTGCAAAATGAGGCTAATTAAGGTCTGGGCAGGGATTAAGATCCAAGCAAAATGAGACTAAAGGTGTTAACGTGAGCAAAAGAATATCTGAATAGAAGTGGTGCACAAGGCAACTCGCACAAGGCAACTGTGATGGTGAAGAAAGGAAACTATCTGCTGTGATATTTTATGTAATCTTTTTTTTTGAGTAAAAGTTAGAGGTCAAGCCACCCAACTATTTTAATACCCTCATAATACAACAAAGGACTTCTCCTATATTTATGTAATATTGTATTAAGGAAATAGATTATTGGAAAGAAATATTTAGGAAAAAGGGTAGCATATGATGACTGCGCTGGCATCTTGTTGCACAGCAAAATCGATATCTTCTTCTCACGAGCTTTACGAATTGATAAAGAACACTAAAAACGAAGTTTCCTACAAAAAGCTCAAGGCCGGTCAAAGTTTGGTCAAAGTTATTACCTTATTTGTAAGGGTTCTTTTTTATGCACAAAGCAACCCTCTTCTAGCGGCTCCAAGTATAGTGACAAATGAATTATTTGGGTTGGGTTCGGTTCGGTGGGGACAAAAATTCGTGATTCGGGAATAACTCGGATATAATTCGGAAATAATTCAGAATTATTTTTAAGTTTTGCAATTTATATTAATGAAGCAGACTTTTTTTTTTCAAAAAACAATTAGAGAATGGAATCAACATTATAAGACAATTACTGTGGTCATTGACCAAAAGTTAACTTTTCTTGATCTTTAACCACCCACAATATAATGCACAAGACATACTATGTTACTATTTAGATAACATATACGTTGTGCGTTCCGTTGTCAGGGGGGGGTTAAAGATAAAAAAAAGGATCACTTGGCAGTTTTAATAATCTTCAAAATTAAATATTAATTTAAAATATAATATTAAAAGATTTTTGTAGAGGCTTCGGCTTCGCTCAAAGATGAAGCTCCACTGAGTAAAGCAACTTCAAGATTCCACACATCCTCAAGTTTTTGTAATGCATACTCAACACACGCTTTTGCTTTCAATCCTTTTTAATATCTTTTTCCAATTGCTTACTTACGAGGCAGTGCCTTTCTCTCTTCACAAGGAAACCGGAGCGGGTGAAGTAGTACATATACTGTACTGACATCAAATAAGGAAAAGCAATTGATTTATCTGTGAAAGATAATTATTTTAGGGAAAATTTCTAGCGTACCCATACAAACTTTCAAAATAGACAATTTTCCCATAAAAACATAATAATATTTCATATCCCCACAAAATCTCAATATTCTTTTTTTCTATCTCCTTTTATTTATTTCACCATTTATTTAGCTATTTTAAAAATTAAATTAACACGTATGCTTTTTCATGTCAAATCCACCTCTCTCTTCTCTCCTTCATTGTGTACGCAAAAATCTGAAATTTAGAATTTAGAAAACAGGAAAACGAATTCTCAAAATTAGGAAATTTCTAACTTGCCACATCTTGCAAGTCCACAAAGAATCTGTCACCAAGTATCAGTACATCCCACGTTAGTTTTAGGAATATGCATGTCGTTTCTTCTTTAAATGAATATATGATATTTTAACATTTGCAACCATATATTTAGATTAGCCCTTTTGTTTATTAATGTTTAATGTTAATCAGAGGCAGGTATATATGTAACATGAATCAGCACTATTGGAGAGCTCGGTGTTTTGGAGAGGGGTAGGGTTTGGAAACTTTTGAGTTCCATATATTTTGTGCGTATATTTTGCGAATTCATTTTTGTTTTCTCTAAATTCTAAATTTAAGATTTTGTGCGTATACAGTGAATGATAAAGGAGAGCAAAGAGTGTTTGAAATGAAATGTTATATTAGTCAATTTAATTTTTAAAGTAAGTCAATAAAATGTTAAGTAAATAAAAGGGGATAGAAGAAATAATGTTAAGTTTTTGTGAGGATATTGGATATTATGGTGTTTTCATGAGAAAATTAGCTATTTTGAAAGTTTGTGCGGACACACTAGAAATTTTCCCTTTATTTTATCGACTCTTTAGTGGGCCGGTTGGATGGTGGTGGTCGTAAAAAATAAGGGGTTTTCTTACAACTACCACCATCCAACCGGCCCCCTTATTTTATCCAACCTGACTCTTTAGTGGGCCGGTTTTTGAAGAGCTAATTCGTACTGCTATTAGCTTGGGTCTAAATATGAGATGAGAGCTTAGCTTGTTGGAAATTCAAACCCCTTATTTTATAAATCTCAATTAATTGTAGAAATTTTACTCTCAAGGAGATAGAGTATTTATCCAAATTGAATGGCAAATTTTTCGAACCATGCACAAACACACTAATCCTACACGGTTTTTTAATCATATTTTTTCACCGATTTTTTTCACCAAAACACATCATACACGGTTTTTAAAGTAAAACCGTGTATAAAATCCTTAATCCTACATGGTTTTTAAAGTGAACCGTGTATAATTCAAAAAAATATTTAAAAAAAATCAAATGTATATTTTCGTGTACAACTTAGTTTACTGGTTTCTTATAACAATTCTAAGGTATATTTTCGTTGTATGTTGTTATCAATTGGTGCCGCACAGCTTGCGTACTTAGTGAATTTTCAGCATCTTATATCCATGTTGTATGTTGTGTACTTCATGAGATGTCCATTTTCGTATGGAGATTTTGTTTTCATCAAAATATGGCATTTTTGCTCTGTTTTTTGCCTAAATTCGTAACATTCTTCAAAACCTACCAAAATTACTAAAAAAAAACGTGTGCAGTGAAAAATCTAGGAAAATGACTACTCAACATTTTTTTTGGGTCATTTTTCTAGTAAAAAGATAGTGATTTTACTATATGTTTGAGCATTATCAATCGTATCCTGATGCTTCAAAGGAGGATAAACGGAGGAGAAATAGGCCCAAGAGCTAGGCTAAGAACGAAGCACGAAAAAGAATCTTGAATTTCCGACTACGGTGGCTGGCCCAAGCGCCTTTCTTTTAATTTAGTCCATAATACATCATTTTAATTTAGCATATTACTTGATATCTATATTTTTATTTTTATTTTGAATGACAACAAAAGTATTAATAACAACAATAGAAATAATTACAAATATGTTGGATATATATAGCATTTATTAGTATTAATTATTATTGAAAATTTTATATATTTATCAATAATTTTAACAAAAATAATATTTAAATTATTAATTGTATAAATAAAAAAAACAATTATAATCATTATCAAGCAATACTAACAAGAAACCGTATCATTGGTGTGGTTCTAGAATTCCACTATTGGGGGGGGGGAGCATTATTGATTGTATAAATAAGAAAACGCAAGTCGAAGAACAATATTTTTTTTTTAAGTTTAAAAAAAAAATCCGTATTAGATGTTGACACCTCATCACACGTTTCTTTAATTGCAACTTTTTCTTTTCTTATGGGACTCCGGTCCGTAACCTTTTTCTTTTTCTTTTGCTTTGTTCGAAATCAGGAAGAATTCGTAACCTTTATCTTTCTCTTTTCAAATGCGTAACTTGTTTCTTGTAAAATACAAAAAATATTGTTCAATATTAAACACATTTCATGAGAATCTGTGCAAGTCTTTGTTTATAATTAGGTGCCGCTGGTACAAATACCATGTCCAAGCAGGCGTATGAGTCCGAATCCTCCTAAATTCGAGATTGTTAAAATTTTATAAACAAATGAGTCATTTCTCCTACTAATGAACAGAGGAGATTACTAAAAGTAAATAAACACAGAAAGAATTAAAAAGATTGCAGAGATTAAAGAGTACTATATATTCTCACTCATCCGAGACCCTTCAAAATTCGCAAACTCTTACGTACCCCTACCCCTACGTATCTGCTTCTGCCTCTTCTCTTCCTCCTAAGTCTTTGATTCTAACCATCCATGTCTCTTTCCACTTTCCTACCCAGGCTACGCGAGCCGAGTGAGGATAGGATTTACAGAATCATTTTCCACGAAAACATAGACTATTCTCTCGCCAGCCGTGGTGGCCATGTTGTGTTTGCTCTGACCAACTACTTTGATCGATACCAGGTTTGCTCATTACTCGATTTCTATTCTTCCATTAGTATCTAACTAATTAACATCAAAATTAATTGAGGGCAGCACTGGATCAAGGACAATAGGCATGGTGCTACAATAAAGGACGCCGAGGGTCAACCAGCATTCGCTGTGATCAACCGAGCCACTGGTCAAGCAATTAGCCATTGTCCCACTTCCGAGCCTGTAAGTCTTCTTCGAGTTGCATTCGATTGGAATTGAGTAAATAATCCAATTTTGACATTGTTTTTCTTGACCCCCCAAGGAACTTTTTAAAAAAAGTACAAGGTAAAGCACCAAATATAGATTGCCTTAGACAATACTACACAGTACAATTTACTAACAAAATCTTGATTTGTGCATTTCAACTTTTAATTTTTATTTTTGGTTCGAAACCCGGATAAGAAAATTCCTTAAGGATATTAAATGGTTGGGTGACTTGACTTTTAACCTTTACTCAATTTTTTTTTTTTTTTTTTTTTTTTTCATTTTTTGTTGAAACACACTCGTGTTTTTTATTTATTTGTAACTGTTATGAACATCGTCTGGTACGTAGCTGCCTGTTGCTGTATTATGAGTAGCAAACCTTTATCTTTTCACGATATGCATCTAGTTGTTTATAAATACAAAAGGATTGTCCCAATTCTAAATATTGTACACTACTACAAAAATGTGTCACTATCCACGAGAGTAAAAGTGCTTTTTACTGATGGTATCTTCGCGGATACTCCTGTCGGTAATACCGATACATTAAGAAATAGTACTTTTATGTCAGTGTATCTTCGCGAATAGTCACTTTTTACCCTCGCGTAATTCAATTTTGTTTATAATTAGGTGCCGCTGGTACCTTACAATATGAATTCTTGCGATGAGTCGGTGCTGTGGACCATGTCCAAGGATGCGTACAGTGAGGGGTTCGGGTACATTCGTAGGGCAGACCTCATGTCTGACAATTGGTCTGCGGTTACGTACACCATCCATGATGGCCGCAATATGATTCTCAGTGCCCCACCTTCTGATACATGAGATAGGAGTAGGTCCGATGGGCATCGGATCTAGAGTTAGGTTCAATTAGCTCTATCACCGTACGATTAGCATCAAGATCTATGCGCACGGAAATTGATACAGTATTGCACGGATTTTGATGCACAGCACACGCATCTTGATGCAGATCGGATGGTCATCACACCCATCGAACCAAGGTAGGTCCGATGGGCATCGGACCTACTCTCATTCCCTGATACATATGGAAACCAACCTCTCACCTGGAAATTCGAGGAGGTCTCGCCTTCTTCATGCATTACTCTCTTTATACCGTCTGAGCACACAGTCAAGATCATTTGCCAAGTCAATGTGGGCTACAATCTAGCCATCGATAAGGATGGCAGAACTGTTCTGTTGGTTCCCTCCAATCCCAAAGATAAATACCAGGTGTTCAGCGTTACTTTTAATATTTATTCCTATTTTTTTAATCAATTCCTTTGTACTTTTATCATGGTTCAGAAAATCGGGATCAGTAAGTTGACCGTGGAATCAGAATCGGCCGAATCGGATTAGAACCTCGGATTTAAAAAAAAAAGCCTTGTTCTATATTAAAAAAAAATAGAAAAAAAATTAGAAAATTAACTTGTCCGAAAATTAGGTTAAGAATATAAAATCTGTCTGCTGATACTATTTAACTCAAATTTAATCATTTTTAGTCTTTGTTATTAGTAAATCTGAGAATAAAGAGGGATGCACTATGCTTGTAATTCCCCTGGGCCAATACGGAAATGACATCAGTCCTTCAATTAGTAAGTTAAAATGAAAACAAATAAATGTTAGGGGGAATTTGACTTATACCCCTCAAAAACTTCAAAATTATGTATATCCCCCTCTAAACTTTGAAATTACGTATTTCCCCCTCTAAACTTCAAAAATTCACAAATTTACCCATTTTATTGTCTTTTATATTAAAACTCATTCTAAAATTTTAAAATATCCATTTATCCTTTATAAAAGCATATAGCCCATCATACTCAAATTTGAATCTGAAGGGTTCCTCTACTGTCCGATCCGCACGCATCACATTAAGATCTGTGCGTATCTTTTCAATATTTGTGCTGATCTAGCATGCACGGATATTAAAGCAATTCCGATCCGCACGCATCACATTAAGATCTGTGCATGTCGCTTCAATATGCGTGTGTGTTCGCATCAAGATTTGTGCCGATCTTGTGCGCACAAATCTAAAAGCAGTTTGGACGGTAGATGAACCGTTCAGATTCATATTTGAGTCTGATAGGTTTTATATGTTTTTAATAAAAGGTAAAATGGGTATTTTATAAATTTAGAATGAATTTTAATATAAAAGACAATAAAATGGGTAAATTTGTGAGTATTTGAAGTTTAGAGGGGGAAATACGTAATTTCAAACTTTAGAGGGGGAAATACGTAATTTGAAGTTTTTGAGGGGTATACGTGAAATTCCCCCTAAAAAATAAGAAAAGGCCCATTCAATCGAATCCCAGAAATTGGTCCCACCATGTCAGTCTTCCTCCCCCATCTCCGACTCTTCTTTTATTGTATTTTGCAAATAGTTCTCCTAAATTGTAGGAAACTCGGCTGATTTTCAGCGATTCCCCCGATTTTCCGTACAAAACTCGAGCCAATTCAACGATTTAGGTCCGATTCTGCCAATTTTCTACTTGAAACTCGCCTAACCATGTAAACTGGGCAAAACTTGGCTTGGCACCGGCCGATTTACATTTTTTGGAATTTTTTTACTATTTATTAAGCCACTTTAAAAATTGCTGATCACATGGTCCAGAATTTTGTTGCACTGTTTTTACTGTTCACCCGGATCAGCAATTTTCAAAGTGGCTTAATAAATAGTAAAAAAAATTTCAAAAAATGTAAAATTTGGTCTCCAAGCAGATTTTAATATAGATTGAACATCTAACGGTTTAGACTTTGAAAATCCGAAAACGAGCCCGAAGTAAAACGTTCGCTTTACTTTGCAAAGCACAATATCCAAATAGTCGATCCAAATATATATATGAGGAGGGATCCAATTACACCTTGAAAAGTGTGTCAAAAAAAGGGTGTAATCCGATCCCTCCTCTATATATATATATATATATAGGGTCTGTCTAATTTGCTGCCGGCAGCAGTTCGGCCAAGTGCTGCCGGGGCTATATTTAGCCGTGCGATGTCCAAACAACAAATTCAAACCGTTAGATGTTTAATCTATACTATAATCTACTTGGAGACCAAATTTTACATTTTTTGGAATTTTTTTACTATATATTAAGCTGGTTTGAAAACCGCTGTTTTTAGTAAATTTCTGCAACGTTAAAAACAGCGGTTTTCAAACCATCTAAATATATAGTAAAAAAATTCCAAAAAATGTAAAATTTGGTCTCCAAGTAGATTATAGTATAGATTAAACATCTAACGGTTTGAATTTGTTGTTTGGACATCACACGGCTAAATATAGCCCCGGCAGCACCTCGGCAGAACTGCTGCCGGTAGCAAATTAGCCACAGCCTATATATATATATAATTGCATCATCATAACTGCAGTTTTAATTCCAAAAACTATTCTATAATTTTCCAGAGAGTTCTGCGGCCCCCACAAAATTTTGTGTTGTCTGTCAAATTAAAAAAGTATTTTGTGCATCCGCATAAAAAACCATGCGATCGCATCAAAATCCGTGCAGCCGCATCTTTGTCTGAGTAACTATAAAACTGCATTTATTATGCTGAAATTGACCCATGATCTAGAGAGATTTCTTAATTGTGGAAGCACCTTAAATAACCTTTCATATTTAGAAATTTAATTCCAAATCTGTATAACCTTTCAAATTTAGAAATTTAATTCCAAATCTGTATATTTTGTTTTAGGAAATTTATTAAAAAATAAATTTTACCAAAACCCAACTTGAAAAACTGTGTGGTTATCTATCTGAAAATTTTATCGAAACCCACCTTGAAAATTTTACCAAAACCCAAATTTGGAGACCAATTATTATATATAGTAACCTATCTGGTTATCTACCAACTTGAAAAACCGTGTTGTTGCATCAAAATCCGTGTGGCTGCATTGATATCCGTGTGGCCCACACAATCCTCTTAAATGACAGTTTTCTGAATTGCAAATCTCAGAATCAGTCCATCAATGATTTGATTTTTGCCTAAATTGTTCTACACATTTATGGATCACATCCTAACACTACTACAAAAAAAGAGATTGCACACGGACATAAACGGAGGAGCTACACGGATTTCCTACCGTGTTTAAATTGAGGGTGTACGAATATGTCAATAACTACACACGGATATTTACTCGTGTGCGATTATAACGATTTCTACACGAATTACTTTATAAACAGTCGTGTACAAAGACCTGCCTGTGTCGCTCTCCATGTTACCGAGCTACACGGATATTACCTAAACATCCGTGTGCGATTCCTCTTTCTACACGGACATTTAACTAAATATCCGTGTACGATTAATCTTTATACACGGATTTTTTACTAAATATCCGTGTAGCTCTCCTCTTTCTACACGGACTTTAACCGAAATATCCGTGTAGCTCTCTTAACAATTCTACACGGATTATTGGATAAATGTCCGTGTATGAAACAATCCTACACGGACATTTATCCAATAATCCGTGTAGAAATGTATTCGTGCATGGATTATTTTATAAATTACTATTCTTACACGGAATTTTGTTAAATATACGTGTAGGATTGTCTTATAATTTTTTTTTTTTTTTTTTTTTTGGCTAGCCTCCTGTTTTGCTAGCCAGTATTTAAATTTTTCAGATAGCAATTTAAAATTCATGTACATGAAATTATACAAAATTATACAAATCCATATTTAGCATTACAAAATTATACAAATCCATATTTATCATTACAAAATTATACAAATCCATATTTATCATTACAAAATTCTAACCGAAACCATAAAAACATAAAATTCTAATATCAACATATATAACAAAAAAGCATAAAAGCATGAAAGCATCAACATATATAACCAAAAAAAAGCATAAAAGCATCAACATATATATATACATATTGCCTTTTGTATATATACAATCCCATGTCATCGACATATAACATATACTCTTCAAGATCCAATACAATGTTTGGGCTCATGTTGCCAAAACGTTGGGCTATGATCTGGTTTGGACCAAAATTTCATACAAACTAGTTGTATTAGATCCAACATATAAAAAAGGAGAGTGCCCATGTGATCCATGACATGATGCCTCTTGGTTAAAGATCTCCAACATTTCAACTCCAATAAAATACATTGATCAACATATATGTGCATGCATGCATAATAGATTATAAAAATTCTCCTTTAAATTCAAATTTTTTTGAAATTTCAAATTTTTTTCAAACGTGGCCGCCCCCACGCTTGGGCTCCCCACTCAGCCGACTTCTCCCCGCTTTTGCGTGGCTGCCCCCACGCTTCGGCTCCCGCTCCGCCGTTTTTGCATTATCTTAAGAAATCAAGCATGCATGAATTACACATGACCTAATAAGCAATAATAAGTAACAGAAAATTAGAGGAAAAAAAGAAAAAAATATATATATATACTAACCTTAGAAAGATAGAGAGGAGAAAATAAAAACTTCAAAGATCTCTGATCCCAGCTGCTAGCCTTTGCAGAAATCAGATCAACATTCAATACAGAGAGAGCGAGAGAGAGACAGTATAAAAGACTTGATCAAAACGGCGCTGGAAGGAGAATGCCTTTTATACTAATTAAAATCCTACACAGCCTTTTATACACGGATTTATACTTATTAATCCGTGTAGCTCTCCAAATAATCATACACGGCTATTTATAATAAAATCCGTGTACATTTCTACCATTTCTACACGGATATATTATCAAAAATCCGTGTATTTATTCCTACATGGATATTTAACGAAAATCCGTGTAGCTCTCTCAATTTTTTCCACACGGTCTTCTTTCCACACGGATTAATTTTTTTATCCCTAATAAACCGTGTATCTCTCTCAAACAATTCTACACTGATTCTTAACTAAATGTCCGTGTATAATTCCCGCAGATTTTTTGAACTTTCAAAAAATCATATTTGATACACTGTTTTTATATAAAATTGGAAAAACCGTGTACAATGTGCAGTGTAGAATTACCATTTCTGTAGTAGTGTAATGAATATATTTACTATCTTATTTGATCACTTTAATTGACAACCATATATGACAGTAAATAAGTCATAATTATATTACATATATGCTGAATGTTGGCATCAAATCCAATGAGGTTGATAATAAATCTAACAACTGTTGCTTCGGAGATAAAAAAATGAAATGATAATTATTGGGCAGCTATGATTAGGTAAGATGTTTATATCATCAGTACCAACAGGAAATTTTTTATTCGATGGGTAAGATGTTCATATCCAAAGTACTAATTGGTTAGAGAACACGAAACAGATGGGACCAGATAAGAAAAAACTACACAAATTATTCTCTAATCCATTATTGAGATTAAAATAGATTTCATAAGACAAACAAATCGTAATGGTCTCATATAAGGATATTAAAATCAGGACGACCTTTCTCTAAAAAAAATATTATGTAGGGTAGTTATCAATCGAGTAGAACTAGGGTGCTCCTAAGCTCACCAAGCCCTTCGTGAGCGCGACTCTAAAACCTATCGAATTGACTTCAAACGACATTTTCAAACCGTTAGATGTTCAATCTATATTAAAATGTGCTTGGAGACCAAATTTTACATTTTTTGGAATTTTTTTACTATTTATTAAGCCGGTTTGAAACCCGCTGTTTTCCAATGGTGTAGAATTTTAATAAAAACAGCGGTTTTCAAACCGGCTTAATAAATAGTAAAAAAATTCCAAAAAATGTAAAATTTGGTCTCCAAGCACATTTTAATATAGATTGAACATCTAATGGTTTGAAAATGTCGTTTGAAGTCAATTCGATATGTTTTAGAGTTTTGCTCACGAAGGGCTTGGTGAGCTTAGGAGCACCCTAGTTCTACTCGTTATCAATCAATGGAGATTATTTTTGTCTTGATGCGGACCAATCAATGGAAATTTTTTTACTCTAGCTCGGCCTATTTACAGAATTTCCAACATAATTAGGCCAAGCATTAAATTTAATATTTGATCTCTGCCAAAGCATTAGGTGATTTTATGCCCAAAAAAGCCCAAGCCCAAGCCTTAATTTCACGTTGTCCTTTTTTCCCTTATAATTTCAAGAGCCGGAAGCCCCAAACAGATCAAAGACATGGCTCAATTCAAAATGCATGAAAGATCTGAGGTCAGCAGATTTCACACAAGATTTGCACTCTGCTCTCTGCTCTAGATGAAAGATTTGTCTTCAATGCATTTTGAATTTGTGTTCAGCAGATTTCACGCACAGAACAACCACTCACGAACCAATTGCTAGCTTCGAACTACTCATTAATTTGTCTTCAATGCATTGGCAAAACTAAATACGTACAGATCTCGAGGTCTCGTCCATTTGTTTAATTCGGTTGATTTATTCGAGTTCACATCGCAATTTTCGTGCTTGCACCCAGCATCTCATGTGTAGGAAACAATTAAAAATTGAAAACGATTAACTAATATTGTTAGTTGTTGGATGGGGAGAGAATCATTGACTTGTCACGTCTAAGTCCTATAAATGCGCTGCCTCTATTTGGACAATGTACAAAATAATTCACCCATGTAATCACGAGGCTTTCAGATGGAAATAAATCTGCTGCGATTCCACGATTCTTTGGAATCGCAGACCCTGCTTTTCAAAATTAAACCATTAATTTTTTTGAAATACACGAATCTCAAAAGAAAGTTGGTTTATGCATGAATCTCAAAATAGATTAATTGTTTGATTTGAAAAAGCAGGATCCTGCGATTCCAAAGAATCGCAGAAGATTTATTTCCCTTTCAGATGATATGTCGTTTTTCCATGTCTTATAAATTATGTTTATTTTTGTCATGTACTTGTCTTTAAAAGTGAAGCCTTGTCTTTTGGAGATGTCAAGAGGTAGATATACTCCGCTGACCAAATTCAAGATTATCTAGGAGACCAAGTATGTAGAATATCATGTACAACAAATAAAAATCGAAAGCAACATATATAATTTGGAGAATCAGACACATTACTATTACCTTTCAATCAATATTATTTTTTTGGGTGAAAGATATAGATTTAAAATCCATTTCATTCAAAGAAAAAGTTCATACAATTTAATGCAAATAGAAAAGTAGAAGTACTTTATTACTTAAGAACTACAAAAATACATAACAAACCAAAAAGTGTATTACAATAAAACCTTAACAAACAAAATCTACTAAAAAACAAAACCAAGACAGCAACACCATTCGTAACAATGTTCTCCATAATTTAGGCAAGTTGTCCAAAATTTAATTTCATTTAAAAACTATTGATCATCCATCAAGTGACTCGTGATTTTTACTATTGATCTATTACAAAATATTAGTGTTCTGGATTTCATCAATCTTATTGTGCGGATTTGATTCTTAACCTCAAGTCTGATATATAAGTAAATAGTAAAGAATCTTATATGCGCCGCATATTGTATGTCTAATTTTTATACAAGATTAAAAAAAAATAGATGCCGGATTTACAGTTAATATTTTTTCAATAATAAAACAGACTTGAATTAAAATAAATCTCTAATTCATATTAGTTGAAATTTAATCTTTTAGTGTCCTCTCTCGAAAATTAATTTTGCCCATATCGTTACCTACAAATCATGATCACGGTTTTATCATTTCTTTTAGTTTCATTTGGTCGATTAGGAGAAGACTGAAATGTGAACGTAAAATTATGAGAAGTTTAACAGAGTGATATGATATCTCATGAGAGATGATTACACTAGTACAGAAAACGTGACATTATACAGTCTAGAAAGCTAATGAAATACGGTTACACGACCGTGTCCGCGAGCATCGTGTATGAATAGGGGTACTTTGTACACGGTTGTTGAACCGTGTCTGTATTGAACTAATATACACAGTTAACCAAACACAACTGTGTTAGATCACAAAAAAAGGAGCGCTGAAATTGTTGGTTTGTACACGGTCGTGTTAACCGTGTGCAATGACTAGCGTTATATACACAGTTTCTACAAGTCATTCGTGTATTATTTTGGACACCGTACATGGATTGTTGTTTAGAACCGTGCATGATTTCTTTTTCTTGTTTTTCGACAATTTACAATTGGCTAGCACCCATATTTGCCAGCCATTAAACATAATTAGACATCCATAATTCAATAAATATTTATTCAACACTCAACAAACATAACTTAATTATACATCACAACACATAAAATAATCAATCATATTCATTCAACATTCAACAAACATAATATTCAACACAACATACATAAATCAATCATATTCATTCAACATTAGACAAACATATACAATTCACATCCTTAATATACATTATACATACAATTTACATCTTCAACATTTCATCAAGAGAGGCTATGAGAGCTACTAATTAAAACAAAAAGTCAAAACCTTAACATCTCAAGCCAAGAAGAAAATAAAACAGAACCTGACATTTTAGCCTTGTACACGGTTCCCATGTCAGGTTCTTCTTTTGGCTCGACTAATAAAGGATTGCCATTGGTTTCATCATTGTCTGTCATAATTTGCAAAGTAAATTTAGATAATGCAACAAACATACATATATAGCCAGCAATTACATTAAGAACTTCACAGAAAAATGTTATTTTTCATCCCTTCAACTTTACATAACAACCTTGAACAACTTTGTACATTAACCCACATATATACATCATCATGGAACAAACAAATTAAAACCAGTTAATGCTTTCATATTTGCACTTTAGATAAATCGAAATTTAAAAGATTAACACACAAATTAAAAATTGCCCTCTTATAAATCGGGGTGGAGACTAGATTCCAATTTATATTCCAACTCCAAATTCTCCACATCCATCGTTATGTGTCTCCACATCCTTCATTTTATGTCTTTCACGATTAGTCTTGGCCATCTACTTTGAATCCTTCTTACTCACTAAAAACCTAGCTAACCGATCTTTGAAAGAAAAATGGAACTGAGTTGGAAAATTAGTGGTTCTCACAATGGTGCCATAAACCTAAAGAGACATCGGTGTTATATATGGAACCTAAGAGAGAAGTGAGGAGGGAGCTGGAGAGACCGATCGAGGAGTTAAGAGTATAAAGAAGGAGAAGATACTGAGAAGTTAAGAGTTATTTGATTGGACGTGGAACGATGGAGTTGTTGAGAATTATTAAAGATAAGGCTAAATTTTAAGAGACGCCAAAAAAGTATAAACCCTAACTATTAATCTACACAGTTCAAACAAAAAACCGTGTATAGTGTACTTAATCAGACACAGGTCATTCCAAAACCGTGTATACTTTAAAAAAATACCCCCAAAAAAACGAAAACCCTAATTTGAAGGGGTTAATACATGGTTGTTTCTATAGAACCATGTACGATAACTATTATTTTTAATTTTTTTTGGAATTTGTTTCTAGAATTCATGTTGCTAGCCAGTAAAGAATAAAAAAATGAACTTCATACCAAAGGACCTCTCTACTACTTCTAATTTCATCAAGATTATGAAGGTTATTAACAACTTTTCTCGATCGAGGAACCTCCCGCTTTTCTCAATCGAGGAACCTCCCAATAGACGTAATTAAATTTGTCTCACATCCATGCAAAGGTTCCTCTATTAAGAAAAGCTGTGATTCAACCTTCATATTCTGATGATCGAAAACACAGTTGCTGGTTATTGAATATTGATTTCCCTCTTCTCCGTCTGATCAGGCTCATCATAGTTCCTCTAAGGCACACGAGGGGGAAATAATGAAGATGAGGGATGAAGACTATATCAACACCGATCAGAGGGGAAAAAAGGTAAATGGAGAGAACATGAAGAGACAAATTACGGGAAGGGGCTTGACTTAAATGTAGCAAGTGTGTGTGAAGAGGCTGGTTGAGGGGTTATGGTTGAGAAACGCGAATGAATCATACACGGCTTGAACTAAAAAAAGTGTATGGAAACTGAGCAAATGAATACACGGTCATTTATAAAAGACCGTGTATGAAGTGGAACAACTTTACACGGTTCAAAATTAATGAACTATGTACAATTTAACGTCACTTACGGACACGGTTTGAAACTTTCAGACCGTGTGTGTATGTTGGAGTTTTTATTCGTATGAGCGCCTCGTCCCATTACACAACATTAAATAGATCACATGGTGTACATGTGGTGTATTTTTTTTTTTTTTTGAAAATATTACTCGGTACATAGTGGACCATGTTTATACCAATTATTGAATAGACATGATATGTTGTCTATCACGATTCCCACTGGGAAATTTTATTTTTTTATTTGATACTGGTTAAGAATCATTCATTTATACCGGCTTTGGATATAGTTGATCTGAAGTGCACAATATGTTCTTCATATTAAAATGTATTTGGAGACCAAATAATTTTATATTGTTTGCAAAAATTTTACTATTTTTTTTAGAATTTTTCAAAACAGTGTTTCAATATGATAAAAAAATAATATAAAATTCTTCCTGTTACCTTGATATCTGCTGAAACTTGTCGAGAAAAAAATAATATTTATCCTAGCCACTATGTAAGAAGTGGCCTTCCACCAAGTGCTCATAGAAAGACTGAATTATTAATTTTTATATCCAAATTTTAAAAAACATTTAGGTGTCCTTAGCGGTTAGTACTGTTTTAGCACTGATAAAGAGATTTAGTGGCAATAAAGCAATAGACTATTTATTTAGTAATATACGGAATTCTCAAATTGTTGTATTTCATCGTACTTGAAACAAAACTTGTCTTTTATTTGTGCAGCTTGGCTGGAATCTATAATTCTTTTGGATTCTCTATGAGCCAAGATCTCAATATTTTTGTTTCGGTTTATTCTTATCATATATTATTGTTTTTTATAAGGTCAACTTGAAGAACTAAAATTCTTATGTCGGCAGAGAAATGAGAAGATTTTCATAGGAGCTGAACTTACGGTGGAGATATTGTGTAGAAGGATCAAACAGGAAGGAGATTTGTGGATTGATGTAGAGGGGATGGCGAATTGAATTTGATGTTTGTTAGAGGGTTAGAGTTTATAATTCGGGGCAATAACTACATTATCTGCATGGGATTTTGAAATTTATTTTTCTGTACGCTAGTAGCTACTATCATGCTTCTCAAAAAAAATTTTTTGAAGAACTAATTATGTCCTACTTTATTATAAAATGGTTAAGAAATGTCCAATTCTACTGTCATTGTCATAAAACAATACAAATTTTTTATAGTAAAGCTAACGTGTGTTGTGCTCACCAAGAGAGTTTAGGAAAGAGCAATAATGTATAACCATCCTAGATTTGTTTAGTAGAAATTCCCATTTTTTATTAATGACGTTTCCATTTATTTAATTAATAGTTTACACCGGCTTTGGAATAAATTTTATTAATATGTATTGTAAGTTGTCTTTATTGAAATAGTATTTTATTTTCGTTTGAATTATTATATGTATCTTAAGCTATTTTTCATTAAGTAATACTGTTTTTGTTTGTTTTTCTGTTCAATTTTGAATGTTTGCATTATATTATATTAGTGGTTTATATGAGATTTTGTCTTAACATCACTGTGGACTAATTTTGTTATTATAAATTGTTTCCTACTTTTTATTACAACAAGTTATTTCTTAAACAATCTGACTTTCCGAGTTGAGTCGGTCGACTCCGACCGATTCATCCGATTCCGATTTCATAATTAACTAACCGATTCCGATCTTCAGAACCATGGTATTTCTTTTGAAGAACGGGATAAGAATTTGTATTAACAATAATAATATGTAAAATAATATTTTTCAAATTAATATAATCATTAGAAAAATTATTCTATTGTATATTGGCAGTTCGTACGCAATATTATCTAGTGTTATATCAAATTCATGGATTGCACTATGAGATGCACATAAATGCAAGAGCATAATTAAATCAATGCCCAACGATAAAAGAAATATGAAATGCAAAGTCCCAACTCCATTATTGAAGAATAATATAATCTTAACTAATATAGCATTAGCTGTCACTTCCATGTTCAATGAATAATGGAGATCAACATCTTGTATTCATAAAAGTCAGCGCTAACGCACATGCTCTGTTCAATATCTATTTTGGTGCTACAGAAAAACAAATAGGCGACAGACTAATAGACCAGACAAATTTCTATATCCATTTATTTGTTTCCTGCTCGGACTCTTGTGTATTGAAACCTATTGCCCCATAAGAAATCATCCAAGTTTTTGTACTCGCTACATATCTTCTTCAGAGTACTGGCCATGTAAAATTTCATTACTATTGTTCATCATACCATCTAGATCTAGAGAGAGAAGAGAGAGAAGAGAGAGAAGAGAGAGAAAGGAGAGATCTACCATTTAAACGCTCACACTATCTAGATCTTGAGAGAGGAGAGAGACAGAGAGAGAGATCTACCATTTAAATGCTACAATTGATTTAGATTATGAAGTTCACCTGGGCCAAACAGTTCACTGATTAATCCATCTTTAATCGTAAGCAAAATACACTTCTTATTTTTTATCTTTATTTATGTTACTCTTTAGATAATCTTAGACCTCTGAGTGTTACGTATCAATAATTTGTGAAAAGTACATGGTAAGTTTTCTTACCTTACTTCATACTACCAAATCAGTACTCCAACTTGATTCATTCCCCTCAAATTACTTACCTGAACTCTGTGGTTAAGGGCTGCAAAAGAAATTGAGGGAAATGCTTTAGGCTAAATACTACTCCGAACCACAGAGTTCCTCGCCATTTTTTTTAAATATATCATTGGACTGGATTTTTCTTGGGTGAAAAAATAAGAGAGAAAAACATATTATAGACCTAAAATGTTATCCCACACGGATAGTCTGTAATATTGTCATTTTCCCACAGAGAACAGAATAAATCCCACAAGATGCAAAGGTCACTGAGACAGTTAGGAAATATTTGTTAGGGAAGACAGTTGCTGAGAAACATCTAGGTATTGAAATATTTTTTTATTATTAAAATAAGGTCCGTGAACCATGACTTTTTTTTATGTCAATTGTAGAAGGGGAAAATCAATTTTAATGATGTAAATTTCCATGGTTGGGGATTTGATAGGGGACAGAATTATTAGTTTCTCTTTTGTGATTACTGAGTAAAGAGTAATTATCTTTATTAGAATAAGGGACTGTTTGGTTTCGATTATTAAGGCCATTAGGAGCTTGATTATGGTATTTAAACCTATCTCTCATATTTGGTAAGATATAAGTAGAGCACATAGGTAGTTTGCAATTACCTATGCAAGTAACGATTGGCAATTTTTGTCACTTGATGTATTAATGAATTTTCACTCATCCATTCCCTATGTCTTATTTTTTCTTTAGCCTCAGAATTGCCAGGCGTAGATGCTGGTGAATGGGATTTGAAGATATCATCGGCATATCCAGAGCATAACAAAAAGAGATATAGATGGATGCCATACCTTTTATAATTGAGAGGCTATTAGAAACCCCATTCAAAGAGTTTTTATCAAAGAACAGCCATCAATGCTTGAATAATCTGGATTTTGTTGTACAAGAGCTAGTCAAGGTCCGGAGGTACATGAGATGGAGTGAATTTAAGAAGCAGGACGAGGATAACAAGCAGACCTTAATTAAGGGACTGAGACTAACGGTCCGCAAAATTGGGAAGTTCATGAGTGATATTCATGAGCAATATGCCGCTAACAGATTTCTATACCAAACCCATGACACCCAGGAGACTATTGGTGGGCTGTTAAAGGAGTGGGGAGACATCCTGAATATTATTGCTGGTATTGTGTATTGCTGTCATATGTTGAAAGAGAATAAAGCCGAGAAAGAGCTTACTCTTGACGAGGTTTACGGGGAAAATTTTGAAGTGTTATAAAGAATTAATAACATATCTGTCTTGTTAGATGATCCAAACACAAGGTTGAATGAGCGGGAGAGCCTACAACTCTTCCTCTTGAAGGCATTTCCTGTTCTGACTGAGAAAAGCGAACCTTCCAAAAAGAAAACCTTTTTACTGGAGTTGTCTAAAGAGCTGGATAATCTCCCTCAACTGATTTGTAAGGCATGTCATGGTTTACGTCTAGCCTTGGTTTTAGTAGGCAGTCTCCTTTCATTCAAAGAAATGATCAACGATATATGGAAAAAAGTGAAAGAGGACATGTCCAAATTCAATAATCCTGATAATAGATTGTTGGACATCATAAAGTACTGCTACGAGGATTTACCTTACTTTCTCAAACCATGTTTTCTCTACTTAGCATGTTACCCCCGGAGGCCACAAGATCTCCTCAAGTTCTCTAACTAATATATGGATTGCTGAAGGATTTATTTCAACAGAGAGAAAAGAGGAGACTCTTGAGGAGACTGCATACAAGTACCTCGATCAACTTGTGAAAAGGTACTTCCAATAATTTTTCAAATCATGCATTTCAGTATCTCTATGGAATTTTAAATTATATTTTTGTTTATTTTCTGACTTAGAAGGCTGTCAACCTTCTAGGATAAATTTTATTAAAATTTGGGTGTTTTTGTAAAGGATTAGTAAATTATTGGTCGTCATGTTATTTCATAAATGCATTTGTTTGTTATTGGAATCTGCCTATGATTTCAACCCTGATCGCAAGATGCCACATTATGACTAGCTGAATAGTTAAATGACATACAAATCAGCCCCTAGGTTATAGTAGATTCATGTAAATTAATTTTTGATATTAAACCCCCCATCAATTCTTACTTCACCCATATATATTTTTGAAACATACTTATCAGTATTTTTTATTTTCTGCTATTAATCTTTCACGTACATTGACCGGATTCGTTTGCCATTTTGCGGTACACATGACTCTGCATTTCAAAGTTGAAGCAGTGATGATGTGAATAGGATTTAAGTTGTTGACAAGCACCATATAATAATTTTAATTTAAATCAGATTATAGTGGTCAAATTTTATTATATGCTTCACAAACTTTCGTACTTTGTTCAGCATGCTGACTTAATTTTCGTGCATCAGAAGGTTTTATGAGCATAGAATACTCTTCACTGTTTTGTTTGATACATATGATTTTTAAATTTTTGTTGTTGCTTGTAGGTCCTTGGTTGATGTTTCGGAGAGATCCTTGTGTTGTTCAATCAAGCGTTGTGTTGTTAATCCTGTTATCCATAAATTTGCTATCAATCAATCTAACAAGGAGGGGTTTTTGGTTGCTAACCCAAATGAGAGAACGATTGAATCCCTGTTTCGTGTAGCAATCCACAGCGATAACAAATGTGATTATGGAGAACGTGAAATTAATCATATGCATTCCTTTTTGGCTTTAAAGTTTCATGGAAACATTCTTAGAAATGCCAGGTTTCTCAGAGTGTTGGAATTGTTTGGGTCCACGGTACCACAGGCAGCAATATCAAAGATGTCCTACCTACGTTATCTGGGCTTGAGAGAAACTAGCATAGATACACTCCCAGATAGTATAGATGTTATGCGCAATCTTGAAACACTGGATGTAAGAAATACAAATATAAATGCCCTACCTGAATCCCTTTGGAAAATCTCCACACTTCGTCATGTATATGTGGTAGCCAGCCCTAAAATTAAGGGCCCGCCCCCAGCAGCCAGCATAACCGACCTGCAAACCTTGAAATCAGTTGTGGTTCCTCAATCATGGATCAATGAATGTCCCAAATTCCTAATCAGCCTGAGGAAGCTGGCCCTTTCAAATCCGGATGGTCTGGATTGGAAATCTGTTTCTGATCTACTTAGCCAGTCAGTTCATCTCCTATCATTGACAATAATAGGCAACACTGTACCATCGGAGTTTATCGATACAAGGGCCTTCAAAAGTCTGAAGACTTTGAAATCAATTCATTTGGAGGGAGAGTGGAGTTACAGGAAACTTCCCATGGATAATGTTGAGGTTCCCCCAAACCTTACGAAGCTTACCCTAAAGAAGTCTGGTTTGAAGGAAGATCCCATGATGTGGCTAGAGAGGATAAAAACACTGAAGTTTCTGCGCTTACAAGATGGAGCATACATAGGGAATAAAATGGCTTGCTCAGCAACGGGATTTCCGCAACTACAATCCTTAGAACTTTCGAAATTGCAAAACTTGGAGAAATTGGTGGTGGACGAAGACACTATGTCAGAGCTTAGAACACTACGTGTTACTCAATGCGACAAACTCAATGAACTTCCCGAGCGAGAGCATGTTACTATACTGCTGTCTTAGATACTTGAAATGCTTCTTTGATTCTCTCTCTTTGTGCGTTTCTTTGATCTATGTGTGCCTGTTTTGATGTATGTATGTTGTTTTCTGGTGGGAGTGTGTAAAAGCTTAAATTATCAAGATATTAGTGATGAGTGGACAAATGTTTGTATTTCTTTAATTTTGAAAATTGCTTGAAAAAAAAAAATAGCAGAGGGTTACTAGATCTGAAAGTTGGGTTCGGGTAACATGGGAAATTAACGGTGTATCGTTCTGGCATGACTTTTGCAATTTGTATCGCTCAGTCTCCAACTCACCTGACACCTACTACTGAAATGAACTAAGGATGGAGGATGACAGAAAGATTGTCAGGATCATCTACTACCAAAATGAGGATTACTCGCTCAGTGTTGAGAATTAATTCAAATTGATTAGAGCATGTATGAACCAGTTTTTACCAGCATTAAAACCATAGAAGGAAAAATCGGAATCGGATTCGGGATCAGTCTTTTAACCTTGGAATCGGAATCAGATGAATCGGTCGGAATCCGAATCGGATCGGAAAATCGGACTTTTTTGCCAAAAGCTTGTTTTATACTAAAAAAATAGGAAAAAATTGATAAAAAAATAATTTGTCAACAATTTCTGTTTTGACAAATGATTACAATCAAATAATCTACTAATATAATATAATACAAGCATTACAACTAAAAACACATTATTTGATATAATACAAATTACAATTGTTATATACAAATGAGTTATGTTTTCTAACAACAAAGGTTGTATGGTATGGTAGTAGTTGGCTTTAGTTGCTTACCTAGAGGTCATAGGTTCGATTCATGCAGAGCTCAAAAATTTTTGAAGTTTGTTTAATTCACGTTTCGGCCGTTTCGGAGGAATCGGTCTATTTCGAACGAAATTTGACTGAAATATGTCCTGAATGGACGAAATTTGGCTGGAATTGGACAGGAACGTCTGAAATTGGATAAAATCTATACTAACCGCATAACTCAGCCTGAAATCAGATCGATATCGTCCGATCCCGCTCCGGAACGGATGATTCCGCTCTAGAACGGCCGATTTTGCCTTCTATTAAAATTGCATTGGCTATTTTAGGCATTGGTTATGTATAGAATAGTTGGCATAATGGTTTGTTATTTTTCTGCATGTTGTCTAGTGGGTGCTTAATTCAAAAAAAAGAAACAATACACACCGAGTAATAATAACTGCAGCAACCATAAGAGAAACACTAAAACATAATCCAATCTTTTTGCCATGCATATGATATAATATAGGTTCCCAAATGAAATGCTCATGAATCTTAATTAAAGCACAAGTGTTCTAGTAAAACAATTCTTATAAGATTTCTATATTGCGCTATAGATTCAGCACTTATCTGAATACGGCCTACACAATTAATGTTATACGCATAACCTGAAATTGTTTGCTTACCACAAATAAGGCGCCAATGTGACTTCAATTATGCGCTTTCATAAATTAACGATGCCTACATAATTGAATCACGGGCTACCACGAGTACGGCACCTACATAATTTTTGTTATGCGCCTCTTCAAATTATGCGCTTACCATGAAAACAGCGTCTACATGACCCGGTCATACGCTACCACAAAAAGAAAGCGCCCACATGACTGATAAGCCTAAATTATATATATTTTTATTAAGGTTAAATATAAAAAAACTTAGCCAATTTTCTTGTATTTTAGTATAATTTTGTGTTAAAATATGTCAAGAACCAAGTTACTGCCAAAGTCTATTTAAATTAGAGGAAATAGAGCAAATTGTAGATATTCTCGCAAGTTTTCCGAAAAGTGATAGAACACTGAAAACGGAGTTACGGATCATGATTTATGCCCGTTTGAAGTTTGGTTCACTGGAAATTTCCAGAGCCTCCTGCGGCCTGTACAGGAATTTTGTGCGGGCCGCACAAACCATTTTGTGGGTGGGCCGCACAACTAGCCGCACAAAATCACAGCTGCGACACATAGTTCGTATTTTGGCATATCTTGGTCATACGAACTCCGATTTGGGTGAATCAAAGCTTGACAAAACCATGACAAAAAGATATACAACTTTCATGAAAGAAACAAATTCAATTTCGGAATGTAGAATTTTGTAAAGCTACACGAATGGCCGCACCAGCCTGAAAAACTGCTAAATATGGAAGTTAGTGGGCTTAGTGGGCGCCGAAAATAGAACAACTTGATCCCCAAGTTTAGAAAATGCTATATAAGGTTAAGGAGGCCAGATCACTGCTCATCAAGGAAGATTCTAAGCCATTACTCTCTGCGGTGATCAAAGTTCTGAATTTCGAAGGAATAGAAGGAAGAAATCGAGATTTTGCTTGAGCGACAAGGGAAGAACTTGTGCAGGAACTAGGAGATTGGTTATATTGTTTTCTCTTACCACTAGTGGAAAAACACACATCAGAATCGGTTATTTACGCACATTAGGATCAGACCTAGAGGCGATACTGACCCAGGCGATACAAATGCAGAAAGTAATCTGTGTCGGTTAAAAAGCCGATACTAAAAAGGTTTAATCAAGATCGGTTATTGTTATTACAATAACCGATCCTAATTGAGACAATTAGGATTAGTTCTTTGTATTTAACTGATCCAAATTAGGATCGGTTAATAGTTAATAACCGATCCTAATTTGTTATTTTAGTAAAAAAAAACATTTTTTATTTTGGATCTGGATCGATCGGGTATATAAAAGAACCGATACTAATTTGTTATTTTATTTAAAAAAAAAATATTTTGGCCAGCTTCCATATATTTTGCTAGCCTATATAAGAAATCGATACACATCCTAAATTATCACAAATTGATACACATCCTAAATTATTACAAAAATATCATGTTCATGCAAAGTTTACACCACATCCTAGAATTAAACTCCTAAATTATTACAAATTATCACATCCTAAATTGTTTTAGTTTTTTGAATAAGTACTTCCTTTAAGAAAAATTTACCCCACACCATGCGAATGTTGTCGATGTTTGCGATACTATAGCTAACGGGAAAGTCCTGCATTTTTTAAATGATAGAAGAGCACAATTAATCGTGTACGAACAACATTTTTAAATGATAGAAGAGCAACTATGCTTACTTTTGGAAAATATATAAATGCATATATACCTTTAAATTCGGAAAAACATCGAGGAAGCGATTTATTATGTCATGCACGAACAACATGACATAATATCCACATTCCCAACCATCGAGTTGTTGTGGGCACTATATTACACACAAAATAAAGAAAGTAGAAAAGAGAAGGGTAAGAACAGTAAAGGAGAATAGGCACAAAATTCAATTAAAGGAGAAGGGTAAGAGCAGTTTAAATATGCAGTTTTCTCATTTTAAAATCCAACTTTGAAATTAGCTAGAAAATAGCAGAAAAATCAAAAAAATGCAAAGTTTGACTCCAAACAGACTGTCTTTTTGTCCTCTATCTAACTGTGTTTTTGGATTTCTGGTTTGAATTTCAGATCAATCTGCACTGATCAATCTGTGACAGTGTGTTATTTAGGGCATCTTTGGTACCTATGCTGTACCAGTAATGATTTGGTTTGATTTCACTTAAGTTTTTGTGTTGAGTTTAACATGGTATGGGCCTGTTTAGACTTGTGGATAGACCCTATGTTATGTATTGGCCAATAAAAGATCAAAAGGTTGCTGATACCATATTCAGCATTGATAAAATATGCATGAAGGCCCTTGTTTTATACATAATTACATCTCACATGTCTCTTTGGCAAAAGCAGTGGTATATGGCAGGTCATAAGGCATCATTTCATAAGGACTAAGTGCTTACCTTCTTCTCATTTGCCCTCTTTGCCATTAATTATGTATTTGGGTCCTTGTAAATATATTAAAAGGATGAATAAGACTTATAATATGCTTAAGGAGATGTAGTTAACATCAATCCTCACCACATTGCTTGCCTTACTTTCCTTTTAACACATGAGTAAAATTCATTTATCTTCAATATATATATATATTATTTGTCATGATATCCACATTTCATTAATTTTATATTAGAAGAAGATCCATAAAAATATTATCTTATGAAAGGATGTAGTCAAACATCTACTTTCAAAAGTAATATCTCTTCACATTTCCTTAAAATATAAAATGGTCACTTCACTTATTTTTTTTTATATATTTGTGTGTTTTCACTTTTATGACAGAAAAGAAAAAGGGGAAAAAGGGAAAGAAAAGAAAGAAAGGAGAACTCATACTTGTGTACACATTTTAGGATCATATTTTTTGTAAAGCCAAATTAATAGCAAATTTCAGAAAATAGGGATAAAATCTGCTAAGCAAAGAAAAAAATAATATTTTTGTATATTTCATCTAATATTTTATTTAAAATTAGCAAGTAAGAGGGTCTTTTATTTGATCATCAAGCTAACATTTTTGCTTATTATTAAATAAGCTTTAAAATCATGTAGCTCTCATATTTAACATCCAAATCTTCAATTATAACAGAAAATAAAGAAAGTTGAAAAAGAGAAGGGTAAGAACAGTAAAGGAGAATAGTCACAAAATTCAATTAAAGGAGAATTTTATTCAACATGAAAATTCTATGACCCCTCATACACCACTATTCTGAAGAACATGTGAGATAACATGTCTAGATTTTCACCAATTTTTGTACCTAGGTCCCTATAATCACATCTTAACCAAATTTCACCATTTTTTACATCTAAGTCCCTCTGAGTAGCAATTTACAAACAATGAGAGAAATTCAATAATAACTATTACCTTTGCAATGCGTAACCTTCAATTTAGCGATTTTTCCAAGTCCTCCTGAACACGTTTCCACTAGGAAGGGCCTGTTCAAATATCAATAGAGTGAACAATCAGTACTTACAAGAGATATCTAAAATGATTAGCAAATGAAAGTTTGAAAAACTTACTCCACGAGCGCATCGATGATCTTCAGTCTTGTTGAAATCTTCTTATCGGAATTGAACACGAACAATTCACTTTCTCTTGGCATAAGCACGACCAATACCCAATGATTTCTGCATGTTAGGTTTGTAGCATGTCATATTCTATAATTTCTATGAAATGAAAGAGATTTAATAAAATTAGAATATATATATATATAGCTCTAACCCCTGATGATATGGTATGAATATCAATCTCTTGTCCCTGTTTTCTTTAAGTGCGTTCCTTATGTATGTATCGGCATATGCTCGGTCCTGATCATCACCGTTCAAAAAGGTGGAACATGTTTTCGCGGGGTCCATGAAACCAACACGCTCATTAGGAAATTCCTCCTTGTAGTATTTGTGCGCATACCTGCAAAAAAAGGCATAAAGGTGATCTCAAATTTTTGAAATCTGAATTAAAAGTACTAAATTCTGCCATTATTACGAATATTAACTCACATCATGTAGATCCGAATAATTGGTGCAGTGAGCCACGCCTTTGGTGTAATCAAATCTGTCAAGTCATCTGCATGAACAACTATGGAGCCTTCACTATGGAAAAGGTGAAGTGGCGGGTCGATATGAAATTCATTGCCATCTTGGTTCAAAAACCATTCACATAAATTCTTGAAACTAGGTCCTAGCTTGTCAAAATTGATATCATCAAATTAACTTCTTGTAGCGACTTGGTGCTAACATTTCAGAACAAAACAAGTTCCCACCCGTAGGAACTTGTAACTCTTTGCGTGGTTCCTGCAATTAGAATAAAAAAAACAACTATAACTCCACCTTATAGATACAAATTTATAAGTATAAGAACTTGTAATAATAATATACATTTTTTACCTCATCTAAAGATATCATACCCATCGGCCATGCAGTGAAACTGCCGACGACTGAGCGAATGGTTACCAGCTCGTCATTTGGTACAGGTAAGGGCGTGTCTTCTTCACCCGCAAGAAAAGCATCAACCATTACTTTTGCATGGTCGGGCGGTATAGGCCTACAGTGAATAACTTCGCCTTCTACAACTGGAAGATTAATTGTCCCTACGGCCACTTCAATCTTATTCCCATCTCGAACCATCTGGAGTTTGCATCTTCGTTCTTCCTTCTGTACAAATATATGTATTTATTCGAATGAAATAATATGTATGAAACTAAGGCATGTAATGGAATTCTTTTTTTTTTATTCGAATGGAATAATATGTATTTATTTGCATTACCTCAGTCGAATCGAGAAAGTGTGGTGGTTGGACTGGCAGCTGCTCTGAACGGCTCTTGGGCTATTCGTATCCATTTGTCGTTGGCCCATCAACATTGCCATTTGCTGCTGAACCAATTTTTTTAATCTCTCCTCCATTTCTCTATTTAATCTCTCCTCTATTTCTCTATTTAAACTCTGTACTTTCTCCTCCATTTTTCTATTTATACTCTCTACTCTCTCTGCTACTTCTCTCTGTACTGATCACTCAAAAGAGAGCGATGTTTCTTTTAAAATTTATAAACACGAAAATGCTATCGGTTCGAATTGCAAGCGCACAATCCTTATCGAGTAGTATAATCGAGGTCGATCCACAGGGAATATTGGTCTACAGTCTTGAGCGATCAAATCACAATCTTTCGAAAGGCTAGACAAAATCTGAAAATTGAGAGTTTGGAATTGTGATCAATGTAAATTTGGCAACAATTAAAAGTAATTAAAATAAAGATAGAGATGAGAATTCTTAGGGTTTCAGCACACCATTGCTACTCAATCCACTTTGATATTATACTTATGTCGGGACTGATTACCTGTTGTTATTAATGGAAGACATAGGACACTGCGAGTCACTTACGCAAATGACGGGACTTCCACCGGGATACTACATAGGACACTACGATTTATCTTACGCAAATGACAGATCCCTTAAATACACAAGTTACTACATAGGACACTGCGATTTATCTTACGCAAATGACAGAACTTGGTTTGCGTTTTGTGGTTCTGATTTATGGTTTTCCCGCGAAGGTTTTCTTCACATAAATCTAATGGCTCCCAACGAGGCTAACTCGTCCATCATAGTCTTTCTGCCAATAAAGTACTGTCACTACCCTAGGATTAGACTAGATCATCGAAATCAAGTGAAGGGAGAATAAATTGCAAAAGCATTTCAATCAACAACAAGAAATCATAATCAACAGAAAATATATATATCAAAGCATCATGAGTAACAAGGATTACTGCCTAGTCCCTAAGAAAAGAACTTAGCTGTGGAACGACATCATTACAACACTCCTCTCTTTCTCACTTCAATCAAATCTAACCCTAACTACCAAAATTACAAAGATGATTTTCTCTTCTGTCCAGGGGCCTTATATAGGAGTGAGGGGACGTCTGGAGATGAGTGGAGTCCAAGAAACACGATCTGGACATGCTTGTGGCAGTTGTTCCCCAAAGGGCGCCTTGGTTACGGACCGTATCAGGTGATACAGTCCGTATTCACACCTTGTCGTTGAGGGTTTTAATGCGTATCACACCATCTCCTGGTCCGTATTCGGCTAGGTCCGTATCAACTGGTACGGATCGAAACAGGGCCTTAGTCGATGAGCGTCGCTTGTCCGATTGATCTGGTTCTTGTTCCATTTGATGTGAAATAGTCCCAAAACCAATTTTCTGCAATAAAACATAAAGAAGGGTGAGAGTAACATTTTTCTCTAATTCAATAAACATAAGTGTGAGATATGCAAAACCTAAGCCAAAACCCTACGTAATTCATCATCATTTTGACTCTGATCACGCCTCCCAACTTGAATTGTTGCTTGTCCTCAAACAACAGCATCCCAACTAGTCAAAGATCCGGTCTAAGTTAAACCATACAATCTCAAGGGCTTGTCTCAAAATTAAGCTAGAACTTGGGTTTGGTACAATTGTCATGACATTAAAAATTTAGAACTTCCAAAAATATTCATGACCTCTTTATTGAACAATTTATTCACCCCATGATTGACCTCATTGTGCATTCCTTAGAAAAATTATTATCGAACAATTCACTTCACAAATATCCCTAAATTCGAGAGTATTAATTTCCCCTTTGATTATAAACGGATCCCTCCCAATCAACAGGAATTCTAATGATATAAATTTTGATTTTCCTTCCCAATTGATTGGAGCAAAGTATAACAACTAAATGTGTTGATACTTGTGACAATTTTTTTTTTTGAAAAATTAAATATGTACAAAATAAAACTTGGGAGGTTTTGTTGAGCCTATTGGTAACCAGTCTTGCATAGGCACCCGTACTCTTTTTATCCTCCATCTTTTATTCTATTTTTTCTTTTTCTGGATTTTTCTCATTTCTTATTTTTTTTGTATTTTTCTGTTTTTCTGAAAATTAAAAATTTGCACAAGTAAATATTTTTGTGTCACAAGTAACATGATTACACACAATTCCAAGTATTCATTCATACAAGGAATTATTGCATAGTTTCGCTAGGGGTCTATCTGTAATAAATGGGTATTCTAGAACACTCTCAGACTTAAAAGATTTTGCAAAAATAAATTACTCAACAGTAGAAATTCTAAGGTTTGCCGTTTTTGGTCAACATTCATGGTTAGCAATCGATTGTTCAGTTTTGAGATCACTAATTATTTTTAAAAATTCTGACTTTTTGTATCATGGCCAATTGTCTAAACCTTAGCCTAACTCAATTCAAAACAATTCCTTATTTGATTAATCTATTCCTACAAAAATTAAAATGTGTTACACCAGAAAGGTATAGTACAAAGTTTCAATACAATAAACTGTACTTTTTAACCTTCAATACACTTTCCGTTCAGACTGCAAGTATACAATCCTATCGAGTAGTATAAATTCGAGTATCGATCACAGGGACGGTTCAAGTCTTAACTAGAATTCTACCTAAATTAAATAAAGACTAGAAGTTTGAAAAGGTTGGTTTGGTGTTTATGGTTCCTAACAATTCAATGACAGTAATTAAATGCAACAAAGTAAATCAACTTGGTTTAAATCAGAAGTAAAAAGGCGTTTCCAGGGTTATGACTTCATCTCAGTTTTGCCTCGAGGTACTCGGTCCGTGTAGTGTCTTACACGGGTCGTGTCCAATTTACACGGGCTGGGTACTGTCATACATGGTCCGTGTGGCCCTCGAGTGAATGCAGCAGTTATTGTTTCTTTGTGTTGTTCATTTGTGTAGGGTTCTACTGACCAGACCTAATGTTCTTAAGCCTCAATTGTCGTCTGTTGGTTCATTAACTTGGTATGGAATTGCAATATGTGCCCTCGTCGGGTTCTAGACCTCAACTGTCGTATGTTGGTCCGTATTACCTAGTTGCTTGTTTGGTATACTAAAGGTATCCTCATTCCGTCGATATGAGGAAATGTTCACCTGTCGGCTACTACTTTGTTTCACCTTCCGGATGACTAATCCTACCTCATGTACTTAGTTTGGTTGAGAGATATTAAGGGCCAAAGTACATTCTAGATGTGCGCATTCATCTAGTGGTAAACCAATAAAAATCAAACAACTTAGACTAAGCAATTAAAATCAAACACAATCAAGCAAACACAAATTTCAACAAAAGAATCCAATAACTAACATGCAAAACAAAACATTCGATTACATCACAACCCTAGAAACTAAAGAATCTACTCAGACATAGTTCTAAAACAGATAAAAGAAATGATAAAAGAAATAGCCATGACAAAACCCGAAGAACAAAGAAGATCTGTCGAAAACTCGCGTCTTTCGCTTCTCAACTTCGTCTCCAAGCTAAGCCGCGAAGACCAAACCCTAGAAATTGCTCCTCTGCTCCAGAATTAATTCTCTGGTGCAAGAAATCCCGCTTATAAGCTTTTCTGGCCGACCTTCCTTCAATTAGCCTTGTTTCCAAATTCTGGATCTGTTTCCGGAAATGCTTGACACGGCCCGTGTGAAATGCTACACGGACCGTGTGCCTGTGTTTCTTCTGAGGTTGAGTCAGCAGTTATCTGTGGTCGTGTCATCGGTCGAGTCGAGGTTGACACGGTCTGCATGAGATGGTACACGGACCGTGTAGAGACTTCTAAATTCCAGATTCCTCCTCGATTTCGCTCGATTCCTGCAGAATAAGAACAAACTTGCAGCAGTACCATATTCTATATAAATTCAATGAATTATAACTGAATTAATAGATTTAAACACAGGTTCTGGGACAAATTTAAGGTCAAAATATAGATATGAATGCGAGATATCAAATCCCCCCAAGCTGAAATCTTGCTTGTCCTCAAGCAAATATCCCAACTTAGGTATCGGGCTGGTCTATGGAATACTTAAATGCAAAAGTAAATTCTAAATGCGAAGAGTTTACATGAGCTTGCTATTGTTAGAAACCTCAAGAGTTATTTTGAATAACAATTTGGATTTCCTTGATAAATTTTGATTCACCCCACAAATTGACTAATCAAATTTCATAATTTGAGATGTTTTAATATTTTCCAAAATTAATTACTCGAATTGATCAATCTTTCATTCCTACATTGAAACTATACCCTCGTTTGTAATGATTTTCCTTTTTGCTCCCCCAAGCTTGGAACAAGCTCAGGTTAGAAAGTCGCGGACTTCGCGTGTTGATATATGCATAAGTTTTTTTTTCTGTGGTTTTCTTGAGCTCAAAGGCATCCAGCAGGATTGTGCCAGTACTCTTTGTTTTCTTCTAAATTTGGGAGACGAGCTCAAAGGCGCCTCGTAGGACTTATTGCCAGTACTCTTATTTTCTCCATCTTTTCGTTTGTTTTTATTCATTTGCATATATCATGAATACACACATCCAATGGTATTCCTTCATACCAATGGATATCCCAATCTTTCTTTTATTGAAAAGCCTGATTCCCTATTCTAAAAGGCACAGTTTAGTTTCAAAATGATTTTTCGATACAATTCGACTTTCATTCTTTCAAATGCTCAAAATATCTCGTCCTATGCAATTCTTTGATCAATTATGGGGTTATTTCCAATTTCTAAAGGTCATCCTAATTACAACCCAAATTTTTTTCGCAAAGGTGCCTAATTCAACCAATTCACGCAAATGTATCACCTAAAATGCAAGAAAAGGTAAACATGAACTAAAAGTAAAAGTAAAAGTCCTAAATACAATGTTCTCCACCCCAAGCTTAGTCTGAGCATTGACGTCAATGCTTCAAGACAGAAAGATAGAAAAATGTAAAGCTAGGGGAAAAGAAAACAAACCTGATCAGTCCTGGGGAGAGGATAGGCCGGGGTAGTACCTGTAACGTTCCGTCACGTTCAGGAAAAAAAAAAGAAAAGAAATTGAGTCATTATAATGTAACATTTAGTCACAGTCAATAAAAGTAATTACGATTTAGTGTTTGAATTTTGAGGACAAAATTCTTTTTAAGAGGGGAAGGATGTAACGTTCCGTCACAATTCGTTATATTTTAATGTAGTTGAATACAACAACTTTTAAACAAATAAAAATTAGTATGATTTAATCAAAATTTCATCTTAATAATTAAATTGATTAGTAGGCCACGCTATATATAAATAAAAAAACAGAAGACAATTCAGCCCAATTAAATAATAGCAGCCCATATAATTTATTTCCCAAAATCGCATCACGTAGCTAACTCTTGACAATGTGATTACCATCTCTCAAAATAAAATAAAATAATTAAAATAAAAGAAGATAACAACGCAATTCAAGAACTCCTGCTTCCATTTCATATGCATCAAATATTCAAACTTTCCATCTTCGTTCAAATAAAAAAAAAAGGAAGAAAATTATTTTCTTAAATCCTCCTTTCCTTATATAAAATTTGGTCATTGTTCTTTTGTTTCCGCATACATGACCCACCCCCCCCCCCCTCGCCAGCTAGCAATAACCTGGCGCAAATTCCCCCCTCTATAATAGCCCCTTCCCTCCCTCTTGTACTAATTGTAACCCTAGCAGCCCCTCATCCATCTTCTCTCTCTTTCTCCTTCTCCGTCTAGAACCCCAGCCACCTGAGATGCACAAGGAGCCGTAAGGACAGCCGTCGCTGCACATCGTGCGCTGCACAGCTGTAAGGACAGCCGCCGCTGCTGCACGTCGTGCGCTGCACAGCCGTAAGGACAGCCGCCGCTGCTGCACGTCGTGCGCTGTACCTGCCCTGCACCACCAGCCACTGCCAAAGCAGCCAACCACCACGGCCCAAGCACCATCCCTTGTCTTTTCTTCCACGTGCCTTGCTCCTAAGGTAAACCCAAATCAAAAGTTAGTTATTTAACCATTGTACGATGATTATATGTTTAGATGAATTTATTAAATAATGAAATTAGTACATAGTAAATAGTTGTTAGTTAATAACATCATACATACATTAACGCTTCTTCTGTTATTCATGTTTCTATTTTACATCTATGGAACGTGTCTTCACTTTACTACCCTCTTAATATAATTATACTTTTTAAATAATATCAAACAGTATGTTTATTATTGTTTCAAAGTTTATAAATATCTATCTTAGTTCTCATTTATGCTATCTTTATACTTTACCATTATTCATTGACTTCTAAATCTTTATGGAAGTAACTATAATAATTTTTACCAAGTACTCTAGTGATTTTCAATAATGAGGATAAATAAAATCACAATGACAAAATAGCTATATTTTAAAGGACTTGGTTAAACAAAATTATGATGCATTATATAATATATAATACTTCTTTCGGAGCTACAACCAACCTTTGATTTTATTTTTGGTTTTTGTTTAAAGAAAATAAATTTGATTACAATCTCTCTCCCTTGCTCTCTCTCTCTCTCTCTCTCTATATATATATATATGTTCAAGTCTTTATTTGCTTCTTTTTTTTTTACCTGTGATTCTTAAACGGATCTTCAAGTAGGTTGTAAATGACAAAAAAAAAACATATTATAAGTATTATAGACAAGTGTTGTCAAGCGATGTTAATTAGAGTCGTGTTTACGTAATTTAGGTTCGAATCCCGAAGTATTAGAAGAGTGGAAGAGCGACTAAGAAATTTCTACAATAACAGGTGCGGGTTTCCTAGACTTTATAAAACTATCTTACTTGTCTGTTGTCATTCAACTATTTATTATCATGGCATTAGTTGAATTTGTGCATGTTGTTTTCGAACCATCCGTATGACTTGAGTAGAACATGAATAAATTGCATGAAATGATAGGATTCATATTGACCAATGGACTTGCATGAATATGATGTATTGAGCATGGCATGAATTGTGTGATTGAATAAATGTATTTGAAATGAACGACTAAGGAAACTGAACAGGGGCCGATATGCTTGCATATTGGGATGTATACATTGGGTCTAGTGTTCGACTGGACCCCTCGATAACGTGACTGTAGGCGAAAGTGGTCATGTCACGGATGTGATTGTAGGCTGACGCGGTCCTTTCACGGACGTGATTGTAGGCGCAAGCGGTCCTGTCACGGCCGTGATTGTAGGCGGAAGCGGTCCTGTCACCGCCAAGATCTAGCGGCATATGAATTCACCGTCTAGTGAGGCAAACGAAATAGATTAACAGAATTTTGAAAGTAAATGAAAGTAGTAATTAATGATAGGATATGCATTGCATTAGAAGAAGCATACGCATTTTAATTATGTATGTTCATATTTGTGAGAATAAGTAAAGGTTTTATAAGCTCTGGGCTGGAACTAAATCCCGCACTGAGAGAAGGTTCGATCTCTCACCCGCTCCACTTTTATGTGGGTTCCAGGTAACGAAGAGGAAGAATTCGAGCAAGTACAAAAGTGAGACCAAGCAGGAAAGCTTATGATTGATAAATTGCCACATGTTGTTTAGTTTTATTTTCATGATTCAATAATTGATACATTAAGCAGGCATGGCAGTGTTGTGTTACCAGCCATGTCTGTCGTGATCGTTTGTTAAACTCTTTTGATTATAAAATAAATGTGGCTTTATTTATATTGTTATTGATATGTGATGTGCATACGCCTTACGTAGCAATACGTGGCGGGTTGTCTCGGGGTGTGACAGTACCTGTGCTCATCATAGAAGCGGTAGTCACGCAGCTCCTCCTTAATCGCCCCGATCCGCTTGCCCTGGTCTATCAGCTGGTACTGGATGTCGTAAAGAGTGGAATCATGCTGGATCTGAGTGGCCCGCATGTCGAGCTGAGTGGTCCTCATGGCAGAGATGAGGCTATACAAGTCCTGGATGGTGGGGTCTGTAGGGTGGGAGGCAAAGACCGGCGGAGGGGAGCTAGGAGCCTCGGTCATAGGCGCATCAACGACAAGAGGAGGGGGTGGGGGTGCCCGAGTAGCTTGTAGTGGCGCAGTGAAAAGCCAGGTGGTCCTATCCTCGAAGGAGATAGGTGTTGGGAAGGGCATCTGGTACTGAGTGCGGCCATCCGGCATGCGCCAAAAGTATCTGTCGCGGCTGCCAGCACTTCTCTGTATTTTGATGAAAGTCGCTAGTCGGAAGGCCTCGGCATCCAGGTTGTGCGGACCTTTGCATAGCTTGTCACCGGTGGTCGGTACGCCTAACTTGTCAGCAATGTGGGTGACATAGGCACCGATAGTGATGGCGCCCCCTGTCCTCGTGGAGCGCTGGAGACCAAGCCAGTGGTGGATCTTACTGAGCATCAGATCGGGCCGCTCTATCTCCTCGTCTGGGCAGAGCATGTGATCCAGAAGCTGGAGGTCCTCTATATTGGCACGGGCGACTGTCTCGCCGCGTGCAAAGATGGTGACAGCAAGGGCTCGCTGGATGCAGCGAAGGACTGGGTGAGCAATGTTGAGGCCCTTGAACTCCTTGTTGTGAACGGCCCTCGTGTGTCATGCTAGAGATCAAGTTCCAGAAGTGGTCCTTGTCTATACCCGCACGGAAATCAAGGGAGTCGGTCTGGGGATCCGACTGGAAGCCAAACCACTAGCGAAGCTGGAAGAGCCAGACACGGTGAGGCTAGTTTCGGAGGAGGAATTTAATGTAGGGGCTATCCTGTCGATCCCACTTGAGCTGGAGGGAAGAGAGAAACTCATGCGTGAGTTTCTCGTAGGTATTGTGCTCAATACCCCAGAAAGCGGGGGTAAACCCGATCCGATCGGTGAGAAAGTTGAACTGCTCCTCAATGCCGAAGGCGCATAGGGTGTCGAAATCAACCCGTCTGGTGTTTTCGAACTTCCTCAGTCGCAAGGTGTCAAAATGGTCGAACATGTGGCGGGTGGGGATGGGGAAATAGGCGTCCTGGTAGTCATCCGCCCGACAGTGTACTCCCCAGAGAGATGGTGGGACTGATCAGAGTCATAGCGCTCAGAGTGGTGTGAGAAGGACTGAGTAGGAGAAGAAGAGTGATGGGGAGAAGTGTGATGAGAAAAAGTGTGAGAGGGAGTACCGTTGTGTGGGGAGTCAGACTCAGGTGGAGAAGGTGTGCGCTCGGGTGGTGGTGTTTGGGCACGGAGAGCCTGCTACCTAAGTTCGTGGGCGCGTTCGATCGGCGCTCGCGGTACATTGTTGCCTCTAGTTAGGGTTGACACAGGCCGAGTAAATTCTGACACGGGTCGTGTAGGGGTACACGGACCGTGTATGAGGTGATGCGGGGCGTGTGAGTTGTTACACGGGGCGTGTCGGGCTATTGTTTCGGCTGAATCGCAGAACCAATGGGAGAGAAAGGAGAGGGAGAGTTCTCGGCGAGATGGTGCGGGGGTCAATGGAGATAGGACGAAAAACTGAAAGAAGAGAGATGGAGAAACTTACCTGACCTGATGAATGGCGTCGGTGCTGTGTTCGGCTTACGGGAGAGAGAGAAACAGGGCGACGGCCGAGAGAGAGGGAGACGGCGAAGGCATCAGCTACACTGTGGCGTGAGCGGGTCGGGTCGATCCGAGAGAGGGGGTCGGGTGCACTGTGGAAGGGGGGTTGCTCGTGTGGGGAAGGGGGTTTTAAAGAAAATGAGAAGGCGTAACTGAAGCGGAACGGGCGCGACCTTCCATATGCGCCGTTTGGTGGTTACACGGGCCGTGTAGGATGTTATACTGGCCGTGTGAGGTGATCCTGGCCGTGTAGGAATCACAGGGGTCGGGTACCTAAGTCTTCTCGTGTTGCAAGGGCCGTGTCAATGTTTGTGCGGCCCGTGTGGTCTATTGAACTGATGTTTCTCTCCTTTGGACTTCCTAGATGCGAATTAATTGAAAACAAATATGCATGCAAATAATAATATAACAACTACATCTCTGTTTTGCTTTATAAAAATAAATATTGTAATTATAATAATGCAACTAATAAAACAAATTTAGTAGAATAAAATATTAGAGGAAATCAATATTAATTATATGGACAAATCAAGGCAAACATATGAATTACATTTAATATGAATTACATACCAGATATTGTGGCCAATTGAATTGCATGTATTCGACAAAGTGAAACATATAAATCATCGTGTAATAACCGCATTCCCAACTCTCCAACTGTTGCGGGCACTAAAATTTTCATTTAGCGGCCTATGTTAGAATGACAATAATTTTTTGAACAAAAATATGAAATTATAAAATTATAGTGTGCTCACCAGCTGCCACCTCCAACTTTAGTGAATGTAATTTTTATGCTTCGGATTCGTGCTTTGCATTCCTCCATCTTTAATATATTGCAGAAAAGCCCTTACAAAATTGAGTGAATGTAATTAGCAATTCCACAATTTGTTATATATAATTGGGAAAAAATCAAACCAAGTGAATTACTATTGCTTACTCTCTTATTGGAGTGGAGATCATTTTGGACTGCTGAGGAGTGATGCCCGCTGTGGGCTGTGAAGAATTCATGATGAAAACCAAATTTTCAAGTGGCACAATCACAATCAAACACCAGTGGCCACTTTGGTGGTATGGCAGGAGAATAAATCTCTTCTTCTGCGAATGAGCCTTATGCATCGCTGAACACAAGTACTTGACAGTATCTTCCGGATGATATTTCACCATCGTACCATTACTTTTGCTGGGGTCCAAAAATGCACAGGAGTTCACGTTATCTTTCCCACAATCCACATAATGTTTTCGTTGTAACATCCTGAAAAATCATCATTTCACATTAGAATATATATTTGAGTGCTATACACATGATATATATGATTTTTGGTCACTAACATGAGGAAAACGGTGAGGACTCCCACATCGAGCTATTTATCGCTTGACGAGGCATGTAGAAAGTCCTTGAATTATTTGAAAGGCAGCAGGACCGTCCTGCCTTCATGTAGGAGAATCTCAGGGGGGACAGCGAATATTACGTCCTGCATAGAATCTGGTGCCTTAACCAGGCAGGCGTGGAGATTCCGCAAATCCTCGGGCAAACGGCTAACCTCTTCATCAGAGAGCCCCGTACGATCTACCCCCGCAGTGGCTGGCGCAGTGGCTGGCGCAGTGGCTGGCGCAGCCGCTGGCGCAGCAGGAGATTCTTGCGCATATGCCCCGACGACTACTTCCAAGCCTTACCGTACCGGTGACAAAGCTTCGTCCGCAGCATTGGAAACGCCTCTTCGGGTCTGTATCAAATTTTGAACCTTTTTTTTCAAGTATTTCAAAATAATGATTTGAATGTAACATAAGATATCCGTGTTTTATTTAGAGATTGGCTGATCCAAAATAATCTGAAACTTGGGCCATTAGACAATATGTCCACGGGCATCATCAAGCACCAGCAATTTGTCGGTAGTGACAGGAAGAGGCATGCGAGCAGCCCATTCGCTCATGATGTCAACTGTTACGGGGAGATGGTTGGGGCTTAGCTGATAACCGGCTGGGGGATGTACTATGCCCTTAGCAAGGGTCAGAGGAGTTTTATCGTGCCACACGACGAGGCCGCATGCTGTGGCCTCCTGCAATAATTATCAGCAATTAGTTAATGAACAGGTCAAAATTACGGGTAGATTACGAACAAGTAGTGATTACCTGCAGATTGTCCAACACGCCCAGCACTTCGGTCCCGGATGCTTGACTGCTTCGCCGAAATCCCGGCGAAACAGGAGGTTGTTGCTCGGATTGCTGCGTAAGAGATGTAATTTGGTTCATCCACCTTGATTCAAAGTCAGCCATCCTTCCATCGTACTCCATTCTGATCTCCTCGTGTACCTCCTGGCGTACCTGCGCCAACCTTGATTCCATCTCGTCCGTGCTAACTTTGGCACGCGGTCTTCTTTTTGGTTTTGGTCCATCGTATACCTCCTTCCAGCCACTGTAGACCGAGACACCCCTAACTCGACCCGTGTGTTCTTTACTCCCGAGCGCTGCGGACAAGGAATCATCCACTCTTTCGACAGTCATGGAGCCCGAATTTACCTCCTCCTCCACCTCCAACTGTTAAAAAAAAAATTAGTTATAGCAAAAGACAAAGTAATGTACACAAAGTTACCACAAAGACTCTTACCATTTTCTGAGCCACGGGTTGTACATCATTTGGGAGTACTATCCTCCCGTCAGCTGATAGACCTAAATTATATATATATTCGATCTGATTTTATTACAAAATAACACCAAATATCTTGTATTTTGAACATAAAGGGAATAGAATACACCTAGAATCAAGTTACTGCGTTTGCTCGGCTTTAATTTGTAGGAAATGAAGAAAAATGAAGAAAAACGAAGAAAAATGCCCAGTGCGGACGCACGGATTGAGATACAGCCGCACTAAGTACTTAGAAGGATTTCTGGACACGCGCCAATTTGAAAAAGGTATAATTAGCTGTGCATCAAAATTCGTGCAGACGCACGGATATTGATCCGGACACCTCTGGTCACACAAGAAAAGTCCGAGCCTAGTGCGGACGCATTAAGGTTCCGTACGGATGCACTCTAGCCGCATTGAAATTTCAGCTTCCGACATACAGTTCGTATTTTGGCCATAACTTGGTCATACGAACTCCGATTTGGGTAAATCAAAGCTTGATGGAACCAGGACAACAAGATCTACAACTTTCATGAAGGAAAGAAATCCAAATTCGGAATGTAAAAGCCCATGCAGATGCATTAAGGTCGCATTCAGCCTAAAAACAGCGTTTTCGACGGTTTTTTCTATTTTCGGCACTCCTGACTGTGTTCCAAGGGCCAAAATTAGAATACACAACGTGGGAAAACTTGTGGGGCAAGTATCTAATGACTCCCCACGTCTATTTTCTCCAGAATTAACAATGACTTCTCCTATAAAAGGGCTACAACTTTCCTTTCCAAAGCATCCACTACCAATCCACCTATAATCTTCTTTACCATCAATCTCTTGGAGGCGAATCAAGGAAGAAGAAGGGAAATTCACAGCAAACAAATGTAAGATCAAGGGTCTTCATCTAGAGAAGGGTGTAATCTATTTCTCTATTTAATTTCTCTTTATTTTAGCCATGTTTTGTTTTAATATTTTGATGAATTCTTGCATCTCCATGAGAGGCTAGTTTTCTCTCTAGGGGTTTAGGTCTTATGCATGAACTTGTTTAATTCTATTTTATTCGGTTATTTGTTTTTATTATGATTGTTTACTAGGATTTGATTGTTAATTTCTGTGATTTAAATAATTTGTGTTAAATACATAATTAGTACTTGAATTGTAGCATCTCGTTTTGGTTTCAAAAGAACCAAAATTGACTAAGATCAATAGGATAGTACCAAATTATGAATGCAAATACCTTAGGTTTAGATTAAGATTCTAACCAATTTAATCTAAGCCGGAACTACAGAAATTAAGGTTAGGGACTTGGTGAAGAACCTAACCGTGAAGTCAAACCCTAATTAGGACATCTCAAATCAAATCGAGTATTGGTATCATGGACTTAATTGAGAAGTACCAATATTCGAGGAGAGGAGAGACTAACAAGAGCTTATGGTATAGGTAGCTAGGGTGAAGGACCTAACCGTGAAGTCCGAATTACTTAGACACGTTATTAATTCACGAAAGTGACCCTTAATAACATATTAGGTTAGAAACCTCATCAAATCATACATGAATTTAAACAAAACCAGAGAGATAGAATTAGCAAGGGATTGTAGACCAAATGCCCCTAGACTTCCAAACCTTGAAAAGCAAACCAACATTTCTTTTATTTTCTTTTACTTTCATTTGTTTCATTTCTCCTTTTCGGGTATTGAACCCAAACTTTAGGAAATTAGAACAAAAACCCCCCAAATCAACTTTTACTTTCTTTAATATTCTGAAATAAATTAATAGAGTCGAAAATTAGTATTTCCCGATATCCCTTGGATCGATACCCGATAATATACTACGCGATAGGATTGTATACTTGCAATCTGAACCGAAAGTGTATTTGAGGATAAAGCTTTTTACATATACCCTTTGGACGTATCATCAGCGGTTACCTCGGATCTTCCCATGAGCCAGTGTTGGCCCCTAGGATTTTGGATCCTAACCACAGGTGAGTCAGAATCTTTGTTTTTGTCAAGTACTGCCGCCCATTCGGCCGACTTACCCTCGTAACCACCTGACCCTAATTTGTGCGGGTACTTGTTCAATTTTGCGATCCTCCTGCCCTCGTCACTTTTTATCTTCACACATCAAGGTACATCAATTAGTTTAAGGAAGATAAGTACATATCGAGAAAGAACAAAGACAAAGTTGGCTAAATTTATATACCTTGAACTCTTCTGTGGACTTCAAAGCTTGAAACTCCTCCCAGTCCTCTTGTTTCAGCCATTTATAGTAGCCTACCGGATTTCTCCCTTTCTCCATGAAATCCGTCTTCAACGTGCTCTTGAATTGCTTCCAAGCTTCATTCATTTTCCTCAGAGTCTTTTTCTTTTTCGCGGACTTTGGGTCGTCATCCTGGATGTTCCAATGAGCCTGCATGATTGACAACAAAATTACTGCATGTAAGTTCATTCAAGTTTTCAGGTCAGGTATAGACATATATAACTTGCAGGAAGACAACTACATGATGCATAGCAATTTAAAAAAGTTATTATTTACTTATAAAAGCAAATTCCAACTATGCTAAGGTTAAGACATGCTAGAAAGCTTGTATTCAACAAAAAAAAGAAATAACAAACAGAGAGAGAATAGGAAAAATGAATATATAATGCATGTACAGTTTTATAGATTTTTTCAATTACTAAATGGTCCTGAAAAATATAACTCAAGAGATTAAAGAAAGAACTACACGTGAAGGTTGGTGGATGTTCCAGTCAAGGATAACGCAACCATCGTTCCAGTCAAACGAATTAACCAATTACCGATCATGGACAATAATCAAAATAAGGTTTATAATTGTTAGGTACTTTACCTTCACAATGTTCCACCATTCGTTCTTATCTTTGTCATCGAATTTGTCCCACCTCTCAACCAAGATAGATGCCTTCTGCTTCACCAAATTGTTACACCAATTTGTGTACTCTGCCCTACGTGGACCCTTCGGACATCCGATTTTGTTGAACTCGATTTGCAAATCCTTCGCCTCTGAGGTCTTCGTGCACATTGTCGGACCTCTTTTCCTCTTTTCTGTCTGAGCATGCGGGTCCTCTTCTTCCACTATCATATCTGCCTGCGGTTCCACTGTTTCCAAAAAAATATCTGCATTCTCACCTGACTGTGACATGGTTCTTTCTACAAAAAATAAACATTATTACAAATGCTATGAAATGTAAAATTTAGGTCTAACTTATGTGTTGTTGGGTCCTTTGTTCAATCATAGTGTTGGTTTTGCAATTTAGTCCCTGTAACATTAGGTGTCCATGTCACCAGAATAGGTCAGTTGAGGAAACTTTTCACTTAACCAAAATACAATCAGAGATAAGGGTTTTGATTTAACCAAGATACAGGGAGCATTGCAACTTAGAGAGAGAGAGAGAACCTTTCAAAGAGAGAACAGCAACCGCGCGAGAGGAGCTTAGAGATTCAATTGGCGAGTTCAGAGGAGAGCGACAGAGGAGACCGAGCTAGCACCGAGAGAGAACGATGGCAGCACCACAGAAAGAGATAGGAGACTAGGGGGTTTAGGTTTTAGGGGAGACAAGGGGATTTTGAAAAGATCGAGCGATAGAGACGAGGCGCGCATTTTATTTCGCGTAAACTAAATCTACACGGACATTTAACTAAACAACCGTGTAGAAACGTAAGAGAGTTAGACGTTTAATTAAACACCCGTGTATAATTAGTTTACGCGAAATTATGAAATGCGCGCCTACATATGGTTTTCTAGATTAATTTTTTCCAATTCCAAATTTCATATTTTTCAAATTCCATATTTTTCAAAATGGAAAACTTAAAAATAAAAAGGAACCTAATTTCAGTTTTATTTAGCTTGAAAACTATTTTATCTATGTATCTTCGAGTATCTAGCAGAATTTAATAATAAATGCAAATAAATATTTCAATTTCTACACGGTCGTTTAATTAAATATCCGTGTAGAAAATCTTTTGTACACGGATTTTTCATTAAACGCCCGTGTACGTTTCTTAGAAGGCGAAACAACTCTTGAAAATTAAACGGCCGTGTAGAAAGCCTTTCGTACACGGATTTTTAATTAAACGACCGTGTATGATTCTTAGAAAACGAAACGACTCTTCAAAAGTAAACGACCGTGTAGAAAACTTTTCTTACACGGATTTTTAATTAAACGTCCGTGTCCAATTTTAAAATTAAAACGTTTAATTTGTTTAACAGGTTTCATTTTCGAGAAGTTGCCTTATCTTTTTAATTCTGAGAAGACGAAACGACTCTTCAAAATTCTATATAATCTGAGAAACTCCCCCGTTTCGATTACTTTTCTCTGAGATTTGGAAGAAGAAATGGCCGCTTCGGTGCCACCGAAAGACGCAAATGTGCCATGGCCATGGCCCCCCGGCTATGTCCCTCCCGAAGATGCTCCCGTGTTGGAAGTCCCTCCCGGCTATGAAATGCCTCCTCCCAACTACAGGAGGACATGACCATGGCCGCCCTCAAATGAGCCACGACGAAGCCCAAGGGGGCACCCACCACCAAGGCCCTACAAAAGGAGGGGCAATCCCTGGATCAAGCCAAAGAGACCCTGGATTAGAAGGAGGGGGTCAGGCCAAGGAGCAATCCAGCCAGGCCAGTGAAGGAGTGTTTAATTAATTAAGTTAGCTTTTTTTTTTGTTTTGATGTAATATATTTTGTTCTTAATTTAATCAGCATTTTGTTTTCTATCCGTTTAACTATTTTGTTAAATACCTCATGCTATCTAAATAAATACTGTTATAGATATAAATTAGCAGTACAAAACAACCAACAAATAATTCATTATGGATAATCACTACAAAGTAAATTATTAAAAAAAAAAAAAATTAAAATTAACTTAAATAATCTGTCTAAATAATATCATAGAATAATTAATGCTTAATGCTCTCTAAATAATCCGATTTGAAAACATAAATGAACACTTTACTTGATATGACCTTATCTGGGTTTACAAATTATAAAACAACCATAGAATAATTTTTCGCAAAAAAAATACCTTCTGTTCAAGTAAATATTTCAAAAGTATATTATTTAAAAAAAATATTTCAAAATAACAGGGATTTCAAAATAACAGGGATTATTTAAAAAAAATATTTCAAAAATATTTCTTGAAAATTAAACGGCCATGTATGATTCTTAGAAGACGAAACGACTCTTCAAAAGTAAATGACCGTGTAGAAAACTTTTCTTACACGGATTTTTAAATAAACGTCCGTGTCCAATTTTAAATTAAAACGTTCAATTTGAACAGGTTATTCGGAATTCGAGAAGTTGCCTTATCTTTTTAATTCTGAGAAGACGAAACGACTCTTTAAAATTCAATATAATCTGAGAAACTCCCCCGTTTCGATTACTTTTCTCTGAGAATAATTTTAGGGGAAAAAAAATACCTTTCTACACGGATGTTAATTAAACATATGTGTAGAAATGTATTTGTACACGGATGTGTAATGAAATATCCGTGTAGCTCCTTTTGAATTTCTACACGGACATTTAATGAAACGTGTATAAATGTATTTGTTCACGGATGTTTAATTAAATGTCCGTGTAGCTCCCTTTGAATTTCTACATATTTAATGAAACATCCGTGATTAAAAGATTTTTCTTAGAAAGATGGATTTTTTTATTTAAACAAATAAAATATAAAATTCACGTACACTAAATGATATCAGAAATTATACAAAAACTCATGTACACTAGATTATATCAAAAATTAATACAAAAAATCCTACACTAAATATTACAAATCCATATTTCTAGTTTACAAAATTCTTGTTGAAACCACTCTGCCCGCATATCTAAAATAATATATCTGGTTCTTGCTCATGATATGCAAAAAAGAAATATTAGACACGAAATAAAAATATTACAATGAGACAGAAATATCCAGAGATTGTAAACCGGCCTTGAGTCTTTAGTCTGACTCTTCATTGGGCTCTCTGAAATATTATAAAAGAAATAAATATTATACATTGAATTTTTTTTTTCCAAATAAGAAATATTAAAATTTTCAAGTTTAAAAGGAGTAAATATTATACATTGGATTTTTTTTTCCTTTTTCTCTTTTTTTCCACTGTTTGAACATCTTCCCATAATCCTTCATTGTGGTCAGATCTCATGTAATTTGCTTCGTCTTTTTCTGCAATTGTTGCTATCTCAGCTTGCACATCGGTACAAAATTGAGGTATCTCTTCGAACTGGTCGTACTCTTCTTCGTCGGTGACGTTTTCGGCCCCACCAATCCTTCTTTTTCCGGATAGGACGACACTCCACCTATCATCACTCGGGTCAGTGACATAAAAGACTTGGGTGGCCTGCTTGGCAAGTATGAACGGATCATCAACATACCCGACTTTGTCAAAATCAACGAGGGTGAACCCGTCGTTATCAACTTTAACACCCCGGTCTTCGACCCATTGGCACCGAAACAAGGGAATGCTAAGGTGAGGATTGTAAACGAGCTCCCAAATTTCTTCAATAACGCCGTAATAAGACTTTAATGCTATTATAGGCCGGGCATCCCCCGATCTACTGAATTCTTGGGACGTCGCCACCAACGTCACCCCACTATTTTGCATCATGCTCTTATCACACTGTAATTTAGTGTAAAATGTATATCCGTTAATCTCGTATCCTTGGAATGTTCTAACAACCATTTGGGGTCCTTCGCCCAGCAATCTAACAGTTTCATTTACGGGGGACCTTTCGGGGTGTGATTTCACTGTCTTTCATCCATCCTATAAAAGAACTGTTATGCTCGTCAGTAAGCCACTTCTGACTTCTCGTGTAGTTCTGTTGTCCAAGGATTGTCATGTGCTCATCTATATATGGAGCAACATCTGCCATGTGTTGTAGTAGTACAATAAAATGTGTCTTTCACAGGTCATCGTTATCAGCAACTATGGCTTTCAACCCTATTGTCCCTATTCCTTGGAGCCTTCCCTCGTATTGAGATTTTGGAACGCCAATAGGACCCACACCGGTCATGTAGTTGGTGCAAAACTCAATTACCTCTTCCGTGGAATATCCTTCCACAATGCTACCTTCGGGACGATGTCGGTTCCTTACGTAACTTTTCAAAATACCCATGAATCTCTCGAATAGATACATATACCGCAGGAATGTGGGACCACAGATCTTAATTTCCCTCACGAGATGAACAACAAGGTAAACCATAACATCGAAAAAAGATGGCGGAAAATACATCTCAAGATGGCAAAGTGTAACGACGACCTCCTTTTGCAAAGCATCTAATTTGAGCGGGTCTATCACTTTGGAATTAATTGCATTGAAGAAAAAACAAAGCTTCGTAATGGTTTGCCGCACGGGCTTCGGTAAAATTCTCCGAATTGCAACAGGAATCATATGTGTCATTAAATCATACCAGTCGTGGGATTTCGGAACAATCAATTTCAGGTCCTTCATCGACACTAGCTTCTTAATATTCGAAGAATACCCTGATGGGACTTTAATACTATGAAGGCATTTACAAAAGCTCGTTTTCTCGATCTTCGACATTGTGCACATTCCGGGGGGTAGGTATGCCTTTTGCTTCCCTTTATCCTGCGGTGCAATCTCGGGTCATATTTCCATTAATTTCATGTCTTCTCGAACTTTAAGACCGTCTTTAGTCTTCTCCGAAATGTTCAATAATGTCCCAATCAAACTGTCACAGATATTTTTTTCAACATGCATGACATCTAGGCAATGTCTCACTTCTAAATATTCCCAGTATGGTAGCTCCCAAAATATGGACTTCTTTTTCCAAATATCTTTCGGTGGTGGTTTGGCACATTTTCCAAAAACAACAGCAAGGTTTTTAACCCGCATGAAGACATTCTTCCCATCTAACGGACGACGTGCCACTACAAGCTCAATTTTCCCGTTGAATACCTTCTTCTTCTTACGGTATGGGTGATTAACAGGAAGAAACCTACGGTGCCCCATAAAAACATTCTTTTTACAATTTTTCAACCTCAGCACCTGCGTGTCATCTTCACAGATAGGGCACGCTTTTGCTCCTTTACAAGTGTAACCCGATAAATTCCCGTACGCGGGGAAATCATTTATGGTGCAAAATACCATGGCCCGCAAATTAAATTGCTCTTTGCCGTACGCATCCCAGACCGGGACGCCATCACGCCACAATTTCTGGAGGTCATCAATTAATGGTGCGAGATACACATCTATGTCATTTTTGGGTTGTCTGGGTCTTTGGATTAGTAATGACATCATTATATACCTGCGTTTCATGCACAACCAAGGAGGAAGATTGTAGATGCATATAAGAACTGGCCAAGTGCTGTGCTGACTGCTCATGCTTCCAAACAGACTCATTCCGTCTGTGCTCACCCTAACTTAAGGTTTCGTGATTCGCCACCAAATCCTTTGAAATGTCTATCAATGTTTCTCCATTGAATTGAATCAGCCGGGTGTCTTAGTTTACCATATCTTTTGCGCTCTTCTTCATGCCAACGCAACTTTGGGATTTGCAAATAACCGTCTGAATCTCGGTATTATCGGAAAATACCACACCGCCTTAGCCGGAGTCCTTGCCTTTTTTCCTTCATCACAATCGTCAGTGTCCTGGTCCTTACGTTTATACCGTGAAACACCGCATTTAGGACAAACATGCATGGTCTCGTACTCTCCACGGTACAATACACAGTCATTCGGACATGCATGTATTTTTTCAATCTTCAAACCCATTGGACAGATCAACTTCTTCGCCTGATATATTGTACAGGGTAACTCGTTGTTATCTGGGAGCATCTCTCGTAAAAGCTTTAATAAGGACGTGAAACTCTTATCGCTCCAACCGTTGTCTGCTTTTAAGTTCAATAATTTCAACACAGCTGACAGTTTTGTAAATTTGGTACACCCAGGATATAACGGCTTTTTAGATTCATTAAACAGATATTGAAATTTTTTAAAATTTTTATCACTAATTTCATCTTCCACATCACGTGACATGTCCTCTAGATTCTCAGTAAAATCGTATTCTGCATTTTCATCAGTATTCATCTCCACCTCATCATCCTCGTTGCAATCAAGCCCAGCATTATCGAAATTTTCGACATTCTCAAAATCATCGTTGCATTCAAATTCAAAATTATCAACAGTTTCTACATTATCATCATTCTCGTCCAAAACATAATTTTTATTGGTTCCACTACATTCCCCAATTTTCTTACCTTGCATAAACCAACATGTATATCTTTTCTTAAATCCCCGACAAATCAAATGAGCTCTAATTTCTTCCGAATCCCCAAATCTTATAAAATTTTTACAATCTCTACAAGGACACAAGATGTCGTTATCTTTTGTGTCCACTCTATAACTCTCAGCAAATTTTATGAACTCATCAACGCGAGCCAAATATTCTGCACTATCACGTCGCAATTCGTACATCCAACTTCGATCCATCTGTAAATTAAAGTAAAAAAAATTCCAATTAAACATATATGGTGGTCAGCATATATATTGTTCCAAATTCTTGGCTTATAAAGGGCCGGTTTACAATCCTAATCCACTCTTTGAATATTATGCCTCATATGTGAACACATATTAGCGGAATTTAATTAGTATTTGAGAAAAATTCGGCAGCATTTCTCCTTAACTCCCCAAGTATACATAAAAACCACATACTCGTAGGAGCAATAAGGAGAAATACTGTCGAACTTTTCTCAAATACTAATTAAATCCCGCTAATATGTGTTCACATCCTAAATGAGACACAATATTCAAAGAGCAGTCCCAAATGGGGACTATCCAAAATTAATCCCTATTGGATTAATTTTGAACGGACATGGACCTAAAAGCATCAGTAGGTCGGTTATTGGACCACAATACACTAATTATTTAAATTATCTTAACAAATCAAGCACGCACGCATGCATTAAATAATAATTGACAGAAATAATTAAGCAATATTAATCAGTAACAGAAAATTAGATAAAGAAAAGAGAAATATATATATGTATGACTAACCTTGGCAATAGAGAGGAGAATGCGAATTAACTTCCAAGCTAGATCTCAGATCCGGCCTCGTTCCTTGTGCGCAGAAATTAGACCAATTCAATACAGAGAGAGAGAGTGTATTAATTGATCAAAACGGCGTCGGAAGAAGGCCTTTTATATAGTTCCAACCCTAAAATAACCTTTCTACACGGATAATAATCTATAAATCCGTGTCAAAAGCATTAGGAGAGCTACACGTACTTTATATAGGTAGCCGTTTAGATTAACCTTTCTACACGGACACTTATATAAACAGCCGTGTATATAAACAGCCGTTTCGAATTCTTTTTTTCCTAATTATGTTTTATCTTTGTTTCAGTTAATAACCTTTGTACACAGATATTTAGCTATAAATCCGTGTAGAAAGACACACACAGACTTTTATATAAACAGTCGTGTATAATTATTTTTCTACACTGTTAATTAAACAAAAATCCGTGTACTACTTCTCGTTTCTACACGGCTCTTTATTAAACGTCCGTGTAGCATTGTTTTTTTTTTTTTTTGGCTGTCAACTAGTTTTTTTTTTCTATGTTTTTCAGATAGCAAAACAAACAATTTCCAAAACAGAGGAAGACATTTAAAATCCAGAATTCCAAAATATAGCAATTTAAACTAAAAATTCATGTACACTAAATTATACAAAATTAAAGCATTACAAAAGTTGGAATAAAAATTCATATGTAAACTAAAAATTTCCATTAAGGACTAGAATAGGGTGGTTCTTTCCTTTTGGTGCCAGTAGGGTTTACAGAGGGGTAATATGAAGATACATGTTTTACTAAAGAAAGAGTTGAGTAAAAAGTTGGATGAATGACCATCAAAAAAAAGGGAAGAGGTCGATGAAGGACCGTCAGAGCCGGATGAAGAGTCGAATGAAGAGTCGGATGATCTCCGACTCTTCATTCGACTCTTCATCCGGCTCTGAAGGTCACATTCACCTCTTCATCCGGCTCTGAAGGTCCTTCACCCAACTCTTACCCAACTCTTCGTCCAGTAAAATTGATCAGAAGAGAGATAATTTCTCCTCTGGATCTTGCTTGCCCGAATTAGTTTAGGACATGCAAGGAACTAACCAAAAGACTACTTAGGTTAATGTAACCAAAGTAAGGACTACTTTAGTTACATTAACCTAAGTAGCCTTTTGGTTATATGTCCTAAACTAAACACCTTAGCAAGATCTAGAGGAGAAATACAAATTAACTTCCAAGATCTCAGATCCGGCCTCCAGTTATAACATCTTTACCCTCGAAAAACACTTTAGCGCAGAAATCAGACCAATTAATTGGGGAAATGAAGCACTTCGCATGGGAATTCGAGATGTAGGTTATCAATTATATCAGATCGCTCATCTGTGAGCTCCCAAAACAGTAGCTCATATCGATATAATTTGCGATCCAACACAATTGATAAACCTACATCTCAACCCAATTGTTAACTGTGAGAGGGGAGAGTATAAATTGATCAAAACAGCGCTGGGGAGAAGGCCTTTTATATAACCAAAAACCTAAAATATCATTTCTACACAGCTCTTTATTAAACGTCCGTGTAGCTCTCTCAAGGCTTTCTACTCTGTCATTTAAACAAAAAACCGTGTACAATTTCGACCTTTCTACACGGCTCTTTATTAAACATCCGTGTAGCTCCCACAGGTTCTCTACACTGTCATTTAAACATTTATCCGTGTACAATTCTTGCCTTTCTTCACGGTTCTTTAATTAAGAATCCGTGTAGCTCTCTCAAGGCTTTCTCCACTGTTATTTAAACAATAAGCCGTGTACATTTCCTGGTAAACGTCCGTGTAGCTCTCTCACGTCTTTCTACACTGCTTCTTTAATAAATATCCGTGTAGAGATCCTACAGATATTTTAGGCATCCAAAAAATTACAACTTCTACACGGTTTTTATATAAAATTGCCAAATCCGTGTACAATGTGCCGTGTACAATGACCATTTCTGTAGTAGTGACTCTATCTATTTTTATAAAACAAATTATATTTTACTATAAAAAATGAAAAGAAAAAAAACTTTTAGACCGGTAAAATTTTACCGATCTTTCTACCAATATTACAACTCATGTACTCTATCTATTTCCCTCTCTTCTTTTTCATTAATTTCTACCAATAAAAAAATTCCGGATATATGTGTGCAATCATGAAGTTGCTTTACTCAGTGGTGCAGGTGCTACATCGATCTTTGAGCGAACCTCAACTACTACAAGAATCTTTTAATATTAGATTTAAAATTAATATTTAATTTTGAAAATTATTATAACTACCAAGGGATATATATATATATTTTTTTAATCTTTAACCACCTCACAACGGAACGCACAACGTATATGTCATCTACATAGTATGTCTTATGCTTTATGTTGTGGGTAGTAAAAAATAATGAAAAGTGGTTCTCTGGGTAGTTTTAATAATCTTCAAAATTAAAAATTTATTTTAATATAATATTATAGGCATGATTTATATTATTCACACATAGTATGTCAGGTCAATCTCTTGAGAGAAGAGACTGAGCCATATATAAAAAATTATCCTGTACTTTGGATTTATGTGCTACTTTGAGGAGGATTTCAATATTAACTATGAGCTCAATTGATGCTCCTCTTTTATTTTCATAAATTATATATGTTAATTTGTATATTAACTTTTTGTTGAAACGAATATTAAAATTAACCTTCATGACAAATTTAACATTGTTGTACACGATTTATATCTTAAAGACCATGTATGTTCATCTAAAATTGCACACGGTTCAGTATTAACAAAGATTTGTCAAACAATTAATATTTATTATACTAGTTAATATCTCCATTCCATTATTAAGCATGTTGGGTGTTCTAATCCGCCAACGGTCACGATTGCAAGATGAAAATTCGGATTTAATATGAGCCCTCCAATCAAATAATCTGTCTTCTTTTGATTAAATGTATCTCTTTTACATGTAGAAGTTTAAATTTAATTAGAAATGTACTCGCTACACGTATTGCCACAGTACTGGACACCACAAATCTCTCTGATCTGGAATCTACGGAGAGATCCAAATCTCTCATAATTTTTCTGTTTCCGTAAATCCATCTCTCTGCGGCCGCCATGGTTGCTTCATCCAGCGACTCCTTCGGCGAATCATCTCGGAGGAGGCGCCGCCACAAGGACTCCTCGCTCAAGGCACGCAAGGTTCAGCGCTGAGGGATGAAGCGCCGCTACCGCCTTCGCCGCCGTAGATCTCCCGTCGATTCTTTCTCTTCCTTGTCGAATAGCTACAAGTTCGCTCTTTGTCGGCGCATCTCTCTCCTTCCCGACGCCACGATTTTGTGTGATTTGCACAATCCCTACCATTTTTCCCTTTCTTCACTCAAACCTGGGGCTAGGGTTCGTACCCCCGTGCCGTCGCTGCTGCAACAGGTGCCCCCTCGGCCTCTTATGATTTGGATGCGGTTCAAATATTTTTTTACAAGTGTAAGTCCATGGATGCCGAGGATTGTGAATTGTATACTGATGTTTTCTTTATCAAAAATTCACGATCCCCAATTTACGAGAACATTACCTTCTAATTGGTAGAGTTCAATGTTTATAATGGTTACGTCAATGATTCTGTCCCATCATTCATTTTCTTCTTTTTTATCTTCTTGTTTACTCCTTTCTAAGAACTGTAAGTTTTTTTAAGTCAATTATCAATAATTATCCTCAATGTTGTCCACTTCCTGTTTTGGTCCTGGAAGTTCCAAACAAATTACAACTTTGGTCCCTGACATTTTATCGGCATCATTTTTTCCTTATTGTCATCTTAGTCAGCACTAATATGGAATAAGCCACTTTCTCATTTGCATGATACATCACCGCAATTACTTGTTCCTCATTTGTCGACTAAGATTATTATTATTTTACTAAATAAAAGTGATGGTTCCCGTCTAAGGCATAAGCGGATGGGTGGTTCCCGTCTAAGGCATAAGCAACAATCACTGGTAAATAGTGGGATGAGATTGAGTTTTAAAATGGAGTAGATGGTGCCAATTCAAGTTACTGGTAGCAAGCGGATGGGTTGTCAGATGGGAAATGGCAAACTTACAAGGAGCCCCTTGTTTTTCTCCTTATTGGTGAAATAATGGATAGAGATAGTTAGATGGAATTTTAAGTTTTAAGTTGATTTTCCTTCTTATTTTTACAGACTTGTTTAAAAGTTTTATTTTTCTCTCTTGTGTACTGAAATTGTATAAACTGTTTCGTTTAATTTAATGCAATGTTTCGTTTAAGAGAATGAAATTACAAACCACTTTTGATTTATTGGATAATTGCATATGGCGCCACAATGAAAATTACAAATGTCTAAATTCCATGCGCCATAATGAAAACATATTGAGTAGTTATCCTTTGTTATCTAAAATAAGAGATTTTTTTAGTTCTCTCATAAAATTGGCACATATGGACTTACTATTATAGTATTCTTAGTACTAATTTGAGACATGGTTAGAAGACCGGGAGTGCGAGGTTTCAATACCAAAAACTTAAAATATGTTAGCATTTGTGAAATTAAAATATTCTATTAGTAAAATTATTATCTGTGTATATTTGAAATGTTCTAATTTAATTTGACTTGTAATCAGTTCTGAATTGTAATGGTAGGTCTCTTTCATTTATTTTATTGGTGAACATTGATTGTTGTATTGGAGATTATTATCAGAATTGTTGTACCAAATAAAAAGACTCTCAGTCTAAAATAAATTGAATTGCTTTTTTTTTCTTTTAACTAATATTTCGATTTGTCAGGATGATGGTGATTCTGTAACCTACAAACACAATCTACACATGCATTAATTGTTACAGTATAGGTAAACTTAATGCTTTTGTCAATTAAGAGTAACTTATGCTTTTTCCATATTTATTATTTGGATAGGTAAACTTTATTTCATAGATTTGAGTATAGCTCATACAGTTACAGAGGATACGACATTGCGAATCATTTCAATGAATATGCTGGTTTTGATTGCGACTACAACCAGTAAATTCAAAAAACAATGATGAACTTTGTAGTATATAGCCCAAAATTTAAGAGGCTTTATTTGACAATTAATGATATTTGTAACTCTGCTTTAGATATCCATGTAAGGAGGATATTTTGTCCTTTTTTCAAAAGAAATCAGAGATATTGAATTGTTGTATGTCGATATTGAATTGTTGTACGATATTTGATATTAGATTCGAATCGAGCTATTATGTATGTTATGAGAAAAGTAATTATTTGATATTATATTCGAATCGAGCTATTATTTGATATCATTGGTATTTATAAATACAAAATCATCACATAATTAAATTATTATCAGAGATAACGGTTCAAGTATATTAAAATATAGAATCATATAAATTTTCTAATAGCATGTTTTTTTAATTTTTGAATAATTATTATTTTCATTGGTATTTTTTTATATAAAAATATATTTTTTCTTTTATAATATGTTTCCGTTGCAACGCACGGGCACGATACTAGTAATTTATTATGTATGAGAGGTAACAAATTCAACATCCGATTGAGAGATTTTTTCTAAATATTTTTTATGATAAGAATGTCGATTTAATTTCATTTGTATTCCAAAAAAAAAAAAAGAAACTTGGCAGCATGACTTTGCAATTTGTTTTCATGAACACTCACATCTAGCATATTTAACTAATATAATAACCATGCACTGTATGAAACATAAATTGCAAATTTCTACAATTGTAGTTTATAAAATAAAGGGGTTTGAATTCTTTTTACTAGAAAGTTTCCACAATTTAGTTATTTCCATCAAGCTCTCATCTGATATTTAAACTAAATTAAACACTGTTAATATGGAGCTATACTAGTAAGCAGCCCACTAAAGAGTCGATAAAATAATGATCTTTCACAGTTAAATAAATTGCTTTTCCTTATCCGATATCAGTACAATAATATATGTACTACAACCCGCTTCGGTTGCCTTGTGAAGAGAGAAAGATAAGCCTCGTAAGCAAGCAAATGGAAAAAGAGACTATCAAAAGAGATGCCAACGATCTCGAAAGCGTAAAGGAAGTTGAGAAAGCAAAAGCATATATGTTGAGTTTGCATATTACAAAAACTTGAGGATGTGTGCAATCATGAAGTTGCTTTACTCAGTGGAGCTACATCTTTGAGCGAAGCCCCGACATTTTTATTTATACCCAAAGTTAATTACAGATTAAACAAAATACCCAAATCCGCCAACTTTTATTAAAAATACTCAAACCGACCATTTAATGGCCGGCACCTATTTAAAAGGGAAACCGGCTATTAAATGGCCGGTCCCCCGTTTATATATATGTGGTCACTGTTTGCAGATTTTCTCACAATTTATTTTATCAAATTTTACACTATTTCTTCTCGGTTGAGCCATTTCTCTCATATTAAGCACATTTTGGCATGTTTTAGCGTAATGAAGCCTATTTTAGCCATTTTTTAGCATACTTAAGTTTATTTTAGCGTAATTAAGCATAGTTTACCATAATTAAGCACATTTTAGCGTAATTTTTTTTTGATAAAAGTGGTATATACCACCGGTTTCATTAAAAAATGAAACCTACAGAATTTTATCAGACGTGGTACCAAACATCTGGTACCTGTCTGTCATATCTCAAAACATATCAACTAGTGAAATAATGCCATCACATACCCACTACACTAGGAAACTAAAAAAGCTAAACAATTTGCAACATAAAATCATCAGCTAACAACATAGACAAGATATAGCTAAATGTCAGAAACTGCTGAGTGGTCTATCTGTAAACTATCGTCATCACTCGGATGCTCTATACTACTTGTTCCAGCTACCCTCTCCTCCTGCAATAGAAAATTATCAAAGAAAACAGGCAATTGCATCACATCAGTAGGTAGAACTAAAGATAACGTAAGAAGAGTACCCCTTCCTTTGGATCTCATCCAAAATTGTGCTAAAGAAATAATTTGAGATCCGATAGATCTAAGAGAAGTATGAATCTCCTGAAAACAAAGCTTATTCCTTGTTAACCACATGACCCAAAGTACTGCTCTTCGCACAAGTTCGATCAAATACCTATCTTTAAAAGGATTTAGAACATCAATAAACCATAATTCTTCCAAAGTCATTATATCAAACGTAAAGTTGTTATAATCAGCTATCCAATGCCAAATTGTTCTAAAAAATGAACATTGTAAAAACAAATAATCTAATGTTTCAGGTGCCCCACAAAACAGACAAGCTACATCTCCTGATGATCACTCAAAAGAGAGCGATGTTATCTTTTAAAATTTATAAACTCGGAAATGCTATCGGTTCAAATCACAAGCGCACAATCCTATCGAGTAGTATAATGGAGGTCGATCCACAGGGAATATTGGTCTACAGTCTTGAGCAATCAAATCACAACCTTTCGAAAGGCTAGACAAAATCTGAAAATTTGAGAGTGAAGTTGTGATCAATGTAAATTTGGCAACAATTAAAAGTAATTAAAATAAAGATAGAGATCAGAATTCCTAGGGTTTCGGCACACCATTGCTATTCAATCGTCTTTGATATTCTACTTCTGTTGGGTCTAATTTCCTGTTGTTGTTTATGGAAGACACTACATAGGACACTGCGAGTTACTTACGCAAATGACGGGACTTCCATCGAGATACTACATAGGACACTGCGAGTTATCTTACGCAAATGACAGATCTCTAAATACACAAGTTACTACATAGGACACTGTGATTTATCTTACGCAAATGACAGAACTTGGTTTGCGTTTTGTGGTTCCGATTTATGGTTTCCCTGCGAAGGTTTTCTTCACATAAATCTAATGGCTCCCAACGAGGCTAACTCGTCCATCATAGTTTTTCTTACCATTAAAGTACTGTCACTACCCTAACGGATTAAACTAGATCATCGAAATCAAGTGAAGGGAGAATAAATTGCAAAAACATTTCAATCAACAATAATAAATCATAATCAACAGAAAATATATATCAAAGCATCATGAGTAACAAAGTTTACTGCCTAGCCCATAAGAAAAGAACTTAGCCGTGGAACGACATCATTACAACACTCATATCTTTCTCACTTAATCAAAATCTAACCATAATTACCAAATTTACAAAGATGAGTTATTCTTCTGTCCATAGTGCTTATATAGGAGTGAGGGGACATGTGAGGATGAGTGGAGGCCAAGAAACATGATCTGGATACAGCTGTGGCAGTTATTCCCCAAAGGTCACCTCTGGTTACGGACCGTATTGACTGATACGGTCCGTATCCACACCATGTCGCTGAGGGGTTTAATGCGTATCACGCCATATCCTGGTCTGTATCCGGCTAGGTCCGTATCAGTCAATTCGGACTGTAACAGTGACTTAGTCGATGAGCGTCGCTTGTCCGATTGACCTGATTCTTACTCCATTTGATGTGAAATATTCCCAAAACATGTTTCTTGCAATAAAACATAAAGAATGGGACAGAAGGAATTTGAGCATATGAGAAGAGAGCTTGAAGGGGTGTTTGGAAATCTAGTACAAACGATGGCATACGGTTAATTAAATAAACTGCAGCTGCACTTGCATGATCCCAATAGATTTGTGGAACATCATACTCAAATAACATTAATCGGGCTATCTCTAAGACATGTCTATTTTTCCGTTCTGTTATTCCATTTTGTTGTGGAGTTCGTACGCAACTTGTTTCATGTATAATCCCTTGAGTATTAAAAAATTTCCGAAGTGTTTTATTCACAAATTCATCCCCATTATCACTTCTCAAGTACTTGATATTTTTATCAAACTGGTTTTTGACCATATTAAAAAATGATTTGAACACCTGTGGTACTTCATCTTTTGTCTTAAGCAAATATAACCATGTCATTCTAGTACAATTGTCAACAAACAAAACAAACCACCTATTTCCAATAGATGAATTAACCGGGGAAGGACCCTAAACATCTATTTTCAAGGTTTTAAAAAAATTAGCACGATGACTTTTTGCTTTAATACAAACATCACAGATAAAGGTTTCATTTTCACAACCAACAAATAAACTGGGATAAAGTTTTTTTAAGTACCCAAAAGATGGATGCCCTAAATGCTTATTCCACATCCAAATTTGAGATTTCCTATTGAGAGGTGAACTTGCAGTCAACTGAGCCTTTCCAGCAACCATGTCGTCCAAATGATACAACCCACCTCTTCTAGAACCACGGCCAATAACCTCCTTCTTCAAAAGGTATGAAAGATGCAAAACTGGGGATACATGAGCACAGTCCGGAAAGTAATCTTGTTGACAGGAACCAATAATGTATTTGATAGGATAAGAGATGAGGAAATTTGAACATCTCCAGCTCCTATTACAGGGTAAATTTCTCCATTTGCATTAACAATTCCTGTTCTCCTTTGTTTTGAGTCCCTCACCATGTCCTTCTTAGAGTAAGTCATATGATCTGTAGCACCTGAACCTATAATCCAATCCATATCATTAGTATCATGTTCATGTAAAGCATAACTACTATTACCTATAGAGGATGACCAGGCTGCAACAGCCATGAGTAAAAAATTGAGAGAGTCATAGAAACAATTCTCAAGAGTTGAAGAAAATTTTCCAAGAGCTGCAGAGCTTTCAAAGAAATAACGAGACTATGCAGTATCACAAGGGCAACTGCACAGGGAATTGATTTCGGCCAAGAAAATCAAGAACTGATTGCATAGGGAATTAAGAAACTGAATTTTTTCGAGAGAGATAAAGAAAATAAAACAGAGACTGTGTAGTATCAAGCACTGACTGCAAAGGGAATTACTTCAAGTTGCCTTCACTTGCACAGAACAACAAACAAACAAGGGCTCTGATACCATGACAACTTATGAGAAAAGAGTAAATAACACAACTCCCGTGAAACTCCCATCCCACCCTTGTTTTATTTTATTTGAAAATTATGTGGTTACAAAAGAATTATTTCAGCTTAATCGAATTGATAGCAACAGCCCCTAATATAACATTTGCACTAGAGGTCTACAGCTTGCTTATTTCCTAATTCTTCTCTTTCCGTTAATTGTTTGATTTCCTAAATATTACATTGAAGATTTATAACCAAAAACTGTCACAGCAGAAAGTTTCCTTCTACAAGTTGCCTTGTGTACCACTTCTCTTTAGATCTTCTATGGCTCACGTTAACAAATTCTTCTATCGGTATAAACCAAGTACAGATAGAAGAAGTACACTTATTCTATCGGAATGATGTAAACTACCGAAAGAATAAGTGCATTTATTCTATTGATACTTTGTTCCATACTGATAGAAGAAGGTGGTTCTTCTTACGACAAAAAGCCGATATAGGACAAGTTGTTCTATCTTGTTGGTCCCTAGCGGTAGGAAAACCGTTGGCAGATCCAATATTTACCCAATAAAAAACTGCACTTATGTAGTAGTGATATAGACCAATTAAAAATATGCTTCATTTAGATAAGTTTAAATTAGAGTCGAAAGTGAAGGAAATAAATCTTCATTTAATTTTTGTGTATACAGTGCAAGATAGAGACGAGAGATCAGGAGGTTAAAATTTATTTTTAAAATAATAAAAAAAAAGAAAAAAAAAAAGAGATATAAGATAGAATATTAAGTTGTATGGGTATACTAGAAATTTTTCTGATATTTAATGTGTTGCATAAAACAATATTCATTGATGCAAAACTAATTTTATTAATAATAATACATAGATTTAATGCAGTGTTATCGAAATAGAACCAGACTAGCTGTTGGACTGAAAGAAACCGGAACCGACACTCTTTACGGTTTAATTTGTTTAGAATATTATTTTTGTTATTGAACCGTCAAAAACCAGATAAATGAGCGGTTCTTGACAAAAAAAATTACCAGCTCTATTTTGCAAATAGCATGTTTTTAAATTGGTTGGTTCAGATATTGATTCGGTTTTCTATGCATTGCACTTTCCGTGCATTAAATGAGAGTACGATAACCTCCTAGGGAATGGAGTAAATAGGCTCTCTATGGAACACGTATCCTCTGCATTAACTCAAAAGGAATTTTTTTGTGTTAAACAATCTCAACCGTCTGATTTTAAATGGAGCCAATCCGGCTCCTGCCTATAATATAAGAGGCTTTTCAATATTAGTGCAGATTTAGTCTGCACGAATCTTAAAACATATCAGATGGTTGAGATTCATTAACTCAACAGATTCTCTCTTAAGTTAATGCAGAGGATACGAATTTGCTCTCTATCTTACCCACGTGACTGTAAGTTTTATTTTCTATGAATTTGTTTTCAGAAAAATTGTCTATATTAGAAACCTTAAATATATTAAATATTCTAAGAAAATAATTATATATAATATAAAATTTATATCTACTTGTACTTATTTATTTATTCTTAAAATAATAATTGCTATTATTTTATTATTCATTAAACTTTTTACAATTTTTGTCAAAATTTTCTATTTTTTATTAAGAACATAATTTATTGTTATTGCAAAATTGCCTCTTGATAGTTGTCAAATAAAGAAAAAAAAATGTGTTATAATTTTCTCCGATAGATATATTTAGAGAAAAATATATAATCCTTAAATAAAATAAGTATTTCATTTTATTTCGATATTAAATTTTATAATATAACTATAAGTTGATTTTATATTGCATTATTAATATGTATGTGCAAATTTTTATCTACGCTATATAAATTTCACTAATACTTTATGAAAAAAGTATTATAATAATACTCAAATCTGACACATATATAAGTATTTAAATAAATTATAGCAATTAAACCGATTGATCCAGTAATTCAGCCGAACTATTAATTCAAAACTTTACTCAATTAATGTCTGATCCGGTTCTTATAATACTGATTTAATATGTTATAAAGCTCAATTTCAAAATCGAAAACATATTCTATTAAAAACGATACAAGATTCTATTAATTGGTTCCTTCGCTAATAAAAATTAAGGAGTCGTACGACAGCGAGGCCCATCCAGCTTAATTCTCAAATCGCAGACCCCTCGCTCTCCTCTTCTTCCTAAATCTCTGATTCTATCCATCCATGAGTGAGAGTGAGGATCCGATTTACAGAATAATTTGCTGCAAAGACACGAACTATTCTCTCGCAGCCCGCGGTGGCTATGTTGTGTTTGCTCTGACCAACCCCTTGGATCGATACCAGGTTTGCTGATTTCTCGATTTCTCTTCTTGAATTAGTAACTAACTTATGCTTCGGTAATTTTTTTATTTTTTTTAGTGCCCTGATTTGGAATCTGATTCCCTGTTCTTGAAATTAATTGAGATCAGCATTGGATCAAAGATGAGAGGTACTGCGAAACAATAAAGGACTCTGAGGGTCAACCTGCATTCTCTCTGGTCAACAGAGCCACTGGTCAAGCAATTAGACACAGCCGAAATTCCAGGCCTGTAAGTCTTCTTCCAGTTGCATACTTGCATTCAATTGGAATTGAGCAAATAACCCAATTTTTTATATAGCTGTTATCTGTTGTGAACATCGATTGGTATGTGCTGCCTGTTGCTCCATTATGAGCCACCAACCTTAATTTTTTAAAGATATGCAACTTGTCGCTTACAAATACAAAAGGATTGTCATAATTCGTCATGTTGGAGTTTTAGCCTGCAAGATTTTGATTTTCATTAATTATGTACTGCTTTTTCTTAATAATTTACACATTGCATGAGAATCTATGCATGTTTTTAATTATAATAGGTACCACTGGTACCTTACAATGTGAATTCTTGTGAGGAGTCGGTTCTGTGGACCATGTCCAAGCATGTCCTTGAGGGGTTCAGGCACATTCGTAGGGCTGACCGCATTTCTGTCGTAATGGTTGCCCGATATTCCAAGATCTATGATGGCCACATTATTGATCTCGTTGCCCCAGCAAGTGACTTTGAAAATGTAAGTCTCCTCTGGAAAATCGAGAAGGTCTCACTGTCCACATGCATTTTTCTCTTTAGACCAACCCAGCACACAGTCAAGATCATTTGCCGAGCGAAAGTTGGCTACAATCTGAGCATCGATAAGGACGGCAGCACTGTTCTGTTGGTTCCCTCCGATCCCAAAGATGAATACCAGGTGTTCATCGTTACTGTTCTTATTTGTTCCTTTTCTCTTTAAGTAATTCCTTTATATTTTGTCTATTTATTTCTAATTTGTAGGTTAATGTTGACCATTTCTGTTTTTGTTTACTCTTTCTATAGTTTCCTCGTTTACTTGTAAATTGATTCAAACCTTTGATCGTTTTTCCTGTGTCGTATTGTCAAAAACACAGCACTGGATCAAAGAAAAGGCATACCAGGTACCTGTCAAAGATGCAGAGGGGCAAGAAGCTTTCGCATTGGTGAACAAGGCCACTGGAAAAGCTATCAAGCATGGCTTCGGAAATAGATATCTCGTATGCACCCACTCACATCTTACATTAAAGTCATTATTTTTAAAACTATCTCAGTTCAATAATTTATTTTCATAATGTAAACAATGTTAATAACTATGTTTTTTAATCGTCTTTAGTTGGTCGTAACATTTATAGGTTCAGGTGGCCCCGTTCAACCCAAACTATATGGATCCCTCACTCCTGTGGACCGAAAGTTTCTATGTGGGCGATAGCTTCCGACAAATAAGAATGCAAAATAACACTGATCTTGTCTTTAATATCTTGGATGAGGGTTTAGGGAAATATCCACTTCTGGGATTATCTAAAATTGATGGCCGCGGCAATCAACAATGGAAGATTGTGTTATGAATATAATGGATAATCCATACATTTTGTAACTCTCAATATTAATCCTCATTCACTTCCCCACTACCTTACTACCATTGGAATTCATATCTCACTACTATTTAGAATTCAATGTCTTATTTATTATTATAATGACTTTTCATTTACAATTTGTGCCTATAAATAGAGGCATTGTAATCTTGTATTCACTACTACAAAAAAGCTAATTCTACACTGCACATTGTACACGGTTTTTCTAATTTTATATAAAAACCGTGTGTCAAATATGAAATTTTGAAAGGCCAAAAAATATTGGGGAATTATACACGGACACTTAGTTATAAATCAGTGTATAATTGTTTGAGAGAGCTACACGGTTTATTAGGGATCAAAAATCCGTGTGGAAAAGATTGAGAGAGTTACACGGATATTATACTAAAATCCGTGTATGAATAGCTACACGGATATTTGATTAAATAACCGTGTAGAAATAGTAAGAGAGCTACACGGTTTTTAGTTACATGTCCGTGTAGAATAGTTAGAGAGCTACACGGTTTTTTTATCAAATATCCGTGTATAAAGGGTAATGCTACACGGATTGTTTAATAAATAACCGTGTATAACTTGTGAGAGAGCTACACGGATTGTTAAGTATAAATCCGTGTAGAAAAGACGTGTAGGGTTTTATGCAGTATAAAAGGGCCCCTTCTCTTCCAGAGACTTCTCCTTCCAGCGCCGTTTTGATCAAGTAATTAATACGCTCTCTCTGTATTGAACTGAGATCTGATTTCTGCAAATTAAAGACTAGCAGCTGAAATTTGTCATCTTTGAAGTTTTTATTTTCTCCTCTTTAACTTTCGAAGGTTAGTATATACATATTTTCCTTTTTCCTCTCTAATTTTCTGTTCATTAATTATTATTGCTTATTTAATTAGGTGTGTAATATATTCATGCATGCTTGATTTAATTATTAATTAGATAATGTAAATATATAATTAGTGTATTGTGGTCCAATAACCGACCTATAAATGCTTTTAGGTCCATGCCCGTTCAAAATTAATCCAATAGGGATTAATTTTGGACAGTCCCCGTTTTGGGACTGCTCTTTGAATATTGTGTCTCATTTAGGATGTGAACACATATTAGTGGGTTTTAATTAGTATTTGAGGAAAGTTTGACGGTATTTTCCCTTATTGCTCCTACGAGTATGTGGTTCGTACGCATACTTGGGGAGTTAAGGGGAAATGCTGCCGAATTTTTCTCAAATACTAATTAAAACTCGCTAATATGTGTTCACATATGGGACATAATATTCAAAGAGTGGGTTAGGATTGTAAACCGGCCCTTTGTAAGCCCAAAATTTGGTACAATTTATATGTTGACCATGCATGATTAATTGATCAAATCATTTTTATAATTTAATTTACAGATGGATCGAAGTTGGATGTATGAATTGCGACGTGACAGTGAAGAATATTTGGTTCGCGTTGATGAGTTTATAAAATTTGCTGAGAGGTATAGAGTGAAGAAAAAAGAAGAAGACATTTTGTGTCCTTATAGAGATTGTAAAAATATTTTAAGATTTGTGGACTCCAAAGAAATTAGAGGTCATTTAATTTGTCAGGGATTTAAGAAGACATATACATGTTGGATCATGCACGGTGAGAAATTTGGTGAAAGTAGTAGTACCAATAAAGATTTTAATCGTTGTGAATTGAATGATGAGAATGTAGAAATTTCTGATAATTTTGAACTTGATTGGAACGAGAATTATGAGGATGTCAAAATTTTTGATAATGTTGAACCCGGAAACGACGATGATGAGCTGGAGATGAATTCTGGTGAAAATGTAGAACACGAGTTTATTGAAAATATGGAGGAAATGTTTCGTGACGCGGAAGATGAAATTAGTGATAAAAATTATGATAAATTCCAAAATTTGTCTAATGATTCCAAAAAGCAGTTGTATCCCGGGTGTACCAAATTTACGAAACTGTCAGCTGTGTTGAAATTATTAAACTTAAAAGCAGACAATGGTTGGAGCGATAAGAGTTTCACGTCCTTATTACAACTTTTACGAGAAATGCTCCCAGATAACAACGAGTTACCCGGTACAATATAACAGGCGAAAAAATTGATATTTCCAATGGGGTTGAAGATCGAAAGAATACATGCATGTCCGAATGACTGTGTATTGTACCGTAACGAGTACGAGACCATTCATGTATGTCCTAAATGCGGTGTTTCACGGTATAAACGTAAGGACCAGGACAGTACTGATGATTGTAACGAGGACAAAAAGGGCCGGCCTCCGGCTAAGGTGTTGTGGTATTTGCCGATAATACCGAGATTCAAACGGTTGTTTGCGAATTCCAAAGATGCGAAATTATTGCGTTGGCATGAATAAGAGCGCAAAAAAGACGGTAAACTAAGGCACCCGGCCGATTCTCCTCAGTGGAGAAACATTGATAGACACTTCAAAGAATTTGGTTCCGAAATGAGAAACCTTAGGATTGTGGTGAGCACAGATGGAATGAGTCCGTTTGGAAGCTTGAGCAGTCGGCACAGTACTTGGCCAGTTCTTATATCCATCTATAATCTTCCTCCTTAGTTGTGCATGAAACGCAGATATATAATGATGTTATTACTAATCCAAGGACCCAGGCAACCCGGAAATGACATAGATGTGTATCTCGCACCATTAATTGAAGACCTCCAAAAATTGTGGCGTGATGGCGTCCCAGTCTGGGATACGTACAGCAAAGAGGTATTTCAAATGCGGGCCATGGTGTTTTGCACAGTAAATGATTTTCCCGCGTACGGGAATTTATCGGGTTACACTTCTAAAGGAGCAAAAGCGTGCCCTATCTGTGAAGATGACACGCAGGTGCTGAGGCTGAAAAATTGTCAGAAGAATGTTTTCATGGGGCATCGTAGGTTTCTTCCTGTTAATCACCCATACCGTAAGAAGAAGAGTGCATTCAACGGGAAAATTGAGCTTGGAGTGGCCCGTCGTTCATTAGACGGGAAGAGTGTCTTCAATCAGGTAAAAAACCTTGATGTTATTTTTTGAAAATGTGCCGAAACACCACTGAAGAATATTTGGAAAAAAAGGTCCATATATTGGGAGCTACCGTACTGGAAATTTTTAGAAGTGAGACATTGCATAGATGTCATGCATGTTGAAAAAAATGTTTGCGACAGTTTGATTGGTTTACTATTGAACATTAAGAGAAAGACTAAAGATGGTATTAAAGTTCGCAAAGACATGGTAGAAATGGGAATATGACCCGAGCTTGCGCCGCAGGAGAAAGGGAAGCGCACGTACCTACCCCCCGCACTGTGCACAATGTCGAAGAAAGAGAAAACAAGCTTTTGTGAATGCCTTCATAGTATTAAAGTCCTATCGGGGTATTCCTCGAATATTAAGAAGCTGGTGTCGAAGAAGGACCTGAAATTGCTTGGTCTGAAATCCCACGACTGTCATGTTTTACTGACACATATGATTCCTGTTGCAATTCGGGGAATTTTACCAAAGGAGGTTCGGGAAACTATTACGAAGTTCTGTACTTTCTTCAATGCAATCAATTCCAAAGTGATAGACCCTCTAAAATTGGACTCTTTGCAAAAGGAGGTCGTCGTTACTCTTTGCCAACTTGAGATGTATTTTCCGTCTTCTTTTTTCGATGTTATGGTTCACCTTGCTGTTCATCTTGTGAGAGAAATTCAGATCTGTGGTCCCGTGTTCCTGCGGTATATGTATCCATTCGAGAGATACATGGGCATCTTGAAAAAGTACGTGAGGAACCGACATCGGCCCGAAGGTAGCATTATAGAAGGATATTCCACAGAAGAGGTGATTGAGTTTGCACCAACTACATGGCCGGTGTGGATCCTATTGGCGTTCCGAAATCTCGATACGAGGGAAGGCTCCAAGGAGTCGGGACAATTGGGTTGAGAGCCGTAGTTGCTGATATAAATGATCTACAGAAGGCACATTTTATTGTACTACAGCACATGACAGATGTTGCTCCCTACATAGATGAGCACATGACAATCCTTCAACAACAGAACTACACGAGAAGTCAGAAGTGGCTTACTAACGAGCATAATCGTTCTTTTATAGGATAGCTGAAAGAAAGAGTGAAGTCACACCCCGTACCTGAAATTGTTCGACTGCTGGGCGAAGGACCCCAAATTGTTGTCAAAACATTCCAAGGATACGAAATTAACGGTTATACTTTTTACACTAAACGGCAAAGTGAGAAGAGCACAATGCAAAATAGTGGGGTGACGTTGGTGGCGACGTCTCAAGAATTCAGTAGATCTGGAGATGGCCGGGCTGTAATAGCATCAAGGTCATATTATGGCGTCATTGAAGAAATTTGGGAGCTCGTTTACAATCCTCGCCTGAGCATTCCCTTGTTTCGTGTCAATGGGTCGAAGACCGGGATGTTAAAGTTGATAACGACGGGTTCACACTCGTTGATTTTAACAAAGTTGGGTAGGTTGATGATCCGTTTATACTCGCCAAGCAATTGACCCAAGTCTTTTATGTCACTGACCAGAGTGATGATAGGTGGAGCGTCGTCCTATCCGGAAAAAGAAGGATTGTCGGGGTAGAAAATGTCGTCGATGAAGAAGAGTATGACCAGTTCGACGAAATACCACCATTTTGTGCCGACATGCAACCTGAGGTAGCAACAATTGAAGAAAACGATGAAGCAAACTACATGCGATCCGACCACAATGAAGGATTATGGGCCGAGAGTACTGTTGAAAATGAGAAAAAAAAGAGAAAAAGGAAAAAAAAAAGCCGGTGTGTAATATTTATTTTTTGTTTAAAATTTAAACTTGTAATATTTATTAGTATTAGATTTTAAATATTAGTAGGAATATTAAATATTAAGAATAAAATATTTGTAGTTCAAATATCAATAATTAGATTCCTCTATTTCAAATATTAGTTCATTTTTTTAATAATATTAAAAAAATTATAGTTCAAATATTAGTATTAGTTTTTATTATATTAGTGAATTCTTAAATAATGAAATAAAAAATAAAATATTAGTAGGAATATTAAATATTACGAATAAAATATTTGTAGTTGAAATATCAAATATTAGATTTCTCTAGTTCAAATGTTAGTTCATTTTTTATAATAATGGTACAAAATTTCTATTTCAAATATTAGTATTAGTTGTCAAAATATTAGTTAAGATATTATATAATAAAATAAAATATAAAATATTAGTATTAGTTTTTAATTACTAGTACAAATATTAAATGTCTATAGTTCAAATTTTAATTGTCTATAGTTCAAATATTAATAAAAATAAAAAAAACTGGGTATTAGTTAATATTAGTATAAGTTTTAAATATTAGATGTGATATACTATTTTAGTTAATTTATTATTAGTTTAAATAATATAAAAATAAAAAGAAACATAATTTAATATGTTTGAACTTTTTGTACACGGACTTTTAGTTAATAGTCCGTGTATAAATAGTCATTGTACACGGATTTAACTATAAAACCGTTTATAAAGGGGCAGAGAGCTACACGGACTATTAACTAAAAGTCCGTGTACAAAGGGGAATTGTCACTAGTGGAAAAACAGGAATCAAGATCGGCCTATCTGGATCGGCTATCTGAAACAACCGATACAAATACCTATCTGGAACGGTTTTCTTAACAAAACCGATTCAAAAAACTAATCATATCGGGTTTTTTTGTCAACCGATCTTAATATTTCAACTATCAGGATCGGTTTCTAGAAAAAACCGATCCTGATAGTATCAGGATCGGTTCTTGTGTACAACCGATGTTGATAGTTCGTATATTATGATCGGTTGACAATAAAAAATCGATCCTGATACTATCAGGATCGGTTCTTGTGTACAACCGATCTTGATACTATCAGGATCGGTTTTATATAGTCAACTGATCTTGATATATGACTATCAGGATCGGTTGTTAGTAAAAAACCGATCCTGATAGTACCTATTAATGCTTAATTCAGTCCTATTCTGGACAGATCCTTTGGGTGTCTTTCTTCCTCTGGCCTCGCCTCCATTAATTAGCGCAGCAGCTATCTCGCAGGTCTTTAATTCAGCCGTCGACTCTCCCTTGTTTTCTCAGGTTCATTAATTGATCATCTCTTTTATATCTAGTTTGCTAGCTATTAAATGGAGAACCATTAATTTATATAGGCTCAAAATATAAACCCTAGATCTATGACTATATAAAATATGAACCCTAAATCTCTCTTTTCAGTTTTATACCTTTATTTCAAGTTTTTCTTTGTATGTGGAGATTTGCACATTCATGCTATATATGTGCTTTTGAGACCCATATTCTACAATTTTATTTAATACATCTTTTAGTTCTAGGATATATAACACACACACACACACACACACACATATATATATATATATATATATATATATATATATAGAGTAGGGCTATTGTACTTCGCGAAGTAAAACTTCGTTTTACTTCACGCTCATACACCCATTTTCAAAATCCAAATCATCGATCCGACCGTTCAAGTTGTTCTCCATATTGAAATGTGCTTGGAGACCAAATTTTACATTTTTTGGAATTTTTTTACTATTTATTAAGCCACTTTGAAATTCGCTGATCCATTGTGAATAGTAAAAAACAGTAAAAAATTCTGGACCAATGGATCAGCGACTTTCAAAGTGGCTTAATAAATAGTAAAAAAATTCCAAAAAATGTAAAATTTGGTCTCCAAGCACATTTCAATATGGAGAACAACTTGAACGGTCAGATCGACGATTTGAATTTTGGAAATGGGTGTATGAGCGTGAAGTAAAATATTGGTTTTACTTCATGAAGCACAATAGCAAAATTCTATATATATATATATATATATATATATATATATATATATATATATGAGTAGAACTAGGGTGCTCTTAAGCTCACCAAGCCCTTCCGTGAGCACGACTCTAAAACCTATCGAATTGACTTCAAACGACATTTTCAAACCGTTAGATGTTCAATCTATATTAAAATGTGCTTGGAGACCAAATTTTACATTTTTTGAAATTTTTTTACTATTTATTAAGATGGTTTGAAAATCGCTGTTTTCCAATGGTGCAGAAATTTAATAAAAACAGCGATTTTCAAACCATCTTAATAAATAGTAAAAAAATTCCAAAAAATGTAAAATTTGGTCTCCAAGTACATTTTAATATAGATTGAACATCTAACGGTTTGAAAATGTTATTTGAAGTCGATTCGATAGGTTTTAGAGTTGCGCTCACGAAGGGCTTGGTGAGCTTAGGAGCACCCTAGTTCTACTCTATATATATATATATATATATATATATATGCATGTTATATATATACATCTATATCTTAATTAGGTTCCGATTGTTTAATTTTGTAGATTGGCTATATTGAGAGATTTGGTGCAACGATCATCATCTCACTTGATCCGGGATCCAAAAAATAAAGTTGTAAGTACAACATAAAACTCATGTTTAATTAGTGTTGCTTCTATGGTGGTTAATTATATGGATCCAACAAAGACATGCATAAATGAATATATGGTGCTTATTTTGCCATAAACACAACTAAATAGCTAATAAATAGATCAAAAATCCCATAAATGTAAAATTTAGGTCCATTTTGTTTGTTTTTATGTCATATGTATTTTCTTTCTCTATTTTGTAGATATATAATTGACATTAATTATATATAGCTCCTTATTTTCTTTCTCTTTTTTATGTCATCTTAATTTTGTAGATTGGCAATTATTGAGAGATTTGGTGCGCAGTAATCTTCATCTCACTCGGTACGACATCCAAAAAAAATTGTAAGTACAACATAAAACTCATTTTTACTTAGTTTTGTGCATGAATATGTATTTTGAATTGCTAGCTAGATTAAATGTATTTATATTAGGTATTTAGTTAGAGTATTGTCTTATAAGCCACAACTGATCTTGATTAAATGCCTTTAGGTCTTGATACCCGAGAAGGGGCCGGTGGCAGTGAAGGATAAAAGAGAGAGAAAGAGAAGAAGAAAAGAGAAGAGAAGAGGGAGAAGAGAGAGATTTGCTTGAGAGAAAGAGAAAAGGAGAGAAAGAGAAGAAGAAAGGAGAGAGAGAAATAAAGAAAGAGAGAGAGGAACGGGATAATAAAGAGGAGAGAGAGACGACAGTTTTTGAAAAAAAACTGAAGAGGCGCGACTGAAAACCGCTGCGGCTAGGGCAATAGATTTTCAAATTCACGCGTGTGGACGTAGTAAGAGGCTGTGCGGGCACACTGCGCTCGGCCTCAATCTCCAGACTTCACATTTTTCCTATCTATGTCTGTGCGGACGCACTCAAGTCATTTTGCCCTGTTTCTTGTCCTGAAAATCTTGCAAAGTCAGTGAATTGAAAATTTTGTAAAATTAAAACTAAACTAAGAAAATAAAGTGCAGAATTTAAAGAAAAACAATAAAAACTTGGGTTGCCTCCAAAGAAGCGCTCAATTTTACATCGTGAGCTCGACTCAATTTACGCTTATTGTGGAGTGTGTGGGTGGCTAGGCGAACGCCTTCCTTCTCACCTATTGGATCATCATGGTTGAAATGTTTAAGTCGTTGTCTATTCACCTTAAAGGCACCGGTTCGATCGCCCCAAATCTCAATCGCTCCATAGTTGAACACCTTCCAAGTTTGGTATAGGCCATTCCATCTTGATTTCAATTTTTTGGAACAGAGTCGGAGTCGTGAGTTGAACAATAGAACCATATCTCCTTCTTGAAAGTCTCGCCTTACGATGTGTTTGTCGTGCCATCTTTGTCTTTTCTTTGTATAGCTTAGCATTGTCATATGCATTGAGGCGTAACTCATCCAACTCATGTAGGTCGAGAACTCGTTTTTCATCGGCAGTTTTCATGTCAAAATTTAACGCTCGAATCGCCCAATAGGCTTTGTGCTCAAGTTCAATTGGCAAATGACACAGTTTTCCATACACAAATTTAAAGGGGGTCATACCTATTGGTGTTTTGTAGGCGGTGCGATATGCCCAAAGCGCTTCATCAAGTTTTAGGGACCAATCCTTTCTCGATGTGTTGACTACCTTTTGTAGGATGCTCTTAATTTCCCGGTTTGAAACTTCCACTTGCCCGCTTGTTTGAGGATGGTATGGTGTGGCTACCTTGTGCTTGACTCCGTATTTGAGTAGAAGATTGTTGAATTGGCGATTGATGAAATGAGAGCCACCATCGCTAATCACCACTCGGGGTACTCCAAACCTAGGAAAAATAATTTTCTATGGCTTCGACCCATTTAGAAACATAATCCACCGCTACAAGGATGTACTTGTTATTGCATGAACTCGGGAAGGGACTCATGAAATCAATCCCCCACACATCAAACAATTTTACCTCTAGAATCCCGTTGAGGGGCATCTCATGTCTCCTTGATATGTTACCGGTTCGTTGACATTTTTCACACCGAAGCACATATTCATTTGCATCTTTGAAAAGCGTGGGACAATGAAATCTGGCTTGGAGGACTTTTGCTGCAGTTTTGTTGGTTGAAGCGTGCCCTCTATAGGCGGATGAGTGACAACAATGGAGAATTTGCTTGACTCCTCTTGTGGCACACAATGCCTATGTACCCCATCTACCCCCAATTTAAACAACAATTGTTCATCCCAAAAATAATGTTTAGAATCTGAAAAAAATTTCTTTCGTTGTTGATAAGTTAGATCGGGGGTACTAAGCCATATGCAAGATAATTAATGAAATATGCATACCATGGTGCTTCATTGTTGTATACCGCATTAAGTACCGCATAGAGTTGTTCGTCGATGAAGGAATCATCAATGGGCAAGTCATTCTCTTTCAATTTGTTGGTAATGCACGATAGGTGGTCGGCCACGAAATTTTCGGTTCCCTTCTTATCCTTGATCTCTAAATCGAATTCTTGAAGAAGGAGAATCCACCGAATTAGGCGAGGCTTCGCATCCTTTTTGTTGAGAAGGTATCGGATTGCGGCATGATCGGTGTACACAACCACCTTGGATCCCCAAATATGATCAAAATTTATTGATGGCAAAAACTACTGCTAGGAACTCCTTTTCGGTTGTGGTGTAGTTTAATTGTGCTTCGTCCAACACCTTACTTGCATAATAGATCACGTGCGGTTTGTTCTCGACCCGTTGCCCCAATACGGCTCCTACGGCATAGTCACTTGCATCGCACATGATTTCAAAAGGGGCATCCCTATCCGGAGGTCGGAGGATCGGTGCTGAAATTAGTGCCTTCTTGATCCTGCAAAAAGCATTAATGCAAGGTTCATCAAATTTAAAATCTGCATCTTTCATTGTCAAGTTAGCAAGTGGTTTGCAGATTTTTGAAAAGTCTTTGATAAAGCGTCAATAGAACCCCGCATGACCCAGAAAACTTCACACATCTTTTACGCATGTTGGATATGGCAACTTCTCTATCACCTCCACCCTAGCTTTATCGACTTCCAACCCTTTCGAGGACACCACATGGCCTAGAACGACTCCTTGTTGCACGATGAAATGACACTTCTCCCAATTTAGAACTAAATTGACCTGCTCACAACGTTCTAAAACTTTGATCAAATTAGATAAGCAATTATCAAATGAACTACCAAAAACAGAAAAATCATCCATGAAAAATTCCATGGAATTTTCTAACAAGTTGGAGAAAATAGCCATCATTGTTCTTTGAAATGTGGCTGGAGTGTTACACAAACCAAACGGCATCCTACGGTAAGCAAATGTACCATAGGAACAAGTGAATGTTGTCTTTTCTTGGTCATCCGGGTGAATTGGAATTTGAAAGAAACCACTGTACCCATCTAAGTAGCAAAAATGTGAGTGACTTGCAAGTCTTTCAAGCATTTGGTCAACAAAAGGTAGGGGAAAGTGATCATTCCTTGTTGCGTTGTTTAGCTTGCGGTAGTCAATGCACATTCGCCAACCTGTGACCACCCTTGTTGATATCATCTTGTAGCCTTCACCCTTCACCACCGTGGTACCACCTTTCTTGGGCACAACATGAACCGGACTTACCCATTTTGAATTAGAGATTGGGTAGATGATGCCAGCATCTAGGAGTTTGATGATCTCCTTCTTCACAACTTCTTTGAGGTTTGGATTGAGTCTTCTTTGAGATTCGATAGAAGGTTTGTGATTGTCCTCCATTAGAATTCTGTGCATGCAAAAAGATGGACTAATTCCGGTTAGATCATTAATTGTATAACCGATGGCTTTTCTATGTAACCTAAGTTCATGTAGAAGCTTTTCGATTTGATCCTTGTTGAGCTCAGAATTGACTATCACCGGATATGTGTTGTCTGATCCTAGATACTCATAGCGGAGAGTGGGTGGTAATGGTTTGAGTTCGACCTTCGGTGGGGTGAAATCAGCCAAAGAATCGCCAAGTTGGGCTGAAAAGGCCTGCGTGCAGATGCACTTCGAGGCTGTGCGGGCACAGTCAGCTTGGAATTCTAGAAATTTGTCATCTCCAGGCTGAGTGCGGACGCACTGAGAGGCTGTGCGAACGCATGCAGCTCGGACTTCTGAGTCTGATTCATCGTCAGGGTGAGTGCGGATGCACTCCTGGTCCGTGCGGACGCACTTAGGGTCAATTTTGCCGATTTGATCATTTTCGAGGCTAGTTTCTTCCAGGAATTGGTCGAGTTATTCATTAGCCATGTCTTTCTCTAGATGAGCAGCTATGATTGAGTCTAAAACATCAACTCTGCATATAGATCATTAGAGGGAAATTTAATGGCATCAAACATATGAAAATCTACATTTTCACCACCTATGCCAAAGGATATCTTTCCCTCTTTAACATTGATGTTCGCCTCTACTATTATAAGGAAATCACACCCCAGCAAGAGAGGGGTATGAGTGTCCTCTTCCATTTCAACAACCACAAAATCCACAGGAACAAATAACTCACCGATTTGGACTATGACATCTTCCACAATTCCCTCGGGACACCTTACCGATTTATCGACCAATTGTAAGGACATTCTTGTTGTTGTCAATTCTACAAGGTTTAACTTTGGTACACAGATTTTGGCATGAGACTAACACTTGCTCCTAAATCACATAGACACCTACCGAATTTAGTATCACCTATCTTACATGGGATAACAAGCTCCCGGGGTCCTTAAGTTTTGGAGGTAGCTTGTTTGAGAAGAGAGCGCTACACTCCTCATTTAGGGACACCGTGCCCACTTCCTCAAATGTTCTTTTGTTGGATAAAATTTCTTTTAAAAACTTTGCGTAGGTGGGCATTTGAGTAATTGCTTCAGTAAAGTTCAGTTTCTTAAGGTGATCTACAAATTTAGCAAATTGTTAGTCTAGTTTATTCTTCACTAACATTTGAGAAAATGGTACAAACCTGTGTGGAGGAATTACCCGTTTTTGGTTGCTTGTCCGATGTCGGTTCTTCCGCATTTGTGGGGCGTCCGCATTCGGAGGAGTTGGCTCGTTTTGTGTCTCCTTTTGAGGCTGCTGCTGCTTTTCTTCTTCCGGCATCATGGGACCTTCATATTCCTTACCATTCCTCAAGGTTACGGCATTTACATGCTCTCTTGGATTGATGTCGGGTTTGCCCGGAAGCATTCCTTGTTGGCGAGAGGATGAGGATGCTTGTTGCACCATCTGTGTTTCTAGTATCTTGGTTTGGGTTGCTAGAAATTCTACATTGTTGTTCAAATTCCGTAAAGAATCTAAAAATTCGGTGTTGGTTGTCCTTTGGTTGTTCATGAACTCGGTTTGAGAGTATACCAGACCTTCCATCATTTTTTCTAATTTGGTTATTTGAGAGGGTCCTTGGTTTTGATTCGAATGATTTTGGTATTGGTTCCCACTACCCTGGTATTGGTTTGTGTTATCATTATCGGTCTTCCACCTAAAGTTTGGATGGTTCCACCTTGAATTAGGGTTGTAGGTGTTCGAATTAAAATTCTCATTTTGCTTACCTTTGTTATAAATCGGATCGTATCTTTTGTCACCTTGGTTGTAGAACATGCTATTGACTTGCTCAACTTGTTCCTCACCTTCCAAGAGAGTTTGGCAATCAGCGGTAGCATGACCCGATTCACCACAAATGTCGCATGGAGCTTTCTTGGTTGCTGATTTTACCTGTTGCATTTGCGTGATTTGGTGTTGCATGGCTTCCATCTTGGCATGTAGGGCGGTGACCTCATCGACCTTCATAACTCCAGGGGTTGCGCTAGCTCGACCACTTCTCTCTGTTGTTCATTCTCATTGGTTTATTGCCATGTCTTCGATCATCAACATCGCTTGTTCGGGATCCATCTTTGACATGTTTCCACCTACAACAGAATTTAAGTGAGTTTTTGTGGCAATAGTACAACTACCAAAGACAAACTGAAACAACAACCACATATCTAAGCCATGGTTAGGGCATAAGCATTGGAGCTCCGCCTATCTATCCCATGCTTCGGTTAGAGACTCCCCTCGGCTTGTCTAAATGCGGTGATCTTGGTCCTAAAGTGTTGTGTTTTGGATGAAGGAAAATATTTTCCTAAGAATAATTTTTCCATGTCATCCCAAGTTCTAATGTTTTGTCAGTTCACAGTTCTAAACCAAGACCTAGCATTATCCCTAAGGGAGAGGTGAAAACATTTCAGTTTGAGGTTATCTAATTCGTTCCCTTCGGATGCAAATGTCCCACAATGTTCCTCAAAAACTGCTAAGTGTGTATGGGGATAAAATCTTCATTTAAAGCCCCCTCAAATTGATTTTGCCCTAGCAAATGAATAAGAGAAGGTTTAAGATTAGGAATATCTCCCCCTTGTGGTATGAAACCGAAGTGGTGTTGACGACCTCCGTTGTTGTTATTGTTGTTGTTGTTGCGGTTGTTGTTGTGGTTGCGAGGTGGGGTTTGGTCACATCCGTCATTGTTACGATGGCTCCCATGTTCCGAGGCTTTGTCTTCATCATCAAAGCCCTCCACGATTGGTTCTTCCCTGTCCATATCGAATAGAGGATTCAATTGAGAGGAAGATGTTTGGTGTGCGCTTTTACTCTTCTTGCTCCTTGTTTCTACTGGCATGTAGTGCTCAAAAAGAGGACAAGGGTGAGTTTTTGAACAAAAATTAAAGAAACACAAAAAATCTGAAATAAATTTCTAAAGCACTAGAATTTATCCGTTATCCCTGGCAACGGCGCCAAAAAGCTTGTTGAATATTTTAGGTATAGGGTATTACACTGATTTTTATACTCTTTGAACTTTTAAATTTATAAACCTAATACTCAAAGACTGGTCGATTGCAAGCGCACAACCTATCAATTGTAGTATGGAGGTATCGATCCAAGGGATATCGGAAAATACTAATTTTAAACTCTATTAATTTATTTCAGAATATTTAAAGAAAGTAAAGGTTGAGTTGGGGGGGTTTTGTTCTAATTTCCTAATTGTTGGGTTCAATACCCAAAAAAGAGAGATTGTAACAATTATACTAAAACTAAAAATTAAAAGAGAGTTTTGGTTGTTTTTCAAGGTTTGGAAGTCTAGGGGCATTCGGTCTACAATCCCTTCTTAATTCTATCTACTCGGTTTGTTTGAATTCATGTTTGATTTTGACGAGGTTTCTAACCTAAGATGTTAAAAAGGGTCACTTTCGTGAATTAATAACGTGCCTAGATAGTTCGAACTTCACGGTTAGGTCCTTCACCCTAGCTATCTAGACCCATTCAGCTCTTGTTAGCATATTTCAACTAATTATTGATACAAGTATTGGTGCGGTGGGTTAATGTTCCTCTGATTTTAGGGCTGTCACCATCCTAAAGGGATATTTAACAATCGCGTGCACACAAAATACATATCAATATTTAATCTAATCTAGGGTTCCTAATTAGGGATTTTACTTCACGATTAAGTCATTCATCAAACCCTAACCCTAATTTCTGTAGTTCCGATTTGGACTCAAATTGGTCATTCTAATCCAAATCGTAAGGCATTTGTGTTCACAATTTGGTACTATCTGTCACACCCCGAGACAACGCGCCACGTATTTATACGCAAGGCGTGTGCACATCACATACATTATCAATAATAAATACTCATTCAATATTTTAAAAGCAAACGAAGTCTTCTAACACCACAAATAGTTCAAGTACATAACACATATTCAACATGAGATCAAGACAAACATGGCAAACAAACCGACAATTGCCATGTTAGTCAATGTATCCACTTTCAAAGAGAGAAATTAAAGTTTAACTAAAAGAAAATAAAAAGATACTTGAGCCGTCTGCTCATTGACTTCCTGATCCGCATTCCTTCTATTCGTGCTCCTCGTCGGCTTCATTATTTCCTGGAACCCACATAAAAGTGGAACGGGTGAGAGATCGAACAGTCTCTCAGTACGGGATTTAGTTCCAGTCCCGGAGTTTGTCAAATTGACTTATTAACACAAATATGATATTGTATCCTCACATGAAATCTTACTAATGCATATTTAAATCACACATGCACACACACACACACACACACACACACACACACACACACTTCTTTAGTTATCTTTCAGGTTTTCCGTTAATCCGTTTATTTGCCAATCCAATGGGAAATCCATCCAACATTGGAAGACCGCCAACCCGCTGGGAAATCCAACCAACAACGAGAGGCTTTCTCACTAGACGGGGAATCCACCCTACGCTAGATATTGGCTGTCGCACTAGACGGGGAATCCACCCTACGCTAGATCTTGACCCGTGACGGGAAATCCAACCAACGCCACGTTAACGAGAGGCCTAGTCGAACCAGACCCAATGTATACATTCCAACGTACGTTCAACACACGTTGGCCCCTTTCCTTTAACTTATCCGTTACCTTCCATGTTCATTTCATTTAACACTACACAATGTTATGCTCAACACATCCTACTTACAAGTCTCATGATCGATATGAATAATCCTATTGTATTTCTAAACAAGCCAAAGGGATCGTTCGATTCAACATGCACAATTTCAAAACTAAATAAATGCAAACAAAATGATAAGTAACAATTTGACAATGTCCAGGAAATCCGTACCTGTTGTCGTGGGATAGTTCACTCCTGCCGCTACTGTACTTCTTACTTCGAAACTCGGACCTAGACCATGTAACACGGTTTCTGAATTAATATTTATACATATTTTTATTTAGACAAGTATGTTGTTGAACCAACTTTTATTAAGTATAAAAATCCGAATATCATTCAAAAGATTTAAACAGAATTATAATTAGATAAATATAATGGAAATCATTTTTCACTAGAAACATGATTAAATTATTGATAGGTTTATATAGCATACTTTTTGTAATAAAAATAACTCTAGGGTTATCGGTGAATAATTCCTTAGGGTTATCGGTGAAAAATTGCCATCAAATAAAATAGTATATGGAACTCTAGAATTTTGACATACTTCGGTAAAGTTTCAGAAAATATGAATAGCTATAAGATCTTAAACAAAATAATTACTAGATTATATTATACGATATAAACCTACCAATTCGTTTCGGATAGTTGAATACATAAGAATTTAATTCTTTAATCAATTTAAAACAAATTTCTTACAATCCATAACCTCCCGGAAAAACAAATTATATCACACAACCTTTCATTAATCTTTTCAGAAAACAGAAAATTCACCTTCATGACAGAAATTAAACAATAAATTCAAAAGTTTTCTCACGACTCTAGATTATATTATTATACAGGAAGATTTCAAAATAAATTAAATCTATATATATAAAAAATATTACTTCGATTCTTTTAATTGCGACATAATTTTTCAGAAATTTTTCCATCGAAAGTCGAAATAACCAATATACATATAAATTCAGAAACTTAATCAAATAAATAAATATAAAAACTTATTTAAATCTAGGGATGATATCAAATAATAAATATAAGGGATTGTTTAATCTACTTGCTACACAATAATTGAACATAATATTAGAATACCTAGTTTTCACGGTTTGAGTCTTTGATGAGAGTAATCAAGAAAAGAGGAAATAATAATTAAAGGAGTATAATGGGAGATATGAAGGAAAGAGGAATTAATTAACTAGTCTAACCTTTTGCTTTGGACTTATGTGAGGAAAGCGGAGAGAGAGACATACAGACTAGGGTTTTTAATTATATATACAAAGAGAAACGGTTTTTAATTTGCATACGGTTTCAGAGAGGCGGCAATTGCTGATTGGTTATTTTTGGAAGTTGTGATATTTAATTTAGGATAACTGCTATATTACCCGTGGCTATTGAATCAATTGGTTAAATTGGGCTTCATTTCTAGTTACCCGGACTAATAATTTCATAATATGAATTGGAGCATGTGGGCTTTCTATTAACGGTATTTCTATTTAGTTAAGTTGTTCAATTCGACCTATTTAAATACGAACAGAAGAAAAATAAAATAAAATAGAAGGATAAAAATTATAAAAATTATTTATGTCGTACCTTAATTTAGTGTTTTAATTTATGTGGCGTTACACTATCGTAATGATCCTAATCTACTTCTGGTTTCTTAGACCTAAGCGGGATACTTTTGTGATCCTAAGCTACTTTGAGTCTATTAAACCTAAGCGGGATAATGCAATTCAAGTACTAAATCATGCATTATCACAAAGAATAAATCACAGAAATTAACATCAAATCAAACAATCATAATAAAAACTAAGATCCGAGTAAGACAAAATTAAACAAGTTCATGCTTAAACCTAAACCCTAGAGAGGAAGACTAGCCTCTCATGGAGATGCAAGAATTCATCGAAAGATTAATACAAAACATGGCTAAACCAAAGAGAAATTAAATAGAGAAATATTTTACACCCTTCTCTAGATGAAGAACCTTCATCTTGCCTGCGATTGCTGAGAACTTCCCTTCCTCTTCCTTGATTTGCTTCCAAGAGATGAGAAATTTTGCTAATATGGATGGTAAAGAGGATTGTAAGTGGATGATCTTGGAAGAGAAAGTTTTAGCCCTTTTATAGGAGAAGTACTGCTTAATCTGGAGCAAATGGACGTGGGGAGTCATTAGATACTTGCCCCACAAGTTTCCCCACGTCCCCACTTTCCATATTTCACTCCTGGGTCGTTTTTAGAAGCGCCGGAAATAGAAAACTCAATTTTTAGGCTGAATGCGACCAGAGTGCGACCGCAGTGCGTCCGCACGGGGCTTGGTCAGTTCAATTTCTGCTTCTACGGCATGAGTGCGTCCGCACTCTTGGTCCGTGCGGCCGCATTTGGAGTTGTGTTGCGCTCTAAATTTTCTCTAAGTCCTGGGTGCGTCCGCACTGCGCTTGCTCTGGAGTGTGCTAAGTATGGAGTGCGGCCGCATCATGGGTCTGTGCGTCCGCACTAGTCCATCGCTGATCTCTTCAAATTCGGCTAAGTATTGACTGTGTCCACACTTGGGTCTAGTGCGTCCGCATTAGGCTCGGACTTTTTCTTTTGGCATTTCTGAGGTCTTCAGATTTGGCTAAGTATTGAGTGCGACCGCATCAGTGCCCAGTGCGTCCACATTCATGGTCATTTTTTCTCTTTTTGCTTCATTTTCTGCAATTGAAAGCAAACAAACGCAGTAACTTGATTCTAGGTGTATTCTATCTTTTTTGTATGAAAATACAAGATATTTGGTATTATTTTGCGATAGAAATCGGATCGAATATGTATATATTTTAGACCTATTAGCCAACGAGGGTTTCAAGGAAGAGGATTGTTGTGTATGTTAGGTATCGAAATATAGGGCAATTTTAATACACTTTTAACTTTTAAAATTTATAAACCTTCGTATACAATAAAAAGGTTAGTTGCAAGCGCAGCGCACAACCTATCGATTGTAGTATGTAGGTGTCGATCCAAAGGGAAGTTGGGAAACACTAATTTTTATTAAAGTAAACTACCTTTAAAACTAAATAATAAAAGTAAAAGGGGGGTTTTTGTGTAATTTCGTTTTTAATGAAAATTAAAAGTTTGTAACAAAGCGATTAAAATTCAGATGTGATTCAAATTGGAGAAGTCTAAGGGCTTTTGGCTTACAATTCCTTGGTTAATTTCTCATTTGTTTGGTCTCTAAATTCATGTTTGCTTTGATGGAGTTTCTACCCTTATGATGTGCCTAGATAATTTGGATTTCACGATTAAGTACTTCACCCTAACTACCTAGATTTAAGCGCATGTTAGCCTATTTCAATCAAGTATTGATACAAATATTTTGGTGCGATGAGTTAACGTTCCTCTAGTTTTAGGGTTGTCACGATCCTAATAGGGATATTTAACATTACATGCACACAAAATAATATATCAATGTCTAATCTAATCTAGGGTTCCCAATTAGGTTTTAGGCTTCACAACTAAGTCCTTCACCCTAACCTAACCATTAATTCATGTGGTTCCGGATAAAGATTAGAATGGTGTGTTGCTAATTAATCTTAAACCCTAAAATAATTCAAGCACATAGTAAGGTACCGTCAAGCAATTGATCCTTAGCAATTCAAGTTGTAAAACCTAAACGGGATACTATCAATCAAGTACACAGATTATACAATTAGCGAGAACTTATCAATCAACAAGAATAAATCATGCAAGCAAACACTACTACAAAAATGGTAATTCTACACTGCACATTGTACACGGTTTTTCCTATCTTATATAAAAACCGTGTACCAAATATGATTTTTTGAAAGCCCAAAAAATCTGCGAGAATTATACACGGACATTTAGTTAAGAATCAGTGTAGAATTGTTTGAGAGAGCTACACGGTTTATTAGGGATAAAAAATTCATGTGCAAAGAAGACCGTGTGGAAAAAATTGAGAGAGCTACATGGATTTTTGTTAAATATCCGTGTAGGAATATATACATGGATTTTTGATAATATATCCGTATAGAAATGGTAGAAATGTACACGGATTTTATTATAAATAGCCGTGTATGATTATTTGGAGAGCTACACGGATTAATAAGTATAAATCCGTGTATAAAAGGCTGTGTAAGGTTTTAATTAGTATAAAAGGCCTTCTCCTTCCAGCGCCGTTTTGATCAAGTATTTTATACTGTCTCTCTCTCGCTCTTTCTGTATTGAATGTTGATCTGATTTTTGCAAAGGCTAGCAACTGAGATCAGAGATCTTTGAAGTTTTTATTTTCTCCTCTCTATCTTTCTAAGGTTAGTATATATATATATATATATATATATATATATATATATATATATATATATATATATATATATATATATATTTCTTTTCTTCCTCTAATTTTCTGTTACTTATTATTGCTTATTTAGGTCATGTGTAATTCATGCATGCTTGATTTCTTAAGATAATGCAAAAACGGCGGAAAGTTCGGCTGAGCGGGAGCCAAGCGTAGGGGCAGTCACACAAAAGCGGGGGGAAGTCGGCTGAGTGGGGAGCCCAAGCGCGGGGGCTGCCACATTTGGAAAAAATTTGAAATTTGGAAAAAAATTGAATTTAAAGGAGAATTTTTATTCTCTATTATGCATGCATGCACATATATGTTGATAAAATGTATTTTTTATTGGAGATGCAATATGTTGGAGACCTTTAACAAAGAGGGATCATGTCATGGATCACATGGGCACTCTCCTTTTTCATATGTTGGATCTAATACAACTAGTTTGTATGAAATTTTGGTCCAAACTAGATCATAGCCCAACGTTTTGGCAACATGAGCCCAACTTAGCGAAAATTGGGCCAAACCTCCATCACATGGTTACTAAGTGGTAAGGACATAACTTGATCTACAAACATTGTATTGGATCTTGAAGAGTATATGTTATATGGATCACATGGGATTGTATATGTACAAAAGACAATGTCTATATATGTTCATGCTTTTATGCTTTTATGCTTTTTTTTGTTATATATGTTGATGCTTTCATGCTTTTATGTTTTTTTGTTATATATGTTGATATTAGAATTTTATGCTTTTATGGTTTCGGTTAGAATTTTGTAATGATAAATATGGATTTGTATAATTTTGTATAATTTTGTAATGCTAAATATGAATTTGTATAATTTTGTATAATTTCATGTACATGAATTTTAAATTGCTATCTGAAAAATTTAAATACTGGCTAGCAAAACAGGAGGCTAGCCAAAAAAAAAAAAATTATAAGACAATCCTACACGGATATTTAACAAAAATCCGTGTAAGAAGAGTAATTTCAAAAATAATCGTGCACGAATACAAAAAAAAAAAATTTAGTTAATTCTATACGGATATTTAACTAAAGTCCATGTATGATAGTTCAAAAAGCTACACGGATATTTAGTTAAAAATCCGTGTAGAAAGAGGAGAGCTACACGGATATTTAGTTAAATGTCCGTGTAGAAAGAGGAGAGCTACACGGATATTTAGTTAAATGTCCGTGTATAAAAAGAATTGTACACGGTTGTTTAGGTAATATCCGTGTAGCTCGGTAACATGGAGCGACACAGGCAGGTCTTTGGACACGGCTGTTTATAAAGCAATCCGTGTAGAAATCGTTATAATTGCACACGGGCAAATGTCCGTATGTAGTTATTGACCTATTCGTACACCCTCGATTTAAACACGGTAGGAAATCCGTGTAGCTCTTCCATTTATGTCTGTGTGTAATCTTTTTTTTTGTAGTAGTGAAAACAATCATCATAAAGAGATAATCAAACAAACTAGAAATTAACGCAAGTTCATGTTTAACGCCTAAGCCCCTAGAGAGAAAATCTAGCCTCTCATGGGTGCTTTAGCATCCACAAGAAAATACAAAATAAACATGGTAAAAATTGAGAAAATACGTAAGAGAAAAGAATATAACCAATCTCCAAGTTTCTGCCCAATTTCTTCCCTTGTCGCTCAAGCAAAACCTCGATTTCTTCCTTCTCTTCCTTCGAAATTCGCAACTTTGATCACCGTTGGAAAGTGGAGTAGAATGACTTCAATTTAGCAATGATGAGCAGTGATCATTTCTCCTATGATCTCCTTAACCTTATATAGCTTTTTCTAAACTTAGAGATCAAGTCGTTTTATTTTCGGCGCCCACTAAGCCCACTAACTTAGTCATTTTCTGAACTTGGGGATCAAGTTGTTATATTTTCAGCACCCACTAAGCCTACTAAGTAGAGGTGCTACTTTTATCCGATTACCCGGATCCGATCTGGAATCGAACCGGAACCAACCCGGAACTGACCCGGATCCGGTTAATTTGGGTAGGGTATGGTTTAAAAAATATAACCAGTTAAATTATGGGTACGGTTACAAAAATAATAATTTAACATCCGATCCGGATCCGAACCAGAACCGATATTGTAATGGATAGGATATGGGTTTGATTTAGTTATCCGACCCATAACCGAACCCGACCCGATACCCATATAAATACCTGATAAAACATATATGAATAACTATGAAAATACAATTTTACATATAATCAAATCAACAAATGTCACGCCAGTAATCACATTTTGCATATTAATTTTTTGAATAAAATTTATTGCTTTGAATATATCATTCAATATCTGCCTTATATATCATCCTCATTATCATAAAAATTTATTGCTCTCATTGATATGCCATTCGCAATAAATCTCATTGAAATCAAATATTTGTCAAAAATTTAATTCTCTATTCAAACAAATTAGTATTAATATTCCATTCATGGATTTTTTGAATCATAGAAAAGGAAATCACCATCTCCAATATTTTACTTTCTAAAAATTATATCTATTCTTCAATATTTTGATTTTCAAAAGTTATTTATCTCAAGCCTCCTGAATTCAAAAGCTATTAACAAAAAATAAAAAACTTTCAAATACTTTTTGTTACACCATGAGTACTCCAAACAATCAACAATCAAATTCTGAAAATACTACCCAAGTTTCACAAAATATTATTGAAGGCACTTAATGAGAAAAAAAGAAAAACATCTGTAATATGAGAGTTGTGACATATACCCGCTCCGGATCCGGAACCGCCCCATATCCGAACCGGACCCGATAATCCACAAACAAGTTATGGGTATCTATCTACCCGGAACCGAAAGACTGGACCCGAAATATCTACGGATAGATAGGTATCCGGATCCGGACCCGACCCGATTTGAAACAAATAAGTGTATGGATCGAAATTTGGACCCGAACACTTTTAGGGTACGGGTCCAAATATAATAGTATCCGGACCCGACCCGACCCGATAGCACCTCTACTACTAACTTCTATATTTCCAATTCTATGATTCTGAACTTGGAGACCAAGTTATTCTAATTTTGGCGCCCACTAACTTTCCATATTTAGCAGCTTTTCAGGCTGGTGCGGCCATTGGTGTGGCTGTACAAAATTCTACATTCCGAATTTGGATTTGTTTCCTTCATGAAAGTTGTAGATATTTTTGTCCTGGTTCTGTCAAGCTTTGATTCACTCAAATCGGAGTTTGTATGACCAAGATATAGTCAAAATACGAACTGTGTGTCGTAGCTGTGATTCTGTGCGGCTTTGAGTGCGGCCTTTTCTTGTGAACCGAACTTCAAATGGGCATAAATCATGATCCGTAACTCCATTTTCAGTGTTCTACCACTTTTCGGAAAGCTTGCAAGAAGATCTACAATTTGCTCCATTTCCTATAATTTAAATAGACTTTGGCAGTAACTTGATTCTTGGATATATTTGACACAAAATTATACTAAAATACAAGGAAATTGGTTAAGTTTTTTAGGTTAAACCTTAATCAAAAGTATATATAATTTAGGCTTATTAAGGATGGGTGGAATAATGACGGGGATGAAGAGGAAGAAATTCATGAGGTGAATCTCGAAGATCTCGCGGCCGAAAGCTTAGTTATGAGAAGGCTTTTCTTGGGGTTGAAATCAACAGAAGATTGGAAGCAGCATGCCATTTTTAAAACTATATGTGTTATTGAGAACAAGAAGTGTGTTGTGATAATCGACTCAGGAAGTTGGGAAAATGTGATCTCGGAGGAGGCGGTAAGAAAACTTAATCTTAGCACCACCACCCATATGAATCCATACAAACTCGGGTGGGTGAACAAAGGAGCTGAAATCCAAGTCAGCAAAAGGTGCCACTTTCAACTCACACTCGGACCACTTTACACTGCCACTATTTATGCCGATGTGGTTCCAATGGAGGCCTCACATCTGATTCTCGGGGGTCTTTGGCAATATGACAATCAAGCCATCTATGATGGAAGGAAGCACACATATACCATTCAAGTTGGTGCGAAAAAGGTACGCATAAATCCAGTTCAAGAAGAAGCAAAAGAATCAAATACGGTGTTCTGTGTGCCGTGAGAAGAATTTGAGAAGGAACTGTGAGATGCTGCAATCTGTTTCGCGCTCACTGCATGCGACTACACCAACCCCGAGATTGAGAAAAATATACCCAAGCTGGTGCAATCCTTGTTAGATGAATTCAAGAATATGCTACCTGATGACCTTCCCGATAGACTGCCCCCGCTTCGCGACATTCATCACCAAATCGACTTGGTGCCCGGGGCTAGTCTTCCCAACAAAGCTCACTACCGCATGACCCCAGAACAGCACCAAGAGTTAAAGCGACAAGTGCAATAGCTGTTAGACAAAGGCTTTGTCCGGGAGAGCATAAGTCCGTGTGCTGTGCCAGCTCTGTTGGTTCCAAAGAAAGACGACAGTTTTCTCATGTGTGTGGATAGCAGGGTAATAAATCGGATCACGGTACGGTACTGATTTCCGATTCCACGACTGGAGGACATGCTCGATCAACTTAGTGGAGTCGAGGTATTCTCTAAAATTGATCTTAAAAGTGGGTATCACCAAATTCGTATCAAACCGGGAAATGAATGGAAAACAACTTTCAAAACTAAAGAAGGCCTGTTTTAATGGGTTATCATGCCCTTTGGCCTTTCCAATGCTCCTAGCACCTTCATACGGGTGATGAACCAGGTTTTGTGGCCTTTTCTTAACAAGTTTGTCGTTGTCTATTTTGTCGACATTCTTATTTATAGTCGAAACCGAGATGAGCATCTCCAACACTTGCGAGAAACTCTTGAAGTGCTACACAATAATAACCTTTTTGCAAACTCGAAAAAGTGTGTTTGGATGACTCCGACATTAATATTCTTGGGATTTAAGATCTCCGCGAGTGGTATCTTACCCGAAGAGGACAAAATTCTAGCAATCTAAGATTGGCCAAAACCTTCTTCGTTCACCGAGATACGATCATTTCTCGGGTTAGTGGGATTCTATCGGCGTTTCATCAAAGGCTTCAGCAGTATCTCGGCACCTATCACCGAGTTACTAAAACAAAATAATTTCGAATAGAGTGACGGTGCACAGGAAGCTTTCAAGACACTCAAGCATTGCTTAACTCACGCACCCGTACTAGCTCTACCGGACTTTGATAAAGCTTTCGAGGTAGAATGCGATGCTTCAAAGGTCGGTATTGGTGCCGTACTTTCACAAGAGAAGAAACTCGTGGCTTTTTTCAGTGAGAAATTAGGTGGAGCTAAAACCAATTACCCGGTGTATGACCTCGAGTTGTACGCCATAGTAAAAGCCTTGCAACATTGGCGACATTACCTTTTATCTCGCGAATTTGTGATGTACACAGACCATCAAGCGCTGAAATTTGTGCAAGAAAAGAATAAGTTGAGCACTCGACATGCCAAGTGGGTTACTTCGCTCCAAGAATACACTTTCTCCATTGTGCACAAAGTGGGATCAAGCAACAAAGTTGCTGACGCTCTAAGCCGCCGACATGGACTACTCTCGGCAATGTCAATCTACACTCTCGGGTTTGAACACGTTCTTGAGACCCTTAAGGAGGATCCCAACTTCGGACAAATCCTAGAGGATGTGAAGAAAAAGTTGCGGGATGACTACTCATTACATGACGGGTACTTGTTTCAGGGTTTCGCACTCTGTATCCCGACAACTTCTCTGCGCTACCTTATCATCAAGGAAATGCATAATCAAGGCCATTTCGGGATGGAAAAGACTTTGCATTTGGTGCGAAAAAGGTTCTTTTGGCCAAGTCTATGGCAGGTTGTTAACACTTTGTCCAAGCATGCCAAGTATGTCAAACTTCTAAAGGCACCAACATAAATCAGGGTCTCTACAATCTGTTGCCTCTTCCATTTGAAATTTGGCGTGACATTTCAATGGACATCGTGACCGGGTTACCAATGACAAGAAGGAAGAACGATAACATCAAGGTAGTTGTTGATCGCTTTAGCAAAATGGCAGTTTTCATTGCATACAAAACCATTGTGGATGCTCCTAAGGTTGCCGAACTATATTTTCATGAAGTTGTTCGACATCATGGTTTGCCGAGTACCATTGTCTCTGACCGAGATACAAAATTTTTGAGCAAATTCTGGATAGAACTTTGGAAGAAGTAAAAGACCGAACTGAAGTTTAGTTCGAGTTTCCACCCTCAAACAGATGGTCAAACTGAAGCAGTAAACAGAAGTCTCGAAAACATGCTTCGTGCATATGTTACAACTTTCGGCATATGGGACACTTTACTACCTAAAATTGAGTTCGAATACAATTGTTCGGTAAATCGCTCCACAGGATTCGCACCCTTCAAAATTGTTTACGGATTTATTCCCTGAGGTCCTCTTGATATTATTTCTATTAAAGGTCCTAAGTCTAAAGTTAAGAAGGTGGATGAAAGGCTTGAAGAATTGTGGGAACTGCATAAAACAGTTCGTGAAAATTTAGAACAAACTTACTCCAAGTACAAGGCTAAAGCAGACGAAAAGCGCCGAGATGTACAATTTGAAGTCAGAGAATTGGTTTGGGTCTACTTGCCGAAGGAATGGTTTCCTCGAGGAGAATATTACAAACTTAAGAAAAGAAAGTTGGGACCGTGCGAGATCTTGGATAAGTTTGGAGCAAATGCTTACCGTGTAAAGCTACCTGATGATTTGCATATCTCCAACACATTCAACGTAGGCCATCTTCACAAGTACTATGTAGACACAAACTTGAGGTCAAGCTTCAATCAACCCGGGGAGCTTGACGCAGTGCGTTGATCAGAGTCAAAATGATGATGAATTACATAGGGTTTTGGCTTAGGTCTTGCATTATCTCACACTTATGTTTAATTAATTAGAGAAAACTGCTACTGTCACCCTTCTTTATGTTTTATTGCAGGAAACATGTTTTGGGACTATTTTACATCAAATGGAGCAAGAATCAGGTCAATCGGAGAAGCGACGCTCAGCGACTAAGTCCCTGTTACGGTCCGTACTGACTGATACGGACCTAGACGGATACGGACCAGGAGATGGTGTGATACGCATTAAATCCCTTAGTGACATGGTGTGGATACGGACCGTATCAGCCAATACGGTCCATAACCAGAGGCGCCCTTTGGGGAATAACTGCCACAACTGTATCCAGATCGGTTTTCTTGGCCTCCACTCATCTCTAGACGTCCCCTCACTCCTATATAAAGCCCTCTGGATAGAAGAAGAAGTTATCTTTGTAATTTTGGTAATTAGGGTTACATTTGATTAAGTGAGAAAGAGAGGAGTGTTGTAATGATGTCGTTCCACGGCTAAGTTCTTTTCTTATGGGCTAGGCAGTAAACTTTGTTACTCATGATGCTTTGATATATATTTTCTGTTGATTATGATTTCTTGTTGTTGATTGAAATGCTTTTGCAATTTATTCTCCCTTCACCTGATTTCGATGATCTAGTTTAATCCGTTAGGGTAGTGACAGTACTTTAATGGTAAGAAAAACTATGATGGACGAGTTAGCCTCGTTGGGAGCCATTAGATTTATGTGAAGAAAACCTTCGCAGGGAAACCATAAATCGGAACCACAAAACGCAAACCAAGTTCTGTCATTTGCGTAAGATAAATCACAGTGTCCTATGTAGTAACTTGTGTATTTAGAGATCTGTCATTTGCGTAAGATAACTCGCAGTGTCCTATGTAGTATCTCGATGGAAGTCCCGTCATTTGCGTAAGTGACTCGCAGTGTCCTATGTAGTGTCTTCCATAAACAACAACAGGAAATCAGACCCGACAGAAGTAGAATATCAAAGAGAATTGAGTAGCAATGGTGTGCCGAAACCCTAGGAATTCTCATCTCTATCTTTATTTTAATTACTTTTAATTGTTGCCAAATTTACATTGATCACAACTTCAACTCTCAATTTTCAGATTTTGTCTAGCCTTTCGAAAGATTGTGATTTGATCGCTTAAGACTGTAGACCAATATTCCCTGTGGATCGACCTCGATTATACTACTCAATAGGATTGTGCGCTTGCGATCCGAACCGATAGCATTTCCGATTTTATATATTTTAAAAGATAACATCGCTCTCTTTTGAGTGATTATGCGTCCTGAGGTGGTGTCCGATTTAGACTCAAATACAGACAATGGTCACACCAAATCCAAACCATTCAAGGATTTATTTATTCAACTTGAAATTTAATGACATGGATGGTCTTCTAGGCATGAATGGTCTTCAATGAAATTTACTAATTTTCCATTGGAATTTGTTTTGTTCAACGAACTTTATTTATTTCTTTTGACTGGCGGAATATAATCTTGCATGGCAAAATTTATTGCTTTGGGTTTTGGATTTTTAGTTAATTACCATTTAATATTTTTTTCTTAAGGGTTAAGTAATGTTTGGCTATAAAAGGGTACGAATGTTATTGTTGTAAGGCAGATAAGTTTTATATGAAATTGAGTTGAGTTAGTTTGATTGTTTGTGTTCTTTGTGATCAATACTCTTGTCTCTTACCATAAAACTAAGTACTTGAGCTTATCGGGCAAGACAGTATCGGGACCGCCTTGCGTCAAAAAGTGTCATATTTAGGTGTTTCTGGAGATAATACATTTATAGGGAACCACATGGAGCATGCAACATCTCACACGAAGTGCACAATAAGCGAAATGGTTAAATCAATCAAAATCCGCTATGTCAGGGAGCCGTGCGGGTTCCATCTATGCCGCACGATCCGTGGGCTCAATCCGTGGACTGTTCAGATTTTGATCAAATCTCCACCATTGATGCTAATTTTGGTAGAATCCTTCTAGAAGGACGCGTTTGCTTCAGAGCCAAGTTTACTTCGCTATTTTTGGCTCCATCTATGCAAACTTGGAGTGCACTCCAAGTTTTCACCTTCTCCACTACTTCCACTACTCCACCTCCCATTTAGGAAAGCTATAAATACCCATCTTGTATTCGAATTTAGTGTGCATGTTTAATTGTGTTAAGGTTAGAGAGTTACTTAGAGAGAGAAGGGCAGTCATCGGAAGCCAAGCAGGAGAAGAATGCGTCATCTAAGGAGACATAGGTTCATTCATCTTCAATTAGATTGTAATTTATGTTCTCTCTATTTTATTCCTTTTATTTTGCCATGTCCATGATGAACGAAATTTCTCATCTCTAGGGTGAGGGTTGTAATCGAATTCTTAATTATGTTTTAATATATGTTTATGTGTTGTGTATGTTGATTTGAGTTTACTATTATTATTTGAACCCATTTTTATTAAGTCCATGCATACATTGCTCTGTCTACTATATGTCAATGTCCTCCACATACCAATAGGTCTAAAGTCTGTGCATCCTTGTATGAGAAGGATAATGCATGTAAGTACTTCAAACACTTCGGCTAATAAGGCTTGGCAGCGGTTCAAAGACTAGGGTTAGAACCTAGTGAGCTCCCTTGGTAGGATAGTATAAATTGGTAATTTAGATTATATTAGGAGACACCTAGATTAGGTAATGTCTTTGGGATATTTAATTGAGAGGTAGAATAGGAATGATCAATTGTGTTTATGCGAGAAAGATAATTGCATACCTATAATACTTTGAATTGATAGCCCAAAAGACGATTGCGAGATCGGAAAACATTTCAAATCACGTACACAGAAACCTAGCACGCCTTGCGGGGTAGTGATAGTGCCGCATGCAAGGTAGTTGTGGGAAAATCTATGCCGCATGCGGGGTAGAGAGACGTCAGAACTTATATTTTACATAATTAAGAGGGAGAGAACCTGAACCCTAGAGAACCTCTATTTTACTGTTTTAAAAATGAACCTTAGCACAATTAGCGCCACCGCATCAAACCTTTAGGGTATTGAACCCTGTTTTAAAAACCAAACCTAATAACCTGATATCCTGGACTAGTGAAAAGTGTTAATAATCTAATACACTATCCCTGTGGATAAACACCCAAATCGTAATATACGGTAGGATCATGTGCTTGTGATCTGAACATAAGTAAAATTAGGATTTATAAATCTTTAAAAGTAAGTAGTTCAATTTGGACTCATCATGTTGCTCAACAAGTCAAGAATACTCGACCCACTTTAAACGCAACTGTGTGTTCGAGACTATGTATGACACAATGAGAACACACCTTCGAGAACTCGAGCATTGGTGTTGTTAGCTCAAACCCTCTCGACACATCCACCAAAAGACCTCATGGTCCTATAGTCATACCCACAAGTCCTACAATCCAGTTGCCGGAGGGTGCTACCATCCCTCACCCATCATCGGAACAAAGATCTACTGTTGGACCGATTCACCCCGTTGATCCGCCCCAATATGATGCTCCATATGATCCTCCATACCTCTACTCGCAGTACTCATACACATATCTATAGTCCAAGCAACAACCTACAAGGCTGAAACCTTACGACTAAATTCGACCAGTATAGGACTGACACGTGATCTAAAGCGGGAAGCTTAGGAAGGAGTATTAGTCGATCGTCCTTAGTGATCTGGTCCAATTTCTTGTGAAAATCATGGCAGAAGAACTGAGTGGGAACAATCGTCAACCTCGAGGAAAGTCCAATGATATTCCCCTCAAGGGCATAGGCAAAATCATCTCATGAAGATGCCTAGACGACTATGGACATGACAAGGATCAGGGATCTGGTTAGGAAAGGGGTAGCTGAGAAAATGGCCGAGATAGAGTCCGAGAAGGTTGGGACTTATTCCAGGTCACTTAGCATGAAAGATGGCCCTTTGGCTTCCGAAATCTATAAGGGTGATTTCAAGTTTCTGCCTTGTCAACCTTCAAGTGTAGTGGGGATACTTAAGATCCATAAAACTTCATATATGGTTTCCTCGAACGACTCTGACTTTAAGGAGCTACTAATGCAATCATATGTCATGTGTTCAGTACCCGTCTAACAAGAGAAGCATGGGAGTGCTACATGAGGATACCACAAGGATCGATAAAAACCTTCGAGGATCTAGATAGAGTGTTTTTGGCTCGATATACCACTGTTAGACCACCACAAGTTACTTGTGACTCACTTCTGGACCTCATACAGGGCCACAATGAGAGAAGTCGAGTCTTTATTGATTGATTCGTGCGAGCATCTCGAGGAGTCTAAAATTGTAGCAAGGATTTCACCCTTACTGCAATTCGAAAAGGGCTTCAACATTGAGGGCCAAGCACTATAAGGTACTATGCTTACAAGCAGGAGTTTTGGAACTTACAAGAATTTCTGGTTTTTGCCAAAGGGTATATCCGAGCAGAAGAGGATGCTGGTGATGCTAACAGATCGCAATCTCGATCCTCTAAGAAGAATAAGGGCAATTGGCGCTCGAGGGAAAATCAGTCACGAGGGGATGACCCACCTCGAGGACGAGAATAGACAAAGAGGAATGACCGACCTAGATGAGGCAGAGGTAGGAATGATTGTGATGATATGGAGTACTGCCCACATTTCACCACTTATGCTCAACTGACAAAACCAAGGTACGAAGTCTTTGAGATCCTTCAAGAGAAGTATGTGATGCTGAAACCCCTTAGGATGGACATATTTTAAGTGACTAATAGCGAGAGTTACTACGAATTTCACAAATTGAAAGGGCACAAAACAGGATATTGTCTCCAACTCAAAGACATCATGGAAAAGCTGGTGTGGCAAGGAAAAACCCACTCCCCAATGGAAGTGTATATGGCATATTTTGCAATATGGTCCTTTTTCATTATTATCACCGAATTTTGGTGCATACCCATTTTCCATAATATCCCAAACCTCCAAAATGTTAAAATAATTAACCATGAGTATTTTCCAATGGTTAAAATTATTTGAGGTTTCACCAAAAATTGGAGGTTCGGTATAAATGTTTAGTGTCATTTTTGGATCTTGAAATACTTAAATTAAGTGTGTCTTAATTCACGATAACTTGCTTTGATATTACTTTGTAGTCCTTAACGGCACCTGGGGGGTGAATAGGGAGTCTTAAGGACTCTTCGACATTTTTCCGTTATACCCTCTAAACTAATAAGTCAAACAAAAACACCAAGCAAGTGTGTACAAGTAAAAGTAAATAAAATAGAGTTAGGAAAATTTGACACGCAAGATGATAATGGAGTTCGACGTAAAATGGATGTCTCTGTGATAGAGTGGCCTCTTCGGCGCCTCTTTCCTATTACCCAAAAATAAAGGATACAACTTGTCACATGTGAGACCATTAAAGGTGGGAAGTCATGGCTTAACTCGTGTACAAGGTGAGCCTAGTAGCTCGAGCTGGAGAGTCCCAACCGGATCATCACACAGCTATGGATATATGAGCGAAAACGCTCCAGCTAGTGAATCCCTTCAATGCCCTACAAGCAGGAAGCACTAGCTAGGATGGAAAGGCTCTAGAACTAAATCGTAGACACTAAACTATATCTCCAAGAAGATAAGTCGAGTGGTTTTGAGAGTGTTGAGAGGATATTGAAGTTTAAGCTCACTCAAAATAGAAGCTTTCAAGAATACACAACACATGATTTTTGAATGTGGGAGGCGGCTACCTTGGTCAAATCTGAAGTGGGGTACCTCCTTATAGTGAGGGCTTCAGATTTCCTGGATCCATTCGCATGGAAGTGATATGTTCTGAACAGATTGTATGAATATTGAAATTAGGGTTTCCACAATAATTAAATTAATATTAATCCTTCTAAGAGTCGATGTCCATTCAGGATGGTTAGTACAATTTATTCCACAAAACTTGATAAGCGTTCCAATGGATCACAACCATCCTGGACGGAACCAAACTGGAACTATCTATAATTTTATGATTCTATACGGTTTGGTCCGTTTAGAACGGTTGCTCTAGAAATCAACAATTCTTAAATATATTTTACTTAACTACTTGATAATTAAAAATATATAGCTTCGTAAGTCTTATTGATTTATTTGGTTTTTCAAATAAGTCTTACAACTAAGATCTTCATGAACCTTGGTTCTCTTCATTTTAATATTGCAATTAAGATCTTGAACCTATCTTTGGTTCTATATATTAATCTTGTAATTAAAGTTTTGAACCTACAAACTCACTTAATCATGTAAATGGTTAAGTTCAACTAATGTATGTTTTGCAAATTATGTCAAACAAAGTATTAGAAGATTGCATACAACCAACATAAACAGCCCCATATTCACACCTCCTCTAGGTGCCGTTAGGGAAAACAAAGTGGTATCAGAGCGGGTTGCTCATATTAGATCCAATAAGGCACCACCAACTAGAATTGATAGAGAACCCCAAATCCTTGGTAAAGACACAAGTAACTTTATGCATTGAAAACGAATAAACATAAACTACTTGAGTTTAAATGATGTCTGGGATATTGTTGAAAAGGGTTCTGTACCAGAATATTGTCTAGATAAAGCCTAACCATAAAATCAAAACTTGAAAAACAAGACAATGACTATGCCATATATGTTATACTTAGGTCAGTTAGTGAATCCATATCGGTATTACTTAATGAAAGGATAAATGCCAAAGAAATGTGGAATACACTTGTAAACCATTGTGAAGGAAACAACCAAATCAATCACATTAAATTAATTGGCCTACACACAAAATTTGAAAACTTTGTAATCGATAACAATGAAACCATAAATGACATGTTTTCAAGATTAATGATTATTCAATATGAATTTATAGAATTTGGTGAATCGCTTTCTAATGATAAAATTGTAGAAAAGTTGCTGTAGGTGATGCATAGGAAATCAAGATCGAAAAGCTAAGTAAGCGCTTTTGAAATAATACATTGTGCCCAATATACATTTACACATGAAGAAATTCACACTCATTTTAGGAGTTTTGAAGAAAAACTTCAACAAGAAAGAAATCTCAAGTTGAGGGCAATTCTCAAAGAAAAATCAACAACGAATTATGAGGAGTCAAACACTACACATCATAAAATTACCAACTCACAATAAAAGAAAGAAAACATCAACAAATCAAGTAACTAATTAAATTCCAAAAATGAGGTATGTTTAATTACAAATAATTAGGAAAAGGTATGGATTATTGATAGTGGTGCTCACTACATGCAGGCCCTGAAAGTGCCCAAAGGGGTCGTCAAACACATCGACAAGATGAGGAGGAATTTCCTGTGGAAAGGAAATGACATCTGTAGAGGAATCAATTGCTTGGTCAACTGGGAGTGAGTGTGCGCCCTTAAGGAGAATGGGGTCTTGGGAATCATTGACCTCGCATGCCAAAACGAGGCGCTACTGGCAAAATGGTTATGGGTCATCGACTCCAAACTGCATGGCTTGTGGTCCTCCACAATCAACAGGTTATATGTCATTTTGGGGGCTGCACTAGTTACGGAAGCAGGGGATCTCTCCCCCTTCCATAAAATCCTGTCCCAGCTAATGTCTTTTTATTTTGGCTCAATAGAAATATCCCCTGTTTTGTCGTGGAAATGGTCGTCTTCGGGGTCCTTCTCATGTGCATCGGCATATCGACTTCTACATCATACGGGGGTTATTTCTCCGGTACACATTCTGCTTTGGAAACTAAGGATACCTATGAAAGTACGGATCTTCATCTGTTTAATGTGGGATAATAAAATTTTGATGCAGGAGGTCCTAACATCACGTGGTTGCCAGCTTTGTGCTTCACCGATCATAGAATCTCGAGACGATATTCTATGGGACTGCGTCTATGCAACGAGGTACTGGAGGGGCCTCTTTGCGCATTTCAATATGCCGCCACCGCGCAGAGGGACTATTTGTGAAAATTAGGACATGACTCAAACAGGGCTCACCCCGAGAATTAAGAGACAGAGGAATACGGTATGGGCCGCAGGTGTGTGGGCCCTTTGGAGAGAAAGAAACAGGAGGTTTTCTTCAAAGAAGCGTAAAACGGAATATTTATTGATAAATGATACGACATTCGAAATCATGCAGTGGTTACTTTACGGGTAGACGAAAGGGCTTCCATGGGGGGTCTCTTATGTCTTCTTTTGAGTTCTATTTATGCGAGTTGATGTAATTTATTTCCATTCGGGTTACCGGCCCATCTGGTATTTTAAAATTTGTAAATGAGACCTTTTTCTTATCAATATATTTGCTGGCAGCACTTCGCCGCCAGCCATAAAAAAAACCCTTGAACCATATCATGGTGGATCAGTTACTTTTGGTAGTAATCAAAGAAAAAGTTCAATTATAGGTTTAGGTCCGGTTGGAAACTAGAATTTGACTATATCTGATGTGTATCTTATTGATGGTTTGAACTTTAACTTGCTAAGTGTTAGTAAACTGTGTGACCCTGGTTATCATATAACATTTCATACTAATGGTTGCTATCTAGTTAGATCCTCAAATGAAGTACAAATCTAAATGCATAAAAGATATATCATTTACATCTTACTCATTTTGAGTCAGGTAAGACATGTTTAAGTATTGTAACAACTGATACCTGATTATTGCATCGTAGGCTAGGTCATATGTTAATTATGCCATCTAGAAATTAGCTAAATTAGATATTGTTTGTGGTTTACCAACTAAGATATTCGAAATGAATGATCCATGTCATGCATAAACCTGTGGAAAACACTCCAAAAATAGCTTTAAATCAAAAGACATGGTATGGACTGATCAACCCTTACAATTAATACACATGGACTTGTTCAGACCAGTCGATGTAGCAAGTTTAGGTAAGAAAAGGTATGCTTATGTAATAATAGATGACTATAGTTACTTTACTTGGGTTATATTTCTACAACAAAAGGATGAAGTATTTGAAAAGTTCGTCACATTTTGCACTCGCGTTAAAAATGAAATGGAACTAAAAATTAATAGGATTAGAAGTGGTTATGGGTGGAATTTGAAAATGCAAAATTTGATAAAATGGGATACAAATAAGAATTCTCAGTTCCCCAAATACCCGGTCCATGATGAACGAATACCACTCTCCTATACGACTTTGGGCTGAGACGATCAACACTAGTTGCTATGTAATTAACTGTGTTAGTGTAAGACCAACACTAAAGAAAACACCTTACGAACTGTTTAAAGTGTATAATCGTAACATATCCTAGTTTAGAGTATTTGGTCCAAAATGTTTCGTCCTTGATGAATCGCAGAGATTTGTTAAATTCAATTCAAAGTCCATTAAGGGAATATTTGTAGGTTAAGAGTTTCACGTCCTTATTATAGCTTTTACGAGAAATGCTCCCAGATAACAACGAGTTACCCGGTACAATATATCAGGCAAAAAAATTGATATGTCCAATGGGGTTGAAGATCGAAAGAATACATGCATGTCCGAATGACTGTGTATTGTACCATAACGAGTACGAGACCATGCATGTCTGTCCTAAATGCGGTGTTTCACGGTATAAACGTAAGGACCAGGACAGTACTGATGATTGTAACGAGGACAAAAAGGGCCAGCCTCCGGCTAAGGTGTTGTGGTATTTGCCGATAATACCGAGATTCAAACGGTTGTTTGCGAATTCCAAGGATGCGAAATTATTGCGTTGGTATGAAGAAGAGCGCAAAAAAGACGGTAAACTAAGGCACCCGGCCGATTCTCCTCAGTGGAGAAACATTGATAGACACTTCAAAGAATTTGGTTCCGAAATGAGAAACCTTAGGATTGTGGTGAGCACAGATGGAATGAGTCCGTTTGGAAGCTTGAGCAGTCGGCACAGTACTTGGCCAGTTCTTATATCCATCTATAATCTTCCTCCTTGGTTGTGCATGAAACGCAGGTATATAATGATGTCATTACTAATCCAAGGACCCAGGCAACCCGGAAATGACATAGATGTGTATCTCGCACCATTAATTGAGGACCTCCAGAAATTGTGGCGTGATGGCGTCCCGGTCTGGGATGCGTACAGCAAAGAGGTATTTCAAATGCGGGCCATGGTGTTTTGCACAATAAATGATTTTCCCGCGTACGGGAATTTATCGGGTTACACTTGTAAAGGAGCAAAAGCGTGCCCTATCTGTGAAGATGACACGCAGGTGCTGAGGCTGAAAAATTGTCAGAAGAATGTTTTCATGGGGCATCGTAGGTTTCTTCTTGTTAATCACCCATACCGTAAGAAGAAGAGTGCATTTAACGGAAAAATTGAGCTTGGAGTGGCCCGTCGTCCATTAGACGGGAAGAGTGCCTTCAATCGGGTAAAAAACCTTGATGTTAATTTTGGCAAAATGTGCCGAAGCACCACCGAAAAATATTTGGCAAAAAAGGTCCATATTTTGGGAGCTACCGTACTGGAAATTTTTAGAAGTGAGACATTGCATAGATGTCATGCATGTTGAAAAAAATGTCTGCGACAGTTTGATTGGTTTACTGTTGAACATTAAGGGAAAGACTAAATATGGTATTAAAGTTCGAAAAGACATGGTAGAAATGGGAATACGACCCGAGCTTGCGCCGCAGGAGAAAGAGAAGCGCACGTACCTGCCCCCCGCACTGTGCACAATGTCGAAGAAAGAGAAAACAAGCTTTTGTGAGTGCCTTCATAGTATTAAAGTCCCATCGGGGTATTCCTCGAATATTAAGAAGCTGGTGTCGAAGAAGGACCTGAAATTGCTTGGTCTGAAATCCCACGACTGTCATGTTTTACTGACACATATGATTCCTGTTGCAATTAGGGGAATTTTACCAAAGGAGGTTCGGGAAACTATTACGAAGTTCTGTACTTTCTTCAATGCAATTAATTCCAAAGTGATAGACCCTCTAAAATTGGACTCTTTGCAAAAGGAGGTCGTCGTTACTCTTTGCCAACTTGAGATGTATTTTCCGCCTTCTTTTTTCGATGTTATGGTTCACCTTGCTGTTCATCTTGTGAGAGAAATTAAGATCTGTGGTCCCGTGTTCTTGCGGTATATGTATCCATTCGAGAGATACATGGGCATCTTGAAAAAGTACGTGAGGAACCGACATCGGCCCGAAGGTATCATTATAGAAGGATATTACACAGAAGAGGTGATTGAGTTTTGCACCAACTACATGGTCGGTGTGGATCCTATTGGCGTTCCGAAATCTCGATACGAGGGAAGGCTCCAAGGAGTCGGGACAATTGGGTTGAGAGCCGTAGTTGCTGATATAAATGATCTACAGAAGGCACATTTTATTGTACTACAGCACATGACAGATGTTGCTCCCTACATAGATGAGCACATGACAATCCTTCAACAACAGAACTACACGAGAAGTCAGAAGTGGCTTACTAACGAGCATAATCGTTCTTTTATAAGATGGCTGAAAGAAAGAGTGAAGTCACACCCCGTACCTGAAATTGTTAGACTGCTGGGCGAAGGACCCCAAATTGTTGTCAAAACATTCCAAGGATACGAAATTAACGGTTATACTTTTTACACTAAACGGCAAAGTGAGAAGAGCACAATGCAAAATAGTGGGGTGACGCTGGTGGCGACGTCTCAAGAATTCAGTAGATCTGGAGATGGCCGGGCTGTAATAGCATCGAGGTCATATTATGGCGTCATTGAAGAAATTTGGGATCTCGTTTACAATACTCGCCTGAGCATTCCCTTGTTTCGGTGTCAATGGGTCGAAGACCGGGGTGTTAAAGTTGATAACGACGAGTTCACACTCGTTGATTTTAACAAAGTTGGGTATGTCGATGATCCGTTTATACTCGCCAAGCAAGCCACCCAAGTCTTTTATGTCACTGACCCGAGTGATGATAGGTGGAGCGTCGTCCTATCCGGAAAAAGAAGGATTGTCGGGGTAGAAAATGTCGTCGACGAAGAAGAGTATGACCAGTTCGACGAAATACCTCCATTTTGTGCCGACATGCAACCTGAGGTAGCAACAATTGAAGAAAACGACGGAGCAAACTATATGCGATCCGACCACAATGAAGGAATATGGGCCGAGAGTACTGTTGAAAAGGAGAAAAAAAAGAGAAAAAGGAAAAAAAAACCCGGTGTGTAATATTTATTTTTTGTTTAAAATTTAAACTTGTAATATTTCTTTTTTAGAAACAACTTTGTAATAATTAAACATTTGTAGTTCAAATATCAAATATTAGATTCCTCTAGTTCAAATATTAGTTCATTTTTTTAATAATATTAAAAAAATTCTAGTTCAAATATTAGTATTAGTTTTTAAAATATTAGTGAATTCTGCAATAATGAAATAAAAAATAAAATATTAGTATTAGTTTTTAAATATTAGTATTAGTTTTTAAATGTTAGTATGAATATTAAATATTACGAATAAAATATTTGTAGTTCAAAAATAAAATATTTGTAGCTCTCTGGTTCAAATGTTAGTTCATTTTTTATAATAATGGTACAAAATATTAGAAACAACTTTGTAATAATTAAACATTTGTAGTTCAAATATCAAATATTAGATTCCTCTAGTTCAAATATTAGTTCATTTTTTTAATAATGTTAAAAAATTTCTAGTTCAAATATTAGTTCAAAAATAAAATATTTGTAGTTCTCTGGTTCAAATGTTAGTTCATTTTTTATAATAATGGTACAAAATTTCTATTTCAAATATTAGTATTAGTTTTCAAAATATTAGTTAAGATATTATATAATAAAAATAAAATATAAAATATTAGTATTAGTTTTTAATTACTAGTACAAATATTAAATGTCTATAGTTCAAATTTTAATAATAATAAAAAAACTGGGTATTAGTTAATATTAGTATAAGTTTTAAATATTAGATGTGATATACTATATATTTTAGTTAATTTATTATTAGTTTAAATAATATAAAAAATAAAAAGAAACATAATTTAATATGTTTGAACTTTTTGTACACGGACTTTTAGTTAATAGTCCGTGTATAAATAGTCATTGTACACAGATTTTACGATAAAACCTTATATAAAGGTTCAGAGAGCTACACGGACTTTTACTTAATAGTCCGTGTAGAAAGGGGATTTGTACACAGACATTTAGTTAATGTCCATGTAGAAAGACTAATTACACACGGACCTTTACTAAATAGTCCGTGTAGAAAAACCGGGGATTTGTACACGGACTTTTACTAAATGTCCGTGTAGAAAGAGGTGTACAATGTTTTTCAAAAGCTTTCTCTTCCAATTTTTTTTCTGAAAACGAGCCGCTTCAAATCCTTCTCTTCTCTTTCAAAATCCTTTTCACTACTCCGCCTCTATCACCCTCCCTCTTAGCCGCCTCTGTCACCCTCTCCGCCGCCTCTGTCACCGCCTGCTGTTCTCACTACTGATTTGTAAGTTTTTTTTGCTTATTTTGCTGTGTTGTGCTGCCTTTGCTGTGCTGCTGTGCTGCTTTGCTGTGCTGTGCCTATTAAATTTCTGCTTTGCTTTGCTGTGCTGTGACTATAGTTCAAAACCTATTAAATTTCTGGTGGATAATGCAAATTGTGCTGGTGCCACTTTACTATCCCTAAGACCAAAAAAAAATCGGCTTGCACCTATTTGAAGTAGTGACCTAATTAATTTCTGCAGTAGTGACATATCTGTTAATTTATGAAGTAGTGAAATGTACTGTGGTGTTAATTTATGAAGTAGTGACCTAATTAATTTATGAAGTAGTGAAATGTACTGTTAATTTATGAAGGTCCATTTTGTGTGTTTTGAAGTCCTCCATTTTACTGTGGTGTTTGTTTTACACATAGGTCCATTACTTAATGTGCATAACTTAATGCACATAAGTAGTGGAATGTACTCTAAAGAGCCAAAATGACCTCTGCTGGTAAATTGATCAGTGCAGATCAATGCCGTGACCAAAACAAGATTATAACTTGACCAACAGACAGAGGACTCCAAAACACACAAAATGGACACAAATTTCATATTTTTATGATTTTGTTTCCATTTTATATGATTTTTTAAAGTTCACATTTTCAAATGGTAAAATCTGCTGTTTAAAGGTGCAGAATTTTCATTTTGAGAGGCTGAACTTTGGAAAATCATATAAAATGGAAACAAAATCAGAAAAATATGAAATTAAGGTCCATTTTGTGTGTTTTGAAGTCCTCCATTTTACTGTGGCGTTTGTTTTGCACATAGGTCCATTACTTAATGTGCATAACTTAATGTGCAGAAAAGAATAAACTAATTCTTTCCATTTGGTGTTTATATAATATTTCTTTTAATATTTCTTTGTATGGCAGAACCATGTCGGCTGAGGGTGAGCACATAGATGTGATGGCAGAAGAGCATCAGCAAGCTACTGCCTCGTCAGAAAGAAGGAAACGAGGTCCGACAATGTGCACAAGCACGTCCGAGAAGAAGCAGCTGGAAATCCGGTTCACGGATGACGGGCGTGCGCAAGGTCCAAACCGAATGGCGTACTCAAATTGGTGTTGCAATTTGGTGAAGCGAAAGGCAAGTATCCTTGTAGAGAGTTGGAATAAGTTTGATAAAGAGGAGAAGAACGACTGGTGGAACATGGTGAAGGTAAATTACCGAACAACTCTTTACTTTATTTTCATTGTTGTACATGAAATTAAATACAGTGAATTTGGTGTCAATCAGGCTCAGTGGAACATCGAGAGCGATACCCCAAAGACTAAGACTCTGAGGATCATGAACGAAGGTTGGAAGCAATTCAAGAGTACGCTGAGGACGGATTTCATGGAGAGAGGGCGAAATCCGGTAGGGTACTATTCTTGGCTAACACAAGAGGTGTGGGAGAAGTTTCAAGCTTTGAAATCCACAGAAGAGTTCAAGGTATGTAACATTATCCAAAGTAGTTTTTGTTTTTTCTCGATCTTCAATTATTTATCTAAAACTAATTGATTTTCCTGCACATGTGAAGAAAAAAAGTGCCGAAGGCAGGAGGATCGCTGCCATGAACAAGTATCCGCACCATTTAGGGTCAGGGGGTTACGAGGGTAAGTCGGCAGAGTGGAGGACAGTACTGGAGCAAAACAAAGATTCCGACTCACCCGTGGTTAGGATCCAAAATCCTTGGGGCCAAGATTGGTTCATGGGTAGATCCGAGTTAATCGCTGACGGGAGGATAGTACTCCCACAGAAATTACAGCCCGTGGCTCAGAGAATGGTAAGAGTCCTTTGTTATAACTTTGTGTGATTCAAACGAAATTATAACTCCGAATGTACATCACTTTTTATTTTCCTATAACTAATTTTTCTATTAACAGTTGGAGGTGGAGCAAGAGGTCAGTTCGGGTGCCTGGACGGTCGAATGACAAAATGATTCCTTGGCCGCAGCGCTCGAGAATCCAGAACACACGGGCCGGGTCAGGGGTGTAGGGGCCTACAGGGGCTGGAAGGAGGTGTTCCGAGTTGAGGGACAAAAACCTCGAAGAAAACCTCGTGCCAAAGTAAACAAAGACGAGATAGTTGCGCAGGTACGCGCGGAGGTCAGCCAAGAGTACGACACAAAGCTGGCTGAGATGGAATCAACGTTGTTGAACCGGTTTTCATCTCTTGCGCAGCAATCCGAGCAACCACCTCCTATTTCGTCGGGAGTTCGGCGAAGTAGCCAAGCATCTGGGACTTGGGCCTTAGATGATTTGGAAAATCTAAAGGTAATCACTACTGTTTTATAGTCTAAAGGTAATTAATACCTGTTTGTAACCTTGTTAGACAATATCTCACCATTAAAAAGTAACAACTTTTTGATAATTGCAGGACCCCAGAGCATGCGATCTCGTCCTGTGGCAGGGTAGTTCTCCTCTGATCATTGCCGAGGGCGTTGTACTTCCAGGAGCCCCAAGTGTACACCATGCTCAGCTCATGCTCGACTATGCATGCGTGCAGGTTGACTCAGTCGTGGAGGGATGGGGGCGCGTACCTCTTCCTGCCCCTACCAGCGATATGTTTGTTCTTGATGATGCCCGCAAGGCATTTGTCCAATGGCCCAGAAGTCAGATTGTTTTGCATCAGGTAATCTCTAAATAATCCATTTCTTTTGTTACATTCAAATCATTCTTTTTCAAAGGCTTGAAGAAGATATGTTAATTTTAATGCAGACACGAGGAGATGATGTCATCGGTGCAGAGGAGATGATGTCACCGGTACGGACTGTTGTGGCTTGCGACGTCGGGGCTGACGTGCCAGGATCACCAGACTGTCCTATGGTCACCGAAGAAGAATACAGTCGTTTGCCCGGTGATTTGCGCCTTCTCCACGACCGCTTGATGTCGGCACCCAAAGGCATGAAGGATATCATCATCCCTGTCCCACCTGGGATGTTTTTACATGAAGGCGGTATTATCACTATGTCGTTCAAAGACTTCAAGGACATTCTCCACCACTCGTCGTCCGATAGATGGCTCGATGTGTCGTTCATCTCCATTTTCCTCATGTTAGTGACTCAAAATTATTTTTATTATTGTATACAACTCAAATATATATTCTAATGTAAAATTTTGAGTTTTCAGGAAGCTAATCCGAAACTGTAATGAGATGGTACAAAGGAAGAACTTGTGCGTATTTCTGGACCCCGAGAGAGTGAGTGCCACGTTCCTGAGATGTTATTCGAAGGAGGGTATCGGGTACATGTGTTCAGCGCTGCATCGTGCTATGGAGGAGGAGAAGAAATTCATTATCGTGCCGTACCACCAGAGGTTAATTCTAACCTTAGCTTATGTATTGTTCATATTAGCAAACACTCGTGTCACTTTTATATGCTAAAGTACTTTAATTTTTATCCTCCCACAGCAAGCACTGGTGTCTGATAATCATTGTGCCTTACCTAAATACGAGCATAATCGTTGATTCTTGTAAGCCCAAAGGAAATATCCAAGCTAACAAGTGCAAAGATATCTTCCCTTATGTCAACAAGTAAGCAATAATAATTTAATTGGTTTGAATTTTTTTCAATTATATCAAATTATAAAATTGCTATAAACATTCACTTGGTCTTTTGTAAGGGCTTTTGCGAAATATGTTAAAGAGGGAGGATTGCATAACAAGAGCAAGAAAACCAAGTTGAGTTGGAAGTGGTTGCTGGTGAGCACACTATAAATTTATAATTTCATATATTGTCAAAAAAATATTATCATTCTAACATTGGCCGCTAAATGCAAATTTCAGGGCTCGCAACAGTTGGAGAGTTGGGAATGCGTTTATTACACGATGATTTTCATGTTTGACTTTGTCGAAAGAATACAATTCGAATTCCCAACCGCGGTATGTAATTCATATTAATTGTTCCTATATAATAGCAATTGATATTTGCAACTATATTTCATCTACCTTTTCTTGTTACTAACTAATACCAAATTGTAATTGTAGAATGTGCCAAAGGAACCGCATTACACCAAGGAGCAGATCGACGATATCAGGTGTGTGTGGGCAAGGTGGTTTCTAATGGAATTTTGCAATGCTCAACATGGATTTCCATAATTTTGTATAATTTGGTGTATATGAATATTGTATAATTTATTGCATATGAATTTCTAGATAATCTGAAAAATATGGATTTCTTGCTAATCTGGAAAATATGGATTTATTGCTAATCTGGAAAATATGGATTTCTTGTTATATGAAATCTGGAAAATATGGAAAATCTGAAAAATTTGGAATAGTTCTGTAACAAAACTGGCTAGCAAAACTGGAGGCTAGCCCAAAAACAAAAAATACAAAAAAAAAATGTTATTTCTACACTGACATTTAACTAAAGTCCGTGTAGAATATAAGATAGCTACACAGACATTTAACTAAATGTCCGTGTAGAAAGAGGAGAGCTACACGGACATTTAACTAAATGTCCGTGTAGAAAGAGTCAAGCTACACGGTTTTTTAGTTAAAAGTCCGTGTACAAAAAGAATCGTACACGGTTGTTTAGGTAATATCCGTGTAGCTCGGTAACATGGAGAGCGACACATTCTGGGCTTTCTACACGGCTGTTTGTGTAGTTATCCGTGTAGAATTGTTGAAATTGCACACGGACAAATGTCCGTGTGTAGTTATTGAACTATTTATACACCCTCGATTTAAACACGGTAGAAAATCCGTGTAGCTCCTCCATTTTTGTTCGTGTATAATCTCCTTTTTTGTAGTAGTGCGTTTAGGTCGTACAAGATGTTTCCTACTAAGGCGATGCTAGTAATCTTAGAATAGTTCATGCAGAGGTATTCGTGGGAGCTTGAGGAAGACATCAAGTGTTGTCTTGATGTATTCGAAACTATAGCGGCAGAAGCATATCAGCGTGAACTAACAGAAACAAGGGCTGCGTGTAAGAAGAAATATGGAGAGGTCCAAAATGATGCAAGAATGTAGAAGCATGGAAGGGCCTGCGCGATATTTTGTCCACTCCAAAATGGGACCAAATGTTGACCACCAACCGAGAAAACAGAACAAAAGCACGTAATGTGGTATACCATTTGGCGGGATCCAAGAGTTCATACCGACACAAGCAAGCACTGGTAAGATATCTAATTTCAGTAACTTAGTTCTATTTCTAAATATTTGGGAATTTACTAACACCGCCATCAATAACATTTCGACAAATTTCAGATATCTAAGAAGGGTCAGTCGGTGGGATTGCTGGATGTTTTTGACCGAACTCACACGAGGAATTCACCAGCAGGAAAGATGTATGTCAACACGCGGGCACGGGATATGGTGGTAAACCCCCTCACTTTGTCACTCTGTCTTTGTACTATAAATAAGTGCTGAAGTTCGTGCAAATAATAGTGTAGCATTGAAGCTTAGGGATTTCAATAAGTCGTGTCAATATCAACCGAAAAAAATATGTCCGACTATAATATATTTGGAACCAATGCAGGAAAGCTTCAAAAATATTAAGGGTTCGGATGGTGATAAAAAGGAAGATCATGAACTGTGGAAGGAAGTTGTCAAAGGAGACAATAAGCGAGCCGACTATTTGGCTTCGAAAACAAGTCAAGGACGAGCAAAGTCACCCGAGTGTTGGAGACAGTGGAGGCTTTGTTCGATAACCCTACCAAGAACACCACCACCTCAGCTGACTCATAGTGGCGGACTTACTAGCAGCTCAACGCGGGGAGTTTGCTTCTTCGCTAGAGGCTCAAGAGAAGCGCCACAAATCTGAAATAGACGAGATTCTAAAACACAATCAGTACATAATAGAGTGTTTTGGACATCTATTCGATGCTCAAGGACTGCAACCACCACCTTTTAATGCAATGCCATTTCTGCTACTCACAATTATTTAATATGTTAATGCAAGCTACTTTCAAGCAACAAATGGCTTATTCCTATTTTTTGTTGTTTTATAGGGGTCACGGAGTGCTGGCACTTCTGTTGGGGGCATAACGAAGGGGAAAATACTGCTCAACCACCAACCAACAGTTCTGGAGGGGGAGAGAACCCTCAACTACCAACCAACAATTCTGCTAGTGGGAAAGAACCAACTCCCTAAAAGTTTTGAGGCTACTTGTAAAAAATCTGCCTCAACTTTGACTTGATTTGAGAAAATTGTAATAGAACAATATAACTACTTGATGATATGAACTGTTAAAAGTAGGATGTGTTTATCTATTAACTTATGCTGTGTTTTCATGAACTTTTGTTATGTTCAAATTCCAGGTGAACTTATGTCGTGTTTTCATGAAATTTTCAGTAGTTTCATCAAATTGTGTTTTCATGAAATTGTGTTATGTTTATCTATTAACTTAGGATGTGTTTTTATCTATTAACTTAGGATGTACTATGGTGATACTTTTGTTATCATCCAAAATGAATTTGTGCTATTGTTAAGAATGGGTGTTATGGGTGAAAGTGACATGTATTAAACTTACAATTTATGCGTACAATCTGGGTACGCCACAAAAAATAGAAGTTCCTCAAGAAATAGTCACCATTATTTCCGTTGGTATAGCGACAGAAATACCCTCCGCAATAACCTAGTCCAAACATAGCTACCTCATTTGCGCAATAACCAAGCCACCTTCTTTGGGGAATAACCAAGTCACGTCCTTTTTGAAATACTAGGTAAGCTCTCTCGCCACCTCATTTTTGAAATCCATCGCCAACTCCCATAGTTGCAACTTTTTAGAATTTTTTCCCCGTTTTTTTACTGTCCATTTCCTCTCATTAATTGGAGCTCCATTCACCTTCTCCCGTCAGATTACTACACTGGGCCCTCTAGATTAGTCGGTCGAATTCTCTACTGGTATTCCTCTTTCTCCTTATTTATGTTATTTATGTTATTATCATTATTTACTGGTATTCCTCATTATTCTGTACTGGTATTCCTCTACTGGTACCTCTAGATTAGTCATTCGAACTCTGTCAGTGCAATGTCCATTACTCAAAAACTATCATAAAAAGGTAGCCCCCAAGGTTGAAAAATTCTAAAATTGTATGGGCTGCTAGAGGATGATATGCCAAGTGTCTCTTTTTATATATTGCATATTTATTGGAATTCTTAGACTTGTTTAATCATATGTTAAATCTCATACTAGCAGAAAACAAGAACTGCACAGTGCATTGTACTGTCACCAAAACTAAGTTGAAAAGACATCATACTAAAATGTCCACTGATCGGGAATGGATGTACAGACATCATACTGATGGAAGTATTCAACCCGATTTCATTGCGGGCGTGACTAAATTTATCGAAACAGCATTGTCGAAACCCTCGGTTGTGAGTGTCGATGTTAATGGAAGGCAATGCATACCGTGTTTGTGTCAAAGATGTGACAACCTCTTCACCAAAGATGTGGAAACCGTCGAACTACACCTCTTTTAATTAGGATTTTGCAACCTATATCAAGTTTGGTACAAACACGGGGAGCCACATCCAGGAGCAATGCCACAAAGTCCACCGACGAGCAATGCCACTGATCAAATGGATGACATGGTAAGGGATGTCGCTGGTCAGGAATTCGATTGGAATGATGTACAACCTGCTGGAGCTGCTAAAAAATTATTCAATATGATGCAATCATCCAATACACCGCTTTGGAAAGTTAACTTGACAGGTGAACTGAAATGCGAGACACACACCGTCTTGTCGGTGGTGACACATGCCATAGCTTTGAAGTCAGAACACCAATTGAGTCAAAAATGTTTTGATGATATCATGTGTCTAATTAAAAGCATCCCTTCGGGTGAATGAATGCTGGAAAATTTCTACCAATCCAAGCGCATGGTTGAAGAATTGGGCATGGATCATCAGAAAATATATGTATGCCCAAATTTTTGTATGCTATATTACAAAGGAGCTAAGAAGAAGAAGACACGGTGTGATGTTTGTGGCGAATCATGATATAAGCCTCCCGGACGCAACAAGAAGGCAAAACCCGTTCCAAAAAAGATACTTCGTTATCTACCTATCACACCACGATTGCAAAGGATGTACATGTCCGTCAAATCTGCCCACAGTATGAGGTGGCATAAGGAGGGTGTGCGGGTCAAACCCGGGTTTATGGTGCACCTGGCAGATGGTGAGTCTTGGAAGCATTTCGCTCGGACACATGCCACCTTCACGGAAGAGGAAAGAAATGTTTGGTTGGGGCTAACCACGAATGGATTCATGCCTTTCAACTCGAGTGCGACTCCATATTTATGCTGGCCGGTCTTTGTTTTTTCGTATAACCTACCACCTGACATGATAATGAAAGAAGATAGCGTATTCCTCGCTCTTGTAATCCCAGGACCAAAGCATCCTGGTCGGAACATCGACATTCTTCTCAAACCTTTAATTGACGAATTGAAAAAACTGTGGTTACATGGAGAGATGACATGGGATGGTTATAAAAGAGAAAATTTCGAGATGCATGCATCACTACTTTCGACCGTGAGTGATTACCCGGCTTATGAGATGCTATGTGGGTGGGGTACCAAAAGCCGGTTGGGGTGTTTTTATTGCATGGATAAGACAAAGGCCTTTCAACTCGCCCATGGTGGAAAAACATCTTGGTTCGACTGTCATAGATGCTTCTTGCCTCCGGACCACCTATTCCGTCTTGATACGAAGAATTTCATAAAAGATAGAGTCGAGACTGATGGGCCACCACCAAGATTGACGGGAGAGCAGCTGCTCGATATAGTGGCTTTGATCCCAGATATTGAATGGGATAAAAATTTAGGATCACGACAGATTTCGGGATATGGTGACACACTCATTGGCAAAAGCAGAGTATTTTCTGGAGTTTAACCTATTTGAAAGATAATCCGTTGCAACACAATTTGGATATGATGCATTTGGAGAAGAATTTCACAGAAAATTTGTTATACACGCTTTTAAACATGGGTGGCAGAACCAAGGATAATGAAAAGCTAGAAATGATTTGGCTCTTTATTGCGATCGTCCCAACCAGTACCTAACTCCATCCCCACCTAACCTGGGAAAGTTGAAAAAACCAAAGGCATCATTCGCACTCAATCCCGATCAAAGGAGGGTTGTTTTAACATGGCTCAAGAATGTAAGGTTCCCCGATGACTACGCATCGAATTGGGATAGGTGTGTTCACCTAACCACTTGCACCCTCACGGTCTTAAAAGTCATGATTTACATGTGTTCATGGAGCGTTTCCTTCCCGTTGCATTTTGGGACTTCGTTCCGGATCCCGTATGGGATGTTTTATGTGAGGTTTCATCATTCTTTAGAGAGATTTGTGCCAAGGAGCTTGATATATCCCGTTTGGAGAAATTAGAAGCGGATATTATCGTCACAATGTGCAAGGCGGAAAAAAATTTCCCGCCTGGTTTCTTCGATTCAATGGAGCATCTTGTAGCATACGAGGCTAGAATGGATAAACCTGTAGGGTCCCGATGGATGTGTCCATGTGAAATGTTTGTTTTTTATTAAAAAATAAAGAAACACTTAGCTTACATATTGCTTCTACTACTAAACTATACTAAGACATGTACCTAACAACCCTAAAACATTGATGCAATTACAGACGCAACAAAGAACAGAGGATGAGAGTCACGAACAAGGCACAAGTTGAGGGTTCAATTGTCGAGGCAACAATTGCAAAAGAAATTAGTACATTTTCCACCCACTATTTTGCAGACAAATCTAACATAGAGTCTTCGGAGGTACATCTATCGATATTCGATACTCCGGGCCGTACCATGGGCAGGGAAAGACGAAGGCCTCTCAGTGACGAGGATTGGAAGGCTGCACACACCTATGTCGTCCTCAACTATCCAGAGATCTCCGAGAAGTACATGGGGTACAATCTTTATAAATTATTTCATTTTAATGTTCTTAAAGGTATCTATTATAAAACCTACCAACATCTAATTTCTTTATATGTTGGAATGTATTCAACTCTGGAGTAGCCACAAGCCCACATGATTTGCCAAAAGTTTGTCAAGATGGGTTCGCGGATTAGTTACGGAAAAAAGTACTAAATTCCCATGAAGATTGCGATGACTACATACAAATGGTAGGAGTCACACCTAGCAAACAAGCATACTTCTACGATGGGTACGAAGTCAACGGTTATCGATTTCACACACATACATATGGGCAAAACAAGTCCACTCAAAGTAGCGGTGTTTGCATCAAATGAGAGATATCGGAGAATGACATACCAACTGACTACTATGGTGTTCTCCAAGAGGTCATTGAGCTAGTATATGATGCTTAAGAGGTAGCTATTTTTAGGTGTGATTGGTTCGACATAGTAAACGGTGTAAGGGTAGACCAAGAACATGGAATTATTGAGGTTAACCATACTTCTCACCTTGCAACTTATGAGCCATTCGTATTAGTTGCTCAAGCTACCTAAGTGTGTTACCTACCTTATGCATCGGAAAAAGCAGATAGACGCCCATGGTGGGTGGTGATGAAAACAAGTCCGAAATCAAGGTTTCGTAACGAGAGTGCCGATGCAAACATTGAATTTCACCAAGAGGAAAGCCAGGATAATCCAATCTCGGCCCCAAATAGATGAGATTTTGATTGGGATGGAATGGTCCTTGGAGCGGCTGAGTTCGAACTAGTGGATGATCCAACTTCAATTCCGCCAACAACATCAAATGCACCGCAATCAATGGCGAGGGACATAAATGATGAGGTCATGACATGGAGCAAGAGTATCACAATGATGAAGAAGATTCGTGAGAATCCGATTATTCCGAGCAATTCGATAAAGAATATTAATTGGTTAAGCAATACATGTATGTGTTACTTTTTGCATTAGAATTTACTTTACATTCTATTTTTGTTGTTATATTCTAGGGAATTGGGACACCAAGATTGAGTTGGTAGTGTTGAACATGATTAATTAGTTGTTGCAATTTTATGCTAATTTTACTTGCACTCATTTGCAGGAGTACACAAGAGGCTTGCTGCTGCCACAATGTTTTATGCTAATTTTACTCACAACTCAATATTTCTTGCTGCCATAATGTTTTGTATCAAAATTTCATATATTGTCTTATTTCAAGGGAGATCTAAAATATTGCTTGCTGCTGTAGTGATTTATTGTCTTATTTCATATATTGCTTGCTGCAGTGATTTATTTATTTAGACAATTCAAAGGGAGATCTAAAATATAGAGAAATGTTCCTGTCTCCAGGAACTAAATATTTACAAGGGCCAGCCCATGGAAATATTATGTCCAACCATAAAATAATATAAACTGTATCAATAAAACATTTCCATACGTGTTTGGCCCGGTATTTCCATGAACCTTCACTATAAAATAATATTAACATAATAAACAAAACATTTCCAAGAGCCAGCCCATGGAAATATTATGTCCAACCATAAAATAATATAAACTTTATCAATAAAACATTTCCATGCACATTTGTCTCGGTATTTCCATGAACCTTCACTATTAAATAATATAAACATAATATACTAAACATTTCCAAGGGCAAGCCCTTGGAAATAGTATGTCCATCTTGTTCAGACTTATTTCCATGCGCAAGTGGTTAAGTATTTCCATGCACCTTCAATAAAATATAATATTTGGTCTGTTTGGTGGGTCGCGGGTCGTGCGAAACTTTTTCCAAGGGCGAAAATGATACATTTCCATGGATACATAGAAAATATTTCCATGCGCTACTTTTTCCAAGGGCCTCCCTTTGGAAAAGGTTCACGGTGTCAGAAAAGTGTCAGAATAGCCCATTTTATTTCCATGGACCCTTCATTAGCTTGGAAATGCGTTTTCTCCCCTTGGTAAAAACAGAAATTATAGTAGTGCAAGAGTACCAAACCATGTATATAGACTTACAAAGGCATTGCATGGTATGGTAGACTTAGTACTTTTCTAATTGACAATGAATTTGTTGAGGTAAAAATGATACAACATTATTTACAAAGAAAAAGAATGATGCTATCTTAATCGTACAAATATGTAGATGATATTATTTTTTGTTCAACTAATGCGTAACTTGCCGTGGGATTTTCTTCTTTGATGCACAATAAACTTAATGATGGAACGTTTGTGAGTCAAACCAAGTATGCAAAAGAGCTGGTAAATAAGTTTGGAATGATGGGCACCAAGACAAGTATAACTCTGATGGCTATCAGCACAAATCTTGACACAGACTCGAGTGGCACATAAGTAGATATCACACAATTTCGAGATATGATAGGTAGTCTACTTTATTTAACTGCTAGTAGACTAGATATTATGTCTGAAATGTGTCTATGTGCTAGATTTCAGACTGATATGTTGTAAAATTTACCAGATATGTGCCAACCATTGTAAAATTTACCAACCATCATAACGGTTGATGGCAAAAACCCTGATTTTTGTTTTCTTTTGTATAAATAGAAGGTTTGATTTGTTCCATTCTATCTCTCCAACCGCCTATGAGCGGCAAAATTTGAATTTTCTGAGAGACTTGAGTTCTTCATTGTTGCTTGTGCATCAAACTTCAATACCTTTTGAACAGCTTCAAATCCACTTCACCAATATTAATCCAAACAATGATTAGAGTGATTTTTTTATTCTTGGAGCCTGTGTTGAACTTAGAGCCTTTTGTACTCATTCTTCTTGGGTCGTGTTGACTTCCCGCTTGTTGTAAGGGCTCACCAGTTCCACCTTGTACTCCTTTCTCATTGGGTAATAGAAAGACATGCCTAGAAGCGGTTGCGATGCCTCAGAGATGTAGGCCTTGTTTTGCTGAACTTCATTAACATCTCTTGTGTCAATCTCTCTAAACTCAACTGTTTTGTTCTTTTATCTATGGTATCGTAAGATATGTTTCGGAATTGACATTTTGTATTTTTAGTTTTAAGACAACATAATATATTTCAGTTTAAGACTTAATTTTTGTTAATTTCCGTCCCAATCATTAATTTCATTGATGTATATATAACCATTGCTAAAATTTCAATATTAAATGAAATATTGTAAACATTATTCTAGCAATTTAGTCTCATCCATTTCATATTTTCTTATCTACACTGTAAAAACAAAAATGTAGTAGTAAAAATGCTTGGAATTTATTTGTATATTTAATATATGAGGAGGGATCCAATTACACCTTTTTTGGTGACACATCATGACACCGTTTTTTATATAGGTCAATTTTGCGATTTCAAAATCCAAACAGTCGATCCGAACCGTTCAACATGATCACCATATTAAAATGTACTTGGAGATCAAATTTTACATTTTTTTGAATTTTTTTACTATTTATTAAGATGGTTACAAAATCACTTTTTTCAATGGTCTGAAAACAACGATTTTTGTAACCATCTTAATAAATAGCAAAAAAATTCAAAAAAATGTAAAATTTGATCTCCAAGCACATTTTAATATATCCATCATGTTGAACGGTTTGAATCGACTATTTGGACTTTGAAAATAGTAGGTGTCAAAGTGTGTCACCAAAAAAGGTGTAATCGGATCCCTCCTCTTAATATATAGATATTTTAGAAAATCGCATAGGAGACCAATCTGAAAAACAAATTATGATAATTTTCTAAAGAATATCTCCAAAAAAACCTACGAAATTGAATCCAGGAATGTCCTATAAGCAAATATGTACGAGTTAATTAACAAGCTTCCTAATAATGCTAAGTTATGTTTATGTATCGTTGATCGTCTGATCAGATTCTCTTTCTTCATTTATCTTGATTGAATAATTTCAACATTTTTTTATGGGTGCTCAATGATTTTTAAATTTAATTAAATTTATATACCACCTACCTAATTTATGGAGAACATTTTGTTTTAACAATCATTTAATTGTTTGTCAATGTTATGAACACAATTATTCTATTAATATAACTTAATTCTTTTAACTTTTGTAATAATTTATTGAGCATTTAGACTCTACAATGTACAAAATTATAGTGAAATCGTAATCACAAAGGGGTATTAACCAATAAGTATATATTTAATAGTGCTATTTTAACTTTGCTCTATATTGGTGAAATCTTTATATTTTGTAACAAAATTAAAATGTACCATCAAAATTGTTTAGAAATTTCGAGTCACCCATGCATATTAATATACAAAATAACATAGCACCTATTCTGTCAACGGGCCGGAGATGGGATCATTAATTGCATGTGAGAAACGCGTTGGGGAGAGAGAGAGATTAATTTCTTTTTTTTCTCAACGCTCTTGTTGTTAGTTGGCGATATCTTATTATACTACTGCCTCTTCTCTGGAGGTAGAGCCATTGACGAAATGTTTTGTTTGACCAGTAATGGATGTCCTTTGGCTTACAGGAGGGGACGTGTACGTCTTCCTTTTTTAAGAAAAGCCCGTAGGCAGGGGTGTGTCTTCTGGGGATATGGAGGGACCTTGGAGTAAATATCATGCATGTTGTAATCTTTTTTTAGTTTTTTTGTTCCCTTCTCTTATTTAGTTATATTATTATAAAAGTGAATCTCAGTTGCCTTCCATGACCTTTCAGAAGCTCCAAAAAGAAAAAAAAAACAGTACTTGAGATGCAAAAACTAAAAACAATTAAAATAAGTAAAAGAGAAATGGTTTTGGTACCCAACCTTCTTTATCCAGTTTGTACCCAAGCTGATCCGATCAGCTTTAAAACAACTTTTTAACCACATTTTAACGGTATCTAACCGTAACTTTCTGAATCAATCTGCTCTCTCTCCCATTTAAATCTTCAATAAAAAATAAATTTTCTACTCTCTCTCTCCCTTCCAGTCCGCGCTCATGGCGGATCTGAGAATCGACTCTCACCATCTCCGGTCGGAGGTCCTCTCACGCCACTTTCACCTCTTCTCGCTCCTCTCCCTTCGTCAAGCCTCCACCTCCCTCGTCCCTTCCTCTCGCCATTGCCCCCTTCTACACTCCTCCCATTCTAAAAATACCCAATTATCCCTCGCAAGCCATCTGGGTTCGCACCTCTCGACGCAATCTCTCTCTATCAGCTCAGTCCAACGGCGGCAACGGTAACGGTAACAGTACTAACGGTGATGACGTCAGCAACCGTTCTGACGGCGGACTGGACGATCGACGGAGATCGCCTTTAATTGATCTCCGGCGATGAATGGATCTCCTGTGCGCAAATCCCGAGAACATCGCGGCCGTCGGATTGGCGGGTCTACTCACCTGGGCCTCCGTACAGGCGCTGTTTCAGCTAATTTTTATCTCCCTCGCCATTGTTTTGGCGGCGGTCAAGTATTCCTTCATCGCTGTTCTTCTCCTCTTCGTACTAATCACGCTCCTATAGTGTAAGTAGTGGTGCATTCTCCCTTTGATTGCTCTTCAAGTCAAATAATACTGAGAAGTGAACTCAACAATACTAATTTAAAAAAGGAAGAATTTATTTTGCCAATACTGAGAAGTGCATTCTCCCTTAGGTATATTGAGGTTACTCTTCTTGTATTAATCTCTGTTTTATAGTGCAAGTAATTCTGTTCTTTATTTGGAGTCTAGGCTTTAATTTGTTCCCGGTTATCTTCATTTAATCTCGTTGTACTACTAAACATGACCTTCAATTTGGCCCAACCTTCAGTTAACTGTAGGTTTGAATAACTCTTAATTTGGCATGATGTAGTTTTCAGTAGAATACAATACTGCACCTGTGCATCAATTGGACCCTGTTAAGAATTGGACTGCAACCCTGGTTTATTGTTTATTAATTATTACTTATTAGTGTTCATGTTGACACTTCTAGACCTCATTTGAAGATATTATTACATCATTAAGACTCAGTTACCCGACAAATTAATAGGAAATCAAAATATGTGAATTTACAGAACTAAGTTTCTCTTAGAAGAAATTAGATGAATGAGAAAGCCAAATAGAAGACTCAAATGGGAGGGATGAAAAAGTTTAAGTGATAATTTTGTGCACGAGGTGTTCTTTGATGCAGGTTTCGATGTATTCTATGTAGTGTGCACAAGGTGTTCGATGAATTATTTAAGTGATAATTTTGTGCACAATCTCTCCATTTCTCAGATCTAGTAACTTTAGAACCATCCATTAAGCTCTCAGACAATGAGTTTGAGAAGGAACAGAGAGATCTTTGACGGGCTTCCGATAAGTCGGTAAGTATCTTGTGTTCATTGTATTTGTTGATCTTGTGTTTTGAATGTCGGAAGTGAGCTTTATTTAATGTGTTATACGGGGAAGGTTTGGTTTTGTGTGAGGAATCTATAATTGAAGTTCATGTGAATCCATTACTAATTTTTACTTTGAAATCAGCGATGCAAGATCTATGCTTAGTGTAATAATTATTTTATTCTTACTTGTCCTTTTAAACAAATGTATTGATTACATTAATTAAAACAAACTGTCTGATGTACCGTGCAATTTAAGGATTATTATATTCGTCAATCCATCCAATGATTTCTATACTGCTGAGAAGGAGCCGAATCTGAATGGAATCACTTATGTATTGCCATATCATACATCCTTTTTGGATATCATGCGTCTAGCATGTTGTGCTTGCTATAGCTGGTAGATAAAGAAATTGGTGATTGTCTCTGATCCAATTTTATTTAGTAGTAGTTTCTTTTAGTTAGAAGCAAATCCAGTGAATTTAGTAGTGGATCGACCAGAGTACATCACAAAAGCCCAAGGCACTGTAAATAACAAAAAGGGATGAACTGGTTCAGAAAATTGCGATCAGATAATTAAAACCAATAGCTTAATAGTGTTGATTCGTCACAAAGTTCTCTTTTATTAACAGTATATGGCATGCAATTAATGCCATGTTATTGGATCATGAGGCACTAAAAGGAATCGCTTAAGGATTTTTTTTGCAGATTGGCAGTAATCAAAGATTTGATGGTTCCTGAGCTTCCAGTTAGCAGTGAGGTATGATTTGTACAATATTTTACATTATGTACTTAATAGTTTTATAGTATGTACCAGTTATTTTACAAGTTCATGTAATAGTTTTCATTTTATTTATTAGTTTGTTGGAGCCATAAAGTAGGCTGGTGTTCCAATGTTTATTTGTAATTATGAGAGACATTAACTCTGATATTGGTTAAGCTGTAGGCCTGTATCGATTCTAGAGGCCTGAGTTTCTTACTATGATGTTTGATTTTTGTCTATTGCAGATTTTGATGCATCAATATGATGAAAAGGCAGCATTGCAGGCCCTTCTGCAGTTGTTTGGGCCTCAATTTGACAGCATCAGATGGCTATTTATTCCAATTTGCAAAAAAAATCATGGGGTGCCTTTTTGCAGTGGATGTTCCCAATGAGGAGATGCATTTTTACATCTCAGCTGAAAATATTGAATACATGCAGTACCACTGACACACAATGAAATGACTTCAAGATTTTCTTTGCTGGAGGACTTGTGAGTGTTTTCTTTAAAAATTATCTATGAAATATTTACAGTATTTTTCAACTAGTTTTTCCTTATTCTTCCAATGATTTACAGGATTATGTGTTGAAATGCATTAAACTATTACCTAATATATTTAACAGTTTTGAAAGATATATGAGGTGTGTTACAGGATTCATGCCTTAGTTTTACAAGATGTATGAGTTATTTTACAGAATTAGGACTTTGAGTGTGTTATTTAAAAATTATCTATACAACATTTAACAGTAGGATATATGAGTTATTTTACATGATACATGCCTTAGTTTTATAAGATGTATGAGTTATTTTACAGGATTAGGACTTTGAGTGTGTTCTTTAAAAATTATCTATGCAACCTTTTACAGTAGGATGTATGAGTTATTTTACAGGATTCATGCCTTAGTTTTATAAGATGTATGAGTTATTTTATAGGATTAGGACTTTGAGTGTGTTCTTTAAAAATTATCTATGCAACCTTTAACAGTAGGATGTATGAGTTATTTTACAAGATTCATGCCTTAGTTTTATAAGATGTATGAGTTATTTTACAGGATTAGGACTTTGAGTGTGTTCTTTAAAAATTATCTATGCAACCTTTAACAGTATTCTTCAACTAGTGTTTCATGATTCTGCCAATGATTTACAGGATTTGGTGTTGAAATGCATTAAACTCATCCATAATATACTTACCAGTTTTGTAGGATATATGAGTTATTTTACAGAATTCATGCCTAAGTTTTATAGGATGTATGAGTTATTTTACAGGATTCATGCCATACTTGAAGTTATTATACAGTAAAGATGTTGATATCATTTTTTTCTTTCAGCTAAACCTTCATGGAAATATGTTGGCACAATTTATCAGAACTGTCCAAAGCAGGCACCCAAATCAATGGACTGTGCTATTTTTGTACTGCGCTTTGTGTATAATCTAATCACTGAGATGCCTATGAACTTTACACATGTAATTTTATGATGTATATATTTTACTTTCAAATACCCGTAGGCTTCCATTTCACCAACAGTAACATTACATATTTCCTGATATTACATATTGTATAAAGAGGGTAGTGTATACCCCTGATAACTGATCTTGTCAGTTCTGGCTAATTGTGCTAAACCCTATCATTTTCCTCTATACTGATGTGCATAATTCTGAATCCCTTACAATTCTGTTTTTTTTTTAGGATGACATTTCTAAAGAACGTGTCGTTCTAGCAATGAAGTTTCTCACGCATCCAAATAATTCGCATCAGCGGTGTATGAAGTAACAGTCCTAAAGTGTTTTATTCCAATGATTGAACAGCTTTTTGTTTGTGGTTGTTTTATATTGATGTTAGATACAGTTGATAATTTTTGTGAATAGTTAATGGTATAGTTTGTTTGTGGTATAGTTGATACTTTGGTTGTGGTTGTTTTATATTGTTTGTGGTACAATTTATGTTGTGGTGAAATGGTACAGTATATTTGTGACTGGTGACATTTTATAGTTTGTATATGATGTTTTTATATTTTCCTGTGTCAATTTTACAGTATTGAATTCTTGTAGTTAACATCTGTTAGATTTATAGTTTGTATCTGCTAATTTTACAGTATTGAAATCTTATTTTACATGATATATGTCCATGTATAAATATTAATAATTGAAGAAAAAATTCAATTTTTTTTTTAATTTTAATTTCGAAAAAATAAAAATTTAATTTTGATGAAAAAAGTTATTTTGCATAATTTTAAGTGTAATTTGTAAATAACTGATATCTCGTATTCATATCTATATTTTGACCTTAAATTCGTACCAAAACCTATGTTTTAATCTATAAATTCGGTTATAATTCATTGAATATATATAGAATGTGGTACTGCTGCAAGTTATTCTTATTCTGCAGGAATCGGGCGAAATCGAGGAGGAATCTGGAATTTAGAAGTCTCTACACGGTCCGTGTAACATTCCACACGGGCCGTGTCAACCTCGACTCGACCGATGACACGACCGCATGAAGACCGCTGACTCGACCGCATGAAGAACACAGGCACACGGTCCGTGTAGAATTCCACACATGCCGTGTCAAGCATTTCCGGAAACAAATCCAGAATTTGGAAACAAGGCTAATTAATGGAAGGTCGGCAAAACGAGTATATAAGCGAGATTTCTTGCACCAGAGAGGTCATTCTGGAGCAGAGAAGCATTTTCTAGGGTTTGGTCTTGACGGCTAAGCTTGGAGACGAAGTTGAGAAGCGAAAGACGCAAGTTTTCGACGGATCTTCTTTATTCTTCGGGTTTTGTCATGGCTAATCTTTTTATTACTTCTTTATTTTGTTTTAGAACTATGTCTGAGTAGATTTCTTAGTTTCTAGAGTTGTGATGTAATCGAATGTTTTGTTTTGTATGTTAGTTATTGGATTCTTTTGTTGAAATTTGTGTTTGCTTGATTGTGATTGATTTTAATTGCTTAGTGTAAGTTATTTGATTTTTATTGGTTTACCACTAGATGAATGATCACATCTAGAAGGTACTTTGGCCCTTATAATCTCTTAACCAAACTAAGTACATGAGGTAGGATTAGTGATCCGAAAGGTGAAACCAAGTAGTAACCGACAGGTGAACATTTCCTCATATCGACGGAATGAGGTTACCTTTAGTATTCCAACCAAGCAACTAGGTAATTCAGACCAACATACGACAGTTGAGGTCTAGAACCCGACGAGGGCATATATTGCAATTCCATACCAAGTTAATAAGCCAACAGACGACAGTTGAGGTTTAGAGACATTAGGTCTGGTCAGTAGAACCCTACACAAAGGAACAACACGAAGAAAACAATAACTGCTGCATTCACTCGAGGGCCACACGGACCGTGTACGACAGTATACGGCCCGTGTACACTGACACGGCCCGTGTAGGACACTACACGGACCGGACACCTCGAGGCAAAACTGAGATGAAGTCATAACCCTGGAAATGCCTTTTTACATCTGATTTAAACCAAGTTTATTTACTTCTTTGCATTTTATTATTGTCATTGAACTGTTAGGAATTTTAGAAACCAAAACCAACCTTTTCCAACTTCTAGTCTTTATTTAATTTAGGTGAAATTCTAGATTAAATCTGAACCGTCCCTGTGATCGATACCCGATAATATACTGCTCGATAGGATTGTATACTTGCAGTCTGAACCGAAAAGTGTGTTTAAGGTTAAAAAGTACAGTTTACTGTACTGAAACTTTGTACTATACTTTTTTGGTGTAACAAGTTTTTGGCGCCGTTGCCGGGGACGGCATCATTTATTTTCTGGATTTTTGCTTATTTTAATTAATCTAGATTTTAACTTGTATCCTTTTCCTTTTATTTTTCTCTCTCTTTCAGAAAAACTGGCATCCTTACCTCCACCCAAGGGAGACTACAATCTGAGGAGTAAAGGACCGCTTCCCGACACAGACACAGCTGGTCCTGCTCAACCACCTCTGCACACGGCCCGTGCAGACGATACACGGTCCGTGCACTCCGACAATCCCAGCAGAGGAGAGATGAGTAACAACGGACAAGACAGGGAAGATGACGAGGTTGATGGCCTCTCTGAAGATGACATGGCCGACTTCGTGCCAAGGACCTTGCGCGAATTCAATGTACCACGCGCTGGAGACGTGAGGGGAGCCATCAGACTGCCGCGAATCGTGGGACAACAACCGAACTTCAATCCGGGAGTTGTCAACATAGTCCAACAGAACACCTTTCATGGCTTGGATCATGAGGATCCACATGCCCATCTCCAAACATTTCTTGAGTGTTGCACAACCATTAAAACCAATGGCGCAACTGCTGATTACATTAAACTTGCACTATTCCCTTTTACTCTTAGGGATAAAGCCAAGAAATGGTTAGGGTCTTTACCAAGGGATTCGGTAACCACTTGGAGGGAATTGTCTAAACTGTTTCTAACTAGATTTTTCCCTCACAAAAGAACTGCTAAGGTTAGGACCCAGTTAACCAGTTTTAAGCAAAGACCTGATGAACCATTGAATGAGGCATGGGAAAGGTTTAGGGAATTGCAATACTCTTGTCCACACCATGGTATACCAGATTGGTTGTTAATTCAAACCTTTTATGATGGTTTAACTGATAGTACTCGCACCTCTATTGATGCTGTTGCAGGTGGAGCACTTATGTCAAGGGAACCCCTTGAAGCCATGAATTTGATTGACAACATGGCTCAAAACCAACAATGGTCCGGCCGCGACAACACTCGAGCTGGAGGAGGCGGCCGATTTGAGGTTGATCAAATCACTGCTCTAACCGCCAAGCTTGATGCTATGCAGAAAGCCTTCGACAAGATGAGTGTGAAGGCAGTCAATCAGCAACCACAACCATGTGTGATGTGTGGAGATGAAGGCCACGCTTACGAGCAATGTCCACTAGCGCAGAGGGATGAAGAAACCGAGCAAGTCAACTCTCTCAACAATGAACCATCCTACTTTCCAAAACCTCCTTTCAAACGATCCTACTCCAAGGACCCGGTTGAACAACAAAACTGGAAGTGGAAACAGAACAACTCTGCGCCATACAACAATGCTCCAAATCCCTCTTTCAACAACTCCTTCAACAATCCCTCTGGCAGTAACAACAACCGGAACTTCTACCAAAATGCCTCTTTCAACAACTCAAACAACCGAGCAGCTCAATCCGGTCCACCTAAGCCATAAAACGACTTCATGCATGAGCAAGGAAAAATGAACCAGATGATGTTTGAGCAAATGCAAACCATGAACGCTCAGATGAATGCTCAACTGGCTGCTCAGAACAAGTTGATCGAGCAAATCAGTCACCAAGTTAACTCGAACCTTACACCACCAGGAAGACTACCTAGCCAACCTGAGGTAAACCCCAGAGGGGAAGCTAAGGCGGTGACACTGAGAAGTGGGACCCAGTATGAAGGACCTGCCATGCCCAATCAAATTTCAGTTGACACGGACCGTGCAAATCTCACACGGCCCGTGCAGAATCCTGACCGAGTCGAACTCACACGACCGGACAACACCACCAATTCTCCTGCCAATGACACGGACCGTGCAGATTCCACACGGCCCGTGCAAACTCCACCCTCTGAGAAAACTGATCATCCAGACCGTGCAAAGTTCACACGGCCAGCAGGAAACACGGAGACAACTGTTCACACGGACCGTACAGACTCCACACGGCCCGTGCAAAGAGAACCTGAAGGCCAGAAAAAGACAGGGGCCGAGAAACCACCACCATACCGGCCACCTGTACCCTTCCCTCAGAGACTAGCTGAAACCAAATTGAACGAGCAATTCTCCAAATTCATAGATGTTCTCAAGCAACTGCACATCACTATTCCATTCACCGAGGCTCTGACTCAAATGCCTACCTATGCCAAGTTCCTCAAAGACATTCTTTCCAACAAACGAAGCTTGGGAGGGCACGAGACGGTGAAACTGACAGAACAGTGCAGTGCCATTCTAAGAAGCGAGCTACCACCCAAACTAGAAGACCCTGGTAAGTTTTCTATCCCTTGCACTATAGGGAAAGCCACGATCAAGAAGGCTCTATGCGACTTAGGAGCTAGCGTGAGTCTCATGCCACGCACCATCTTTGATCGAATGGGGGTTGGAGAGCTCCGACCTACGCGAATGACTTTGCAGCTAGCAGACTCCTCGGTAAGACTACCACTTGGCATAGTGGAAGATGTACCGGTTCAGGTTGGTAAATTTTATGTACCTGCTGACTTTGTTGTTATGGAAATGGAAGAAGATAAGGAAGTCCCCATTATTCTGGGACGACCTTTTCTAAGAACTGCAGGTGCGATAATTGATGTTTTCAAAGGGACATTGACCTTGAACATTGGAGAGGAGAAGGTGCGATTTCAGATGGATCGAGGCATGAAGTACCCTTCGCCAAACGAATCTTGCTTCCGAATAGATACAGTCGAAGAGTGCTTAACGGATTTGGCCGACGACTACTTTCTCGAACAAGTCAACAACTCGCTAAGGTATCATTCTGACTTTCTATCTGAGTTGCAGGTTGAAAAGGGCGAGTTCGAATCAATTTGTGCAGCAGATGTTCATGATGACAACCCAGAGGAATTTGGACACGGCCCGGACAGATCCTATACGGACCGTGCAGAAGAGTCTGAAAAGCTGGAGGACAAGGCACTCGGGTCGGACAAGGCTGACACGAGGACTGTACATGGACCGCATACATTTGACACGGACCGTGCAAAGACCTAGGAAGAGAAGCCAACTCCTGAACTCAAGCCTCTTCCATCCAACCTCAGGTATGAGTTCTTAGGTCCAGATAAATCCTATCCAGTGATTGTAAATGCAGGATTAAACCCCGATCAGACCGCCAAACTCTTGGAGAAGCTGAAAGATCACCAAGGCGCAATCGGGTATTCAATCAAGGACCTGAAGGGCATCAGCCCCTCTATCTGCTCGCACCGGATTTTACTGGAAGATGATCACAAGCCCTCTGTTGAACACCAGCGACGGCTCAACCCGAACTTGAAAGAGGTAGTAAAGAAAGAAATTTTAAAACTTCTTGATGCAGGTATAATCTACCCGATTTCTGATAGCAAGTGGGTGAGTCCTATCCATGTGGTGCCAAAGAAGGGAGGCGCAACAGTGGTAAAGAACGAGAAGAATGAACTGATCCAAACGCGTGTTGTCAGTGGCTATAGGATGTGTATTGACTACAGAAAGCTCAATGCTGCCACACGCAAGGACCACTTTCCATTGCCATTCGTTGACCCACTCCTCGAAAGGCTTGCTAATCACTCTTATTTCTGTTATCTAGATGGTTATTCTGGTTTCTTTCAGATACCCATCCATCCACAAGACCAAGAAAAGACCACTTTTACCTGTCCATATGGTACATATGCATATCGTAGGATGCCTTTTGGTCTTTGTAATGCACCAGCAACCTTTCAAAGGGCCATGATGGCCATCTTTTCTGACTTTATTGAAAATGAGGTTGAAATCTTTATGGATGACTTTTCTGTATATGGTGCTTGTTTTGACTCTTGTTTGACCAATCTTTGTAAGATTTTGCAGAGATGTGAAGAAGTCAACCTGATTTTGAACTGGGAGAAATGTCACTTCATGGTCCAAGAAGGTGTAGTTCTAGGACATGTTGTGACTTCTAAAGGTATTGAGGTTGACAAAGCAAAGATTGAAGTCATTGAAAAGCTTGCAATCCCAACTTGTGTTAAAGACGTTCGCAGCTTTCTAGGTCATGCAGGATTTTACCGCCGCTTCATTAAGGACTTTTCTAAAATTGCTAAACCACTAACCAATCTACTCATTAAAGATTCTGATTTTGATTTTACTGATGATTGTGTTAAGTCCTTTTGTAGTTTGAAAGAAGCTCTCATTTCAGCACCTATCCTGCAACCACCCGACTGGTCCCTTCCATTCGAGCTGATGTGCGACGCAAGCGATTATGCTGTAGGAGCAGTTCTAGGGCAGAAGAAAGACAAGAAGCCGTGCGCTATCTACTATGCCAGCAAAGTGCTAGACCCAGCCCAAATGAACTACACAACAACCGAGAAGGAGCTTCTAGCCATTGTGTTCGCTCTCGACAAGTTCCGCTCCTACTTGGTTGGTTCGAAGATAATCGTCTACACAGACCATGCCGCACTCAGGTACTTGCTAAGCAAACAGGATGCAAAACCTCGTCTGATTAGATGGGTTCTTCTTTTGCAGGAATTTGATATCGAAATCAGGGACAAGAAAGGAGTCGAAAACACTGTAGCAGACCATCTATCTCGACTTCGTTGGGGAGATGATGACTCTGTCCAATTGCCAATCAATGACTCGTTCCCTGATGAACAACTCTTCTCAGCTTCTGTCCTGACTTACCTTGACACGGACCGTACAAGACCTCACACGGCCCGCGTACCGCCACACCAATGCCACACGGACCGTACCAGATCTCACACGGCCCGTGCACTGCAACACCAAGGCCACACGACCGGACACACGGACCGTGTAACCGCCCAGTCAGCCCCATGGTATGCAGATATCGCCAATTTTCTTGCTTCTGGCGTACATCCCGCATCTATGACATACCAGCAGAGAAAGAAGTTCCGCTCAGATGCCAGGTATTACTTTTGGGACGAACCTTTTCTTTTCAAAGTAGGTGTTGATGGTATCTTCTGCCGATGCGTACCGTACGAGGAGACACACTCCATTCTCGAGCATTGTCACTCATCTGCTTACGGAGGGCACGCTTCCTTCTCAAAGACAGCCACCAAGGTATTGCAATCTGGTTTCTTTTGGCCTTCTATTTTCAGGGATGCAAGGACCTTTGTTTCGGCATGCGACAAGTGTCAACGGACCGGGAACATCACCAAGCGCAATGAGATGCCTCTCAACTCTATTCTCGAGGTCGAACTTTTTGATGTATGGGGTATTGATTTCATGGGACCGTTCCCATCATCATGTGGGAATGAGTATATCCTGGTTGCAGTGGATTATGTGTCCAAATGGGTCGAGGCAGTGGCATGTCGCAAGGCCGACTCAAACGCCGTCAAGAAGCTGTTCACTGACATCATCTTCCCGCGCTTTGGAGTGCCACGAGCAGTCATCAGTGATGGAGGCAAGCACTTCGTCAACCGACAATTTGACAGCCTTCTCAGCCGTCATGGGGTGACACACAAGGTAACAACTTCCTATCACCCTCAATCTAATGGACAAGCTGAAATTTCTAACAGGGAAATCAAGTCCATCTTGGAAAAGACGGTGGCACGAACCCGAAAGGATTGGTCGCTAAAGCTCAATGACGCACTCTGGGCATACCGAACTGCCTTCAAGACTCCAATTGGGATGAGCCCCTTCAAACTAGTGTATGGCAAGCCCTGTCACTTACCTGTGGAGATCGAGCACAAAGCCTTCTGGGCCACGCGTACCATCAACATGGACATGCTTGCAGCTGGCGAGAAGTGCATTCTTGATTTACACGAGTTGGAGGAAATGCGCCTGCATGCTTACGAGAATGCCAGAATCTATAAGGAGCGAACCAAGCGAGTTCATGACCAGCGCATTGCGCCCCGCGAATTCAAGGTAGGTGACCTTGTACTCTTGTTTAATTCGAGATTGAGACTATTTCCAGGTAAGCTGAAGTCTAGATGGTCCGGCCCATTCCATGTGAAGAAAGTGTACCCATTCGGTGTGATTGAGATTGGGAATCACGAAAGCAGGACTTTCAAAGTCAATGGCCAGCGTCTCAAGCACTACATTGCTGACCATCCCCAGACCGAGCGGTTCGATCAAGATCTCTCTGATCCCGCTCCAGCAGAAACTTAAAGCAGGTGGTCAAGCTCGAGACCTAAAACAAGCGCTTCTTGGGAGGCAACCCAAGCCCTTTTTAATTTTCTTGCATTTTTGAATTTTTATCTTTTTGCATCATATTATTATTTGCATGCATATTTGTTTTCAATTAATTTGCATTTAGGAAATTCCAAGGAGGGCATCTCACACGGGCCGCACAGAATATGACACGGCCCGTACAACACCAGGAGGGTCAGACGACCCGACCCCTGCGATTCCTACACGGCCAGGATCACTTTACACGGCCCGTGTAACCGCCAAACGACGCATATGGAAGGTCGCGTCCGCTCCGCATCAGTTACGCCCTTTCGTTTCTGTTAAATACCCCTCTCCCCACACGGACACCTCACCTCCTTCCACAGTGCACACGACCATCTCTCGGCTTGACCCGATCTCCGTCCGCCGCCGTGTAGCCACCGCCACACCAGGGGTCGACTTCTCCACCTCCTTTCCTCTTCCTCTCGGCCGGCGACTTCTCCACCTACCACCGTGCGCCACCACCACACCAAGGGTCTCCTCCGTTCAGGTAAGTCCATCTTTCTCTCCTCTTTCATCTTTTCTTCCTCTCCTTCCTTCTTCTCCGACCACCTGCACAATCTAGCCGCGATCTCTCTCTCTCTTTCTCTTCTCCGCCACCTCTGTCATTCCGCCGAAACCCTAATCTGACACGGCCCGCACACAATCCTACACGGTCCGTGCAATCCCACACGACCCGTGTCATTATCCACCCGGCCCGTGTCAGCCCTAGTCAGAAGTCGTCATGCATCGCGAACGCCGTTCGAAGTACGCCCAGGAGCGTAGGCAGCAGGCTCTCAGTGCCCAGACACCACCACCTGCGCGCCCACCTTCTCCACCTCCATCTGCCTCCTTACCACACGGTCCTCCCTCTCACCACTCTTCTTCCCCTGAGGACTCCGATTATGCCTCTGAGGCATCCGACCACCTCTCTGGGGAGTACACCGATCGAGCAGAGGACTACCAGGATGACTACTTCCCTATCCCCACCCGCCGTATGTTCACGCACTTCGATACCTTGCGGCTGCGCAAGTTCGAAAACACTCGCCGGGTTGACTTCGACGCCCTTCGCGCCTTCGGCATCGAGACGCAGTTTCTCTTTCTCACCGGCAGGATTGGGATTACCCCTGCCTTCTGGGCCATTGAGCATAATTCCTATGAGTTGCTCACGCACGAATTTCTCTCTTCTCTCCAACTCAAAACGGATCGACAGGGCGACCACTACATCAAATTCCAGCTCCGTTATCAGACTCACCGTCTCTGGCTCCCCCAGCTTCGTCGGTGGTTTGGCTTCCACTCGGACCCCCAGACCGATTCCCTCCATTTCCGAGTGGGTCTCGACAAAGACCACTTCTGGAACCTGATTTCGGGCATGACACCTGGGGCCATTCACAACAAAGAGTTCAAAGGCCTCAACATTGCCCACCCAGTCCTGCGATGCATCCAGCGAGCCCTTGCCGTTACTATCTTTGCACGTGGAGAGACAGTCTCCCGTGCCAACATTGAGGACCTCCAGCTTCTGGATCACATGCTCCGCCCAGACGCGGAGATAGAGCGGCCCGACCTGATGCTCATCATGATTCACCACTGGCTTGGTCTTCAGCGCTCCACGAGGACGGGGGGTGCTATCACTATCGGTGCCTATGTCACCCACATTGCCGATAGACTGAGGCTCTCCACTGATGGAGACTCGCTCTGTAGAGGCCCACGCTACCTGGACGCCGACGCCTTTCGATTGGCTACTTTTATCCGGATTCAGAGGAGCTCTAGCGGCGGCACTCGATATCTCTGGCGCATGCCGGATGGCCGTACTCAGTACCTGATGCCATTCTCGGCCCCTCTCTCCTTCGAGGACCGATCCACATGGCTCTTCACTGCGCCCCTACCGGCTGCTCCAGCATCACCACCACCTCCTCCTGATGATGATGTGCCGATGACTGATGCGCCCGGCTCCTCACACCAGCCCCACCTCCCTTTCCCTGCTGCCACCGGCTCGCCCATTGCCGACCCTACCATTCAGGATGTGTACCGCCTCATGCATGGCATGAGTACCACTCAGCGCGAGCACGGTGTTATTCTCCGCGACATCCAGCAGCAGGTGACAGACTATGGCGAGCGGATTGAGGCGATAGAGGCGATCGAGGCTGAGATGCGCTACTGGCGCCTTGATGATCCTGCTGACCACTGATCAGGTTTGCTTTCTTTTCCCCAGCTTTTATCTTATATCTGTCTTGAAGCATTGAGGACAATGCTCGGACTTAGCTTGGGGGGGAGAACTTTATCATTTAGTTCATGTTTATTTTTTCTTTTATTTCTAGGTCATGTTTACTTTTTTATTGCACTTTTAGGCGATATATTTGCGTGAATTACTAGAATTAGGAACCTTTGAGAGAAATTTTGAGTTACAATTATGATGACTTTGAGAAGTTAGAAATAACCCCATAAGTCGATCAAAGAATTGCATAGGATGGGATAGTTTGAACATTTGAAAGAACGAAAGTCAAATTGAATTGAGAAATCATTTTGAAACTAAATTGTGCCTTTTAAAACAAAGAACCGGGGTTTTCAATAAAAGAAAGATTGGGATATCCATTGGTATGAAAGAATACCATTGGATGTGTGTATTCATGATATATGCAAAAGACTTAAAACAAACGAAAAGATGGAGAAAATAAGAGTACTGGCAATAAGTCCTACAGGGCGCCTTTGAGCTCCTCTCCCACACTTAGAAAGAAAACAATGAGTACTGGCACAATCCTAATGGATGCCTTTGAGCTCGAGAAAAACCATAATTAAAACTTATGCATATGTCAACACGCGAAGTCTGCAACTTTCTAACCTAAGCTTGTTCCAAGCTTGGGGGGGTAAAAAGCAAAATCACCACAAATGAGGGCATAAGTTTGATGTAAGAATGAAAGATCAATCAATTCGAACAATTAGTTTTAGCAAATATTAGAACATCTCAAATTATGACATTTGATTAGTTGATTAGTGGGGTGAATCAAAATTTGTCAAAGAAATCCAAATTGTTATTCAAAAGGACTCTCGAAGATTTTTAACAATAGCAAGATCATGTAAACTGTTCGCATTAGAATTTACTTTTGCATTTAGGTAATCATTAGGCCAGCCCTTTACCTAAGTTGGGATTTTTGCTTGAGGACAATAACTACAAGTTTTAGAAGTTGTGTGTTTTTCAAATATTCTAGAAGCTTGAAGTACAGCCGTACAATTTTTGAAAGTGGTTTATGTTAAATCTTCTAGAAGCTGGAAGTACAACCGAAAGTACAGTTGGTTTACTAGTTGCTAACAGTTTTTAACTAACTTGGGACCACCTGGGTTGTTAGAATTTTGAACCATGTATTATGCATGATTTGTTGTTGAACTTACAGTATTGATTATATAATTTTACAGTATTCGCGCAAGTCAAATGACAGTTTTTTTGGATAAAAACTGGGTACAACTCCTTGGGTACAATTAGTCGGGTCCTAAGTAAAATCTCTACCTAAAGAATATTGTAAAATACATGAGATAAAATACGAACTTTTTACTCTATGCAAAGCTCAACTGTAGCATATAAAATTTATCCTCCAAGCACATTTTAATACCAAGATCATATTAAGCGGTTCGGATTAATTATTCCGACTTTGAAAATATAAATAAGAATGTGAAACATGATTAGAGCACAAAATCAATGTTTCAATTTAATCTTACTCATTTTTATTATTGATACGTCAAATAAAATTAATATCATCAATTCTACTAAAGAGTCGAGCAAATTGTGCTGATTTGTAACTTCGGCCCACTAGAAAACAATTAATAAGGAGCCAAGGTGCCAGCTGGCTGAGTTTTTTTATTTAACAACCACAACTACTACAAAAATACGGATTTTTTTTATTAATAGAAAAATAAATAAATAAATATCGACAATAGAGTACAATTGGTCAAATTTTGAAATATAGGAACGATGTTATGGTTAAGAATGTCCTGCACGGATGTTATTAACCATAATGTCCAACTAATTAATGGGACGTTACATAACGTCCAGCTAATTAATCTGAGATCGCTAATTAACAAAAAAAAAACGACCCTGGACGTTATGCTTAATAACATCCAACATTCACATTTCACATATCGGACAATTCAGTGGTTGCCACAGGGACAAAAGAGAGAGCATGCTTAGAGAATTTGCCTCGATCTCACGTGGCTTTGCTTCCCTCTTTGCATCTCACTTATAATTCCAATACAAACGGGCCCTCTCTTTTGTTACCCTGCTTTATCTCTCTTTATATCTCCTTCGTCAATCTTTGAAAAAAAAAATTGTTGCAGTACCGGACATTATGAACCATAATGTCCAGTTTTTATTTTTTTTTGCTAATTAGCTATATCGGGTTAATTAGCTAGACGTTATAGTCTGTAATATCCCGCGGACGTTATTAACCTTTATATCATTCTTATATTTCGAAATTTCACCGAATCGTACTTCATTATCAATATTTTTTTATATTAATAAAAAAATGGAAAAAAATAAGATCTTTTATCGGGTAAAAAGAGACTCTCTTAACGGATTCCCTATCACTAGAGACCAACACGATAGAAAAACTTAGAATTTTTTTTAAAAACCATAATTAGAAAAAACAAAATTAGCAAACCAACATGATTAGCCGGGTTTTTACAAAAACCATAAGAACCGAATTGGCAATTCGGGTCTGACTTTTTTTTTCCCTGGACCCGAAATGCCAATTCGGGTTCCCCCCCTTTTCCCAGTTTTTCCGCAGCGCAGAAACGGTGTAGCTTTTGGTGTAATGCCTTGGACCCGAATTGGGATTTCGGGTCCCATTATTTTTATTTTTTTTTAGAGACAAATAACTAAAATGATGAAATATAATACTAAAAAATCGAATTTTTTTTCCCTTTGTCAAATTACTTTTTTGATAGCATATTTATACTAAAATACTATAAATTACTTGAAATTATATTAATTTATGTTGATTTACACTAAATTACTTCAAATTACTTCAAATTATGTAGAATTATGCTAAAATACGGTAAATTACGCTAAATTACGTATGAATATGGACGATTTTGTGCCATCTTTCATAAATCATAAAAAATCGTAAAAATTCCAAAAATAATAAAAATTGGTATTCTACAAGTTCATTATATAACTAATTTACTGAGCTACGTAGATTGGAGAATAGAAATGAAAATCTTAATCGGAAACTTCAACTGAAGTTTTGAGGCCCTTCTCTTTGTTTTTTGGTGATTCTGAATTTGGAAATCTAGCATCGCAAGTTCATATATATGCGTATTTTTACGAGTTTTCCGAAAAGTGGTCATTTGCTGAAATCGGACACTCGAGCACTGTTTTACAGCCGTTTGAAATTTCGTTGTCGTTTTTTCGCCTTCTCAGGGAAGATATCATCTCTATTCATACGTAATTTAGCGTAATTTACCGTATTTTAGCATAATTCTACGTAATTTGAAGTAATTTGAAGTAATTTGAAGTAATTTAGTGTAAATCAACATAAATTAATATAATTTCAAGTAATTTATAGTATTTTAGTAAAAATATGCTATCAAAAAAGTAATTTAACAAAGGGAAAAAAAATTCGATTTTTTAGTATTATATTTCATCATTTTAGTTATTTGTCTTTAAAAAAAGAAAAAAAAAGAAAAAAGTAATGGGACCCGAAATTTCAATTTGGGTCCAAGGCATTACACCAAAAGCTACACCGTTTCTGCGCTGCGGAAAAACTGGAAAAAGAGGGGCAACCCGAATTGGCATTTCGGGTTCAGGAAAAAAAAAAGTCAGACCCAAATTGCCAATTCAAATTTTATGATTTTTGTAAAAACTCGGCTAATTATGTTGGTTTGCTAATTTTATTTTTCCTAATTATGGTTTTTTAAAAAAATTCAAAAACTTACATGTCTTGTAAAGGATTTTTTTTTAAAACCATAATTAAAAAAATTAAAATTAGGGAACCAACATGATTACCCGCAGATTTCGAAAAACCATAAGAACCGAACAGCCTATTCGGTCCCCAAAATTTTTTTCCCCTGGGACCGAATAGGCATTTCGGTCCCCCCCCCCATTTCACATTTTTTTGGCAGAGCCGCCACAGAAAATCGAAATGGGATGGGGACCCGAAATGGGATTTCGGTCCCCATTTTTTTTTTTTTTTTTTAGAGACAAATAGCCCGAGATTTTTATTTTTACCCAAAAAAAAAAATATTTTAATATAATTATCCAAGTTTTTGAAAAATTTAAATTTATACCCAAACCGTAAATTTTTTTTACGGTTTGAAACTCTTTTTTTTTTTTTTTTAAGAGAAAAATAGCTAAAATGCTGAAATGAAATATAACACAAAAAAATCGAATTGTTTTTTAAAATATTTGTTAGAAAATACGCTACGAACAGAGCCGATTTTGTGCTAAAATACGGTAAATTACAATAATTATGCCAAAAGACACGACGTCTGTTTAAATACAAACCCTAAAACAGAAAATACAAACCCTAAATACAAACCCTAAAACAGAAAATATATATAAAAGATACATCAAAGACCCTAAAAACTCTAAAATTATAAAGAAATGTTCAAAAGTCCATGAAGGAAGACTCGGATCGCAAATCTGAGCCCGCAAATGGGCGAAACGGATCGTAGATGGGTTTCGGATCGGGTTTTGGGTTGTGGAGTTCCTGTCAAAATTTCAGCCCGATCCGACGGACGGATCAAAAGTTACGCTCCTTTTAGTAAATTTATGAAAGATGCCAGAAAATCGGCACAATTCATACGTAATTTAGCGTAATTTACCGTATTTTAGCATAATTCTACATAATTATTGTAATTTCAGCATTTTAGTAAATTTACCGTATTTTAGCATAATTATTGTAATTTACCGTATTTTAGCACAAAATCGGCTCTGTTAATCAGCATTTTACCTATTTATCTCTTAAAAATAAATTAACATAATTTCAAGTAATTTAGTGTAAATCAGCATAAATTAACATAATTTCAAGTAATTTAGCGTATTTTCATATAAATATGATATAAAAAAAGTAATTTGACAAATGGAAAAAAATTCGATTTTTTTAGTGTTATATTTTATTATTTTGTCTTTAAAAAAAAATTTGATTTTTTTAGTGTTATATTTTATCATTTTGTCTTTAAAAAAAATTCGATTTTTTGTATCTAAAAAAAAAAAAAAAATTGGGGACCGAAATGCCAATTCGGTCCCCACTGAAAATACCCTGGACCGAATTGGGATCTCGGTTCTAGGGTGTTACACGGAAGGCTGCACAGTTTTTTTCAAAAAAACTGTGAAATGGGGAGGGACCGAAATGCCTATTCGGTCTCAGGGGAAAAAAAAATTTGAGGACCGAATAGGCTGTTCTGTTCTTATGGTTTTTCAAAATCTGCGGGTAATCATGTTGGTTCCCTAATTTTAATTTTTTTAATTATGGTTTTTAAAAAAATCCTCTTGTAAAGCCATTCGCCTTTTGGATTGATGCGTGGGGCCCACATAACGTGACAGGGACAGGTCTTTGAATGGCCAATGGGAGCAGACGGACGAGAAGACCAGAAGCTTGTCGTTTCTGTGCACATTTTCAAGGAAAGTGCTCTTTTGTATATACAACCTCCGATAAATATAATTTGCTTTTTTATTTTTCTCTCTTTTAAATCAGGCCATTTTTCGGATTATGGTCGGACACAATTACATATTTACATGACATTTCTAAAGCAGCTAAATAGAAAAACGTTGCTTCTAGTTGAATCATTTATATATAGAGAGAGAGATGGACTATTGTGCTTTGCAAAGTAAAGCGAACGTTTTACTTCAGGCTCGTTTTCGGATTTTCAAAGTCCAAACAGTCGATCCAAATTATTAGATGTTCAATCTATATTAAAATCTGCTTGCAGACCAAATTTTATATTTTTTGGAATTTTTTTACTATTTATTAAGCCACTTTAAAAATTGCTGATCACATGGTCCAGAATTATGTTACAATGTTTTTACTGTTCACCCAGATCAGCAATTTTCAAAGTGGCTCAATAAATAGTAAAAAAATTCCAAAAAATGTAAAATTTGGTCTGCAAGCAGATTTTAATATAGATTGAACATCTAACGGTTTGAATCGACTGTTTGGACTTTAAAAATTTGAAAACGAGTCCGAAGTAAACCGTTCACTTTACTTTGCAAAGCACAATAGCCCATCTCTCTCTCTCTCTTTCTATATATATATATATAGAGGAGGGTTCCAATACATCATGATTTCCATACCTCATCATACCTCATATGTAATATCTTCGTTTTCAAAGTCCACGAACTGCTCATCATGATATCCATACTAAAATATGCTTGAGATCAAATTTTATAATTTTTGAAATTTTTTTACTATTTTTTAAGATAGGCACAAAATCACAGTTTTTGGACCGTTCAAAAACAATAATTTTGTACCTATCTAAAAAAATAGTAAAAAAATTTCAAAAATTATAAAATTTGGTCTCCAAGCATATTTTAATATGGATATCATGTTGAGCGGTTCGGATTGACATTTTGGACTTTGAAAATGAAGATATTAATTATGAGGTATGCTGAGGTATGGAAATCATGAGGTATTGGAACCCTTCTCATATAGAGAATATATATATATGAGTGATGCTTCTATGGACATAAGGACCTATTTGTAAAATGAACATATTTTCATTTTCAAAGTTCAAACAGTCGATCCGACCGTTCAACATTATCTCCATATTAAAATGTACTTGGAGGTCAAATTTTACATTTTTTTGAATTTTTTTACTATTTATTAAGTATTTTACAAAAACTAGTCAAATTCAGACCATTGAATTTTGTAAAATACTTAATAAATAGTAAAAAAATTCAAAAAAAATGTAAAATTTGACCTCCAAGTACATTTTAATATGGAGATAATGTTGAACGGTCGGATCGACTGTTTGAACTTTGAAAATGAAAATATGTTCATTTTACAAATAGGTCCTTATGTCCATAGAATAATTTGCCTATATATATATAGAGAGAGAGAGATAGGCTACCATGCTTTGCAAATTAAAGGGCCTGTTGTGCTTTGCATTTGTAGCCGTTGGATGTTCTTCAATAATCGTGCAGATTTCATCAGATTGTAACTCATTTTTTCGGAACTAGACTCTCCAGTTGAGAGCAAAATTGCCCAGCCCCCAGTCCCAACCCCTCTCCCTCTTTCTCACACGAAAACCCTAAACCTCTCCTAGACAGCGACGCCCTGTTCCCGACCCCTCTCCGCTCTTACGCGAAAACCCTAAACCCCCAGTCCCGACCCCTCTCCTCTCCCTCTCAAGCGACGGCTGTCCCCCAGTCCTATGAAGGATGTGTGTTTTGAAAGTTATTTCTTTTAGTGATAATTTATATGTAGTTCATGATTTTATTACGAATATTATTATTCATGCTCATTGAGATTTATATGTTATATCTTTGGAAGAGTTCAGGAAGATGCTCTTGGTCTTGAACCATATAACTCCTAAGATGAGAAACATTTAATCACTAAATAAGTTCACAATCGTGGTAATTAATGATATCTTGTATTCATATCTATATTTTGACCTTAAAATCGTACCAAAAACCTGTGTTTTAATCTATAAATTCGGTTATAATTCATTGAATATATATAGAATGTGGTGCTGCTGCAAGTTATTCTTATTCTGCAGGAATCGGGCGAAATCGAGAAGAAATCTGGAATTTAGAAGTCTCTACACGGTCCGTGTAACATTCCACACGGGCCGTGTCAATCTCGACTCGACCGATGACACGACCGCATGAAGACCGCTGACTCGACCGCATGAAGAACACAGGCACACGGTCCGTGTAGAATTCCACACGGGCCGTGTCAAGCAATTTTGGAAACAAATCCAGAATTTGGAAAGAAAGCTAAGGAATGGAAGGTCGGCAAAACGAGTATATAAGCGAGATTTCTTGCACCAGAGAGGTCATTCTGGAGCAGAGAAGCATATTCTAGGGTTTGGTCTTGACGGCTAAGCTTGGAGACGAAGTTGAGAAGCGAAAGACGCAAGTTTTCGACGGATCTTCTTTATTCTTCGGGTTTTGTCATGGCTAATCTTCTTTTTACTTCTTTTATTTGTTTTAGAACCATGTCTGAGTAGATTTCTTAGTTTCTAGGGTTGTGATGTAATCGAATGTTTTGTTTTGTATGTTAGTTATTGAATTCTTTTGTTGAAATTTGTGTTTGCTTGATTGTGATTGATTTTAATTGCTTAGTGTAAGTTATTTGATTTTTATTGGTTTACCACTAGATGAATGATCACATCTAGAAGGTACTTTGGCCCTTATAATCTCTTAACCAAACTAAGTACATGAGGTAGGATTAGTGATCCGAAAGGTGAAACCAAGTAGTAACCGACAGGTGAACATTTCCTTATATCGACGGAATGAGGTTACCTTTAGTATTCCAACCAAGCAACTAGGCAATTCAGACCAACATACGACAGTTGAGGTCTAGAACCCGACGAGGGCATATATTGCAATTCCATACCAAGTTAATGAACCAACAGACGACAGTTGAGGTTTAGGAACATTAGGTCTGGTCAGTAGAACCCTACACAAAGGAACAACACAAAGAAAACAATAACTGCTGCATTCACTCGAGGGCCACACGGACCGTGTACGACAGTATACGGCCCGTGTACACTGACACGGCCCGTGTAGGACATTACACGGACCGGGCACCTCGAGGCAAAACTGAGATGAAGTCATAACCCTGGAAACGCCTTTTACATCTGATTTAAACCAAGTTTATTTACTTCTTTGCATTTTATTATTGTCATTGAACTGTTAGGAATTTTAGAAACCAAAACCAACCTTTTCCAACTTCTAGTCTTTATTTAATTTAGGTGAAATTCTAGATTAAATCTGAACCGTCCCTGTGATCGATACCCGATAATATACTGCTCGATAGGATTGTATACTTGCAGTCTGAACCGAAAAGTGTGTTTAAGGTTAAAAAGTACAGTTTACTGTACTGAAACTTTGTACTATACCTTTTGGTGTAACAAGTTTTTGGCGCCGTTGCCGGGGACGGCATCATTTATTTTCTGGATTTTTGCTTATTTTAATTAATCTAGATTTTAACTTGTATCCTTTTCCTTTTATTTTTCTCTCTCTTTCAGAAAAACTAGCATCCTTACCTCCACCCAAGGGAGACTACAATCTGAGGAGTAAAGGACCGCTTCCCGACACAGACACAGCTGATCCTGCTCAACCACCTCTGCACACGGCCCGTGCAGACGATACACGGTCCGTGCACTCCGAAAATCCCAGCAGAGGAGAGATGAGCAACAACGGACAAGACAGGGAAGATGACGAGGTTGATGGCCTCTCTGATGATGACATGGCCGACTTCGTACCAAGGACCTTGCGCGAATTCAATGTACCACGCGCTGGAGACGTGAGGGGAGCCATCAGACTGCCGCGAATCGTGGGACAACAACCGAACTTCAATCCGGGAGTTGTCAACATAGTCCAACAGAACACCTTTCATGGCTTGGATCATGAGGATCCACATGCCCATCTCCAAACATTTCTTGAGTGTTGCACAACCATTAAAACCAATGGCGCAACTGCTGATTACATTAAACTTGCACTATTCCCTTTTACTCTTAGGGATAAAGCCAAGAAATGGTTAGGGTCTTTACCAAGGGATTCGGTAACCACTTGGAGGGAATTGTCTAAACTGTTTCTAACTAGATTTTTCCCTCACAAAAGAACTGCTAAGGTTAGGACCCAGTTAACCAGTTTTAAGCAAAGACCTGATGAACCATTGAATGAGGCATGGGAAAGGTTTAGGGAATTGCAATACTCTTGTCCACACCATGGTATACCAGATTGGTTGTTAATTCAGACCTTTTATGACGGTTTAACTGATAGTACTCGCACCTCTATTGATGCTGTTGCAGGTGGAGCACTTATGTCAAGGGAACCCCTTGAAGCCATGAATTTGATTGACAACATGGCTCAAAACCAACAATGGTCCGGCCGCGACAACACTCGTGCTGGAGGAGGCGGCCGATTTGAGGTTGATCAAATCACTGCTCTAACCGCCAAGCTTGATGCTATGCAGAAAGCCTTCGACAAGATGAGTGTGAAGGCAGTCAATCAGCAACCACAACCATGTGTGATGTGTGGAGATGAAGGCCACGCTTACGAGCAATATCCACTAGCGCAAAGGGATGAAGAAACCGAGCAAGTCAACTCTCTCAACAATGAACCATCCTACTTTCCAAAACCTCCTTTCAACCGATCCTACTCCAAAGACCCGGTTGAACAACAAAACTGGAAGTGGAAACAGAACAACTCTGCGCCATACAACAATGCTCCAAATCCCTCTTTCAACAACTCCTTCAACAATCCCTCTGGCAGTAACAACAACCGGAACTTCTACCAAAATGCCTCTTTCAACAACTCAAACAACCGAGCAGCTCAATCCGGTCCACCTAAGCCATATAAGGACTTCATGCATGAGCAAGGAAAAATGAACCAGATGATGTTTGAGCAAATGCAAACCATGAACGCTCAGATGAATGCTCAACTGGCTGCTCAGAACAAGTTGATCGAGCAAATCAGTCACCAAGTTAACTCGAACCTTACACCACCAGGAAGACTACCTAGCCAACCTGAGGTAAACCCCAGAGGGGAAGCTAAGGCGGTGACACTGAGAAGTGGGACCCAGTATGAAGGACCTGCCATGCCCAACCAAGTCTCAGCTGACACGGACCGTGCAAATCTCACACGGCCCGTGCAGAATCCTGACCGAGTCGAACTCACACGACCGGACAACACCACCAATTCTCCTGCCAATGACACGGACCGTGCAGATTCCACACGGCCCGTGCAAACTCCACCCTCTGAGAAAACTAATCATCCAGACCGTGCAAAGTTCACACGGCCAGCAGGAAACACGGCGACAACTGTTCACACGGACCGTACAGAATCCACACGGCCCGTGCAAAGAGAACCTGAAGGCCAGAAAAAGACAGGGGCCGAGAAACCACCACCATACCGGCCACCTGTACCGTTTCCTCAGAGGCTAGCTGAAACCAAATTGAACGAGCAATTCTCCAAATTCATAGATGTTCTCAAGCAACTGCACATCACTATTCCATTCACCGAGGCTCTGACTCAAATGCCCACCTACGCCAAGTTCCTCAAAGACATTCTTTCCAACAAACGAAGCTTGGGAGGGCACGAGACGGTGAAACTGACAGAACACTGCAGTGCCATTCTAAGAAGCGAGCTACCACCCAAACTAGAAGACCCTGGTAAGTTTTCTATCCCTTGCACCATAGGGAAAGCCACGATCAAGAAGGCTCTATGCGACTTAGGAGCTAGCGTGAGTCTCATGCCACGCACCATCTTTGATCGAATGGGGGTTGGAGAGCTCCGACCTACACGTATGACTTTGCAGCTGGCAGACTCCTCGGTCAGACTACCACTTGGCATAGTGGAGGATGTACCGGTTCAGGTTGGTAAATTTTATGTACCTGCTGACTTTGTTGTTATGGAAATGGAAGAAGATAAGGAAGTCCCCATTATTCTGGGACGACCTTTTCTAAGAACTGCAGGTGCGATAATTGATGTTTTCAAAGGGACACTGACCTTGAACATTGGAGAGGAGAAGGTGCGATTTCAGATCGATCGAGCCATGAAGTACCCTTCACCAAACGAATCTTGCTTCCGAATTGATGCGGGCGAGGAGTGCTTAACGGATTTGGCCGACGATTACTTTCTTGAACAGGTAAACAACTCGCTAAGGTATCATTCTGACTTTCTATCTGAGTTTCAGGTCGAACAAGGCGAGTTGGAATCAATTTGTGCAGCAGATGCTCATGATGACAAACCAGAGGAACATGGACACGGCCCGGACAGATCTTACACGGACCGTGCAGAAGAATCTGAAAAGCTGGAGGACAAGGCACTCGGGTCGGACAAGGCTGACACGAGGACCGTACACGGACCGCATACATCTGACACGGACCGTGCAAAGACCCAGGAAGAGAAGCCAACTCCTGAACTTAAGCCTCTTCCATCCAACCTCAGGTATGAGTTCTTAGGTCCAGATAAATCCTATCCAGTGATTGTAAATGCAGGATTAAACCCCGATCAGACCGCCAAACTCTTGGAGAAGCTAAAAGATCACCAAGGCGCAATCGGGTATTCAATCAAGGACCTGAAGGGAATCAGCCCCTCTATCTGCTCGCACCGGATTTTACTGGAAGATGATCACAAGCCCTCTGTTGAACACCAGCGACGGCTCAACCCGAACTTGAAAGAGGTAGTAAAGAAAGAAATTTTAAAACTTCTTGATGCAGGTATAATCTACCCGATCTCTGATAGCAAGTGGGTGAGTCCTATCCATGTGGTGCCAAAGAAGGGAGGAGCGACAGTGGTGAAGAATGAGAAGAATGAACTGATCCAAACGCGTGTCGTCAGTGGCTACAGGATGTGCATTGACTACAGAAAACTTAATGCTGCCACACGCAAGGACCACTTTCCATTGCCATTTGTTGACCAACTCCTAGAAAGGCTTGCTAATCACTCTTATTTTTGTTATCTAGATGGTTATTCTGGTTTCTTTCAGATACCCATCCATCCACAAGACCAAGAAAAGACCACTTTTACCTGTCCCTATGGTACATATGCATATCGTAGGATGCCTTTTGGTCTTTGTAATGCACCAGCAACCTTTCAAAGGGCCATGATGGCCATCTTTTCTGACTTTATTGAAAATGAGGTTGAAATCTTTATGGATGACTTTTCTGTATATGGTGCTTGTTTTGACTCTTGTTTGACTAATCTTTGTAAGATTTTGCAGAGATGTGAAGAAGTCAATTTGATTTTGAACTGGGAAAAGTGTCACTTCATGGTCCAAGAAGGTGTAGTTCTAGGACATGTTGTGACTTCTAAAGGTATTGAAGTTGACAAGGCAAAGATTGAGGTCATTGAAAAGCTTGCAATCCCAACTTGTGTTAAAGACGTTCGCAGCTTTCTAGGTCATGCAGGATTCTACCGCCGCTTCATTAAGGACTTTTCTAAAATTGCTAAACCGCTAACCAATCTACTCATTAAAGATTCTGATTTTACTTTTACTGATGATTGTGTTAAGTCCTTTTGTAGTTTGAAAGAAGCTCTCATTTCGGCACCTATCTTGCAACCACCCGACTGGTCCCTTCCATTCGAGTTGATGTGCGATGCAAGCGATTATGCTGTGGGAGCAGTTCTCGGGCAGAAGAAAGACAAGAAGCCGTGCGCTATCTATTATGCTAGCAAAGTGTTAGACCCAGCCCAAATGAACTACACAACAACCGAGAAGGAGCTTCTAGCCATTGTGTTTGCTCTCGACAAGTTCCGCTCCTACTTGGTTGGTTCGAAGATAATCGTCTACACAGACCATGCCGCACTCAGGTACTTGCTAAGTAAACAGGATGCAAAACCTCGTCTGATTAGATGGGTTCTTCTTTTGCAGGAATTTGATATCGAAATAAGGGACAAGAAAGGAGTCGAAAACACTGTAGCAGACCATCTATCTCGACTTCGTTGGGGAGATGATGACTCTGTCCAATTGCCAATCAATGATTCGTTCCCTGATGAACAACTCTTCTCAGCTTCTGTCCTGACTTACCTTGACACGGACCGTACAAGACCTCACACGGCCCGTGTACTGCCACACCAAAGCCATACGGACCGTACCAGATCTCACACGGCCCGTACAGTGCAACACCAAGGCCACACGACCGGACACACGGACCGTGTAGCCGCCCAATCAGCCCCATGGTATGCAGACATCGCCAACTTCCTTGCTTCTGGAGTACATCCCGCTTCTATGACTTACCAGCAGAGGAAGAAGCTCCGCTCAGATGCCAGGTATTACTTTTGGGATGAACCTTTTCTCTTCAAAGTAGGTGTTGATGGTATCTTCCGCCGATGCGTACCGTACGAGGAGACACACTCCATTCTCGAGCATTGTCACTCATCTGCTTATGGAGGGCACGCTTCCTTCTCAAAGACAGCCACCAAGGTATTGCAATCTGGTTTCTTTTGGCCTTCTATTTTCAGGGATGCAAGGACCTTTGTCTCGGCATGCGACAAGTGTCAACGGACCGGAAACATCACCAAGCGCAACGAGATGCCTCTCAACTCTATTCTCGAGGTCGAACTTTTTGATGTGTGGGGTATTGATTTCATGGGACCGTTCCCATCATCATGTGGGAATGAATATATCCTGGTTGCAGTGGATTATGTGTCCAAATGGGTCGAGGCAGTGGCATGTCGCAAGGCCGACTCAAACGCCGTCAAGAAGCTGTTCACTGACATTATCTTCCCGCGCTTTGGAGTGCCACGAGCAGTCATCAGTGATGGAGGCAAGCACTTCGTCAACCGACAATTTGACAGCCTTCTCAGCCGTCATGGGGTGACCCACAAGGTAACAACTTCCTATCACCCTCAATCTAATGGACAAGCTGAAATTTCTAACAGGGAAATCAAGTCCATCTTGGAAAAGACGGTGGCACGGACCCGAAAGGATTGGTCGCTCAAGCTCAATGACGCACTCTGGGCATACCGAACTGCTTTCAAGACACCGATTGGAATGAGTCCGTTCAAGCTAGTGTATGGCAAGCCCTGCCACTTACCTGTGGAGATCGAGCACAAAGCATTCTGGGCCACGCGCACCATCAACATGGACATGCTCGCCGCTGGCGAGAAGCGCATCCTTGATCTACACGAGTTGGAGGAAATGCGCCTGCATGCTTACGAGAATGCCCGAATCTATAAGGAGCGAACCAAGCGAGTTCATGACCAGCGCATTGCGCCCCGCGAATTCCAGGTAGGTGATCTTGTACTCCTGTTTAATTCAAGATTGCGACTGTTTCCAGGTAAGCTGAAGTCAAGATGGTCAGGCCCATTCCATGTGAAGAAAGTGTACCCATTCGGTGTGATTGAGATTGGAAATCACGAGAGCAGGACTTTCAAAGTCAATGGTCAGCGTCTCAAACATTACATTGCTGACCATCCCCAGACCGAGCGGTTCGATCAAGATCTCTCTGATCCCGCTCCAGCAGAAACTTAAAACAGGTGGTCAAGCTCGAGACCTAAAACAAGCGCTTCTTGGGAGGCAACCCAAGCCCTTTTTAAATTTCTTGCATTTTTAAATTTTTTATCTTTCTGCATCATACTGTTATTTGCATGCATATTTGTTTTCCATTAACTTGCATTTAGGAATTTCCAAGGAGAGCACCTCACACGGGCCGCACAGAATATGACACGGCCCGTACAACACCAGGAGGGTCAGACGACACGACCCCTGCGATTCTTACACGGCCAGGATCACTTTACACGGCCCGTACAGATTCATACACGGCCCGTGTAACCGCCAAACGACGCATATGGAAGGTCGCGTCCGCTCCGCATCAGTTACGCCCTTTCGTTTCTGTTAAATACCCCTCTCCCCACACGGACACCTCACTCCCTTCCACAGTGCACACGACCATCTCTCGGCTTGACCCGATCTCCATCCGCCGCCGTGTAGCCACCGCCACACCTGGGGTCGCCTTCTCCACCTCCTCTCTTCTTCCTCTCGGCCGGCGATTTCTCCACCTACCACCGTGCGCCACCACCGCACCAAGGGTCTCCTCCGTTCGGGTAAGTCTCTCTTTCTCTCCTCTTTCAGTTTTTCTTCATCTCCTTACTTCCTCTCCGGTCACCTGCGCACCATACCTGGCCGAGACCTTCTTCTCTCTCTCTCTCTCTCTTCTCCGTCGGATCTGCCATTCAGCCGAAACCCTAACCTGACACGGCCCGCATCAACCTCTACACGGTCCGTGTCATCCTACACGACCCGTGTCAATATTCCACACGGCCCGTGTCATCCCTATCCAGAGGCAGCCATGCATCGCGAACGCCGTTCGAAGTACGCCCAGGAGCGTAGGCAGCAGGCTCTCAGTGCCCAGACACCACCACCTGCACGCCCACCTTCTCCACCTCCATCTACCTCCTTACCACAAGGTCCTCCCTCTCACCACTCTTCTTCCCCTGAGGACTCCGATTACGCCTCTGAGGCATCCGACCACCTCTCTGGGGAGTACACCGATCGAGCAGAGGACTACCAGGATGACTACTTCCCTATCCCCACCCGCCGTATGTTCACTCACTTCGATACCTTGCGGCTGCGCAAGTTCGAAAATACCCGCCGGGTTGACTTCGACGCCCTTCGCGCCTTCGGCATCGAGACGCAGTTCCTCTTTCTCACCGGCAGGATTGGGATTACCCCTGCCTTCTGGGCCATTGACCATAATGCCTATGAGTTGCTCACGCACGAATTTCTCTCTTCTCTCCAACTCAAGACGGATCGACAGGGCGATCACTACATCAAGTTCCAGCTCCGTTATCAGACTCACCGTCTCTGGCTCCCTCAGCTTCGTCGGTGGTTTGGCTTTCACTCGGACCCCCAGACCGATTCCCTCCATTTCCGAGTGGGTCTCGACAAAGACCACTTCTGGAATCTAATTTCTGGCATGACACCTGGGGCCATTCACAACAAGGAGTTCAAAGGCTGATTGAGTTCAGCAGGTGACAGACTATGGCGGGCGGATTGAGGCGATCGAGGCTGAGATGCGCTACTGGCGCCTTGATGATTCCGCTGACCACTGATCAGGTTTGCTTTCTTTTCCCCAGCTTTTATCTTATATCTGTCTTGAAGCATTGAGGACAATGCTCGGACTTAGCTTGGGGGGGAGAACTTTATCATTTACTTTATCATTTAGTTCATGTTTATGTTTTTTCTTTTATTTCTAGGTCATGTTTACTTTTTATTGCACTTTTAGGCGATATATTTGCGTGAATTGCTAGAATTAGGAACCTTTGAGAGAAATTTTGAGTTACAATTATGATGACTTTGAGAAGTTAGAAATAACCCCATAAGTCGATCAAAGAATTGCATAGGATGGGATAGTTCGAACATTTGAAAGAACGAAAGTCAAATTGAATTGAGAAATCATTTTGAAACTAAACTGTGCCTTTTAAAACAAAGAACCGGGGTTTTCAATAAAAGAAAGATTGGGATATCCATTGGTATGAAAGAATACCATTGGATGTGTGTATTCATGATATATGCAAAAGACTTAAAACAAGCGAAAAGATGGAGAAAATAAGAGTACTGGCAATAAGTCCTACAGGGCGCCTTTGAGCTCGTCTCCCACACTTAGAAAGAAAACAATGAGTACTGGCACAATCCTAATGGATGCCTTTGAGCTCGAGAAAAACCATAATTAAAACTTATGCATATGTCAACACGCGAAGTCTGCAACTTTCTAACCTAAGCTTGTTCCAAGCTTGGGGGGGTAAAAAGCAAAATCACCACAAATGAGGGCATAAGTTTGATGTAAGAATGAAAGATCAATCAATTCGAACCATTAGTTTTAGCAAATATTAGAACATCTCAAATTATGACATTTGATTAGTTGATTTGTGGGGTGAATCAACATTTGTCAAAGAAATCCAAATTGTTATTCAAAAGGACTCTCGAAGATTTTTAACAATAGCAAGATCATGTAAAATGTTCGCATTAGAATTTACTTTTGCATTTAGGTAATCATTAGGCCAGCCCTTTACCTAAGATAGGATTTTTGCTTGAGGACAAGCAAGATTTTAGCTTGGGGGAATTTGATATCTCGTATTCATATCTATATTTTGACCTTAAAATCGTACCAAAAACCTGTGTTTTAATCTATAAATTCGGTTATAATTCATTGAATATTTATAGAATGTGGTGCTGCTGCAAGTTATTCTTATTCTGCAGGAATCGGGCGAAATCGAGAAGAAATCTGGAATTTAGAAGTCTCTACACGGTCCGTGTAACATTCCACACGGGCCGTGTCAATCTCGACTCGACCGATGACACGACCGCATGAAGACCGCTGAGTCGATCGCATGAAGAACACAGGCACACGGTCCGTGTAGAATTCCACACGGGCCGTGTCAAGCAATTTTGGAAACAAATTCAGAATTTGGAAAGAAAGCTAAGGAATGGAAGGTCGGCAAAACGAGTATATAAGCGAGATTTCTTGCACCAGAGAGGTCATTCTGGAGCAGAGAAGCATATTCTAGGGTTTGGTCTTGACGGCTAAGCTTGGAGACGAAGTTGAGAAGCGAAAGACGCAAGTTTTCGACGGATCTTCTTTATTCTTCGGGTTTTGTCATGGCTAATCTTCTTTTTACTTCTTTTATTTGTTTTAGAACCATGTCTGAGTAGATTTCTTAGTTTCTAGGGTTGTGATGTAATCGAATGTTTTGTTTTGTTTGTTAGTTATTGAATTCTTTTGTTGAAATTTGTGTTTGCTTGATTGTGATTGATTTTAATTGCTTAGTGTAAGTTATTTGATTTTTATTGGTTTACCACTAGATGAATGATCACATCTAGAAGGTACTTTGGCCCTTATAATCTCTTAACCAAACTAAGTACATGAGGTAGGATTAGTGATCCGAAAGGTGAAACCAACTAGTAACCGACAGGTGAACATTTCCTCATATCGACGGAATGAGGTTACCTTTAGTATTCCAACCAAGCAACTAGGCAATTCAGACCAACATACGACAGTTGAGGTCTAGAACCCGACGAGGGCATATATTGCAATTCCATACCAAGTTAATGAACCAACAGACGACAGTTGAGGTTTAGGAACATTAGGTCTGGTCAGTAGAACCCTACACAAAGGAACAACACAAAGAAAACAATAACTGCTGCATTCACTCGAGGGCCACACGGACCGTGTACGACAGTATACGGCCCGTGTACACTGACACGGCCCGTGTACACTGACACGGCCCGTGTACACTGACACGGCCCGTGTAGGACACTACACGGACCGGGCACCTCGAGGCAAAACTGAGATGAAGTCATAACCCTGGAAACGCCTTTTACATCTGATTTAAACCAAGTTTATTTACTTCTTTGCATTTTATTATTGTCATTGAACTGTTAGGAATTTTAGAAACCAAAACCAACATTTTCCAACTTCTAGTCTTTATTTAATTTAGGTGAAATTCTAGATTAAATCTGAACCGTCCCTGTGATCGATACCCGATAATATACTGCTCGATAGGATTGTATACTTGCAGTCTGAACCGAAAAGTGTGTTTAAGGTTAAAAAGTACAGTTTACTGTACTGAAACTTTGTACTATACCTTTTGGTGTAACAATTAAGAAGGAACATTAATTACCGAGAAAGATTGTCATGTTGATTAAAGTACATTGAAGTTCTATAAATGTTGATAAAGGATTATCATTTAATAACATGAATATATAAATATGTGCATTTTTATATATTGAACATGACCTAAATGAATGAAACATTATATGGATTGTGTTTTGTGTCATTAATGTTTTCATTGTGTCTTTAGAATCTAAGATATGAGATGTGTAGGTTTTTCACATGAGAATTATATAATGTGATTGCTATTTAAATATTATCTTCAGATATGAATAAAATAGTAGTTCGTTGTGTACAACTTGTGCGAGAAAAATCTATATGTTAATATTATCATTGTCCCTCAATTTGAGTTATGATATTACTGGGCCCCTTGGTAAAGTGGAATTATATCGCATGCAATATAACTGATGTAGTTATAATTATAATTCACTTGAGAAACCAAGAAAAGAATATAATGCAAGAATGACACGAGCCTATTTTGCATATTATTCATAATATCATGAGACAAGGATGGACACGAAATTAGTGGATTAAGTGAATGATTATTATGTCGTTTGGATAACTATAATGTAATGATAGAACCTCTTATAGTCAATAATATAAAGTTTTATATTATTGCCAAGATGACATAAATCATCTATACGGTCACACCAACTGAAGAGAAATAACAAGTATTTTATATTTCATAATGATGTATAAGATAAAATACATGAGATGAAATGATAAAATAAAATGTCATAATATGACATGCTTAGATCATAAATAAATTTGTGAAGTTATGCAAATATTATTTGGTATAATGTTTGAATGCATTATAAGAATAATAAGAATATTACATAATAGAATAATATGATTAATATTATTTATTCATAAATTAATTTATTAAACCAATCACAAGATGAGATTAAAGAGATCATAAAATGGCTAAATAAGGCTAGTGGCATTTGTGTAATTAATTTAAACATTAAACAAATAGTTGCTCTAACCCTTGCCTATTTAAAGGGGTGTAATTAAGGAAAAGAAGAGAATTTTTTTTGCTCAATTTTTGGACGAAATTACTGTAGCACTTGACCGAAATTACTGTAGCAATCCCCTTTGCTTAAGGCCCAAAACCCTAGTGGTTCAATCTCTTCTCTAATATCTTCTTGATAGGTTTAGCCACCAAGAAATCAAATAGGTTGTTAATTTGAAGATCAAGAGGTGGTTGGATCTAAGCCTTGAACTTCACATCCATCTATCTAAGAGGTGTGTTAGTTCGTTGTTTAGGTTCAAGGTGAACCAAGAGGCGCTTCCAAGAAGAACACGAGAAAGAGAAGGGAAATCGGCTTCTCTCCATCAAGAGATTTGACAATCTCTTTAGGTAAATGTTTTAATCATCTTTAGCAATAAATTAGATGAGATTAATTTATTTTAATTTAGTACACATTAGTTTATTGAAAATCTTGTTTGCTTTTGTCGTATAAATAAGATCTTTTGTGTATTGAGCCAAGTGGTGATAGGAAAATTTTAAATTCTCACCATATAGGCATACATGTGAAATTCCAACAGTGGTATCAGAGCTAGAGTTCAATTTTATGACAATTAGACTATTTAATTAGTGTTAAGTTAAGTGCACAAATATTTAGTTAACTATCTCTCAAGTTTCTAGTTCATAAATCTGTAAAATTTAGGTCCTTTAGGCATTAAGTCATTTTGGTAATTTTGAATCACAATTTTTGTGAATCTAAAAATTCCTATATTAGTTTATGATGTGTGGATTAAGATTCTAAAATAAAACAGAGAGTTTAGATTGTTTTATTAAGGTAAACAAAAATGACAAAACAGGTACAGCGCTGGATTTTTCTGTCTCCAGTTTTCTGTTTTGCTGAGATTCAAAATAGAATAACTTGAGTTTGGATGAATGGATTTTTGTGAGCCACCTATCATTAGAAAGATAATGAAGTATAGTTTCTGAAAAACTATATTTTGCAATATAAAAATATTACGGATTTTGTGTGAAAATTAAATTTACAGAAGTACTACGATCAGGTCTCCAGCACTGGAACCTGTGATTCAAATGTAATTTTCTCACAAACTACTGAATATTTTCGTGATTTCTTTATATATCCAGAAAGGTATCAAAGTCTAGTTTTCATAAATGTATGGCTTGAATTTTTATTCGAAATACACAATTTTTAGCATAGAAAATATTGACAGGTGCGCAGCAGACCGAAACTGGAAATTTTATAATTTTCAGTCTCATCATCTTGAAATATTAATTTTTTGCAAGGGCTATTTTGCAAAATCTGTAATATTAGATCTCATTCAAATTTTGGACAGATTAAGAACGAATTAATTATGAATTAATGACATTAAAGGTTTTAATTAGCCATAATGGCAATTAAGAATGAGTTAATGACATTAATGATAATTAATTGACAATAAATGACATTAATGACATTTAATTAAACATTTAACAAATAAATGTTTATTCAACTGAAATCATTTTTTTTTAGGATTTAAAATGATTGAGATGAATTAAGAAATTGAGAGATATAGGATTAACTAAATAAGATTGAATAGTGCGACAAGATTGCACATGTGTACTAATTTTGCTATACAGGAGGATTGTGGGTTAGTATGGCTCAAGATTTTCAATGCCTTGTGTGTTGTAATAAATGATGTGTATGAATGTTTGTAATGCGGCCTAAGGTGCCATTGAAAAATTAATTAGAATAATTAAATTATGGCAAAGATGTTAAGTTGCCATTTATGTATTATCATTCAAGGCTTGCATGCCACATAGGATTTAGGATTGGGTAATTCTAAATGTAATTTTTCATTTTAATTTAGAATAGCTCTAAAAATAGAATGAAGATTGGGTGGGTATTTGTAGTTTAGAATTATATCAAGGTAATTGATAGAACTACAAGAATGCAAGCAGGAGCCATACAACCCACGAAGATTGTGAATATATATGATATAATTTAATGATTAGGATAGGTATTGGTGTATGAATACATGACCTACCAAAATTATCAAAGTCATATATATGCTATGTCCATGAAAAATTTAAGAATAACTTTCCTTCTCATTTTATCACTTTAAGCTAGTAATTAGGAATAAGCATGAGTGTGATCTTAATTATTAGAAAATTGTGGACTTGCATGAATTTGTTATTAAGCCATAAGTGAGTGGGAGTTGTGTGAGGCACACTTTTCTCATTATGTGTGAATAACTTGTTCATACTTGTTGACCAATAAAATGAGTTTTCTGATAACAAATCACCAAGATCTAGGCTTGGGTTTTGGGAAAGAGAGTTTTATTAAGAAAATGGAACATTCTTTCTTAATGAAAACGACAAGAGTCATAAAGTTAAGTTTTACTTAAATGTTATGATTGGTAAATGATACCTACCTTGGACAAATATTTTAGATGAGTCTATTATTTGAAAAAGGTTCTTGAGTGATTAACAAAACGGACAAACTTTATTTTTTGTTAATACAAATTTTATAAATTCATGAACACTGACATATACCTTAAAATGAAATTTTGTAGCTATGTCTACACTTCCAAATTTTCTGCGTTCTATGGTCAAAAAACACCCCCTTGCTAATGACGGGTCAAACTATTCCGATTGGATTCTCAAACTGAATATTGTGTTGCGCTTGGAGAATCTCTTACACATTCTGGATGACAATTGCCTAGATGAGAAAGAGAAAGACAAGCCAACTGATGAAGAAAAGGAGGAACAAAAGAAATGGAATGATCAGCAGCGAGTTGTGCAGACACTGATCTTGGCCAGTATTGGCGATCAGTTGCAAAGAAAGTTCCTTGATACTCTAGCCAAGGAAATTGTGGCACAAATAGAGAAGATGTTCACTGATAGAGCTCGCAAGGAGCGCTATAAGACCACCATCGCACTCACAAGGTGCAAGATGATGGAGGGTGAATCTGTCTCAGTGCACTTTCTCAAAGTGCAGGGTTATCTGGAGAAGTTGGGGAAATTGGATTCTCCAATACCCGAGGATATTGCTGAGGATATCATTCTTGGGTCTCTTCCATATTTCTATAAGGAGTTTATCATGCATTATCATATGCGTGAAAAGAAGATGACATTGAATGAGCTCCATAATGCCCTCAAGACTGCTGAGGTTGACATGGAAAAGACAAAGGAGAAATATGTTTTGTCCATTGCGTCAAGTAGCAAGAAGATTGCCAAGAATAAAGGCAAGGCAAAGAACAAGACAAGTAAGGCGCATCCCTCATTCAAAAGCAAAAGTGGAGGAGCTCAAGCGAGCACCTCCAAGGGAAGTAAGAAAAGAAACTCTCATAGCTCAGACACTGAGTGCTTCTATTGCCATGAGAAGGGACATTTCAAAATGAATTGCTTCAAGTACAAACGTGACTTGAATGAAGGCAAGGTTGATCGCAAGCGCCCTAAAGGTATACTTGTTATTGAATTAAATTTAAATTTAGCCACAACTATCCAAGATTGGGTAATGGATACCGGATCATGTCCTTACTTAGTTTCTAATGTGCAGGCACTAAGGGATAGGAGACCTCTCTCCAAAGGAGAGGTAGTGTTGAAGGTTGGAAATGGTGCAAGTGTTTATGCAATCACTGTGGGCACCCTTGATCTTCATTTATCTAGTGGCCTTTGTTTAAGTTTAAAAGATGTTTATTATGTTCCTTCAGTATTTCGAAACATTATATCTGTATCATGCTTGGATGTAGAAGGCTTTTGTTTTGTAATAAATAACTCTCGTATGGTTATTGAAAAGGATGGTCTATTTTATGCAAATGTTTTCATTTCAAATGGATTATATTTACTTGATTTAGGTGAGGATAAACATATATTGAATATCAGTAACAAGAGACTCAAGATGTCTCAAATGAATGATACTGGCAACCAATTTTCAGCCGTCAATATGAAAGAGTGGTTGTGTTTAGCAAAGTACCACTTCCCCATTACCGACTGGATCTCGATCATGAAAAATCTTTAAGATAGGTATCGTACTTTTATAACTTCCAAATTGCCTTTAGCGTGAGTGTCATTGTTATGATTGTACCTACACCTTTTAAACCATTATTTTTTTCTGAAATTTTTGGATATTGATTAGCATCTTGCTATTTTGAGCCTGTGTTACTTCTGATCTTCTGAGGCAGCAATCGTAATATCTGAGCTGGATGGCAAAATGGTAATTTTTGATTAATTTGATGATGTCTAGGTGTCGATACAATTTGATTTGCAAAGAGAGGTTGACAATCTACTAGGGGATCACCTTAGAGAAAAAGCACAAAAGATGTTTCACCGGGGCTTGCTTTCTCTAGGTCGGGCAGCTCTGACAGCTTTGGTGTTGACGAGAATCTCAATTTGCAGTTTGATGTGGCCCACCCAAGCGTAGTCATGGAGAAAATTTTCAGAAGAAAAAGCTTAAATCTTCGCAACCGGGAGCGGACTTGGCAGGTGTATATATATTTTCTAGGAGCTATGTGTAATTTGGGTTCATATTGCTTATTTTTCTCTTTTTAATGTAAAATGAAATGCATTGGCTTATTCTGGGTTTGATCAGATACTTTCGGCATGCTTCTGATTCTCTGTTTATAGTATCAAACAATTTGGCTCGGTATATCATAAACAGGTATATTGCTTCTCTTGAATTGTGAAATTGTTCCCTGAATAAATGATGGATTTAAGTAGGGGTGCAAACGGATCGGATACGGATCGGATAGTGGTAAAACCATATCCGTATCCGTTTTTATTTTTCGGATACGGATACGGATCGGATATTAAACGGATACGAATACGAATACGGATATTAAACGGATACGAATACGAATACGGATGTAATTCGGATACATAATTTCAATATTGTAATAAAATTAATATATTATTCAATGAATTATTTTTCATATTAGAAAACAAAAATAATATAAAATACGGATATAATTCAAATATTCGATCAACTATGGTGATAAAAAATGTAAAGTACAACATCATTCTAGTAGATTTTAAAAAAAAATTGGAAATCTAATAGAGCTTTTAATGTTTTGGCGGAACCATTAAAATAAGAAATTTGGAAGACATAAATTAAGAGTAGTCAAGAGTGTCAGACAGTACAGCGACTAGGTTATGCAATACAAATTTTCAGTGTTTTGCGGATATCCGAAAATTAAAAACAATACGGATACGGATAATTATCCGTATCCGTATCCGTTTATGAAATTAAAACCGTATCCGTATCCGTATCCGCAAAATTTATATCCGTATCCGTATCCGTATCTGCAAATTATCCGTATCCGAATCCGCAAAATTTCGGATACGGATCCGAATACGGACGGATAATATCCGATCCGTTTGCACCCCTAGATTTAAGGGTTGTTTGTCTAGAAAACAATAAGGAGGCTTTAAGGAAACCTAGAAGTTGGTGCATCTTCTAATAGAGATAAAAATATTTTCTCCTTTGATTTTGTAAGATTTTATTTGTGTCTATGTTTTTTGTTGTTATTAGATTAGGTGTGAGGTTTCCCCTCCTCTCTCTCTCTCTCTCTCTCTCTCCCTCTCTCTTCTCTTTATATATACTGCTGGTGCTGATGGCATGGTTTGCAAGATTAAGGGCCATACTGGGATGAGAAAAGGTCTTTGTATAAGGAACAAATGAATGTTTTTCTTGGTAATGTAGCATGTGTAATAAATAGTATTTGAGTGAAATTTCTGTATGTAAAATTATATCACAAGAATGAGAAGTTGTTATAAATGTTAGGTATATTATGAGCAAACATTTTTTTTAAGCTGAAACTGAAAAAAAAAAAAAAAAAAAAATACATGCCATCACGGCAGAACCCACCAAAAAGCATGAAAAACACAGAATATGCGCCATTAAAATTATTATGGAAAATTACCTCGCAGAGGGGTTGTACCACCGTTCCAAGCTACGGAATTGTGGGTTGAATTGTCAAAAATTGGAACTGTCCCCAACCAGTAAAATATTTTGTCTAATTATTTTTATAAAAATATGTTATGGTGTATGAGATTTTTTTTTTCTCTTATAATATCTCCGTTGCAACGCACGGGCACGATACTAGTAATATTATAAGTATTTAAAAATTTACAAGAGATATAGAATATGTTGTATTAATGATTTTCGTATCATATCAATTATTTAAAAATTTGGGTAATGACGTATTTCACTTATATACATACTTAGAAATAAATTAAGTTGAACCATTAGAGAAGTTAAGTAAAATACGTATTTTTACCTTACGATCATCTAAACGAGATTAATTATCACAATATTTAACTTAGTAAATTGTCCACATATTTTTAATCTCATAAATAAATAGGGTTTCTTTTAAATACTTAGAGAATTTAATTAAAAACAGTTTATCTCCAAATTAAAAGTTGATAAATAATTTATTTACGCTTAATTAGATTAAATGGAGTTAGCCGTAAATACTTACGCTCAATCGGAAATGAATCGGATCAACCGAGCCAATCGAATCTATTAAGTATTTTACACCGTAATTGACAAAATTAATTAGAACGCGTGATTAAAAATAATAAAATAAGGGTAGCAGGGGTTACGATAATTAGTTTCGATTCTAATTAGATTACGATACGAATTACAGGTTATCAGACCTATTATGATCCCGATTCGTGGACCGATTCTGCTGACGGTGATACCGGAGCATACGCAGATTACCGAGGCGATTAGAGCACGCGCCTTCAGCTAGCCTTACAGGTGTGGGATATCTAAATTATTTCTTTCGTGGCGTACTCTTACCAGTCGACCACCTGACCTGTCATACGCACTTTAAATTTGTAGTTGCATTAGAGCATGTTTATCATTCCGAACTGTAATTAGAATTGCATAACCCCTTTCAAATCAAAAATTTATCGTGGTGTACTTCAGCTAGCCTTACAGGTGTGGGATATCTAAATTATTTCTTTCGTGGCGTACTCTTACCAGTCGACCACTTGACCTGTCATACGCACTTTAAATTTGTAGTTGCATTAAAGCATGTTTATCATTCCGAACTGTAATTAGAATTGCATAACCCCTTTCAAATCGAAAATTTATCGCTTTAATAGGAGTAGGATACCTTAACGATAGGTTTAGATTTTATAGATATTAGGGATATTATTTGTCCTCTTCTCGTGGAGAACAATATTATTTTATAAAGCGAGCATATGCATTGGTGAGAAAGAGAAAGAAGACCGAATGTATGCGTTCCGCCTCGTAGGATGGGGTGCGAGGCGGCTTGTTGGGCATTGGGCCAGGGAATCACTTGATTCTTTTGGAGGTCTTACTAGAGAAATATTATATGTATTCATTTGGACGGAAACGATTCGAGCTTGGTCTCCCCTACATTAGGAGCTACATGTCTAGTGCGGCTTCCGCGGTTGCGGTGGCAGATTTTTTTTTATTGCACGGGGCCGGACACGAGCCTTTCCCATTGGTCTGGCCAGGCGGTGGAGTTCCGTCTCTGCTCATGAGGAAACGGATTAACTGATTTTACGCCTTGCATTGTATGATTTCTCCTATTGAATATGTTTGGATGATGAATCGTTTTAGAGTAAGGAAAACACACGGATTGAGATATATTCATCGGCGAGTGGGCTTATATACTCTTGCGAGTTAATTGCTTGATGTCCTTGATATCGTGTATCGTTTGCTCACATGATGTCTCTGGGCATCTTGTATCATTAGCTCCCTGCCCACCGTCCTTGAAATAATATCTAGTGGGACCTTGGGTCCGATTTACACAGCACGGGGTGTATATTAAATGTATTCGTATTATTATAATAACCTTCTCCACTCAGTACTCTTGTACTGGACTCCGCTTTGATGTTTATAAATACTCGCTTTGATATTTTGTTTCGGGAATTTTTGCATGTTGTCATGATAGGATATTCGCATCATGTCATCTATTATATGTATTTTTCATTTAATAGTTATTAAATTAGGATTATTATATTAATCATGTGCATTTAAAAGTTACGACATTAAACTTAGGTAGATTTAATATTAAAAGTGCTTTGACCGAAAGAGGATCCCTGAAGGAATAATTCTGGGTCACATACTGGGCAATTGGTTGCTCACCCACCTTTTGATGTGGGATTTTAGGTACAGAGTCTGGTGTTCCGCAGCAGGAGATGCCAGGAGCTGTTCCCGATGGCCACGCCACTTGATGGAGTATTATAGGACTTTTGTTAGGGTTTTGAGTCTCGAGACTTTTGTTTGTATCTCGAGATTGTAGTTCATGTACCCCTTTTCTTTAGATGGTGTTATTTTATTATGTGGTGGATTGTATGGATATTATATATGTTTATGTTTGTTTATCGATGTATGACTGGTGCTATTTTTATGATTATTCACGCTTCTGCTGTTTTGTTATTATTTGTGATTATTTAGCCTTGCGTGTTTATGATTGTTAAACACGGGGCGAGGATTGATCACACCATAATCCGAAATTCCCGGTTTGGGGTGTGACAGGCGCTTTATTTGTGGTAAGCAAACAATTTCAGGTTATGCGTATAACATTAATTGTGTAGGCGTCGTCACTAGTGGAAAAACTGAAATCAGGATCGGCCTAATAGTATCGGTTATATGAAACAACCGATTCTAATATCTATCTGGATCGGTTTTTTTAAGAAAACCGATCCTAAAAACTATTCAGATCGGGTTTTATGGTTAACCGATCATAATTTATGGACAATTAGAATCGGTTTTTTATTAGAACCGATCCTGATACTATCAGGATCGGTTTTTACAAACAACCGATCCTAATGGAACACATATTAGGATCAGTTGTTTGTAAAAACCGATTCTAATTCCTTTTTTTTTTAATGTTGGCTCTCCAAAAAAAAAGTATTAGGATCGGTTGTTTCCAAACAACCGATCCTGATTCTTTTTTTTTTCAGAACCAACATTAAAAAAAAAAAGTTATCAGGATCGGTTTTTTCAAAAAAACCGATCCCGATTTTTTTTTTTTCAGAACAAACATTTAAAAAAAAAAAAAAAGTATCAGGATCAGTTTTTTCAACAAAACTGATCCTGATTTTTTTTTTTCAGAACCAACGTTAAAAAAAAAAAGAAAGAAAAAGAAAAAGAAAAAGTATCAGGATCGGTATTTTCAACAAAACCGATCCTGATTTTTTTTTTTTTTTCAGAACCAACATTAAAAAAAACAATAAAAAAGAAAAAAAAGTACAGGATCGGTTTTTTCAACAACACCGATCCTGATTTTTTTTTCTTCTCATTTTTTGTATTAGTCATTTCTTAGTGAACAATTAGCGAAGACCCTGCTCAAATATATATATATATATATATATATATATATTTGACTAAATTTGTCAACGAAAATAGATAAGGAGGGATAATAATTTATCTCCTTTTATTTTTCTAAATTTATTTGTTATTTTCCTACAAGTTTAATTTACTAAATAGAAAATGTTTGGCGGGGTAAGAACTTTTGGCTTCCAATTTCGCACTTTTTCCCCTAATCTGATTGTCTGATTTAATTGGCCTTTTAATTCGTGCTTTTCATTGTAAATGTTGAATTATGTTTTTTCTTTTCTTGCTAGTACTGTGAAGACAACAAATGCATCACCCCTCTATAAGCATGAATATATTATGGAATGGAAAAAAAAAAAAGCATGATATATATAATGCCGAAATTTTTATTTATACCAAATTAAAAAAACACCAAAACACCTCAAGGGTCGCAGATTAGCTTGGAGACCCCTCAAAATCTAAATATATTTAATATTATAGTCGTTATTTAGGTTTTTTTTTGGGGGAGCGCCAAGCTAATCTGCAGCCCCCTAAGAATGGGGCCGCAGATTGGTTTGGAGGCTGATATTTTTCGAAATCCACAGAAAACATGATTTTTTGATTTTTTTTTTTTAATATGATATAAATAAAAATTTCGAGATATAATGTGCACAAATTGTGCTACTTGCACGATATTTGAATGAACTATAGAAATAAATTGTGGGACTATTACTTTTAACTCGTATAATTTAAATTCTTCAATTTTTGATGTGTTATATATATATACATATGTAGGGATGGTCTTATGCTGTGATTATTATTCAGGGAAAATCAAACTTCATCTTTATTCGCATCTGTTCAATTAAGCTTTAACAAAAAATGTATTGAAATAATTAAGATTTTGGAGAAAATCAAATAAGCTAAGTGCTTGTATTTTGAATTTGTTTTCTAGCAGATTTAAATATAAAGAGATGTGATCCGACATTTTGTTGTTAAGGTTCACTTTTCTAATTCTTTCTTACTTAATGCGGCTTCTCTACTGTACTAACTTGCATAATTACACATTTAATTGTTCCCTCAATTTCTTTAACCTTTCTTCCCTCAAAATTTCTTCTCCACTATATCGTTCAATATGTAAAAGTTCATTTTTCAGTTCTATTATCTTCGAATTGATTCATTTCCCGCCTATTAATCTTATTTTATATCAACGTTTGATTTTTGAATTACATGTATTTAAAATGGACAGACAAAAAAATGGCATTAAGAGTTGGATAAAGAACACGGAATTGGCAAATGGAGAACAATACTTGAAGATGCAGAATTCAGTACATCCTTTTCATCAATTTCTCTCAAAAAATGATTTTCTTCTTCTATCCTGTAGGAATAAAATAAATAGAGAACGTTTTCTTATTTACGATGCATCTCACGATTAGGAGAGTTTCAAGAGTCCTCACTAATTGTCTACTAGGAAGAAAATTTTAATTTGCTTCTTGATAGGGCCATGTTTCACAGGCCCTTTTACTTTTTTGAAACTGGGTCATAAACGACTGGGATTCGGACCTCTCTAAGAGGCCAACCCGAAGTCATATGAAAAGCCCAAAGATTCACCAAGTCGGGGCCCAATACAGCGGCCTCAATATAACCTTAAATGGGGTTCATGCTAACCGACATGCGGGATGATAGTGGAAACGGCTAACTTAATGCCTCCCATCCCAGTAACGGCTGACATAACTACCCACGTCCTCCATAACTGCCCGAGATGGCAGTTATGGCTGGACTATATAAGGCAGAGATCCCCATGAATCAGGGGACACTTTCCAACCACAGAAGAGATCACACAGGATAGAGTACGAATCTCTCACAATCCACCCCGAGTTCACAACTCCATTCACACCTCGGCCTGCCATCCTTTGGCAGGACGAACCTGACTCAGCCCAACTTTCCATACGGCCTCATCTCCCGAGATAGGACGTATCAACCACCGTGGGGCCACGCCTTGCTCACACAGAGAATTAGATGGCTCACCAAACCACATCAATTCCACTTCCACCAGGAGTCACGATCCCGCTAGGTGTAACGATCACACCACCTCCCCTGGTAACCCCGCTTACAGGGAACCCCTCTCACAGCCAGCCTCAAGGGGCGAGGCCTAACAATTCGGTAATACGACCCCATGGTCCCCAACCGGAACAGCCTCGCCGCACAGGTCCCAACATTGCTACTCAACCTTTGTTTACCGAAGGGCATGCGAGTAGACCATTGTATACCGAGCACACACCGTTACTTGGTACCTATCATCCACCATACATACCGCACTACACTCAACAGACGCCATTTTACCCTTATGGCGCGACCACCTACACGCCATACACCCCGATGTACCCCCAGTACCCTTATGCGACACCACCTGCGCAATGGGGTCCAGGAGGCGCTCAAGGGGTATACCCTATGACAGGTCCAACACCACATTCCCAACAAGTACCATCGCGACCTGTAATCCAGACCGTGCCACCAGCTGTGCCGGCTTCCCGGCCTCTATCAGCAAACCGTGTTCTAAGTCGGCCGGCAAAAATTGCTCCTCGAGATCTGAATTCTCAGTTCATACAGGTTCGAACGGGTAGTGAGACAGATACGCCCATCTTGCAAGAGCAACAGGCCCAATCCAAACGCCAAGACCAAAATATTCCGCTAAGGGGGGAACAACCCAATGAAAGAAGACGGCCGGAGGGACAGGGTGAAAGCAAAGAACCCGATCCCGCAAATGAACCACCTGTTGACAGACCCGAAGATCGCCACAACAATGAGCGCGAATCAGCCAATCATGGCGGAGGTTCCAGACCATCTCGTCGAGAACAATCTCGTTCCCGTAAGGAACGCGAACAAAGTCCACCCCGAGGTCGGGATAGAGCTCGCCGAGATGATCGCAGAAGAACTCGGCGATCACCTACCCCACTCCGAGGTGTAAATATGGCACAAATTGAAGAATTAATCCAAACGAGGTTGGCGGCTAAATTAGCCGAGATTGAATCCCAGAAGACAGGCGGTACTTCTCGGCCTATGGGGATCAACGATGGCCCTCTCTCCAGAGACATCTACCGCCAATCAATGACAGACTTCAAATACCCAACAACTCTTCCCAGCTTCCGCGGTAGCGGCGATACTCAGGATCCGCACAACTTCGTATACGGATTCCTTGAGCGACTTCGCCTCCTTGGAGCTACTGACGCTATCATGTGTCGTGTTTTCACCACTTGTTTAACAGGTGAAGCATGGGACTGGTACATGACGCTACCCCGGAGGTCCATCAACAAGTTCGAAGACTTCGCAAAACTGTTCTTGGAGAGATACACGATTATCAAGCCACCGCAAGCTACGTGCGAGATGCTTCTGAACATTGTCCAGGGACAGCGTGAAAGAACAGGTGCATTCGTTAATCGATTTATACAAGCATCTCGGCGAATTCAGAATCTCAATGAGGAATTCGCCTTAGCCGCCATCAAGAAAGGACTTCGCAAAGGGGGTCCGGGTACTCTGCGTTACGAAGCACACATGAAGAAGATGACTACTTTGAGGGAGTTTGTAACCTTTGCAGAGGGTTACATTCGTGCCGAGGATGACAATGGGAGTCCCACGAGGTTTCGATCCCGATCTCCCCGTCCGACAAACAAACAACCAACTCAGGACAGATCTCGCAACCAAAGAGAACCTCGGCGAAACCAACCCACCGAGCAGGAACATAAATCCGGCACTAGTGGGTACAGACAACATTTTGTGAGGTACTCCCCCCTCACCAAGAAGCGACATGAGATGTACAACATCATAGAAGGCATGTTCGATCTCCCCCCGCCGTTGCCAAAGAACATTTTTACGGTAATAGACAACTCGAACAAATGTGAATATCATGGATTCAATGGGCATTCCACCGCAGAATGCCTCCAACTAAAAGACATCCTGGAGAGACTAGCCCGAGAGGGTAAGCTGGTCGAGTTCATCAACCCTGACTTCTTCAAAAAGTTTTTCAAGAAATACAATGGTCAAGGTAAGGTTTTTAAGAAACCCATTCCATACAGACAGGATTACACGGGACCTCGGGTTGGTGAGGTCAGTCGCCAAACCCGGGATGGTCCCGAGACAAGGCGCCCGGATCGGCAGGGTAGTCCTATCATTAATGTGATCAGCGGAGGTCATCGCGGTACCGCCCGAAAAATCTTGCCACGCGACAATCGAAAACCATACCCCACTGTCCTACCGGTTGAAGCCATGAATGACAAGAAACGACCTCGATCTGAGGAAGTGATATCTTTTTCTGAGAAGGACCTCGGTCAAATTTCTGGACCCCATGATGATCCCGTGGTGCTTAATCTCAAGATCAACACTCACAGGGTTAAAAGGGTGTTAGTTGATACAGGCAGCTCGGCCGATATCCTGTATTTACCAGCCTTCACGCAAATGGGCCTCAACACTCGCGCCCTTCAACAACACATCTCGCCTTTGATAGGCTTCACGGGAGATTCCTTCAACCTCGGGGATGATGCCACTCAAAGTGACGTTTCGTACATCTCCTCGGACAGTGGAAGTCATGGTGGACTTCCTCATCGTGAATGCTCCTTCCGCGTACAATGCGATCTTGGGAAGAGGGACCTTGAATAAAATCGGTGCCATCATTTCTCCTTCCCACCTCAAAATCAAGTTTCACACAGAACACGGGATAGGAGAAGAATGTGGCCAACAGCAGGTAGCTCGTGAATGCTACATGACGACCATTCAAGGTCACGGAGGCTCTGTCCACCAAGTTGATCAGCCTGATGCAAAAACCAAACAACAACGATTGCGTTCTAGTACTGACTTTCTACCTCCAAACACCAACCTCGCACTGGATCCAGTCGATAAAGCTGAGGCGAAAGCTTCCCTTGAGCCCGTAGATGAAGTCGAGCAACTCGATTTAGGCGGTGGCAAAACACTTAACATAGGAAAGGCAATCCAAGGGGCGGCAAGGGAAGAGCTAACCAAATTCCTCCAAGAAAATCAATCCGTTTTTGCCTGGACCGCAGCTGATATGCCAGGAATTCCACGGTCAATAGCAGAGCATAGACTGCACATTAAGCCGGGTTCAAAACCAGTCCGGCAGAGGAAGCGTAATATGGGGGACGAACGGCAGCAAGCTGTGAAGCGCGAGGTAAAGAAATTACTTGACGCTGGTTTTATCAGAAATGTCGAATGTCCAGAATGGACAGCCAATCCCGTGCTTGTCAAGAAATCCAATGGTGACTGACGTATGTGTATCGATTACACTGATCTCAACAAAGCATGCCCCATGGATCCTTTCCCTTTACCTAAAATCGATCAACTGGTCGATTCCACCTCGGGACATGCCTACCTCAGCTTCATGGATGCCTTCTCTGGGTACAATCAAATCAGGATGAGCCAAGCTGACGAGGAAAAAACTGCTTTTACTACCAACGCGGGGCTTTATTGCTACTGGATCATGCCTTTCGGATTGCGCAATGCTGGGGCCACGTTCCAAAGAATGGTCAACACCGTGTTCCAAGGTCAGATTGGACGAAATGTAGAGGCATACGTAGACGATCTACTCGTTAAAAGCATGTCTGACCTTGACCATGTCCGAGATCTCCGCGAAACCTTCGCGACATTAAATTCTGCCAACATGAAACTCAACCCGAAGAAAAGTTTCTTCGGTCTAACTGGCGGTAAATTCCTTAGCTTCATGGTTTCTATGCGAGGCATCGAGATTCATCCTTCCAAATCACAAGCCATACTCGACATGAAACCACCTCGAAATCTCAAAGAGCTGCAATCGCTCACAGGCAAGTTGGCTGCTCTATACAGGTTTATTGCACGATCCGGGGACGTTTGTTTTCCCTTCTTTAAGGCCATGCGCAAGTCGGCCAAATTTGAATGGACAGATGAATGTGCAATAGCCTTTGAAAAAATCAAAGCCTATCTCGCCAATCCGCCGTGTCTCAGCAGGCCAACCACGGGCGACATCTTGGTATTGTACTTGGCAACAACAGGACATGCAGTAAGTGCCGCCCTTGTTCGGGAAGAGGGACGAGATCAGAAGCCGGTTTATTTCGTCTCACATGTACTTCGGGACGCCGAAACCAGATATTCCCAGATTGAAAAGGCAGCATATGCTCTCGTTATAGCTGCCCGAAAGTTGAGGCCTTATTTTCAATCACATTCCATCAAGGTTTACACCGGGATTCCGCTTAAGAAGGCATTCGCAAATTTCGACTCATCTGGGCGATTGCTAGCTTGGGCACTCGAGTTATCCGAATTCGATGTTTCTTTCCATCCCCAAAATGCCCTGAAGTCTCAGATCTTCGCCGACTTTATCGCTGAGTATTCCGGACTTCCCCTCGAGTCTGAGGGACGCTGGGTAATCCATGTTGATGGTGCCTCTTCATTATAAGGGGCTGGGGCCGGGGTATCCCTCACTGGTCCACAAGGGGAAACCTTGAATTATGCTCTTCACTTTCAATTCCCGGTAACAAACAATACCGCGGAATATGAGGCCATGATAGCGGGCCTTAAGTTGGCCAAAGAATTAGGAGCCCGCGAGGTTCACCTCCGCAGTGATTTCGAGCTAGCAGTCAAGCAAATCAACGATGAATACCGAGTTATGGATGAAAACTTGCGCAAATATCGACAGCAGTTCCACCTGCTCAAGAGTCACTTCGACGAGGTAAACATTCAACATGTTTCTCGCAACAAAAATTGCCAAGCTGATGCCTTATCCAAACTTGGTGCTGCGGGCAACCTTGACAAAGAACGGCCCGTGATTGTTATGGACGTTCCCGAATCCAGCATCCACATTGATACCACAGCTGTCCTCGCCATCAGTGAACCCGGTGAGTCCTGGTTCACCCCGATGTGGAATTTCCTCAACACGGGGGTCCTACCCACAGATCAATTGGAAGCCCGACGTCTGAAAATGATCGCGCCCATGTATTCTATTTTCAACAATCATCTCTATAAACGGGGATACGTGCGACCTTGGCTCAAGTGTGTAAATGAAGAGACAGCCTTAAAAATGTTATCCGAGGTACATGAGGGCATCTGTGGGAGCCACCAAGGGGCGAAAACTCTTGCAAAACGAATTCTCAGAGCTGGTTTTTACTGGCCGACCATGCAGCATGATGCGGCAACCTTGGTCCGAAAGTGCGAACGATGCCAATACCATAGCAAGTTGAGTAACATCCCGGCATACGACCAGATATCCATCTCGGGGGCCTGGCCTTTTGACTTATGGGGAATAGACATAGTCGGGCCATTTCCCACAGCTGTTAGACAGCGCCGTTGGATTATCGTCGCTGTCGAGTATTTCACCAAATGGGTTGAAGCCGAAGCACTAGCAACTATTACAGCCGCAGCAGCAGAAAAGTTCATCTGGAGGAACATCATTTGCCGCTTTGGAATACCACATGCACTCATTTCGGACAATGGAACTCAGTTCAATGCAGCCCGCACCATCACATTCCTTTCCAATTTGGGAATTCAAAACAATTTCACCTCGGTCAGCCACCCTGCTAGCAATGGATTGGCCGAAGTCACCAACCGTACCATCTTGGATGGTCTGAAGAAGAAAGTTGCTGAAAACAGGAAAGACTGGCCCGACATTCTTGATGGCATCCTGTGGGCCTATCGCACAACACCCCGGGAGGCTACACAACAGACACCATACTCTCTGGTATTCGGGATGGAAGCAGTCACTCCAATCGAACTGATGGAACCATCTCTCCGTACTTTGGCATATTCCACTGAAGCGAACCGGGATGCACGTGCTGCTGACCTCGAACTCATCACCGAAGGTCGGGAGAAGGCTCGCATCCGCACCATGGAATATCAACGTCGGGTTAAGCGTGCATTTGACAAACATGTGGTACCTCGCGCATTCCAACCTGACGATTTGGTACTCAAAACTGTGGAAGCTACTGGCAAACATGTCAACAAACTCGCTCCTCAATGGGAAGGTCCCTTCAAGGTCATCCGCTCCCGAGGAAAAGGTGCCTACGAGTTGGAAGACCCGAGTGGTTTCATACTTACTCGACCGTGGAACGCTTGTCACCTCCGGAAATTCTACACCTAATGTATGATTTTACTTTAACATTGTTTTACTTCATATATTCCATGTAATACTCTGGGCGAGATAAGCCTTTTCTATTACATCCCATGTATTTTACCTAGACCGAGATACATGTTATTGTATGGTTCTGGGCTGTTCTCAATATATATATGATATTATTTTTTATTGTGTTTTATATTATGTGGGTACGAGATATATGAACGAAAGCCTTTTTAGGCAACGCAATAAGTCTTGGTTAATATCCCAGAGATACACAACAAATTAATGAAGTCTTATGAGACGACGAATGTTAAACCAGTAACATGGTTTTCATTTTTATTATGTTAAAGACATTTATCGAAAACCCCTCGGGGGTAACGCATATGTTTTTACAACTTACCTTTCCCCCGATGTTGATTATTAACAAAGAAAAAAAAGGGGGAGAAGGATATACATCAAGTACGCTGTACTCGGCATGAACCGAGATATAAATACAAGCAAGAAGATATAAATACAAGCAAGAAACAAACTCGGACAACGCGAAATACAGGTAAAAACAACAGTTAAGAATTACAACAACTTCTGTTAAACCCCTACATCCCAGGGGTGCAAAATATTACAACATATCTGTTAATACCCCCACATCTCGGGGGCATAAATACGAAACAATAAATATTACAATCTTGGGGGTACAACATTAACTCCTCTGGGTAATGCTTCTTCCATTGCTCGACATGATCCTTCATATAAAACAAAATAAATTGAATAGAAAGAAGAGACATGAATGAAACATATCGGAAGACAAGATATATAACTATCACTTACAACAAGGGGGGTCCGCCTCCTCGGGATCAGTGTTCACTTCATCTCGCGGAGAGTTGAACTGGTCTACCACTGCTTCATCTTCCTGCACCTCGCGTGGCTGGATAACATCGTCTTCAACCTCGATGTCCACGCTTCCGCCGTCGGAAGTATCAAAAGGCAGACTGTCCTGTCCTTCGGCTATATTATCTGGCAAGTCGAGATGTTTTGACCATTTATCTTTCGGCCAGGGATGGACGATATTTGAACGCGGATGATTCTCAAGCACAAGTTCTTCATTAATTGGAGTACCATCCGGGTTCAATAACGAGTCATTCCCTTCATCCCAGCCGTAACCCGCGAGGTTTTTTATAATAATTTTTTCCGGTTCCACTTCGGTGAAACCCACCTGCTCGGGTCTGAACGGATAATGACTTGCTAGCTCTTTCAGATAACTATGAAGGGTGGCCGTCATCATGTCCATACACGCATAAGGGACAGCTTGTGTGAAGGCTTTGCTGCCCAGAAAGTTGCTAAGTGTTTTCTTTGGCAAATCATGCATTTCGGCCCGAAGTCGGGCATTTTCTGACTTTGCGTCCTCCAACTCTTTAGTCTGAGCCTCGAGCTCGGTCTTAAGATGTGCCGACTTACTCTTGTATTCCTCGGCTTTGCGTTTCTGACGCTTCAATTTTGCCTCAGCTTTCTTGCGCTCGTTATCAGTTTTCTTGCCCGTCAACATCGCAAGCTCATATTTCGCTAAATTTACAGTGGATTGGCCGTTGGCTACTCTCATCTCCTTGTCTTTTTTCTTCGCCAGATGTAAAAAGTAGTTCCTCTCCAAAATAGCTCTGTTAAGCGCTTCTTGATCAGTATTGACAAGGAGGGAACCACGATTGCTACTTTCAACCGAATCCTTCATAAATCCGAAGAATACCCCGGCGTCATGCAACAACCTCGACAAATGGCCCGCGACTTGATCGGGATGTTCTTCAGCCCACTTCTTTTGGTGCTGGGTCGTGGTTAACCTGAACGTTTCCCGCGCATATGCGGCATGGACTTGGGGATGTTCCTCCCCGTCTTGCATGAGAGAGTACCCGGGAAGGTAGGCCAAGATACTGTCTGGGAACCCCTGAGAAATCTCTCTGCCCCACACGAACCCAGTATGTCGCCCCTGATCAGAAAGTTGCGACTCGAGAAACTCTTTATGTTCCTCTACGGGGTCCCACACGCCGTCCGCTGCGTCGTCAATGATTTTGTCTAGCTCCCCTTGAGCAGCGTCGACTTGGGCTTGAGAAGGTTCCTTTGCAACCTCCTTTGGTTTCCCCAAATTAATCTCGGGTTGAATCTTTTGTTTTTTGGACTCGGGATTCTCTGAAGCCGTACCCTTCCCCTTCTCCTCTCTTGTCAAACGTAGAGAAATGTCTCCTGATATTTCCTTCCTCTTCAGAGATCCCCCGGGTTTGGAAGAGCCAGAGGTACTGTCCTTGGTACTTTTCACGGTAGGTGCTGATCTCGGCTGATGTGCTGCAGAAGTGGTAGAAGCGGACTTCGGCGTTTTTTGACCTTTAGCGGTACTCGGTTTTGAAGGGTTCGCAACCCCTTTCTTTTGAACAACCCCGCCCTCCGGGTTAGCCAAGACTGGGAATGGACGGACGGCCCTCCAAGGCAATGCCATAAAACCACGACCTGCGACATAAGGGGTATGCACGAATTAATAAGTTATTCATGGTATTACGAGTTATATAAATAAATATGATGCCAAGGTATACCGGTGTAAATTAAAAGCAAAAAGACTAACTTGTGAAATAACTATCAAGAATTTCGATAGCTTCTAATTCAACTGGAGTCAGGGGGGGAGGTGACTTCGGTATCAATTTCTTCTTTTCTAGAAGGCGCCAATCCCTTCGTATATTTTTAAAACACTTCAATTGCTCAGGATTCTCTAGATATACCCACTCATGGTTCCACTCATCTGCTTTTGACAGTTGTTCAAAAAGCGTCACGCTATTAGGGCGCTTCCGTATCGCGAGATAGCTCTCACTGTTATACAAAACGACGAAGTAATGAAAGAATAGCCCGACACTCAGGATATATTTCTCTAACTCAGGCAGCCTATCGAACAGAAACTTGAAGCTCATGATGTAACACCATGCAGGTGCAGTCAACTGTGCAGGGGCTACGTCGAGATGTCGTACTATCTCGCGTGCGAACTGGGATACTCTTATCCTAAACCCGCACTTCGGCATCTTCCAATATATACACATACCGCGCCCCGCGTCATGAGCTCGATCATTCGGACCCGGGGATACCAATTGAATTACCTCCCGAGAATACTGTTCTCTGTCATCCTCCGTCACAAGTTCCTCGTAGAACGCATCAGCGTACGAGTCACATCGGACAAACAGCTTGGGTGAGATACCGGCAGATGTCGGGAAGTCCACGTCATCTGCATGACCATCTCGAGGAACGATTTCTTTCTTGGCTTTCTGGTTTTTATTTTTGGGTTTTGAGGGCCCGCGAGATGTTCCCGCTGGATTTTCTTGCTCATTCCCTTCATCATATTGTTCCTCCTCCACGTCTTCCGACATTATATCGGACTGTGAAGGAGGCATTCCATACAAGCTTTTGCCCCTACCTGGGCGGGGGGGTGCAAAGGACAGGGGGGACAATTCCTCAGAGACATGGGGGGATTGGTCCCGAGATCCATCTTGTCCTTCGGCCATTTCTAAATTTACGAAGAAACAGGATTGGCTTAAGTAACCGATCTTACTATTACAAACTTAGTTTCTAAAAGCATTTGAGCTACTGATGCACATTAGATGCCGAGGTTATGGTAGGCATATAGGCTCCTACAACATTACCATACTTATGCTATTAACTAATTTACTTCCTAACCTCGGCAAATACAAATTAAAACATGCCGGATTTGTCAATTCAAGGTCAATTACCGAGGTGATAAAGATTTACCTTCTTCGAGAATTAGATGCTTGACCTTCGTCCGACGTCCACTTCCGAGGTTGACAGCTCCTGAATTCCGTGCTATCTCCGAGATTGTTTTTGCTCTTTCGCTCCGATATCAAATTGCTCAAATAAATGATAACTGAATGAGTGGGGTGGGCCGAAGTGTATATATAGGGGTCTTCATTTTCCCGCTCAATACTCGCGTAGTTTTCGAAACGACGCCACGAAACGTCGCGTTGCCTCCCTTCATCATGGCGATGCCTCGATTCCCGTGCATAATCACAGGACGCGAGCTCTTACCGAGTTAACGCGTGCCACGTGTCAAGCAGGGATTGCGCCATAATCTCGTCTCTCTGACTGATTTGACGGTTGATTTAATGGCTGACGACAGTTAACGGAAGACGAGGCGTCAAGTAATTAATGCCGATATACTATATATACTCCTTCCATTTCCCTTTAAAGAATCCGTCTACCGTACAGTTATCCTTCCACCTCGGACTATAACACAATGTCTGATAACAAACAAGGGCACGACGAGGTCACAATAAAGACTGGCGACAATCCGTCACCTCGCACATTTTCCCAACATACGAATCCCGGGGTCAACATCGAGCCACCCATAAGCAAACCCGAGAGAGAAGACGACGACCCGTTAGCTTGGGACCGATGTGCCGTTTGCACCATGAGGGGATACTATCAGCACATGTTCCACTGTGACGGTTGTGAAGAAGCTTTTCACCCCGGGTGTTTAGCTCGAAGATCACCTCGGAACCATAGTGATCCTCGCTTCACATCCTTCACTTGCAGACAATGCCTTGACCATGCACGTCGGCTCAATAGGGTTTCCAATGACTTCAATTGATCCAATGGTGTGGTCTTCACGCTCAACAGTAAAGGAGGCTGCATTAACTATCTTTGTGTCCCTCTCTTACGATACCCTGTTTTCATGATCTTTAGTATAAATAGGCTTTTTTATTACATCAGTTTGAGTTAGATTTTGTATGAGTTTGAAATATCAATGAACAATTAATCTCTGTTTTCATTTCTCGTCTTGCTTACCTCGGGGTCCATCTCGCCTTTCAAACAAACATTTAAAAAAAAAAAAACATGCCTATTCAATACATGCCTATTAATGGTGTACAGTTGGGCAGACGGCAGTGCTTTACTGCTATAAATAGGGTGTTCCCTTCAATGAGAAGGGTACCTTTTCTCTTTACTTTTTACACAAACATTTCCACCTCGCGTCTATCATGTCTGTTCAGCGTCATATTACCGAGTTCCTAGCGGAACGCGCAAGACAACACCGAGTCATTCCATCTCGCTCTGTCGGTCAATCCAGCTCAAGCCGAGGTCCCCAGGCCACACAGCGACGTATACTCACGACCGCGGAGAGGGAGGACTTGATCCAAGACATTCCCAATGACTTGGATTGGATGCTGGATAACGAGTCCCTTACCATTCAAGACTTCCTAAACTATAAGCTAGCGGTATACAGGGAGATGGGTGACGAAATTGACATTGCCCAACTCCTTGGACCTCTTCGTGATTGCCTGGCATGTGGGCAGTCAGCCCCAAAAGAGGACATGATCAAATGTCGGGGCTGTCGCACATGGTGGCATCCCTCTCATTTTCTGATTCACGATCGGTCGGATCCCCGACGTCGCTTCTTCAAGTGTCAAACTTGCCAAAACCGACATCCCAATGGACCCACATTGGCCACAGCCACTCCGGCCCAAATTTGGGCGGACGATCATTTTGAAGATCCCGACAGCGAGATGTTGGATTTTCTCCCTTCACCTCCGGGATTAGCTTAATTACTTATGAGAGTAATAGCCAATAGCCTAGATAAACTCGCCTTTATTTTTTGAATCTCTAGTTTATTTCGAGTTGTAATGGGTCTTTATTAAATATAAGAAGAGTTCGTTTATATTTGGTGCATTTTCTATTTAATCTCGTCATCATGCAATATCACGATCACACGACATCACGATCATATCTCGACATTCCTACAACGGGAGATGTTACATCACAGATATAGATAACATTAATAAATGTGTTTTTACGAGTTATTCACCCTTAAGTCAAAAAGCATCTCGCTGATGCATTCCGACTTCGGGGGCTAATGATAGGGCCATGTTCCACAGGCCCTTTTACTTGTTCTAAACTGGGCCATAAACGACTGGGATTCGGACCTCTCTAAGAGGCCAACCCGAAGTCATATGAAAAGCCCAAAGATTCACCAAGTCGGGGCCCAATACAGCGGCCTCAATATAACCTTAAATGGGGTTCATGCTAACCGACATGCGGGATGATAGTGGAAACGGCTAACTTAATGCCTCCCATCCCAGTAACGGCTGACATAACTACCCACGTCCTCCATAACTGCCCGAGATGGCAGTTATGGCTGGACTATATAAGACAGAGATCCCCATGAATCAGGGGACACTTTCCAACCACAGAAGAGATCACACAGGATAGAGTACGAATCTCTCACAATCCACCCCGAGTTCACAACTCCATTCACACCTCGGCCTGCCATCCTTTGGCAGGACGAACCTGACTCAGCCCAACTTTCCATACGGCCTCATCTCCCGAGATAGGACGTATCACTTCTTTAATTTGAGTTAGATGAAATTTTATAAAAAAAGTCGAGATATAAATAAAATGCTTTAATTGTTCCGAACTTCATTCTACTTTTCTTAATTTAGTTGTGACAATCATCCCATCCTCTAAATATTTAACTTTGACAAATATTTTCATGAATGTAATTTAGTTAATGTAAAATACTCAAATATTTTTTACTAGTCAAGTGTCTATGCGTTGCGGTGGGAATTGACAAGATTAATTTAACTTGTGATAGATTCATGAAAATATTTCAATAAGAAGTTAAATATAAAACACATTAGTCTCCGGAATTACGTAACAGAGCTAAGGACAATCCTTAATTATGAGAAAGAGGGTCCACATGAAAGAGGTATTTATTGAAAAACATTTAAAAAAAAAAACAAAACAAAAAAGTATCAGGATCGGTTTTTTCAACAAAACCGATCCTGATTTTTTTTTTTTTTTTTCAGAACCAACATTAAAAAAAAAAAAAAAAAGTATCAGGATCGGTTTTTTCAACAAAACCAATCCTGATTTTTTTTTTTTTCAGAACCAACATTAAAAAAAAAAAAAGTATCAGGATCGGTTTTTTCAACAAAACCGATCCTGATGTTTTTTTTTTTTCAGAACCAACATTAAAAAAAGATATCAGGATCGGTTGTTTTGAAATAACCGATCCTAATGCTAATTTGACGCTAGGTTTAATTCTGTTTCGCGCCTTTGTACTTACAAAAACAATCAGGATCGGTTATTTCGAAATAACCGATCCTGATAACTCCTGCTTAGTTCTTATTTTAATTTCGCGCCTCTCATTTTCAACTTAGCGTCTTTCTCTCTCTCTCTGTCTCCGTCTCTCCCTCTCAAATCCTCAGACCTCCGTGTCTCTCCTCTCTCTGTCTCCGTCTCGTCTCTCCCTCTCCTCCGTGTCTCTCTCTCTGTCTCCGTCTCTCCCTCTCAAAGCCGAGCCTCTCGAACCTCCGGCTCAATTGTGTCAATTTTTAATTTTTTGTATTGTTTCAAAAATTAATTAATGGTGTTTGTATATTGTTTTTCAGTCTTGAGGACATCTCGCTCAAGTTACTTAATCATCCGGCCGATCAACTATCACGGTATTAGCTTTATCTAATTTTCTCATTATTATACTTTTAAAACACTTTTTTTTTTGTATTTTCAATTTATTTATTTATCTTTTTTCATTTGAGGAAGGCTTTTTGAAACTATCTTTTTATTTATCTTAATCATCCGGCCGATCAACTATCTTTTTTCATTTGTATTTTCAATTTTATTTTGCTATTGCACCAAATTTCTTCAACTATTGTACTTCTTTTTGTGTTTCATGAATTTTATTTTGTGTTCTTAATTAGTTTTGAGCTCCAATAAATCAATGGTAAATAAATAAATAAAAATTTATCTGGCCAGCAAATATATATGGAAGCTGGCCAAATAAAAAAATATATTTTTTTTAGATCCAATATAACATCAGGATCGGTTGTTTGAAACAACCGATCCTGATAGTATAACATCAGGATCGGTTGTTTCAAAAAAACTGATCCTGATTCTTTTTTCTTTTTTTCAGAACCAACATTAAAAAAAAAAAAAAATAGGTATCAGGATCGGTTATTTCAAAACAACCGATCCTGTTTTTTTTTTTTTTTTTCAGAACCAACATTAAAAAAAAAAAAAAAAAAAAAAAAAAAGTATCAGGATCGGTTTTTCAAAAAACCGATCCTGATAGTAACTATCAGGGTCGGTTGTTTCATACAAACGGATCCTGATAGTATAACATCAGGATCGGTTGTTTGAAACAACCGATCCTGATAGTAACTATCAGGATCGGTTATTTAACCGATCCAGATTATTGTAAGTATCAGTATCGCCTTCATCAGAATCGGTTGTATTCCGATACTAATATGCATATATAACCGATCCTGATTCCATATTTTCCACTAGTGCGTATTCGTGGTACCGCATGACCCGTAGTCAGATAAGTGCTGAATCAATAGCGCAATATAGAAATCTTATAAGAATTGTTTGACTAGAACACTTGTGCATTAATTAAGATTCATGAGCATTTCATTTGAGAACCTATATTATATCATATGCATGGCAAAAAGATTGGATTATGTTTCAGTGTTTCTGTTATGGTTGCTGCAGTTATTATTACTTAGTGTGTATTGTTTTTTTTTTTTTAATTAAGCACCCACTACACAACATGCAGAAAAATAACGAACCATTATGCCAACTATACTTTACATAACCAATGTCTAAAATAGCCAATGCAGTTTTAATGCTGGTAAAAACTGGTTCATACATGCTCTAATCAATTTGAATTAATTCTCAACACTGAGCGAGTAATCCTCATTTTGGTAGTAGATGATCCTGACAATCTTTCTGTCATCCTCCATCCTTAGTTCATTTCAGTGGTTGGTGTCAGGTGAGGTTGGAGACTGAGCGTTACAAATTGCAAGAGTCATGCCAGAACAATACATCGTTAATTTCCCATGTTACCCGAACCCAACTTTCAGTGTAACCCTCTGCTATATTTTTTTTCAAGCAACTTTCAACATTAAAGAAATACAAACATTTGTCCACTCATCACTAATATTTTGATAATTTAAGCTTTTACACACTAACACCAGAAAACAACATACATACATCAAAACAAGCACACATAGATCAAAGAAAAGCACAAAGAGAGAGAATCAAAGAAGCATTTCAAGTATCTAAGACAGCAGTATAGTAACATGCTCTCGCTCGGGAAGTTCATTGAGTTTGTCGCAATGAATAGCACGTAGTGTTCTAAGCTCTGACATAGTGTCTTCTTCCACCACCCATTTCTCCAAGTTGTCCAATTTCGAAAGTTCTAAGTATTGTAGCAGCGGAAATCCCTTCGCCGAGCAAGTCATTTGCTTTCCTGTGTATGCTCCATCTTGTAAGCGCAGAAACTTCAGTGTCTTTATCCTCTCTAGCCACATCATGGGGTCTTCCTTCAAACCGGACTTGTTCAGGGTAAGCTTCGTAAGGTTTGGGGGAACCTTAACATTATCCATGGGAAGTTTCCTGTAAGTCCACTCTCCCTCCAAACGAATTGATTTCAAGTCTCCAGACTTTCGAAGGCCCTTGTATCGATAAACTCCGATGGTACAGAGTCGCCCATTATTGTCAATGACAAGAGATTAACCGACTGCGTAAGTAGATTAGAAACGGATTTCCAGTCCAGACCATCTGGATTTGAAAGGGACAACTTCCTAAGGCTGGTCAGGAATTGAGGATATATATCAATCCATGATTGGGGAACCGCAACTGTTTTCAAGGTTTGTAGGTCGGTTATGCTGGCTGCTGGGGGCGGGCCCTTAATTTTAGGGCTGGCTACCACATATACATGACGAAGTGTGGAGATTTTCCAAAGGGATTCTGGTAGGGTATTTATATTTGTATTTCTTACATCCAGTGTTTCAAGATTTCGCATGACATCTATACTATCTGGGAGTGTATCTATGCTAGTATGTCTCAAGCCCAGATAACGTAGGTAGGACATCTTTGATATTGCTGCCTGTGGTACCGTGGACCCAAACAATTCCAACACTCTGAGAAACCTGGCATTTCTAAGAATGTTTTGATGAAAATCTATAGCCACAAAGGAATGCATATGATTAATTTCACGTTCTCCATAATCACATTTGTTATCGCTGTGGATTGCTACACGAAACAGGGATTCAATCGTTCTCTCATTTGGGTTAGCAACCAAAAACCCCTCCTTGTTAGATTGATTGATAGCAAATTTATGGATAACAGGATTAACAGCACAACGCTTGATTGAACAACACAAGGATCTCTCCGAAACGTCAACCAAGGACCTACAAGGAACAACAAAAATTTAAAAATCATATGTATCAAACAAAACAGTGAAGAGTATTCTATGCTCATAAAACCTTCTGATGCACGAAAATTAAGTCAACATGCTGAACAAAGTACGAAAGTTTGTGAAGCATATAATAAAATTTGACCACTATAATCAGATTTAAATTAAAATTATTATATGGTGCTTGTCAACAACTTAAATCCTATTCACATCATCACTGCTTCAACTTTGAAATGCAGAGTCATGTGTACCGCAAAATGGCAAACGAATCCGGTCAATGTACGTGAAAGATTAATAGCAGAAAATAAAAAATACTGATAAGTATGTTTCAAAAATATATATGGGTGAAGTAAGAATTGATGGGGGGTTTAATATAAAAAATTAATTGACATGAATCTACTATAACCTAGGGGCTGATTTGTAGGTCATTTAACTATTCAGCTAGTCATAATGTGGCATCTTGCGATCAGGGTTGAAATCATAGGCAGATTCCAATAACAAACAAATGCATTTATGAAATAACATGACGACCCAATAAATTATTAATCCTTTACAAAAACACCCAAATTTTAATAAAATTGACATTCTCCTTAAATTGTGATAAAATTTACATTCTCCTTAAATTTTGATTGGATTGGGAAAATATGACCCAATGCTTAAATCAATCACCATCCTAAAAACTCAATATCCCTTTAAGTCAAAAGATAAACAAAAACATAATTTAAAATTCCATAGATATAATGAAATGCGTGATTTGAAAAATCATTGAAAGTACCTTTTCACAAGTTGCTCGAGGTACTTGTATGCTGTCTCCTCTACAGTCTCGTCTTTTCTCTCTGTTGATATAAATCCTTCAGCAATCCATATATTAATTAGAGATCTTGAGGATATCTTGTGGCCTTTGGGGTAACATGCTAAATAGAGAAAACATGGTTTGAGAAAGTAAGGTAAATCCTCGTAGCAGTAGTTTATGATGTTCAACAATCTATTATCAGGATTATTGAATTTGTACATGTCCTCTTTCACTTTTTTCCATGTATCGTTGCTCATATCTTTGAATGAAAGGAGACCGCCTACTAAAACCAAGGCTAGACGTGAACCATGACATGCCTTATAAATCAATTGAGGGAGATTTTCCAGCTCTTTAGACAACTCCAGTAAAAAGGTTTTCTTTTTTGAAGGTTCGCTCTTCTCAGTTAGAACAGGAAATGCCTTCAAGAGGAAGAGTTGTAGGCTCTCCCGCTCATTCAACCTTGTGTTTGGATTGTCTAACAAGACAGATATGTTATCAATTCTTTCTAACTCTTCAAAATTTTCCCCATAAACCTCGTGAAGAGTAAGCTCTTTCTCTGCTTGATTCGCCTTCCACGCATAACAGCAATACGCAATACCAGCAACAATATTCAGGATGTCCCCCCACTCCTTTACCAGCCCACCAATAGTCTCCTGGGTGTCATGGTCTTGGTTTAGAAATCTGTTAGCGGCATATTGCTCATGAATATCACTCATGAACTTCCCAATTTTGCCGACCGTTAGTCTCAGTCCCTTAATTAAGGTCTGCTTGTTATCCTCGTCCTGCTTCTTAAATTCACTCCATCTCATGTACCTCTGGACCTTGACTAGCTCTTGTACAACAAAATCCAGATTATTCAAGCATTGATGGCTGTTCTTTGATAAAAACTCTTTGAATGGGGTTTCTAATAGCCTCTCAATTATAAAAGGTATGGCATCCATCTATATCTCTTTTTGTTATGCTCTGGATATGCCGATGATATCTTCAAATCCCATTCACCAGCATCTACGCCTGGCAATTCTGAGGCTAAAGAAAAAATAAGACATAGGGAATGGATGAGTGAAAATTCATTAATACATCAAGTGACAAAAATTGCCAATCGTTACTTGCATAGGTAATTGCAAACTACCTATGTGCTCTACTTATATCTTACCAAATATGAGAGATAGGTTTAAATACCATAATCAAGCTCCTAATGGCCTTAATAATCGAAACCAAACAGTCCCTTATTCTAATAAAGATAAATTACTCTTTACTCAGTAATCACAAAAGAGAAACTAATAATTCTGTCCCCTATCAAATCCCCAACCATGGAAATTTACATCATTAAAATTGATTTTCCCCTTCTACAATTGACATAAAAAAAAGTCATGGTTCACGGACCTTATTTTAATAATAAAAAAATATTTCAATACCTAGATGTTTCTCAGCAACTGTCTTCCCTAACAAATATTTCCTAACTGTCTCAGTGACCTTTGCATCTTGTGGGATTTATTCTGTTCTCTGTGGGAAAATGACAATATTACAGACTATCCGTGTGGGATAACATTTTAGGTCTATAATATGTTTTTCTCTCTTATTTTTTCACCCAAGAAAAATCCAGTCCAATGATATATTTAAAAAAAATGGCGAGGAACTCTGTGGTTCGGAGTAGTATTTAGCCTAAAGCATTTCCCTCAATTTCTTTTGCAGCCCTTAACCACAGAGTTCAGGTAAGTAATTTGAGGGGAATGAATCAAGTTGGAGTACTGATTTGGTAGTATGAAGTAAGGTAAGAAAACTTACCATGTACTTTTCACAAATTATTGATACGTAACACTCAGAGGTCTAAGATTATCTAAAGAGTAACATAAATTAAAGATAAAAAATAAGAAGTGTATTTTGCTTACGATTAAAGATGGATTAATCAGTGAACTGTTTGGCCCAGGTGAACTTCATAATCTAAATCAATTGTAGCATTTAAATGGTAGATCTCTCTCTCTGTCTCTCTCCTCTCTCAAGATCTAGATAGTGTGAGCGTTTAAATGGTAGATCTCTCCCTCTCTCTTCTCTCTCTTCTCTCTCTTCTCTCTCTAGATCTAGATGGTATGATGAACAATAGTAATGAAATTTTACATGGCCAGTACTCTGAAGAAGATATGTAGCGAGTAAAAAAACTTGGATGATTTCTTATGGGGCAATAGGTTTCAATACACAAGAGTCCGCGCAGGAAACAAATAAATGGATATAGAAATTTGTCTGGTCTATTAGTCTGTCGCCTATTTGTTTTTCTGTAGCACCAAAATAGATATTGAACAGAGCATGTGCGTTAGCGCTGACTTTTATTAATACACGATGTTGATCTCCATTATTCATTGAACATGGAAGTTAAGATTATATTATTCTTCAATAATGGAGTTGGGACTTTGCATTACATATTTCTTTAATCGTTGGGCATTGATTTATTTTTGCTCTTGAATTTATGTGCATCTAATAGTGCAATCCATGAATTTGATATAACACTAATAGTGCAATCCATGAATTTGCATCTAATAATTTTTCTAATGATTATATTACACTACTAGAATCTCCGTTTTTACCAAGGGGAGAAAAAAAGGCTTTTTCCAACGACTTGCCCTTGGAATAAGCCCAAAAATCATCATTTCCATGCAATACGCTTGGAAATAGTACCGTCGCAACAAGCCTTGATGGAAATACTCCGAAAATTGAGCATTTCCATGCGCTAACCTTGGAAATAGTCTGCTAAGGCTTTTTTCATGAGAATGCCCTTGAAAAAAGAGTGCATGGAAATAGTTTCACACCTGGCCCCTGTCTGGATTATTTCCAAGGGCATTGTATGTGGGGCCCACTTGATTATTTCCAAGGGGTGGCGAACCTAGGATCCACCAAGTATTTCTAAGGCTGGTTAACGTGGGGCCCACCTGGTTATTTCCAAGGGTAAGCCAACCTGGGACCCACTAAGTATTTCCAAGGCTAGTTAAGATGGGACCCATCTGGTTATTTCCAAGGGCAATAAACGTGGGACCCACCTAATTAATTCCAAAGCTAGCAAACCTGACTATTTCCATACGCTAATATTTGCATGGATATACCCATGCAAATAATTACCATAAATTACATCATATCAGCATGCCCTCATTCTACAATCCTCCCCGTACCAACCCAGTACTATTTTACATTCCCCACTTCCCGTTGAATTAATAAACATAAACACATTGATATATATATCGAAAGCATACAATAAACATTAATCAACATAGTATAATTATCACACATTGTACCAAAATACCACAATGCATTATAACAACAATTTGATATTCTTGGTTAAGAATACTAAAAGGTAATACAATATAATATTTAGATAGTAAAAATCTAAAGCACCTCCATCCTTGCCAAGCGCAACACTAATCCGAATTAGGACCAATTTAATATCACTGTTAGCTTGTCGTGCTTTTGCTTCCCACACTCTACAAACATAAAAAAGTACAACTTCACCACATAAAATGATAGCCATAACTTACATCTATATTCAACTTGGTAAAATGATAGCAAGAAATGAGATCATTCCCTCCACAAGTAATCCTTTTTAGATGGTCTGGTCTCACTTAGATGGCATTTCCTTCTACTATTATAAGATATTGCCATGTAGTGAAATCTAGTACAACCAATATTTACAAGTTAATCTTGAGAGTATTATTGCATACTACTTGTTATTATTTGCATATACCAACCAAGCATATATATATATATATATTCTGAATACTATCAATTAATTTTCACATTGTGCTGGCAGTACACATGTTAAGATATAACAAATATTTTTGACAAAATTACTTACATGTCCATGACAGCAGCATTGTTGGATCCATGATAGTTCCAAACTTCCAATCCACATCCCAATACCTAATATGTTAATTTGAAATGACCATTAGGGTCTGATCGGAACCATGAGGGTGTTAAGAGTTCAATTGATTTCAATTCAAGAGAGTTCACTAGAGATGATTTCTAATTGAATTTTGTTGATCGAAATAAAAATAGAGAAGAATTCAATTCTTTTCTGTTAATTGATTGAAATATAAACATGATAAAAGAGAAATGATTTCAATAAAAATGACTTTTGTGCCCTTGAGACATATAATTAAAAAAGATTAAAAGAACAAAGTGACACTTAAGTACCAATCTCTTCATCCAGTACCAGTAAATACATTTGCTAATCCACTCCTATCCCAATCTCTAATTGTATGCTCGGAACGAGTAAATACACATTGAGAGTACAAATTACTCAATTTTCAATTTGATAAGTCAAAAGTTTTCAATGTTTATAAAAAAAATTAACAACCAAAATTAACAAATCTAACACCATCCCTATGTATGTTTTTTACAACAGTACCAGAGAAACCCATTAAAGCTGATAACATGGCTGGAGCAAACTACTTCCAATTTTACAGAAACCCACCCTAAAAGTTGCCAAATTACAACATCCAAAACTCCCATACAAAATATAGAAGAGGCAAAATCTATAAAAAAAAACAATATTGCATACTATATAACTAGATAAAAAAGGAAACATAACATAGAGAAAAGAATAAAAAATGTTTAACTACTCTTAGTAAATACTACATACCTGATTATCAACTGCCTGTGTAGCAGAAAAAGACACACAAGGTATCTCATTCATGGGCTGAAGCAAGAAGCTAAACGGGTTGTTATCTACTAAAACAATTCTTGAAAAATCTTTTGTCAAACAAGAAAGATCCTTTACATGCTCCCTGTACTCCCTGTAGCATTTAAATTTCAACTTGTAGTTATTACAAACTTAATATGTACAGTATATTAAATTACTTAATTGTTTTTTTTATAAACTAAATAGAGACTACCTAGTACTTATTACATGCTACTTATTGAAATAAACCAGAAATTTATCAGCATTGAACTGACGTGGCAACATTTGAAGGCCGATAGAATCGACAGATAAATCTTTCGTAAACATCTATTTTGTCCATAAGTGGTTTAGCATAACCTGAAAAGAAGTTTGCATTACACTATTAATTTGCATGTTAGCCCTCCAATTCTTTTATATTTTGTCTTGCTCTCAATTATGCAAATTTTTGCAAACCAGTGGTTGTAGATTTTTCTAATCCTCATCCGTAACACTTCCATACCATAAACCGTACCAGCAATACCATAGTTAAATTTTCGGTGCTCTTTGTATCCTGTAAAATTGCAGCTGCCATATTATCTCCTCCAGTATAATTATAATTTACAAATATGTATCATGACTAAATCGAAGAGGGTCATTTCAGTATCACTATAATTTCATGCAATTTGGAGGTTCAAGGAAAAATAATATGAAGATGGCTCAACAACTATAATTGCATAAATGAAAATCTAATTTAGGAGATGGCTCAACAACTAAATTCATCCACAAGCTTGGAATAACAAGCACAATGACTCCAGATATTTCCCACACAAACGAAAGCAAAGTAGGAAAAAATTTGGATTGTTAATTAGTGAGATTAATTACCTCGAGCTCGGAGTTGATGGGAAGCTAAACCGTCACACAACTGCATGCTTAGAAGTGACTAGTGTTGGCTAGCTCGTAGTACTACCCTGTTTCCTCCTTCACTGTTATCGCAAAATGGTAGAAGAAGAACAACTGCACTCAGTGAATCTTGGTTGCACTACACAAGTTGGGAAAATAGCAAGTTCTGACTTGATTTTTTCTTCCAATTGAACTCCCAAAATAACCAATAGAAGCTTAACCAAATTAAGAAGTTTAGATGCACATACTTAAAAAAAGGTTATACTATTAGAAAATATAAACATTGAAGAGTATTTGAACTAAATCGGTACAACAGTAGTTATCAAGCAGCAATGAAATTTAGAAAATCTCCTACATTTCTATAAAGCCCCTGTTCATCTATGAAATTTAAACAATAGCCCGTAGGTTTGGTTAGTCTTCAATTCAAATGCTAACCAACAATGTTGATCCAAAAATCAAGGTCATTAAAACAAATTAACAAGCATCGTATCACAAGTCTATTTGTATGAAGGTCTGTAGCTTTTTTCAGAAAAAGAACAATTAATTCAGAAAAAGAAGGGCAAGGAATTAACTAATTTAATTGATAACCATTAATTCCTGTATCAAGACATCAAATAGAAAGGAAATATAGTGGAAGAAACGAACTTAAACCTCAAACCAAGATGTCAGTTCCACAATTCATTTTGCTGCCCTTTTGACATCTCAGCGTCGGCAATTTGGGGATTCACGACATCTAATGGACTGGGCAACTGGCTATGCTCAATTCGCTTCTTCTTCGCTGGAGGATGAGAGTTTGAGGCATCCACGACTAGAGAGTGAGCAGCGGACGTGGTGGTGGCTAGGGTTACTTTAGGGTGCGACGGAGGAGGTAGCGGAGTAGCGGCGAAGGAGGATTGGTGAGGGAGACGGGTGATCTGTGAGGAAGAGGGAGAGTGGCGATGGTGATGGCTAGTAGGCTAGGGTTACGAGAGAGAGCGGCGAAGGAGAGCGGGAGATGAAAAGAATTTTGGGAGAGCGAAGGAGGGAACTGAAGGAGGGAAAGTGAAAATTTGGGGTTTTGGTACAATCGTGCTTGGTTTATTTACAAAGTACAAAGAGGAGAGGAGATATCTCGCTAAGTCCAGAGAGGAAAAATAGAAGGGTTCGTATCGTATTTACTGGGATAATTCATATACTTTGAGGTAACATAATATTTGTGTTTAGATCGGAACCGTTTGATCATTATTATGCACGAATATTAAAAGAACATGTGCATCATCTAGGGCCGGATCTAAACAACAATATAATGTTACCTTAGAGAATAGAGACTCTCTTTCACATCTTTTAAAAAAAGATATCAGGACCCTTCATTACCTATCAGACGGCTTGAGCTTGATATTTACAAATTAGTGATTTTTGTACTGCAAATAATATGAATAAATTCCTAAAAAAATAATTTTAAATTATTTACATCTTCTATGGCCAAACAATACTTATAATTATCAATTTTATAGACTTTCATCATTATTTGCCCTTTCAAATTTAGCAAATATTTGTGGACCGTTCATTTTTACATGAACGATCAACGATCAATCTGTAATGAAATGATTTTAATTTTTTTTTGAAATGATCTAACAAAAAATTTGAATGTAACCAACACAAAAGGTATGAAGTTTAATTATATCTGAGATTCGATCTGACGTGAAGTGTGTATATCCCTTCGATGTTTCAATATTCCGTCGACTCGATGGATGGCTAAATAAAAATATTTTTTTGTCAAACTTTGATACAAGAAAATAAATGCATTGCTCTTTAATTTCAACGGTTCTCATCGACTAGCGGATGACGTGTTTACGTGCGCCTTCATCAACTCACAAAGCAAGAGTTTATGTTCTATGAAACATATACTCTTGCTTTGTGAGTTAATGAAGGTACTCGAAAATATGTCGCCCGCTGGTCGATCGAAACCGTTAAAATTAAAGAACATTGCATTTATTTTCTTGCAGCAAAGTTTGATCTAATTTCATGTTCATTTACTTATCTATCCGGCTGACGGAATATCAAACATCGAAGCGCTATGAACATTTGTAAATCTGAACCGTTCGATTAAAAATATGCCATCCTGATTTCAATGGACATCTCCATTTAACAATTCCAGTCATATTTTTATGTGGATCTATTCAGTGACAGCTGGGTCCCAATTTTCAGTTTAAGAGGACTTCAAATTTCTTCCCTGCCGTACTTGGGTTTATTTTCATTTCTCCCTCCAAGTTTTTCATTTCAGCGCCCTTTCTACTGTCTCTGACAATCATGTCCCACCCTTCAAAATTTTCACTTCAGCGCCTGTTATCCCTTCTCTGACAATCACGTCCCACTGTTCAGCGTTTCAACTACCAGCAAATATGCATCTCCCGGCGTTGAAAGTTATATCATTCCCCACGCGCCAGACAATTTTGGTGCTCGCCAGTTCTTAAAATTCCGCCTCCGTCCCGATCCAAACCCTAGACCCCTGCCTCCCCACCTCTCAGTGTTAATTCCCCATCGCGAAAAGGTACCGATTTGTTCTGTCCTCTCTTGTATTTTGCGTTTTGTATTGAGTAACGGTATCTCAAATATATCAACACTACGCTTACGAGGTGTTTGATGAAATTTCTCGCTAAATCATGTTGGTATTTTGACTATTTTCCAAAAATGGTCAATGGGTAGGTACAAATTGACAAGGTGTCGCCAATAAATGTCCTAATTCCGTTATTAAATCATTTACAAAGTCTATTACAAGATAAATATTGGTTTTTCATATTGGTTTTTTTTTTTGTCTTTCATACTACTACTCGGTCAGAAATTGTGAATTAAAGTTATTGGCACAGTCAGACCTCCTCAGACCTCAAGTTCAGAGGACCCCAAGTCATGAAAGTCTATTACAAGGTAAATATTTGTTAAGAATTATATTGCTCTAATACCACTACCGTAATGAATTAAAAGAACCTAGTTTGGCTGGTATCATATTGTGTCTAAATTGAACACGATCCTTAAATCTTTGTGCAAATGAAAATGAGAAATTTCCAAATTAGTTTGGAGAAATTTCCAAATTAGTTGCGCAATGAAATCATTAAAGTTATGTGATTGAATGATACTGAGATCAATGGACTCAAGTCTCGCGACAACTCAAGGCCAAATTTCCCTCTTTCTGTATGGTCGAAGAAGCTTATTCTAGGGATTAATTAACCAGATTGCAATACTGTATTTACTGTCATGGTACCTTCACAAATTGTTGTACCTTTTTTTTGGGTCAAATGTTGATGTATTTACTGTCACGGTACCATTCCGTACCAGTGCCTATACTAAGTTATGACATATTTCAAGGTTTAGGGGTAAAATTGCAAAATTCCCTAAGTTAGTAAATTTACCATGTCAGAGGGACTAAAGTGAAATGTGAAATTATAACCTTGAGCCTAGAAACTTTAATTAAATGGGACCTGGACCTTATAGTTGAACCTCCTTAAATGGGAATGTCACGGTAGGCTGTTGCACCCCCGGATTTGGGGTGTGACACTAATTTTTGTTATTGAACTTCATGCAAACTGTCACACCCCAAACCAGAATTTTCGGTTTAAGATGTGATCAGTCCCCGCCTCGTGCTTAATTATTTCTAAACACGCAAGGCTAATCAGATACAATAATCAAAAACAGCGGAAGCAAAATGATATAAATAAGCATCAGTCATACATCACTAAATAAACATAAACATATACGGGTCCATACAATCCACATCATAAAATAAAACACAAGCTAATGAAAGGGATACATAATCTACAGAGACCGATGTATAGACAAAAATCATCGGACTCCTAATCCTAATCAAAAGGGGTCCTATCAACCAACGTCAAGCGGCACGGTCCTCAGGGACAGCTCCTGGCATCCCTAGCTGCGGTACGCCAGTCTCTGTACCTAAAACCCACGAAAACAACGTGTGGGATGAGCGACTAATCGCCCAGTATGTGACCCAGAATTACCCTTTCAGGGATCCTCTTTGGTCAGGACACATTTAATGGTAATCTACGTAAAATTCGGTAATTCGTACTTTTAAATGCACATGCTTAAATATAAACAACCTATTATATTTATCTACTAAAGAAAAATATGTATAATAGATGACATGGTGCGATTTTCCTATCATGACAGCATGCAAAATTTCCCAAAACAAAATACAAGGCAGATAATATAGAATTCAATTCGGAGTCCAATACTGAAGTATTGTGTGTACAAATAAAATATAATAGTACGGATAAAATATATGTACACCCCGTGCTGTGCTAATCGAACCCAAGGTCCAACAAGATATTAGTCCAAGGACGGTGGACAGGGAGCCAATGATACACGATGCCCAGAGACATTGTGTGAGCAAACGGTACACGATATCAAGGACATCGAGCATTAACTCGCAAGAGTATATGCCCACTCGCCGATGAATATATCTCAATCCGTGTATTTTTCCTTACTCTAAAACGATCCTTCTCTTACATATACAAATAGGAGAAATCTACAAGCAAGTCGTAAGTCTAGTTAATCCGTCTCCTCATGAGCAGAGACGAAACTCCACCGCCTGGCCAGACCAATGGGACAATCCAAGAGACACGCAGCCTCGTATAAAAACCTGGGACACGCAGCCCCATATCACACACCTGAGACACGCAGTCTCGAGACACGCAGTCTCATAACACACACTGAGACACGCAGCCTCATATCACACACTGAGACACACAGCCTCAAAATCCGTATATGGCGAGTAGCTCCTAATGTAAGGGAGACCAAGCTCGAATCGTTTCGTACCCAGCGACCGCAGCCTCCGGTGTACGTAAATATAAAATGAACGAATATATATAATTCCAACTTTAATACATATAATATTTCCTAATGCAAGACCATCCGAGAGATCAAGTGATCAAACGGCTCAGTGGCTAACGGGCCGTCTCGTATCCCATACTACGAGGCGGAACGTAGTCACTCGGTCTCTACTCTGCCCTCACCAATGCATATGATCGTTTAAATGATTATACTATTGTCCTCTACGAGAAGAGGACAAATAATAGCCTAATATCTATAAGTCTAAAACCTATAATTAAATTACTCTACTCCTATTTAAAAGCAGTAAATTTTCATTTTTGAAAGGGGTTATGCAATTTCTAAATACAGTTCTGAAAGGATAAACATGCTCTAATGCAACTACAAATTTAAAGTGCGTATGACAGGTCAAGTGGTCGACTGGTTAGAGTACGCCACGAAAAAGTAATTCAGATATCCCACACCTGTAGGGCAAGCTGAAGGCGTGTGCTAATCGCCTCGGAAATCCGCGTGCTCCGCGTATGCTCCGGTACCGCCGTCAGCGGGATCGGTCCACGGATCGGGATCAGGATAGGTCGAATGTCCTGAAATTCGTAACGTAATCTAATTAGGATCGAACTAATTATTGTAACCCCCGCTACCCTTATTTTATTGTTTATAAATTTTTAATTTGAAGATAAACTGTTTTACTTAAGTTTTTCCTAAGTGTTTATTTAAATAAAATACGTTACTAACCAATTGTTAAATAATCTATATGATACGAAAATCGTTATTACAACTTATTTTATATCTTTGTAAATTTTTAAAATACTTAAACATTATGACAAATTTTATTTACTAAGTAAGATAGATAATTAAATTACTTAACTAAATTAAATCTAATTTAAATGTGTTTATCCTAATTAACTATTGTTGGGACTTTTAATTTTGGTGTGTTTCGGGATCATATCGTGTCCTGCCGGATAATCTAGTATCTGCTCATCGTATGTCATGAGTCGTCAATCCAGGACTAGTCTAATCATCTCCCGAGCTTTAAGTGAAAACTTCGGATCGAGCCAACCAGGAGGCTCGAGACCCGAAGCAAATAAATCCGATTTTACTTCACTTATTTGTTACAAAAGCCCACTTTTATTCCTTTACCTACTTTCGGCCAAGCCCACAATTCCATGGCCCAGTTTTAATTATTTCCTTTACAAGGCCGGCCATATTCTTTCAAAAACATACATATTTCCTTTAGGCTCTTATAATTACTAGATTTACTTGGGATTTGGTCACCATACAGAAACATATCGCACAAGTACAAAGGAGGTAACAGCACCAACTCAAACAAGTCAGAACTAAAATATTCTAGGCACAGCTTCAGCAACATCACAAATCAAGTAATAGGCACCGAATTTCTTTGCCTCATCACAGTCACTGGCCAATGCAACAGACCCCCGTACCCGAACTGGTACTGAAAATCAGACCCGACCCATTAAGGTAGCAAGCAAGAAGAAGGGGCGGTACAGGTCAAGAAAATCAAACGGCCTCTGTACCAGTACAACAAAATCCAAGCAGAGCAGCACAACGGGGGAAAAATCCCCGTACCAGTAACACAGAACAGGGGTCAAATGCACAAAAAAAAAATCAGAAAATTAAATTCGCACAACAGCACTGTGAACACAGCCCCGTACCAGTAGTACAGCAATTTCAGTACCTCAACACCAGTCGAAAAATTCATCACAATACCTACGAATTTCCCAACGATCAACAATGTAACCGCGTCAAGAAAATCAACAACTTGCCCGCGATATTTAGCAATTCAGATTCTACGACGTAACCCAAATTCATCAAGTCAAAATCTCAACTCAGCACAGAACAGGAACAAGGAAAATGGCAAGGGTAGTGAAGCCAGCACAGTTAACAAAACCCCCAAGTTCACCGAAACCAGCAAGTCAGTGCTAAAAACCAGCACAGTCAGAGAATCAACAAGGCACTACAAAGTACACAAGCAACAGACCAGCACAGACAACCCAGCAAAGCAAAGGCACGAAGGCCGAAAATCCAACAAAAAGGATTAATGTTACCCGTGTGAAGAGCAATCGCAAGAAGGGGGTAGCGAGCAGCCGGTTCCGAGCTCCTGCTCGCCTCACAACCGTCGGAATCAACAGTGCCTTCACACGTCCAAGGCAACCACCAGTCAAGGTCAGCACCACCACTGCGACCACAGACCCATCTAATGGCAACTCAACAGCACAGCTCACCAAATCGCGACAACCCAAGCCGTCACGGAATTTCAAGCGTCTTAGTGGGAAACAAGGCGCGGGAGAGAGAGAGACTTTTGTGTTTCTCGGGGTAGAGAGGAAAGCGGGAGTGCAAGAGGGGTAGGAACCGGGGACAGCGGGAGGGGAGGTAGAGAAATGGAGGGCAAGGAGAACAAGTGAAGAGAGGAGTAAAAAGTGGGGGGTCTGTCTCCAGCTAGCGAAGAGAGAGAAGGAGAGGAATATAGGGAGGCATGGATCCGAAAAAAAACCAAAATTCCATTTAACTCAACTTTTCAAATCCGAATCTGTGTAGCCAATGGTGTAGCATTCAAGTTTTGAAATTTAAATTTTGAAATTTCTGTTTCTTAGTGGTCTAATTGATTTTGACTAACCGTAATCTCTTAATTAGTAGATAATTTAATTTCTTAGATTTACGGTTTTTAACACAAACAATTTTTGTATGCTAACATGAATTCGTTTCAGGATATTGGTACTGGTATCTAGCTGAAATGCAAGACAAGCAAGATGAGACAATGAAAATTAAGAAGGTTCGATGAAGGTTAGAATCATAGATTTTGCCCATGATCTGTCAGGAAAATATAATGCTTGAACCTTATGAATTCAATGATTTTGCACATGAATGAGTAAAACAAAAGGATTTCTTTGCAAATTTCTCTTTGCTTCTGTCTGACAATGTCCTTTTTTTTATTTACTTCTGATGATGATTGGTCTTCATGGCCTTCATGCCTCAAAACCTGACTTAATTAGTGACAAACCTCCACCCCTGGTGCAAAGACTTTTGAACACACCCTTGTACCTGACTTGATACCTGTACCAACTCCCAATATAGTCAAAACTTAAAACAATGCATGCTGGTATGGTAGTTGCTAAAACAGTCAAGACTGACCTTCTGCCAGTAAATTAACCATACAGGGAATTCTAGAATGAATATGACCAAACCATTGCATGTACATATATTAGACACATATACAAGCATACTGAAAAAAGAATTTCCCAATTTGGAATTTTCTACAATTTCTAGTGGCCATTTGAATCTTATATCCTGACAGAAAATGCTGCACATGCGCACTAGCTGAGCCTCATAAACATACCTGTTCCTTATAGCTACAGGCCGTCAAATGTCCCCAAAATATACACTCAGTTAGAGTATACCTGCACTGCACCTGATTTTCCATTTATAGGAATTTTTAAAGGGTTTTAAACGATTTTGAAATCTTAGTCAGCAGAAAAAAAAAACTGCACTGCTGTTATGCTGGCATATGAATTGCCCTTAACAAATTGGTGAACCAAAAATAACTCAATTGAAGCAGCCAAAATTAGCACCTTGGCCAGTATCAGCAATTAAATTGACAGGTCAAGACGCCCGATCATGCAGATTGGTTCAGTTGCAGAGTTGCCGCAACAAGGTTACTAGTAATAATATAAATGTTGGATTGGTTTTAGGTCAAAATATTACTTGCGTGATTGGTTATGAATTACCTTTTTTTTTTTGAGAAATTTATATATATGCCCATCATAACTTGTTTAATTAGATATTTTCCCATCAAAACTTCAAAATTAGTTGTTTCCCCATCTAAATATAAATATATTATAAATTTACCCATTTTTCAATTAAATCAATTAAAAATGATGATTAATAGTTATAAAAAAATAAACACTATACCCTTACAATTAAACCTTCTGTTATAATTGCATCTGCTTAAGGAGCTCTCCGCCCCAAAACTGGGCTTCTGATGCTCTGATGCTTTGCTGTTTTTTTTTTCTCTAGTTTATGCTTTATTGATTTTCTTAAAATTTAATGTTATTTGGAGGCTCATGTTTCTCTCTATTTTATTTGCAAATGTGCTTTTGAGCAGAGTCTATATTTGCTTCAAGTATAGTTTTATATCTTACTTTAATTTTATGCTATTTTTTCTCATTTAGTAACATATATTGCAGGAGGATAAAAGAGACATTTAAAGGGAGATCTTATTTACTGCTTTCATTTTACACAATGTCTGTACAATTACTTTTGTATCTCAATTAAATAGATTGACTTATTCCAAAGACCATAATTTAATTTTTCATTGAAATGTTTCATTTTATCTCAATTAAATATTATTTGCTGCTGTGATTTAGTTTTGTTCACCATTCAAAGGGAGATCTCAAATGTACATAAATGTTACTGTCTTCATGAATTAAACATTTTCAAGGGGCCAGTCCATGAAAATAATATGTCCAACTATAAAATAATATAAACTGAATGAATAAATCATTTCCATGCGCATTTGCTCTAGTATTTCCATGAACCTTTGCTATAAAATAATATAAACAGAATCAACTAAATATTTCCAAGGAGCCAGCCCATGGAAATAATATATCCAACTATAAAATAATATAAACTGAATTAACAAATCATTTCCATGCGCATTTGCTCCAGTATTTCCATGAACCTTTGCTATAAAATAATATAAACAGAATAAACAAAACATTTCCAAGGGCTACCTCATGGAAATAGTATGTCCAACTTCTTCAGATTTATTTCCATGCACAAGTGGTTAAATATTTCCATGCACCTTCAATAAAATATAATATTTGGTCTGTTTTGTGGGTCGCGGGTCATGCCAAAACTTTTTCCAAGGGTGAAAAAGGTACATTTCCATAGTCACACATGAAATATTTCCATGCGCTACTTTCTCCATGGGGCTGCCTTTGGAAATGGGTTATGGTGTCAGAACGGTGTCAGAAAAGCCCATTTTATTTCCATGAACCCTTCACAAGCTTGGAAATGTGTTTTTTACCCTTGCTAATAACGGAAATTCTAGTAGTGTTAATTTGAAAAATATTATTTTACATATTATTATTGTTAATACAAATTCTTATCCCGTTCTTCAAAAGAAATACCATGGTTCTGAAGATCGGAATCGGTTAGTCAATTATGAAATCGGAATCGGATGAATCGGTCGGAGTCGACCGAGTCAACTCGGAAACTCAGATTGTTTAAGAAAAAACTTGTTGTAATAAAAAGTAGGAAACAATTTATAATAACAAAATTAGTCCACAGTGATGTTAAGACAAAATCTCATCTAAACCACTAATATAATATAATGCAAACATTCAAAATTGAACAGAAAAACAAACAAAAACAGTATTACTTAATGAAAAATAGCTTAAGATACATATAATAATTCAAACGAAAATAAATAATTACTTCAATAAAGACAACTTACAATACATATTTATAAAATTTATTTCCAAAGCCGGTGTAAACTATTAATTAAATAAATGGAACGTCATTAATAAAAAATGGGAATTTCTAATAAACAAATCTAGGATGGTTATACATTATTGTTGTTCACCAAACTTTCTTGGTGGGCACAACACACATTAGCTTTACTCTAAAATTTTTGTATTGTTTTATGACAATGACAGTAGAATTGGACATTTCTTAACCATTTTATAATAAAGTAGGACATAATTAGTTCTTCAAAAAAATTTTTTTGAGAAGCATGATAGTAGCTACTAGCGTACAGCTAGAAAAATAAATTAAAAAAATCCCATGCAGGTAATGCAGTTAATACCCCGAATTATAAACCCTAACCCTCGAATAAACATCAAACTTGCCATCCCCTCTACAAAATTTAATCTACAAATCTCCTTCCTGTTTGATCCTTCTACACAATATCTCCACCGTAAGTTCAGCTCCTATGAAAATCTTCTCATTTCTCTGCCGACATAAGAATTTTAGTTCTTCAAGTTGACCTTATAAAAAACAATAATATATGATAAGAATAAACCGAAACAAAAATATTGAGATCTTGGCTCATAGAGAATCCAAAAGAATTATAGATTCCAGCCAAGCTGCACAAATAAAAGACAAGTTTTGTTTCAAGTACGATGAAATACAACAATTTGAGAATTCAGTCTATTACTAAATAAAGAGTCTGTTGCTTTATTGCCACTTAATCTCTTTACTAGTATCGTGCCAGTGCGTTGCAACGGAATATATGATAAGATAACACAAATAAATTCTCATACAAAAGGACAAATTTTCATAAAAAAAACAAAATTAGAAATAAATTCTAGATTTATCATAGTAATATGTATAGAAATAAGAAAATAGATAAATAAGGAAGTGAACAAAAAATTGATTTGCATTGTGATCTACCGTATAGAAAATTTCAATTGGAGAGGGAGAAAAAAGGAAACAAATAAATAAGGAAATGGATAATTATATAGCTCAATTTTAGAGTTTGTTTAATTTTAATTGTAACGCATCGTGTGGTGGTATGTGTGGCGAGTATGTTTGTAGTTAAATTTAAACTTCTACACATAAAACATATGCATTTAATCAAAAGAAGATAGATTATGTGATTGGAGAGCTGAGATTAAATCCAAAAATTAATCTTTCAATCGTAGCCGTTGACGGATCGGACACCCAACGTACTTAATAATGGAATGGAGATGAGTGCTAAAACAATACTAACCTTTAAGGATCCCTAAATGTTTTTTAAAATTTGGATATAATAATAAATAGTTCCGTCTTTCTATGTGCACTTGGTGGAAGGCCACTTCTTACATAGTGGCAAGGATAAATATTATTTTTTTCTCGACAAGTTTCAGCAGATATCAAGGTAACAGGAAGAATTTTATATTATTTTTTTACCATATTGAAACACTGTTTTGAAAAATTCTAAAAAAAATAGTAAAAAATTTCCAAACAATATAAAATTATTTGATCTCCAAATACATTTTAATATGAAGAACATATTGTGCACTTCAGATCAACTATATCCAAAGCCGGTATAAATGAATGATTCTTAACCAGTATCAAAATAAAAATATAATTTTCCCAGTGGGAGTCGTGATAGACAACATATCATGTCTATCCAATAATTGGTATAAACATGGTCCACTATGTACCAAGTAATATTTTCAAAAAAAAAAAAAAAATACACCACATGTACACCATGTGATCTATTTAATGTTGTGTAACACTACAGCAGAAATGAGTATCAGCGACCGGTGAACCGGTCGCTGAAACCCAAAGCGCCGGTCGCTGCGAAATCCGGTCGCTGATACACCGGTCGCTGAAGGCATGGACGCTGATGCTCGCCCGATGACGTCACCGGTCGCTGAATGACGTCATCCCGGTCGCTGATGATGTTTCAGCGACCAATTTTTTTTGGTCGCTGTTGATTTTTGATGACGTCATGTAAAGGCATCAGCGACCAAAATAACCGGTCGCTGATACTCAAACCGGTCGCTGATACCCTTCTGTCAGGTTTATGGGTTCTTCAGAGACTGATATGGCAGTCGCTGCTGATCCAATAATCAGTCGCAGAAGGCTATTTTTTTTTTTTTTTTGCTGTTATTTTTCTTTTCCCCAATTGGTACGAAATGTACCAAACAAATATAACAACCCATTCTGTTCATTTATTTTTCTCCAGTTCCAAACAAATATAACAATCCATTCTGAATTACAAGATATAAATATATTACCAATGACACATAATTGAACCACAAATTACATGCCATATATCCACAAATTACATGCCATGTAAAAAACAATTAACCATGGAAAAATACAGTGTTTGAGGCTTAGAAAAAGAACATGTAAAGTTAACTCTTTTTAGAGGTGCTCAAGTGCAAATATTTGTGCCTCCTAAACTAATCCAAAAGTGGAGCACATGCACTTACAATTTATAATACATGTTAAGAAATCAACAGCATATATATAAGCTATCTAAGAGGAAGAAACTCCAATTTATACTCACTCGTCTTGTGAGCTTGGATCCAAACACATCCTTAGTTTTCGGTCTATTGGCTTCATATCCTCTATTGTTGGCACTTTCATTTTATCCACCTACAAACACACAAAATACAACAAATAACTTATCTACCTTGTAAGCTCCTAAATAAATCAATACATGCCAATAAGCTACAAAGAGAGAAAAATAAAAATAGCAATATGATGTTATACCGAGTAATCAATTGACCTCAAAAAATCCAACAACTCGGAAACTGTCTCATGAAAATTCTATAAAGAAAACTTCCATTGATTAAAATAATTTCATAAAGAAAAAGAAAAGAAAAACAAGAGTAAAAGAAAATAATTTTTTTTCTTCTTTTTGCTTCTTTCATTCTTTCCAGCATATCACGTAATCAGATAACTAGCTAGCAATACTAATCTCAATTTCAGTTCTATCATATTATAAAGTTGTAATATGTAAATTCTTCGCCCTTCAAGAAATACACACTTGGTACATATGGAATTAACATCTATTTATTTTTTCACCGTTCATCAAATGATTTGAGATAAATGTTTGTATTTAACAACCATTGTATCTAACTGACACTGCACCTTACATCTCTGAAAAAACTGAGGCTTAGTACAGAATATGAGGTTGAGTGAGATTCAAAGGGTGCTTCATTGTATACTCCAAAAATACATATTTCCCTAATTATCTGAAGAATGAAAATGAAAGTATCCATTTTTTTTTTTTTGCAAAGGCCCCATTTTATCCCAATTAAGCCTCAGACAACTTTCATTTATGAATTTATTTGCCAATGAGACCCTAATTAAACCAAAAGGCCCAATGATGCCTCAATCTACGCAATTAGGCCTCAATTACACCTCATCAGTCCTTAATTACACAATTAAGCAAAAAAAATTATATGAAATCGACACAATTAGGGCCTGAACTAAAAATTAACTTATTCCTTTTATTTGCTATCTACTATGGTGCCTGCCATCAGGCACGTTATCAAAACCTAGAATTGCAATAATTCGTTAAGCAGGAAATCAGAGAAGGCTGGTAAAGAGCTTACATTGGCTTTGAGTTGAGATATGACTTTCATCCTTATAGCATCAACTGTACCGTCATTCAACAGAGATTCCAACACATCTTCGGGTACCACCACATGTTCTCCAATCTACAACCTAAATTACTGAAAGAAATTATTATGTTGACCCAATTTATTCTACTGTCATGAAATCAAAACCATAAGCTTCCTGTTCATATAGCATTCAGTATAGCAGAGATGGAACCATAAGCTTCCTGTTCAACCTAAATTTATACAAAATTGTCCCAATTTAAGACTGGAACGAAATTATCCAAAATCAAACTGACAGACCCTCAATTAATTCAATTTTGAGTAAATGAAGCCTCAATTTAAACCAGTTTGTGATCGATCCTCAATTAAATCAAACTGACAATAAGAATTTTCAAGTTCAAGGACTGCCCTTGTGATTTATGTGTAGTGAGAGGCACGAACTTAGAAATAAAGAAATAAATGTAATTTGTAAGGGTATGAAGCTCCAGTAAGAGAATGAAAATGACGATGGCGGGGTCGGGCAGCGGGGATCAGGGGTTAGGGGTCGGGCGGGGTCTGGCGGCGGGGATCGGGGGTCGCCGAAGTCGGGCGGTGGGGCGCGGGGTCAGGCGGCGGGGCGCCGGCTCGGGCGACAGGGCGCGGGGTCGGGCGACTGTTCTTCTTTTTTTTTTTGGGCTAAAACCTAAAAACGCGGGACAGATCAGAGAAAAGGAAAACTTGGCGCCTATTTTTTAGGGGCACCCTTCAGCGACCGGGCAAAAATCGGTCGCTGAAGTCCATGGTCGCCGGTCGCTGAAGGGTTGGTCGCCAGAAAAAAAAAATTATTTTTTTTAAAATTTTTTTTTTATCTTTAGCGACCGGCGATTTAACCGGTCGCTGAAAAGCTATTTTGCTGTAGTGTAATGGGACGAGGCGCTCATGCAAATAAAGACTCCAACATACACACACGGTCTGAAAGTTTCAAACCGTGTCCGTAAGTGACGTTAAATTGTACATAGTTCATTAATTTTGAACCGTGTAAAGTTGTTCCACTTCATACACGGTCTTTTATAAATGACCGTGTATTCATTTGCTCAGTTTCCATACACTTTTTTTAGTTCAAGCCGTGTATGATTCATTCGCGTTTCTCAACCATAACCCCTCAACCAGCCTCTTCACACACACTTGCTACATTTAAGTCAAGCCCCTTCCCGTAATTTGTCTCTTCATGTTCTCTCCATTTACCTTTTTTCCCCTCTGATCGGTGTTGATATAGTCTTCATCCCTCATCTTCATTATTTCCCCCTCGTGTGCCTTAGAGGAACTATGATGAGCCTTGGAGAAGAGGGAAATCAATATTCAATAACCAGCAACTGTGTTTTCGATCATCAGAATATGAAGGTTGAATCACAGCTTTTCTTAATAGAGGAACCTTTGCATGGATGTGAGACAAATTTAATTACGTCTATTGGGAGGTTCCTCGATTGAGAAAAGTGGGACGTTCCTCGATCGAGAAAAGTTGTTAATAACCTTCATAATCTTGATGAAATTAGAAGTAGTAGAGAGGTCCTTTGGTATGAAGTTCATTTTTTTATTCTTTACTGGCTAGCAACATGAATTCTAGAAACAAATTCCAAAAAAAATTAAAAATAATAGTTATCGTACATGGTTCTATAGAAACAACCATGTATTAACCCCTTCAAATTAGGGTTTTTGTTTTTTTGTACCTATTTTTTTAAAGTATACACGGTTTTGGAATTACCTGTGTCTGATTAAGTACACTATACACGGTTTTTTGTTTGAACTGTCACTAGTGGAAAAACACACATCAGGGTCGGTTATATACGCACATTAACATCGGACCCCGAGGCGACGCTGACCCAGGCGTCGCAAATACGGTACTAATCTGGGTCGGTTGAACAGCCGATGCTAAAATACATTATTAGAATCGGTTATTAAATATAACCGATGCTAATTAATACTATTAAAATCGGTTTATTAAATAAAACCGATGCTAATAAATAATAATAGAATCGGTTAATTAATTAAAACCGATGCTAATACTAACTAATAGAATCGGTTAATTAAATAAACCGACTCTAATAGTTAACCATTAGCATCGGTTGAATTAAATAACCGATTCTATTGGTTAGTATTAGCATCGGATTTAATTTATTAACCGATTTAGCATCGGGTTTATTAAATAACCGATTCTATTATTATTTATTAGCATCGGTTTTATTTAATAAACCGATTCTATTAGTTAGTATTAGCATCGGTTTTATTTAATTAACCGATTCTATTAGTATTCAGATCCGTTTGGAAAATAAAATCAACATCGGTTATCACTATTAACCGATGCTAATTTAATTATTAAGAGCGGTTATTGGATAATAACCGATGCTAATATGTTAAAAAATAATTTTTAATTTGAATCTGAATCGGGTAATTAAAAGAACCGATTCTAATTTGTTATTTTATTTTAAAAAAAACATTTTTAATTTTGGCCAGCTCCTATATATTTTGCTGGCATATATAAGTAATCAATACACATCCTAAATTATCACAGATCCATAACCTAAATTATCACAAATCAATACACATCCTAAATTATTACAAAATATCATGTTCATGTTTACACCACATCCTAGAATTAATTAAACTCCTAAATTATTACAAATTATCTAATCCTAAATTGTTTTAGTTTTTTTGAATAAGTAATTCCTTTAAGAAAAATTTACCCCACAACATGCGAATGTTGTCCATGTTTGCGTTACTGTAGCTTGCGGGAAAATCCTGCATTTTTAAAATGATAAAATAGCACAATTAAGCGTGTACGAACAACATTTTTTAAATGATAGAAGAGCAACTATGCTTACTTTTAGAAAATATATAAATGCATATATATACCTTTAAATTCGGAAAAACATCGAGGAAGCGAGTTATTATGTCATGCACGAACAACATGACATAATATCCACATTCCCAACCTTCGCGTTGTTGTGGGCACTATATTACACATCAAGACATAGTTAAAAAAATAAACAAGTTTGAAAACAGCAGTATAAATAGCAGTTTAAATATTCAGTTTTCTCATTTTAAAATCCAGCTTTGAAATTAGCTAAAAAATAGCAGAAAAATCAGAAAAATGCAAAGTTTGACTTCAAATAGACTGTCTTTTTGTCCTCTATCTAACTGTCTTTTTGGATTTCTGGTTTGAATTTCAGTTCAATCTGCACTGATCAATCTGTGACAGTGTGTTATTTAGGGCATCTTTGGTACCTATGTGCAGTTTTGACCAGAAGATAATGAATTAATTAAGCAGATTTAGTGATGATTGTTATGAACTGGTTTGTTGTGAAGGCACAAAAATGAATTGTTTAGGTATTACAAATTCGAAATAAAATAAACAAATTTCACCATTTTTTAACCAAATTTCTAACTGCATTGTCTGTGTATGGCGCTGTTCTATTTTGCTTGAATGACTTGGAAGTTTGTTTCATTCGTCAATTGTGATAGAAGGTTATTATATCGGCAGTGGGCAATTGTGTCAATTGTGTAATTAATCCTTTTGTTTTTATTCAATTTTTTACATAATATCAAGGATTAAAATTGTGTTAACAGATGCCTTTTGTTTTCTTTGAAGCATGGACCTTAATGTGGGGTGTAGCATTTATGCGAATAATGATGCATAAGATTTACTTGTGAATAAAGATAACATATCATCAGATAAGCAACAGAGATTTATCCCTATAATCATATCTTAACCAAATTTCACCATTTTTTACATCTAAGTCCCTCTGAGTAGCAATTTACAAACAATGAGAGAACTTCAATAATAACTATTACCTTGCAATGCGTAACCTTCAATTTAGCGGTTTTTCCAGTTCCTCCTGAACACGTTTCCACTAGGAAGGGACTGTTTGAATATCAATAGAGTGAACAATCAGTACCTACAAGAGATATCTAAAATGAATAGCAAATGAAAGTTTGAAAAACTTACTCCGCGAGCGCATCGATGATCTTTAGTCTTGTTGAAATCTTCTTTTCGGAATTGAAAACGAACAAATGACTTTCTCTTGGCATAAGCACGACCAATACCCAATGAACACTGCATGTTAGGTTTGTAGCAGGTCATATTCTATAATTTATATGAAATGAAAGAGATTTAGTAAAAGTAGAATATATATATATAGCTCTAACCCCTGATGATACGGTATGAATATCAATTTCTTGTCCCGATTTTCTTTAAGTGCGTTCTTTAAGTATGCATCGACATATGCTCGGTTGCACTCATCATCGTCCAACATGGTGGAACATGTTTTCGAGGGTCCATGAAACCAACAAGCTCATTAGGAAATGATTTCTTGTAGTGTTTGTGCGCATACCTGTAAAAAAAGGCATGATGGTGATCTCAATTTTTTAAAATTTGAATTGAAAGTACTAAAATCTGCCATTAGTACGAATATTTACTCACATCATGTAGATCCGAATAATATGTGCATTGAGCCACGTCTTTGGTGTAACCAAATCCAACAAGTCATCTGCATGAATATCTATGGAGCTTTGACAATGGAAAAGGTCAGGAGGTAAATCGATACAGAATTTATTGTCCTCCTGGTTCGAAAATCGTTCACGTAAACTCTTGAAATTAGGTCCCAGCTTGTCAAAATTGATATTATCAAACTTCTTGTAGCGACTTGGTTGTAACATTTCAGAACGAAACAAGTTCTCACCCGTAAGAACTTGTAGCTCTTTGCGTGGTTCCTGCAATTAGAATAAAAATACAATTATAACTCTACCTTATAGATACTAATTTACAAGTATAAGAACTTCTAATAATAATATACATTTTTCTCCTCATCTAAAGATAGCATATTCATCGGCCATGCAGTGAAACTGCCGACGGCTGAGCGAATGGTTATCAGCTCGTCATTTGGTACAGGTAAGGGGGTGTCTTCTTCACCCGGAAGAAAAGCATCAACCATTACTTTTGCATGGTCGAGCGGCATAGGCCTACAGTGAATAAGTTCGCCTCGTACAACTGGAAGATGAATTGTCCCTAGGGCCACTTCAATTTTATTCCCATCTCGAACCATGTGGAGTTTGCACCTTCGTTCTTCCTTCTGTACAATATATGTATTTATTCGAATGAAATAATATGTATGAAACTAAGGCATGCAATGGAATTCTTTTATTTTTATTCGAATGGAATAATATGTATTTATTTACATTACCTCAGTCGAATTGAGAAAATGTGGTGGTTGGACTGACTGGCAGCTGCTCTGAACGGCTCTTGGGCTATCCGTATCCATTTGTCGTTGGCCCATCAACATTGCCATTTGCTGCTGAACCATTGTACTCAATCTCTCCTCCATTTCTCTATTTAATCTCTCCTCCATTTCTCTATTTTGAGTCTGTACTTTCTCCACTTCTCTCTTGAAATAACTCTCCATTTCTCTTTTTGAACTCTCTACTCTCTCCGCTACTTCTCTCTGCACCCTCTGTTCAAAGTTCGCTTCAGACTCCGCAACAGTGTTTCTCCTCCTTTTTCCGCACCCCTCATATGTTCTTTTGATACCCACCAGAGCTCCAATGCCTCTCACCCTCCCAGCATGTTCCTGATTTGGCAAAGATTTTCCTAGAACATCGTCGTATCGTTCAACGGGCAACAAGCCTTTGTTGAAGTCTGCTTCTTTTTCTTCCTGAAATGACAAAGACAATGCCAAAATGTTATACTATAATAAATTAAAGTTGAATTTCAATGGATGACAATATCTAAATCCTCACAATTGTCAGGATGGCTGCTTTTGTTTCCGGGTTAGGATAAACGACTTCCTGGCCATCGTCTGAGAGCTTTTGTCTTCCTAGTTTCCATAGGACATGCCTATGTTGGACCGACATATCAATAACCTGCTCTTGTGACAGTGCAGTAGTTGACCCTTGGGTAGACGGATCACTACCTGATGCATTTTCGTCTGCAATCGTCTGAAAAGCAGCTTTAAGCTTACTCTGAAATTTCTCACCACTATAACCTCTGGATCCTAGAAAATGTGGATACATGTTCTTGGACTGATTGGCCCTCCCCTTTTCACTTAGGGTCTACAATTTGAACAAAGAAACAATTGACTTTGTGAAAATATTTGAATCCTTAATTATATACAAGGTAGGTGGTCCCTAGAAAATGACATACCCTGAATTCTTTTGACTGGCGAGACTCGACAAAGGCATCCCATTCTTGTTGTGTGATCGAGTACTTCTCAAGATCGGGAGTCTCACCCTTGTTGATGTGCTTTGTCATTTTGTTCCTGAACCTTCGGTGATAAACAGCCATTTGCGAAATCAACTTCTTCTTAAAACTTTCATCATCATGAGGTAAAGTCCAGCCCAGCTGCCAAACAAATATAAATCAAGGTTGGAGTCAGGTAATATCAAATGAAAGTTTGTGAAATTAGTACCATATCGAAGTTACCTTCATTTCTTCCCAGCACCTTTTCTTCTTCGAATCTTCCACCTTAGACCAGTCTTGGCACGTTAAAGGAAAATGCCTTCTTACAATTATCCCAAGTTGCGATGCAAAACTTGTTGTTTGCTTATTAACAATAGGCCTCCCAAGTTTATCAAATTCAATCTTCTTGCCGGGCTGAGCAATCACATTAGTAATTTGGGACGGCCCTCTTCCCCATTTCTTACCCGAGGCTGGCTCACTATCACCGCCACCACTATCACCACCACTCGACATGATAGAAACTGTCGTCACCCTCCTTCTGCAATTATAAAATCAGATTTATAGTGTCAAGCACAAGCAACAACAATCATGATCCTTTGTAACAGATCAGTCAGTGCAGACTGATCCAAAGCCCAAATCAAAAGTTTAGTTACACAGTTAAATAGAGGACAGAAAAACAAATGGTTTAGAGCCAAACTTTGCATTTTTCAGATTTTTCTACTATTTTCTAGCTATTTTCAAAGTTGGCCCTAAAAAATATCAAAAACTGCCTATTTTGCTGCCCTCGTGACTTCTTTGGTCATTAGGCATAAGAAGAAAATTCGTAAAATCATGAAAATTCAGAGAGTTATAGATTGTATTACCCTCTGTAAAACCATGAAAAGAACACAAAATTTGGTTTAGCCAATTGTCAGGAATAGATTTTCAAAGTTCAGAAAAAGAAACCGGCAAAATTGCTGTAATTGCTACCTTTAGAAAATCATCCCGAGAGATCTGCTAAACCGAATTTAGTGTTCTTCATATAAAAATGCTCAGGAGATGACATTCTACATGCTGGTAAAATTTCATAAATTTTAGGGCTTCCTAGCTGTACCAGACAGGGGCTTAAATGCCGGAGTTAATCAGGAACAGCAAGGGTTTTTGTATTGGTTTTTTCATATTTGAAAAGCTGAACTTTGAAATTCAATATGAAATCAAAGAAAAATCCAAATAATATGAAATTTATGTCCATTTTATGTATTTTGAAGTCCTTTACATGACTGCGCTGTTATTTTGGTATTTTGGTCCTTCTAATAGTTCATTGGGACAGATTTGCTGACAAGGGTCATTTCTGAATTTCCAAAGAAACATTACCCAACATTACTAAATATCATTAAAGACAGTTTCATATCTTAAAGAACTCACGATTTTCAGTAGGAGCCTGTACCAAGGTGGCTGCCCCGCCTCACCTCACGGACGTCCAAGGTGGCTGCAAGTATATGAATGATTTTCCAAGAATCTAGAAAAAAATTAAAAAAGAGAAAGAAGCATGAAATGGTCTGAAAAATTATTAAATCCCATACAAGGTAAATATGAAGTTTTTACAAAGCATACTTAAAAATGAAGTATAGATATAGCTTATAACCCACAACAGTTCTTGAAATCAAACTCCTCAAAATTTGAGACACTAGCTAGATCATTGGTACAAACAAGTTGACATATGAAGAAATGATTGCAACTTTCTTGCTATAAAAATATAGCACTACAGAGATTGTTAAGTGGAGCAATTGTATAAACATTGTTTTGGTTAAGTATACAAAGTTTCTAAGAACAATATATATGTTTGTGAGATAGACATATATATGGATCAATTGAAATAGGTGGCAAGTGGTTATGGCAAAGTTCTAAAGTAAAACTTGAATTAATAAATTTGGTGCTAATAGTCAAAGGCAGACATTGACCTCTCCAATTGTAAATGGAGAGGAGAGGTGGATCAGCTTTTTCAATTGCATGCAGAACCTTAGAAATAGGAGAAATTTTAAAAAGACTCCACTACATATTTAATGTCATGACCTTTTGCAAAAGCAAAAAGATGCTATGCTTCACTCTTACTAATAATTTAGCTAAGTAATTAATTTTTTTGAGGAAAAATAAGAGTCTAGCCTTTGGCAATTGTACTACATGATCAAGGCCTCGCTGCCTCACTTCCTCGCTGGCTCACCTCACTGCCTCACTGCCTCACCTCACTGCTTTGAATAATGAACACTGTCAGTGGGTAAATGGATTTTCTAATTCAAAAAGTACAGTACCCATTTTCTAAAGTACAGTATCCATTTTGAATCATACACTATAAATCTCGTACCTGTGACGAAATAGGAGCGCTCAAAATCCTCCTTAATGGCCTTCACCACTTGAGCTCGGCCAACACACTCCGACTTTTCATTGTCATCCCTTGTGCTTAATTCAACTAAGAGGCCGCCTCACCGAACGGCCGCCTCACCGCACGGCCGCCTCACCCAACCCTCGCCTCAACATAGTGAGCGGCGAAGACAGGAGATGGAGAGAGAGTCGGAGTCCAGGGAGATTGAGATGAGCCCAGGAGAGGGAGAGAGAGTCGGAGCCCAGGAGAGGGAGAGAGCGTCGGAGCCCAGGGAGAGAGAGCGAGTATTTTCGCTGAGTTGTTAAGAATGATGAGTTTTGAAATTTTTCTTCTAAGTTCCGAAGAAGTAAACCCTGGGCGCAAAATTGAAAATTTTGCTAAGTTAGCGAAATGAAACGAACCCGCTAAATGCCTTTGTTTAGAATCGTCCAATTACAAACAACCGATGCTAATTCATCAGAAAATTTATTTTTCTATTTTTTTTAAAGTAATATATTAGAAACAAACAACTAGAAAAATTAAAAATATGGTACATAATTAAAAACAAGAAATTTTAGTGCATATAACAAAAAAACAATAAATTATAAACAAGAAATTAAAAACAAGAAATTAAAATGAAAAAATTAAATGAAAAAAAAAACAACTAGGAAAAAAATATAATTACATATTTAAAAAAAAATAAGGTACATAAAACCTATTAACATGAAATTAAAAAGACCATAAATATTGAGGCATATCTTGCATGCTTCCAATCGTCCAGTAATTGTAATGCATCCTGCAAAGAATTAATAAAATCTTTATCTCATAAATATTAAGGAATATTAAAGATTTTTTTTATCTTTTGAAAATGATGAAAAAAAGTATAAATATACATATAGACCAATAGAAGTTTGTATGTATGACATACCATTAAAAAATTTAGGTAGGAGTTGTTTCAATCCATTCTCCTTCATTATGATCGTTGCGCATGTGACTTGTTTCATTATCCTCGCCAGTTGGTAAAAATGCCATGCCAATGGAAAACGGAGGTATCTCATCAAAATGATGGTACGCTTCTTCGTCCTCCACATTATCAATGCCGATGATACGTCTTTTCTCAGAGAGGACAACATGCCTTGTATGATCGGCCGGATCAGTTATGTAGAACACTTGTGTTGCTTGTCTTGCAAGTATAAATGGATCATCCTTGTATCCAACCTTATTGAAGTCCACCAAAATGAAACCATCGTTATCAACTTTAACCTCCTAACGGTTATCGACCCATTTACACTGAAATAACGGGATCTTGAATTTTCTGTAATCTAGCTCCCAAATTTCTTCAATAAACCCGTAATACGACATCAATGCATGCGATGGTCCGGCACCTTTAGCTCCTGAAAAACCACTCGAAACGGCTACTAACGTCACTCCACTATTTTGCACGGTACTCTTTAAATCTTGACTTCTTGTGTAAAAAGCATACCCGTTGATGTCAAATTCTTGGAATGACCTCACGACATGGACTGGACCAAGAGCCAACAATTTGACAATTTCTTTAATGTTTTCTCCCTCTGGAGCTTCCATGACTCTATGTGTAAACCATTCTTCAAACTTTTCATTGTGTTCGCCAATCAACCAATTATCGGATTTCTTAGGATTCTGTTGCCGCAAGATAGTCATATGCTCGTCCAAAAAAAGATGAACGTCGGTGAGGTGTTGCAAAACATGGAAATGTGCTAGTGACAACGTTTTACGTTCGGGCACGAGTAATTTTGAACCAATTGTGCCTATCCCGTGAAGTCTTCCCTCGTGCCGAGATTTAGGGATGCCGATAGCTTTTAAATCATCAATATAATTAGTGCAATATTCAATAACCTCTTCGGCAGCATAGGCTCTTATAATGCTACTCTCAGGACGATATCGGTTCCTCACATATCCCTTTAACAATCCCATGTATCTCTCGAACGGATACATGTACCGCAAGAAAACGGGTCCGCACATCTTAATTTCTCTAATTAGATGAACAATTAAATGAACCATTATATCAAAAAAAGACGGCGGAAAATACATTTCAAGATGACAAAGAGTGACAACAACCTCCTTTTGCAAAGCATCTAAGGTTTCAGGATCATTTACTTTGCAACAAATGGCGTTGAAGAAAAAACAAAGTTTTGTGATGGTCTGCCTAACACACGGTGGCAGTATGCCCCGAATTGCAACAGGAAGAAGCTGTGTCATTAAAACATGACAGTCGTGAGACTTCATTCCTGTCAATTTTAAAGACTCCAGTGAAATTAGGTTTTTAATATTTGAAGAATATCAAGATGGAGCTTTGACACCATGAAGGCATTCACAGAAGCTTTTTTTCTCGGCTTTCGACAACGTATGCATTGCGGGTTTTATATATGTACAAATTTTACCATTTTCTTTTTCCTTCTCTGCTGGTTGTAGATCCGGCCGTATGTTCATGAATTGCATGTCTTTCCGAGCATTGATACCGTCCTTAGTCTTACCTGGAATATTCAATAATGTTCCAACCATGCTATCGCACACATTTTTAACCACGTGCATCACATCAATACAGTGCCGAACCTCTAAATGCTCCCAGTATGGTAAATCCCATAATATGGACCTCTTCTTCCAAGTAATCTTCGGAGCCCCTTTCTTTCTCACTGCTTTTTTTTAAAATTTCCCAAATTGAACTTTGATATCCTTCACTCGCGAATAAACCTCTGGACCGGTCAACGGATAATTTACTGTGATATTCTCGGTCTTTCCATTGAATGCTTTCTTTCTCTTACGGTGTGCGTGGTTGGCAGGTAGAAATCTACGATGACCCATGTACACATTTTTAGAGGAATTAGGTAGCCACACATCGACTGTATCGTCCAGGCAAACAGGGCACGCTTTTTCTCCTTTAACACTATAACCCGACAAATTACCATAAGCTGGAAAATCATTAATGGTGCAGAAAATCATGGCCCGTAAAGTGAAATTCTCCTTGCTATATGCATCAAATATCTGCACTCCTGGACACCACAATTTGTTTAAATCCTCGATCAATGGCGCTAGATACACATCTATGTCGTTTCCGGGCTGTTTGGGTCCTGATATCAGCAGGGTCATCATGATGTACTTGCGTTTCATACATAACCAAGGCGGAAGATTATAAATGCACAATAGAACCGGCCAACTGCTATGCTTACTGCTCATGCTACTGTGCGAATTCATTCCATCTGTACTCAGCCCAAGCTTTAGGTTTCTTGGGTCACCGCCAAATTCGGGAAACTTTCTGTCAATATTTCTCCACTGCGGAGAATCAGCGGGGTGCCGTAATTTTCCGTCTTTTTTCCGGTTATCGGCATGCCAACGCAATAATTTCGCATCTTTAGCATTTGAGAACAAACGTTTAAATCTCGGTATCACGGGGAGGTACCACAATTCTTTTGCCGGAGGTCCTTTATCCAGTTTATAATCATCACTTTTATCGCTGGTTAATTGTTTTCTACTGTAGCGCGATGCACCACATTTTGGACACTCGTGAAAATCTTCGTACTCATTTCGATATAATATACAATCATTTGGACACGCGTGTATTCTTTGAACTTCCAAATCCACTGGACACAACATTTTCTTCGCTTCGTAAACATTAGATGGTATCTCGTTTCCTTCCGGAAGCATTTCTTTTAAAGTTTGTAATAACGCAGTAAAACTTTTATCACTCCAACCATTAGATGCTTTCAGGTTATACAATTTTAATACACCTTTCAATCTTGAAAATTTTGAACAACCAGGATACAATTCCTTATTACAATCTTCGTACAAATTCTCAAATACACCATATCGCTTATCATTATCAAAATCCTCTTCTAAATCACGTAACATTTGATCAAAATTAGCATCTTCATCTACCACCATATCATCATCGCCTGGCACATCACTTTCGTCACTTCCACCAGTATGATATTCCGGATGCTCAGTACCAGTACCTATGTCGGTTTCCAAACTCTCGCCATGCCAAATCCAACGCTTATATTGTTGTTTGAATCCACGACGGATTAAGTGGTTCCTCACTTGGATGGGGTTGGAAATTTTTTTCATATTGTTACAATCACGACAAGGACACGACATCAGCCCATTCCCATTATTCGCCATATGTTCAGTAGCAACTTTCATAAATTCATCAACACCTGCCATATATTCATCCGATAGACGTGATGTTCCGTACATCCAACCGCGGTCCATCTGCAATTATAAGAAAACAAAATTAAGCATGTGGTTGGGGTTAAATGTTCACACTAGGGCTTACATGGGGCCGGCCTACCATCCTATCCCACTCTTTGAATACTTTGTCTCAGTAGTGACCATATGTTAGTCGTGTTTTAGAATTTAAGAAAATTTCGGCAGCATTTCCCCTTAGTTCCCCAAGATTCGGGGAACTGATAAGAGGAAATGCTGCCGAAATTTTCTTAAATACTAAAACACGACTAACATGTGGTCACATCCTAATTGAGACAAAGTATTCAAAGAGCAGTCCCAAAACGGGGACTATTCAAAATTAATCCCTAATGGATTAATTTTGAACGGGTATCATGACCTAAAGGCATTAATTATTCGGTTGTGGCTCGAATGCAATACAATACTCTAGCTAGATATATTTAATTAACTATATACTCTTATGAAAATATACATCCATGCACAAAACTAATTAGACATGAGTTTTATTGTACTTACATTTTTTTTGGATGCCGGCTCGGGTGAGATGAAGATCGTACGTTGCACCAAACCCCTCAATAATAGCCAATCTACAAAATTAAGATTTTTGGTTTTTACATGAAAATCCATATAGCCCTACAATATACTAGTATGTTTACGACAATTCAGAATTTATCGCAATAAGGAGCTATTTTAAATGGTCCGTACGTAATACATATCGGGTATAGTTTGGGGAACAACATAATGGCATGCTTACATTTACTCAAAGAAATGAGGCAAATATTATAAACTAACATGAAATATGTGTATCAAACCGATACATGTGCTGCTAGTACAAAGGAAAACACCAAAAACAGTAAAAACGACCAGTTCAGCTAAAACAGTCAGTGTAGACTGTCACAGGGACCAAAATGCAAAATAAATTACACTATCATGTAAAGGACTTCAATACACACAGTTTAGCCCTGAATTTTGATTCAATTGGATTTTTCTACTATTTTTAGTGAAATTTCAAAGTTCAGCTTTTCAAAATTCTGATTTTTTCCTTTTTCAAAATTCTGATTTTTTTCCTTTTTCAAAATTCTGATTACCAATTAAATCATGCATGAAATACATATCAAATATATGAAGAAATAAAAAGTTTAATGTAGCCAATTGATCACAACCAAATTTTCATGTAGCCAATTGATCATAACGGGTATAAAAATATTTCAGATCCGAATTTTTCTGGTTTCAACCGAGATACAAAAATCAAACAAGTGAAGGAAAAGAATTTACCTCTATCCTCCTCTTCTAAACTGTGTTTCGTGCAGAGATCAGAGAAATGCGACAGATATCGTGTTTTCGCATACAGAGAACAGAGAATAGAGAAAACAGAGAAAACCTAGAAATTAGCTTTATTTCGCACTGTAGGCATTAAGAGAAGAGTTATTAGTATCGGTGGAATTTGAAAAACGATGCTAATACAAATCAGGGTCGGTTAAATTCTAAAACCGATTCTAATAAGTGGCTAAATCAAGATCGGTTATCTAATACACCGTTGCTAATACTAATCAGGGTCGGTTTATTATAAAACCGATGCTAATAAGTGGTTTATTATAAATTGGTTTTTTACTAATCAGGGTCGGTTATTTAATAAACCGTTGCTAATACTAATCAGGGTCGGTTTATTATAAAACTGATGCTAATAAGTGGTTTATTATAAATTGGTTTATTACTAATCAGGGTCGGCTCTCTATTAAACCGTTGCTAATACAAATCAGGGTCGGTTTATTATAAAACCGATGCTAATAAGTGGTTTATTATAAATCGGTTTAGTACAATCAGGGTCGGTTATATAATAAACCGTTGCTAATACTAATCAGAATCGGTGAATTAATAAACCGATGCTAACAATGTTTAATCAAGGTCGGTTATTTATAAGGCCGATGCTAATACTAATCAGAATCGGATTTTTATAATAACCGATGCTAATCAGGATCGGGTCTTTGTAAAGAACCGATGCTAATTTGTACAGCACTTTTAAGAGCGGTTATCAATATTTAACCGATCGTGATTGTTCCTTTCAAGATCAGTTAATTGAAAAGCCCGATCTAGATATAAATCAGAATCGAATTATTTAATGTCCGATCCTAATAGGCCGATGCTGATGTCCGTTTTTCCACTAGTGTGTGTAGATTAATAGTTAGGGTTTACACTTTTTTGGTGTCTCTTAAAATTTAGCCTTGTCTTTAATAATTCTCAACAACTCCACCGTTCCACGTCCAATCAAATAACTCTTAACTTCTCGGTATCTTCTCCTTCTTTATACTCTTAACTCCTCGATCGGTCTCTCCAGCTCCCTCCTCACTTCTCTCTTAGGGTTCTATATATAACACCGATGTCTCTTTAGGTTTATGGCACCATTGTGAGAACCACTAATTTTCCAACTCAGTTCCATTTTTCTTTCAATGATCGGTTAGCTAGGTTTTTAGTGAGTAAGAAGCACTACTACAAAAAAAGAGATTATACACGGACAATAAAGGATGAGCTACACGTATTTCCTACCGTGTTTAAATCGAGGGTGTACGATTAGTTCAATAACTACACACGGACTTTTGCCCGTGTGCAATTTTAACGATTCTACACGGATAACTTCACAAACAGCCGTGTACAAAGACCAGAATGTGTCGCTCTCCATGTTACCGAGCTACACGGATATTACCTAAACAACCGTGTACGATTCTTTTTGTACACGGACTTTTAACTAAAAAACCGTGTAGCTTGACTCTTTCTACACGGACATTTAGTTAAATGTCCGTGTAGGTCTCCTCTTTCTACACGGACATTTAACTAAATGTCCGTGTAGCTCTCTTTTTTTCTACACGGACTTTAGTTAAATGTCCGTGTAGAAAGAACATTTTTTTTTTTTGTATTTTTTGTTTTTGGGCTAGCCTCCAGTTTTGCTAGCCAGTTTTGTTACAGAACTATTCCAGATTTTCCAGATTTTCCAGATTTTTCAGATTTCATATAACAAGAAATCCATATTTTCCAGATTAGCAATAAATCCATATTTTCCAGATTAGCAAGAAATTCATATTTTTCAGATTATCCAGAAATCCATATGCAATAAATTATACAATATTCATATACACCAAATTATACAAAATTATGGAAATCCATGTTGAGCATTGCAAAATTCCGTTAGAAACCACCTTGCCCACACACACCTGATATCGTCGATCTGCTCCTTGGTGTAATGCGGTTCCTTTGGCACATTCTACAATTACAATTTGGTATTAGTTAGTAACAAGAAAAGGTAGATGAAATATAGTTGCAAATATTAATTGCTATTATATAGGAACAATTAATATGAATTACATACCGCGGTTGGGAATTGGAATTGTATTCTTTCGACAAAGTCAAACATGAAAATCATCGTGTAATAAGCGCATTCCCAACTCTCCAACTGTTGCGGGCCCTGAAATTTGCATTTAGCGGCCTATGTTAGAATGATAATATTTTTTTGAACAATATATAAAATTATAAATTTATAGTGTGCTCACCAGCAACCACTTCCAACTCAACTTGGTTTTCTGGCGCTTGTTATGCAATCCTCCCTCTTTAACATATTTCGCAAAAGCCCTTACAAAAGACCAAGTGAATGTTTATAGCAATTTTATAATTTGATATAATTGAAAAAAATTCAAACCAATTAAATTATTATTGCTTACTTGTTGACATAAGGGAAGATATATTTGCACTTGTTAGCTGGGATATTTCCTTTGGGCTTACAAGAATCAACGATTATGCTCGTATTTAGGTAAGGCACAATGATTATCAGACACCAGTGCTTGCTGTGGGAGGATAAAAATTAAAGTACTTTAGCATATAATAGTGACACGAGTGTTTGCTAATATGAACAATACATAAGCTAAGGTTAGAATTAACCTCTGGTGGTACGGCACGATAATGAATTTCTTCTCCTCCTCCATAGCACGATGCAGCGCTGAACACATGTACTCGATAGCCATATCCGAATAACATCTCAGGGACGTGGCACTCACTCTCTCGGGGTCCAGAAATATGCACAAGTTCTTCCTTTGTACCATCTCATTACAGTTTCGGATTAGCTTCCTGAAAACTCATAATTTTACATTAGAATATATATTTGAGTTGTATACAATAATGAAAATAATTTTGAGTCACTAACATGAGGAAAATGGTGATGAACGACACATCGAGCCATCTATCGGATGATGAGTGGTGGAGAATGTCCTTGAAGTCTTTGAACGACATACTGATAATACTGCCTTCATGTAAAAACATCCCAGGTGGGACAGGGATGATGATATCCTTCATGCCTTCGGGTGCCGACATCAAGCGGTCGTGGAGAAGGCGCAAATCACCGGGCAAACGGCTGTATTCTTCTTCGGTGACCATAGGACGGTCTGGTGATCCTGGCGCGTCAGCCCCGACGTCGCAAGCCACAACAGTCCGTACCGGTGACATCATCTCCTGTGCACCGATGACATCATCTCCTCGTGTCTGCATTAAAATTAACATATCTTCTTCAAGTATTTGAAAAAGAATGATTTGAATGTAACAAAAGAAATGAATTATTTAGAGATTACCTGATGCAAAATAATCTGACTCCTGGGCCATTGGACAAATGACTTCCGGGCATCATCAAGAACAAACATATCGCCGGTAGGGGCAGGAAGAGGTACGCGCCCCCATCCCTCCACGACTGAGTCAACCTGCACGCATGCATAGTCGGGCATGAGCTGAGCATGGTGTACACTTGGGGCTCCTGGAAGTACAACGCCCTTGGCAACGATCAGAGGAGAACTACCCTGCCACAGGACGAGGTCGCATGCTCTGGGGTCCTGCAATTATCAAAAAGTTGTTACTTTTTAATGGTGCGATATTGTCTAACAATGTTACAAATAGGTATGAATTACCTTTAGACTATAAAACAGTAGTGATTACCTTTAGATTTTCGAAATCATCTAAGGCCCAAGTCCCGGATGCTTGGCTACTTCGCCGAACTCCCGGCGAAATAGGAGGTGGTTGCTCGGATTGCTGCGCAAGAGATGAAAACCGGTTCAACAACCTTGATTCCATCTCAGCCAGCTTTGCGTCGTACTCTTGGCTGACCTCCGCGCGTACCTACGCAACTACTTCTTCTTTATTTACTTTGGCACGAGGTTTTCTTCGAGGTTTTTGTCTCTCAACTCGGAACACCTCCTTCCAGCACCTTAGGCCCCTACACCCCTGACCCGGCCCGTGTGTTCTGGATTCTCGAGCGCTGCGGCCAAGGAATCATTTTGTCGTTCGACCGTCCGGGCACCCGAACTGACCTCCTGCTCCACCTCCAACTGTTAATAGAAAAATTAGTTATAGCAAAAGACCAAGTGATGTACATTCGGAGTTATAATTTCGTTTGAATGACACAAAGTTATAACAAAGGACTCTTACCATTCTCTGAGCCACGGGTTGCAATTTATGTGGGAGTACTATCTTTCCGTCAGCGGTTAACTCGGATCTACCCATGAACCAATCTTGGCCCCTAGGATTTTGGATCCTAACCACGGGTGAGTCGGAATCTTTGTTTTGCTCCAGTACTGTCCTCCACTCTGCCGACTTACCCTTGTAACCACCTGACCCTAAATGGTGCGGATACTTGTTCATGGCAGCGATCCTCCTGCCTTCGGCACTTTTTTTCTTCACATGTGCAAGAAAATCAATTAGTTTTAGAAAAATAATTGAAGATCGAGAAAAAATAAAAACTACTTTGGATAATGTTACATACCTTGAACTCTTCTGTGGACTTCAAAGCTTGAAACTCCTCCCACACCTCTTGTGTTAGCCAAGAATAGTACCCTACCGGATTTCTCCCTGTCTCCATGAAATCTGTCTTCAGCGTGCTCTTGAATTGCTTCCAACCTTCGTTCATGATCCTCAGAGTCTTAGTCTTTGGGGTATCGCTCTCGATGTTCCACTGAGCCTGATTGACACCAAATTCACTATATTTAATTTCATGTACAACAATGAAAATAAAGTAAAGAGTTGTTCGGTACTTTACCTTCACCATGTTCCACCAGTCGTTCTTCTCCTCTTTATCAAACTTATTCCAACTCTCTACAAGGATACTTGCCTTTCGCTTCACCAAATTGCAACACCAATTTGAGTACGCCATTCGGTTTGGAACTTGCGCACGCCCGTCGTCCGTGAACTGGATTTCCAGCTGCTTCTTCTCGAACGTGCTTGTGCACATTGTCGGACCTCTTTTCCTTCTTTCTGATGAGGCAGTAGCTTGCTGATGCTCTTCTGCCATCACATCTATGTGCTCACCCTCAGCCGACATGGTTCTGCCATACAAAGAAATATTAAAAGAAAGTAATGGACCTATGTGTAAAATAGTGAGGAAACAGAGAAATAAAATGCAAAATGAACACCACGATTAAATGGAAGACTTCAAAACACACAACATGGACATTAATTTCATATTTTTCTGATTTTTTTTCTATTTTATATAAATTTCCAAAGTTCAGCCTCTCAAAAAAAAAATTCTGCACCTTTAAATAGCAGAAAATATGAATTAAAAAGCTGAACTTTGAAAAATCATATAAAATTGAAATATAATCAGAAAAATATGAAATTTGTATCCATTTTATGTGTTTTGGAGTCCTCTATCTGTTGGTCAAGTCATAAATCTGTTTTGAACTATATCCACCAGAAATTTAAACTATATTCACCAGAAATTTGAACTATATCCACCAGAAAATATAAACTATATCCACCAGAAAATTTGAACTATATCCACCAGAAAATTTGAACTATATCCACCAGAAATTTGAACTATATCCACCAGAAATTTAAACTATATCCACCATTAAATCTGTTGAACTATATCCACCAGAAAATATGAAATTTGAACTATATCCACCAGAAATTTAAATCTGTTGGTCAAGTCATAAAAGGTTTTGAACTATATCCACCAGAAATTTAAACATGGTGCAAGCCGATTTTTTTTTTGTCTTAGGGATAGTAAAGTAGCACCAGCACAATTAACTATATCCACCAGAAATTTAATAGGTTTTGAACTATATAGCACAGCACAGCAAAGCAGCACAGCAAAGGCAGCACAACACAGCAAAATAAAAAAAAAAAACTTACAAATCAATAGTGAGAATAGCAGGCGGCGACAATGAGCACAGCACAATGAGCACAGCAAAGGCGGCGACAATGAGCACAGCAAGGCAGAAGAGGCGGTGACAGAGGCGGCGGAGAGGGTGACAGAGGCGGCTAAGAGGGAGGGTGATAGAGGCGGAGTAGTGAAAAGGATTTTGAAAGAGAAGGCTTTGAAAGAGAAGGCTTTGAAAGAGAAGGATTTGAAGCGGCTCGTTTTCAGAAAAAAATTGGAAGATAAAGTTTTTGAAAAACATTGTACACCTCTTTCTACACGGACATTTAGTAAAAGTCCGTGTACAAATCCCCGGTTTTTCTACACGGACTATTTAGTAAAAGTCCGTGTACAATTAGTCTTTCTACACAGATAATAACTAAAAGTCCGTGTACAAATCCCCTTTCTACACGAACTATTAAGTAAAAGTCTGTGTAGCTCTCTGAACCATTATACACGGTTTTATCGTAAAATCTGTGTACAATAACTATTTATACACGGACTATTAACTAAAAGTCCGTGTACAAAAAGTTCAAACATATTAAATTATGTTTCTTTTTATTTTTTATATTATTTAAACTAATAATAAATTAACTAAAATATATAGTATATCACATCTAATATTTAAAACTTGTACTAATATTAACTAATACCCGGTTTTTTTATTATTATTAAAATTTGAACTATAGACATTTAATATTTGTACTAGTAATTAAAAACTAATACTAATATTTTATATTTTATTTTTATTATATAATATCTTAACTAATATTTTGAAAACTAATACTAATATTTGAAATAGAAATTTTGTACCATTATTATAAAATGAACTAACATTTGAACCAGAGAGCTACAAATATTTTATTTTTGAACTACAAATATTTTATTCGTAATATTTAATATTCCTACTAATATTTAAAAACTAATACTAATATTTTATTTTTTATTTCATTATTTCAGAATTCACTAATATTTTAAAAACTAATACTAATATTTGAACTAGAATTTTTTTAATATTATTATAAAAATGAACTAATATTTGAATAGAGGAATCTAATATTTGATATTTGAACAACAAATATTTTATTCTTAATATTTAATATTCCTACTAATATTTAAAAACTAATACTACTATTTTATTTTTTATTTCATTATTTCAGAATTCACTAATATTTTAAAAACTAATACTAATATTTGAACTAGAAATTTTTTAATATTATTAAAAAAATGAAATAATATTTGAACTAGAGGAATCTAATATTTGATATTTGAACTACAAATGTTTTATTATTACAAAGTTGTTTCTAAAAAAGAAATATTACAAGTTTAAATTTTAAACAAAAAATAAATATTACACACCGGGTTTTTTTTTTCTTTTTTCTCTTTTTTTTCTCCTTTTCAACAGTACCCTCGGCCCATATTCCTTCATTGTGGTCGGATCGCATATTGTTTGCTCCGTCGTTTTCTTCAATTGTTGCTACCTCAGGTTGCATGTCGGCACAAAATGGAGGTATTTCGTCGAACTGGTCATACTCTTCTTCGTCGACGACATTTTCTACCCCGACAATCCTTCTTTTTCCGGATAGGACGACACTCCACCTATCATCACTCGGGTCAGTGACATAAAAGACTTGGGTGGCTTGCTTGGCGAGTATAAACGGATCATCGACATACCAAACTTTGTTAAAATCAACGAGTGTGAACTTGTCGTTATCAACTTTAACACCCCGGTCTTCGACCCATTGACACCGAAACAAGGGAATGCTCAGGCGAGGATTGTAAACGAGCTCCTAAATTTCTTCAATGACGCCATAATATGACCTCGATGCTATTACAGCCCGGCCATCTCCAGATCTACTGAATTCTCGAGACGTCGCCACCAACGTCACCCCACTATTTTGCATTGTGCTCTTCTCACTTTGTCGTTTAGTGTAAAAATTATAACCGTTAATTTTGTATCCTTGGAATGTTTTGACAACAATTTGGGGTCCTTCGCCCAGCAGTCTAACAATTTTAGGTACGGGGTGTGACTTCACTCTTTCTTTCAGCCATCCTATAAAAGAACGATTATGCTCGTTAGTAAGCCACTTCTGACTTCTCGTGTAGTTCTGTTGTGGAAGGACTGTCATGTGCTCATCTATGTAGGGAGCAACATCTGTCATGTGCTGTAGTACAATAAAATGTGCCGTCTGTAGATCATTTATATCAGCAACTACGGCTCTCAACCCAATTGTCCCGACTCCTTGGAGCCTTCCCTCGTATCGAGATTTCGGAACGCCAATAGGATCCACACCTGCCATGTGGTTGGTGCAAAACTCAATCACCTCTTCTGTGGAATATCCTTCTATAATGCTACCTTCGGGCCGATGTCGGTTCCTCACGTACTTTTTCAAGATGCCCGTGTATCTCTCGAATGGATACATATACCGCAGGAACACGGGACCACAGATCTGAATTTCTCTCACAAGATGAATAACAAGGTGAACCATAACATCGAAAAAAGAAGGCGGAAAATACATCTCAAGTTGGCAAAGAGTAACGACGACCTCCTTTTGCAAAGAGTCCAATTTTAGAGGGTCTATCACTTTGGAATTGATTGCATTAAAGAAAGTACAGAACTTCGTAATGGTTTCCCGAACCTCCTTTGGTAAAATTCCCCAAATTGCAACAGGAATCATATGTGTCAGTAAAACATGACAGTCGTGGGATTTCAGACCAAGCAATTTCAGGTCCTTCTTCGACACCAGCTTCTTAATATTCGAGGAATACCCCGATGGGACTTTAATACTATGAAGGCATTCACAAAAGCTTGTTTTCTCTTTCTTCGACATTGTGCATAGTGCGGGGGGTAGGTACGTGCGCTTCCCTTTCTCCTGCGGTGCAAGCTCGGGTCGTATTCCCATTTCTACCATGTCTTTCTGAACTTTAATACCATCTTTAGTCTTTCCCTTAATGTTTAATAGTAAACCAATCAAACTGTCGCAGACATTTTTTTCAACATGCATGACATCTATGCAATGTCTCACTTCTAAAAATTCCCAGTACGGTAGCTCCCAAAATATGGACCTTTTTTTTTCCAAATATTCTTCGGTGGTGCTTCGGCACATTTTCCAAAAATAACATCAAGGTTTTTTACCCGATTGAAGACACTCTTCCCGTCTAATGGACGACGGGCCACTCCAAGCTCAATTTTCCCGTTGAATGCACTCTTCTTCTTACGATATGGGTGATTAACATGAAGAAACCTACGATGCCCCATGAAAACATTCTTCTGACAATTTTTCAGCCTCAACACCTGCGTGTCATCTTCACAGATAGGGCACGCTTTTGCTCCTTTACAAGTGTAACCCGATAAATTCCCGTATGCGGGAAAATCATTTACTGTGCAAAACACCATGGCCCGCATTTGAAATACCTCTTTGCTGTACGCATCTCAGACCGGGACGCCATCACGCCACAATTTCTGGAGGTCCTCAATTAATGGTGCGAGATACACATCTATGTCATTTCCGGGTTGCCTGGGTCCTTGGATTAGTAATGACATCATTATATACCTGCGTTTCATGCACAACCAAGGAGGAAAATTATAGATGGATATAAGAACTGGTAAGTACTGTGCCGACTGCTCAAGCTTCCAAACGGACTCATTCCATCTGTGCTCACCACAATCCTAAGGTTTCTCATTTCGGAACCAAATTCTTTGAAATGTCTATCAATGTTTCTCCACTGAGGAGAATCAGCCGGGTGCCTTAGTTTACCGTCTTTTTGCACTCTTCTTCATGCCAACGCAATAATTTCGCATCCTTGGAATTCGCAAACAATCGTTTGAATCTCGGTATTATCGGCAAATACCACCACTACTACAGAAATGGTCATTGTACACGGCACATTGTACAAGGATTTGGCAATTTTATAGAAAAACCGTGAAGAAGTTGGAATTTTTTGGATGCCTGAAATATCTGTCGGATCTCTACACGGATATTTATTAAAGAATCAGTGTAGAAAGACGTGAGAGAGCTACACGGACGTTTACTAGAAAATGTACACGGCTTATTATTTAAATAACAGTAGAGAAAGCCTAGAGAGAGCTACACGGATATTTAATTAAAGAACCGTGAAAAAAGGTAAGAATTGTACACAGATGTTTGTTTAAATGACAGTGTAGATAACCTGTGAGAGTTACACGGACGTTTAATAAAGAGCCTTGTAGAAAGGTCGTAACTGTACACGGTTTTTTGTTTAATTAACAGAGTAGAAAGCCTTGAGAGAGCTACACGGACGTTTAATAAAGAGCTGTGTAGAAATGTTATTTTAGGTTTTTGGTTATATAAAAGGCCTTCTCCCCAGCGCCGTTTTGATCAATCTCTCCCCTCTCATAGTTAACAATTGGGTTGAGATGTAGGTTTATCAATTGTGTTGGATCGCAAAAATTAGATCAATAAGAGCTACTGTTTTGGGAGCTCACAGATGAGCGATCCGATATAATTGATAACCTACATCTCGAATTCCCATGCGAAGTGCTTCATTTCCCCAATTAATTGATCTGATTTCTGCGCTAAAGTGTTTTTCGAGGGTAAAGATGTTATAACTGGAGGCCGGATCTGAGATCTTGGAAGTTAATTTGTATTTCCCTCTAGATCTTGCTAAGGTGTTTAGTTTAGGACATATAACCAAAAGGCTACTTAGATTAATGTAACTAGTAGTCCTTACTTTGGTTACATTAACCTAAGTAGTCTTTTCGTTAGTTCCTTGCATGTCCTAACTAATTCGGGCCAGCAAGTCAGAGGAGAAATTATCTCTCTTCTGATCAATTTTACTGGACGAAGAGTTGGCCTGTAAGAGTTGGGTGAAAGACCTTCAGAAAGAGGTGAATATGACCCGGATGAAGAGGTGAATGTGACCTTCAAAGTCGGGTGAAGAGTCGAATGAAGTCGGAGATCATCCGACTCTTCATTCGTCTCTTCATCCGGCTCTGAAGGTCCTTCATCGACCTCTTCCCTTTTTTTTGAAGGTCCTTCATCCAACTTTTAACTCAACTCTTTAGTAAAACATATCTTCATATCACCCCTCTGTAAACCCTACTGGCACCAAAAGGAAAGAACCACCCTATTCTAGTCCTTAATGGAAATTTTTAGTTTACAATATGAATTTTTATTCCAACTTTTGTAATGCTTTAATTTTGTATAATTTAGTGTACATGAATTTTTAGTTTAAATTGCTATGTTTTGTAATTCTGGATTTTAAATGTCTTCCTCTGTTTTGTAAATTGTTTGTTTTGCTATCTGAAAAACATAGGAAAAAAAACTAGTTGACAGCCAAAAAAAAAAAAAAAACAATGCTACACGGACGTTTAATAAAGAGCCGTGTAGAAACGAGAAATAGTACACGGATTTTTGTTTAATTAACAGTGTAGAAAAATAATTTACACGGCTGTTTATATAAAAGTCTATGTGTCTTTCTACACGGATTTATAGCTAAATATCCGTGCACAAAGGTTATTAACTGAAAACAAAGATACTTGCTCGAAATAATGGAAGGCTAAGCCAAAAAAAATAAAACAAAAATTAAGAAAAAAAAAGAATTCTAAATGTCCGTGAAGAAAGTTTATCTTTTATATTACACACGGCTGTTTATATAAATGTCCGTGTAGAAATGTTATCTTTTATAAACGGCTACCTATATAACAGTCCGTGTAGCTCTCGTTATGCTTTTTTTACAGGGATTTATATATTATCATCCGTGTAGAAAGGTTATTTTAGGGTTGGAACTATATAAAAAGCCTTCTTCCGGCGCCGTTTTGATCAATTAATACTTCTCTCTCTATCTCTGTATTGAATTGGTCTGATTTCTGCGCACAGGGAACGAGGCCAGATCTGAGATCTAGCTTGAAAGTTAATTCGCATTCTCCTCTCTATTGCCAAGGTTAGTCATACATATATATATTTCCCTCTTCTTTATCTAATTTTCTGTTACTGATTAATATTGCTTAATTATTTCCGTCAATTATTATTTAATGCATGCGTGCTTGATTTGTTAAGATAATGTAAATAATTAGTGTATTGTGGTCCAATAACCGACCTACTGATGCTTTTAGGTCCATGCCCGTTCAAAATTAATCCAATAGGGATTAATTTTGGATAGTCCCCCGTTTGGGACTGCTCTTTGAATATTGTGTCTCATTTAGGATGTGAACACATATTAGCGGGATTTAATTAGTATTTGAGAAAAGTTCGACAGTATTTCTCCTTATTGCTCCTACGAGTATGTGGTTTTTACGCATACTTGGGGAGTTAAGGAGAAATGCTGCCGAATTTTTCTCAAATACTAATTAAATCCCGCTAATATGTGTTCACATATGAGGCATAATATTCAAAGAGTGGGTTAGGATTGTAAACCGGCCCTTTATAAGCCAAAAATTTGGAACAATATATATATGCTGACCACCATATATGTTTAATTGGAATTTTTTTTTGTTTACTTTAATTTACAGATGGATCGAAGTTGGATGTACGAATTGCGACGTGATAGTGCAGAATATTTGGCTCGCGTTGATGAGTTCCTAAAATTTGCTGAGAGTTATAGAGTGGACACAAAAGATAACGACATCTTGTGTCCTTGTAGAGATTGTAAAAAATTTATAAGATTTGGGATTCGGAAGAAATTAGAGCTCATTTGATTTGTCGGGGATTTAAGAAAAGATATACATGTTGGTTTATGCATGGTGAGAAAATTGGGGAATGTAGTGGAACCAATAGAAATTTTGTTTTCGACGAGAATGATGATAATGTAGAAACTGTTGATAATTTTGAATTTGAATGCAACGATGATTTTGAGAATGTCGAAAATTTCGATAATGCTGGGCTTGATTGCAACGAGGATGATGAGGTGGAGATTGATGAAAATGCATAATACGATTTTATTGAGAATCTAGAGGACATGTTACGTGATGTGGAAGATGAAATTAGTGATAAAATTTTTAAAAAATTTCAGTATCTGTCTAATGAATCAAAAAAGCTGTTATATCCCGGGTGTACCAAATTTACAAAACTATCAGCTGTGTTGAAATTATTGAACTTAAAAACAGACAACGGTTGGAGCGATAAGAGTTTCACGTCCTTATTAAAGCTTTTACGAGAGATGCTCCCAGATAACAATGAGTCACCCTATACAATATATCAGGCGAAGAAGTTGATCTGTCCAATGGGTTTGAAGATTGAAAAAATACATGCATGTCCGAATGACTATGTATTGTACCGTGGAGAGTACGAGGCCATGCATGTTTGTCCTAAATGCGTGTTTCACGGTATAAACTCAAGGACCATGACACCGACGATTGTGATGAAGGAAAGAAGGCAAGGCCTCCGGCTAAGGCGGTGTGGTATTTCCCGATAATACCGAGATTCAGACGGTTATTTGCAAATCCCAAAGATGCGAAATTGTTGCGTTGGCATGAAGAAGAGCGCAAAGAGATGGTAAACTAAGACACCCTGCTGATTCAATTCAATGGAGAAACATTGATAGACATTTCGAAGGATTTGGTGGTGAATCACGGAACCTTAAGTTAGGGGTGAGCACAGACGGAATGAGTCTGTTTGGAAGCATGAGCAGTCAGCACAGCACTTGGCCAGTTCTTATATGCATCTACAATCTTCCTCCTTGGTTGTGCATGAAACGCAGGTATATAATAATGTCATTACTAATCCAAGGACCCAGACAACCCGGAAATGACATAGATGTGTATCTCGCACCATTAATTGAGGACCTCCATAAATTGTGGCGTAATGGCGTCCCGGTCTGGGATGCGTACGGCAAAGAGCAATTTAATTTGCGGGCCATGGTATTCTGCACCATAAATGATTTCCCCGTGTACAGGAATTTATTGGGTTACACTTGTAAAGGAGCAAAAGCGTGCCCCATCTGTGAAGATGACACGCAGGTGCTGAGGTTGAAAAATTGTAAAAAGAATGTTTTTATGGGGCACCGTAGGTTTCTTCCTGTTAATCACCCATACCGTAAGAAGAAGAAGGTATTCAACGGGAAAATTGAGCTTGGAGTGGCACATCGTCCGTTAGATAGGAAGAATGTCTTCATGCGGGTTAAAAACCTTGATGTTGTTTTTGGAAAACGTGCCAAACCACCACCGAAAGATATTTGGAAAAAGAAGTCCACATTTTGGGAGCTACCATACTGGGAATATTTAGAAGTGAGACATTGCCTAGATGTCATGCATGTTGAAATTGATTGGTCCGAAATTGATTAAGAAGCTGGGTATTCTTCGAATATTAAGAAGCTGGTGTCGATGAAGGACCTGAAATTGATTGGTCCGAAATCCCACGACTGTCATGTTTTAATGACACATATGATTCCTATTGCAATTCCGGGAATTTTACCGAAGCCCGTGCGGCAAACCATTACGAAGCTTTGTTTTTTCTTCAATGTAATTAATTCCAAAGTGATAGACCCGCTCAAATTGGACGCTTTGCAGAAGGAGGTCGTCGTTACCCTTTGCCATCTTGAGATGTATTTTCCGACATCTTTTTTCGATGTTATGGTTCACCTTGTTGTTCATCTCGTGAGGGAAATTCAGATCTGTGGTCCCGCGTTCCTGCGGTATATGTATCCATTCGAGAGATTCATGGGTATTTTGAAAAGTTACGTAAGGAACCGACATCGTCTCGAAGGTAGCATTGTGGAGGGATATTCCACAGAAGAGGTAATTGAGTTTTGCACCAACTACATGACCGGTGTGGGTCCTATTGGCATTCCAAAATCTCGATACGAGGGAAGGCTACAAGGAGTAGGGACAATAGGGTTGAAAGCCATAGTTGCTGATAACGATGACCTGCGAAAGGCACATTTTATTGTACTACAGCACATGACAGATGTTGCTCCATATATAGATGAGCACATGACAATCCTTCGACAACAGAACTACACGAGAAGTCAGAAGTGGCTTACTGACGAGCATAACCGTTCTTTTATAGGATGGATGAAAGACAGAGTGAAATCACACCCCGAAATGTCCCCCGTAAATGAAACTGTTAGATTGCTGGGCGAAGGACCCCAAATGGTTGTTAGAACATTCCAAGGATACGAGATTAACGGTTATACATTTTACACTAAATTACAGTGTGATAAGAGCACGATGCAAAATAGTGGGGTGACGTTGGTGGCGACGTCTCAAGAATTCAGTAGATCAGGGGATGCCCGGCCTGTAATAGCATCAAAGTCTTATTACGGCGTTATCGAAGAAATTTGGGAGCTCGTTTACAATCCTCACCTTAGAATTCCCTTGTTTCGGTGCCAATGGGTCGAAGACCGGGGTATTAAAGTTGATAACGACGGGTTCACCCTCGTTGATTTTGACAAAGTCGGGTATGTTGATGATCCGTTCATACTTGCCAAGCAAGCCAAGCAAGCCACCCAAGTCTTTTATGTCACTGACCCGAGTGATGATAGGTGGAGTGTCGTCCTATCCGGAAAAAGAAGGATTGTTGGGGTAGAAAACGTCACCGACGAAGAAGAGTACGACCAGTTCGAAGAGATACCTCAATTTTGTACTGATGTGCAAGCTGAGATAGCAACAATTGCAGAACAAGACGAAGCAAATTACATGAGATCTGACCACAATGAAGGATTATGGGAAGATGTTCAAACAGTGGAAAAAAAAAAGAGAAAAAGGAAAAAAAATCCAATGTATAATATTTACTCCTTTTAAACTTGAAAATTTTAATATTTCTTATTTGGAAAAAAAATTCAATGTATAATTTATTTTTTTATAATATTTCAGAGAGCCCAATGAAGCTAAAGACTCAAGGCCGGTTTACAATCTCTGGATATTTCTGTCTCATTGTAATATTTTTATTTCGTTTCTAATATTTCTTTTTTGCATCATGAGCAAGAACCAGATAGATTATTTTAGATATGTGGGCAGAGTGGTTTCAACAGTAATTTTTGTAAACTAGAAATATGGATTTGTATAATTTAGTGTAGGATTTTTTGTATTAATTTTTGATATAATCTAGACATGAATTTTTGTATAATTTCTGATATAATTTAATTAGTACGTGAAATTTATATTTTATTTGTTTAAATAAAAAAAATCCATCTTTCTAAGAATAATTTTTAATTTCATTAGAAATTCAAAGGGAGCTACACGGACATTTAATTAAACATCCGTGTACAAATACATTTATACGTTTCATTAAATGTCCGTGTAGAAATTCAAAGGGAGCTACACGGATATTTCATTACACATCCGTGTACAAATACATTTCTACATATATATTGTTTAATAAACATCCGTGAAGAAAGGTATTTTTTCCCCTTAAATTATTCTCAGAGAAAGTAATCGAAACGGGGGAGTGATTATTTGAATTCGTTTCGTCTTTCTCATCAGAATTAAAAAGATAAGGCAACTTCTCGAATTCCGTAATAACCTGTTCGAATTAAACGTTTTAACTTAAAATTGGACACGGACGTTTAACTAAAAATCCGTGTAAGAAACGTTTTATACACGGTCGTTTAATTTTCAAGAGTTTTCGCCTTCTAAGAAACGTACACGGGCGTCTAATGAAAAATCCGTGTACAAAAGGTTTTCTACACGGATATTTAATTAAACGCCCGTGTAGAAATTGAAATATTCAAATTACATTATTCTTGAAAATACTTTACTTGAACAACAGGGACTAAATTGCATGTTACAACAGTGTCCCTGTTATTTCAAAATATTTTTTTTGAAAATATTTTGAAATAATTACTTGAACAGAAGGTATTTTTTTTCCGAAAAATTATTATATGGTTGTTTTATAAATTTGTAAACCCAGATAAGGTCATATCAAGTAAAGTGTTCATTTATGTTCATTCTATGATATTATGTAGACAGATTATTTAAGTTAATTTTAAATAATTTTTTTTAAAATAATTTACTTTTTAGTGATTATCCATAAATGAATTATTTGTTGGTTGTTTTGTACTGCTAATTTATATCTATAACAGTATTTATTTAGATAGCATGAAGTATTTAACAAAATAGTTAAACGGATAGAAAACAAAATGCTGATTAAATTAATAACAAAAATATATTACATCAAAACAAAACGAAAAAAAAAAGCTAATTAACTTAATTAAACACTCCTTCACTGGCCTGGCTGGATTCCTCCTTGGCCCTCCTTCTAATCCAGGGTCTCTTTGGCCTGATCCAGGGATTGCCCCTCCTTTTGTAGGGCTTTGGTGGTTGGTGCTCCCTTGGGCTTCGTCGTGGCACATTTGAGGGCGGCCATGGCCATGTCCTCCTGTAGTTGGGGGGAGGCATTTCATAGCCGGGAGGGACTTCGGGAGCATCTTCGGGAGGGACATAGTCGGGGGGCCATGGCCATGGCACATTTGCGTCTTCCTGTTTAACCGAAGCAGCCATTTCTTCTTGCAAAACTTCTTCTTCCAAATTCTCAGAGAAAAAGTAATCGAAAAGGGGGAGTTTCTCAGATTATATTGAATTTTGAAGAGTCGTTTCGTCTTCTTATTAGAAAGATAAGGCAACTTCTCGAATTCCGTGTACAAAGGGCTTTTGAAGGTCGTTTAATTTTGAATTTTGTCTTATAAGAATCATACACGGTCGTTTACTTAAAAATCCGTGTACAAAAGGCTTTGTACACGGCCGTTTAATTTTCAAGAGTTGTTTCGCCTTCTAAGCAACGTACACGGGCGTTTAATGACAAATACGTGTACAAAAGGATTTCTACACGGGCGTTTAATTAAACGCCCGTGTAGAAATTGAAATATTTATTTTGCATTAAGTTCCGCCAGATAATCGAAGATACATGGATAAAATAATTTTCAAGCTAAAATAAAACTGAAATCAGGTTCCTTTTTATTTTTTAAGTTTTCCATATTTGAAAAAATATGGAATTTGAAAAATATGAAATTATGAATTTTGAAAAAATTAATCTAGAAAAACCATATATAGGCGCGCATTTCATAATTTCGCGTAAACTAATTATACACGGTAATTTAATTAAACGTGTAGCTCTCTTACGTTTATACACGGTTGTTTAGTGAAATATCCGTGTACAAAATGTTTACGCGAAATAAAAATGCGCGCCTCGTCTCTGTCGCTCGATCTTTTCAAAAATCCCCTCATCTCCCCTAAAACCTAAACCCCCTAGTCTCCTATCTCTTTCTGTGGTGCTGCCATCGTTCTCTCTCTCGGTTCTAGCTCGGTCTCTGCTGTCGCTCTCCTCTGAACTCACCGATTGAATCTCTAATCTCCTCTCGCGCGGTTGCTGTTCTCTCTTTGAAAGGCTCTCTCTCTCTCTCTCTCATCTCTCTCTCTAAGTTGCAATGCTCCCTGTATCTTGGTTAAATCAAAACCCTTACCTCTGATTGTATTTTGGTTAAGTGAAAAGTTACCTCAACTGACCTATTCTCGTGACATGGACACCTAATGTTACAGGGACTAAATTGCAAAACCAACACTATGATTGAACAAAGGACCCAACAACACATAAGTTAGACCTAAATTTTACATTTCGTAGCATTTGTAATAATGTTTCTTTTTTGTAGAAAGAACCATGTCACAGTCAGGTGAGAATGCAGATAGGATTTTGGAAACAGTGGAACCGCAGGCAGATATGATAGTGGAAGAAGATGACCCGCAGGCTCAGATAGAAAAGAGGAAAAGAGGTCCGACAATGTGCACGAAGACCTCAGAGGCGAAGGATTTGCAAATCGAGTTCAACAAAATCGGATGTCTGAAGGGTCCACGTAGGGCAGAGTACACAAATTGGTGTAACAGTTTGGTGAAGCAGAAGGCATCTATATTGGTTGAGAGGTGGGACAAATTCGATGACGAAGATAAGAACGAATGGTGGAACATTGTGAAGGTAAAAAAAAAAACCGTACATGCATTATATATTCATTTTTCCTATTCTCTCTCTGTTTGTTATTTCTTTTTTTTGTTGGATACAAGTTTTCTAGCATGTCTTAACCTTAGCATAGTTGGAATTTGCTTTTATAAGTAAATAATAACTTGTTTAAATTGCTATGCATCATGTAGTTGTCTTCCTGCAAGTTATATATGTCTATACCTGACCTGAAAACTTGAATGAACTTACATGCAGTAATTTTGTTGTCAATCATGCAGGCTCATTGGAACATCCAGGATGACGACCCAAAGTCCGCGAAAAAGAAAAAGACTCTGAGGAAAATGAATGAAGCTTGGAAGCAATTCAAGAGCACGTTGAAGACGGATTTCATGGAGGAAGGGAGAAATCCGGTAGGCTACTATAAATGGCTGAAATAAGAGGACTGGGAGGAGTTTCAAGCTTTGAAGTCCACAGCAGAGTTCAAGGTATATAAATTTAGCCAACTTAGTCTTTGTTCTTTTTCAATATGTACTTATCTTCCTTAAACTAGCTGATTGATTTACCTTGATGTGTGAAGATAAAAAGTGACGAGGGCAGGAGGATCGCGAAATTGAACAAGTACCCGCACAAATTAGGGTCAGGTGGTTATGAGGGTAAGTCGGCCGAATGGGCGGCAGTACTGGAGAACAACAAAGATTCTGACTCACCTGTGGTTAGGATCCAAAATCCTAGGGGCCAACACTAGCTCATGGGAAGATCCGAGGTAACCGCTAACGGGAAGATAGTACTCCCAAGTGACGTGCAACCCGTGGCTCAGAAAATGGTAAGAGTCTTTGTGGTATTTTTGTGTACATTACTTTGTCTTTTGCTATAACTAATTTTTTTTTAACACAGTTGGAGGTGGAGGAGGAGGTAAATTCGGGCTACATGACTGTCAAAAGAGTGGATGATTCCTTGTCCGCAACGCTCGGGAGTAAAGAACACACAGGTCGAGTTAGGGGAGTCTCGGTATACAGTGGCTGGAAGGATGTATACGGCGGACCAAAACAAAAAAGAAGACCACGTGCCAAAGTTAGCACGGAAGAGATGGAATCAAGGTTGGCGCAGGTACGCCAGGAGGTACGCGAGGAGATCATAACGGAGTACGATGGAAGGATGGCTGAATTCGAATCAAGGTGGATCAACCAAATTACATCTCTTACACAGCAATCCGACCAACAACCTCCCGTTTCGCCGGGATTTCGGCGAAGCAGTCAAGCATCCGGGACCGAAGTTCTGGGCGTGTTGGACAATCTACAGGTAATCACTACTTGTTCATAATCTACCCGTAATTTTGACTTGTTCATTAACTATTTGCTGATAATTATTGCAGGAGGCCACATCATGCGACCTCGTCATGTGGCACGATAAAACTCCTCTGACCATTGCTAAGGGCATTGTACATCCAGCCGGTTCTCAGCTAAGGCCCAACCATCTCCCCGTAACGGTTGACATGATTGTGGCCGAATGGGCTGCCCGCATACCTCTTCCTGTCCCTACCGACGGCATGGTGGTGCTTGATGATGCCCGTAGACAGATTGTCCAATAGCCAAAGTGTCAGATTATTTTGGATCAGGTAATCTCTCAATAAAACACGGATATCTTATGTTACATTCAAATGATTATTTTGAAATACTTGAAAAAAGGTTCAAAATTTGATATAGACCCGAAGAGGCATTTCCAACGTTGCGGACGAAGCTTTGTCACCGGTACGGCGAGGCTTTCTCGGGGCTGATGCTCATGAATCTCCTTCTGCGCCAGCCGCTGCGCCTACCACTGCCCCAGCCACTACGCCTGCCGCTGCCCCAGCCGCTGCGGGGGTAGACCGTACGGGGCTCTCCGAAGAAGAGGTTAGCCATTTGCCCGAGGATTTGCGTGATCTCCACGCCTGCCTAGTTAAGGCACCAGATGATATGCAGGACGTAGTATTCGCTGTCCCCCCCCCCCCCGAGATTCTCCTACACGAAGGCAGGACAGTCCTGCTGGCTTTCAAAGAATTCTCAGACTTTCTGCATGCCTCGTCAAGCGATAAATGGCTCGATGAGGGAGTCCTCACCGTTTTCATCATGTAAGTGACCAAAAATCATATATATCATGTGTATAGCACTCAAATATATATTCTAATGTGAAATGATGATTTTTCAGGATGTTACAACAAAGAAAATCTGTGGATTGTGGGAAAGATAAGGTGAACAAATGTGCATTCTTGGACCCCGGCAAAGCTAATGCTACGATGGTGGAATTTCAGCTGAAAGATACTGTCGAGTACTTGTGTTCAGCGATGCATAAGACTCGTTCGGGGAAGAAGAGATTTATGCTCCTGCCATACCACCAGAGTGGCCACTGGTGTTTGATTGTGATTGTGCCACTTGAAAATTTGGTTTTCATCATGGATTCTTCACAGCCCGAACTGGGCATCACTTCTCAGGACTCCAAAAGGATCTGCACTCCAATAAGAAAGTAAGCAATAGTAATTCACTTGGTTTGAATTTTTCCCAATTATATATAACAAATTGTGGAATTGCTAATTACATTCACTCAATTTTGTAAGGGCTTTTCTGCAATATATTAAAGATGGAGGAATGCAAAGCACGAATCCGAAGCATAAAAATAAGTTGTGTTTCAGGTGGCAGCCGGTGAGCACACTATAATTTTTATAATTTCATATTTTTTGTTCAAAATTTATTGTCATTCTAACATAGGCCGCTAAATGAAAATTTCAGTGCCCACAACAGTTTCAGGGTTGGGAATGCGGTTATTACACGATGATTTATATGTTTCACTTTGTCGAACACATGCAATTCGAATGGCCACGATATCCGGTATGTAATTCATATGTTTGCCTTGACTTGTCCATATAATCAATATTGATTTTCCTCTAATATTTTTATTCTGCTAAATTTGTTTTATTAGTTGCATTGTTATAATTGCAATATTTTTTTTTATAAAGCAAAACAGAGATGTAGTTGTTAGATTGTATTTTTCTAATAACCTACATATTTTGAATTTTTGGTAGTATAAATCGACGAAACAGGCAGGGCATTACGACATGGAACAGATAGATTTTTTTAGATGTATGTGGGCAAGGTGGTTTCAACAGGAATATTGTAAACCAGAGTATGGATTTGTATAATTTAGTGTGCATGAATTTTTGATATAATTTAGTGTACATGAATTTTTGTATGATTTTTGATATAATTTAGTGTAACATGAATTTTGTTTAGGGGTTGTATTCTGATATATTGGAAATTCTTTGTTATGGAATTGATTTTTAATGGCTAGCAAACGGGAGGCTAGCCAAAACATAAAATAAAAATTAAAAAAAATATATTACCATTCTACACGGATATTTCACAAAAGTCAGTGTAGAAAGCTAGACAAAAAGCAAAATAAAAATATAAGATAGCTACACGGCTGCTTATGTAATAATCCGTGTAGAATAGTTATTCTACACGGATATTTAGATAGACGTCCGTGCAGAAAAATGATTGTACACGACCGTTTAGTTAAATATCAGTGTAGATATCCAGGAATTGGACACGGTTGTTTATGTAATACGCCGTGCAGAATAACTATTTCTACACGGATATTATCCTACAAAGTCCGTGTAGAAAGAGTAATCCTACACGGCTGTTTATGTTCCAATCCGTGTAGCTCGGCTTTGGAGAGCGCCACTTGGCAAGGAATTGGACACAGTTGTTCAAGTAATAAGCCGTGCAGAATAACTATTTCTACACGGATAGTAACCTAGAAAGGCCGTGTAGACAGAGTAATCCTACACGGCTGTTTATGTTACAATCCGTGTAGCTCGGCTTTGGAGAGCGCCACTTGGCAAGGAATTGAACACGGTTGTTTATGTAGTGATCCGTGTAGCTCGGCTTTGGAGAGCGCCACTTGGCAAGGAATTGGACACGGTTGTTTATGTAATGATCCGTGTAGCTCGGGTTTGGAGAACGCCACTTGGCAAGGAATTGAACACGGTTGTTTATATAATGATCGTGTAGCTCTCAGGAATTGCACACGGGTAAATATCCGTGTATAATTTATTCAGGGGATTATACACCCTCGCACTGCTCCACACGGCAGGAAATCCGTGTAGCTCCCCTGTTTATGTCCGTGTACAATGACCATTTCTGTAGTAGTGCACAACACCTTAGCCGGAGGCCGGCCCTTTTTGTTCTCGTTACAATCATCAGTACTGTCCTGGTCCTTACGTTTATACCGTGAAACATCGCATTTAGGACATACATGCATGGTCTCGTACTCGTTACGATACAATACACAGTCATTCGAACATGCATGTATTCTTTCGATCTTCAACCCCATTGGACATATCAATTTTTTCGCCTGATATATTGTACCAGGTAACTCGTTGTTATCTGGGAGCATTTCTCGTAAAAGCTGTAATAAGGACGTGAAACTCTTATCGCTCCAACCATTGTCTGCTTTTAAGTTTAATAATTTCAACACAGTTGACAGTTTCGTAAATTTGGTACACCCGGGATACAACTACTTTTTGGAATCATTAGACAAATTTTGGAATTTATTATAATTTTTATCACTAATTTCATCTTCCGCGTCACGAAACATTTCCTCCAGATTTTCAATAAACTCGTGTTCTACATTTTCACCAGAATTCATCTCCAGCTCATCATCGTCGTTTCCGGGTTCAACATTATCAAAAATTTCGACATCCTCATAATCCTCGTTCCAATCAAGCCCAAAATTATCCGAAATTTCTACATTATCATCATTCAATTCACAACGATTAAAATCTTTATTGGTACTACTACTTTTACCAAATTTCTCACCGTGCATGATCCAACATGTATATCTCTTCTTAAATCCCCGACAAATTAAATGACCTCTAATTTCTTCAGAGTCCACAAATCTTAAAATATTTTTACAATCTCTACAAGGACACAAAATGGCTTCTTCTTTTTTCTTCACTCTATACCTCTCAGCAAATTTTATAAACTCATCATCGCGAACCAAATATTCTTCACTGTCACGTCGCAATTCATACATCAAACTTCGGTCCATCTGTAAATTAAATTATAAAAATGATTTGATCAATTAATCATGCATGGTCAACATATAAATTGTACCAAATTTTGGGCTTACAAAGGGCCGGTTTACAATCCTAACCCACTCTTTGAATATTATGTCCCATATGTGAACACATATTAGCGAGTTTTAATTAGTATTGGAGAAAAATTCGGCAGCATTTCCCCTTAACTCCCCAAGTATGCATACGAACCACATAATCGTAGGAGCAATAAGAGAAAATACCGTCGAACTTTCCTCAAATACTAATTAAAACCCACTAATATGTGTTCACGTCCTAAATGAGACACAATATTCAAAGAGCAGTCCCAAAACGGGGACTGTCCAAAATTAATCCCTATTGGATTAATTTTGAACGGGCATGGACCTAAAAGCATTTATAGGTCGGTTATTGGACCACAATACACTAATTATATATTTACATTATCTAATTAATAATTAAATCAAGCATGCATGAATATATTACACACCTAATTAAATAAGCAATAATAATTAATGAACAGAAAATTAGAGAGGAAAAAGGAAAATATGTATATACTAACCTTCGAAAGTTAGAGAGGAGAAAATAAAGACTTCTAATTCCAGCTGCTAGCCTTTAATTTGCAGAAATCAGATCTCAGTTCAATACAGAGAGAGAGCGTATTAATTACTTGATCAAAACGGCGCTGGAAGGAGAAGTCTCTGGAAGAGAAGGGGCCCTTTTATACTGCATAAAACCCTACACGCCTTTTCTACACGGATTTATACTTAACAATCCGTGTAGCTCTCGCACAAGTTATACACGGTTATTTATTAAACAATCCGTGTAGCATTACCCTTTATACACGGATATTTGATAAAAAAAACCGTGTAGCTCTCTAACTATTCTACACGGACATGTAACTAAAAACCGTGTAGCTCTCTTACTATTTCTACACGGTTATTTAATCAAATATCCGTGTAGCTATTCATACACGGATTTTAGTTTAATATCCGTGTAACTCTCTCAATCTTTTCCACACGGTTTCCTTCCACACGGATTTTTGATCCCTAATAAACCGTGTAGCTCTCTCAAACAATTATACACTGATTTATAACTAAGTGTCCGTGTATAATTCCCCAATATTTTTTGGCCTTTCAAAATTTCATATTTGACACACGGTTTTTATATAAAATTAGAAAAACCGTGTACAATGTGCAGTGTAGAATTAGCTTTTTTGTAGTAGTGAAGGATTCAAAGTAGAAGGCCAAGGCTAATTGTGAAAGACATAAAATGAAGGATGTGGAGACACATAACAATGGATGTGGAGAAATTGGAGTTGGAGTATAAATTGGAATCTAGTCTCCACCCCGATTTATAAGAGGGCAATTTTTAATTTGTGTGTTAATCTTTTAAATTTCGATTTATCTAAAGTGCAAATATGAAAGCATTAACTGGTTTTAATTTGTTTGTTCCATGATGATGTATATATGTGGGTTAATGTACAAAGTTGTTCAAGGTTGTTATGTAAAGTTGAAGGGATGAAAAATAACATTTTTCTGTGAAGTTCTTAATGTAATTGCTGGCTATATATGTTCAAGGTTTGTATTATCTAAATTTACTTTGCAAATTATGACAGACAATGATGAAACCAATGGCAATCCTTTATTAGTCGAGCCAAAAGAAGAACCTGACATGGGAACCGTGTACAAGGCTAAAATGTCAGGTTCTGTTTTATTTTCTTCTTGGCTTGAGATGTTAAGGTTTTGACTTTTTGTTTTAATTAGTAGCTCTCATTGTAACGTTAAGAAAATTTTATAATAAAATTTTAATCATTTGTTTATTTAGAATGTTTAAAACGGAATTGAAATTTGATCGACGAGCGAGGAGTTGGAAATTAAAACAAGTTAAATGGGTTTATATTGAATTTCAAAGTTATTGGGACCATTGATTCATCCTAGCACGAATCTTGAAGCACCCTCTTTGATAAAACCCTCTCCCCTCTCTCTTCTCCCTTGTGTGTGGCCGGCCAAAGAGAAAGAAAGAGAAAGAGAGTGAGAGAGAAGAAAAGAGAGGGAGAGCTCCAAAATCCCGTTGGATTGCGCCACCGTCCGGGAAATCGAGGTTGAAACCGAGAAGGCAGCCGTAGATCTCTCCTAGCCATCCTGTCGGTAATCTTTCTTTTCCCTTCTTCACTTGAAAATCCGAGATTTCTCGAATCCGCGGGTTGTTCGTTTCAAACCCGAGATTAGTGTTAGAATTGATCGAACTCTAACTCCTTTGAGCTTCTCATCTCTCGTTTACCGATTTTCTCCGTGATTTCATCTCCCATTTTTGGATTTCCCATTCTAGGGTTTTGGTACCAAATCCCGAATTGGAAAGCGGCATTGATTGATTAGGTTAGTCCGACCGAATAGACTTGTCCTCGGTAGGGTTACCTCTTGACCGGGAAAGGTTAGAACGTGTAATGGTTAAATCGAGGTTTCGACCAAATTAGGGTTAAACCAACCGGCAAATCGAATTGATGCGTAAACCAAAATAGCGAACCAGTACAGGAATTAGACCTAATTGAGATGGTATACGTGGAATGTAGGTGTAGGCTCGGTTGAGCAAGGGTTTGCGGGGCAATCCGAGGCGCCTGATCCATAGTCACGCGGTACGCCTATTGCCAACAGGTGCGGGATTCTTGGACTTATTTGATAATTTATATTAATGAATTAAACTGCTTCCAATTGTCATGTTGAACTGCTTGATTGATTGCATAATCGAAATGTTTGAATCATATGCATAACCGTATTAAATTAGAACTGATATGCACTGAAATTGCCTTATTGCGGGCCGCAACAACCCCCATTACGGGCCGAAATCAACAGAGCAGCTTAAAATATAGTCTGACTGAATCTGAATGTTTTATTGCGGGCCCCAATAAATTCATTGCGGGCCGCAATGAATGGAGCAGAGTAAAATACTGTCTGTCTGAGAATTGAGTGCTGCGTTGCGGGCCGCAATGAGAGCCTGAAAAATGCCAATAGAAGCTGGAAATTGTCTGGTAATTAAGTTGCGGGCCGCAATAACCCCATTTCGGTCCGAAATGAATATCACAGTTGTATTTGCATATTGAATGGTATATCGTTTGTTTGTGTTCTTTTGTTTTGGAACTACGGTCGAAAGTCCCCAACAATTTGTGACTATCTGGGATGGTCGGTAACGTTTCGAAGTCAACGCTGGGCGATGACTCGAAACCATATGCGCATGTGGGTATAATTAATCACTGCTGGGCAGTGATTGATTGAGATCAGTCAATGCTGGGCAATGACTGATTGTGACGGAGACTTTGGGTGACTGTGAGGAAACGATGGAATGGTGTCATATCCAGTCTGGGACAGGAATGACAGTTTGGTTTGACGTGTTGTGAATTGACGATTCTGAGCTTATTGCATACGAATTATTATCTGATTATGAACCAGACCTTAGTTAACGGTTAAGCCAAAGCACTGCGGATGGGTGTCAGATAAAGGGTCCAGCTTGGTGGGCCATCTGTAGGTGTCAGTAACCCTACAGATGTGGGTTTGATAAAGGGTCCAGCTCGGTGGGACATCCGTAGGTGCTACCAGCCGTAATAAACTGAGTTAAGCCAAAAACGTGCGTGTTTGAGATTCATCTTGGAAATTCCGTAAATTGTGTTTCATTTGGTAAATTGTTGTCGATCATATGCACTTGCTTTATTTATGAATATGCATCTGTCTGAACTGCTTTTGTATGGTTTCATTTTTGAATATAGATTTTGATTGCAAGTCCAATAATCTAAACTGTGGCAAATTTCGCACTGAGAATTTATTCTCACCCCCACTCTTGGGTTATTTTACAGGATCTGGGGCGTCGGGTTCCGGAGAGGCACGCGAGCTGTAGACCCTTGGTAGTTGCCTCTCTATGGCCTAATCTACCCTTTTGTTGTATAGTTTAGGGTTAGGCCTGATGGTTAGTATCTGTACGAGATACTTTTGTTGTATTATACTTTGACCATACCGTATACCCTTATATATGGATTTATATATATACATAGGGATGTGTTTGATATTAGTTAATTGTGCATATTCTGATTGAACGGTTAATCGCCTTGTAAACATACACGGCGTTGTATGTTTACGGCAGGGAACTGTTGCGACCCGTGGCTGCGGGGTGTGACACTCATAGCCTCTCTTGATGAAATGTTGAAGATGTAAATTGTATGTATAATGTATATTAAGGATGTGAATTGTATATGTTTGTCTAATGTTAAATGAATATGATTGATTTATGTATGTTGTGTTGAATATTTATGTTTGTTGAATGTTGAATGAATATGATTGATTATTTTATGTGTTGTGTATAATTAAGTTATGTTTGTTGAGTGTTGAATAAATATTTATTGAATTATGGATGTCTAATTATGTTTAATGGCTGGCAAATATGGGTGCTAGCCAATTGTAAATTGTCGAAAAACAAGAAAAAGAAATCATGCACGGTTCTAAACAACAATCCATGTACGGTGTCCAAAATAATACACGGATGACTTGTAGAAACTGTGTATATAACGCTAGTCATTGCACACGGTTAACACGACCGTGTACAAACCAACAATTTCAGCGCTCCTTTTTTTGTGATCTAACACAGTTGTGTTTGGTTAACTGTGTATATTAGTTCAATACAGACACGGTTCAACAACCGTGTACAAAGTACCCCTATTCATACACGATGCTCACTAATATGGTTGTGTAACCGTATTTCATTAGCTTTCCAGGCTGTATAATGTCACGTTTTCTATACTAATGTAATCATCTCTCATGATATATCATATCACTCTGTTAAACTTCTCATAATTTTACGTTCACATTTCAGTCTTCTCCTAATCGACCAAATGAAACTAAAAGAAATGATAAAACCGTGATCATGATTTGTAGGTAACGATATGGGCAAAATTAATTTTCGAGAGAGGACACTAAAAGATTAAATTTCAACTAATTAATATGAATTAGAGCTTTATTTTAATTCAAGTCTGTTTTATTATTGAAAAAATATTAACTGTAAATCCGGCATCTATTTTTTTTTAATCTTGTATAAAAATTAGACATACAATATGCGGCGCATATAAGATTCTTTACTATTTACTTATATATCAGACTTGAGGTTAAGAATCAAATCCGCACAATAAGATTGATGAAATCCAGAACACTAATATTTTGTAATAGATCAATAGTAAAAATCACGAGTCACTTGATGGATGATCAATAGTTTTTAAATGAAATTAAATTTTAGACAACTTGCCTAAATTATGGAGAACATTGTTACGAATGGTGTTGCTGTCTTGGTTTTGTTTTTTTAGTAAATTTTGTTTGTTAAGATTTTATTGTAATACACTTTTTGGTTTGTTATGTATTTTTGTAGTTCTTAAGTAATAAAGTACTTCTACTTTTCTATTTGCATTAAATTGTATGAACTTTTTCTTAGAATTAAATCGAGTTTAAATCTACATCTTTCACCAAAAATAATAATATTGCTTGAAAAGTAATTATAATTTGTCTTATTCTCCAAATTATATATGTTGGGTATGATTTATATTTCTTGTACATGATATTCTACATACTTGGTCTCCTAGATAATCTTGAATTTCTTGAGCGGAGTATATCTACCTCTTGACATCTCCAAAAGACAAGGCTTCACTTTTAAAGACAGATAGAAGGTTATGGCGATGGAAAAGAGGCAAGAAAAGTCGAGTGATGATTGACGCCACTATTTTGATCTTTTTTATGAGAACTCTCTAATAACTGAGTTTTCCTCCTTGCGCGTAAGGGGATCCTCAATATCATCTGAGAAAATCTACTAGTGATAGTGAACATAGGCCTGGCTTGGTTTTAAGAAGAGCTCCTTCTACATCACGAGCAATGATCGCTCCCCAGGAGTAATGTCTAAGAAAAATATTGTTTATTGGGGATGCATTATATAAGTACATGACAAAAATAAACATAATTTATAAGACATGGAAAAACGACATATCATCTGAAAGGGAAATAAATCTGCTGCGATTCTTTGGAATCGCAGACTCTGTTTTTCCAAATCAAACAATTAATTTATTTTGAGATTCGTGCATAAACCAACTTCCTTTTGAGATTCGTGTATTTCAAAAAATTAATGGTTTGATTTTGAAAAGCAGGATCTGCGATTCCAAAGAATCGTGGAATCGCAGCAGATTTATTTCCATCTGAAAGCCTCGTGACACATGGGTGAATTATTTTGCTATATTGTCCAAATAGAGGCAGCGCATTTATAGGACTTAGACGTGACAAGTCAATGATTCTCTCCCCATCCAACAACTTACAATATTAGTTAATCGTTTTCAATTTTTAATTGTTTCCTACACATGAGATGCTGGGTGCAGCACGAAAATTGCGTCCTGATCTCGAATAAATCAACCGAATTAAACAAATGGACGAGACCTCGAGATTTGTATTTAGTTTTACCAATGCATTGAAGACAAATTAATGAGTAGTTCGAAGCTAGCAATTGGTTCGTGAGTGGTTGCTCTGTGCGTTTCTAGCTATGCTGCATGGATACGGGTACAGGTATCGTATCGAATACAATACGGATACAGCGATATGGCAATTTTCAAAAATCAAGGATACGATACGTCTATTATATATATTACTTTTTATTATTTTATATATTGTATTTAGATAATCATAACTTAAATCAAATTTGTATAAAAAATTAAAGGCTTAACATAAGAATATATTATATACTATAGTATATAAAATATAATACAAATGAAGCTTTGGTGCAGTCGATAAAGGTTTTGACTCTCATGTGGGCTTTCCAAGCTCGAGTCACGCGCGGAGCAGAAAAAAACTTCATTTTCGCTGCTTCATGCGCGGTTCACGGGCGTAGTTCACAGGCGCGGGAGTGGTTCACGGGCGCGGTTCATAGACGCAGGAGTGGTTCATGGGCGCGGTTCACGGATGCGGACGCGGTTCACGAGTGAGCGTATCGGCCGTTTCAACGGTATATCGGCGACCGTATCGGCCGAGTTAGGATACGCTACGTGACGGATACACCAGCTAGTGTATCGGATACGTATCGGTGCCATATTGGGCGCGTATCGGTATCTGATACAGGTACGGAGCCTATATTGGAGTATCCGAGTAACATAGATTTCTAGCCTTTCACGGTGTTATAACGTATTTATATTATTTTTTAATTAATTACTATCTTAGTTATTGTAAAGTTGAAGTCGTAACTTTATCATTTAATCTAAATTTTTTCTCAAACATGAATTTTTTTATTAATGAAGAACATATTGGATTTAATGTGGTTAATTTGAATGAAACAGGAAAATTAACATGTTATACAATTATTGTATTATTTTCCGAAAATGACAACAAAGTTGGACTTTTCTCTTAACTATTTTCTGGAAGTGACAACGAAGTTCTTCAAATTGGTCTTACTGCAATAGAACTTCAGTCTTCATCGGATAAAAACTGGATGTACTAACGGATTTCCTACCGCTAGCACTACTACAAAAAAACACTTTTCCGTCGGTTCAAATTGCAATTGGCCATCTGTTTCCAAATCAATGATTATCGCTCCAATAGTGAAGGTGTACACATATCATCGGCACAGAACCGATGGCGTTGAGCACGTATGCCATCAGTTCGAACTATCCGACAGACAGCGTTTAATACCCAATGTCATCTCTTGCGTTTAGCAACAGATGAGAAAGGTTATTAACACCGTCTATTTTGATTGAGTTGGCGTTTGGCATGTCTTAGTTATTTTAACTTGGCCATCTTATATATATATATATATATATATATATAGAGAGAGAGAGAGAGAGGAGGGATCAAATTACACATTTTTTGGTGACACACTTTGACACCTACCATTTTCAAAGTCCAAATAGTCAATCCAAACCGTTCAACATGATGGATATATTAAAATGTGCTTGGAGATCAAATTTTACATTTTTTTGAATTTTTTTACTATTTATTAAGATGGTTACAAAATCGTTGTTTTCAGACCATTGAAAAACAGCGATTTTGTAACTATCTTAATAAATAGTAAAAAAATTCAAAAAAATGTAAAATTTGATCTCCAAGCACATTTTAATATATCCATCATGTTGAACGGTTCGGATCGATTGTTTGGATTTTGAAATCGCAAAATTGACCTATAAAAAAACAGTGTCATGATGTGTCACCAAAAAAGGTGTAATTGGATCCCTCCTCATATATATATATATATATAGAGAGAGAGAGAGAGGTTGGCTAATATCAAAACGTTTGTTCCGGAGCCATGGTGTAACCAATTGATTTTCCAATTTTCAATGTCCAAACGGTCAATCCAAACCATTAGATGTAATCTCTATTTTAAAATATGCTTGGAGACCAAATTTTACATTTTTTGGAACTTTACAATTTATTAAGTCAGTTTTGAAATCGCTGATTTTAATAAACAGTGAAAAATTTCTAGATCGTTGAAAACATCGATTTTAAAACTGGCTGAAAAAAATAGTAAAAAGTTCAAAAAAATGTAAATTTTGGTCTCCAATCACATTTTAATATAGCGATCACATCTCACAGTTTGGATCCACTGTTTGGACTTTGAAAATTGGAAAATCAATTGGTTACACCATGGCTCCGGAACAAACGTTTTGATATTAGCCAATTTCTCTCTCTCTCTCTCTCTCTCTCTATATATATATATATATATATATCTCTATATATATATATATAGTGCTGGGCTTAGCTAAGCCATGGTGTAAAACGACTTGGTGCTCCACGCCTCATTATTTCCATTTTGAAAATTCAAATGACCGATCCGAACCGCTCAAGTTGTTCTCCATATTGATATGTGCTTGGAGACCAAATTTTACATTTTTTGGAATTTTTTTACTATTTATTAAGCCACTTTGAAAATCACTGATCCGGCGGTCCAGAAATTTTTACTGTTTTTTACTGTTCATAAGGATTTTCAGATTTTCAAAGTGGCTTAATAAATAGTAAAAAAATTCCAAAAAATGTAAAATTTGGTCTCCAAGCACATTTCAATATGGAGAACATGTTGGAAGGTTCGAATCGACTATTTGAACTTTGAAAATGAAGATATGGCGTGGAGTACCAAGTCGTTTTACTCCATGGAGTAGCCTAGTCGGACTCTATATATATATATATATATATATATATATATATATATCGAGGAGAGATCCAATTACACCATTTATGGTGACACATCTTGACACCATATGTTTATAAGTTATTTTTGCAATTTCAAAATCCAAATAGTAGATCCGAGCAGTTTAACATGATCTCCATAATAAAATGCATTTTGAGACCGCATTTTACATTTTTTTAAGATTTTTTACCATTTATTTAGAATTATTGAAAATAACTATTTTTCAATGGTCAAAAATTGTCTGAAAACAACAATTTTGTACACATCTTAATAAGTCCCACCACCCGGATCGATTTGGATTCGATGTAATCCTTAGGTGCATTCGGAACATATAACCTCTCGTTTATATCTATGCGTTAGAAGAATCATCCAATGAAATCCTTAGGTGCATTCGGAACATACAACCTCTCGTTTGTATCTACGCGCTAGAAGGGTAAAGACAAATTGAGTAAGGTGTGATTACTTTCTTACATTTATTTTATAAAGTTGCGTCTTACTAACATACTTAGTCTATAAAATTTTAGCTCAAAGAAAGGATTGAAATTTAAACGGTACATGAACTGGGTATTGATTGATTTTAGGATTTCTTTATTAGCTCTGGAGGCTGTGTCAATTACCTCGATTTAATTGTTTTTTTGTCTGTTTTTCTGTCTTTGCTGGTTTAACTGGTTCTTAGTTGTCGTGTGAAATTTGTGAAATTGGGATATTTTGTTGATACTCTCCAAAATCTGTGGCAAATCCGAAATTGTAAAAAATTTAGAAACACGGATTTATATGTTCAATGTGAACACAATAAAGATTTTCATACACTTTTTTTTTTAGTAAAGTTTGGAAGTGAAGCCACGCAACTATTCAATATCCACAAAGGATTACTCATTTTGTGTTTCAAACCTGCGAGTTCTCACATGGAGAGCATTGCCTTTGCCACTAGACCAAAACTGGTTCTCATGATTTCAAATCAGCTCCATAAAATGTGAATTTTTGTTTATAAGCTGAATAATTTGTTGGATATAAAGGAAAATCTCTGTTAAATTCTCTGAAAATTACAAATGGCATGCCGGAAAAAATAATTAAATCCAAAACCACTAGCAAGTGGTACATGACCAGATCATGTATTATCCAAAATTGGCCATTTTAAGGAATTCAAATGATCTTTCATCTAAAGCAGAGACCAGACGGCAGATCTTGTGTGAAATCTGATGAGCTGAGATCTTTCATGCATTTTTAATTGAGCCATGTCTTTGATCTGTTTGGGCCTTCGGCCTCTTGAAATTATAAGGAAAAAAATGACAACATCAAAAGTCAGACTTGGGCCTTTTAGGGCTTGTGCTTTTTGCACATAAAATCACCTGAGTCTTTGGTGGAGAATATGAAATTTAATGCTTGGTCTAATTATGTTGGAAATTCTGTCAAAAGCTAGAATAAAAATGCTAAATATGGGCTAATAAACGATTAATTAAATTGTACAAACACCATTTATACAAAAATAGAAACTTAATTTGTATCAAACAAATGCGGGATGGTGTATTACTACCTTGTTTTGTTTATTAGTACATTTTGTTTCTTAAGGGTTTATTGTAATGAACTTCTTTGTTTGTTATGTAATTTTGTAGTTCTTAATTAAGCAACAAAGGTCTTTACATAGTGCAAAAGGTAATAAATTATTTTACTTTTCTATTTGCATTAAATTGTATGAACTTTTTCTTAGAATTAAATCGAGTTTAAATCTACATCTTTCACCAAAAATAATAATATTGCTTGAAAAGTAATTATAATTTGTCTTATTCTCCAAATTATATCTCTGTTGCTTTCGATTTTTATTTGTTGTACATGATATTCTATATACTTGGTCTCCTAGATAATCTTTGAATTTGTTTAGCGGAGTATATCTACCTCTTGATATCTCCAAAATACAAGGCTTCACTTTTAAAGACAAGTACATGAGAAAAATAAACATAATTTATAAGACATGGAAAAGCGATATATCATCTGAAAGCCTCATGATACATGGGTTAATTATTTTCTATATTATTCAAATAGAGGCAGCGCATTTACAGGAATTAACGTGACAAAGTCAATGATTCTCTCTCACCCCATCCAACAAGCAACAACTAACAATATTAGTTAATCGTATTCAATTTTTAATTGTTTCCTACACATGAGATCGATACTGGGTGCAGCACGAAAATTGTGATCTGATCTCGAATAAATCAACCGAATTAAACAAATGGACGAGACCTCGAGATCTGTATTCAGTTTGACAAATGAGTAGTCGAAGCTCGCAATTGGCAATTCGTATTTGTTTTCAAATTAATTACCTCGAGATCTGTACGTGCGTTATCAAATTTAATTTAAATTTAGCTCAAATTTGAATTTTTGTATTAAAAATTACATAGTGGATTTGATATAAACAATTATAATTATTTTGCGAAAATGAAAAAAAAGTTGGACTTATCTCTTAATTATTTTATAATAAAGTTGGACATGTGAAGTTCTTCAATTTGGCCTTACCATTAAAAAAATTCAGGTTTTTATCCGATAAAATCTCGATGTATTAAAGGATTTCCTACCGCTAGAGACCAACATGATAGAAGAAACAATATTCTACTAGCGGTTTCATATCGATATTAGATTAACTATATGCTATCTGTCAAAACACATTACCTCTATATGTAGTAAAATCTGGATGTACTAACGAAATGTGGTTCTCCTATCGGTAGTGTATCATGTATCGATACAAGATGTTATTTTTTTATTTAATTTATAAAATTAGCTGGGCCTTCTAATTTGCTAGCCATATTCATTATAAACAAGCATAGATACATAAAACAACATAGACTATCATGAGAAATATTCAACAACTAAATTTTACTATTGTACTATTAAAAGATCACATATTTACGGAATGATGTATTACTGTATTGTTTTATTTTTTAGTAGATTTTGTTTCTTATGGGTTTGTTATGTATTTTTGTAGTACTTAACCAATACAGATCTTTAGATAAAGACAATGCAAAAAGTTATAAAGTACTTTTACTTTTCTATTAGCATTAAATTATATGAACATTATCTTTGAAAGAATAAAATGATTAAAGTCATATATACTTTTTCTTTTGAGCATTTACTTAGGGTTTGATTTGTAATCTACATCTTTCACCGAAAAAAATAATATTGATTGAAGAGTAATTATAATTTGTCTGATTCTCTAATTTGGATCACCAACCGTACAGCACATTCAGTTATTATATCCAGACCGTTCTTTTAACTTGACACGAATCTTAAAGAGGACTCTCTATTTCTGAATAGGCGCGCAAAACCCTAAACCCTAACACTTAAACCGAATTGAGTTTGGTCCAGCTAAAAGTAAATCTGAACTGTTAAGTTATGGATCCCACTTATGCTATACGTGAGACGATATGGACTCCATGATACATGGGTTAATTATTTCTATATTGTTCAAATAGGGGCAGCACATTTATAGGACTTAGACGTGACAAAGTGGGTGATTGTCTCCCCATCCAACAACTAACTATATTAGTTAATCATTTCCTATTATTGTTTCCTACATATGAGCTGCTGGGTGCAGCATGTAAATTGCGATCTGAACTCGAATAAATCAACCGAAATAAACAAATGGACGAGACCTCGAGACCTGTATTCAATTTGACTAATGAATTGAAGACAAATGAGTAGTTGGAAGCTGGCAATTGGTATTTGTAGGGGTGTCAACGGGTACGATAAGAGTCGGGTAGAAGTATTTTCATATCCGTATTCGTTACAAATTGTTCTTATCCATACTTTTTCTTTACCCGTGTTGTCTCTAACGGTACCTAGAGGAAAGTGAATATGGAGCCTTTTTAAAATTTAAACTCTATTCAGTTGGATATTAAACTTTAACTAAATCTTGTGTGCAAGTATATAATTCTTGGCGGAATCAAGAACTTTCAAATGTAAAGTGCCGTAAAGTAAATAGATAAAGTTAAGAGAAGTTAACACAGGAGTTGTTAATGGAGTTCAGCAGCTAAAGGCCTACATCTCCGGAGCACCGCAACTGAAACCTGGCATGCTTTTCTAATACCCAGTGTGAAAGGAATACAAGGTTGAACCGGTTAAACAACACTCCACAACAGCCCAAAAAAAAGGAGCACAAACGGCTCAAACAGAGAAAGAGCACAATAGCTCAAGTAGGTGACAACAACAACTCTAAGTCCAACAAACACTCCCTATCTTTCACTCTAATCTCAACACTGATCAATTTAGGTGAAGTGGATTTGAGGTTGTTGAAAGAATATTGAAGTTTAAGCACAAGCAACAATGGACTAGGTTAAACCTCTCAAAGAATTATAAAGTGGCGGCTCAAAGGCTGCAAGAGGGTTGTGTAATTGTGTCCTTAGAGGGAAACAACCGAGCCCTCTATTTATAATGAGATATCAGAGAATCTCATAAAATGGAAAACAATATTGGGTTTCATTCACACTCGTCATGATAGCTTGGTTAACCGTCACACCGGCTAGGGCATATCTCAAGATCCGCAGAATTAGGGTTTGCAGTTTTGCTCGTGCTTTGTTTTCGTTATTGACTTACATGAATAATTTGAATTTTGAAAGTTAACAGCTGGATTCAGGCAATCACAACCTCATACCTATTTTACCATACTTTTTGACATAAATTAAATTGATAAAATTAAAATGGTAAAGTATGATCTTTGTAATCTTCATGGTCTTCATGTTCTTAATGATTATGCATCCAATCAGTATCTAACCATTCCATATAGCTCATGTGAATCATGTATCCGATCATTCAATATAGCTGGTGTAGATCATGTGTCTGATCATTCCATACAACTTGTCATGGTGCTTGTCTTTGACTTTTCTTTGACATTGGGATTGATATTGCAATTAAACTTGCACACATCTTAATCAATGAAACTGTAAAATTCAATGTTTATATGTTTTGCAAATTAGTCAAATAAAGCAGTAGATTGTCTACAATAACAATCTCCTCATTTTGACGATTTGCAAAACATATACCATAAGCAAGTGCATAGTTTTTATTTCGCATGGATATAACAATGAAATTTTTTACTTTCTTGTGTTTGTCTATTTAATGGATTTTGTATCAATGCACCTTGCGTCTTCTCCACCTTTTAAGAAATCGGGCAAAAGAAAGAGAATAACACGAGATGAGGTACTCCCCCTCAACTTATGCACTCCCCCTTAATTTGGTAATATATGGAAATTAAGGGATACAAATAAATCATTAATTCCAAATTGTACAATTCAGTCCTGCAAAGAGCAATTTATTATATAAATATATAGCAATTAAAGTACTAACTCTATGCATATGCAATTAGGCATGAACAATAATAATTCGGATTTTATATTTCAATGGCAATTTGATCATATAGGCTAGCTAGTTTAGAAGCTTTTTTCTTCTCCTTTTTCTGTAGCAGCAAGCCAAATTAGGTGATTAGTACCTAAATTATGTAAGCCTTGAGAGGCTGAGCAATGTACAAGTTTTCATGTTGAATAAAGTTCTTTTAATTGAATTTGGTGTTCTTTTCTTCACTATTTTGATACTTTCTTTGATCCCTTTTGCTTCTTTTCTTGTTTGGAGCTTTTAAGATAATAAATGAGAAAGCTATATGATCTCTGGCTCATCATGGGATGAATACAAGAACATATTAGCTTAATGATCACAAAAAGGACCCTTTTCTTTACTGTTTTAGTAAAAATAATAAATAAAGCATGTATAAAAATATTATTTCTTCTTAGTTAATAGGATTTATTTTTATTTTCTGGAGCTTACTACTATTTTAGCACATTATAAAAAAATATGACAATAATATATGTATAAAAGTGTAAAATTTTGCCCCTTTCCTTTTTTTTATTTTTCTTTGCTGCCTTAAAATGACCCCTTTTAATTCTTTCTAAAATAATGAGATAGTAAAAATATAGAGGTTGAGCTAGCTAGCTTCCTCCTATATTGGAGCTATTTAATTATTTTATTAAAAGTGACTAATTAAAAATACAAATTAAGGGTTGACAATGTTGAGCCAGCTGACTTCCTTGTCAAACTCCTTTAAATGGGCCTATTTTGCAAATATGAACATTGATTGATCAATCTTCATGTATGAATTTACATGAAAATTGACAATATAAAGGACATATGTGTAAATAGTGAGAGGAAAAAGGACTAAACTGCAAATAGGCATCAGTTATGCTGAAACCTTGCCATTTGACATGTTAATCCAATGAAACCTCAATGATTTGCCCTTCTAATCAAGAGAAAGAACACTTAAAGTATTATTTTAAACAAACCAGGGGCTTCCCTGCATATTTCCAAGCTTTAATGGCCTTTTGACATTCAAATGTGATTAAACAATGAATTTTTGGAGCTTTGATTCTATTTTCCTCTTTGCTGGTGCCAAAATAGTAGCTTTCAAGCTACTAAAACTTATTCTAGAACTCAACCAGTCAGTTCACTACATTGTTGACACTCTTAAACAGCACCTGGTATGGTACCAAGTCGAGTCCCAGCAGTTCAGCACAAGTTGAGTGCTACTGGTACAGTAGTATGCCTCAAAAATCTCAAAACTGACCTTTGTTAGTGAAATGGCCAACATGAACTGCTACAGGGACTGAATTGTAAAATGGACCACACTAGCGTGCAGAGGACTTCAAAACACACAAAATAGACACAAATTTCATGTCATTTGGACTAGTATTCAATTTTATATTGAATTTAAAATTTGATCAAATAAAATACAAAAATACAGCAACGCATGGACTATTTTACCCCTCTGCACACTTGACATCTTTAAAAATAAAAATAAAACTCCAAAAATTATGAAATTTGGTACAAATGTAGTTTGAGCATTTCTCTGGGGATCTATGATAACAAGGATTATACTTGTTAATAAATTTAATAAGAAATCATGTGGTTGGGGTTTTGAGTTTGGAAGAACCATATGAACTTCATATTGCACTTGAGCCTAAATCACAAGTCAAGCCGAATCCCACTTCTGCAAGCCCCAACATACTCTAGAAAGACTAAATATGAACCTCATTAAGCTCAGCTGCACCTCAAAGTGGCTACAATCTAAGATAGACAGAGAATACCCTCACAAAACATACACCTTTAAAATCCTTTGAGCGGTTTAATCTAGTCCCACTACTACAGAAATGGTCATTGTACACGGCACATTGTACACGGACTTGGCAATTTTATAGAAAAACCGTGTAGAAGTTGTAATTTTTTGGATGCCTGAAATATCTGTAGGATCTCTACACGGATATTTATAAAAGAATCAGTGTAGAAAGACGTGAGAGAGCTACACGGACGTTTACTATAAAATGTACACGGCTTATTGTTTAAATAACAGTGGAGAAAGCCTTGAGAGCGCTACACGGATATTTAATTAAAGAACCGTGAAGAAAGGTAAGAATTGTACACGGATGTTTGTTTAAATGACCGTGTATATAACCCGTAGGAGCTACACGGATGTTTAATAAAGATCCGTGTAGAAATGTTGAATTTGTACACGGTTTTTTGTTTAAATGACAGAGTAGAAAGCCTTGAGCGAGCTACACGGACGTTTAATAAAGAGCTGTGTAGAAATGATATTTTAGGTTTTTTGTTATATAAAAGGCCTTCTCCCCAGCGCCGTTTTGATAAATTTATACTCTCCCCTCTCACAGTTAACAATTGGGTTGAGATGTAGGTTTATCAATTGTTTCAGATCGCAAAATTAGATCGATATGAGCTACTGTTTTGGGAGCTCACAGATGAGCGATCTGGTACAATTGATAACCTACATCTCGAATTCCCATGCGATCGAAGTATTGAAAAAAAAATTATCTCTCTATTCTGATCAATTTTACTGGACGAAGAGTTGGGTGAAGGACCTTCAGAGCCGGATGAAGAGGTGAATGTGACCTTCAGAGCCGGATGAAGAGTCGAATGAAGAGTCGGAGATCATCCGACTCTTCATTCGACTCTTCATCCGGCTCTGACGGTCCTTCATCCACATCTTCCCTTTTTTTTGATGGTCCTTCATCCAACTTTTTACTCAACTCTTTCTTTAGTAAAACATGTATCTTCATATTACCCTCTGTAAACCCTACTGGCACCAAAAGGAAAGAACCACCCTATTCTAGTCCTTAATGGAAATTTTTAGTTTACAATATGACTTTTTATTCCAACTTTTGTAATGCTTTAATTTTGTATAATTTAGGGTACATGAATTTTTAGTTTAAATGTCTTCCTCTGTTTTGGAAATTGTTTGTTCTGAAAAACATAGGGAAAAAAACTAGCTGACAGACAAAAAAAAAAAAAACAAATGATACACGGACGTTTAATAAAGAGCCGTGTAGAAACGAGAAATAGTACACGGATTTTTGTTTAATTAACAGTGTAGAAAAATAATTTACACGGCTGTTTATATAAAAGTCTGTGTATCTTTCTACACGGATTTATAGCTAAATATCCGTGAAAACGAAGATACTTGCTCGAAATAATGGAAGGCTAAACCAAAAAAAATAAAACAAAAATTAGGAAAAAAAAAAAAGAATTCTAAATATCCGTGAAGAAAATTTATCTTTTATATTACACACGGTTGTTTATATAATTGTCCGTGTATAAAGGTTATCTTTTATAAACGGCTACATATGTAAAAGTCCGTGTAGCTCTCGTAATGCTTTTTTTACACGGATTTATAGATTATCATCCGTGTAGAAAGGTTATTTTAGGGTTTGGAACTATATAAAAGGCCTTCTTCCGGCGCCGTTTTGATCAATTAATACTTCTCTCTCTCTCTCTGTATTGAATTGGTCTGATTTCTGCGCACAAGGAACGAGGCCGGATCTGAGATATAGCTTGGAAGTTAATTCGCATTCTCCTCTCTATTGCCAAGGTTAGTCATACATATATATATTTCCCTCTTCTTTATCTAATTTTCTGTTACTGATTAATATTGCTTAATTATTTCTGTCAATTATTATTTAATGCTTGATTTGTTAAGATAATGTAAATAATTAGTGTATTGTGGTCCAATAACCGACCTACTAATGCTTTTAGGTCCATGCCCGTTCAAAATTAATCCAATAGGGATTAATTTTGGATAGTCCCCCGTTTGGGACTGCTCTTTGAATATTGTGTCTCATTTAGGATGTGAACACGTATTAGCGGGATTTAATTAGTATTTGAGGAAAGTTCGACAGTATTTCTCCTTATTGCTCCTACGAGTATGTGGTTTTTACGCATACTTGGGGAGTTAAGGAGAAATGCTGCCGAATTTTTCTCAAATACTAATTAAATTCCGCTAATATGTGTTCACATATGAGGCATAATATTCAAATAGTGGGTTAGGATTGTAAACCGGCCATTTATAAGCCAAGAATTTGGAACAATATATATGCTGACCACCATATATGTTTAATTGGAATTTTTTTTTTTTTACTTTAATTTACAGATGGATCGAAGTTGGATGTACGAATTGCGACGTGATAGTGCAGAATACTTGGCTCGCGTTGATGAGTTCCTAAAATTTGCTGAGAGTTATAGAGTGGACAGAAAAGAGAACGACATCTTGTGTCCTTGTAGAGATTGTAAAAATTATATAAGATTTGGGGATTCGGAAGAAATTAGAGCTCATTTGATTTGTCGGGGATTTAAGAAAAACTATACATGTTGGTTTATGCATGGTGAGAAAATTGGGGAATGTAGTGGAACCAATAGAAATTTTGTTTTGGACGAGAATGATGATAATGTAGAAACTGTTGATAATTTTGAATTTGAATGCAACGATGATTTTGAGAATGTCGAAAATTTCGATAATGCTGGGCTTGATTGCAACGAGGATGATGAGGTGGAGATTGATGAAAATGCAGAATACAATTTTACTGAGAATCTAGAGGACATGTTACGTGATGTGGAAGATGAAATTAGTGATAAAAATTTTAAAAAATTTCAGTATCTGTCTAATGAATCTAAAAAGCCGTTATACCCCGGGTGTACCAAATTTACAAAACTATCAGCTGTGTTGAAATTATTGAACTTAAAAGCAGACAACGGTTGGAGCGATAAGAGTTTCACGTCCTTATTAAAGCTTTTACGAGAGATGCTCCCAGATAACAACGAGTTACCCTGTACAATATATCAGGCGAAGAAGCTGATCTGTCCAATGGGTTTGAAGATTGAAAAAATACATGCATGTCCGAATGATTGTGTATTGTACCGTGGCGAGTACGAGGCCATGCATGTTTGTCCAAAATGCGGTGTTTCACGGTATAAACGCAAGGACCAGGACACTGACGATTGTGATGGAGGAAAAAAGGCAAGGCCTCCGGCTAAGGCGGTGTGGTATTTCCCGATAATACCAAGATTCAGACGGTTATTTGCAAATCCCAAAGATGCGAAATTGTTGCGTTGGTATGAAGAAGAGCGCAAAAGAGATGGTAAACTAAGACACCCTGCTGATTCAATTCAATGGAGAAACATTGATAGACATTTCGAAGGATTTGGTGGCGAATCACGAAACCTTAAGTTAGGGGTGAGCACAGACGGAATGAGTCCATTTGGAAGCATGAGCAGTCAGCACAGCACTTGGCCAGTTCTTATATGCATCTACAATCTTCCTCCTTGGTTGTGCATGAAACGCAGGTACATAATGATGTCATTACTAATCCAAGGACCCAGACAACCCAGAAATGACATAGATGTGTATCTCGCACCATTAATTGAGGACCTCCAGAAATTGTGGAGGATGGCGTCCGGGTGTGGGATGCATACGGCAAAGAGCAATTTAATTTGCGGGCCATGGTATTCTGCACCATAAATGATTTCCCCGCGTACGGGAATTTATCGGGTTACACTTGTAAAGGAGCAAAGGCGTGCCCCATCTGTGAAGATGACACGCATGTGCTGAGGTTGAAAAATTGTAAAAAGAATGTTTTTATGGGGCACCGTAGGTTTCTTCCTGTTAATCACCCATACCGTAAGAAGAAAAAGGTATTCAACGGGAAAATTGAGCTTGGAGTGGCACGTCGTCCGTTAGATGGGAAGAATGTCTTCATGCAGGTTAAAAACCTTGCTGTTGTTTTTGGAAAACGTGCCAAACCACCACCGAAAGATATTTGGAAAAAGAAGTCCATATTTTGGGAGATACCATACTGGGAATATTTAGAAGTGAGACATTGCCTAGATGTTATGCATGTTGAAAAAAATGTCTGTGACAGTTTGATTGGCACATTATTGAACATTTCGGGGAAGACGAAAGACGGTCTTAAAGTTTGAGAAGACATGAAATTAATGGGAATACGACCCGAGCTTGCACCGCAGGATAAAGGGAAGCAAAAGGCATACCTCCCCCCCGCAATGTGCACAATGTCAAAGATCGAGAAAACGAGCTTTTGTAAGTGCCTTCATAGTATTAAAGTCCTATCAGGGTATTCTTCGAATATTAAGAAGCTGGTGTCGATGAAGGACCTGAAATTGATTGGTCCGAAATCCCACGACTGTCATGTTTTAATGACACATATGATTCCTGTTGCAATTCGGGGAATTTTACCGAAGCCCGTGCGGCAAACCATTACGAAGCTTTGTTTTTTCTTCAATGCAATTAATTCCAAGGTGATAGACCCGCTCAAATTGGACGCTTTGCAAAAGGAGGTCGTCGTTACCCTTTGCCATCTTGAGATGTATTTTCCGCCATCTTTTTTCGATGTTATGATTCACCTTGTTTTTCATCTCGTGAGGGAAATTCAGATCTGTGGTCCCGCGTTCCTGCGGTATATGTATCCATTCGAGAGATTCATGGGTATTTTGAAAAGTTACGTATGGAACCGACATCGTCCCGAAGGTAGCATTGTGGAGGGATATTCCACAGAAGAGGTAATTGAGTTTTGCACCAACTACATGACCGGTGTGGGTCCTATTGGCGTTCCAAAATCTCGATACGAGGGAAGGCTACAAGGAGTAGGGACAATAGGGTTGAAAGCCATAGTTGCTGATAACGATGACCTGCGAAAGGCACATTTTATTGTACTGCAGCACATGGCTGATGTTGCTCCATATATAGATGAGCACATGACGATCCTTCGACAACAGAACTACACGAGAAGTCAGAAGTGGCTTACTGACGAGCATAACCGTTCTTTTATAGGATGGATGAAAGACAGAGTGAAATCACACCCCGAAATGTCCCCCGTAAATGAAACTGTTAGATTGCTAGGCGAAGGACCCCAAATGGTTGTTAGAACATTCCAAGGATACGAGATTAACGGATATACATTTTACACTAAATTACAGTGTGATAAGAGCACGATGCAAAATAGTGGGGTGACGTTGGTGGCGACGTCCCAAGAATTCAGTAGATCGGGGGATGCCCGGCCTGTAATAGCTTCAAAGTCTTATTACGGCGTTATTGAAGAAATTTGGGAGCTCGTTTACAATCCTCACCTTAGCATTCCCTTGTTTCGGCGCCAATGGGTCGAAGACCGGGGTGTTAAAGTTGATAACGACGGGTTCACCCTCGTTGATTTTGACAAAGTCGGGTATGTGGATGATCCGTTCATACTTGCCAAGCAAGCCACCCAAGTCTTTTATGTCACTGACCCGAGTGATGATAGGTGGAGTGTCGTCCTATCCGGAAAAAGAAGGATTGTTGGGGTAGAAAACGTCACCGACGAAGAAGAGTATGACCAGTTCGAAGCAAATTACATGAGATCTGACCACAATGAAGGATTATGGGAAGATGTTCAAACAGTGGAAAAAAAGAGAAAAAGGAAAAAAAAATCCAATGTATAATATTTACTCCTTTTAAACTTGAAAATTTTAATATTTCTTATTTGGAAAAAAAAAATTCAATGCATAATATATATTTCTTTTATAATATTTCAGAGAGCCCAATGAAGCTAAAGACTCAAGGCCGGTTTATCTCTGGATATTTCTGTCTCATTGTAATATTTTTATTTCGTTTCTAATATTTCTTTGTTGCATCAGGAGCAAGAACCAGATAGATTATTTTAGATATGTGGGCAGAGTGGTTTCAACAGTAATTTTTGTAAACTAGAAATATGGATTTGTATAATTTAGTGTAGGTTTTTTTGTATTAATTTTTGATATAATCTAGACATGAATTTTTGTATAATTTCTGATATAATTTAATTAGTACGTGAAACACCCATCTTTCTAAGAATAATTTTTAATTTCATTAGAAATTCAAAGGGAGCAACACGGACATTTAATTAAACATCCGTGTACAAATACATTTATACGTTTCATAAAATGTCTGTGTAGAAATTCAAAGGGAGCTACACGGATATTTCATTACACATCCGTGTAGGAAGGTATTTTTTCCCCTAAAATTATTCTCAGAGAAAAAGTAATCGAAACGGGGGAGTGATTATTTGAATTCGTTTTCGTCTTTTCAGAATTAAAAAGATAAGGCAACTTCTCGAATTAAACGTTTTCTATAGTTGGACACGGACGTTTAACTAAAAATCCGTGTAAGAAAAGTTTTCTCTACGGTCGTTTAATTTTCAATAGTTTTTTGGCCTTCTAAGAAACGTACACGGGCGTTTAATGAATAATCCGTGTACAAAAAGTTTCCTACACGGATATTTAATTAAACGCCCGTGTAGAAATTGAAATATTCAAATTACATTATTCTTGAAATACTTTACTTGAACAACAGGGACTAAATTGCATGTTATTTTGAAATATTTTTTTGTAAAAAATATTTTGAAATAATTACTTGAACAGAAGGTATTTTTTTTTCCGAAAAATTATTCTATGGTTGTTTTATAAATTTGTAAACCCAGATAAGGTCATATCAAGTAAAGTGTTCATTTATGTTTTCAAATCGGATTATTTAGAGAGCATTAGGCATTCTATGATATTATTTAGACAGATTATTTAAGTTAATTTTAAATAATTTACTTTTTAGTGATTATCCATGAATTAATTATTTGTTGGTTGTTTTGTACTGCTAATTCATATCGATAACAGTATTTATTTAGATAGCATGAAGTATTTAACAAAATAGTTAAACGGAAAGAAAACAAAATGCTGATTAAATTAAGAACAAAAATATATTACATCAAAACATGCAAAACGAAAAAAAAAGCTAACTTAATTAAACACTCCTTCACTGGCCTGGCTGGATTGCTCTTTGGCCTGACCCCCGCCTTTTAATCCAGGGTCTCTTTGGCCTGATCCAGGGATTGCCCCTCCTTTTGTAGGGCTTTGGTGGTGGGTGCTCCCTTGGGCTACGCCGTGGCACGTCATTTGAGGGCGGCCATGGCCATGTCCTCCTGTAGTTGGGAGGAGGCATTTCATTGCCGGGAGGGACTTCTAATTTCAAGGGAGCATCTTCGGGAGGGACATAGCCGGGGGGCCATGGCCATGGCACATTTGCGTCTTCTTCCGGTGGCACCGAAGCGGCCATTTCTTCTTCCAAATTCTCAGAGAAAAGTAATCGAAAAGGGGGAGTTTCTCAGATTATATTGAATTTTGAAGTCGTTTCGTCTTCTTAATTAAAAAGATAAGGCAACTTCTCGAATTCCGTGTACAAAAGGCTTTTGAAGGTCGTTTAATTTTGAATTTCGTCTTATAAGAATCATACACGGTCGTTTAATTAAAAATACATGTACAAAAGGCTTTGTACACGGCCGTTTAATTTTCAAGAGTTGTTTCGCCTTATAAGCAACGTACACGGGCGTTTAATGAAAAATCCGTGTACAAACTGTTTTCTACACGGATATTTATTTAAACGCCCGTGTAGAAATTGAAATATTTATTTGCATTTATTATTAAGTTCTGCTAGATACTCGAAGATATAAAATAATTTTCAAGCTAAATAAAACTGAAATCAGGTTCCTTTTTATATTTTGGAATTTCCATTTTGAAAAATATGGAATTTGAAAAATATGAAACTTTGGAATTTGAAAAAATTAATCTAGAAAACCATATGTAGGCGCGCATTTCATAATTTCGCGTAACCTAATTATACACGGGTGTTTAATTAAACATGTAGCTCTCTTACGTTTCTACACGGGTGTTTATTTAAATGTCCGTGTATATTTAGTTTACGCGAAATAAAGTGCGCGCCTCGTCTCTGTCGCTCGATATCTTTTCAAAATCTCCTCGTCTCCCCTAAAACCTAAACCCCTAGTCTCCTATCTCTTTCTGTGGTGCTGCCATCGTTCTCTCTCTCGGTGCTTGCTCGGTCTCCTCTGTCGCTCTCCTCTGAACTCGCCAACTGAATCTCTAAGCTCCTCTCGCGCGGTTGCTGTTCTGTCGTTGAAAGGCTCTCTCTCTCTCTCTCTAAGTTGCAATGCTCCCTGTATCTTGGTTAAATCAAAACCCTTATCTCTGATTGTATTTTGGTTAAGTGAAAAGTTTCCTCAACTGACCTATTCTGGTGACATGGACACCTAATTAATGTTACAGGGACTAAATTGCAAAACCAACACTATGATTGAACAAAGGACCCAACAACACATAAGTTAACCCTAAATTTTACATTTCATAGCATTTGTAATAATGTTTCTTTTTTGTAGAAAGAACCATGTCACAGCCAGGTGAGAATGCAGATATGATTTTGGAAACAGTGGAACCGCAGGTAGATATGATAGTGGAAGAAGAGGACCAGCAGTCTCAGACAGAAAAGAGGAAAAGAGGTCCGACAATGTGCACGAAGACCTCAGAGGCGAAGGATTTGCAAATCGAGTTCGACAAAACCGGATGTCCGAAGGGTCCACGTAGGGCAGAGTACACAAATTGGTGTAACAATTTGGTGAAACAGAAGGCATCTATCTTGGTTGAGAGGTGGGACAAATTCGATGACGAAGATAAGAACGAATGGTGGAACATTGTGAAGGTAAAAAAAAAAACTGTACATGCATTATATATTCATTTTTCGTATTCTGTTTGTTATTTCTTTTTTTGTTGGATACAAGTTTTCTAGCATGTCTTAACCTTTGGTATATTTCTAGGGGTGTAGGTGATAATTCTTGCTTTGTAGGACTATATCCCAAATTCTATCATTTAGCAGTTATATATACAGAGAAAAATTCAAAACCAAATATATATTACCTGCTGAATGAAATTAATCAATGTAGCTAGTGTAGTGCACTATGCTTGAACTGGGTACCGCCACCAGGAAAGGTAAGGTAATCGCCAGACACCTTGACCCAATTCTGGTGCCCTACACTATTATCATGACAGATAGCAAAATCAGCAAAGAAATATCACTAACAAACTCAGCTAAATACAACACATTATTTCACTTTGATTTGGTCATAAAGGTTAGATTGCATGTAGGTAGTGACATAGGTTGTGCCCCAAAGTTTCCTAATATACAGAAAACAATTTGGTAGAGCAAGTGAAACACAAATTATTTTGAAGCTACTTATTCCCCGTACTTTGGTTAAGTGCAAGTTATATATGTCTATACCTGACCTGAAAACTTGAATGAACTTACATGCAGTAATTTTGTTGTCAATCATGCAGGCTCATTGGAACATCCAGGATGACGACCCAAAGTCCGCGAAAAAGAAAAAGACTCTGAGGAAAATGAATGAAGCTTGGAAGCAATTCAAGAGCACGTTGAAGACGGATTTCATGGAGGAAGGGAGAAATCCGGTAGGCTACTATAAATCTGGATTTCATGGAGGACTGGGAGGCGTTTCAAGCTTTGAAGTCCACAAAAGAGTTCAAGGTATATAAATTCAGCCAACTTTGTCTCTGTTCTTTCTCGATATGTACTTATCTTCCTTAAACTAGCTAATTGATGTGCCTTGATGTGTGAAGATAAAAAGTGACGAGGGCAGGAGGATCGCGAAATTGAACAAGTACCCGCACAAATTAGGGTCAGGTGGTTACGAGGGTAAGTCGGCCGAATGGGCTAAGGTACTGGACCAAAACAAAGATTCTGACTCACCTGTGGTTAGGATCCAAAATCCTAGGGCCCAACACTGGCTCATGGGAAGATCTGAGGTAACCGCTGACGGGATGATAGTACTCCCAAGTGACGTGCAACCCGTGGCTCAGAAAATGGTAAGAGTCTTTGTGGTAACTTCGTGTACATTACTTTGTCTTTTGCTATAACTATTTTTTTTTTAACAGTTGGATGTGGAGGAGGAGGTAAATTCGGGCTCCATGACTGTCGAAAGAGTGGATGATTCCTTGTCCGCAACGCTCGGGGCTAAAGAACACACGGGTTGAGTTATGGGTGTCTCGGTCTACTGTGGCTGGAAGGATGTATACAACGGACCAAAACCAAAAAGAAGACCGCGTGCCAAAGTTAGCACGGAAGAGATGGAATCAAGGTTGGCGCAGGTACGCCAGGAGGTATGCGAGGAGTTCAGAACGGAGTACGATGGAAGGATGGCTGAATTCGAATCAAGGTGGATCAACCAAATTACATCTCTTACGCAGCAATCCGAGCAACAACCTCCCGTTTCGCCGGGATTTCGGCGAAGCAGTCAAGCATCCGGGATCGAAGTTCTGGGCGTGTTGGACAATCTACAGGTAATCACTACTTGTTCATAATCTACCCGTAATTGTGACTTGTTCATTAACTAATTTCTGATAATTATTGCAGGAGGCCACATCATGCGACCTCGTCATGTGGCACGACAAAACTCCTCTGACCCTTGCTAAGGGTATTGTATATCCTCCAGCCGGTTCTCAGCTAAGGCCCAACCACCTCCCCGTAACAGTTGACATGATTGTGGCCGATTGGGCTGCCCGCATACCTCTTGCTGTCCCTACCGACGGCATGGTGGTGCTTGATGATGCCCGTAGACAGATTGTCCAATGGCCCAAGTGTCAGATTATTTTGGATCAGGTAATCTCTAAATAAAACACGGATATCTTATGTTACGTTCAAATGATTATTTTGAAATACTTGAAAAAAGGTTCAAAATCTGATACAGACCCGAAGAGGCGTTGGATACGCTGCGGACGAAGCTTTGTCACCGGTACGGCGAGGCTTGGAAGTAGTAGTCGGGGCTGATGCGCAAGAATCTCCTGCTGCGCCAGCGGCTGCGCCAGCGGATGCCCCAGTAGACCGTACGGGGCTCTCTGAAGAAGAGGTTAGCCGTTTGCCCGAGGATTTGCGGAATCTCCACGCCTACCTGGTTAAGGGACCAGATTATATGGAGGACGTAATGTTCGATATCCCCCTCGAGGTTCTCCTACACAAAGGCAGGACGGTCGTGCTGCCTTTCAAAGAATTCAAGGACTTTCTACATGCCTCATCAAGCGATAAATGGCTCGATGTGGGAGTCCTCACCGTTTTCGTCATGTTAGTGACCAAAAAATCATATATATCATGTGTATAGCACTCAAATATATATTCTAATGTGAAATGATGATTTTTCAGGATGATACAACGAAAACAGTCTGTGGCTTGTGGGAAAGATAAGGTGAACTCCTGTGCATTCTTGGACCCCGCTTTTACTAGTGGTACGATGGTGCAATATCAGGAGGAAGATATTGTCCAGTACATGTGTTCAGCGATGCATAAGGCTCTTTCGGAGAATAAGAAATTTATTCTCGTGCCATACCACCAGAGGGGCCACTGGTGTTTGATTGTGATTGTGCCACTTGAGAATTTGGTTTTCCTCATGGATTCTTCACAGCCCGAACTGGGCGTCACTCCTCAGAAATCCAAAATGATCTGCATTCCAATAAGAAAGTAAGCAATAGTAATTCACTTGGTTTGATTTTTTCCCAATTACATATAACAAATTGTGGAATTGCTAATTACATTCACTCAATTTTGTAAGGGCTTTTCTGCAATATCTTAAAGATGGAGGAATGCAAAGCACGATTCCGAAGCGTAAAAATAAGTTGTGTTTCAGGTGGCAGCCGGTGAGCACATGCACTATAATTTTTATAATTTCATATTTTTTGTTCAAAAATTAATTGTCATTCTAACATAGGCCGCTAAATGAAAATTTCAGTGCCCGCAACAGTTTCAGGGTTGGGAATGCGGTTATTACACGATGATTTTTATGTGTCACTTTGTTGAACGCTTACAATTCGATTGGCCAAAATATCCGGTATGTAATTCATATGTTTGCCTTGACTTGTCCATATAATTAATATTGATTTCCTCTAATATTTTATTCTACTAAATTTGTTTTATTAGTTGCATTGTTATAATTACAATATTTATTTTTATAAAGCAAAACAGAGATGCAGTTGTTATATTGTATTTTTCTAATAACCTACATATTTTGAATTTTTGGCAGCATAAATCGAACAACAAGGCAGGGCATTACAGCAATGAAGATATAGATTATTTTAGATGTATGTGGGCAAAGTGGTTTCAAAATGAATTTTGTAAACCAGAATATGGATTTGTATAATTTAGTGTGCATGAATTTTTGATATATTTAGTGTACATGAATTTTGTTTAGGGGTTGTATTCTGATATATTGGAAATTCTTTGTTTGGAATTGATTTTTAATGGCTAGCAAACTGGAGGCTAGCCAAAACATAAAATAAAAATTGAAAAAAAATATAACCATTCTACACAGATGTTTCACATAAGTCCGTGTGGAAAGCCAAATAAAGAGCAAATAAAAATATAAGATAGCTACACGGCTGCTTATGTAATGATCTGTGTATAAATAGTTATTCTACACGGATATTTTGATAGACATCCGTGTAGAAACATGACCGTACACGGCCTTTTAGTTAAATATCCGTGTATAGATCTCCACTAATGTACACGGTTGTTTATGTAATGAGCCGTGCAGAATAACTATGTCTACACGGATATTAACCTAAAAGTCCGTGTAGACAGAGAAATCGTACACGGCTGTTTATGTTCCAATCCGTGTACCTCTGCTTTGGAGAGCGCCACTTGGCAAGGAATTGGACACGGTTGTTTATGTAGTGATCCGTGTAGCTCGGCTTTGAAGAGCGCCACTTGGCAAGGAATTGGACACGGTTGTTTATGTAGTGATCCGTGTAGCTCGGCTTTGGAGAGCGCCACTTGGCAAGGAATTGGACACGGTTAATTATGTACTGATCCGTGTAGCTCGGCTTTGGAGAGCGCCACTTGGCAAGGAATTGGACACGGTTAATTATGTACTGATCCGTGTAGCTCGGGTTTGGAGAACGCCACTTGGCAAGGAATTGACCACGGTTGTTTATGTAATGATCCGTGTAGCTCTCAGGAATTGCACACGGTTAAATATCCGTGTATAATTTATTCAGGGGATTATACACCCTCGCACTCCACACGGCAGGAAATCCGTGTAGCTCCCCTGTTTATGTCCGTGTACAATGACCATTTCTGTAGTAGTGTCCAAAGTTGTTTGTGTCTAAATTTTAATTATCTTTCCAACAATCTCAGATATACTTCAGCTAAATTGATTATTGTGAAATTAGAGTGAAAGTTAGTGATTGTCTGGACTTGGACCTTTTTGTTGCTCGTCTACTCCAAGCTGTGCTTGCTTCTGAGCCTTGGTTGCTCACTTTTCGGCTTGAGTCTGTAGTGCTCACCTTTTGTGTTATGTGAACCATTAGAGTATTGTCTCGCCGGTTACAACTTGTATTCCTGTCTGCATTGGGTAATAAAATGGTGCGCCTAGTGTTGGTTGCGTTGTCCCGGAAATATAGGTCCTTCAGTTGGCTGAACTCTGTTATCAACTCCTGTGTCACTTTCTGTAAATCTATATATCTATTTACTATTGCACTTTATTTATACAAATTCATAAGTTTTTTATTCCGCCAAGAACTTCATGTAGATGGATTTACTTAAACACAGGAACGACTTTTAAACTTGTATATTCAACCGATATTTATAGGTTATAAAGTTTAAATTTTTTAAACATCCCCATATTCACCGCCCTCTAAGTGTCGTTAGGGACAACGCCACTATCTAACAATTTTCGTTTTGGTCACTAGCATCAGATCAACTCCATTCTTACCTCTTCCTTTTGTTTGTCTTCTTGGGTCCCTTCCGGTACATTTTACACATCCAAGCACGGTAATCTATTTTCTTTGGAGCTGTGATGTAGATGCAGAGTGGATGGTTTGACTTTTCACACTTGGCGCAGTAGAAGATGACCAGCAGATCACCTTTGAGGAGGCACCTTCCGCATGTCTCCCACTCAATGGGTGGCGAGTCTTGTTCAGACTCGCTGTCTGACTAGTTATAGCTAGTATGAGCAGGAGTTGTCAGAACTGCAAGACATTTTGAAAATGAAGTTTGAAAAATAGAAAGTAAAGAAGATGAATAGACTATTTTTCATGTAGAAGAAGAAAGATGAATGTAGTATTTAAATAGCCTAATGTGAACTAGGGTAGATATGGTAATGAATACGGTATTAACTTTTGAATAAATGTTTGATACGAATTTAGATTTGATTGATTCTGTTTGGACAGTAAGGAGTAGAGATACTCAAATCTCACAGATCGAAAAACGAGACAAAAAATGAAATATATTTAAAGAACGCAAGGAATATGAAGCGACATCCGTTAATTTGAATATTACTTTTCCTGTGTCAGCCGTTATTGCGTTTGATATGGTCGAGACGGTTGACACTTTTGTTTGACTCAGAAATTTCGAATTTGACTTTCATTTTAATTAGATTTATTTCGTTGTAATTTTTGAGGTAATTTAAATTATTAAGTTTAGGATGGACTATAGATTCTCGATTGTCAATTATGGACTAGAGATAACTAGTTTATTTTAAAATTGATTTTCATACGAGTTTCTCCTAGTTAGTTGCTATCCTACCTAACTAGAATCCTTATTCTTAATTTTAATTTAATATTATGCCCAATGTTTTAATAATCATCAAATCAAGCAATGAAAATTCAATCATCACAAGTCATATTCAATTTACCATTCTAACCAATAGGATCAAGCATTTTCTTTAACAAAAATTTGAAAATGACTTATTTAATTATCTCCCCCTCAATATGTCAAATCGAGAGTTAGGGGGAGTATATCATCATGACTCTAGTTTAATTAAGATTTAGAAACTCAAACAAACCTTAATTTGTTGTTTCCCTTCCTAAATTTACAATCCAATGAAATGTGGCCAATTTTACAATAGTAATTGCAAAAGATTGTTGAAATTTTGTGAGAAATTTGTTTCCTTTTGTAGCCAGTTTGAGAACGATCTTTTGATCCTTGAGTTTGAGTCGTTGGTATCCACACCGATTGTTCTCTAACTCTATATGAAGCATTTTTATTTCTATAATTATAGGACTCAAATTTTTTGGGATGTTGAGGAACACCACTAGGTAACCCATTTGTTTGGGTACCAGTTTGATAAATATTTATATTATTATAATACTTAGTTTGGTAAATATTTTATTATAAGACTTATAATACCATACACAGTTTTTATTTCTAAAACAATTTTTATTTGGCTCTTTTGGATTAAAAGTTGTACTCTTCTTAGATTGAAAAGATGTCTATTCATTGTTATCAAAACCTAGTCCTAGGATTTTTTGTTCATTAAAGATTTGAGTATGCTCCCTTTTTTCTGTCGGGCTTTGTGAGGGACTTGATTCAAACGTGGATTGACCCTTTTCGTACCAATACCAATTTTGTCAAATTTTTTTGTACCAATATTTGAGGTTCATTAGGTGATCTTAAAGTTCTCTTTTCGGTCTCCAAAGTTTGAATTTTCACTTTTAACATTTGAATTTCTCCTAAATGTGATGTGGATTTTCATTTTCATTTGAGATATTTAATTCTTCAGCTTTGGATTCACAATCTTTAAGTTTAAATTCTAAGAATTATTAATTTTTAACCTTAAAGACTCGACTTCACCAAAATGTGGTTGATACGTGTGTGACTCTTGTGATACCAACTCGAGTACTTTTACCTTCGATTCAAGCTCAAGAATCATAGATCCTAATTTTTGGATATGATCAACTCTTCTAATCAAAACAACAGTGGAATCATCAACAAAAGATCACAACCTAATTACATTTTGGCTCGTAAGATTCTTGTTAAAGAGAATGCTTGACTCATTGGTTAGTCTAAAGCTGTCCTTGGGAACTACTTGTTCCGCCAAAGTGATATCTCTATCCTCATATTATCACACCCCAAATCGGGTATAAAAGCCTGTCACGTATATTTATTAAAACATATATGTAAGGTAGTGGATCTTTTATATGCATTACCAATAACACCATTACATAATAACCACATTCCAATATTTCTTACGAAATTTATCTGACAGACTACATCAAACTATGTTTTAGAAATACCACCCGCATCCTGTCAGTTTCAACAAACCAAAACCCCATTTTTATGTGGTTATTTTGTCGGATGCAATCCCAAATTGTCTCTGTATCCATGTAATAAACCTAAACAATAACCCAAAGGGTGGGGGTGAGAACTAATAATAATAATATTATCTCCCAGTGTAAATTTCTCACATTCAGGCCACTGGACTTGCAATCAATCCATATCTAGAATTAAATCATCGCAACTTGACATTAATAGTTCAGTTTATATATATCTAGATATAAATGAATGCATATGCTCAATCACAATATTCAATCGAATCTCAACTCATAGAATTTCAAATGAAGCTCAACATATAGATTTGGTTTAAACTCAAATTATCAGGTTTGGTAACACAAATAGATGACCCACCAACTTGTCACATAGGTAAGCTAAACCCACACTTGCCAGTACTTAGTACCCTCCACTGACTCTCATCTTATGTTTTTAGGCTTAAACCGTTTATTAAGGTTTGGTTAATAGTCAGATAATATTTCACATCTCATATACTCAAAGTTCGTAATTTCCAATAGAATAATCAAATTTACCATTATCCCGTACGATAATGACCCACGTACAATAGATGCTAAATAATAGTCACCATAATATCTTAAATAACTGGTCACTGTCGTATGATCGCATAACACAATAACCGGTCAGTATCATGTGACCGTATAAAACAATAACCAGTCACTATCATGTGAACGTAGAACACAATATCCGGTCATAGACTGTAGAACACAATATCCTGTCATTGACCGTAGAACTCAACACACAAATTCGTTGGTGACTTTCAATCATAATCCAAATAGGAGATAATACAAAATGATAACCATACAACATGATAGGTCAACAATATCATATATAATCCAGTTATAATTTTATTGGCTTATGCACATGATGCAACAATTCAAAATATGCAGGTACAATCAATCATTCAACATGACAAATGAATAACAATTTAATTCTTAAAAATGTAATATCAAACAAGTCCAATAAACCCGCACCTGATATCGTAGCGAAATCTTGTAATTATGTCAGACAGCGACATCTTGTAATAATGTCCAATTAGAAATATTACTAATCTTCTTTTTATTATTTTCCTCCTTTTTCTTTTATTTTCTCCTTACTCGTTCTCTCTGTTTCTGTTTCCCTTTTTTTTTTCTTTCCGATTTTCTTTCTGTTTTTTTTTTCTTTGTTCAGAGAATCGAAGAGGGACAGAGACTTAGCTCTTTTAAGGGTGGGGAGTCGGTTAGTGGGTGCTGAATGCATGAGAGACGCGTGGCTCAAGTACCACGGTGTTCCTTTCTTTTCTTTTTTTCTTTTTCAAGTTTGCAAATGTTATAAATAAAACCTCAACATTATCTTAATTGATACTTAAAACGCAAAAATTGTTTGAAAGAAGTTTAATAAACCCTTATGTTTTTCTGAATTTATAAATAAATCCAAAATATATTTGAAAAATATTTATTAAATTTTCAGAATATTACAAATCCCTTTTTTTAGTTACCACAGAAAAAAATAAAAATTAATTGATTACCACCCGGTTGGGCTAAATTTGAAAGATATCACCCACGCGTACCTAGTCCACGCACCAAACTGGACGGTGCGCGGACTGGGCTGGCTCATCCCTCGGTGCGCGGACTGGGCAGGCGCACCGTCCAGTTTGGTGCTATTTTGTTCTGATTTTTACCCTTTTTCATTAACCAAACCACCAAAAAAGCCCTCAGAACCAGAGTAATACATCCAGTTGTTCAACGATTCAGAATTTATTATAAGTAGATGCATATAAATTCAAATACCTCATAAGTAGCACGAATAAATTTGAATACATCATAAGTACCACAAAGAAATATTACAAATAAAGTGAAATACATCATACGTAATATATCCAATTGTTGATGAAACCCTATTGAGTACGGTTCCTAGCATCTCTTCTCCTTCTCGCATTCTTTTCGAGAGTTGCTCTGTTTGGTTGATGACCTTTTTTTTTTCTTCCTTCTAGTATGTCCATCCACATTTGGATTCGGTTGTGCCTTCTCCTACCCAACTTAATTAACCGATCCTTTGGAACTAAGACCGGTCCTTCGTACGCAGGCCACTCACTTTGATTGTCATACGTGCGGAATTCACCACTCCATGTGTCGATGAGTGTTTGAATGTTGTAATAGTAATTTACAAAGACATTTGGATCGTAGTTCCTACATTTTTCACACATTTGTAAGTGACATCATTCTCAAATATAGTAATGATTATCAAATTATTAGAGGATATTTGTACCTTAATTTACACACTGCCATCACATGTACACATGATATTCCGATAAGCTAAGGCTTTTGGCACGAGCATTCCACCTGATGGTCGTTCTTCACAACGACCTTGTACCTGCAGTCTCTAGACGTGTACACCCATTTGCTTCTCTCTATGTCAAATGGGATTTTCTCACCATGTGAGGTGACCATAAATTCTCCACTTCTGTTCATTGCAACCGCGCTCATTTTTTTAGTCTTATCGATGTGCTTGTTCAGCTTTAAGTGCGTACGAGTGGAGAAAAGCTGACCATCATTTTGGCATTGCACGGCCTTTGCATATCTTTCAACGAACCATGTGATACACATGTAAAATGTCTCCTTAATAATTACAGCAACTGGTAACCTACGAGAATTAAAAAATTAGAATTAAATTAAGAGAACCCTAAAAAAATATTTAAATAAATAGCGAAATGAGAATTATAAATTACAAACCTGCGCGAAGTCTTGAACACATTGTTCAGCGATTCAGAACCATTGCTTGTCATTATGGCCCAACGACCCCCGTCGTCCATAGCTTGGTACACCTTTCATGGCTTAGCTGGTTGTTTCTCGTTATACTTGCCACATGTATGCAAGTATGTCAACCAATCAGGATTTCGCCTTTCGATTGCATCAAGGCCTTCCTGTAATCTTCTTGGTTTCTTCTTTTTAACCATTCTCTTGAAAAATTTAGAAGCAACTTTATCCTGAGTGTGCTTTCCAAAATTCTCAAACACATGTTGAGAGCAGTACCGGTGAGCACACTCCGGGTTTGCCTTAGATCAACCCAGGTCATCTTGTATGAACATCTTTTTTATGCCATTGTGCCGGTCAGACACCACACACATGAATCTGCGTTGACCAATTACAAACTCCCGCACCCACTTCATGAACTACCCACAATTCTCAAACTCCTCGCTCTCTACCAATCCAAATGCTAGCAGGATTAATTGGTTCTCCGCATTGTATCCGGTAACAATCAACAACCTACCCTTGTATCTACCTGACAAGAAATAAGCATCGATGCTGATGATGGGTCTGTGGTGACTTACTGCTTCTATACATGGTTCCCATGCCCATGCCAACCTCATGAAATACCGGTGTCCTACCTTTTCTAAAGGCTTTGAAACAACTCTATAGTGGGTGCCCGGATTTGCCCTTTTGATTGCCTCTAACAAAGGGACGATCAGCCCGTAAGACCCCTCCCAACTACCAAATGCCCGGGCAATTGCTAACTCTCTACCACGCCACAGTTTGTTGTATTTTGGGACGATGCCCTCGTACTTTTGAGCAACCAAGTCACTAACAGCTCTAATACTAATATCAACATTTTTTTCCAAAGACATTTTTATGCAGTTGGAGATCATAGCAGACGTCAACTGCGCATGATCTGACCTGGATGCATCAGCGTGGCATGTGTGCTTTTCCTCATTCTTCGTGATGGCCCAAGAATTACCAAGGCTTGTGGCCCTCGCAACCAACCCCCACTTTCACCGATTGCTCTTGCACTTATACCTCATTCTTTCTGTGTCACTGTGTGTCTGTTTGACCTCGATATTCTCTTTTACGTGCCAGTGGTGAATTTTTGCTTTCATTTGATCTTTGTCGTGATACGTCATCCCCTCCGACAATTCATGTCTTTCTCGAACCTAATTGAAAATTTTCAAAAACATTAAATTTATAAATTTTAAAAGTAAATTAAAATATAAATATAAATTAACAAGCATACCTCTGAATCTGCAAAAAAGACGTCTGCCTCTTGAAACCCCGATGTGTCATGAAATGCTGGGAACGGGTGTCTTTCTCCACGACCCGATATTGGCCACTTTCGCATAACAAGCATAGGATGATCAGACTCCTCATCACTATGATCATCGTCTGTGGTATCATCCCAATTTTTCTGTCTCCCGTTCTTCGGGATCCTCGTCTGTAGTGGCACAATAATGTGTTTTCGGGATTACAGATCGGTCCCGGCTAGAGTTGGAGAATGGAACCTGAGATCGGCCCTGACTAGGACCTGCCCCTGCAGATGGGGACCGAATAGGACCAGCCCCTGTGGATGGGGACCGACTAGTACCCGCTAAAGTCAGGGCCCGAGTAGGACCCGTCACTAAATGCTCAATGACCTGACCCTAGGTCAACTACATTGATGGTCTGTTGTTCTGTATGGGGTTGGCAACCACATACAACTCTAGGAACTTGAAAGGTATTGTCAGATTCGTAGTCATTTGGGTATACAACCCCCAACTGTTATTGTCTAGTACAGGGAGTTGTTGGAACCATGTTTGGCTGCCTTGGCCAATATTAATCCTTGTAGACATTACCAGTTCGTAATAATTCAGGTCAATACCCAGTTCCTTGTACACTTCCGTAGTTATATCTCTGAAATCTAAACCTGGGCTGATATTGAACATTTTCTGAGGTTGGGTACCGTAATAAGAACTATTTGGCCCTTGTAATACTTCCCCACCAAAATAACAAGCAATTTCAATAATAGTTGGTTGAATTACGGAACAAACCTAACAATTAAATAATTTACAGTAAATTAAAAATATAATTAAATAATTATAAAAAATTAAAGGACTAAAGTGAAAAAACTTACTCTCATTCTTATTTATGTTTTCCATTTTCTACGCAATTGTCGTTTGAGAGAGTGAAAGAGAAGCACAAAAAACGTATTAATATTAGGATCCAGTGAAGGAAGTCAATTCAAAATTACTTCGGAGCTAATTAGAATATAGAGAATCCGCTTTAAATTTTGTGTGAGATTAAAACGTTGTTAAGGACTCAGATCTCATTCTATATAGTCTCAGGTATTGCACTGGAAAAATTAATTTCTTATGTGAATTTTGCATCGCATGCAATGTAAGTTGTTTAGTAAATATGAAATAATAAATAAAGTGAGACAAGATAGGGACAGAAGGAATCCTGGACCCCAACTCTCATCTCGAGGAATTATTTATTGGCGGTGACACCTGGCATATGCCTTCAAAAAAATTTGAATAGAGAGACTTAATTAAAAACCAACTCTAGATCTTATACTCCAGTTCAATCAAATTTCCACAATCTCTCATCAAAGAAAGAGATGCCAACTGTTGAAAGTGTAAATGAACTTGAGAAAGCAATAGCGTGTGTTGAGTTTGCATTACGAAAACTTGAGGATGTGTGGAATGTTGAAGCTGCTTTATTGAGTGGAGCTACATCTCTGAGCGAAGCCTCCGATGTGATGGTCTCGGTGAAATCTATGCTGGAAAAGCTCCTGCGGGTACTAGTCCACGTTTCAGCCAAGAAGATTACTGCAGTGGTAGATGTCTGCATCTGCACTGAAATAGCCATCGTCAATTTCACCGAGGCTGCGAAAACCATATCAATACCATTCCTTCCTGAAGCTGTTAAGAGGATAAGCACTAAACCCGTAGACCTATTCGCTCTAAACAGGCTTGCAATTGAGATGAAAAAGATCCAAGCAAAACTCCACAACATCACCAAACATGATGCACTCGTGTACTTGACCACCCACAATCATGCTGATGCTACACTTCGGTCCCTGGTTCCTAATATCGAGGAGACGGCACTTGTTGGCCTCGACGCACTTCAGAAGAGCATAATTGACAAACTGCTTGATGCAACCATTCCTCAACGCTTAGAAGTTGCAATCCATGGACCTGAGGCTGCTGGAAAAACCGCACTTGCGCAAAAAATTTACCAGAGGTCAGTTGCTTGTTCCATATAGATCTTCACAAATTAATTATCTTAATTATTCATACTTACAACTAGCTACAATCCTAGAAAATCAACCATATGTTACAACAATCTAAATAATTATGCATATTAATTAATTACTAAATATAAAACTAAATCGAGTTTACTAAATAATTATGCACGTTCTGTTTTTCATGATAACACTCCGAAATTACCATTGATTATTGCCAATTGTAGAAAACCGAAGCATACACATGAGATCACGAGTACTAGCATCAAATCTTTTAATCACACAAATATTTTTAGTAAAATATAAATAGCATAAATTATAAAACATATAGAAATTAATTCAATTTAACATCATATATAATTCAATTATATTAGTAGAAACATTATTACAATGTTGTATTAACCAAAAGTATTGTTTTCAAGCATCGTTCAATTCTAAAAAAATTCAACAGTAAATGTGTTCTTTTACATTTATATCAATTATAAATTTTTAATATTGATATACACTATTTATTCTGTATATATATTTATGTTCGTACAAAAATTATAAAGTTCAAATTTTAATAAATTAAAAATACATTAGGTAAATATTTCTAAATCATTATCGTAATAATTTATCATTTTTATTACATAATCTTTAAAATATCCCATTTATTCTTTTGACCTAATGAAATGCATAGCTCCTTGATAGATGATATTAAGATGATCACAATTAAGCACCACACGAATGACCCTAGGACATATACATACACATACAGACACACACACACACACACACTCGATCCATGTTGTCATCTAAAGTAAGAAACAAAATGCACGACTTAAATTTAAAGTTTTCTTCTCCTATTTACCTCAAAATCCGAACTGTTGAGCATATTCTCCTAATTATATTTTGACCTGTTACATTATTTAATTATAAGGGTAAAATGGAAATTTCATAAATTTTAAATATTATTTAATAGAAAAAATAACAAATACGGGAAAGTTGCGAGTTTAAAATTTAGAGAGGAAAATCCAATATTATAAATTTTAGAGGGGGGAATACGTAATTTCAATGTCTTTGAGGGACATACATGAAATTCCCCAATGGTATTAATGCAATGAATTAAACATACTTGGTAAATCTTACATCGACGCATTGTATTGTACGTGAAGAAAAACAAAATCAATTATTATCTTTGTTTTGATTTTGACTTTGAATGAGGCTATGGTACTATGCATATAGGGCATATTGGTCTGTACTATGAATTTGTATCTTCTTTTTTTAAATCCAACCTGTCAATTATCTATAATGCTCAACATGGTCTACATATGAAACTAGTTGGAGACCGAACAATACATTTTCCAATATTCTTTTACTATGTTTAGATAGATAGAAATCACTTTATTTAAATATTTTTTACCATCGGAAAATAGTGATTTCATCCTATCTAACAAATTAAAAATTGTGAGAAATATAAAATTTGGTTTTCAAGTACATTTTCATATGGTGATCATGCTGATCAACTGATTGGACTTTGAAATAAAAATATACAACTATGGACTTTAAAAATAAATTTTGGTTTTGACATCCATTACAAACAAGAATATTATACCACCTAACGGCAAGAATATTTTGGTTATTTCCAACAGAGGTAATAGAAAACAAAAATATGAGTCATTCCAAAATTTGCCATGAAACCCATTGAAATCAATTTTGGGAATGGTTTGTTATTGGCTGTAACGTAGTGTATTTTGTTCAATTAAATCCCTTAATTATTTTTATTCAATCAACCCCTCTAATTGTGCATTGAAATCAATTTTGTTGTCCTTTTATTAGTTTGTCTGTTAACTAATCTCATCTTTTCCCTCTTCACCGAGAATTAATGGCTAACACTCCTTTTTAACTTTACTTCTCCTTGAAATCAACCTCCTTGACTCTGCGTTCGCATCCCCTACCCATCACGCCCTCCATTTCTTTCTTTTCAAGTGGCAACTGCCACTTCTTCGATTATCCCACCATCTCATTAATGTAAAAGAGCTTGGCAACAACAAACCAACCATCCGTTTTAAAAAAATGCTCTTTAAATCCTACATTAGTTATAAGTTTTTTTAAGTACTTTACACTAGTACAGACAACGCGACCATACATGGTCCAAAAAACTAATGACACACGGTTCCACGACCGTGTCAGCAGGCATCGTGTATGAATAGGAGGCTACATTGTACACGGTTCCACGACCAAGTGTAGATTGCACTTGAAATGCAACTCCAGAAAATCAACATTTATAATCTTCTTGAGTAAAGTAGTCAATCCCTCCATGGAAGCTTGTGTTTGAGAATCCCTCATATTTATTTTGAGGAAGGGTAGATAGATCCACATATTGTCCCACTTCTTGAACAGCGCGCACGTACGCACCGCCTCCTTGGTCACGAGCAGCCCTAAGATGATGAGAAATATTGAGTCGGGGAAAAGTCCTAATGAAGTCACACTTTCTACGGATTGAGATTTTAGCCCTCTCCATTGCGATATCGAGAAAGAGTACAGTGCGGTTTCGAGAGAGAAAAAAGGCGAGACAGCAGCTATGAAACCCTAAGAGAGAGAGAGAGTGAAGGGGGAGGGGAAACTTGTATAGAGAGGTAGAAGAAGAGACCGAGGAGTTTTTGATAGACATTGACTTGTTGAGAATTAAAGACAGGGCAATATTCAAAGAGGCATGAAAAACTGAACACCCTAAGGACAACTCATCCATGGTTCCATATAGAAAACAGTGTATAATGAAGATTAATTGAACACGATTCGTAAAAACAACTGTATATAATTTACAAAATAGCGCAAATTAACTCAAACCCTAATATTTATACATGAAAACCCTACTCATTCATAATATTTACACACGTTATGTCAAAATAACCATATATGATATGTATTTTTCTTTTTAAAAAATTGTATCCATGTTTGCTGGCCATTAATTAAAGAATATTCAAATATTCAAATGTACATATACAGATTTTACACATATGGAGATTTACATGGAACGTAATGAATCATATAACATATATGCATACTAATTTAAGAAACAACAAACATAATTTACAAATAGGTTAAAGAAAAGGGAAAATATGAAGAATGGCAAAGGTCTACTAATTAAGTGCTCTTGGGGAATGACATGTCATCCACTTCCTCCACACCAATCAATTAAAGGATATATATGAGCTGGCCTTCTCCTTTACTGGTGTAAAACAATCAAGCAATTCACATGTGAAGTTGAAATTTAGCTCATCATTTGTTTTGGACGCCACCATGCATATATATGGCATCCGAAACTAAAGTTGAGCTAAATCTCCACACCGTGAGATAAAGAGAGAGAAATGAATATATACAACATGATTATAAGAGAGAAAATGAATAGACAAGGGAGAGGGCGCAGGACTTAAATTGGATTTAAGGGGCAGAAGGTGAAAAGGCTCGCTAGTGAGGGGGCAATTGGTACAGGAAATTAATTTTTAGCAGGGTTGGTTGAGAAAGTAAGAACAAAGACTACATGGTTTAAAAGTACAAATCTATGTTTGGATATTGGGGCTAATCATACACGGTCTTTCACTAACTAACCGTATATGACTTTATATGATCATGCACGGTTTAGTATTAACAAACCGTGTACAAATATTGGTGACTTTTGGACATGGTTCAAAACTAACAGACCGTGTGGGTATGTATGAGTTTTTGTTTCACACAAACGCCTCCTCCCATTACAAACTCTTAATGTGTATTTTTTTTTCCATCCATGTATGATATACCGTGTATGGTCGTATTTTCAGTACTAGGGTTATATGATTTGGATGTTCAATGTATTAACTTGTAGGGAATTATTCTAATTTTTGACCGTGCCTAAACAAAACCATCGGACTTTGTTAAATCTTGCTTAAATTTATTCTTCAGATGTCATATGACAGCATCTCTATTAATAATGATCTACAAGATAATTTGGTTATTCTTCACTCATTTCATTGTTTTTTTTCTCGATTATAATTAAATGTTAACTCTTTTCATATTTATCAATATGAACAATAATTATTTTCAGATTAATGCATTGAATGACAAAATTTCGAAGAGTAATAGGATATAATAAGGGTCAACCTCCTCTTTAGGAGAGACAATGGCAGAAGTGGAATGGGACGGAGGAATGTGTCAACGGGACTTAAACGGAACAGTAGGGCCAATTTGAACTAAGGAGTTTAGGGGCTCAATTGAACCAAAAATAGTTTATGGGCTCAATTGAATCAAACACAATACTAGGCACTAATATAGTATATACAAAAGCACATTATTGCCTAAGTTTTACAAGCTTATAAAAAGAAAATTAAATAAATGAAACGCCAAATTGAAGTTTATATATGATCCTTTCAATGAAGTTACTGGATGACTCTAGCAAGATCTAGGCGTCTATTTTAGGTGTCCCGTTCTTATGTTTGTAAGGACATATTTTTCTAGCCAGTCCAATCTAAAATAAACAGTTCAATCTAATGAATAGCATACAACTGTAAAGGAGCTGAATCCGATACATTGAAGCAAAACAATCAGAAATTAGTAACCAATGTTTTTAATATGCTTTCACACGCTACACCAAGATATTTTTAAATGTTTATTTATTTGTTTATTTACTTTTGTCGTTATGATTTTTTTTAGTATTTTGGTGAAGAATCACTTCGATGTCTGTTTCTGGTTATTTGACATGAACCGCTTCGATAACCAACGTCCTGAACTGTTCAAGCCAATCGACATCTTGAGAAAGATGTTGATAACACTTGAGCCCGAAAAATCGTCAGATGGCTGTGATGTGGAACGTGTGAGCCAGAGGATCTGTAATTTCTTGAAGGTGAAAAGATATCTTGTCGTCATCGACAATGTTCAGAGGTACAACGTATTCAAAAAAGCTCTTCCCAGTGAAAATAACGGGAGCCGGGTGTTGATAGCCAGTCAAGAAATGGGTAATTACGAAAGAATCTGCCTTGACTTAGATCCTGAAGTTAAATACCAGTTGCCATCCTTAAGTTATGAAGAGAAGCTAAAACTAATATTCAGAAAGCCCTTTGAGAAAAAAGATTCCCTTGAGTATCCCCCTTATTTCTCATCAGCAGTAAGGATAATTGCAGTCAGTAGTGTTTGTGATTCACCAATGAACTTGCTACTTTTAAGTGGTCACATGCTGTTTAATCAACAATTTTTTCACTTTCATCGAGTCCTTAAGGACATTTCTGTTTCAACCACATTTAGGGAACTTCTCAATAGTATCTACCGTGACTTTCCAATAGTTCTTCGGACCTGTTTTTCATACATGGCTGCGTTATTCCCTGTCAATTACCTAATACATACTAATTCACTAATTCGGTTGTGGATTGCCGAAGGAATGATACCAAAGGAGGATGGAAGAACAATGGAGCAGACAGCTGAGCTCTATTTAGATGAACTCATCCAGAGGTATACAAAAATATTATTATATATTATTATAAATTGATAATTGCGTCCAATAATTTAAGGATTTTGTAAAATCAAGCAAACAATAAACTCATTTGTCATCATCAATGAGGAAAAGATGAACATATTTCATTTATTTGGTTCCTGAATACAATAAATATTGGTTACAATAAACTCTTCAAAATTTGTTTATAATGTATATTAAGTATATTTCAGTTTCCGTATTGGTAGTACTTATATATATTGTATGCAAAAGAGCAAAGTGGTCAAATTTAGTTGTTTATCACAAGTCATAACTTCTACTTGTTTCCTTCACAATCCAGTTAGGCCATCCAAGGGAAGATATAAAATAATAAGAACATTTTATGGAAGATCTTGTTGCTTTTAATTTTTTATTTCCACCTGTCATTCCTCCCTTAATTTGGTGCTCTATTTTAATGTGAATATTTTCATTGACAGGGGCTTTGTGCGTGGCATTTGGGCATATTACCATAATCAACCTAACCAATCAATTCGTGTTGTTGTTATACATCCTAAGCTGCAATCGGGATTATTCGATGATTATACTGGCAAAATAAATTGTCCTATCAAGGTCATCCTTGGGGAGGATGCTGTAGACATATCTGGTTACTATGGGGAAGCTGATGATAACCATGCAAATCTTGAACATTTGCATCGTTTGGCATTGCATAGCTCCTATGAGTATGATCAATTCTCTTCCTTTCAAGAAGGAAAAACACTGCATGGTTTCAAATATCCAAGCCTCCACTCTTTGTTCTTCTTCGGTTCTGTTGCACCATTAATGTATTCTGAGTTTGGTTTCCTCAGAGTGTTGACGGTGTTCCAGGCCCGCATTCGGTTCTGTGAGGAAGATAAATCATGCTGGTTGGAAGGTTTAATCAATTTGAGATACTTGGGATTCATAGTGTGCTGGGTGGAAGGTGGTTCACTTGGAAAAAAGCTTAGCCGTCTTACCAATCTCCAAACCCTGGATTTGTCAGAGTCATCCGTTTCAGGACTTTCAGAGTTCATGGAGCACAATACCAAAGTAAATGTGATAGGTCCAATTAAAGAAGAATTGCAGAGATGCTGGTCTCCAGTACCAGATATGACCCAATTAACCTGTCAGCAGTGATTCCATGTTTAGTGTGACTTTTTTTAGTGTAATTTAAACATGTTGATGAACTTAAGTATTTGGTGCATTTCTTGTTTGATGTAATTTCAATGTTAATTGATATTTTATCAAACATCGACAAATATAAGACTATTGTAAGTTTTAAACCGTCTAATTAATGAAAAAATTTGTTTGAAATCAATTAATTTAATTTTCTATATATATATATATATGGTGAATTGCGAAGTAAGATTCTTGTTTCACTTCAAGCTTATTTCTCAGTTTTCAAAGTCCAAACAGTCAATCCGAACCGCTCAACATGATCTCCATATTGATATGTTCTTGGAGATCAAATTTTATATTTTTTGAGATATTTTTACTATTTTTTTAGATGGGTAGAATATCATTGTTTTTGTATGGATTATGGACCATAAAAAAAGAGTGATTTAAAAAATTGTAAACAAATAGTAATAAATTTCCGAAAAATGTAAAATTTTGCTCCTAGCACATTTCAATATGTACACCATGTTGAGCGATTCAGATCGACTTTTCAAACCTTCAAAAGTAGAAAATATGAGTGTGAAGTAAAACAAGGCTCTTACTTCGCAACTCACCATAGCCCATCTCTCTCTCTCTCTCTATATATATATATATACATATATATATATAGAGAGAGAGAGAGGTTGGCTAATATCAAAACATTTGCTCTTAGGCCATGGAATAAACGCTTCGGTTTTTTAATTTTCAAAGTCCAAATGGTCAATCCAAACCGTTCAACAGTCAATCTATAATAAAATGTTTTGGAATCGCTATTTATTAAAAAAAAATTTACTATTTATTAAGCCAGTTTTAAAATCGCTGTTTTCAATGATCCAGAATTTTTTCACTGTTTATTAAAATTAGTGATTTTAAAACTGACTTAATAATTAGTAAAAAAATTCCAAAAATATAAAATTTGGTCTCCAAGCACATTTTAACATAGAGATCACATCTAACGGTTTGGATCGACCATTTGGACTTTGAAAATAAAAAAATCAGTTGGTTGCACCACTGCTCCGGATCAAACGTTTTGATATTAGCCAAAGAGGGTGTTTTATTTCCCGCTCATATATCTATTTTTAAAGTTCAAATAGTCAATACAAACATCTCAACATGATCTTCCTATTGATATGTGCTTGGAGACCAAATTTTAATTAAATAAGAACATCTCAACATGATCTCAACATATATCAATACGAACATCTCATAGCTTTTCATTAAATAAAAACAATTCAGAAAAACACTGCTTTTCAAAAACTCTAAAAAAATAGTAAAAAATTTCCAAAAAATGTAAAACTTGGTCTCCAAGCACATATCAATATGAAGATCATGTTGAGAAATTCTGATCGACTATTTGAATTTTGAAAGTAGAGATATGAGCCGGAAGTAAAACATCATTTTTACTTCCCAAAGCATGATAACATCTCTCTCTCTCTCTCTCTCTCTCTCTCTCTCTCTCTCTTTACACACACACACACACACACACATATATGACTAGAGTTAAAATCCACCATTGGTTTTGTGCCTCAACCGTAACCTGCATCTCTATCTCCATTTTCAAAGTTCAAACAGTCACCGAACTGCTCAACATGATATCCATATTAAAAACTGCTTAGAGATCAAATTTTTAATTTTTAAATTTATTTTACTATTTATTTTCATAGGTACAAAATCACTATTTTTCGATGGTCCAGAAGCAATGATTTTGTAGCTATCTAAAAAAAGTAAAAAAATTTAGAAAAATAGAAAATTTGGTCTCTAAGAACATTTTAATATGTAGATCTTGTTGAGCAGTTCAAAACGACTATTTGAAATTTCAAAACAAAGATAAAGATGCAAAAAAAATGGTACATTTAACCCTCCTCTATATATATGTATATATATAAGCATATATATATATATATATATATATATATACAGAGAGAGAGTAGCTAAGCTCAAAACGTTTGCACCAAGCCCTTGGTGCAAACTATTTGGTTCTCCGACTTTTAAAGTTCAAACGGTCGATCCAAACCGTTAGATATTTAATCCATATTAAAATGTGCTTGGAGACCAAATTTTACATTTTTTGGAATTTTTTTGCTATTTATTAAGCCACTTTGAAAGTTGCTGATCCGGGTGAACAGTAAAAACAGTGCAATCAAATTCTGGACCATGTGATCAGCAATTTTCAAAGCGGCTTAATAAATAGCAAAAAAATTCCAAAAAATGTAAAATTTGGTCTCCAAGCAGATTTCAATATAGAGAACAACTTGAACGGTTCGGATCGACCATTTGGACTTCGAAAATCCAAAAACGAATCGTTTGCACCAAGGGCTTGGTGCAAACGTTTGCGTCTTAGCCACTCTATTATATATATATATATATATATAGAATTTTGCTATTGTGCTTCATGAAGTAAAACCAATATTTTACTTCACGCTCATATTCCCATTTTCAAAATCCAAAATGTCGATCCGACCATTCAAGTTGTTCTCCATATTGAAATGTGCTTGGAGACCAAATTTTACATTTTTTGGAATTTTTTACTATTTATTAAGCCACTTTGAAAATCGCTGATCCATTGGTCCAGAATTTTTTACTGTTTTTTACTATTCACAATGGATCAGCGATTTTCAAAGAGGCTTAATAAATAGTAAAAAAATTCCAAAAAATGTAAAATTTGGTCTCCAAGCACATTTCAATATGGAGAACAACTTGAACAGTTTGGATCGACCGTTTGGATTTTGGAAATGGGAGAATGAGCGTGAAGTAAAACTTCGTTTTACTTCGCGAAGTACAATAGCCCTACTCTATATATATATATATATGAGGAGGGATCCAATTACACCTTTTTTGGTGACACATCATGACACCGTTTTTTATATAGGTCAATTTTGCGATTTCAAAATCCAAACAGTCGATCCAAACCGTTCAACATGATCACCATATTAAAATGTGCTTCGAGATCAAATTTTACATTTTTTTGAATTTTTTTACTATTTATTAATATGGTTACAAAATCGCTGTTTTTCAATGGCCTGAAAACAACGATTTTTTAACTATTCATATAGAGGTTGGCAAATATACAAACGTTTGTTCCTAGCCTCCAGAACAAACGTTTTGGTTTTTCAATTTTCAAAGTCCAAACAGTCGATCCAAACCATTAATATTCAATCTATATTAATGCACTTGGAGACCAAATTTTATATTTTTTGGAATTATTTTACTATTTATTAAGATGGTTTGAAAATCACTGATTTTATTAAACTTCTGCATCATTAAAAAACAGCGACCTTCAAACCATTTTAATAAATAGTAAAAAAATTCCAAAAAAGGTAAAATTTAATCTCCAAGCACATTTTAATATAGATTGAGTACCTAATGATTTTGATCGACTGTTTGGACTTCGAAAATCAGAAAACTAAAACGTTTGTTCTGAAGGCTAGGAACAAACGTTTGTATTGTAGCCAACCTCTATTCATATATATAGAGAGAGTTGGGCTATGGTGAGTTGTGAAGTAAGGACCTTGTTTTATTTAGTGTTAATGTTTTCTATATTGAAACTTCAAAGAGATGATCCGAACCGCTCAACATGATATCCATATTGAAATTTTCTAGAAGACCAAATTTTACATTTTTTGAAAATTATTTACTAATTTTTTAGAATATTTCAAAATCACTATTTTTTATGGTCCATAATCCATTCAAAAACAACGGTTTTCTACCTATCTAAATAAATAGTAAAAAATTTGGTCTCCAAGCACATTTCAATATGGATATCATGTTGAGCAGTTCGGATCGACTGTTTGGCGTTTGAAATCATAGATATGAGCGTAAAGTAAAACAAGATCCTTACTTCACAACTCACCATAGCCCATCTCTCTCTCTCTCTCTCTATAGAGAGAGAGAGTGGCTAAGATACAAATGTTTGTTCCTAGGCCATGGAACAAACGATTTGGTTCTCTAATTTTCGAAGTCCAAAAAGTTGATCCAAACTATTAGATATTCAATCTATATTGAAATCAGCTTGGAGACCAAATTTTACATTTTTTGGAATTTTTTTACTATTTATTAAGATGGTTTGAAAATCGCTTCTTTTATTAAACTTCTGCACTATTGGAAAACAACGATTTTCAAACCATCTTAATAAATAGTAAAAAAATTCCAAAAAATGTAAATTTGGTCTCCAAGCTGATTTTAATATAGATTGAATATCTAACAGTTTGGATTGACTGTTTGGGCTTTGAAAATTGAAGAACCAAGCCGTTTATTCCTTGGCCTAGGAACAAACGTTTGTATCTTAGCCACTATATATATATAGAGAGAGAGAGAGAGGTTGGCTAAGATCAAAGTGGTATGACCAAGGCCTTGGTACTATCAATTTGTTTTTGTGATTTTCAAAGTTTAAATAGTCGATCTGAAGTGCTCAACATGTTCTCCATATTAAAATGTACTTGGAGATCAAATTTTATATTTTTTAGAATTTTTTTACTATTTTTATGGATTTTTTAAAATCACTGTTCTTCAAATTTTATTTATTTATTTATTATTATTTAAAACAGTGATTTTCAAAATTCCATAAAAAGTAGTAAAAAAATGAAAAAAATGAAAAATTTAGTTTCCAAGCACATTTTAATATAGAAAACACGTTGAGCACTTCAGATCAACTATTTGAACTTTAAAATTGCAAAAACTAATTAGTAGCACCAAAGCCTTGGTCATACCACTTTGATCTTAGCCAACCTATATATATATATATATATATATATATATATATATATATATATATATAGGTTCGCTAATAGTAAAACGTTTGTTTCGGAGCTGTGGTGCAACTAATTGGTTTTCCTACTTTCAAAGTCCAAATGGTTGATCCAAATCGTTAGATATGATCTCTATATTAAAATGTTCTTGGAGACCAAATTTTATATTTTTTGGAATTTTGTTACTATTGATTAAGCCAGTTTTAAAATCGTTGATTTTAATAAACAGTGAAAATTTTCTTGATCATTAAAAACAACGATTTTAAAACTGGCTTAATAAATGGTAAAAAAATTTCAAAAAAAATGTAAAATTTAGTCTCCAAGTACATTTATTATAGATTGAATGTTGAACGGTTTGGATTGACCGTTTGGACTTTGAAAATGTAAAAATCAAAGTGTTTGTTTCATGACCTAGGAACAAATATTTTGATATATATTAGCCAACCTCTATATGTATAGGTCGTGGAACAAACGTTTTGATAGAGTTGGGCTACGGTACATTGAAATGTATATGTCTTCTTGTGTATTGAATAATAAATCGTTAGATTCAAAGTCCAAATCCTTCAACTTTAATTGCTAGATTTGGTAAATTATCTAATTTGGTTGATGCATGCATGTTTAACTAGGTAGAATAGATAAATTTGAATTTATCGTAGCTCAATCGAATCTACTAGATGAATGATTTGTTATAAAAACTATTTGCAATATCGATAAAGGCAAGTAAGTCTCCTAAATTTAAGTATACTTGCCATATATATATATACTTATTCAACCATTAGTGAGAATACAATTTCGAGTCGTACATACATATATATATATATATATTATACCACGAAGCATGAATGTTACACCAAAAGGTATAGTACAAAGTTTCAGTACAGTGAACTATATTTTTTAACCTTAAATATACTTTTCGGTTCAGACTGCAAGTATACAATCCTATCGAGTAGTATATTATCGGGTATCGATCACAGGAACGGTTCAGATTTTAACTAGAATTCTACCTAAATTAAATAAAGACTAGAAGTTGGAAAAAGTTGGTTTTGGTTCTTAAGGTTCCTAACAATTCGATCACAGTAATTAAGATGCAAGAAAGTAAATCAACTTGGTTTAAATCGGATGTAAAAAGGCGTTTCCAGGGTTATAACTTCATCTCAATTCTACCTCGAGGTGCCCAGTCCGTGTAGTGTCCTACACGGGCCGGGTACTGTCGTACACGGTCCGTGTGGCCCTCGAGTAAATGTAGCAGTCATTGTTTCTTTGTGTTGTTCCTTTGTGTAGGGTTCTACTGACCAGACCTAATGTTTCTAAACCTCAACTGTCGTCTGTTGGTTCATTAACTTGGTATGGAATTGCAATATGTGCCCTCGTCGGGTTCTAAACCTCAACTGTCGTATGTTGGTCTGAATTACCTAGTTGCTTGTTTGGTATACTAAAGGTAACCTCATTCCGTCGATATGAGGAAATGTTCACCTGTCGGTTACTACTTGGTTTCACCTTTCGGATCACTAATCCTACCTCATGTACTTAGTTTGGTTCAGATATTATAAGGGCCAAAGTACCTTCTAGATGTGATCATTCATCTAGTGGTAAACCAATAAAAATCAAACAACTTACACTAAGCAATTAAAATCAATCACAATCAAGCAAACACAAATTTCAACAAAAGAATCCAATAACTAACATGCAAAACAAAACATTCGATTACATCACAACCCTAGAAACTAAGAAATCTACTCAGACATAGTTCTAAAACAGAATAAAGAAATGATAAAAAGATTAGCCATGACAAAACCCGAAGAACAAAGAAGATCCGTCGAAAACTCGCGTCTTTCGCTTCTCAACTTCGTCTCCAAGCTAGCCGCCAAGTCCAAACCCTAGGAATTGCTTCTCTCCTCCAGAATGTCCTCTCTGGTGCAAGAAATCCCGCTTATATGCTTTTCTGGCCAACCTTCCATCAATTAGCCTTGTTTCCAAATTCTAAATCTGTTTCCATAAATGCTTGACACAACCCGTGTGGAATGCTACACGGACCGTGTGCCTGTGTTCCTTCTGTGGTCGAGTCAGCGATTGTCTGTGGTCGTGTCATCGGTCGAGTCGAGGTTGACACGGTCCGCATGAGGTGGTACACGGACCGTGTAGAGACTTCTAAATTCCAGATTCCTTCTCGATTTCGCCCGATTCCTGCAGAATAAGAATAAACTTGCAGCAGTACCACATTCTATATATATTCAATGAATTACAACCGAGTTAATAGATTTAAACACAGGTTTTGGGACAAATTTAAGGTCAAAATATAGATATGAATACGAGATATCAATGAACTTTCTTATCGCAACACACACACTGTAGCATTCAGTCACAATCAATAAAAGTAATTATGATTTAGTGTTTGAATTTTGAGGACAAAATTCTTTTTAAGAGGAGAAGGATGTAACGTTCCGTCACGTTCAGGAAAAAAAAAAAATTAAGTCATTATTAATTATGATTATAAGATTTTCATAATATAATAAAGATTATGTGTCTTTTCATAACATGTTACATTTATATTGCTTTAGAAACATTATTTTAAGAGATTTATTAACAATGAAGTAATAGAATGGTAATTTATGCTTGGTTCCTAAATTACGGATTTGACCAAATTTATTTTAAGATGTTTATGTAGAAATCAATCAATTCTAAAATGTTATGTTTCCAAAACAAAATCATAGGACGATTCAAATGAGAAGCCTCTAATTAAGAAACTGAAATCTGCAAATTTATATTCCTTTCCATATGAGCAATTTCCTTTTTCCTTGATTTTCCAATTAATGTCCCCGTAACCCTAGCCATTTATGTTCACATCATGAATGATAAAACCCCTCTCGCTGTACCAATCTATGTCTCTCAAACTGCTGCCACACCTCTCTGTTTGGTTGGAAAATTCTGCACAAAAGGTATACAACAAATTATTATTTTATGCATAGATTGATTGACTAGAATACGTTAGTTTCATATATTTAATTAGAGTAAATTTTCTACACTGAAAATTTAAAAGATTTTATCATTCCGTGCATAAAATAATTGATTAGAATATGTTAAATTGTGATATTTAGTTAGAATATATTTTGTTATTTATTGTATGAATTCATGAATGAATAGACCTTTAATTAAAATCTAAAAAGATAGAATTGTCTGTGAGTATTCTTTAATTTCCTTATAATCTTGAAATGTATTTATTAGTAAGAATTCTGAAATTATAATTTAAATCTGAAAGTTTTTCTTTTAATTCATCGTGTTTGATATTTTATTCAAGAACATATAGTTAGTAGATATTAATTATAAACAAGGAAATTAATTTTGGAATATTAGAATACCTTGTGATTATTAGTACTTATTTTAATAACATCTGAAATATTAGAAATGAGTATTTTCTTTATTAAATATATATTATAATCTGAAATTTTTGGTTTGTTAATATTAACCTCTTTAGTTATTTTAAAACCGAAATTATTCTTTTTATATAACCAGATATTCAATTGTGATCATATAATTGTATATATAATCTATTACATCTAATTAATTTTTGGTTATGATAAGGATCAAATAACATAAGCAAATCATTATTTTTATTATTTTGTTTCGTTCTTGGAATACTAAACAGAGAGGATATTCAACATGAGATTTAAGCCGCGAACTAATTGTCAGACTCTTTTATTAACAAAACAACATTTAACATGGGGTTTAATTAATACAGTCAGACAACTATCCTTGATAATTCGCCTAGATAGTAAACTAATTAAAAATTCAAAAGTTAGGATTAAGAACATATATTATTAAGGGTTTTAGGAAACGAGAATCAGTGAACTCAAACATTAATTGTGAATTAAAGGTATGTTTATGTTTAGGTTCAGCTTTTGAGGATAATAACGACGTAAGAGACGATCAAGGAATTACTCAAATATCAGGTGCAGGTTTCCTAGACTTTATAAAACTATCTTACTTGTCTGTTGTCATTCAACTGTTTATTATCATGGCATTAGTTGAATTTGTGCATGTTGTTTTCGAACCATTCGTATGACTTGAGTAGAACATGAATAAATTGCATGAAATGATAGGATTCATATTGACCAATGGACTTGCATGAATATGATGTATTGAGCATGGCATGAATTGTGTGATTGAATAAATGTATTTGAAATGAACGACTAAGGAAACTGAACAGGGGCCAATATGCTTGCATATTGGGATGTATACATTGGGTCTAGTGTTCGATTGGACCCCTCGTTAACGTGACTGTAGGCGAAAGCGGTCCTGTCACGGATGTGATTGTAGGCTGACGCGGTCCTTTCGCGGACGTGATTGTAGGCGCAAGCGGTCCTGTCACCGCCAAGATCTAGCGGCATATGAATTCACCGTCTAGTGAGGCACACGAAATACATTAACGGAATTTTGAAAGTAATGAAAGTAGTAAGTAGTGATAGGATATGCATTGCATTCGAAAAAGCATACGCATTTTAAATATATGTTCATGTTTGTGAGAATAAGTAAAGGTTTTATAAGCTCTGGGCTGGAACTAAATCCCGCACTGAGAGAAGGTTCGATCTCTCACCCGCTCCACTTTTATGTGGGTTCTAGGTAACGAAGAAGAAGGATTCGAGCAAGTACAAGAGTGAGACCAAGCGGGAAGGCTTATGATTGATAAATTGCCACATGTTGTTTAGTTTTATCTCCATGATTCAATAATTGATACATTGAGCAGGCATGGCAGTGTTGCGTTACTAGTTATGTCTGTCGTGATTATTTGTTAAACTCTTTTGATTATGAAATAAATGCGGCTTTATTTATATTGTTATTGATAATGTATGTGATGTGCATACGCCTTACATAGCAATACGTGGCGGGTTGTCTCGGAGTGTAACACACACACACACACACACACACATATATATATATATATGTATATATGTATTTATCAAAGTAGACTAATTGATTTTTATTAAACAAAAATTTCAAGCTATTGTGTGACACATATAAAGAAATAGAATTTGTTCAAGTCAATTACTTCCATATATGACATGATTGCAATAACCAATCTCATGGGGAAGAATTCGGTTGAATTTAGATATCTTATGAGTAGATTGAACAAATAGCTAAGCTTTATTATAAAATCTCGTAGATCGGTCTTCGGGGTTTTGATATGATTAATATCGTTATGTTTTCTAAAAAAATCTTGCGTTCTATCTATACGTCATTTTCTTATCTCATGCATATAAAATTTCAATATCTTTACAGTACTCTTATTTTCTCCATCTTTTCGTTTGTTTTAATTCATTTGTATATATCATGAATACACACATCCAATAGTATTCCTTCATATCAATGGATATCCCAATCTTTCTTTTATTGAAAATCCCGGTTCCCTATTTTAAAAGGCACAGTTTAGTTTCAAAATGATTTTTCGATACAATTCGACTTTCATCCTTTCAAATGCTCAAACTATCCCGTCCTATGCAATTCTTTGATAAACTATGGGGTTATTTCCAATTTCTCAAAGTCATCATAATTACAACTCAAAATTTCCCGCAAAGATTTATAATTCTAGCAATTCACGCAAATATATCGCCTAAAGGTGCAACAAAAAGTAAAAGTAAACATGACCTAGAAATAAAAGAAAAATAAACATGAACTAAATGCAAAAGTTCTCCCCCCCAAGTTAGGTCCGAGCATTGTCCTCAATGCTTCAAGACAGATAGAAAATAAAACCTGGGGAAAAGAAAGCAAACCTGATCAGTAGTCGGAAAAATCATAGAACCGCCAGTCGCGCAACTCGTCCTCTATCGCCCGGATCCGCCCGCCATAGTCGCCCATCTGCTGCTGGATGTCGCGAAGGATAACACCGTGCTCGCGCTGAGTGTCACTCATGTCATGCATGAGGCGGTACACATCCTGAATGGTCGGGTCGGCAGAGTGAGAGCCGGTCTTAGCAGTGGAAGGGATATGTGCCTGGTGTGAAGAGGGGGTGGGGAGACCGGAGCAGTCGGCAGTGGCTCAGTGAAGAGCCATGTGGACCTGTCCTCGAAGGAGAGAGGAGCCGAGAAGGGCATCTGGTACTGAGTGCGTCCATCCGGCATGCGCCAAAGGTATCTAGTGCGGCAGCCGGCGCTCCTCTGAATCCTGATGAATGTCGCCAGTCGGAAAGCCTCGGCGTCCAGGTTGTGCGGACCTTTGCAGAGTGTGTCACCATCGGTTGAGACTCCTAACTTGTCAGCAATGTGGGTGACATAGGCACCCATAGTGATAGCGCCACCCGTCCTCGTGGAGCGCTGGAGACCAAGCCAGTGGTGGATCATAATGAGCATCAGATCGGGCCGCTCTATCTCCTCGTCTGGGCGGAGCATGTGATCCAGAAGCTGGAGGTCCACGATATTAGCATGAGAGACCGTCTCGCCACGTGCAAATATGGTGACAGCAAGGGCGCGCTGGATGCAGCGAAGGACTGGGTGAGCAATGTTTAGGCCCTTGAACTCTTTTTGTGAATGGCCCCAGGTGTCATGCCAGATATTAAGTTCCAGAAGTGGTCCTTGTCTAGGCCCGCACGGAAGTCAAGAGAATCGGTCTGGGGATCTGACTGGAAGCCAAACCACTTGCGAAGCTGGAAGAGCCAAACACGGTGAGGCTGGTTTCGGAGGAGGAATTTAATGTAGGGGCTGTCCTGTCGATCCCACTTGAGCTGGAGAGAAGAGAGAAACTCGTGCGTGTGTCTCTCGTAGGCATTGTGCTCAATACCCCAGAAAGCAGGGTTAAACCCGATCCGGCCGGTGAGAAAGTGAAACTGCTCCTCGATGCCGAAGGCGTGTAGGGTATCGAAGTCAACCCGTCAAGTGTTTTCGAACTTTCTCAACCGCAAAGTGTCGAAGTGTACGAACATGCGACGGGTGGGGATGGGGAAGTAATCATCCTGGTAATCATCTGCCCGATCGGTGTACTCCCCAGAGAGATGGTGGGACTCGTCAGAGTCATAACGGTCAGAATGGTGTGAGTCTGACTCATGATGAGAAGAAGAGTGATGAGAAGAAGTGTGAGAGGGAGTACCGTGTTGTGGGGAGGCGGACTCAGGTGGAGAAGGTGTGCGCTCAGGTGGTGGTGTCTGGGCACGGAGCGCTTGCTGCCTACGCTCGTGGGTGTGCTTTGATTGGTGTTCGCGATACATTGCTGCCTCAGATTAGGGTTGACACGGGCCGAGTGGATTGTGACACGGGTTGTGTAGGGTGACACGGACCGTGTAGGGGTTGATGCGGGGCGTGTCAGTCTAGGGTTTCGGCTGAATGGCAGAACCGTCGGGAGAGAAAGGAGAGGGAGAGATAGGGCGAGATGGTTCGAGGTGCAATGGAGTTTGGGCGAAAAATTGAAACAGAAGAGATGGAGAGACTTACCTGGAGAGAAGAGAGGAACGGCTTGGTGTGGTGGTCGGCGCACGGGAAAGAGACGAAGAAGGCGACGACCAAGAGAGAAGGAGACGGCGAAAGCGGCGGCTACACGGTGGCGTGAACCGGTCGAGTCGATCCGAGAGAGGGGGTTGGGTGCACTGTGGAAGGGGGTGCTCGTGTGGGGAGAGGGGTTATTTAACGAAAACGAAAGGGTGTAACTGATGCGGAACGGACGCGACTTTCCATATGCGTCGTTTGGCAGTTACACGGGCTGTGTAGACAGTTATACGGGCCGTGTGAGGTGATCCTGGCCGTGTAGGAATCGCAGGGGTCGGGTGATCTCACTCTCCTGGTGTTGCAAGGGCCGTGTCATAGTTTATGTGGCCCGTGTGGTCTAGTTAACAGATGTTGCTCTCCTTGGAACTTCCTAAATGCGAATTAATTGAAAACAAATATGCATGCAAATAATAATACTATGCAGAAAGATTAAATTATTCTAAGATGCAAGAAAATTAAAAGGGCTTGGGTTACCTCCCAAGAAGCGCTTGTTTTATGTCTCGAGCTTGACCACCTTTCTTTAAATCTCGGTTAGAGCAGGATCAGAGAGATCTTGATCGAACCGCTCGTTCTGGGGATGGTCAGCAATGTAGTGCTTGAGACGCTGACCATTGACTTTGAAAGTCCTGCTCTCGTTATTGCCAATCTCAATCACACCGAATGGGTACACTTTCTTCACGTGGAATGGGCCAGACCATCTAGACTTCAGTTTTCCTGGAAACAGTCTCAATCTAGAATTAAACAAGAGTACAAGATCACCTACCTTGAATTCGCGAGGCGCAATGCGCTGGTCATGAACTCGCTTGGTTCTCTCTTTATAGATTCTTGCATTCTCGTAAGCATGTAGGTGCATTTCTTCCAACTCATGTAAATCAAGGATGCGCTTCTCGCCAGCTGCAAGCATGTCCATGTTGATGGTTCGCGTGGCCCAGAATGCTTTGTGCTCGATCTCCACAGGTAAGTGACAGGGCTTGCCATGCACTAGCTTGAAAGGACTCATCCCAATTGGTGTCTTGAAGGCAGTTCGGTACGCCCAGAGTGCGTCATTGAGCTTTAGCGACCAATCCTTCCGGGTTCGTGCCACAGTTTTTTCCAAGATGGACTTGATTTCCCTGTTAGAAATTTCAGCTTGTCCATTAGATTGAGGGTGATAGGAAGTTGTTACCTTATGTGTCACCCCATGACGGCTTAAAAGACTGTCGAATTGTCGGTTGACGAAGTGCTTGCCTCCATCACTGATGACTGCTCTTGGCACTCCAAAACGAGGAAAGATGATGTCAGTGAACAGCTTTTTGACTGCGTTTGAGTCTGCCTTTCGACATGCCACTGCCTCGACCCATTTGGACACATAGTCCACTGCAACCAGGATGTACTCATTCCCACATGATGATGGGAACGGTCCCATGAAATCAATACCCCACACATCAAAGATTTCTACCTCGAGAATGGAGTTGAGAGGCATCTCATTGCGCTTGGTAATATTCCCGGTCCGTTGGCACTTGTCGCAAGCCAAGACAAAGGTCCTTGCATCCCTGAAAATAGAAGGCCAAAAGAAACCAGATTGCAATACCTTGGTGGCTGTCTTTGAGAATGAAGCATGCCCTCTGTAAGCAGATGAGTGGCAATGCTCGAGAATGGAGCGTGCCTCCTCGTACGGCACACAGCGTCGGAAGATACCATCAACACCTACTTTGAAAAGAAAAGGTTCATCCCAAAAGTAATACCTGGCATCTGAGCGGAGTTTCTTCCTCTGCTTGTAAGTCATGGATGTGGGATGTACTCCAGAAGCGAGAAAATTGGCGATGTCTGCATACCATGGGATTGACTGGTTGGTTACACGGTCCATGTGACTGGTCGTGTGGCCCTGGTGTTGCAGTGCACGGACCGTGTGAGATCTTGTGCGGTCCGTGTCTGGGTAAGTCAGAACAGAAGCTGAAAAGAGTTGTTCATCAGGGAACGAGTCATTGATTGGCAAATTGACAGAGTCATCATCTCCCCAGCGAAGTCGGGATAGATGGTCAGCCACAGTGTTTTCGACTCCTTTCTTGTCCCTGATTTCAATGTCAAATTCCTGCAAAAGAAGAATCCATCTAATCAAATGAGGTTTTGCATCTTGTTTACTTAGCAAATACCTGAGTGCGGCATGGTCCGTGTAGACGATTATCTTTGAACCAACTAAGTAGGATCGGAACTTGTCAAGAGCGAACACAATGGCTAGAAGCTCTTTCTCAGTTGTTGTGTAGTTCATTTGGGCTGGGTCTAGCACTTTGCTGGCATAGTAGATAGCACACGGCTTCTTGTCTTTTCTTTGCCCCAGAACTGCTCCTACAGCATAATCGCTTGCATCGCACATCAGTTCGAATGGAAGGGACCAGTCAGGTGGTTGCAAGATAGGTGCTGAAATGAGAGCTTCTTTCAAACTACAAAAGGACTTAACACAATCATCAGTAAAATCAAAATCATAATCTTTAATGAGTAGATTGGTTAGTGATATAGCAATTTTAGAAAAGTCCTTAATGAAGCAGCGGTAGAATCCTGCATGACCTAGAAAGCTTCGAACCCCTTTGACACAAGTTGGGATTGCAAGCTTTTCAATCACTTCAATCTTTGCTTTATCAACCTCGATACCCTTAGAGGTCACAACATGTCCCAGAACAACACCTTCTTGGACCATGAAGTGACACTTCTCCCAATTCAAAATCAGATTGACCTCTTCACATCTCTGCAAAATCTTACAAAGGTTAGTTAAGCAAGAGTCAAAACAAGCACCATATACGGAAAAATCATCCATAAAGATTTCAACTTCATTTTCAATAAAATCAGAAAAGATAGCCATCATGGCTCTTTGAAAGGTTGCTGGTGCATTACAAAGACCAAAAGGCATCCTACGATATGCATATGTACCATATGGACAAGTAAAGGTGGTCTTTTCTTGGTCTTGTGGGTGGATGGGTATTTGAAAGAAACCAGAATAACCATCAAGATAACAGAAATAAGAGTGATTAGCAAGCCTTTCGAGGAGTTGATCAACAAATGGCAGTGGAAAGTGGTACTTGCGCGTGACTGCATTGAGTTTTCTGTAGTCAATACACATCCTATAGTCGCTGACAACACGTGTTTGGATCAGTTCATTCTTCTCGTTCTTTACCACTGTCGCTCCTCCCTTCTTTAGCACCACATGGATATGACTCACCCACTTGCTATCAGAAATTGGGTAGATAATACCTGCATCAAGAAGTTTTAGAATTTCTTTCTTTACTATCTCTTTCAAATTTGGGTTGAGCCGTCGCTGGTGTTCAACATAGGGCTTGTGATCATCTTCCAGCAAGATCCTGTGCAAGCAGATAGAGGGGTTGATTCCTTTCAGGTCCTTGATTGAATACCCGATTGCGCCTTTGTGATCTTTCAGCTTCTCCAAGAGTTTGGCGGTCTGATCGGGATTTAAACTTGCATTTACAATCACAGGACAGGACTTATCTGGACCTAAGAACTCATACCTGAGGTTGGCTGGAAGAGGCTTGAGCTCAGGAGTTGGCTTCTTTGTTTGGGCTTTTGCACGGTCCGTGCAGATGTATGCGGTCCGTGTATAGCCCTCGTGTCAGCCTTGTCTGACCCGAGTTCTCTATTCTCCAGCTCCTCAGACTCTTCTGTACGGTCCGTGTAGGATCTGTCCGATCCGTGTCCAAGTCTCTCTGGGTTGTCAGTTTGAGCATCTGCTGCACAAATCGATTCCAACTCGCCTTTTTCAACCTGCAACTCAGATAGAAAATCAGAATGATACCTTAGCGAGCTGTTGACTTGTTCAAGAAAGTAGTCATCGGCCAAATACGTTAAGCACTATTCGATCACATCTACTCTGAAGCAAGATTCATTTGGCGAAGAGTACTTCATGGCTCGATCAATCTGGAATCGCACCTTCTCCTCTCCAATGTTCAAGGTCAGTGTTCCTTTAAAAACATCAATTATCGCACCTGCAGTTCTTAGAAAAGGTTGCCCCAGAATAATGGGGACTTCCTTATCTTCTTCCATTTCCATCACAAAAAAATCAGCAGGTACATAGAATTTACCAACCTGAACTGGGACATCCTCCACTATGCCAAGTGGTAGTCTTACCGAGGAGTCTGCTAGCTGTAAAGTCATTCGCGTAGGTCTGAGCTCACCTACTCCCATTCGATCAAAGATGGTGCGTGGCATGAGACTCACGCTAGCTCCTAAGTCGCATAGAGCTTTCTTGATCGTGGCTTTCCCTATAGTGCAAGGAATAGAAAACTTACCAGGGTCTTCCAGTTTGGGTGGTAGCTCACTTCTCAGAATGGCACTACACTGTTCAGTCAGTTTTACCGTCTCGTGCCCTCCCAAGCTTCGTTTATTTGAAAGGATGTCTTTGAGAAACTTGGCGTAGGTGGGCATTTGGGTCAAAGCCTCGGTGAATGGAATAGTGATGTGCAGTTGTTTGAGAACATCTATGAATTTTGCGAATTGCTCGTTCAATTTGGTTTCAGCTAGTCTCTGGGGGAAGGGTACAGGTGGCCGGTATGGTGCTGGTTTCTCAGCCCTCGTCTTCTTCTGACTTTCAGGTTCTCTTTGCACGGGCCGTGTGAACAATCGTCTCAATGTTTTATGCTGGCCGTGTGAGCTCTGCACGGTCTGGATGTTCAGTTTCTTCAGAAGGTGGAGTGTGCACGGGCCGTGTGGAATCTGTACGGTCCGTGTTCTTGGCAGGAGAATTAGAGGTGATGTCCGGTCGTGTGAGTTCGACACGGTCAGGGTTCTGTACGGCCTGTGTGGGATTTGCACTGTCCGTGTCATTCAAAACTTGGTTAGGCATGACAGGTCCTTCGTACTGGGTCCCATTTCTCAGTGTCACCGCCTTAGCTTCTCCTCTGGGGTTTACCTCTGGTTGGCTGGGTAGTCTTCCTGGTGGTGTAAGGCTTGCGTTAACTTGGTGACTGATTTGCTCTATTAACTTGTTCTGAGCAGCCAGCTGAGCGTTAATTTGAGCATTCATTGTTTGCATTTGCTCGAACATCATTTGGTTCATTTTCCCTTACTCATGCATGAAGTCATTATATGGCTTAGGTGGACCTGATTGAGCTGCTCGGTTGTTTGAATTGTTGAAAGATGCATTTTGGTAGAAGTTTCGGTTATTGTTGCTGCCAGAAGGATTATTGAAGGAGTTGTTGAAAGATGGATTGGGAGCATTGTTGAATGGCGCAGGGTTGTTCTGTTTCCACCTCCAGTTTTGTTGCTCAACCGGGTCTTTGGAGTAGAATCGGTTGAAAGGAGGTTTTGGAAAGTATGATGGTTCATTGTTGAGAGAGTTGACTTGCTCGGTTTCTTCATCCCTCTGCGCTAGTGGACATTGCTCATAAGCGTGACCTTCATCTCCACACATCACACAGGTTTGTTGCTGCTGATTTAGAGCAGTGATTTGATCAACTTCAAATCGGCCGCCTCCTCCAGCTCAAGTGTTGTCGTGTCCGGACCATTGTTGGTTCTGAGCCATGTTGTCAATCAAGTTCATGGCTTCAAGAGGTTCTCTTGACATCAATGCTCCACCTGCAACAGCATCAACAGATGTACGAGTGCTTTCAGTTAAACCATCATAAAAAGTTTGGATCAACAACCAGTCAGGTATACCATGGTGTGGACAAGAATACTGTAACTCCCTAAACCTTTCCCAGGCCTCGTTCAGGGGTTCATCAGACCTTTGCCTAAAGCTAGTCAGTTGGGTTCTTACCTTGGCAGTTCTTTTATGAGGGAAGAATCTAGTTAGAAACAATTTAGACAGTTCCCTCTAGTTGGTAACGGAATCCCTTGGTAATGACCCTAACCATTTCTTGGCCTTGTCCCTAAGAGTAAAAGGAAACAGTGCAAGTCTAGTGTAATCAGTTGTTAAGCCATTGGTTTTGATGGTTGTGCAACATTCAAGAAAGGTTTGGAGATGGGCATGTGGATCCTCATGATCCAAGCCGTGGAAGGTGTTCTGTTGCACTATGTTGACAACTCCCGCATTGAAGTTCGGTTGTTGTCCCACAATTCGCGGCAGTCTGATGGCTCCCCTCACGTCTCCAGCTCGTGGCACATTGAATTCACGCAGGGTCCTTGGCACGAAGTCATGCCATCATCAGAGAGATCATCAGTCATGTCTTCCTCCCTGTCTTCTCCATTGTTACTCATCTTTCTTCTGCTCGGGTTGTCGGAGTGCACGGACCGTGTATCGTCTGCACGGGCCGTGTGCAGAGGTGGTTGTGCAGGAACAGCTGTGTCTGAGGGAGTTTCTGTGTCGGGAAGTGGTCCTTTACTCCTCAGATTGTAGTCTCCCTTGGGTGGAGCTACGGATGCCAGCTTTCCTGAAAGAGAGAGAAAAATAAAAGAAAAATATACAAGTTAAATCTAGATTAATTAAAGTAAGCAAAAATTCAGAAAATAAATGATGTCGTCCCCAGCAACGGTGCCAAAAACTTGTTACACCAAAAGGTATAGTACAAAGTTTCAGTACATTGAACTGTACTTTTTAACCTTAAATACACTTTTCGATTCATACTGCAAGTATACAATCCTATCGAGTAGTATATTATCGGGTATCGATCACAGGGACGGTTCAGATTTTAACTAGAATTCTACCTAAATTAAATAAAGACTAGAAGTTGGAAAAGGTTGGTTTTGGTTCTTAAAGTTCCTAACAATTCGATCACAGTAATTAAGATGCAAGAAAGTAAATCAACTTGGTTTAAATCGAATGTAAAAAGGTGTTTCCAGGGTTATGACTTCATCTCAGTTCTGCCTCGAGGTGCCCGGTCCGTGTAGTGTCCTACACGGGCCGTGTCCAGTGTACACGGGCCGAGTACTGTCGTACACAGTCCGTGTGGCCCTCGAGTAAATGCAGCAGTTATTGTTTCTTTGTGTTGTTCCTTTGTGTAGGGTTCTACTGACCAGACCTAATGTCTCTAAACCTCAACTGTCGTATGTTGGTCTGAATTACCTAGTTGCTTGTTTGGAGTACTAAAGGTAACCTCATTTCGTCGATATGAGGAAACGTTCACCTGTCGGTTACTACTTGGTTTCACCTTTCGGATCACTAATCCTACCTCATGTACTTAGTTTGGTTCAGAGATTATAAGGGCCAAAGTACCTTCTAGATGTGATCATTCATCTAGTGGTAAACCAATAAAAATCAAACAACTTACACTAAGCAATTAAAATCAATCACAATCAAGCAAACACAAATTTCAACAAAAGAATCCAATAACTAACATGCAAAACAAAACATTCGATTACATCACAACCCTAGAAACTAAGAAATCTACTCAGACATAGTTCTAAAACAGAATAAAGAAATGATAAAAAGATTAGCCATGACAAAACCCGAAGAACAAAGAAGATCCGTCAATAACTCGCGTCTTTCGCTTCTCAACTTTGTCTCCAAGCTAGCCGCCAAGTTCAAACCCTAGGAATTGCTTCTCTCCTCCATAATGTCCTCTCTGGTGCAAGAAATCCCGCTTATATACTTTTCTGGCCGACCTTCCATCAATTAGTCTTGTTTGCAAATCTAGATCTGTTTCCAGAAATGCTTGACATGGCCCGTGTGAAATTCTACACGGACCGTGTGCCTGTGTTCCTTCTGTGGTCGAGTCAGCGGTTGTCTGTGGTCGTGTCATCGGTCGAGTCGAGGTTGACACGATCCGCATAAGGTGGTACACGGACCGTGTAGAGACTTCTAAATTCCAGATTCCTCCTCGATTTCGCCCGATTCCTGCAGAATAAGAATAAACTTGCAGCAGTACCACATTCTATATATATTCAATGAATTACAACCGAGTTAATAGATTTAAACACAGGTTTTGGGACAAATTTAAGGTCAAAATATAGATATGAATACGAGATATCAATGAACTTTCTTATCGCAACGCACACACACACATATATATATATGTATATATGTATTTATCAAAGTAGACTAATTGATTTTTATTAAACAAAAATTTCAAGCTATTGTGTGACACATATAAAGAAATAGAATTTGTTCAAGTCAATTACTTCCATATATGACATGATTGCAATAACCAATCTCATGGGGAAGAATTCGGTTGAATTTAGATATCTTATGAGTAGATTGAACAAATAGCTAAGCTTTATTATAAAATCTCGTAGATCGATTGTCTTCGCGGTTTTGATATGATTAATATCGTTATGTTTTCTAAAAAAATCTTGCGTTCTATCTATACGTCATTTTCTTATCTCATGCATATAAAATTTCAATATCTTTATTCATGAGAATAAGTAAAGTTAACTACAATTAACATTGCCATATACTTATGCATATACAATTTCAATAATTAAATTAGCATCAAATTGAATAAATATATAATTTCAATATCACCTTCTTAAGAGAACAATTCAATTTGATTAATTTAAAACTTCAATTACTCAAATAAATTAATAAAACCTGTAACTTCAATAAAATTTGAGTACAAGACTCTATTTAACATATATTGCACAATATTCAATTTCTATATTCTTGTGTAGTGCATATATGCGTACTTTAATTGCCATATTATTCTTATTTGTGCTTTAATTGCTATATTTTTATTGGTATGCCTTAATTTATAATTTTATAAAATTAAGGGGGAGTGCATGAATTGAGGGGGAGCCCTCTCATATTTTTATTGTAATAATTCCTCCATTTTGATCATTTCCAAAAAGAGGGAGAGATATTACAAGTTCGTTAAAATTGGTATTGACTAAACACCACACACACGGGAAAACAAAAACAAAATTCAAAAATTTTGAATTTGTGGGAATATCCAATTTATGTACTCACTTGATATATATGTTTTGCAAATCGTCAAAAGGAAGAGATTTTTGGATTGTGCCATAATCTACTTATCTGTTTGACTAGATTTGAAAAACATATATTTGTTGAATTTTACAATTTCTTATCTTGAGATATTATGCAGGTTCGTGATGATATAAATTGCTAAATATACATCAAGGATGCATGATCAATGATGAGTAATGAAGAACAAGCATTGGACCTAGAACAAGCTTATTAATCAATGATGAGTAATGAAGAACAAGCATTGGACCTAGAAGCATCACCTCAAGATTAGGTTTAGAAATCTATAAAATTGGTAAAATAAGCTTGAGATTGAGGTAATTTGCACAAACCATTACAATGATTAAATAGGCGTTACAATGAAATAATTCCTAATTCAAAGAACACAGCCAAATCGATTTATTCCGTTGTAACAATTGTTGCAACGAAACCTTGAAATTTCTAGAGAGCTTATGTTGTAACAACCGTTGTAATGCTTAAGCGTTAGGGTTTTTCAGCGCAGCCAAACCTGCTATCTGGGATTAACCGTTGCAACACCTAATCTTCCATTGCAACGGTTGATAACAGACATCTTATTTTGTTTCTCTCTTTATAAATAAAAGCAAAATCTAGGTTTGGATTATCACTCTAACTGCCCCAAATTGCAATATTTCAAATTTCATTTAAATCTAGAAAAAGACATTGTTGCTTGTTCACACACTTCAATATCTGTACAACAATATCAAACATACTCAACCACAATCAATCTTATGTAAGAAGTAAAGTGATCCTTTAGTGATCATCTTGTTTGTTTCATACGTTTGAGCCTTCAGTCCTCGTGAGCCATTTCTGTGCTCGGGCCGAGTGACTTCCCAAGCTTTGTAAGGGCTCATCGGTTCCACCTTGTACTCCTTTCTCAATGGATAAAAAAAGGCGTGCCATTTCGAAGGTCGCGAGCCACGAAGATGTAGGCGTTAGTGCTGAACTCCATAAACAACTCTCATGACAAGTGTCTCTTAACTCTTCTATTTATTTTAGGCACACTTGCTTACTTTAAAGTTATTATAGTTACTGCCAAGAATAACCTATAGACACAATAACCCATACACACATTAGTTAAAAGAACTTAGCTTTAAATTTTGAAAGGCCCTATATTCACCCCCCTCTATGTGTTTTAGGGACCAACAATAGATTCAGAGCTTTAATTACAAAATAGTTAATGCACCAGAGAAGGGTGCAAGGAAACATATATCCTCGCGGTGACAATATTCAGGTCAGCAAAAAACACAATTTTCTTTCAAAATGATAAAACTTAGATTTTCCACCTACCCTGTGGTGGTGCTTGACTGCTTGTTTTTCAACAATTACTTTGTTTAAAAAGGAACTGTTGTATCCTTTTGTAGAGTAGAACTAGGGTGCTCCTAAGCTCACCAAGCCCTTCCGTGAGCACGACTCTGAAACCTATCGAATTGACTTCAAACGACATTTCTAAACCGTTAGATATTCAATCTATATTAAAATGTGCTTGGAGACCAAATTTTACATTTTTTGGAATTTTTTTACTATTTATTAAGATGGTTTGAAAATCGCTGTTTTTCAATGGTGCAAAATTTTAATAAAAACAGCGATTTTCAAACCATCTTAATAAATAGTAAAAAAATTCCAAAAAATGTAAAATTTGGTCTCCAAGCACATTTTAATATAGATTGAACATCTAACGGTTTGAAAATGTCGTTTGAAGTCAATTCGATAGGTTTTAGAGTCACACTCACGAAGGGCTTGGTGAGCTTAGGAGCACCCTAGTTCTACTCTACAAAAGGATACAACAGTTCCTTTTTAAACAAAGTAATTGTTGAAAAACAAGCAGTCAAGCACCACCACAGGGTAGGTGGAAAACAAGCAGTCAAGCACCATTTGTTCTTATCTTTGTGATCAAATTTGTCCCACCTCTCAAATTGTTACACCAAATTGTTACACCAATTTGTGTACTCTGCCCTATGTGGACCCTTCGGACATCCGTTTTTGCTGAATTCAATTTGTAAATCCTTCGCCTCTGAGGTCTTCATGCACATTGTCGGACCTCTTTTCCCCCTTTCTTTCTGAGCCTGCGGGTCCTCTTCTTCCAATATCATATCTACCTGGGGGTTCACTGTTTCCAATATCATATCTACATTCCCACCTGAATGTGACATGCTTCTTTCTACAAAAAAGAAACATTATTACAAATGCTATGAATGTAAAATTTAGGTCTAAATTATGTGTTGTTGGGTCCTTTGTTCAATCATAGTGTTGGTTTTGCAATTTAGTCCCTGTAACATTAGGTTCTGTCGAGATCACCAGAATAGGTCAGTTGAGGTAACTTTTCATTTAACCAAAATACAATCAGAGAGAAGGGTTTTGATTTAACCAAGATACAGGGAGCATTGCAACTTAGAGAGAGAGAGAGAGAGCGAGAGAACCTTTCAAAGAGAGAAGCTTAGAGATTCAATTGGCGAGTTCAGAGGAGAGCGACAGAGATTGGAGACCGAGCTAGCACCGAGAGAGAGAAAAAGATGGCAGCACCACAGAAAGAGAGAGGAGACGTGGGGGTTTAGGGTTTAGAGGAGACGAGGGGATTTTGAAAAGATCGAGCGACAGAGACGAGGCGCGCATTTTATTTCGCGTAAAACATTTTTACACGGAAGTTTAATTAAACAACCGTGTAGAAACATAAGAGAGCTACACGTTTAATTAAACACCCGTGTAGAAATGGTTTACGCGAAATAAAATGCGCGCCTATGGTTTTTCTAGATTAATTTTTCAAATTCCAAATTTCATATTTTTCAAATTCCAGATTTTTCAAATGAAAAACTTAAAAATAAAAAGGAACCTGATTTCAGTTTTATTTAGCTTGAAAACTATTTTATCCATGTATCTTCGAGTATTTAGCAGAACTTAAGAATAAATGCAAATAAATATTTCAAGGGAAACACGGCCGTTTAATTAAATATCCGTGTAGAAAATCTTTCGTACACGGATTTTTAATTAAACGACCGTGTAGAAAACCTTTCGTACACAGATTTTTAATTAAACGGCCATGTACGATTCTGAGAAGACGAAACGACTCTTCAAAAGTAAACGGCCGTGTAGAAAACCTTTCTTACACGGAATTTGAATTAAACGTCCGTGTCCGTTTTTAAATTAAACATTTAATTTGAACAAGTTTCACAACGGAATTCGAGAAGTTGCCTTTTTTTTAATTCTGAGAAGACGAAACGACTCTTCAAAATTCAATATAATCTGAGAAACTCTCCCGTTTCGATTACTTTTCTCTGAGATTTGGAAGAAGAAATGGCCGCTTGGGTGCCACCGCCCCTCTCAAATGTGTGGCCACCGGAAGACTCAAATGTGCCATGGCCATGGCCCCCAGCTATGAAATCCCTCCCGAAGATGCTCATGTCGATTTCATGTTGGAAGTCCCTCCCGGCTATGAAATGCCTCCTCCCAACTACAGGAGGACATGGCCATGGCCGCCCTCAAATGTGGCACGGCGAAGCCCAAGGGGGCACCCACCACCAAAGCCCTACAAAAGGAGGGGCGATCCCTGGATCAGGCCAAAGAGACCCTGGATTAGAAGGAGGGGGTCAGGCCAAGGAGCAATCCAGCCAGGCCAATGAAGGAGTGTTTAATTAAGTTAGCTTTTTTTTTCGTTTTTCTTTGATGTAATATATTTTGTTCTTAATTTAATCAGCATTTGTTGTCTATCCGTTTAACTATTTTGTTAAATACTTCATGCTATCTAAATAAATACTGTTATAGATATAAATTAGCAGTACAAAACAACCAACAAATAATTTATGGATAATCACTACAAAGTATATTATTTAAAAAAAAATTATTTAAAATTAACTTAAATAATCAGTCTAAATAATATCATCGAATAATTAATGCTTAATGATGTCTAAATAATCCGATTTGAAAACATAAATGTACACTTTACTTGATATGACCTTATATTTCTGGGTTTACAATTATAAAACAACCATAGAATAATTTTTTGGAAAAAAAAATACCTTTCTACACGGATGTTTAATTAAACATCCGCGTACGAATACATTTCTGCACGGATATTTAATTAAATGTCCGTGTAGCTCCCTTTGAATTTCTACATAGATATTTAATGAAACATCTGTGTAGAAAGTATTTGTACACGGATGTTAAATGAAACATCCGTGTTTAAAAGATTTTTTTAATGAACTAGAAAGATGGATTTTTTTATTTAAATAAATAAAATAAAAAATAAAAAAACACAGTAAAATGATATCGGGTTACAGTCACTCAAAGCTCTCATCAGTAAACAACAAATAAACTTTGCTTCTCTATTCGAGTCAGAGATGGATCTAGCTTCTTGCTCATGATATGCAAAAAAGAAATATTAGAAACGAAATAAAAATATTACAATGAGACAGAAATATCCAGAGATAACCAACCTTAAGTCTTTAGTCTGACTCTTCATTCGGCTCTTCATCTCTGAAATATTATAAAAGAAATAAATATTATCCATTGAATTTTTTTTTCCAAATAAGAAATATTAAAATTTTCAAGTTTAAAAGGAGTAAATATTATACATTGGATTTTTTTTCCTTTTTCTCTTTTTTTCCACTGTTTGAACATCTTCCCATAATCCTTCATTGTGGTCAGATCTCATGTAATTTGCTTCGTCTTGTTCTGCAATTGTTGCTATCTCAGCTTGCACATCGGTACAAAATTGAGGTATCTCTTCGAATTGGTCGTACACTTCTTCGTCGGTGACGTTCTCTACCCCAACAATCCTTCTTTTTCCTGATAGGACGACACTCCACCTATCATCACTCGGGTCAGTGACATAAAAGACTTGGGTGAAATGCTTGGCAAGTATGAACGGATCATCAACATAACCGACTTTGTCAAAATCAACGAGGGTGAACCCGTCGTTATCAACTTTAACACCTCGGTCTTCAACCCATTGGCACCGAAACAAGGGAATGCTAAGGTGAGGATTGTAAACAAGGTCCCAAATTTCTTCAATAACGCCGTAATAAGACTTTCATGCTATTACAGGCCGGGCATCCCCCAATCAACTGAATTCTTGAGACGTCGCCACCAACGTCACCCCACTATTTTGCATCGTGCTCTTATCACACTGTAATTTAGTGTAAAATGTATATTCGTTAATCTCATATCCTTGAAATTTTCTAACAACCATTTGGGGTCCTTCGCACAGCAATCAAACAGTTTCATTTACGGGCGACCTTTCGGGGTGTGATGTCACTCTTTCTTTCATCTATCCTATAAAAGAACGGTTATGCTCGTCAGTAAGCCACTTCTGACTTCTCGTGTAGTTCTGTTGTCGAAGGATTGTCATGTGCTTATCTATATATGGAGCAGCATCTGCCATGTGCTGTAGTACAATAAAATGTGCCTTTCGCAGGTCATCGTTATCAGCAACTATGGCTTTCAACCCAATTGTCCCTACTCCTTGGAGCCTTCCCTCGTATCGAGATTTTGGAACGCCAATAGGACCCACACCGGTCATGTAGTTGGTGCAAAACTCAATTACCTCTTCCGTGGAATGTCCTTTCACAATCCTACTTTCGGGTCGATGTCGGTTCCTTACGTAACTTTTCGAAATACCCATGAATCTCTCGAATGGAAACATATACCGCAGGAATGCGGGACCACAGATCTTAATTTCCCTCACGAGATGAACAACAACGTGAACCATAACATCGAAAAAAGATGGCGGAAAATACATCTCAAGATGGCAAAGGGTAACAACGACCTCTTTTTGCAAAGCGTCCAATTTGAGCGGGTCTATCACTTTGGAATTAATTGCATTGAAGAAAAAACAAAGCTTTGTAATGGTTTGCCGAACGGGCTTTGGTAAAATTCCCCGAATTGCAATAGGAATCATATGTGTCATTAAAACATGACAGTTGTGGGATTTCGGACCAATCAATTTCAGGTCCTTCATCGACACCAGCTTCTTAATATTCAAAGAATACCCTGATGGGACTTTAATACAATGAAGGCATTTACAAAAGCTCGTTTTCTCGATCTTCGACATTGTGCACATTGCGGGGGGTAGGTATGCCTTTTGCTTCCCTTTATCCTGCGGTGCAAACTCGGGTCGTATTCACATTAATTTCATGTCTTCTCAAACTTTAAGACAGTCTTTAGTCTTCCTTAAAATGTTCAATAATGTGCCAATCAAACTGTCACAGATATTTTTTTCAACATGCATGACATCTAGGCAATGTCTCACTTCTAAATATTCCCAGTATGGTAGCTCCCAAAATATGGACTTCTTTTTCCAAATATTTTTCGGTGGTGGTTTGGCACATTTTCCAAAAACAAAATCGAGGTTTTTAACCCGCATGAAGACATTCTTCCGATTTAACAGATGACGTGCCACTCCAAGCTCAATTTTCCCGTTGAATACCTTCTTCTTCTTACGGTATGGGTGATTAACAGGAAGAAACCTACGGTGCCCCATAAAAACATTCTTTTTACAGTTTTTCAACCTCAGCACCTGCATGTCATCTTCACAGATAGGGCACGCTTTTGCTCCTTTAGTACTGTAACCCGATAAATTCCCGTACGCGGGGAAATAACTTATGGTAAAGAATACCATGGCCCATAAATTAAATTACTCTTTGCCGTACGCATCCCACACCTGGATGCCATCCCTCCACAATTTTTGGAGGTCCTCAATTAATGGTGCGAGATACACATCTATGTAATTTCCAGGTTGTCTGGGTCCTTGGATTAGTAATGACATCATTATATATCTGCGTTTTATGCACAACCAAGGAGGAAGATTGTAGATGCATATAAGAACTGGCCAAGTACTGTGCCGACTGCTCATGCTTCCAAACGGACTCATTCCGTCTGTGCTCACCCCTAACTTAAGGTTTCGTGATTCGCCACCAAATCCTTTGAAATGTCTATCAATGTTTCTCGATTGAATTGAATTAGCAGGGTGTCTTAGTTTACCATCTCTTTTGCGCTCTACTTCATGCCAACGCAACAATTTCGCATCTTTGAAATTTGCAAATAACCGTCTGAATCTCAGTATTATCGGGAAATACCACACCGCCTTAGCCGGAGGCTGGCCCTTTTTTTCTTCATCACAATCGTCAGTGTCCTGGTCCTTACGTTTATACTATGAAACATGCATGGCCTCGTACTCTCCACGGTACAATACACAGTCATTCGGACATGCATGTATTTTTTTCGATCTTCAAACTCTTTGGACAAATCAACTTTTTCGCCTGATATATTGTACAGGGTAACTCGTTATCTAGGAGCATCTCTCGTAAAAGCTTTAATAAGGACGTGAAGCTCTTATCGCTCCAACCGTTGTCTGCTTTTAAGTTCAATTATTTCAACACAGCTGACAGTTTTGTAAATTTGGTACACTCAGGATATAACGGCTTTTTAGATTCATTAGACAGATACTGAAATTTTTTATAATTTTTATCACTAATTTCATCTTCCACATCACGTAACATGTCATCTAGATTCTCAGTAAAATCGTATTCTGCATTTTCATCAATATTCATCTCTAGCTCATCATCCTCGTTGCAATCAAACCCAACATTATCGAAATTTTTGACATTCTCAAAATCATCGTTGCAATCAAGTTCAAAATTATCAACAATTTCTACATTATCATCATTCTTGTCCAAAACATAATTTCTATTAGTACCACTACATTCCCCAATTTTCTCACCATGCATAAACCAACATATATATCTTTTCTTAAATCCCCGACAAATCAAATGAGCTCTAATTTCTTCCGAATCCCCAAATCTTATAAAATTTTTACAATCTCTACAAGGACACAAGATGTCGTCATCTTTTGTCTCCACTCTATAACTCTTAGCAAATTTTATGAACTCATCAACGCGAGCCAAATATTCTGCACTATCACGTCGCAATTCATACATCCAACTTCGATCCATCTGTAAATTAAATTAAAAGAAAAGATTCAAATTAATCATATATGGTGGTCAGCATATATATTGTTCCAGATTCTTGGCTTACAAAGGGCCGGTTTACAATCCTAACCCACTATTTGAATATTATGCCTCATATGTGAAAACATATTAACGAGATTTCATTAGTATTTGAGAAAAATTCGGCAGCATTTCCCCTTAACTCCCCAAGTATGCGTAAAAACCACATACTCGTAGGAGCAATAAGGAGAAATACTGTCGAACTTTTCTCAAATACTAATTAAATCCCGCTAATATGTGTTCACATCCTAAATGAGACACAATATTCAAATAGCAGTCCCAAACGGGGACTATCCAAAATTAATCCCTATTGGATTAATTTTGAACGGGCATGGACCTAAAAACATCAGTAGGTCAGTTATTGGACCACAATACATTAATTATTTACATTATCTTAACAAATCAAGCACGCATGCATTAAATAATAATTGACCTAAATAATTAAGCAATATTAATCAGTAACAGAAAATTAGAGAAAGAAAAGAGAAATATATATATGACTAACCTTAGCAATAGAGAGGAGAAATGCGAATTAACTTCAAAGATCTCAGATCCGGCCTCGATCCTTGTGCGCAGAAATCAGACCAATTCAATACAGAGAGAGAGAGAGTATTAATTGATCAAAACGGCGCCGGAAGAAGGCCTTTTATATAATTCCAACCCTAAAATAACCTTTCTACACGGATAATTAGCTATAAATCCGTGTAGAAAGCATTGAGAGAGCTAATTACTCTTTCTACACGGACATTTATATAAACAGCCGTGTATAATTTTCTGTCTACACGGACTTTTATATAAACAGCCGTGTAGAATTTTCTTTTTTTTTCTAACTTTTTTTTTTTGGCTAGCCTCCATTTTTGCTAGCCAGTATTTTCTATGTTTTCAGATAGCAAAACATATGAAAATATCAATTTGCTAACAATAAAATGATATAAACAGCCGTGTAGAATTCTCTTTTTTTTCCTAATTATTTTTTATTTTTTTTGGCTAGCCTCCATTTTTGCTAGCAAGTATTTTCTTTGTTTTCAGTTAGCAAAACAGAGTAAGATGAAAATATCAATTGCTAAACAAATAAAATGAAAAGTGCCAGTAGGGTTTACAGAGGGTAATATGGAGATACATGTTTACAGAGGGTAATATGAAGATACATCTTTTAACAGTAGGCCTTTGTCAGAATCTTCGTATTTCTCCTCTAGATCTTGCTTGCCCGAATTAGTTTAGGACATTTGCAAGGAACTAACCAAAAGAGGTTAATGTAACCAAAGGACATGTGTAACTGAACAGTAGTCTTTTGGTTAGTTCCTTGCATATGTCCTAAACTAAACACCTTAGCAAGATCTAGAGGAGAAATTCAAATTAACTTCCAAGATCTCAAATCCCGCCTCCAGTTATAACATGTATCATCATATTACCCTCCAAAAACACTTTAGCGCAGAAATCAGACCAATTAATTGGGAAAATGAAGCAATTCACATGGGAATTCGAGATGTAGGTTATCAATTATATCGGACCGCTCATCTGTGAGCTCCAAAAATAGTATCTCATATTGATATAATTTGCGATCCGACATAATTGATAAACCTACATCTCAACCCAATTGTTAATTGTGAGAGGGAGAGTATAAATTGATCAAAACGGCGCTGGGGAGAAGGCCTTTTATATAACCAAAAACCTAAAATAACATTTCTACACAGCTCTTTATTAAACGTCCGTGTAGCTCTCTCTAGGCTTTCTACTCTGTTAATTAAACAAAAAACCGTGTACAATTTATACCTTTCTACACGGCTCTTTATTAAACGTCCGTGTAGCTCTCACAAGTTATCTACACTGTTATTTAAACAAACATCCGTGTACAATTCTTACCTTTCTTCACGGTTCTTTAATTAAATATCCATGTAGCTCTCTCAAGGCTTTCTCCACTGTTATTTAAACAATAAGCCGTGTACATTTCCTAGTAAACGTCCGTGTAGCTCTCTCACGTCTTTCTACACTGATTCTTTAATAAATATCCGTGTAGAGATCCTACAGATATTTCAGGCATCTAAAAAATTACAACTTCTCACGGTTTTTATTTAAAATTGCCAAATCCATGTACAATGTGCCGTGTACAATGACCATTTCTGTAGTAGTGTTTACATTTTTTTTTATTTTTAAAAATAATTTTTTTTACTTTTTTACTATGTTTTATTTAATGAAAAACTGATATTTTCAAAAATTCTAAAAAAATAGTAAAAAGCTTTCAAAAAAATGTAAAATTTGGTTTTCAAGCATATTTTAATATGAAGATCATGTTCGAAGGTTTGAATTGACTATTTTGAACTTTGAAAATGAAGATATGAGTGTGAAGTAAAACACCCTCTTTAATTCCCAATGTAAGTTAGCCTATCTATATATATGTGTGTGTATGTATGTATATATGTATGTATGGATGTATGTATGGATATGTGTGTGTGTGTGTGTATGTATATTATGCATGTGTTAGGGATCTTAAAGGTCAAATAAGTACGCCTTATCTTGAGATTCATATCACAAGGGTATGATCCTACCGTGTAATATGATTGAGGTGCCAATCAATAGTGATAGTGCATTAGATTTTAAATAATTTTTACTAGTTTCGGTTATCGGATTTTTGAAATTGAGGTGGTGGTGATAAATGTAATCAAGGTATTATAGCTAGTAAAAGTTAAACAGTAAATAGAAAGTCTCTAATGTTCAGGTTTCTTGTCCTTCTTAACTAAAAAAAAATACAAGTTTTGACGTTTCTCTATGTCGCATGCTGCATTGTCACTGTTGCATGCGACATAGATTGCCCCACAGCTACCCCATATGCAGTACTGTCACTACTTGCAGGGCATGTTGGGTGTTTGTTTATGTGATTTGAAATATTTTTTGATTTTGCGATCAGCTCTTGGGCTACCAGAACTAAAGTATTTTAGATACACAATTATATTCTTTTCCTATACTATTCCATAGTTGAAATATTTCAAAGACCCTACTTAATCTAAGTGTTTTCTAATGTTATTTAAAGTACAATTTACGCTATAATGCTAAGGGAGCACACTGGTTTCTATTCCTAGTCTTTGAATCGGTGCCAAGTCTCGTTAGTTGAAGTGTTATAGTGCTTATATGCATTATCCTTGTCACATAAGTATGCCCGACTAAGCACCTATTGGTAAGTGGAGAGCATTGACATAGTAGATATAACTATATATGCAAGGATATAATAAAAAGAAATTTAAAGTGCAAAAGAAAACTCAAACCATAACATAAACAAAACATAAACATATATTAAAATAATTAATAATTCAAGTAAAACTCTCACCCTAGAGATGAGAAATTTACCTTCTCATAGCCATGACAAAATAAATGGAATAAAATAACAAAAACATAAATTACAACTTAATTGAAGATGGAAGAATCTCTGCTTCCTTACATGACACCTTCTTCTCTTGCTTGACTTCGAATGGCTAACCTTCTCTCTCTAACTCTCTAACCTAACCTAACAATGAGGATTACTAGTCTATGATTTTGAACTTTATACAATTAAACACGCATCCTAAATTCTATTACAAATGGGGTATTAATTTATAGCCTTCCTAAATAGTGGTGGAGAAGTCGACGTAGTGTAAGTAGTGGGGGACGTGGGGTCCACCCATAATTAGCTAGATGGAGCCAAAAATTGCGTGGCTCTATAGAAAAACACGTCCTTCTAGAAGGCCCATCAGAAAAAGCCTATTTTTAGAAAAGTCCACAGATCGTGCGGCCTCAGGGTATGCCGCATGCTGCATAGAGGCGGTTGCATGTCTTCTTGACTTGGCGGATTTTCTTGTATTTTCACCATTTCGTATGTTGTGCACTTCGTGTGAGGTCTCGCTTGCTCCATGTAATGTTCAAATCTGACTCCCTATTCAAAAATCGCCTAAATTTGACATTTTTGCTTTGTTTTTGCCCTAAAAATGCAACTTTCTCCAAAACTTGTCAAAATGACTTAAAAACATGTTTGCGGTAAATAAACCGGGAAAAATTGGCTACTTTGCATTCACTTTTTGCCATTTTTCAGAAGAAAAGATAGTGATTTTTGCTATATGTTTTGGCTTCATCACACTCGCAAGTTTAAACTTTTGTTCGTCCTTGAACAAACAAAGTAAAAGACTACAAGATAGGTTGACTAAAATTTGTCCTTTGAACAAGATTTTGAAATTGTTGATGAATTTTCTAAGAATTTGACTTAATACAAAAATGTCTACTCAATTCCTAATATTTGTACTTGGTGAAATTTATAGAAAATAGAAATCTTTTCATTCACAACCCGTCTTAACTTCATTATGGTAAAATAAATCCTCCTCCAACGAATGGGTAGGGAAATTAAATACTTTTGGTACATATGATGTACATTTGTGTGGGAACTAGAACAATTAATGGTTGTGTTTTGCAAGTTAACTGATATAGTTACAATGCTCCTGGTTTTTTGGTCTCATATATACAACCAGTGGGGGTGTGATTTTTAAAAACTCCATTGGTATTTTTAGTTTAGTCATATTGGTGGAGGGGGTCGGAGTGTAATTTTGGAATGTCTTGGGGGTTGTCTTTGTTGCAACAGAACATATATGTTAATTAATGATGGTATTTTGGTTAATTTACTACTACAGATTAATTATGTTGGTTAATTTAGTGCTGCATTGTTCTATATGTTTGTTGGTCTTCTATATTATCTTCCTTAATTTGCTGCATGTTATTTGTATTCGATTTGGTGCTATATATAGAGAGAGATTATGTTGTTTATCTTGTTATATATGGAGGCTAGCCCCTAATAGAGGCATATATAATTAAAATATATATATATAAATAAATCGCCAACAATTCAAAATAATAACCAAATGGCAAACTAGGACCTGCCAACGCCAACTCAAACACAACAGATGGTGTAAGACACTTTTCTAATCGGCTAATAACACCCAACAAATTATGGCGTTTCTATATTAAACGGCTAATTTAACGACCGAAAGACTATTATTCCAATCTGTCCCTTATTTCCAACCGATGGCATTGGAGTTGAACGCCATCGGTTCTAGCCGATGGCATTTGTGTATACCTTTCATATCGGGGCGATAGCCATCGGTTCGGAACCCGATTGCGGATTGTGTTTGAACCGACGGCAAAGTGTTTTTCTGTAGTAGTGACATGTGCCAATGTGATAAAGTACAAATTCAAGTCATAAGCATGATGCTCAATAAAAAAAAATTAGCAAACAAATTGAGATCGATAAAATGAAAACGGTGCATATTTATGTCTACATGTGTCAAATTTAAGTCAGCTTATGATGCTCTAATGAAATTAAGATCAATAAAATAGACCATACAGCTAACGGTACAAAAAATGGATCCTGATAATTGTCTCCGTACTTCCATTCTCCCATTATCTCCCTACTTAACTTCTATAACTACCATGGAGACCATAAAAACTCCAACGCTGATTTTTTTTTTCTAAAATATTAATACCTATGCACGGAAGTATTTATACCTATGAACGAAAGTATTTATACCTAATAAATAATTGTCTCTCCAACTATATGAGGGGACCACTCAAACTACATGGGGGATCATACACATTTTTAGAGGTGGGTGTTTTTTTTCTTCGTTCAATCTCATCTACATTTCTGACAATCTATGAGGAATTTTGCGAATCTAAAACCACGAACGTCTTCTACGAAATTTTATCTTTCAAATGAGATCCATAATAATGTACTTTCGGGCTCGTCGTCACAAAAATATTTATACCTCATTGTGCAAGTATTTATACCTATACTTGCTAGTATTTTTTACATATGACACTGGCTGACATCTAAAAGTATGAATATCAAGTATTACAAGTATTTATACCTATGCACTGAAGTATTTATACCTATGTGGTCAACTATTTTTGTTAGAGAAAGGTTGACGCAGGAATGATTGGGGAAGATTGATGCAGGGATGCGAGGATGCGGGGTCCCCACTACTTTATTAGAGAAAGGTTGATGCGGGGACCACTGAGGTATTGGAAAGGGGTAGTCATATCAAGTTACGCATGCAAGTATTAATATCTTAGTTTGTAAGTATAAATTTCTTATCTTCAAAGTATTTATACCTATAAAGGTTGATGCGGGACGAGTGTGGGGACTGAAAAAAGGAACCATATAATTAGTGGGGACTATAGTATAATTTTCTCTAATGTTGCTGCGGGGACAGAGAGGGGACAAGAGTGTGGGGAGTAATATAATTATTCCAAAAAAATAATATGTTAATTTATGTTGTAAGCGGTGTACCGTTATAATGGGTTCTGAATACATTAAATCCACCAATTACAATAGCGATAGATTCTGCTCAAATCACTCTTGGAGCTTAATGACCTATCAATGCTTTAACGATACTTACCACTGTGGTACGTATCAGCGATTCCCTACTACAGAAATAGTCATTGTACACTGCACATTGTACACGGATTTGGCAATTATATATAAAAACCCTGTAGAAGTTGTAATTTTTTGGATGCCTGAAATATCTGTAGGATCTCTACACGGATATTTATTAAAGAATCAGTGTAGAAAGACGTGAGAGAGCTACACGGACGTTTACTAGGAAATGTACACGGTTTATTGTTTAAATAATAGTGGAGAAAGCCTTGAGAGAGCTACACGGATATTTAATTAAAGAACCGTGAAGAAAGGTAAGAATTGTACACGGATGTTTGTTTAAATAACAGTGTAGATAACCTGTGAGAGCTACACGGACATTTAATAAAGAGCCGTGTAGAAAGGTAGAAATTGTACACGGTTTTTTGTTTAATTAACAGAGTAGAAAGCCTTGAGAGAGCTACACGGACGTTTAATAAAGAGCTGTGTAGAAAGGTTATTTTAGGGTTGGAATTATATAAAAGGCCTTCTCCCTAATGCCGTTTTGATCAATTTATACTCTCCCTCTCACAGTTAACAATTGGGTTGAGATCTAGGTTTATCAATTATGTCGGATCGCAAATTATATCAATATGAGCTACTGTTTTTGGAGCTCACAGATGAGCGGTCCGATATAATTGATAACCTACATCTCGAATTCCCATGCGAATTGCTTCATTTCCCCAATTAATTGGTCTGATTTCTGCGCTAAAGTGTTTTTGGAGGGTAATATGATGATAGATGTTATAACTGGAGGCCGGATCTGAGATCTTGGAAGTTAATTTGTATTTCTCCTCTAGATCTTGCTAAGGTGTTTAGTTTAGGACATATGCAAGGAACTAACCAAAAGACTACTTAGGTTAATGTAACCAAAGTAGTCCTTTGGTTACATTAACCTAAGTAGTCTTTTGGTTAGTTCCTTGCATATGTCCTAAACTAATTCGGGCAAGCAAGATCTAGAGGAGAAATACGAAGATTCTGACAAAGGCCTACTGTTAAAACATTTATCTTCATATTACCCTCTGTAAACATGTATCTCCATATTACCCTTTGTAAACCCTACTGGCACTTTTCATTTTCCCATGCGAATTGCTTCATTTCCCCAATTAATTGGTCTGATTTCTGTGCTAAAGTGTTTTCGGAGGGTAATACGATGATACATGTTGCCGGATCTGAGATCTTGGAAGTTAATTTGTATTTCTCCTCTAGATCTTGCTAAGGTGTTTAGTTTAGGACATATGGAACTAACCGAAAGACTACTTAGGTTAATGTAACCAAAGTAGTCCTTACTTTGGTTACATTAACCTAAGTAGTCTTTTGGTTAGTTCCTTGCATATGTTCTAAACTAATTCGGGCAAGCAAGATCTAGAGGAGAAATACGAAGATTCTGACAAAGGCCTACTGTTAAAACATGTATCTTCATATTACCCTCTGTAAACCCTACTGGCACTTTTCATTTAATTTGTTTAGCAATTGATATTTTCATCTTACTCTGTTTTGCTCACTGAAAACAAAGAAATTGCTTGCTAGCACAAATGGAGGCTAGCCAAAAAAAAAAAAAAATAATTAGGAAAAAAAAGAGAATTCTACACGGCTGTTTATATCATTTTATTGTTAGCAAATTGATATTTTCATCTGTTTTGCTATTTGAAAACATAGAAAATACTGGCTAGCAAAAATGGAGGCTAGCCAAAAAAAAAAAATAGTTAGAAAAAAAAAAAGAAAATTCTACACGGCTGTTTATATAAAAGCCCATGTAGACAGACAATTATACATGGCCGTTTATATAAATGTCCGTGAAGAAAGAGTAATATAAACGGCTACTTATATAAAAGTCTGTGTAGCTCTCTCAATGCTTTCTACACGGATTTGTAGCTAACTATCCGTGTAGAAAGGTTATTTTAGGGTTGGAACTATATAAAAGGCCTTCTTCCGGCGCCGTTTTGATCAATTAATACTCTCTCTCTCTCTCTGTATTGAATTGGTCTGATTTCTGCGCACAAGGATCGAGGCCGGATCTGAGATCTTTGAAGTTAATTCGCATTTCTCCTCTATTGCTAAGGTTAGTCATACATATATTTCTCTTTTCTTTATTTAATTTTCTGTTAATGATTAATATTGCTTAATTATTTAGGTCAATTATTATTTAATGCATGCGTGCTTGATTTGTTAAGATAATGTAAATAATTAGTGTATTGTGGTCCAATAATCGACCTACTGATGCTTTTAGGTCCATGCCCGTTCAAAATTAATCCAATAGGGATTAATTTTGGATAGTCCCCCGTTTGGGACTGCTCTTTGAATATTGTGTCTCATTTAGGATGTGAACACATATTAGCGGGATTTAATTAGTATTTGAGAAAAGTTCGACAGTATTTCTCCTTATTGCTCCTATGAGTATGTGGTTTTTACGCATACTTGGGGAGTTAAGGGGAAATGCTGCCGAATTTTTCTCAAATACTAATTAAATCTCGCTAATATGTGTTCACATACGAGGCATAATATTCAAAGAGTGGGTTAGGATTGTAAACCGGCCCTTTGTAAGCCAAGAATTTGCTGACCTGTTGTGTATTTTAGGTATTGAATATAGGGCAATTTTAATACACTTTTAACTTTAAAAATTTATAAACCTTCGTACACAATATATAAGTTAGTTGCAAGCGCACAACCCATCGATTGTAGTATGTAGATGTCGATTCAAAGGGAAGTTGGGAAACACTAATTTTTATTAAAGTAAACTACTTTTAAAACTAAATAATAAAAGTAAAAAGGGGGGTTTTGTGTAATTTCGTTTTTTATAAAAATTAAAGGTTAGTAGCAAAGCAAATTGAAATTCGGATGTGATTCAAATTGGAGAAGTCTAGGGGCTTTTGGTTTACAATTCCTTGGTTAATTTCTCATTTGTTTGGTCTCTAAATTCATGTTTGCTTTAATGGAGTTTCTAACCTTATGATGTGCCTAGATAATTTAGATTTCACGATTAAGTACTTCATCCTAACTACCTAGATTTAAGTGCATGTTAGCCTATTTCAACTAAAATTGATACAATTATTTTGGTGCGATGAGTTAACGTTCCTCAAGTTTTAGGGCTGTCACGATCCTAATCGGGATATTTAACATTACATGCACACAAAATAATATATCAATATCTAATTTAATCTAGGGTTCCCAATTAGGTTTTAAGCTTCACAACTATAGTTCTTCACCCTAACCTAACCATTAATTCCTGTGGTTCCGGATAAAGATTAGAATGGTGTGTTGCTAATCTTAAACCCTAAAATAATTCAAGCACATAGTAAGGTACCGTCAAGCAATTGTTCCTAGCAATTCAAGTTGTAAAACCTAAACGGGATACTATCAAGTACACAGATTATGCAATTAGCGAGAACTTATCAATCAACAAGAATAAATCATGCAAGCAAAACAATCATCATAAAGAGATAATCAAACAAACTAGAAATTAACGCAAGTTCATGTTTAATGCCTAAGCCCCTAGAGAGGAAATCTAGCCTCTCATGGGTGCTTTAGCATCCACAAGAAAATACAAAATAAACATGGTAAAAACTGAGAAAATACGTAAGAGAAAAGAATATAACCAATCTCCAAGTTTCTGCCCAATTTCTTCCCTTGTCGCTCAAGCAAAACCTCGATTTCTTCCTTCTCTTCCTTCGAAATTCGCAACTTTGATCACCGCTAGAAAGTGGAGTAGAATGACTTCAATTGAGAAATGATGAGCAGTGATCAACAGTGATGATTTCTCCTATGGTCTCACTAACCTTATATAGCTTTTTCTAAACTTGGAGACCAAGTCGTTTTATTTTCGGCGCCCACTAAGCCCACTAACTTAGTCATTTTCTGAAATTGGGGATCAAGTTGTTATATTTTCAGCACCCACTAAGCCTACTAACTTCTATATTTCCAATTCTGTGATTCTGAACTTGGAGACCAAGTTATTCTAATTTTGGCGTCCACTAACTTTCCATATTTAGCAGTTTTTCAGGCTGGTGCGGCCATTTGTGTGGCTGTACAAAATTATACATTCCAAATTTGGATTTGTTTCCTTCATGAAAGTTGTAGATATTTTTGTCCTAGTTCTGTCAACCTTTTATTCACTCAAATCGGAGTTCGTATAACCAAGATATTGTCAAAATACGAACTGTGTGTCGTAGCTGTGATTCTGTGCGTCTTTGAGTGTGGCATTTTCTTGTGAACCGAACTTCAAACGGGCATAAATCATGATCCGTAACTCCATTTTCAGTGTTCTACCACTTTTCGGAAAGCTTGCGAGAAGATCTACAATTGCTCTATTTTCTATAATTTAAATAGACTTTGGCAGTAACTTGATTCTTGGATATATTTGACACAAAATTATACTAAAATACAAGGAAATTGGTTAAGTTTTTTAGGTTAAACCTTAATCAAAAGTATATATAATTTAGGCTTATCATGACCACCATATAGGTTTAATTGGATTTTTTTTTAATTTAATTTACAGATGGATCGACGTTGGATGTACGAATTGCGACGTGATAGTGCAGAATATTTGACTCGCGTTGATGAGTTCATAAAATTTGCTGAGAGTTATAGAGTGGAGACAAAAGATTTGGGGACTCGGAAGAAATTAAAGCTGATTTGATTTGTCGGGGATTTAAGAAAAGATATACATGTTGGTTTATGCATGGTGAGAAAATTGGGGAACGTAGTGGTACCAATAGAAATTCTGTTTTGGACGAGAATGATGATAATGTAGAAATTGTTGATAATTTTGAACTTGAATGCAACGATGATTTTGAGAATGTCAAAAATTTCGATAATGTTGGACTTGATTGCAACGAGGATGATGAGCTGGAGATGAATATTGATAGAAATGAAAAATACGAGTTTACTGAGAATCTAGAGGACAGGTTACGTGATGTGAAAGATGAAATAAGTGATAAAAATTATAAAAAAATTCAGTATCTGTCTAATGAATCTAAAAAGCCATTATATCCTGGGTGTACCAAATTTACAAAACTATCAGCTGTGTTGAAATTATTGAATTTAAAAGCAGACAACGGTTGGAGTGATAAGAGTTTCACGTCCTTATTAAAGCTTTTACGAGATATGCTCCCAGATAACAATGAGTTACCCTGTACAATATATCAGGCGAAGAAGTTGATCTGTCCAATGGGTTTGAACATCAAAAAAATACATGCATGTCCGAATGACTGTGTATTGTACCGTGGAGAGTACGAGGCCATGCATGTTTGTCCTAAATGCGGTGTTTCACGGTATGAACGTAAGGACCAGGACACTGACGATTGTGATGAAGGAAAAAAGGGCCGGCCTCCGACTAAGGCGATGTGGTATTTCACGATAATGCCGAGATTCAGACGGTTATTTGCAAATTCCAAAGATGCAAAATTATTGCGTTGGCATGAAGAAGAGCGCAAAAGAAATGGTAAACTAAGGCATCCGCTTATTCAATTCAATGGAGAAACATTGATAGACATTTCAAAGGATTTGGTGGTGAATCACGAAACCTTAAGTTAGGGGTGAGCACAGACGGAATGAGTCCGTTTGGAAGCATGAGCAGTCAGCACAGCACTTGGCCAGTTCTTATATGCATCTACAATCTTCCTCCTAGGTTGTGCATGAAACGCAGGTATATAATGATGTCATTACTAATCCAAGGACCCAGACAACCCGGAAAAGACATATATGTGTATCTCGCACCATTAATTGAGGACCTCCATAAATTGTGGAGGGATGGCGTCCGGGTGTGGGATGCGTACGGCAAAGAGCAATTTAATTTGCGGGCCATGGTATTCTGCACCATAAATGATTTCCCCGCGTACGGGAATTTATCGGGTTACACTTGTAAAGGAGCAAAAGCGTGCCCTATCTGTGAAGATGACACGCAGGTGCTGAGGTTGAAAAACTGTAAAAAGAATGTTTTTATGGGGCACAGTAGGTTTCTTCCTGTTAATCACCCATACCGTAAGAAGAAGAAGGTATTCAACGGGAAAATTGAGCTTGGAGTGGCACGTCGTCCGTTAGATGGGAAGAATGTCTTCATGTGGGTTAAAAACCTTGATGTTGTTTTTGGAAAATGTGCCAAACCACCACCGAAAAATATTTGGAAAAAGAAGTCCATATTTTGGGAGCTACCATACTGGGAATATTTAGAAGTGAGACATTGCCTAGATGTCATGCATGTTGAAAAAAATGTCTGTGACAGTTTGATTAGCACATTATTGAACATTTCGAGGAAGACTAAAGACGGTCTTAAAGTTCGAGAAGACGTGAAATTAATGGGAATACAACCCGATCTTGCACCGCGGGATAAAGGGAAGCAAAAGGCATACCTACCCCCCCGCAATGTGCACAATGTCGAAGATCAAGAAAACGAGTTTTTGTAAATGCCTTCATAGTATTAAAGTCTCATCAGGGTATTCTTCGAATATTAAGAAGCTGGTGTCGATGAAGGACCTGAAATTGATTGGTCCGAAATCCCACGACTGTCATGTTTTAATAACACATATGATTCCTGTTGCAATTCGGGGAATTTTTCCGAAGCCCGTACGGCAAACCATTACAAAGCTTTGTTTTTTCTTCAATGCAATTAATTCCAAAGTGATAGACCCGCTCAAATTGGACGCTTTGCAAAAGGAGGTCGTCGTTACCCTTTGCCATCTTGAGATGTATTTTCCGCCATCTTTTTTCGATGTTATGGTTCACCTTGTTGTTCATCTTGTGAGAAAAATTAAGATCTGTGGTCCCGCGTTCCTACGGTATATATATCCATTCGAGACATTCATGAGTATTTTGAAAAGTTACGTAAGGAACCGACATCGTCCCGAAGGTAGCATTGTGGAAGGATATTCCACGGAAGAGGTAATTGAGTTTTGCACCAACTACATGACCGGTGTGGGTCCTATTGGCGTTCCAAAATCTCGATACGAGGGAAGGCTCCAAGGAGTAGGGACAATTGGGTTGAAAGCCATAGTTGCTGATAACGATGACCTGCGAAAGGCACATTTTATTGTACTACAGCACATGGCAGATGTTGCTCCATATATAGATGAGCACATGACAATCTTTCGACAATAGAACTACACGAGAAGTCAGAAGTGGCTTACTGACGAGCATAACTGTTCTTTTATAGGATGGATGAAAGAAAGAGTGAAATCACACCCCGAAAGGTCGCCCGTAAATGAAACTGTTAGATTGCTGGGCGAAGGACCCCAAATGGTTGTTAGAACATTCCAAGCATACGAGATTAACGGATATACATTTACACTAAATTACAGTGTGATAAGAGCACGATGCAAAATAGTGTGGTGACGTTGGTGGCGACGTCTCAAGAATTCAGTAGATCGGGGGATGCCCGGCCTGTAATAGCATCAAAGTCTTATTACGGCGTTATGGAAGAAATTTGAGAGCTCGTTTACAATCATCACCTTAGCATTCCTTGTTTCGGTGCCAATGGGTCGAAGACCGGGGTGTTAAAGTTGATAACGACGGGTTCACCCTTGTTGATTTTGACAAATTCGGGTATGTTGATGATCCGTTCATACTTGGCAAGCCACCCAAGTTTTTTATGTCACTGACCCGAGTGATGATAGGTGGAGTGTCGTCCTATCCCGAAAAAGAATGATTGTTAGGGTAGAAAACGTCACCGACGAAGAAGAGTACGACCAGTTCGAAGAGATACCTCAATTTTGTACCGATGTGCAAGCTAAGATAGCAACAATTGCAGAACAAGACGAAGCAAATTACATGAGATCCGACCACAATGAATGAATATGGGAAGATGTTCAAACAGTGGAAAAAAAGAGAAAAAGGAAAAAAAAATCCAATGTATAATATTTACTCCTTTTAAACTTGAAAATTTTAATATTTCTTATTTGGAAAAAAAAATTCAATGTATAATATTTAATTCTTTTATAATATTTCCGAGATGAAGAGCCGAATGAAGAGTCAGACTAAAGACTTAAGGTTGGTTATCTCTGGATATTTCTATCTCATTGTAATATTTTTATTTCGTTTCTAATATTTTTTTTTGCATATCATGAGCAAGAAGCTAGATCCATCTCTGACTCGAAGCAGAGTTTATTTGATGTGTACTAATGAGAGCTTTGAGTGGCTGTGTTCATTTTACTGTGTTTTTGTATTTTATATTTTATTTGTTTAAATAAAAAAATCCATCTTTCTAGTTCATTAAAAAAATCTTTTAAACACAGATGTTTCATTAAACATCTGTGTACAAATATATTTCTACACGGATGTTTCATTAAATATCTATGTAGAAATTCAAAGAGAGCTACACGGACATTTAATTAAACATCCGTGTACAAATACATTTCTACACAGATGTTTCATTAAATATCTCTGTAGAAATTCAAAGGGAGCTACACGGATATTTCATTAAACATCCGTGTATAAATGTATTCGTCACGGATGTTTAATTAAACATCCGTGCAGAAAGGTATTTTTTTTTTTGAAAAATTATTCTATGGTTGTTTTATAATTTGTAAATCCATATAAGGTCATATAAAGTAAAGTGTTCATTTATGTTTTCAAATCGGATTATTTAGAGAGCATTAAGCATTAATTACTCTATGATATTATTTAGACAGATTATTTAAGTTAATTTTAAATAATTTTTTTTAAATAATATACTTTGTAGTGATTATCCATAATAAATTATTTGTTGGTTGTTTTGTGATATCTCGGAAACTTATCTATATTCCGACCCGTATTTTGTACCAAAACCTGTGCTTAGAACTGTCAAATCGTGTTTATTTCATTGAATATCTATAGAATGTGGTACTACTGCGCATTTGCTCTTACTTTGCAGGAAAAGGGCGAAACCGAGGAAGAATCTGGAATTCAAAGGTTTATACACGGTCCGTGTACCTTCTTATGCGGACCGTACAACCCTCTGCCCGACCACAGACACGACCAGGACATTTTGTATTGCTAATTTATATCTATAACAGTATTTATTTAGATAGCATGAAGTATTCAACAAAATAGTTAAACGGATAGAAAACAAAATGCTGATAAAATTAAGAGCAAAATATATTACATCAAAACAAAACGAAAAAAAGATAACTTAATTAAACACTCCTTCACTGGCCTGGCTGGATTGCTCCTTGGCCTGACCCCCTCCTTCTAATCCAGGGTCTCTTTGGCTTGATCCATGGATTGCCCCTCCTTTTGTAGGGCTTTGGTGGTGGGTGCCCATTGGGCTTCACCGTGGCACATTTGAGGGCGGCCATGGCCATGTCCTCCTGTAGTTGGGAGGAGGCATTTCATAGCCGGGAGGGACTTCCAACATGGAATCGTCATGAGCATCTTCGGGAGGGATTTCATAGCCGGGGGGCCATGGCCATGGCACATTTGAGTCTTCCGGTGGCACCCAAGCGGCCATTTCTTCTTCCAAAACTTCTTCTTCCAAATCTCAGAGAAAAGTAATCGAAACGGGAGAGTTTCTCAGATTATATTGAATTTTGAAGAGTCGTTTCGTCTTCTCAGAATTAAAAAGATAAGGCAACTTCTCGAATTCCGATGTGAAACCTGTTCAAATTAAACGTTTAATTTAAAAACGGACACGGACGTTTAATTAAAAATTCGTGTAAGAAAAGTTTTCTACACGGTCGTTTACTTTTGAAGAGTCATTTCGTCTTCTAAGAATCATACACAGCCGTTTAATTAAAAATCCGTGTACGAAAGGCTTTCTACACGGCCGTTTAATTTTGAAGAGTTGTTTCGCCTTCTAAGAAACGTACACGGGAGTTTAATGAAAAATCCGTGTACAAAAGATTTTCTACACGGATATTTAATTAAACGCCCGTGTAGAAATTGAAATATTTATTTGCATTTATTATTAAGTTCTGCTAGATACTCGAAGATACATGGATAAAATAGTTTTCAAGCTAAATAAAACTGAAATCAGGTTCCTTTTTATTTTTAAGTTTTCCATTTGAAAAATCTGGAATTTGAAAAATATGAAATTTGGAATTTGAAAAATTAATCTGGAAAAACCATATATAGGCGCGCATTTTATTTCGCGTAAACTAATTCTACACGGGTGTTTAATTAAACATGTAGCTCTCTTACGTTTCTACACGGTTGTTTAATTAAATGTCCGTGTAGATTTAGTTTACGCGAAATAAAATGTGCACCTCATCTCTGTCGCTCGATCTTAATCTCCTCGTCTTCCCTAAACCCTAAACTCCCTCGTCTCCTCTCTCTTTCTGTGGTGTTGCCATTGTTCTCTCTCTCTCGGTGCTAGCTCGGTCTCCAATCTCTGTCGCTCTCCTCTGAACGCGCCAATTGAATCTCTAAGCTGCTCTCGCGCAGTTGCTGTTCTCTCTTTGAAAGGTTCTCTCTCTCTCTCTCTCTCTCTAAGTTGCAATGCTCCCTGTATCTTGGTTAAATCAAAACCCTTATCTCTGATTGTATTTTGGTTAAATGAAAGTTACCTCAACTGACCTATTCTGGTGATCTGGACAGAACCTAATGTTACAGGGACTAAATTGCAAAACTAATACAATGATTGAACAAAGGACCCAACAACACATAATTTAGACCTAAATTTTACATTCATAGCATTTGTAATAATGTTTTTTTTTGTAGAAAGAACCATGTCATACACTAGTGGAAAAACACACATCAGGGTCGGTTATATACGCACATTAGCATCGGACCCCCAGGCGACGCTGACCCAGGCGTCGCAAATGCGGTACTAATCTGAGTCGGTTGAACAGGCGACGCTAAAAGTTTGAATTAGCATCGGTTATCTACAGTAACCGATGCTAAAAGTTTAATTAGCATCGGCTATTTGTAAATAACCGATGCTAATTTACACTTTTAGCATCGGTTATTTACAAATAGGCGATGCTAATTCAACTTTTAGCATCGGTTACTGTAGATAACCGATGCTAATTATAATTTTTTTTTTTTTTTTTTTTTTTTTAAAGCTGGTCAATAATTAATATGCCACAATCACAAACAAAAGAATTATCAAAATAATATTCAACAATCACAATTCCAACAATTAATCAAACTACATCAGCCATGTCACTTAACAAAATAATAACAATGAATTATCAAAATATCACAATTACATAGAATCATCTAACTAGCATTTGTACACTAATTTACAACTATATCAAACATTTCATATTTACAGAAACTGCTCTCACCCTCCTGCAATTATAAAATCAGATTTATAGTGTCAAGCACAAGCAACAACAATTATGACCCTTTGTAACAGATCAGTCAGTGCAGACTGATCCAAAGCCCAAATCAAACGTTTAGTTACACAGTTAAATAAAGGACAGAAAAACAAATGGTTTAGAGCCAAACTTTGCATCATTAGGATTTTTCTACTATTTTCTAGCCATTTTCAAAGTTGGCCCTAAAAAATACAAAAACTGCCTATTTTGCTGCACACGTGACTTCTTTACCTCCAACTTTGCATGGTCATTAGGCATAAGAAGAAAATTCGTAAAATCATGAAAATTCAGAGAGTTATAGAATGTATTACCCTCTGTAAAACCATAAAAAGAACACAAAATTTGGTTTAGCCAATTGTCAGGAATTGATTTTCAAAGTTCAGAAAAAGAAACCGGAAAACTGCTGTAAGTGCTACCTTTAGAAAATCATCCCGAGAGATCTGCTTAACCGAATTTGGTGTTCTTTATATCAAAATGCTCAGGAGATGACATTCTACATGCTGGTAAAATTTCATGAATTTGTGGGCTTCCTAGCTGTACCAGACAGGGGCTTCAATGCCGGGGTTAATCTGGAACAGCCGGGGTTAATCTGGAACAGCCAGGGTTTTTGTACTAAATATCATTAAAGACAGTTTCATATCTTAAAGAACTCACGATTTTCAGTAGGAGCCTGTACCAAGGTGGCTGCCTCGCCTCACCTCACGGACGTCCAAGGTGGCTGCAAGTTTATGAATGATTTTCCAAGAATCTAGAAAAGAATAAAAAAAGAGGAAAGAAGCATGAAATGATCTGAAAAATTATTAAATCCCATACAAGGTAAAAATGAAGTTTTTATAAAGCATACTTAAAAATGAAGTATAGATATAGCTTATAACCCACAACAGTTCTTGAAATCAAACTCCTCAAAATTTGAGACACTAGCTAGATCATTGGTACAAACAAGTTGACATATGAAGAAATGATTGCAACTTTCTTGCTATAAAAATATAGCACTACAGAGATTGTTAAGTGGAGCAATTATATAAACAGAGTTTTGGTTAAGCATATAAGTTTCTAAGAACAATATATATGTTTGTGAGATAGACATATATATGGATCAATTGAAATAGGTGGCAAGTGATCTCTTCTCAGTCCTCTAATTTTCTTTCCTTCTTGGACCATTGTAAAATAAATTTATATCATAAATGGTATCCTTGAAGAATATGTGGTCAATCAATATATGGTTATGGAAAAAATGTGAGCATCCTTGAAGATACGAGCTTTGCTTTTTGGTGTTTTAAGCTTGCATTTCAGAAGTATTATGCATAATGGTACGGTGAAGGTACCACTGTGCCAGTATGGTATGGTTTTGTGGTGTATGCTTATTATGGTGTATCTCATATTTGTGTCTGAGTACAATCACATACTTCTTAGTAATAAAAATTTACACAATTTTGATAACCATAGGGGCTTAACTGAATATTTCCTAGCATTTACAAATTGTTCTTTTTCTTTTGCTGGACAATTTCTGCAATTTCTTTTGACAAAATTGCCCTGTGTATGTACCCCGGTCTGTACCAGTCCAGTTATTTGGATACCTTACCTGTACCAATAGAAGGTTAGCTCGTTATGCACAATTTGGGAATAAGGGTTCAAAACTTGCTCCAAATGCTTACGATTATTTTATTTTATCATATGCAAACTATGGAGACATCAAACAACACTCAAGATGGCGCACTGTAACAGAAGAGCAATACCATAATGACATGCTGTAACAGGAATTAATTAGGCTACTGTAACAGAGTTAGTTAGAAAAAATTAGACTAGATATATGAATGTAATCTTGCTCAATATATAGCTATGTAAACTCTGATTACAGAATTGCTCCCATTACATGATTATGCCTCTTTTATAATATGTTTTTTAGCAATTTACAATTAGGAAAAGCACCTCCACATCTCGAATTTTTTCTCAGTATTTTCTTAAACTTCAGATTTAATTGAATTTAAATTATCTTGTACTAGTAGGAACTAAGAGGTTCACTTCAGATTGATTATGCAAAAAGAAGTTTAATTGAATTGCATATGTAAAGTTCTCAGCTTTCAATTGTTTGAAACAAAAAAGTTTGATCGATTTATAATACATGATCAAGTCAATCATTATACTAGAAAGTATAATTAAGCACAAAATTATACTTGTTGGACCGAATCAGTTCCGAATCACAAAATTACTCGAACAAATTGGGGTGATTTGAATATTTACCCGAGAAAGGACCCTACTGCCTCACTGCCTCGCTGCCTCGTTGCCTCACTTCCTCGCTGGCTCACCTCACTAACAGTCACTCACTGCCGCCTCACCTCAGCACCTCACCGCACGGCCGCCTCCCCGAACGGCCTCCTCCCCGCACGGCCGCCTCACCGAACGGCCGCCTCACCCAACCCTCGCCTCGACGCACGACCGCCTCACCCAACCCTCGCCTCACCGAACGGCTGCCTCGACGCACGGCCGCCTCACCCAACCCTCGCCTCAACGTAGTGAGCGGCGAAGACAGGACCCGAGAGATTGAGATGAGCCCAGGAGAGGGAGAGAGAGTCGGAGCCCAGGGAGAGAGAGCGAAAACGCTGAGTTGTTAAGAACTAAACCCTCCGATCAGTTTTGAAAATTTTCTCTAACTTGCGAAGAAGTAGATCGGGCCTATTATTTGTGCTAATTACTGGCCTATGTACTGACCCTGCGCGCTACAGAGAACAGAGAGCTTAGCATCGGTGAAATTTGAAATTTGAAAAAACGATGCTAAAACAAATCAGCGTCGGTTAACTAAAGAACCGATGCTAATAAGTGAAAAAATCGTATTTAGGATCGGTTAATTAATAAACCGATGCTAAAAATTGTCTAATCAGGGTCGGCTAATTAAAGGTCCGATGCTAATACAAATCAGAATCGGATTTTTAAAATAACCGATGCTAATTAGGATCGGTTCTTTGTAAAGAACCGATGCTGATATGGACAGCACTATTAAGAGCGGTTTTTAATATTTAACCGATTCTGATTGTTCCTTTCAAGATCTGTTAATTAAAAAGCCCGATCTAGATATAAATCAGAATCGAATTAATAAAAGTCCGATCCTAATAGGCCGATGCTGATGTCCGTTTTTCCACTAGTGATAGTCAGGTGAGAATGTTGATATGATATTGGAAACAGTGGAACCGCAGGCAAATATGATATTGGAAGAAGAGGAGCTGCAGGCTCAGAAAGAAAGGAGGAAAAGAGGTCCGACAATGTGCACGAAAACCTCAGAGGTGAAAGATTTGCAAATCGAGTTCAGCAAAATCGAATGTCTGAAGGGTCCACGTAGGGCAGAGTACACAAATTGGTGAAGCAAAAGGCATCTATCTTGGTTGAGAGGTGGGACAAATTCGATGACAAAGATAAGAATGAATGGTGGAACATTGTGAAGGTAAAGTACCTAACAATTATAAACCTTATTTTGATTATTGTACATGATCGGTAATTGGTTAATTCGTTTGACTGAAACGATGGCTGCGTTATCCTTCACTGGAACACCCACCAACCTTCATGTGTAGTTCTTTTTTTAATCTCTTGAGTTATATTTTTTAGGACCATTTAGTAATGTATTGAAAAAATATATAAAACTTTACATGCATTATATATTCATTTTTCCTATTTCTCTCTATTTGTTATTTCTTTTTTTGTTGGATACAAGTTTTCTACCTTGTCTTAACCTTAGCATATTTAAAATTTGCTTTTATAAGTAAATAATAACTTTTTAAATTGCTAGGCATCATGTAGTTGTCTTCCTGCAAGTTATATATGTCTATACCTGACCTCAAAACTTGAATGAACTTACATGCAGTAATTTTGTTGTCAATCATGCAGGCTCATTGGAACATCCAGGATGACGACCTAAAGTCCGCGAAAAAGAAAAAGACTTGAGGAAAATGAATGAAGGTTGGAAGCAATCAAGAGCACATTGAAGACGGATTTCATGGAGAAAGGGAGAAATCCAGTAGGCTACTATAAATGGCTGAAACAAGAGGACTGGGAGGAGTTTCAAGCTTTGAAGTCCACAGCAGAGTTCAAGGTATATAAATTTAGCCAACTTAGTCTTTGTTCTTTCTCGATATGTACTTATCTTCCTTAAACTAATTGATTTATCTTAATGTGTGAAGATAAAAAGTGACGAGGGCAGGAGGATCGCGAAATTGAACAAGTACCCGCACAAATTAGGGTTTGGTGGTTACGAGGGTAAGTCGGCCGAATGGGCGGAAGTACTGGAGAAAAACAAAGATTCTGACTCACCTGTTGTTAGGATCCAAAATCCTAGGGGCCAACACTGGGTCTGGGAAGATCCGAGGTAACCACTGACGGGAGGATAGTACTCCCAGATGACGTGCAACCCGTGGCTCAGAAAATGGTAAGAGTTTTTGTTGTAACTTTGTGTACATTACTTTGTCTTTTGCTATAACTAATTTTTTTATTAACAGTTGGATGTGGAGGAGGAGGTAAATTCGGGCTCCCTGACTGTCGAAAGAGTGGATGATTCCTTGTCCGCAGCGCTCGGGAGTAAAGAACACACGGGTCGAGTTAGGGGTGTCTCGGTCTACAGTGGCTGGAAGGACGTATACGACGGTTCAAACCAAAAAGAAGACCGCGTGCCAAAGTTAACACGGACGAGATGGAATCAAGGTTGGCGCAGGTACGCCAGGAGGTACAGCAGGAGATCAGAATGGAGTACGATGGAAGGATGGCTGAGATGGAATCAAGGTGGTTGAACCAAATTACATCTCTTACGCAGCTATCCGAGCAACAACCTCCCATTTCGCCGGGAATTCGGCGAAGTAGTCAAGCATCTGGAACCGAAGTGCTGGGCGAGTTGGACAATCTACAGGTAATCACTACTTGTTCATAATCTACCCGTAATTTTGACTTGTTCATTAACTAATTGCTGATAATTATTGCAGGAGGCCACAGCATGCGACCTCGTCATGTGGCACGACAAAACTCCTCTGACCCTTGCTAAGGGCATTGTACATCCTCCAGTCGGTTTTCAGCTAAGGCCCAACCATCTCCCCGTAACGGTTGACATGATCATGACCGAATGGGCTGCCCGCATACCTCTTCCTGTCCCTGCCGACGATATGCTGGTGCTTGATGAAGCCCGTGGACAGATTGTCCAATGGCCCAAGTGTCAGATTATTTTGGATCAGGTAATCTCTAAATAAAACACGGATATCTTATGTTACATTCAAATCATTATTTTGAAATACTTGAAAAATGTACAAAATTTGATACAGACACGAAGAGGCGTTTCCAACACTGCGGACGAAGCTTTGTCACCGGTACGGCGAGGCTTGGAAGTAGTCGTTGGGGCTGATGCGCAAGAATCTCCTGATGCGCCAGTAGTTGCGCCAGTAGACCGTACGGGGCTCACCGAAGAAGAGGTTAGCCGTTTGCCTGAGGATTTGCGGAATCTCCACGCCTGCCTGATTAAGGCACCTGTTTCTATGGAGGAAGTAATATTCGTTGTCCCCCCCGAGATGCTTCTACACGAAGGCAGGACGGTCGTGCTACCTTTCCAAGAATTCAAGGACTTTCTACATGCCTCGTCAAGCGATAAATGGCTCGATGTGGGAGTCCTCACTGTTTTCCTCATGTTAGTGACCAAAAATCATATATATCATGTGTATAGCACTCAAATATATATGCTAATGTGTTAAATGATGATTTTTCAGGATGTTACACCGAAAACATGCTGTGGATTGTGGGAAAGGTAAGGTGAACTCCTGTGCATTGTTGGACCCCGCCAAAACTAATGGTACGATGGTGGAATATCATCCGGAACCGACTGTCGATTACTTGTGTTCAGCGATGCATAAGGCTCATTTGGAGAAGAAGAAATTTATTCTCCTGCCATACCACCAAAGGGGCCACTGGTGTTTGATTGTGATTGTCCCTAATGAAAATTTGGTTTTTTATCATGGATTCTTCACAGCCCACAGGAAACATCACTCCTCAGTAGTCCAAAATGATCTGCACTCAAATAAGAGAGTAAGCAATAATAATTCACTTGGTTTGATTTTTTTTCCAATTATATATAACAAATTGTGGAATTGCTAATTACATTCACTCAATTTTGTAAGGGCTTTTCTGAAATATATTCAAGATGGAGGAATGCAAAACACAAAGCAGAAAAATAAGTTGAGTTGGAGGTGGCAGCCGGTGAGCACAGTATAATTTTATAATTTCATATTTTGTTCAAAAAATTATTGTCATTCTAACATAGGCCGCTAAATGTAAATTTCAGTGCCCGCAACAGGATGAAGGTTGGGAATGCGGTTATTACACGATGATTTATATGTTTCACTTTGTCGAATCCATACAATTCACATGGCCACAATATCCGGTATGTAATTCATATTAACTGTAATTCATATGTTTGCCTTGACTTGTCCATATAATTAATATTGATTTCCTCTAATATTTTATTCTACGAAATTTGTTTTATTAGTTGCATTGTTATAATTACAATATTTATTTTTATAAAGCAAAACAGAGATGTAGTTGTTATATTGTATTTTTCTAACCTACATATTTTGAATTTTTGGTAGTATAAATCGAAGAAATCGGCAAAACATTACTCCAAGGACCAGATAGATTATTTTAGATGTATGTGGGCAAAGTGGTTTCAACAGGAATTTTGTAAACCAGAATATGGATTTGTATAGTGTACATGAATTTTTGTATAATTTTTGATATAATTTAGTGTACATGAATTTTGTTTATGGGTTGTATTCTGATATATTGGAAATTCTCTGTTTTGGAATTGATTTTTAATGGCTAGCAAACTGGAGGCTAGCCAAAACATAAAATAAAAATTGAAAAAAAAATATTACCATTCTACACGGATATTTCACAAAAGTCCGTGTAGAAAGCTAAATAAAGAGCAAATAAAAATATAAGATAGCTACACGGCTGCTTATGTAATGATCCGTGTAGAAATAGTTATTCTACACGGATATTTAGATAGACGTACGTGCAGAAAGATGATCGTACACGGCCGTTTAGTTAAATATCCGTGTATAGCTCTCCAGTAATTGTACACGGTTGTTTATGTAATAAGCCGTATAAAATAACTATTTCTACATGGATATTAACCTAAAAGTCCGTGTAGACAGAGTAATCGTACACGGCTGTTTATGTAATAATCAGTGTAGCTCGGCTATGGAGAGCGCCACTGGCAAGGAATTGGACACGGTTGTTTATGTAATAAGCCGTATAGAATAACTATTTCTACACGGATATTAACCTAAAAGTCCGTGTAGACAGAGTAATCGTACACGGCTGTTTATGTAATAATCAGTGTAGCTCGGCTATGGAGAGCGCCACTGGCAAGGAATTGGACACGGTTGTTTATGTAATAAGCCGTGCAGAATAACTATTTCTACACGGATATTAACCTAAAAAGTCCGTGTAGACAGAGTAATCCTACACGGCTGTTTATGTTACAATCCGTGTAGCTCGGCTTTGGAGAGCGCCACTTGGCAAGGAATTGAACACGGTTGTTTATGTAATGATCCGTGTAGCTCTCAGGAATTGCACACGGGTAAATATCCGTGTATAATTTATTCAGGGATTATACACCCTCGCACTCCACACGGCAGGAAATCCGTGTAGCTCCCCTGTTTATGTCCGTGTACAATGACCATTTCTGTAGTAGTGATTATACATGTTCAATACCATCAACAAAAGTAACTGAAGCGAACAACCAGGAGCATAACATCTGGGAATTATAAATTGCAAGGTTGGCCAATTTAATTTTCTTGGCAACAAGAGCGCCCCCTTCCTGTGCTAAAAAAGAACAACCATGGAATAGAGAAACACACAGAGACACAGGGAGATAGGATCGAGAGCCACAACTATACTCAATTTAAAATTAAAAAAATTGAGCAAATCAACACAAAAAAGAATAAGAGAATAGTGAGATATTTGAGAGAAAAGAATACAAAAAATACACTGATTTCCTTCGCCGAAAAGAAAGAATGGAAAAAAAGAAAGAAAGGGAAGGGTGTTGCATTATTCATGAGTTGAATATCTGATTTCTTGATTCTCTTATCTCTCATCTTTTCTCAGATTTTATAAACAAAAAAAAATATAGATTTCAAATGAAAGTCACAATACGTTTGAAATAATACACCGCTACTCCCGGACTCGAAGCACTCGGTGCGGTAGGGTTCTGGTTGGGTAAAACCATCACACAATCACTCGTTACATCTGGACTCGAAGCACTCGGTGCGGTAGGGTGCCAATTGGGTAATCATCATACAAACACTCGCTACTATCAGACTCGAAGCACTTGGTGCGGTAGGGTGCCGATAGGGTGATTCAATGGGCTCGAAACACTCGGTGGAGTAGAGCGCCAACAAAAAAATGATCCGAACCACTCCGTGCGCGTAGGATGCCACAATCATGTTAAGGATGATTGCGAATGAGGCATAAACGTTGCCCAAATTTCCTCTTAATTAGACATAAAAAATGATATTCAAATGAATCAAATTGAGACCAAAATACTGCTGAAATTTCAAAAGAGCAAAAAAAATGTGTGCATCTTGAATATATGAGAGCCGATTGTTATGATAAATAAATAAAAATAATATAAATAAAAGGGACGCATTGTTAAAGTGATTGTTGTAGTTGAAAAAAAAAAGTATTACTAGAGAAGTCTGTGCAAATTAAACTAGGGATCAAGAAAAATTGAACAAGTGATCAAAATGAAAGGAAATATGAATTCTCACCGTTATACAACAGTACGTGATATACATGATATAAAATAAATTATTCTCATTGTTATATAACGGTGGTGTATATGAAACAAAATAAAAGAGATGCATAAATTAAATAAGTAATTGATTCAGGCGTATGAATAAAAGGTATCAGAGCACAATCCATTTGGAAAGGGACTATGGTCTTCTGACGAATATTCACATCACAATTCAAACTCACCAACATCTTCAGGTTCTACGTGACAGAAAGTGAATATCAGAAAGATAAAAACAGAAGCATATGATTTAAGCACATGGTTGATTTTTGTTATCATCATAACGGTGTTCATAGTAAAGGCTTCCATGTCACTCAAAACCAAAAGCTTCCATGTCACTCTAAACTAAAAACTTTCATCCCAACTAAAACCAAAGGCTTCCACGCCAACCCAATTCAAAGGCTTCTATGCCAACCAAAACCAAGAGCTTCCAAGCCTACCAAAACCAAAGGTTTTCACGCCACCCTAAACCAAAGGCTTTCAAGCCAACCCAAGTAAAGGCTTTCATGCCAACCAAATCCAAACTCTCCCACGCCCCCTCAAACCAAAGGCTTTCTCGCCACCCAAATTCAAAGGCTCCCATGCCACCGTAACAATACATAAGTTCAGCTAAAGCCCTTACATGTAACAAGCACCCCAAGGGAAGGAAAATTCTACGGACACCATAGGCATATGATACGCCCTTGTCTAAACCCTATGCGTCAGTCCGACCCATATGTTGTCGAAGTGCTTCAGATGCCTACTCATGTAGTTCAGTGTAGCCCATGACATATATGTCCAGCTAAAGCCCTTGCATGAAACAGGCACCCCAAACATCATCCCTAGAATATCCTAGGCACCCTCAAACTAGCTAAAGCCCTTGCATGTAATAGGCAACCCCAAATTAAACAAAAATCCTAGTAAATACTTGGCATATACTCTTAGTGTGCCCCTCGAGGGTTGAATCAGTTCTAACCCTCTAATTCAGTATCACCCTCTCTTCTTGATTGCACTTTAGATACCCTACCTTAATCATGTTATTTTGTCTAGCTCCTTAATCGTCGGTTCCTGGGTACTATCCAAGGTAATTAACGACAGGGGCTTGCGCCTGTCAGAAGGAAAAAAATTCCCACAATCAAACAATAAGCTTCTTTCCCTTTACCTATTCGAGGGAGGGAGTGTATCTGCAGAGACGTTCACGCTAGTCTACACCAAAAAAATAGGCCGACAAAAATGCCTCAACAATAAGGTTAACCTGTTAGGAATAGGGTACAATTATCTAGATCCAATATAGAAAATAGACTTAACTGTTGATTCCTTCTAATCCAATATCAATTAGAAACCTATTAGTATATAGATGTACAGACGAACATCTCATTCTATAGATTAATAGTGCGGTAATCTCAATTATTTCAACTACAATAGTTATAAAGAAATGACGTAACTGTGAATTTAAATCCTTCTATTCTTGGTAATAGAGACTTATCATTAATCTTTATGCGATTGATTAGGGTGAAGTTTGGGTATCATTCCCTTACCAATCCTTTTCAATTAGGGTGTTATAGCATCCCTGTGATTAGCACTAAGTTAGGATTAACAACTCTCAGATTTTCATTTGATGCCAGTTTAGGGAGGACACAGTTCTGATCAAACTGCATGCGATTCCAATTAGTGTTAGAAACTATAATTGATAGGTTTAGCACTCGCATGCAGTCGGTGACAGCACCGCATACAATTGCTTTTCAACTAGAAACTAGATTAGATGAATAAGAATGATTGATAGCCAGATCCCTAGAACATTTTACTACCTATAATCCTTACTTTGTTACTTTGATTGATCACCTAAAACACAACACAACTCAACCAAACAACTAAAGACAACCAAACACAACCAAACAAACCTATAATTAGTGAACAATTTAACCTTAATACACTACCCCTGTGGATCGACACCCCGATCTATACTATATGGTAGATTCATACGCTTGTGAATCGATTGTAAAGTAGACAACTAGGGTTTTAAATATTAATAGGTCTTATTTTGACCCATCTGTTACACCAAAAGGTATAGTACAAAGTTTCAGTATAGTGAACTGTACTTTTTAACCTTAAATACACTTTTCGGTTCAGACTGCAAGTATACAATACTATCGAGTAGTATATTATCGGGTATCGATCACAGGGACGGTTCAGATCTTAACTAGAATTCTACCTAAATTAAGTAAAGACTAGAAGTTGGAAAATGTTGGTTTTGGTTTTATAGTTCCTACAGTTCAATGACAGTAATTAAATGCAAGAAAGTAAATCAACTTGGTTTAAATCAGAAGTAAAAAGGCGTTTCCAGGGTTATGACTTCATCTCAGTTTTGCCTCGAGGTGCCCGGTCCGTGTAGTGTCCTACACGGGCCGTGTCCAGTGTACACGAGCCGGGTACTGTCGTACACGGTCCGTGTGGCCCTCGAGTGAATGCAGCAGTTATTGTTTTCTTTGTGTTGTTCTTTTGTGTAGGGTTCTACTGACCAGACCTAATGTCTCTAAACCTCAACTGTCGTCTGTTGGTTTATTAACTTGGTATGGAATTGCAATATGTGCCCTCGTCGGGTTCTAGACCTCAACTGTCGTATGTTGGTCTGAATTACCTAGTTGCTTGTTTGGTATACTAAAGGTAACCTCATTCCGTCGATATGAGGAAATGTTCACCTGTCGGTTACTACTTGGTTTCACCTTTCGGATCACTAATCCTACCTCATGTACTTAGTTTGGTTAAGAGATTATAAGGGCCAAAGTACCTTCTAGATGTGATCATTCATCTAGTGGTAAACCAATAAAAATCAAACAACTTACACTAAGCAATTAAAATCAATCACAATCAAGCAAACACAAATTTCAACAAAAGAATCCAATAACTAACATGCAAAATAAAACATTCGATTACATCACAATCCTAGAAACTAAGAAATCTACTCAGACATAGTTCTAAAACAAAATAAAGAAGTAATAAAAAGATTAGCCATGACAAAACCCGAAGAACAAGGAAGATCCGTCGAAAACTTGTGTCTTTCGCTTCTCAACTTCGTCTCCAAGCTTAGCCGTCAAGACCAAACCCTAGAAAATACTTCTCTGCTCCAGAATGTCTCCTCTGGTGCAAGAAATCCTGCTTATATGCTTTTCTCGCCGACCTTCCTTCAATTAGTCTTATTTCCAAATTCTGGATCTGTTTCCGGAAATGCTTGACACGGCCCGTGTGAAATGCTACACGGACCGTGTACCTGTGTGTCTTCTGTGGTCGAGTCAGCGGTTATCTGTGGTCGTGTCATCGGTCGAGTCGAGTTGACACGGCCCGTGTGAAATTCTACACGGACCGTGTACCTGTGTCTCTAGCTCAGATTGTAGATCTTCTCGCAAGCTTTCCGAAAAGTGGTTATACACTCAAAACGGAGTTACGAGTCAAAATCTATGACCGTTTTAATTTCAGGTGCTGAGATTGGTGTCCTGGTCGTGTCTGTGGTCGGGCAGGGTTGTACGGTCCGCATAAGAAGGTACACGGACCGTGTATAAACCTTCAAATTCCAGATTCTTCCTCGGTTTCGCCCTTTTTCTGCAAAGTAAGAACAAATGCACAGCAGTACCACATTCTATAGATATTCAATGAAATAAACACGATTTGACAGTTTTAGGCACAGGTTTTGGTACAAAGTTTGGTCAGAATATAGATACGAAATCGAGATATCACCATCATTGGGTAAAATTGAAAAACCTTGAACAGTACATAAGGAATTTCAAAAAACAATATCCCTCATGCAATAATTACACAGGATCAAATCTAAAGGACAATGATGAGAGCCATATTTACTCAAACCATCAATAGAAGTAAAAAATTTGTCCAGTAAGGCAAACTGTCTACCATTGGATCAAGTAAATTTTCTGTTAACTAATTTATTGAATATCTTGCAAAGCTATTAAAATAAATTAAGGCCAAATATATCAGCCATGTGTCTAACTGCATTAATTAAACTCCCCACAAAGCTATTGTTGGGCTCGGAAGATTTGAACGAACAAGATTCAATTGTCTACGTAGCGATTGACACATCGCACTTTATTTGGCTAATTATTATTAACTATTTTTTATTTTATTTTTCCTTTTATCGTTGATCGAATTGCTAAAATCGCCAAAAATGAATTTTGCTCAAAGCTCACAAATAAATGAATTGGCATTGACATAGTAAATGATATTATCATATTTTGATATAATAAACAATAGTATTTGTGGTCATTTCTTCATGAGATAATAGATATTACATAAATCAACTGCGGGCCGATGTCCTTTTTCTTTCGATTTTTCCATTTAATTTTCTCAGATGCAAACAATATACAAGAGATATATTATAGTGTTACTATTGAGAATATTGAGAATAATGATGCAAAAGGAATGTAATATCCAATAGATCTCAGAAATATTCATCATTGATCATAATTAAATCCCAGAGGCAACAGAGGCAACCGACAGCTGGCTTCTATCAAATAGTTCCCAGCCTATATTTCATACCATACTTAGCATTTGTAATTAGGCAACATAGCAACGGTCACTGTGTGACAATGGTCTATATATTAGACTTGTAAGAATCAGAACAATATAACAAAAAGCATTCATTCATCTTTTTCTTCTCAAATCTATTATGGTATCAGAGCATGGTCAATTGACCTGAAAACCAAATCAATCAAGTGCCAGTAAAGGCCACCCATATCCATCCTTCTTACCAGCAACAGAAAGATGACAGAAAACCAGAAAAGTCCCAATGAAATCAACACAAACCCAAAACTTACAAACATGCTGCTCAATGGGAAGAATTACCTTCCCTGGTCTAGAGCCGTGACCATCTCTTTGAAAGGAAGAGGCAAATTCAAATATGTCACTGGGGAAAAGAAAAAACCAGACGAAGATACAGACGCCTGGGATCTCAGCGACAACACGATTATGGCATGGCTACTCAATTCCATGGAACCAAACATCAGTGAGTTATTCTGTTACGCAAATTCCTCTTGTGAAATGTGGACCAAAATCCAAAAAATGTTTGGCAAAAAGAACAACTTTGCACATATCTTCCAACTCAAACAAGATATTGTGCAAATTAAACAAAATAACCAGCCATTTACACAATACTATGGTGCAATGAAGGCAAAATGGGATGAGATCGATATTCACATACCAGAAACAACAGACCTCGAAAAAATTTGAGAAAGAAAAGAATAGGATAGGATTTACCAGCTTTTAGCCAACTTAGATCCAAGCTTTGAACAAGTTCGTACCAAATCCTTCTTGGTCCCACTCTGCCTTCATTAGATAGCATAATAGCCACAATAGAACAAGAGGAATCCAGGCGTAAAGCTATGAATATAGAACCGTACCAGGTAAACAAGAACCAAGCCATGGCAGCAAAAGGGGGAAACCCTAGTTTCCGATCGGAGGTGAAAGGAGCCTCAAAATGCAGCAACTGCAAGAAAGAGGGCCACGAAATGGAGAGGTGCTGGTTCCTCTACCCTCATCTCTGACCAAAACGCAAGGGAGAAAAGGGTGGCGATCGCAACCCTAGAACAGGAACCAAAGAAGGAGAGAAGAAGGCGATGGCGTGTGGGAGCGGAAGCGACTCAGCAATAAAAGGCTGGGGTGGATCTGAACCAACACCCGAACCGGTTCAAGTGAACCAACCTGTACTGGACCAGCTGAATCAGGCCCAAATTACACAGCTGCTCCAAGAACTAAACCAACGTGCTTCCTCAGGTAAATTTACAGGTAACTGTTTAAATTCTGAGAAATTAATTTCCAGTACATTAAATAGATGGACAATAGACTCCGGAGCCACTGACCATATGATTGGAAACCCTCAAATTTTACCTGGTTCAATAAAACCTCATAATATAGATTTTGTAACAGTAGCAGATGGTTCAAAGGTTCCTGTACTTAAAATTGGAAGTGCGAATATTTTTTCAAAAAAATTATCTAATGTATTATATTTGCCTACCTTCACATCAAATTTATTATCTATCAGTAAAATTACTAAGGAATTAAATTGCAATGTAGTTTTCTCATCTGAAAATGTGACATTTCAGGACAAAACAACGGGGAAGAAGATTGGTGAAGGTCAATTAAGAAATGGACTTTATGTTTTAGATATTTCAAATAAAGCTTGTTTTACTGCTAGTGTTGAACTTAATAAACTATGGTATTATAGGATTGGCCATCCATCTGATAAAGTTTTGAAAAAGTTGTTTTCTTTATCAAATTTAAATTCTAGTTGTTGTGATGTTTGTCGATTTTCCAAGCAAACTAAATTACCTTTTTCATTATCTAATAGCAAAACTTCTCAATTATTTGAACTGGTGCACTCTGATGTTTGGGGACCTGCACCTATAATTTCATATAACAATTTTAGATATTTTGTCACTTTTATTGATGACTATTCACGCACTACTTGGATTTATTTACTTAAAACAAAAGATGAAGTTTTTACAAAATTTCAAGAGTTCACAAATTATGTTGAAAACCAATATAACACTAAGATAAAAAAATTTAGGTCAGATAATGGAACTGAATACATCAATAAAAAAATTTCTGAATTTTTAAAACAAAAAGGAATTTTACATCAAACAACTTGCATAAATACGCCTGAACAAAATGGAGTATCTGAAAGAAAAAATCGTCACATTTTAGAAGTAACTAGATCTTTACTTTTTCAGTCAAATGTCCCTAAAAGATTCTGGTCTGACGCTATGCTCACTGCTGTATATCTCATAACAGATTACCTAGCATTGTTTTAAATTATCAAAGTCCCTTAGAAATTTTGAATGGTAGGAAAATGAAATTAGATCATCTTAGAATATTTGGCTGTACATGCTTTGTACATATTAAAAGACAAGATAAACTAGATAAAAATGTAGTTAAAACTATTTTCTTAGGATACTCATCACAAAAAAAGAGGTATAAATGTTATGATCCTATCAAACACAAATTGTATATCTTAAGAGATATAACATTTTTTGAAAACGTACCTTTCTATAAAGAAAATGAGGAAAATATTTCCACACAAGAAAAATATATGAGTAATATTATTCTTCCAGAGCTAACATTTTTTGAAGGAACAACTGAGCAACATACTGTGGAAGACGAATTGAGCTCAGGGGGAGAAGAGTTGAGCTCAGGGGGAGAAACAAGTACAGAAGTCGAAGCTCCTCCTAAAGAAGCTTCTTCCGAAAGAGTTGAACTTGCCCCTAGAAGATCAATTCGTGCAACAAGGCCATCATCCAGGTTACATGATTTTGTAACTTACAATGTAAGTTATCCTATTCAAAATTATATTTCGTACGATAATTTCACCACACACCACAAGGCATTCTTAACCTCAATCTCGCAAGACAGTGAACCCAATAAGTATGTAGAAGCCAAGGAAAACCCTACTTGGCTTAAGGCTATGAAAGAAGAGCTTAAAGCACTTGAAAAAAATCAAACTTGGACCATTATGCCTCTACCAAAAGGAAAAAAACCGGTAGGATGTAAGTGGGTTTACAAAATAAAATACAACTGTGATGGAACAATAGAGAGGCATAAAGCAAGATTGGTAGCAAAAGGGTTTACACAAACATACACTAGTGGAAAAACAGGAATCAGGATCGGCCTATCTGGATCGGCTATAGGAAACAACCGATACAAATACCTATCTAGAACGGTTTTCTTAACAAAACCGATTCAAAAAACTAATCAGATCGGGTTTTTTTGTCAACCGATCTTAATATTTCAATTATCAGGATCGGTTCTTGTGTGCAACCGATGTTGATAGTTCTTATATTAGGATCGGTTGACAATAACAAACCGATCCTGATACTATCAGGATCAGTTGACTATATAAAACCGATCCAGATAGTATCAGGATCGGTTCTTGTGTACAACTGATCCTGATACTATCAGGATCGGTTCTTGTGTACAACCGATCTTGATACTATCAGGATCGGTTTTATATAGTCAACTGATCCTGATATATGACTATCAGGATCGGTTGTTAGTAAAAAACCGATCCTGATACTATCAGGATCAGTTTTTACTAACAACCGATCCTGATAGTACCTATTAATGCTTAATTCAGTCCTATTCTGGACAGATCCTTTGGGTGTCTTTCTTCCTCTGGCCTCGCCTCCATTAATTAGCGCAGCAGCTATCTCGCAGGTCTTTAATTCAGCCGTCGACTCTCCCTTGTTTTCTGATCAGGTTCATTAATTGATCATCTCTTTTATATCTAGTTTGCTAGCTATTAAATAGAGAACCATTTATATAGGGTTTAGGGTTTAGGGTTTAGGGTTTAGGGTTCAAAATATAAATCCTAGATCTATGACTATATAAAATATGAACCCTAAATCTCTCTTTTCAGTTTTATACCTTTATTTCAAGTTTTTCTTTGTATGTGGAGATTTGCACATTCATGCTATATATGTGCTTTTAGTTCTAAGATATATAACATATATATATATATATATATATATATATATATATATATATACATGCATGTTATATATACATCTATATCTTACTTAGGTTCCGATTGTTTAATTTTGTAGATTGGCTATATTGAGAGATTTGGTGCAACGATCATCATCTCACTTGATCCGGGATCCAAAAAATAAAATTGTAAGTACAACATAAAACTCATGTTTAATTAGTGTTGCTTCTATGGTGCTTAATTATATGGATCCAACAAAGACATGCATAAATGAATATATGGTGCTTATTTTGCCATAAACACAACTAAATAGCTAATAAATAGATCAAAAATCCCATAAATGTAAAATCTAGGTCCATTTTGTTTGTTTTTATGTCATATGTATTTTCTTTCTCTATTTTGTAGATATATAATTGACATTAATTATATATAGCTCCTTATTTTCTTTCTCTTTTTTATGTCATCTTAATTTTGTAGATTAGCTATTATTGAGAGATTTGGTGCAGCAATCTTCATCTCACTCGGTACGACATCTAAAAAAAATTGTAAGTACAACATAAAACTCATTTTTACTTAGTTTTGTGCATGAATATGTATTTTTAATTGCTAGCTAGATTGAATGTATTTATATTAGGTATTTAGTTAGAGTATTGTCTTATGAGCCAAAACCGATCTTGATTAAATGCCTTTAGGTCTTGATACCCGTTCAAAATTAATCCATTAGGGATTAATTTTGGATAGTCCCCGTTTTGGGACTGCTCTTTGAATATTTTGTCTCAATTAGGATGTGGCCACATGTTAGTCGTGTTTTAGTAGCTAAGAAAATTTCGGCAGCATTTCCCCTTAGTTCCCCGAATACTCGGGGAACTAAGGGGAAATGCTGCCGAAATTTTCTTAGCTACTAAAACACGACTAACATGTGGTCACTACTGAGACAAAGTATTCAAAGAGTGGGATAGGATGGTAACCGGCCCCATGTAAGCCCTATTGTGAACAGAAGTTAGTACCGCAACCTTGTTCTTAATTAATTGTGTTTTATTATAATTGCAGATGGACCGCAGTTGGATGTACGAAACATCACGTCTATCTGATGAATATACGACAGGTGTCGAGGAATTTATCAGAGTTGCTATGGAAGATATGGCGAATAAGGGGAGTGCACTGATGTCGTGTCCTTGCCGTGATTGTAACAATGGTCACAAATTTTCCAACCCGAACCAAGTGAGGAACCATTTAATCCGTCGTGGATTCAAGCAAGGGTATCAGTGTTGGATATGGCACGGTGAGAGTTTGCCAACCGACATAGGTACTGGTTCTGAGCAGCAGGAATACCATATCGGTGGAGATGACGGGAATGATCTACGGGGATTGGAAACCCACGTAGGCACTCGTACTGAGCATCAGGAATACCATACCGAAGAAAATGATGATATGGTGGTAGATAAATGTGATAATTTTGATCAAATGTTACGTGATTTAGAAGAGGATTTTGATAATGAAAAGCAGTATTGTTTATTTGAGAATTTGTACGAAGATTCTAATAAGGAATTGTATCCTGGTTGTTCTAAATTTTCAAAATTGAAAGATGTATTAAAATTGTATAACCTTAAAGCATCTAACGGTTGGAGTGATAGAAGTTTTACTGAGTTATTACAAACTTTGAAAGAAATGCTTCCGGATGGAAACGAGATACCACCTAATGTTTATGAAGCGAAGAAAATATTGTGCCCGGTGTATTTGGAAGTTCAAAGAATACACGCGTGTCCAAATGATTGTATATTATATCGAAATGAGTATAAAGATCTTCACAAGTGTCCAAAATGTGGTGCATCACGTTACAAACCAAAGCAGTTAACCGGTGATAAAATTGATGATTATAAACAGAAGAAAGGACCTCCGGCAAAAGCATTGTGGTACCTCCCCGTGAAACCGAGATTCAAACGTTTGTTCTCAAATACTAAAGATGCGAAACTAATGCATTGGCATGCCGATAATCGGAAAAAAGACAGAAAATTACGGCACCCCGCTGATTCTCCTCAGTGGAGGAATATTGACAGAGAGTTTTCCGAATTCGGACGTGACCCGAGAAATCTAAAGCTTGGGCTGAGTGCAGATGGAATAAATTCGCACAGTAGCATGAGCAGTAAGCATAGCAGTTGGCCGGTTCTATTGTGCATTTATAATCTTCCGCCTTGGTTATGTATGAAACGCAAATACATCATGATGACCTTGCTCATATCAGGACCCAAACAGCCCGGGAACGACATAGATGTGTACCTAGCGCCATTGATCGAGGATTTAAAAGAATTATGGCAACCCGGAGTGCAGATATTTGATGCACATAGCAAGGAGAAATTCACTTTACGGGCCATGATTTTCTGCACCATTAATGATTTTCCGGCTTATGGAAATTTGTCGGGTTACAGTGTGAAAGGAGAGAAAGCGTGCCCCGTTTGCCTGGACGATACAGTCGATTTGTGGCTACCTAATTCCTCTAAAAATGTGTACATGGGTCATCGTAGATTTCTTCCTGCCAACCACGCACACCGAAAGAGAAAGATAGAATTCAATGGAAAGACCGAGAATACCAGAGTAAAGTATCCGTTGACCGGTAAAGCTATTTATTCGCAAGTGAAGGATATCAAAGTTCAATTTGGAAAATTTAAAAAAAAGGTGGTGAGAAAGAAAGGGGCACCGAAAATTATTTGGAAGAAGAGGTCAATATTCTGGGATCTACCATACTGGGAGCACTTAGATGTTCGACACTGTCTCGATGTGATGCATGTGGTTAAAAATGTGTGTGACAGCATGGTTGGAACATTATTGAATATTTCGGGTAAGACTAAGGACGGTATCAATGCTCGGAAAGACATGCAATTCTTGAACATACGGCCGGATCTACAACCAGCAGAGAAGGAAAGAGAAAAAGGGAAATTTTGTACATATCTAAAACCCGCAATGCATACGCTGTCGAAAGAAGAGAAAAAAAGCTTATGTGGATGCCTTCATGGTGTCAAGGTTCCATCTAGATATTCGTCAAATATTAAAAACTTAGTTTCACTGGAAGATTTAAAATTGACAGGAATGAAGTCTCACGACTGTCATGTTTTAATGACACAGCTTCTTCCCGTTGCAATTCGGGGCATATTGCCACCTCCTGTTAGGCAGACCATCACGAAGCTTTGTTTTTTCTTTAACGCCATCACGAAGCTTTGTTTTTTCTTTAACGCCATTTTGTTTTCTATTTGTTTGGCAGCTGGACTGGGGTATAAGGGACGAGGAAGAGTGAAAAAATATTATTATCAGAGAATGGCAGAGCGTCACCAGAAGTGGCGAACCGATATGACTAAACTGTGGCGCGAGGGTGGGACGTCAGATTTCCAAAGAATATATTGAAGAAAAAGACTGGGAAGCATTTGTCGCGTACCGAGAGACGGAGGAATTTGGTGTATGTTTATTTATACCGACCACCTACCTTATCTCTAATTTAAGAATTCAATTTTTTTTATAATTAAAGTCAATTGTTTCTTTTTCAAATTGTAGAAGGCCAGCCAGATTGGGAAGGGGAATCAGGCCCAAAACAAGTACCCGCATTTCTTAGGATCCAGAGGTTATAACGGGGAGGGTTTCCAGAATAGGCTTAGAGATGCTATGCAGGCGATTGCAAACGAGAAAGAATCTAGTGATCCGTCTTCCCAGGGTTCTTGTAGTACTGCATTGACACAAGACGATGTTATTGAGATGTCGGTTGAGCATAGGCATGTCACATGGAAACTAGGAAGACAGAAACTCAACGACGAGACCAAGGAACGCTATTATCCAGATAATTACGCACCGGTCATCAACAGAATTGTGAGGATTTAGATATTGTCATTCATTTAATTTCAACTTTAATTTATTATGTTATAACATGCATGTTGTCATTTCAGGAAGACCAAGAAGCGGCTTTCAATCAAGGCTTGTTGGCCGTCGCACGATACGACGATGTTCTAGGAAAATCTCTGCCAAATTCAGAACATCCTGGGAGGGTGAGAGGAGTGGGAGGCCTGGTTCCAATGACGAAAACATACGGGAAGTGCTCAACAAGGAAGACACGCACTCCCTCAAGGTCCGAAGAAGATTTTGACGCGAGAGTGGATCAAAGAGTGGAGGAGAGAGTAAGAGGACTAGAGGACAGATTACGACAAGAAATGAGACAAGAGATGAAATATGAACTGGCAATTATGCTTCGGCAGGCAATGGGCCAATCAGAACCGGTGTTTAGCCCAACAGTCGTTCAGAGCAGCTGCCAGTCAGTCAAACCATTGGTAGATCTTTCCGGGTTTACTGAGGTAATGCAAATTCAAATTTATTTTCCATTACATGTCTTAGTTTCATACATATTATTTTATTCGAGTAAAAACGTTTATTTGTACAGGAGACAGAACTGAGCTGTAGACTCCAGGCGGATGTAGGTGGAAATATTATTGTAGTGGCTAGAGGGACAATTCACGTTCCAGTCGTACACGGTGGAACAATTCACAGTATGCCTATGCCGCCCGACTATGCAAGAGTAACGGTGGATGCTATTGAGGATGCGGATTTCATAGAACTCCCCTTACCTATACCAAATGGCGAGCACTCAAACCTTGCGTCGGTCCTCGGCAGTTTCACTGCATGGCCGATGTCCATGATATTGACAGGTCCAGTTGAGGTATATTGTTATTACAACTTCTTATACTTCTTAATTTGTATCTATATGATAGAGTTGTAGTTGATTCTGGATTTTATTCCAATTTATTATGGAATTTGCAGGAACCAGGCAAAGAGTTACAAGTTCCTGGAGGTGGGAAAGCAACGAGTCACAGCAAGGCGTTTGATCGTATCAATTTTGACAAGCTGGGACGAACATTCAAGCAGCTGCGTGATCGGTTTTCGGAGCTAGATGGCAGTCCATTCACAATCGATCCGCCACTTGATCTTTTCTGTTCGACAGACTCCATACACGTTTATGCAGATGATTATGCGACCTTGCTTACACCAAAGGAGTGGCTCACTGTACCAGTTATGCAGATCTGGATGCTGTGAGTTAATATTCGTAATAATTGCAGAATCTAGTACTTTCAATTCAAATTTCACAAAATTGAAATCACCTGTATACCTTTTTTTTGCAGGCATTTGCACAAATTCATCAAGGAGGAATTTCTCGATGAGCATATTGGTTTCATGGACCCCGGTCGAACGAATGCCATGCTGTTGAATGAAGATCGAGGTCGTGTACTTCAATACATAGGGACAGCGCTCAAGGAAAATCGGGACAAGCGATTGATATTCATACCTTACCACCAAGTGTTAGTGTTATATATATATTCTAATTTTATTATATTTCTTTCAATTCATACAAATTATAGAATATGACATGCTACAAACCTAACATGCAGAGATCATTGGATTTTGACCGTGCTTATGCCAAGAGAAAGTGCATTGTACGTGTACGATTCCAATAAGAAGTTTAAATTAATGCTAATGATCACTGCTGCGATCGAGGAGTAAGTGCCTTCCTAATTTTTTTATTATTTTATCATTTTAAATTTCACTCGTAAGTACTGATTGTTCAATGTGTTCATATTTCAACAGTGTCTTCATCAGGGAAATGGGTACTCCTTTAACGGTTCATAGAGATTGCAAGGTAATACTTTCTATTGAGATATGATTATAGGGACTTAGATGCAAAAAGTTGTGAATATCTAGACATATAAGCCATTTATAGGCTCATTAACCTACATTTCAATTTTCTCAAACTTGTTATATAGTGCCCGCAACAACCGGCCGGCTGGGAATGTGCATATTATGTCATGTTGCTCATGCAAGACATAATAAATGAACACCTCGATGCTTTTCCGAACATAAGGGTATGTATGCATTTATGTATATTCCAAAAGTAATTAAGCATTGTTGCTTCACTTATAATGAAATACACAATTAATTGTGCATGCTCTTCTATCTTTTAAAAAATGCAGGATATTCCTGCTAGACATACTGTACAACGCCTGAGCGAATTTCGGAAAATGTGGGTTCAAATGTTCCTAGATGAGATAAAGCCATGAAGAAGTACAACAATTTAGGGTTGATGTGTAAACTTAATTTGCATGAACATGAATTTTTTGTAACAATTTTTATTTTTTGTGTGGTATTTAATTTAGTATGTTGTAGTTGATAATTTAGGATGTGATTTAGTATATGTTGTAGTTGATAATTTAGGATGTGATTTAATTTAGTATGTTTTAGTTGTATGAAAAAAAAAACAATATTTTTGCATTTGGGGCCAGCATATATGGAAGCTGGCCAATTAAATAAAAAAGTTTTTTTTTTCATTTAATAAAACATCAGGATCGGTTCCTAGTTAAAAACCGATCTAGATACCTATTTTTATTTTTAAAAAAATTACAAATAACAATCAGAATCGGTTCTAAAGCGAAGAACCGATCCTGATAGTTATCTGGATCGGTTCTAAGCTATAGAACCGATCCTGATTGTTGGATATTAAAAAAAGTAAAAAAATTATTAGGATCAGTTCTGAGAAATAACCGATTCTGATAATTATCAGGATCGGTTCTTAGCTTGGCAACCGATTCTGATTGTTTGATATTAAAAAATGAGTAAAAAAACTATTAGGATCGGTTCACAGAAAGAACTGATCCTGATAATTATCAGGATCGGTTATTAGCTTGACAACCGATTCTAATTGTTTGATATTAAAAAATGAGTAAAAAAACTATTAGGATCGGTTCAAACTAACAACCGATCTAGATAGTTATCAGGATCAGTTCTTAGCTTGAGAACCGATCCAGATTAGTGCTTATTAGGATCGGATAAATTCAAGAACCGATTCAGATTAATGCCTATTAGGATCGGTTATAGTAATCAACCGATTCTAATAGTTACTAATTTGGATTGGTTATGTAGACAACCGATCCTAATATTAACTTCCAGATTATTGTAGTATCAGTAACGCTTGGGTCAGGATCGGTTGTATTCTGATACTGATATGCGTATATAACCGATCCTGATACCTTATTTTCCACTAGTGATATGGCATAGATTACCAAGAAACTTTTGCACCAGTGGCAAAAATGAATACTGTCAGAATTTGTGGCTGTAAATTCGGGATGGAGTTTGTACCAAATGGACGTTAAAAATGCGTTCCTACAAGGTACACTAGACGAAGAAGTCTATATGTCATTACCACCAGGTTACAAGAATGAAGTTGATAATAACCTTGTATGCAAACTATACAAAGCAATTTATGGACTTAAGCAATCCCCTCGAGCATGGTATGACAAACTCAGTCACTCTCTTTTACTTCATAACTTTTTTAAAAGTTTAGCAGACTCGTCTATGTTTATTAAATATACAAAATTTACAACAACAATAGTTCTTGTCTATGTGGATGATATTATCATTACAGGAAATGATGAAAAAGAAATTAAAAATGTCAAAAATTATTTAAAAGGAAATTTTGATATTAAGGACTTGGGAAAACTTAAATATTTTTTAGGTATTGAGATTGCTCATTCAAACAAAGGTTTGTTCTTATCTCAAAGAAAATATGTTCTTGACCTACTAAAGGAAACAGGTAAACTAGGTGCAAAACCAGTCAATACCCCAATGGAACCGAACAAAAAACTTGATTCTAAAACTGGTGAACCATTGAAAGATATAGGACAATTTCAAAGACTTGTTGGTAAATTAATTTACTTAACTGTCACCAGGCCAGATATTGCATTTGCAGTTAGCTCTGTAAGTCAATTCATGCATGCACCTAGAACTTGAGGCTGTTGAAAGGATACTTAAGTACCTTAAAAGGTCACCAGGTCAAGGCATATGTATGAGAAAAAATAACACTAACAATATTGTCGGTTACTCTGATGCAGATTGGGCTGGCAGTTATGATCGAAGATCAACCACGGGCTACTGCACCTTTGTTGGTGGAAAACTCGTGAATTGGAAAAGCAAAAAAACAAAACGTGGTGGCAAGATTAAGCGCAGAAGCAGAGTACAGAGTAATGGCTTCAACTGCAAGTGAGCTAACTTGGATCAAGCAAGTGCTTGAAGACATGAAGATTCATTGCGATAAGCCAATGCATATGTACTGTGACAGCCAAGCCGCCAGACACATCGCATCAAATCCAGTGTTTCATGAACGAACCAGACACATAGAAGTGGATTGCCACTTTATAAGAGAAAAGGTTAAATCCGGACAAATTGAGACCCCATTTGTTGAAAGTCAAAATCAACTGGCAGACATTTTCACCAAGGCACTGGAGAAAGAACCATTCGAAAAAATCTTGTTCAAGTTGGGATCAATCAACCTATTTGATACCAACTTGAGGGGGAGTATTGAGAATATTGAGAATATTGATGCAAAGGGAATGTGATATCCAATAGATCTCAGAAATATTCATCATTGATCATAATTAAATCCCAGAGGCAACCGACAGCTGGCTTCTATCAAATAGTTCCCAGCCTATATTTCATACCATACTTAGCATTTGTAATTAGGCAACATAGCAACGGTCACTGTGTGACAATGGTCTATATATTAGACTTGTAAGAATCAGAACAATATAACAAAAACATTCATTCATCATTTTCTTCTCAAATCTATTAGTTACTTATATTGACATTGCATTTTTTTTTAATTTGTCATGAAGTACACTTAATTATTTTTCGGATCCGAACGACAGTGTAGAAGACTAGTATTGTATTAATTGTTACAGACATTGAGCTAGCTTTTCATGTTAGGTGTTCAACAAAATGATAATAATAATAATATATTAGTCATACTATAACAAATGTTGACCTGGTATGTTTTCTATAAATTTGTTTTTCTAGTCGTATGTAGTGCACCTATTTTTTCGGATCCAAAAAATATATATTCATAGAAATAGTTAAATGGCATGTGATGGTGAAACCGATTATGTCATAAAAGTTTTCAACTTAATTTTTTTTTATTTTGAGGACCAAATAGTCGACTTGAAGTGCTCAACAAGTTTTGGATACTAAAATGTGCTTCGGGAGAAATTTTTTAGTTAACCACTTTACGGGCCACACTACAATCCAATTTGCATTAGTGAAATTATGTTATTTTGCATTATCTTTTACTATTTCCCACAATTGCTCAAGTTGATTTCATTATAGGAGCGTTGGTATGCTTTGGTAAATGGATTCTTTTTGGCTTATAAATTAATTACGAAAACTCAATTGATTTACATATCAACTGAATGCGATGTGCCAATTTATTTTAGTATATCTACAAATAAAGCAGGAATATAATCATAATCATTGACTTTGTTAAAATCTGAAGTCCTTAAGTAATATTAAAGCATCACATCATGTGGAACTTGCTGGTGTTGAGCTTTCCCCGAATTAAATTGAACGTTTTAAAATGCGGTCCATTTGACTGTCACGGCTACTGTGGTCATTCAATGCGCCAGCACATGAAGGCGAATAATAATTCACTGTAAACTAGTACAATAGACAGATCTAACTGTACATAATTAATTACTAGTATTTACTAGTATCGTGCCCGTGCGTTGCAACGGAATATATGATAAGATAACAAAAATAAATTCTCATACAAAATGACAAATTTTCATAAAAAAAAAAACAAAATTAGAAATATATTCTACATTTATCACAGTAATATATATAGAAATAAGGAAGTAGATAAATAAGGAAGTAAACAAAAATTTGATTTGAATTGTGATCAGTCGTATAAAAAATTTCAATTAGAGAGGGAGAAATAAGGAAACAAAAAAAATAAGGAAATGGAGAATTATATCGCTAAATTTTAGAGTCCGTTTAATTTTAATTGTTACGTATCGTGTGACAGTATGTGTGGCGAGTATGTTTGTAGCTAAATTTAAACTTCTACACATAAAACAGATGCATTTAATCAAAAGAAGATAGATTATGCGATTAGAGAGCTGAGATTAAATTCAAAAATTAATCTTTCAATCGCATCCGTTGGCGGATCGGACACCCAACGTGCTTAATAATGGAATGAAGATATAGCTGACAGAGTAACATGAGAGAGATGAGAGCCACTATTACAAAAAAAAGGCGACTACATATACACTGCTAAATATACTAATGATATACTAATGCTGTATAGAAGCACAACGTGTATGAAAATAATATAGTATTGATATCCCCATCTACTAACCACTTCAATTTGTGTTTAGATCTAGTTTTCCAATATGTTTTTTTTCTTCTAAATATATATCATCTAGTATTTTCTATGCATATTAAATTGTTCAAGTTCAGCTACAGAGAGGTCCATTAATTCTTTGATGTGTTCCAATGATTTTAAGGATATTTAGAGCCTTGTTCATTAGTTTTTTCTGAGCTCTATAATGATTTTTTAACTAACCCTTAACCTTTTTCTAAAATATGTCAATTTAGCATTCCTACTAAAACCCATATTATTTGTATTTAATGGAAATTCATTCCATCTTTTTGTGAATTAGTGTAATGAACCCCTCATGCAATAATTACACAGGATCAAACCTAAAGGACAATGATGAGAGCCATATTTACTCAAACCATCAATAGAAGTAAAAAATTTGTCCAGTAAGGCAAACTGTCTACCATTGGACCAAGTAAATTTTCTGTTAACTAATTTATTGAATATCTTGCAAAACTATTAAAATAAATTAAGGCCAAATATATCAGCCCTGTGTCTAACTGCATTAATTAAACTCCCCACAAAGCTATTGTTGGGCTCGGAAGTTTTGAACGAACAAGATTCAATTGTCTACGTAGCGATTGAGACATCGCACTTTATTTGGCTAATTATTATTAACTATTTTTTATTTTATTTTTCCTTTTATCGTTGATCGAATTGCAAAAATCGCCTAAAAATGAATTTTTCTCAAAGCTCACAAATAAATGAATTGGCATTGACATAGTAAATTATATTATCATATTTTGAGATAATAGATATTACATAAATCAACTGCGGGCCGATGTCCTTTTTCTTTCTATTTTTCCATTTAATTTTCTCATGAAGTACCCCTAATTTCTCAGATGCAAACAATATACAAGAGATATATTATAGTGTTACATATATTGACATTGCATTTTTTTTTTAAATTTGTCATGAAGTACACTTAATTATTTTTCGGATCCGAACGACAGTGTAGAAGACCATTATTGTATTAATTGTTACAGACATTGAGCTAGCTTTTCATGTTAGGTGTTCAACAAAATGATAATAATAATAATATATTAGTCATACTATAACAAACGTTGTATTTCTATAAATTAATCATCATATTCAACAAAATGGTATGTTTTCTATAAATTTGTTTTTCTAGTCATATGTAGTGCACCTATTTTTTCGGATCCAAAAAATATATATTCATAAAAATAATTAAATGGCATGTGATCGTGAAACCGATTATGTCATAAAAGTTTTCAACTTATTTTTTTTATTTTGAGGACCAAACCGATTAGTTAACTACAATCTAATTTGCGTTAGAGAAATTATGTTATTTTGCATTTTCCTTTACTATTTCCAACAATTGCTCAAATTGATTTCATTATAGGAGCGTCGATATATGCATGCTTTGGTAAATGGATTCTTTTTGGCTTATAAATTAATTACGAAAACTCAATTGATTTACATATCAACTGAATGCGATGTGCCAATTTATTTTAGTATATCTACAAATAAAGCAGGAATATAATCATTAACTTTGTTAAATTTTGCTTTCCTTACGTAATATTAAAGCATCACATCATGTGGAACTCGCTGGTGTTGAGCTTTCCCCGAATTAAATTGAACGTTTTAAAATGCGGTCCATTTGACTGTGTCGGCTAATGCGGTACGTCATTCAATGCACCAGCACATGAAGGCGAATAATTAACTGTAAAATAATACAATAGACAGATCTAACTGTACATAATTTATTATATAGCTGACAGAGTAACATGAGAGAGATGAGAGCCACTATTACAAAAAAGGCAACTACATATACACTGTTAAATATACTAATGATATACGATTCCCCAATGGTATAGAAGCGCATCGTGTATGAAAATGTCGATAAATTTTACACAGTCATGGTTACTATAAGAGAACCGTTTCAGATCACTAAAAAAGCACGCTAAAATAGGAGGTTACACATGGGAAGGATAACCGTGCATGACAGCAAGGGCTATATACATGGTTTTTCCGAAGGAATCGCATATGATTTCAAAAAATCATACATGGTTTTTATGGCGGATTCAGGATTTTCGTCAGGGGGACAAAAAATAGCTGACATAAAATTTCTGATGCTCTAATTTATAATTCCAATTACCAATCATAATTCAAGAAATTTATTATAATATCAATCCTAAATTTAACTCGAATTACAAATCAGAAATTCTGAGGAGGGGAAAAATAATTTTCAAAGAAGAACAAAGTCGGTCAAAATCAATAGATTTCCGTTAAAACTCAAAATTTACTCACCCTGGATCCACGTGGGTTTGCCGGCTCTTGATGCTATGTGCCAATTTATTTTAGTATAAAAATTAATTTGGGAATCATTGACTTCGTTAAATTTTTCTTTCCGTAATTAAAACATCACATATCATGTGGAGCTTGGTAGATTAGACCTACATGAGAACTTGTTGGTGCTGAGCTTTCAACTCATTAATTAGGCGAATAATCAACTGTACAATAAAAAAATTTGCAGATTTAAATAAGTAGCCACTTGATTATAAAGTACACAAAATGAATTGGCACCAAGAAAATAGTAGATCTTGAAACAAATTAAATATATTTGATTTACTTCATACCTCACAAAAGGCTTCACATACTGACATACATAACAATAGAAAAAACTACACATTTTTGACATAATAAATGATAATATATGTTGTCATTTCTAGATGAGATAATAAATATTACATAAATGGACTGCCGGCCGATCGTCTCTTTTGTTTCTCTCAATCCCACTTAATTATTTCTTGAAGATCAGTTCCAAACAATATACAAGGGATTATATTAAATATTCAAGAAGTACAACTAATTATTTTTCGCATCGAAAGAATGTAGATACATGGACGGCTTGTAATTTTAATCTTCACCTAATTTCTCGGATCCATAAAAAAAAAAATCGATCTATTTTTCTTAATTGGCATGTGAAAAGATTCCATCATGAATTGATCGGAGTAAAAGGAGCTGACATGCATTTTTTGGAGCAAATAAATATTGAATAGGTCTAATTTTCTTATTTGGCATTTGGAGCGGTTTAATCCCTTTGCAAAAACAGTTAGACCGCAACTCAAGTCAAGTAAGAAAGATGGATTAAACTCAATATTTAATTTGTGAATGCATATCGATCATCATCTTCTTAATTGTATGCCCATCAATTATGGTATGATGATATATATCAGATTGCTATAATTGACATGACTTCATTTGCATTCTTAAATTTATAACATATTATCATATTAATTTATGTATGTTTAGTGGCTAGCAAATATGATTGATAACCTATAATAAACTACATTATAGATATATACATATACATACATATACATACATATACATACATACAAATAGAGTACAACTAATGTCATAATGTTATAATTTCAGCCTAAGTTATAACGAGTCAGTTTTTGCGATTTCAAAATTTGAAATAACAAAAACTGACTCGTTATAACTTAAGTTGAAATTATACCGTTATGACATTAGCCGGACTCCATACACACACACACACACACATACATATATATCTATATGTATACATTCTCAAAAATCATTAGCCGGACTCCATATAAAAACAAATATACATATATACATATATATGTATATATATATACACATACAAATAAAAACATACACACACACACACACACACATATACACACATACATATATACATATACATATACACATACATGTATATATATATCTATATAGAGTACGGCTAACGCGCTTCCTCTAGCATTTCGGCCGAGGTGCTTCCGGGGGCATATCTTGCAATTTGATGTTCAAATAACAAATTCAAACCGTTAGATGTTCAATCTATATTAAAATCTACTTGGAGACCAAATTTTACATTTTTTGGAATTTTTTTACTATTTATTAAGATGGTTTCAAAATCGCTGTTTTCCAATGGTGCAGAATTTTAATAAAAACAGCGATTTTCAAACCATCTTAATAAATAGTAAAAAAATTCCAAAAAAATGTAAAATTTGGTCTCCAAGCACATTTTAATATAGATTGAACATCTAACGGTTTGAATTTGTTGTTTGAACATCAAATTGCAAGATATGCCCCCGGAAGCACCTCGGCCGAAATGCTAGAGGAAGCGCGTTAGCCGTACTCTATCTATATATATATATATATAGGAAAATGCTAATATGCTACACGTAGCATAGAGGGCCTCCATGCTACGGCTCAATATTTGAGTTTTCAAAATTCTAACGGTCGATCCGAACCATTCAACATAATCTCCATGTGAATATGTACTTGCAAACCAAATTTTACATTTTTTAGAATTTTTTTACTATTTTTTTAGATAGGTAGAAAAATCACTTGATCTGAAACACACACATAGAGTAAAACTAGGATGTTCTTAAGTTTACCAAGTCCTTTTGTGAACTCAACTCTAAAATCTATCGAACTGGCTTCAAACAACAAATCTAAACCCTTGAAATTCTTCTATCTTACGTGTGATGCGTCTACAAGCAAAAATTTCAAACTTTCAAATTAATTTAGTGTAAAGTCAAGTGGTCAAAATTAGAAGGTTTATAAATGTTGATGCATTCATTTTTTTTAACATTTTTTTACCACTTGACTCTATACACAATTAATTTGAAAATTTAAGATTTTTGCATGTAGACTCATTGTTACACCAAAAAGGTATAGTACAAAGTTTCAGTACAGTAAACTGTACTTTTTAACCTTAAACACACTTTTCGGTTCAGACTGCAAGTATACAATCCTATCGAGCAGTATATTATCGGGTATCGATCACAGGGACGGTTCAGATTTAATCTAGAATTTTACCTAAATTAAATAAAGACTAGAAGTTGGAAAAAGGTTGTTTTGGTTTCTAAAATTCCTAACAGTTCAATGACAATAATAAAATGCAAAGAAGTAAATAAACTTGGTTTAAATAAGATGTAAAAGGCGTTTCCAGGGTTATGACTTCATCTCAGTTTTGCCTCGAGGTGCCCGGTCCGTGTAGTGTCCTACACGGGCCGTGTCAGTGTACACGGGCCGTATACTGTCGTACACGGTCCGTGTGGCCCTCGAGTGAATGCAGCAGTCTGCCTTTGTGTTGTTCCTTTGTGTAGGGTTCTACTGACCAGACCTAATGTCTCTAAACCTCAACTGTCGTCTGTTGGCTTATTAACTTGGTATGGAATTGCAATATATGCCCTCGTCGGGTTCTAGACCTCAACTGTCGTATGTTGGTCTGAATTACCTAGTTGCTTGGTTGGAATACTAAAGGTAACCTCATTCCGTCGATATGAGGAAATGTTCACCTGTCGGTTACTACTTGGTTTCACCTTTCGGATCACTAATCCTACCTCATGTACTTAGTTTGGTTAAGAGATTATAAGGGCCAAAGTACCTTCTAGATGTGATCATTCATCTAGTGGTAAACCAATAAAATCAAATAACTTACACTAAGCAATTAAAATCAATCACAATCAAGCAAACACAAATTTCAACAAAAGAATCCAATAACTAACATACAAAACAAAACATTCGATTACATCAGAACCCTAGAAACTAAGAAATCTACTCAGACATAGTTCTAAAACAAAATAAAGAAGTAATAAAAAGATTAGCCATGACAAAACCCGAAGAATCAAGAAGATCCGTCGAAAACTTGCGTCTTTCGCTTCTCAACTTCGTCTCCAAGCTTAGCCGTCAAGACCAAACCCTAGAAAATGCTTCTCTGCTCCAGAATGACCTCTCTGGTGCAAGAAATCTCGCCTATATACTCGTTTTGCCGACCTTCCATTAATTAGCCTTGTTTCCAAATTCTGGATTTGTTTCCGGAAATGCTTGACACGGCCCGTGTGGAATTCTACACGGCCCGTGTGCCTGTGTTCTTCATGCGGTCGAGTCAGCGGTCTTCATGCGGTCGTGTCATCGGTCGAGTCGAGGTTGACACGGCCCGTGTGGAATGTTACACGGACCGTGTAGAGACTTCTAAATTCCAGATTCCATCTTGATTTCGCCCGATTCCTGCAGAATAAAAATAACTTGCAGCAGTACCACATTCTATATATATTCAATGAATTATAACCGAATTTATAGATTAAAACACAGGTTTTGGTACGAATTTAAGGTCAAAATATAGATATGAATACGAGATATCAAATTCCCCCAAGCTGAAATCTTGCTTGTCCTCAAGCAAAAATCCCAACTTAGGTAAAGGGCTGGCCTAATGATTACCTAAATGCAAAAGTAAATTCTAATGCGAACAGTTTACATGATCTTGCTATTGTTAAAAATCTTCGAGAGTCCTTTTGAATAACAATTTGGATTTCTTTGACAAATTTTGATTCACCCCACTAATCAACTAATCAAATGTCATAATTTGAGATGTTCTAATATTTGCTAAAACTAATTGTTCGAATTGATTGATCTTTCATTCTTACATCAAACTTATGCCCTCCTTTGTGGTGATTTTGCTTTTTACCCCCCAAGCTTGGAACAAGCTTAGGTTAGAAAGTTGCAGACTTCGCGTGTTGACATATGCATAAGTTTTAATTATGGTTTTTCTCGAGCTCAAAGGCATCCATTAGGATTGTGCCAGTACTCATTGTTTTCTTTCTAAGTGTGGGAGACGAGCTCAAAGGCGCCCTGTAGGACTTATTGCCAGTACTCTTATTTTCTCCATCTTTTCGTTTGTTTTAAGTCTTTTGCATATATCATGAATACACACATCCAATGGTATTCTTTCATACCAATGGATATCCCAATCTTTCTTTTATTGAAAACTCCGGTTCTTTGTTTTAAAAGGCACAGTTTAGTTTCGAAATGATTTCTCAATTCAATTTGACTTTCGTTCTTTCAAATGTTCGAACTATCCCATCCTATGCAATTCTTTGATCGACTTATGGGGTTATTTCTTTCTCAAAGTCATCATAATTGTAACTCAAAATTTCTCTCAAAGGTTCCTAATTCTAGCAATTCATGCAAATATATCGCCTAAAAGTGCAATAAAAAGTAAACATGACCTAGAAATAAAAGAAAAAAATAAACATGAACTAAATGATAAAGTTCTCCCCCCCAAGCTTAGTCCGAGCATTGTCCTCAATGCTTCAAGACAGATATAAGATAAAAGCTGGGGAAAAGAAAGCAAACCTGATCAGTGGTCAGCAGGATCATCAAGGCGCCAGTAGCGCATCTCAGCCTCTATCGCCTCAATCCGCTCGCCATAGTCTGTCACCTGCTGCTGAATGTCGCGGAGAATAACACCGTGCTCGCGCTGAGTGGTACTCATGCCATGCATGAGGCGGTACACATCCTGAATGGTAGGGTCGGCAATGGGCGAGCCGGTCTCAGCAGGGAAAGGGATGTGGGGCTGGTGTGAGGAGCCGGGCGCATCAGTCATCGGCACATCATCATCAAGAGGAGGTGGTGGTGATGCTGGAGCAGCTGGTAGGGGCGCAGTGAAAAGCCATGTGGAGCGGTCCTCGAAGGAGAGAGGGGCCGAGAAGGGCATCAGGTACTGAGTGCGGCCATCCGGCATGCGCCAGAGATATCGAGTGCTGCCGCCAGAGCTCCTCTGAATCCTGATAAAGGTCGCCAATCGAAAGGCGTCGGCGTCCAGGGTGCGTGGGCCTCGACAGAGCGTGTCTCCATCAGTGGAGAGCCTCAGTCTCTCGGCAATGTGGGTGACATAGGCACCCATAGTGATAGCACCCCCCGTCCTCGTGGAGCGCTGAAGACCAAGCCAGTGGTGAATCATGATGAGCATCAGATCGGGCCGCTCTATCTCTGCGTCTGGGCGGAGCATGTGATCCAGAAGCTGGAGGTCCTCAATGTTGGCACGGGAGACTGTCTCTCCACGTGCAAAGATAGTAACGGCGAGGGCACGCTAGATGCAGCGCAGGACTGGGTGGGCGATGTTGAGGCCTTTGAACTCCTTGTTGTGAATGGCCCCAGGTGTCATGCCAGAAATCAGATTCCAGAAGTGGTCTTTGTCGAGACCCACTCGGAAATGGAGGGAATCGGTCTGGGGGTCTGAGTGAAAGCCAAACCACCGACGAAGCTGAGGGAGCCAGAGACGGTGAGTCTGATAACGGAGCTGGAACTTGATGTAGTGGTCGCCCTGTCGATCCGTTTTGAGTTGGAGAGAAGAGAGAAATTCGTGCGTGAGCAACTCATAGGAATTATGCTCAATGGCCCAGAAGGCAGGGGTAATCCCAATCCTGCCAGTGAGAAAGAGAAACTGCGTCTCGATGCCGAAGGCGCGAAGGGCGTCGAAGTCAACTCGGCGAGTGTTTTCGAACTTGCGCAGCCGCAAGGTATCGAAGTGCGTGAACATACGGCGGGTGGGGATAGGGAAGTAGGCATCCTGGTAGTCCTCAGCTCGATCAGTGTATTCCCCAGAGAGGTGGTCGGATGCCTCAGATGCGTAATCGGAGTCCTCAGGGGAAGAAGAGTGGTGAGAGGGAGGACCTTGTGGTAAGGAGGCAGATGGAGGTGGAGAAGGTGGGCGCGCAGGTGGTGGTGTCTGGGCACTGAGAGCCTGCTGCCTACGCTCCTGGGCGTACTTCGAACGGCGTTCGCGATGCATGACGACTTCTGACTAGGGCTGACACGGGCCGTGTGGATAATGACACGGGTCGTGTGGGATTGCACGGACCGTGTAGGATTGTGTGCGGGCCGTGTCAGATTAGGGTTTCGGCGGAATGACAGAGGTGGCGGAGAAGAGAAAGAGAGAGAGAGATCGTGGCTAGGTTGTGCAGATGGTCGGAGAAGAAGGGAATAAAGGAGGAAAAGATGAAAGAGGAGAGGAAGAGAGACTTACCTGAACGGAGGAGACCGTTGGTGTGGTGGTCGGCGCACTGGAAGGAGATGGAGAAGTCGCCGGCCGAGAGGAAGAGGTAGAGACGGCGAGAGTGGTGGCTACACGGCGGCGCGCGGAGGTCGGGTCGGTCCGAGAGAAGGGTCGGGTGCACTGTGGAAGGAGGTGGTGTGCCCGTGTGGATAGAGGGGTTTTTAAAGGAAACGAAGAGGCGTAACGTATGCGGAGCGGACGCGACTTTCCATATGCGTCGTTTGGCGGTTACACGGGCCGTGTAAGAATCAATACGGGCCGTGTGAGTTGAACCTGGCCGTGTAGGAATCGCAGGGGTCGTGTGGTCTCACCCTCCTGGTGTTGTACGGGCCGTGTCATATTCTGTGCGGCCCGTGTGAGGTGCTCTCCTTGGAATTTTCTAAATGCAAATTAATTGAAAACAAATATGCATGCAAATAATAATACTTATGCAGAAAGAAGAAATATTCAAAAATACAAGAAAATTAAAAAGGGCTTGGGTTGCCTCCCAAGAAGCGCTTGTTTAAGGTCTCGAGCTTGACCACCTGCTTTACGTCTCTGCTGGAGCGGGATCAGAGAGATATTGATCGAACCGCTCAGTCTGGGGATGGTCAGCAATGTAATGCTTGAGACGCTGGCCATTGACTTTGAAAGTCCTGCTTTCGTGATTCCCAATCTCAATCACACCGAATGGGTACACGTTCTTCACATGGAATGGGCCGGACCATCTTGACTTGAGCTTACCTGAAAACAGTCGCAATCTAGAATTAAATAGGAGTACAAGATCACCTACTTTGAATTCGCGAGGCGCAATGCGCTGGTCGTGAACTCGCTTGGTTCGCTCCTTATAGATTCGGGCATTCTCGTAAGCATGGAGGCGTATTTCCTCCAACTCGTGTAGATCAAGAATGCGCTTCTCGCCAGCTGCAAGGATGTCCATGTTGATGGTACGCGTGGCCCAGAAGGCTTTGTGCTCGATCTCCACAGGTAAGTGACAGGGCTTGCCATACATTAGCTTGAACGGACTCATTCCAATCGGTGTCTTGAAAGCAGTTCGGTATGCCCAGAGTGCGTCATTGAGCTTCAGCGACCAATCCTTTCGGGTCCGTGCCACCGTCTTTTCCAAGATGGACTTGATTTCCCTGTTAGAAATTTCAGCTTGTCCATTAGATTGAGGGTGATAGGAAGTTGTTACCTTGTGTGTCACCCCATAACGGCTGAGAAGGTTGTCAAATTGTCGGTTGACGAAGTGCTTGCCTCCATCACTGATGACTGCTCGTGGCACTCCAAAGCGAGGGAAGATGATGTCAGTGAACAGCTTCTTGACGGAGTTTGAGTCGGCCTTGCGACATGCCACTGCCTCGACCCATTTGGACACATAATCCACTGCAACCAGGATATACTCATTCCCATATGATGATGGGAACGGTCCCATGAAATCAATACCCCATACATCAAAGAGTTCTACCTCGAGAATAGAGTTGAGAGGCATCTCGTTGCGCTTGGTGATGTTCCCGGTCCGTTGACACTTGTCGCATGCCGAGACAAAGGTCCTTGCATCCCTGAAAATAGAAGGCCAAAAGAAACCAGATTGCAATACCTTGGTGGCTGTCTTTGAGAAGGAAGCGTGCCCTCCATAAGCAGATGAGTGACAATGCTGGAGAATGGAGTGTGTCTCCTCGTACGGTACGCATCGGCGGAAAATACCATCAACACCTACTTTGAAAAGAAAAGGTTCATCCCAAAAGTAATACCTGGCATCTGAGCGGAGCTTCTTCCTCTGCTGGTAAGTCATAGAAGCGGGATGTACTCCAGAAGCAAGGAAGTTGGCGATGTCTGCATACCATGGGGCTGATTGGGCGGCTACACGGTCCGTGTGTCCGGTCGTGTGGCCTTGGTGTTGCACTGCACGGGCCGTGTGAGATCTGGTACGGTCCGTATGGCTTTGGTGTGGCAGTACACGGGCCGTGTGAGGTCTTGTACGGTCCGTGTCGAGGTAAGTCAGGACAGAAGCTGAGAAGAGTTGTTCATCAGGGAACGAGTCATTGATGGGCAATTTGACAGAGTCATCATCTCCCCAACGAAGTCGAGATAGATGGTCTGCTACAGTGTTTTCGACTCCTTTCTTGTCCCTTATTTCGATATCAAATTCCTGCAAAAGAAGAACCCATCTAATCAGACGAGGTTTTGCATCCTGTTTACTTAGCAAGTACCTGAGTGCGGCATGGTCTGTGTAGACGATTATCTTCGAACCAACCAAGTAGGAGCGGAACTTGTCGAGAGCAAACACAATGGCTAGAAGCTCCTTCTCGGTTGTTGTGTAGTTCATTTGGGCTGGGTCTAGCACTTTGCTAGCATAGTAGATAGCGCACGGCTTCTTGTCTTTCTTCTGCCCTAGAACTGCTCCTACAGCATAATCGCTTGCATCGCACATCAGCTCGAATAGAAGGGACCAGTCGGGTGGTTGCAAGATAGGTGCCGAAATGAGAGCTTCTTTCAAACTACAAAAGGACTTAACACAATTATCAGTAAAAGTAAAATCAGAATCTTTAATGAGTAGATTGGTTAGCGGTTTAGCAATTTTAGAAAAGTCCTTAATGAAGCGGCGGTAGAATCCTGCATGACCTAAAAAGCTGCGAACGTCTTTAACACAAGTTGGGATTGCAAGCCTTTCAATGACTTCAATCTTTGCTTTGTCAACCTCAATACCTTTAGAAGTCACAACATGTCCTAGAACTACACCTTCCTGGACCATGAAGTGACACTTCTCCCAGTTCAAAATCAGATTGACTTCTTCACATCTCTGCAAAATCTTACAAAGATTAGTCAAACAAGAATCAAAACAAGCACCATATACAGAAAAGTCATCCATAAAGATTTCAACCTCATTTTTAATAAAGTCAGAAAAGATGGCCATCATGGCCCTTTGAAAGGTTGCTGGTGCATTACAAAGACCAAAAGGCATCCTACGATATGCGTATGTACCATATGGACAGGTAAAAGTAGTCTTTTCTTGGTCTTGTGGGTGGATGGGTATCTGAAAGAAACCAGAATAACCATCTAGATAACAGAAATAAGAGTGATTAGCAAGCCTTTCGAGGAGTTGGTCAACGAATGGCAATGGAAAGTGGTCCTTGCGTGTGGCAGCATTGAGCTTTCTGTAGTCAATACACATCCTATAGCCACTGACAACACGCGTTTGGATCAGTTCATTCTTCTCGTTCTTTACCACTGTTGCACCTCCCTTCTTTGGCACCACATGGATAGGACTCACCCACTTGCTATCAGAAATCGGGTAGATTATACCTGCATCAAGAAGTTTTAAAATTTCTTTCTTTACTACCTCTTTCAAGTTCGGGTTGAGCCGTCGCTGGTGTTCAACAGAGGGCTTGTGATCATCTTCCAGTAAAATCCGGTGCGAGCAGATAGAGGGGCTGATGCCCTTCAGGTCCTTGATTGAATACCCGATTGCGCCTTGGTGATCTTTCAGCTTCTCCAAGAGTTTGGCGGTCTGATCGGGGTTTAATCCTGCATTTACAATCACTGGATAGGATTTATCTGGACCTAAGAACTCATACCGGAGGTTGGATGGAAGAGGCTTGAGTTCAGGAGTTGGCTTCTCTTCCTGGGTCTTTGCACGGTCCGTGTCAAATGTATGCGGTTCGTGTACAGTCCTCGTGTCAGCCTTGTCCGACCCGAGTGCCTTGTCCTCTAGCTTTTCAGACTCTTCTGCATGGTCCGTGCAGGATTTGTCCGGGCCGTGTCCAAATTCCTCTGGGTTGTCATCATGAACATCTGCTGCACAAATTGATTCCAACTCGCCTTTTTCAACCTGAAACTCAGATAGAAAGTCAGAATGATACCTTAGCAAGTTGTTGACCTGTTCAAGAAAGTAATCGTCGGCCAAATCCGTTAAGCACTCCTCTACTGCATCTATGTGGAAGCAAGATTCGTTTGGTGAAGGGTACTTCATGGCTCGATCGATCTGAAATCGCACCTTCTCCTCTCCAATGTTCAAGGTCAGTGTCCCTTTGAAAACATCAATTATCGCACCTGCAGTTCTTAGAAAAGGTCGTCCCAGAATAATGGGGACTTCCTTATCTTCTTCCATTTCCATAACAACAAAGTCAGCAGGTACATAAAATTTACCAACCTGAACCGGTACATCCTTCACTATGCCAAGTGGTAGTTTTACCGAGGAGTCTGCTAGCTGCAAAGTCATTCGCGTAGGTCGGAGCTCTCCAACCCCCATTCGATCAAAGATGGTGCGTGGCATGAGACTCACGCTAGCTCCTAAGTCGCATAGAGCCTTCTTGATCGTGGCTTTCCCTATGGTGCAAGGGATAGAAAACTTACCAGGGTCTTCTAGTTTGGGTGGTAGCTCGCTTCTTAGAATGGCACTGCATTGTTCTGTCAGTTTCACCGTCTCGTGCCCTCCGAATCTTCGTTTGTTGGAAAGAATGTCTTTGAGGAACTTGGCGTAGGTGGGCATTTGAGTCAGAGCCTCGGTGAATGGAATAGTGATGTGCAGTTGCTTGAGAACATCTATGAATTTGGAGAATTGCTCGTTCAATTTGGTTTCAGCTAGTCTCTGAGGGAACGGTACAGGTGGCCGGTATGGTGGTGGTTTCTCAGCCCCTGTCTTTTTCTGGCCTTCAGGTTCTCTTTGCACGGGCCGTGTGGATTCTGTACGGTCCGTGTGAACAGTTGTCTCTGTGTTTCCTGCTGGCCGTGTGAACTTTGCACGGTCTGGATGATCAGTTTTCTCAGAGGGTGGAGTTTGCACGGGCCGTGTGGAATCTGTACGGTCCGTGTCATTGGCAGGAGAAATGGTGGAGTTGTCCGGTCGTGTGAGTTCGACTCGGTCAGGATTCTGCACGGTCGGTGTCAATTGAAATTTGATTGGGCATGGCAGGTCCTTCATACTGGGTCCCACTTCTCAGTGTCACCGCCTTAGCTTCCCCTCTGGGGTTTACCTCAGGTTGGCTAGGTAGTCTTCCTGGTGGTGTTAGGTTCGAGTTAACTTGGTGACTGATTTGCTCGATCAACTTGTTCTGAGCAGCCAGTTGAGCATTCATTTGAGCGTTCATAGTTTGCATTTGCTCAAACATCATCTGGTTCATTTTACCTTGCTCATGCATGAAGTCATTATATGGCTTAGGTGGACCGGATTGGGCTGCTCGGTTGTTTGAGTTGTTGAAAGAGGCATTTTGGTAGAAGTTCCGGTTATTGTTACTGCCAGAGGGATTGTTGAAGGAGTTGTTGAAAGAGGGATTTGGAGCATTGTTGTATGGCGCAGAGTTGTTCTGTTTCCACTTCCAGTTTTGTTGTTCAACCGGGTCTTTGGAGTAGGATCGGTTGAAAGGAGGTTTTGGAAAGTAGGATGGTTCATTGTTGAGAGAGTTGACTTGCTCGGTTTCTTCATCTCTCTGCGCTAGTGGACATTGCTCGTAAGCGTGGCCTTCATCTCCACACATCACACATGGTTGTGGTTGCTGATTGACTGCCTTCACACTCATCTTGTCGAAGGCTTTCTGCATAGCATCTAGCTTGGCGGTTAGAGCAGTGATTTGATCAACCTCAAATCGGCCGCCTCCTCCAGCTCGAGTGTTGTCGCGACCGGACCATTGTTGGTTTTGAGCCATGTTGTCAATCAAATTCATGGCTTCAAGGGGTTCCCTTGACATAAGTGCTCCTCCTGCAACAGCATCAATAGAGGTGCGAGTACTATCAGTTAAACCATCATAAAAGGTCTGAATTAACAACCAATCTGGTATACCATGGTGTGGACAAGAGTATTGCAATTCCCTAAACCTTTCCCATGCCTCATTCAATGGTTCATCAGGTCTTTGCTTAAAACTGGTTAACTGGGTCCTAACCTTAGCAGTTCTTTTGTGAGGGAAAAATCTAGTTAGAAACAATTTAGACAATTCCCTCCAAGTGGTTACCGAATCCCTTGGTAAAGACCCTAACCATTTCTTGGCTTTATCTCTAAGAGTAAAAGGGAATAGTGCAAGTTTAATGTAATCAGCAGTTGCGCCATTGGTTTTAATGGTTGTGCAACACTCAAGAAATGTTTGGAGATGGGCATGTGGATCCTCATGATCCAAGCCATGAAAGGTGTTCTGTTGGACTATGTTGACAACTCCCGGATTGAAGTTCGGTTGTTGTCCCACGATTCGCGGCAGTCTGATGGCTCCCCTCACGTCTCCAGCTGGTGGTACATTGAATTCGCGCAAGGTCCTTGGCACGAAGTCGACCATGTCATCATCAGAGAGGCCATCAACCTCATCATCTTCCCTGTCTTGTCCGTTGTTGCTCATCTCTCCTCTGCTGGGATTGTCAGAGTGCACGGACCGTGTATCGTCTGCACGGGCCGTGTGCAGAGGTGGTTGAGCAGGACCAGCTGTATCTGCGTCGGGAAGCGGTCCTTTACTCCTCAGATTGTAGTCTCCCTTGGGTGGAGGTAAGGATGCCAGTTTTTCTGAAAGAGAGAGAAAAATAAAAGGAAAAGGATACAAGTTAAAATCTAGATTAAATAAAGTAAGCAAAAATCCAGAAAATAAATGATGCCGTCCCCGGCAACGGCGCCAAATACTTGTTACACCAAAAAGGTATAGTACAAAGTTTCAGTACAGTAAACTGTACTTTTTAACCTTAAACACACTTTTCGGTTCAGACTGCAAGTATACAATCCTATCGAGCAGTATATTATCGGGTATCGATCACAGGGACGGTTCAGATTTAATCTAGAATTTTACCTAAATTAAATAAAGACTAGAAGTTGGAAAAAGGTTGTTTTGGTTTCTAAAATTCCTAACAGTTCAATGACAATAATAAAATGCAAAGAAGTAAATAAACTTGGTTTAAATAAGATGTAAAAGGCGTTTCCAGGGTTATGACTTCATCTCAGTTTTGCCTCGAGGTGCCCGGTCCGTGTAGTGTCCTACACGGGCTGTGTCAGTGTACACGGGCCGTATACTGTCGTACACGGTCCGTGTGGCCCTCGAGTGAATGCAGCAGTCTGCCTTTGTGTTGTTCCTTTGTGTAGGGTTCTACTGACCAGACCTAATGTCTCTAAACCTCAACTGTCGTCTGTTGGCTTATTAACTTGGTATGGAATTGCAATATATGCCCTCGTCGGGTTCTAGACCTCAACTGTCGTATGTTGGTCTGAATTACCTAGTTGCTTGGTTGGAATACTAAAGGTAACCTCATTCCGTCGATATGAGGAAATGTTCACCTGTCGGTTACTACTTGGTTTCACCTTTCGGATCACTAATCCTACCTCATGTACTTAGTTTGGTTAAGAGATTATAAGGGCCAAAGTACCTTCTAGATGTGATCATTCATCTAGTGGTAAACCAATAAAAATCAAATAACTTACACTAAGCAATTAAAATCAATCACAATCAAGCAAACACAAATTTCAACAAAAGAATCCAATAACTAACATACAAAACAAAACATTCGATTACATCAGAACCTTAGAAACTAAGAAATCTACTCAGACATAGTTCTAAAACAAAATAAAGAAGTAATAAAAAGATTAGCCATGACAAAACCCGAAGAATCAAGAAGATTCGTCGAAAACTTGCGTCTTTCGCTTCTCAACTTCGTCTCCAAGCTTAGCCGTCAAGACCAAACCCTAGAAAATGCTTCTCTGCTCCAGAATTGCCTCTCTGGTGCAAGAAATCTCGCCTATATACTCGTTTTGCCGACCTTCCATTAATTAGCCTTGTTTCCAAATTCTGGATTTGTTTCCGGAAATGCTTGACACGGCCCGTGTGGAATTCTACACGGCCCGTGTGCCTGTGTTCTTCATGCGGTCGAGTCAGCGGTCTTCATGCGGTCGTGTCATCGGTCGAGTCGAGGTTGACACGGCCCGTGTGGAATGTTACACGGACCGTGTAGAGACTTCTAAATTCCAGATTCCTTCTCGATTTCGCCCGATTCCTGCAGAATAAAAATAACTTGCAGTAGTACCACATTCTATATATATTCAATGAATTATAACCGAATTTATAGATTAAAACACAGGTTTTGGTACGAATTTAAGGTCAAAATATAGATATGAATACGAGATATCACTCATCACTCGTAAGATAGAAGGATTTCAATGGTTTGAATTCGTCGTTGGAAGCCAATCCGATAGATTTTTGAGTTGAGTTCACAAAGGAACTTGGTGAACTTAGGAACACCCTAGTTTTACTCTATATACTTACATATACATATACATATACATTTTTCAAAAAAATTTGGACCATAGAAAAACAATGATTTTAAAAAATTCTAAATAAATAGCAAACAATTTCCAAAAAATGTAAAATGTGGAATATAAGCACATTTTAATATGGATATGAAATTGAGCGGTTTGGATTGGTTTTTTAAAATCAAAACCAACGATTTATAGTCCAATGTACAAGAGGGACTATATATTGCAATGCATCATAGCCCAAATTGATATATTCATACAAACACACACATACATATGGAGGCCAAATTTTGCATTATAGCCCAAATTGTACTTGCAAACCAAATTTACATTTTGTAGAATTTTTTTACTATTTTATTAGATAGGTAGAAAATCACTTGATCTGAATGGCACAGAATTTTCAAATCAAGTGATTTTCTACCTATAAAAAAAAAGTAAAAAAATTCTAAAAAATATAAAATTTGATTTGCAAGTACACATTCATATGGGGATCATGTTGAACGGTTCAGATCGACCATTAGGATTTTGAAAACTTAAATATTGAGCCGTAGCACGGAGGCCCTCTATGTTACGCTAACATATTAGTCAGATTATATATATATATTATATATATATGTGCTGGGCTTAGCTACTTCATGAAGTAAAACGACTTGGTGCTCCACGCCTCATTATTTTCATTTTGAAAATCCAAACGACCGATCCGAACCGCTCAAGTTGTTCTCCATATTGATATGTGCTTGGAGACCAAATTTTACATTTTTTGGAATTTTTTTTACTATTTATTAAGCCACTCTGAAAATCACTGATCTGGCGGTCCAAAAATTTTTACTGTTTTTTACTGTTCACCCAGATTTTCAGATTTTCAAAGTGGCTTAATAAATAGTAAAAAAATTCCAAAAAATGTAAAATTTGGTCTCCAAGTACATTTCAATATGAAGAACATGTTAGAAGGTTCGAATCGACTAATTGAACTTTGAAAATGAAGATATGGCGTGGAGTACAAAGTCGTTTTACTCCATGGAGTAGCTAAGTCCATCTCATATATATATATATATATAGAGAGTGGCTAATATCAAAACGTTTGCACCAAGGGGTTGGTGCAAACGATTTGTTTTCGGGTTTTCGAAGTCCAAACGGTCGATCCGAACCGTTCAAGTTGTTCTCCATATTGAAATGTGCTTGGAGACCAAATTTTACATTTTTTGGAATTTTTTTACTATTTATTAAGCCACTTTGAAAGTTGCTGATCACACGGTCCAGAATTTGATTGCACTGTTTTTACTGTTCACCCGAATCAACAACTTTCAAAGTGGCTTAATAAATAGCAAAAAAATTCCAAAAAATGTGAAATTTGGTCTCCAAGCACATTTTAATATGGATTAAATATCTAACGGTTCGGATCGACCGTTTGGACTTCGAAAACCCGAAAACAAATTGTTTGCACCAACCCCTTGGTGCAAACGTTTTGATATTAGCCACTCTCTCTCTCTATATATATATATATATTCATACATTCTACCTATAAAAAAAAAGTAAAAAAATTCTAAAAAATGTAAAATTTGGTTTGCAAGTACACATTCATATGGGGATCATGTTGAACGGTTCGGATCGACCGTTAGGATTTTGAAAACTCAAATATTGAGCCGTAGCATGGAGGCCCTCTATGCTGTGTAGCATATTAGTCAGATTCTATATATATATATATAGAGTAGGGCTATTATACTTCGCGAAGTAAAACTTCACGCTCATATTCCCATTTTGAAAATCCAAAACGTCGATCCGAACCGTTCAAGTTGATCTCCATATTGAAATGTGCTTGGAGACCAAATTTTACATTTTTTGGAATTTTTTTACTATTTATTAAGCCACTTTGAAAATTGCTGATGCATTGTGAACAGTAGCAAAAAAGTAAAAAATTATGGACCAATGGATCAGCGATTTTCAAAGTGGCTTAATAAATAGTAAAGAAATTCCAAAAAATATAAAATTTGGTCTCCAAGCACATTTCAATATGGAGATCAACTTGAACGGTTTGGATCGACGTTTTGGATTTTGAAAATGAGAATATGAGCGTGAAGTAAAACATTGGCTTTACTTCGCGAAGTACAATAGCACAATTCTATATATATATATATACATACATATATATTCATATATATATATATAGAATTTTGCTATTGTGCTTCATGAAGTAAAACCAATATTTTACTTCACGCTCATACACCCATTTTCAAAATCCAAATCGTCGATCCGACCGTTCAAGTTGTTCTCCATATTGAAATGTGCTTGGAGACCAAATTTTACATTTTTTGGAATTTTTTTACTATTTATTAAGCCACTTTGAAAGTCGCTGATCCATTGGTCCAGAATTTTTTACTGTTTTTTACTATTCACAATGGATCAGCGATTTTCAAAGTGGCTTAATAAATAGTAAAAAAATTCCAAAAAATGTAAAATTTGGTCTCCAAGCACATTTCAATATGGAGAACAACTTGAACGGTCGGATTGACGATTTGGATTTTGGAAATGGGTGTATGAGCGTGAAGTAAAACGAAGTTTTACTTCGCGAAGTACAATAGCCCTACTCTATATATATATATACACATACATATATATACCGGGACGTAAAAGCGGCGAACATTTTACTAGACGAAGATTTCGAGGCGGTGGTTGGAGAATTCAGTCTTGCAAAGGTGATGGATGACAATGACACGGAATTAATATGTGGGACCAGGGGTCACATCACAACAACAAAATAGGCACTTTTCGCGACGGGACTTCGTCGCGAAAAGTACCGTCGCAAAAAGAAAAGCACGTTTATGACGGTTTAGCGTCGCGAAAAGTCACTTTTTATCCTCGCGAAAAGTGCCTGTCTTTTGTAGTGCATTGCGCCGGAGTATGTGTTGACTGGGAAATCATCAGAGAAAACAGACGTGTTTGGTTACGGGACTATGTTGTTGGAGCTTATTACGGGGCAACGGACATTCGATCATGCCAGGTCGGAGGATGATGATGATGCATGGCTGCTTAATTGGGTACTGTTTCATTAGTTTTTCTTTATTTCTTGCAATGCATGCATATTTTTACTAGCAAATTTTGCATATTTTTTAGTTCCAATAGTAGGGGTGTCAACAGGTACGATACGGGTCGGATTGAAGCATTCTCATATCCTTACCTGTAAAGTTAACGTACGGAAAATAACTTTATTCTAACTTGTATCCGATGAGCTAACAAAAAAAAAAAACTTTTCCATACACGTCTTATTGGATACGGTAGGAGTAGGGTAAACAGTTAAAAGGGTGTTGTTGAACATATACAGAGGTTGGCTAGTATCAAAATGTTTGTTCCTAAGCCGTAGTGCAACCAATTAGTTTTTCGATTTTTAAAGTTCAAACGACCGATCCAACTCGTTATATGTGATCTCAATATTAAAATATGTTTGGAGGCCAAATTTTACATTTTTTGGAATTTTTTTACTATTTATTAAGTCAGTTTTAAAATCACTGATTTTAATAAACAGTGAAAAAAATTTGGATCATTGAAAACAACAATTTTAAAACTGTCTTAATAAATAGTAAAAGAATTTCAAAAAATTTAAAATGTAGTCTCTAAGCACATTTTATTATAGATTGAATGTTGAACAGTTTGAATCGACCATTTGGACTTTGAAAATTTAAAAACCAAAGCATTTGTTCCACAGCCTAGGAACAAACGTTTTGATATTAGCCAACCTCTATTTATCAAAACGTTTGTTCCGGAACTGTTGTGCAACCAATTGGTTTTCCAATTTTTAAAGTTGAAACGGTCGATCCAAACCGTTAGCTGTGATCTCTATATTAAAATGTGCTTGGAGACCAAATTTTATATTTTTTTGGAATTTTTTTACTATTTATTAAGTCAGTTTTAAAATTACTGATTTTAATAAACAGTGAAAAATTTCTGGATTATTGAAAATAGTGATTTTAAAACTAACTTAATAGGTAGAAAAAAATTCAAAAAATGTAAATTTTGGTTTCCAAGCACATTTTAATATAGATTGAAGAGTGAGGCTATGGTGCTATGCATAGCACGGATGGCTAGTGTACTACGGCTCAATATGGTACTTTTTAAAATCCTAACGGTTGATCCGACCGTTCAATGTGATAATTATATGAATATGTACTTGCAAACTAAATTTTACATTTTTTTGAATTTTTTTACTATTTTTTTAGATAGGTAGAATTTTGATGGTCAAGAATTTTCAAAAAACACTGATTTTTCTACCTATCTAAAAAAATAGTAAAAAAATTCGAAAAAATGTAAAATTTAGTTTGCAAGTACATATTCATATGATTATCACATTGAACGGTCAGATCGACCGTTAGGATTTTAAAAAGTACCATATTGAGCCGTAGTACACTAGGCATGTGTGCTATGCATAGCACCATAGCCTCACTCTAGATTGAATGTTGAATGATTTGGACCGACTATGTGGACTTTGAAAAAGCAAAAATGGAAGTGTTTGTTCCACGGTCTAGGAACAAATGTTTTGATATTAGCCAACTTCTATATATATATAGATAGAATTTTGCTATTGTACTTCATGAAGTAAAGCCAATGTTTTACTTCACGCTCATATTTCCATTTTCAAAATCCAAAACGTCAATCCGAACCGTTCAAGTTGTTCTCCATATTGAAATGTGCTTGGAGACCAAATTTTACATTTTTTGGAATTTTTTTACTATTTATTAAGCCACTTGGAAAATCACTGATCCATTGGTCCAGAATTTTTTACTGTTTTTTACTGTTCACAATGGATCAGCGATTTTCAAAGTGGCTTAATAAATAGTAAAAAAATTCCAAAAAATTTAAAATTTGGTCTCCAAGCACATTTCAATATGGAGAACAACTTGAACAGTTCGGATCGACGTTTTGGATTTTGTAAATGAAAGTATGAGCGTGAAGTAAAACTTTGTTTTACTTCGCGAAGTACAATAGCCCTACTCGATATATATATATATATATATATATATATATAGGAAGTGGCTACGGTGCTACGCGTAGCATAGAGGGCCTCCGTGCTACGGCTCAATATTTGAGTTTTCAAAATTCTAATGGTCAATCCGAACCGTTCAATGTGATCTCCATACGAATATGTACTTGCAAACCAAATTTTACATTTTTTAGAATTTTTTTACTATTTTTTTAGATAAGTAGAAAATCACTTGATTTGAATGGTACAGAATTTCCAGATCAAGTGATTTTCTACCTATCTAAAAAATAGTAAAAAAATTCTAAAAAATGTAAAATTTGGTTTGCAAGTACATATTCGTATAGGGATCATGTTGAACGGTTCAGATCGACCGTTAGGATTTTGAAAACTCAAATATTGAGCTGTAGCAAGGAGGCCCTCTATGCTACGCGTAGCATATTAGCCAAATTCTATATATATATATATATATATATATATATATATATATATATATAGAGATAGGCTAATATGCTTTTAGTAGCATATGGCCCGATATGCTTCCAACTCAAAATCGGATTTTCAAAGTCCAAATGGTCGATCCGAACCGTTCAAGTTGTTCTCCATATTGAAATCTGCTTGGAGACCAAATTTTACATTTTTTGGAATTTTTTTACTATTTATTAAGCCACTTTGAAAATTGCTGATCTGGGTGAATAGTAAAAACAGTGCTTTCAAATTCTGGACCACCGGATCAGCAATTTTCAAAGTGGCTTAATAAATAGTAAAAAAATTCCAAAAAATGTAAAATTTGGTCTCCAAGCAGATTTCAATATGGAGAACAACTTGAACGGTTCGGATCGACCATTTGGACTTTGAAAATCTGATTTTGAGTTGGAAGCATATCGGGCCATATGCTACTAAAAGCATATTAGCCTATCTCTATATATATATATATATATATATATATATAGAGTAGGGCTATTGTACTTCGCGAAGTAAAACTTCGTTTTACTTCACGCTCATACACGCATTTTCAAAATCCAAATCGTCGATCCGACCGTTCAAGTTGTTCTCCATATTGAAATGTGCTTGGAGACCAAATTTTACATTTTTTGGAATTTTTTTACTATTTATTAAGCCACTTTGAAAATTCCTGATCCATTGTGAATAGTAAAAAACAGTAAAAAATTCTGGACCAATGGATCAGCGACTTTCAAAGTGGCTTAATAAATAGTAAAAAAATTCCAAAAAATGTAAAATTTGGTCTCCAAGCACATTTCAATATGGAGAACAACTTGAACGGTCGGATCGACGATTTGGATTTTGGAAATGGGTGTATGAGCGTGAAGTAAAATATTGGTTTTACTTCATGAAGCACAATAGCAAAATTCTATATATATATATATATATATATGAGTTGGGCTATGTTGCATTGTAATGTATTGACCTCTTGTACATTGGACTATAACTGTTAGATTTGAAGTTGAAACAGTCGATCTAAATGGCTCAACATGTTCTCCATATTAAAATGTGCTTGGAGACCAAATTTTATATTTTTTGGAAATTGTTTACTATTTTTTTTTGAATTTTTGAAAATAGTTGTTTTTTAGAAATTTCTGGACCATAGAAAAATAGTAATTTTCAAAAATTCTAAAAAAATTGCAAATAATTTCCAAAAAATGTAAAATTTGGTCTCCAAGTACATTTTAATATGGACATCAAATTGAATGGTTTAGATCGGTTGTTTGAAAATCAAAACCAAAGATTTATAGTCTCTCTTGTACATTGGACTATAAATCGTTGATTTTAACTTCAAAACAATCGATCCAAATAGTTCAGTTTGATATCCATGTTTAAAATGCATTTGGAGATCAAATTTTACATTTTTTTAGAAATTGTTTGCTATTTTATTAGAATTTTTGAAATTAACTGTTTTTTTATGGTCCATAAATATTTGAAAAACAGCTATTTTCAAAAAAATTTAAAAATAGTAAAAATTTCCAAAAAATATAAAATTGGGTATCCAAACACATTGATATTGAGAACATGTTGAGCCCTTTAGATCGATTATTTGAACTTCAATTCAACGGTTTACAGTCCAATGTACAATAATTACTCTATCATATCATGCATCATTTCCATATAAATATATATATCAATATATATAATTTTATTTACAATACTTACTCTATAAGATAACAGATACGAAATAGTTTTTACCTACACCCTTATATGTTATGTTAACGGAAAAAAACCTTACATATATCCATCTATCTTATGTTAACGAAAAATCTAAGTAATTTTCAATATTCCACTAAAGCATGCTGACTTGTCTATAAATAGGTAAGAAATATTTTTAAGGAGAAAAAACTCGACATCATAATTGACCCCGACCTGAGAAACAACTTCAATGATATCGAGGTAGAGTCATTGATCCAAGTTGCCTTGCTGTGCACTCATGACTCTCCACTGGAGAGGCTCAAGATGTCAGAAGTGATACGGATGCTTGAAGGAGACTTGGAAACCCGACAGGCACCGAACATCGACATCAACTCGACTTATAACCGTGCTGGTATTGAATTGACTCAACCAAGGTGATAAAGTAGTATTTGAGTGAGGTAAATTCTAGAAGTATACATACATGTATATAGTATAGCAGGTAAATGTCGGATTTTTATATTTGTAATATTGTATTGTAAGGTCAAGCAAAATATTTTATATACATTTTTTTCTGAAAGTTACATCTGACGTGTAATTAAAAGAGAAGACATGCATTCGATGTTATTTGACAATTTTGGTGATTTTTTGAATCCTAAAATGACACAATAATTCATTAAAATCATCAAAATATATTGAATGTTGAATGTTGTTTGGCAATGTTAATTACATTTGAATCATAAAGAAGATCATAATATTAAAAATATGTACACACACAAAATCCTGCGGTTGGGCCTATCTTGGGTCTTGTGGGCTTGTTTATTTGGTGAGGTTGGGCCTGTGTTGGATCTTGTCGGCTATCTTGTTGGGCTTGTTATTTGGTGCAGTCTGTAATTAAAGGCAGGCTGTGCATTACATTGTATAAAGTTTGGATTACAATTTGTCAAATTATTGTATATATTTTCATTGAATCACCACCAAAAATAATATTATCATATCAGCACTAAAAATTCAAGTGTGATAATTACAAAAATTAGATAAACTTTTGTGCAAAATTTGAAAATATGGTTATTTGTCCAAGATTATGTTAATTAAGATTATGAACCTAGATATATATAGTTGTTAATGAATTATAACCCAGCATTTTATTTATATTATGTAAACGTTGATACTTCTATAAATCAATCATCTGTCCTGTTAATCAGTACTTGCTAGAAATCAAGTCCTTGCAAAGTCACAATATATATATATATATATATATATATATATATATATATAGAGTCTGACTTAGCTACTTCATGAAGTAAAACGACTTTGTACTTCACGCCATATTTTCATTTTCAAAGTTCAAATAGTCGATTCGAACCTTCCAACATGTTCTTCATATTGAAATGTACTTGGAAACCAAATTTTATATTTTTTGGAATTTTTTTACTATTTATTAAGCCACTTTGAAAATCTGAAAATCCTTATGAACAGTAAAAAACAGTAAAAATTTCTGGACCGCCAGATCAGTGATTTTCAAAGTGGCTTAATAAATAGTAAAAAAATTCCAAAAAATGTAAAATTTGGTCTCCAAGCACATATCAATATGGAGAACAACTTGAGCGGTTCGGATCGGTCGTTTGGATTTTTAAAATGAAAATAATGAGGCGTGGAGCACCAAGTCGTTTTACTCCATGAAGTAGCTAAGCCCAACACTATATATATATATATATGAGAAGGGATCCACTTACAACATTTGAAAGTTACAACATCTTACAACAATTTAGTTTTGCGATTTTTGAAGTCCAAACAATCGATCCAAACCGTTCAACTTGTAATCTGTGTTAAAATGTGCTTAAAGATCAAATTTTACATTTTTTGAATTTTTTTTACTATTTATTAAGTATTTTACAAAACTTCTGTTTTTAGATAATTCTGGACCACTGAAAAATAGCAGTTTTGTAAAATACTTAATAAATAGTACAAAATTAAAAAAAAAATATAAAATTTGATCTTCAAACACATTTTAGTACAGATTACATGTTGAACGGTTTGGATCGACTGTTTGGACTTTAAAAATCGCAAAACTAAATTGTTGTAAGATGTTGTAACTTTCAAATGTTGTAAGTGGATCCCTCCTCTCTCTCTCTCTCTCTCTCTCTCTCTATATATATATATATATATATATATATATATATATAGAGTAGGGCTATTGTACTTCGCGAAGTAAAACTTCGTTTTACTTCACGCTCATACACCCATTTCCAAAATCTAAATCGTCGATCCGACCGTTCAAGTTGTTCTCCATATTGAAATGTGCTTGGAGACCAAATTTTATATTTTTTGGAATTTTTTTACTATTTATTAAGCCACTTTGAAAATCGCTGATCCATTGTGAATAGTAAAAAACAGTAAAAAATTCTGGACCAATGGATCAGCGATTTTCAAAGTGGCTTAATAAATAGTAAAAAAATTCCAAAAAATATAAAATTTGGTCTCCAAGCACATTTCAATATGGAGAACAACTTGAACGGTCGGATCGACGATTTGGATTTTGGAAATGAGTGTATGAGCGTGAAGTAAAATATTGGTTTTACTTCATGAAGCACAATAGCAAAATTCTATATATATATATATATATATATATATATATATATATATATATATATCTATGTATGTATATATGTATAGAGGAGGGATCTACTTACAACAATTTTGAGTTACAATAAAGTTATCACAATCATTTTCTACATTTTCAAAGTCCAAATCGTCGATCCAAACCGTTTAAAATGATCTCCAAAATAAAATGTGCTTGCAGATCAAATTTTACATTTTTTTAATTTTTTTACTATTTATTAAGTATTTTACAAAAATAAGTCAAATTCAGAGCATTGAATTTTGTACCAATCTTAATAAATAGTAAAAAAAATTTAAAATAACTGTTTTTGGGTGGTCCAGAATTTTCAGATCAAGTGATTTTCTACCTATCTAAAAAAATAGTAAAAAAATAAGAAAAAAAATGTAAAATTTGGTTTGCAAGTAAATATTCATTTTATAATCATGTTGAACGGTTCGGATCGACCGTTAGAAATTTGAAAACTCAAATATTAAGCCGTAGCACGGACCAATCCGTGCTATGCATAGTATCGTAGCCTCACTCTTATTGTAATATAATGCCTTTTCAGACATGTGACTGTGGGGTCCATCTCAACTAAAAAAATTAACCATACATGTTATGCGAAAAAACTCAAATAAATTAATTTCACCTAGGGTGTCAATGACACTTTTTTATGTGTTTACCTGATTTGTACAGATATTTAATATGCCAGGTATGGGTAAGATTTTTTGATAAACTTATTGGATACGGACATAGGTAAACATTTTTTCGTTATCTAAATGGATAAGGGTACGAGTAAAGTTTATTCCGTACCAAATTACCCGATCGCGTAATTATAAAAAATATTATATATATTATATATATTAATGGGCAATGAATATTCATTCTCCAACTACTTTTGATAGTTCTGTTATATTTAATTAACTATTAAAGCACATAAATAAATTCTATCAAACACAATGAAGTTTAGACCTTTAAAATACGTACGTATATACGTATATATATATAGAGCTTGGCTAATATCAAAATGTTTGTTCCGGAGCCGTAGTGCAACCAATTGGTAGTCTCTATATTAAAATGTGCTTGGAGACCAAATTTTACATTTTATGGAACTTTTTTACTATTTATTAAGCCAGTTTTAAAATCGAATATTTTAATAAACAGTGAAAAAAAATTGGATCATTAAAAGCAGCGATTTTAAAAATGGCTTAGTAAATAGTAAAAAAATTCCAAAAAATGTAAAATTTGGTCTCCATGCACATCTTAATATAGATTGAATGTTGAACGGTTTGGATCGACTGTTTGGGATTCAAAATTGTAAAAATCGAAGCGTTTGTTTCACGGTCTAGAAAAAAACGTTTTGATATTTGCCAACCTCTATATGTGTGTGTGTATATATATATAGTGAGTGGCTAATATCAAAATGTTTGTTTCTAGACCGTGGAACAAACGCTTCGATTTTTACATTTTCGAAGTCCAAACCGTCGATCCAAACCGTTTAACATTCAATCTATATTAAGATGTGCATGGAGACCATATTTTACATTTTTTGGAATTTTTTTACTATTTACTAAGCCAGTTTTAAAATCACTGCTTTTAATGATCCAAATTTTTTTCACTGTTTATTAAAATATGCGATTTTAAAACTGGCTTAGTAAATAGTAAAAAAAGTTCCAATAAAGGTAAAATTTGGTCTCCAAGCACATTTTAATATAGATATCACATCTAAAGATTTGGATCGACCGTTTAGACTTTGAAAATTAGAAAACCAATTGATTGCACCATGACTTAGGAACAAACGTTTTGATATTAGCCAACCTCTACATACATACATACATACATACATACATACATACATATATATGAGTAGAACTAGGGTGTGATGTGCTCACCAAACTCTTTGGTGAGCACAACTCTACATAAACTATCGGATTCACTTCAAACGAGATGAATCCAACCGTTGAAACCGATGTACTTTACGAGTGATGCGCGTACATGCAAAATTTTGAATTTTTTGAATTCATTTAGTCTCAAATCAAGTGGTCAAAATTGAGAATTTTTTGAATGCATTAAAACAACTTCATTTTGGATCATTCATTTTTCATCAATTTTGACCACTTGACTTGAGACTAAATGAATTCAAAAAATTCAAAATTTTGCATGTACGCGCATCACTCGTAAAGTACATCGATTTCAACGGTTGGATTCATCTCGTTTGAAGTGAATCCGATAGTTTATGTAGAGTTGTGCTCACCAAAGAGTTTGGTGAGCACATCACACCCTAGTTTTACTCTATATATATATCTAGATATATAGATACATACATATATACATACATATCTATACATACATACATATATACATACATATATATACCGAGATGGACTTAGCTAAGCCATGGTGTAAAACGACTTGGTACTCCACGTCATATTTTCATTTTGAAAATCCAAACTACCGATCCGAACCGCTCAAGTTGTTCTCCATATTGAAATGTGCTTGGATACCAAATTTTACATTTTTTGGAATTTTTTTACTATTTATTAAGCCACTTTGAAAATCGCTGATCCGGATGAACAGTAGCAAAACAGTAAAAAATTCTGGACCAATGGATCAGCGATTTTCAAAGTGGCTTAATAAATAGTAAAAAAATTCCAAAAAATGTAAAATTTGGTCTCCAAGCACATTTCAATATGGAGAACAACTTGAGCTGTTTGAATCGGTAGTTTGAATTTTCAAAATGGAAATAATGAGGCGTGGAGCACCAAGTCGTTTTACATCATGGCTTAGCTAAGCCCAGCACTATATATACCTACATACATATATACATACATATATACCTACATATATACATACATATATACATACACATATATACATACATACACACACACACACACACACACACACACACATATATATATATAGAGAGAGAGAGAGAGAGATGGACTTGGCTAAGCCATGGAGTAAAACGCTTTGTACTCCACGCCATATTTCCATTTTAAAAATTCAAACTACCGATCCGAACCGCTCAAGTTGTTCTCCATATTGAAATGTGCTTGGAGACCAAATTTTACATTTTTTGGAATTTTTTTACTATTTATTAAGCCACTTTGAAAATCACTGATCCGGATGAATAGTAGCAAAACAGTAAAAAATTCTGGACCAATGGATCAACGATTTTCAAAGTGGCTTAATAAATAGTAAAAAAATTCCAAAAAATGTAAAATTTGGTTTCCAAGCACATTTCAATATGGAGATCATGTTGAGCAGTTCGGATCGGTAGTTTGAATTTTCAAAATGGAAATAATAAGGCGTGGAGCACCAAGTCGTTTTACTCCATGGCTTAGCTAAGCCCAGCTCTATATATATATATATATATATAGATGGGCTATTGTGCTTTGCAAAGTAAAGCGAACGTTTTACTTCGTGCTCATTTTCGGATTTTAAAAGTCCAAACAGTCAATTCAAACCGTTAGATGTTCAATCTATATTAAAATCTGCTTGGAGACCAAATTTTATATTTTTTGGAATTTTTTTACTATTTATTAGGCCACTTTGAAACTTGTTGATTCGTGTGAACAGTAAAAATAGTGCAACAAAATTCTGGACCATGTGATCAGCAATTTTCAAAGTGGCTTAATAAATAGTAAAAAAATTCCAAGAAATGTAAAGTTTGGTCTCCAAGTATATTTCAATATGTAGATCAACTTGAATGGTTTGGATCGACTGTTTGGACTTTCAAAATCTGAAAACGTGCCCGAAGTAAAACGTTCGCTTTACTTTGCAAAGCACAATAGCCCATCCCCCTCTCTCTCTCTCTCTCTATATATATATATATATATATATATAGAGAATGGCTAATATCAAACGTTTGTTCCTGGGCTCAGGAACAAACGGTTTCGTTCTCCAATTTCCGAAGTTCAAACAACAAATCCAAACCGTTAGATGTTCAATCTATATTAAAATGTGCTTGGAGACTAAATTTTACATTTTTTGGAATTTTTTTACTATTTATTAAGCTAGTTTGAAAACCGCTGTTTTTCAATGCTGCAGAAATTTAATAAAAACAGCGGTTTTCAAACTAGCTTAATAAATAGTAAAAAAATTCCAAAAAATGTAAAATTTGGTCTCCAAGCACATTTTAATATAGATTGAACATCTAATGGTTTGAATTTGTTGTTTGAACTTCGGAAATTGGAGAACGGAATCGTTTGTTCCTGAGCCTAGGAACAAACGTTTTGATATTAGCCATTCTCTATATATATATATATATATATATATATATATATATATATATATTTGTAAAATGAATGTGTTTTAATGTTTTATTTAGTAAATCATAAAAATAATTATTAAATTAGCATTATCCGTTATTTACTCGCTATCATTTCGTTATCCAACAACCATAAAAGGTAAGGATAGGATACAGGTAAGGACAATTTATAATGGGGACGAGTATGAAAATGCTTTCACCCGACTCTTATCATACCCGTTGACACCCCTAACTTTGACACCCCTAACTTCAACAGTTAAATCTGATCTCCATATGAAAACATACATGTAAATCAAATTTTATATTTTTAGAATCTTTTTAGAATTTTTTTTAGATAGATAGAAAATCGCTGACTTTGGATGATTCAAAATTTTCAAATCAAGTGATTTTCTATCTATCTAAAAAAATAATAAAAAAATGTAATGTTTGGTCTGCAAGTACATTTTAATATAAAGATAATGTTGAACGGTTTAGATCAATTGCTTTGTCTTGATAACCCTACAATCTTGCTTTAGACTTGTACTTGTTAGAAATCAAGTCCTCGCAATATTTTTTTTTCCCTTTCCAACATCTATATTATGGGAAAAAAATACTATCGATAAACATCAGACTCACTTTTGAGTTTGATGGGCTCCACTACCATCCGATCAGCTTTAAAATTTGTACTTATTTGATCCATACGAATATTGAAGTGGGTCTGCTTGAATATTAAAGTAGACGTACGAATCTTGAAACAAATCGAATGGCAGTGGGGCCATCAAACTCTTAAGTGAATCCGACAACACACTTTTTCTCCTATCTTATATATTAATTTTGGATCCGGATATGAAGATGAAGTATTTGTAACTGACCTGTGTGTTTCAGCAATTTTCAAAGTGGCTTAATAAATAGTAAAAAATTCAAAAAATGTAAAATTTGGTCTCCAAGCAGATTTTAATATAGATTGAACATCTAACGGTTTGGATTTGTTGTTTGAACTTTGGAAATTGGAGAACTGAATCGTTTGTTCCTGAGTCCAGGAACAAACGTTTTAATATTAGCCATTCTCTATATATATATATGTATATGTATATGTATATGTATATGTATATGTATATATGTATATGTATATGTATATAGTGGAGCAAAATATTCGGATCAAAAGTAATAAAAAAATAACCTTTCTTTCGTCTGTATAGCTCGGCTTTTCTGTAATCACTACTACAAAAAAGGAGATTATACACGGACAAAAATGGAAGAGCTACACGGATTTCCTACCGTGTTTAAATCGAGGGTGTATAAATAGTTCAATAACTACACATGGACATTTGTCCGTGTGCAATTTCAACGATTCTACACGGATAACTACACAAACAGTCGTGTAGAAAGCCCAGAATGTGTCGCTCTCCATGTTACCGAGCTACACGGATATTACCTAAACAACCATGTATGATTCATTTTGTACACGGACTTTTAACTAAAAAACCGTGTAGCTCGACTCTTTCTACACGGACATTTAGTTAAATGTCCGTGTAGCTCTCCTCTTTCTACACGGACATTTAGTTAAATGTCCGTGTAGCTATCTTATATTCTACACGGACTTTAGTTAAATGTCCGTGTAGAAATAACATTTTTTTTTTTTGTATTTTTTGTTTTTGGGCTAGCCTCCAGTTTTGCTAGCCAGTTTTGTTACAGAACTATTCCAGATTTTGCAGATTTTCCATATTTTCCAGATTTCATATAACAAGAAATCCATATTTTCCAAATTAGCAATAAATCCATATTTTCCAGATTAGAAAGAAATTCATATTTTTTCAGATTATCCAGAAATCCATATGCAATAAATTATACAATATTCATATACACCAAATTATACAAAATTATGGAAATCCATGTTGAGCATTGCAAAATTCCATTAGAAACCACCTTGCCCACACACACCTGATATCGTCGATCTGCTCCTTGGTGTAATGCGGTTCCTTTGGCACATTCTACAATTACAATTTGGTATTAGTTAGTAACAAGAAAAGGTAGATGAAATATAGTTGCAAATATCAATTGCTATTATATAGGAACAATTAATATGAATTACATACCGCGATTGGGAATTCGAATTGTATTCTTTCGACAAAGTCAAACATGAAAATCATCGTGTAATAAGCGCATTCCCAACTCTCCAACTGTTGCGGGCCCTGAAATTTGCATTTAGCGGCCAATGTTAGAATGATAATATTTTTTTGGACAATATATGAAATTATAAATTTATAGTGTGCTCACCAGCAACCACTTCCAACTCAACTTGGTTTTCTTGCTCTTGTTATGCAATCCTCCCTCTTTAACATATTTCGCAAAAGCCCTTACAAAAGACCAAGTGAATGTTTATAGCAATTTTATAATTTGATATAATTAAATTATTATTGCTTACTTGTTGACATAAGGGAAGATATATTTGCACTTGTTAGCTGGGATATTTCCTTTGGGCTTACAAGAATCAACGATTATGCTCGTATTTAGGTAAGGCACAATGATTATCAGACACCAGTGCTTGCTGTGGGAGGATAAAAATTAAAGTACTTTAGCATATAAAAGTGACACGAGTGTTTGCTAATATGAACAATACATAAGCTAAGGTTAGAATTAACCTCTGGTGGTATGGCACGATAATGAATTTCTTCTCCTCCTCCATAGCACGATGCAGCGCTGAACACATGTACCCGATACCCTCCTTCGAATAACATCTCAGGAACGTGGCACTCACTCTCTCGGGGTCTAGAAATATGCACAAGTTCTTCCTTTGTACCATCTCATTACAGTTTCGGATTAGCTTCCTCAAAACTCAAAATTTTACATTAGAATATATATTTGAGTTGTATACAATAATGAAAATAATTTTGAGTCACTAACATGAGGAAAATGGAGATGAACGACACATCGAGCCATCTATCGAACGACCAGTGGTGGAGAATGTCCTTGAAGTCTTTGAACGACATAGTGATAATACCGCCTTCATGTAAAAACATCCCAGGTGGGACAGGGATGATGATATCCTTCATGCCTTCGGGTGCCGACATCAAGCGGTCGTGGAGAAGGCGCAAATCACCGGGCAAACGACTGTATTCTTCTTCGGTGACCATAGGACGGTCTGGTGATCCTGGCGCATCAGCCTCGACGTCAGCTCCGACGTCGCAAGCCACAACAGTCCGTACCGGTGACATCATCTCCTCTGCACCGATGACATCATCTCCTCGTGTCTGCATTAAAATTAACATATCTTCTTCAAGCCTTTGAAAAAGAATGATTTGAATGTACCAAAAGAAATGGATTATTTAGATATTACCTGATGCAAAACAATCTGACTCCTGGGCCATTGGAGAAATGTCTTGCGGGCATCATCAATAACAAACATATCGACGGTAGGGGAAGGAAGAGGTACGCACCCCCATCCCTCCACGACTGAGTCAACCTGCACGCATGCATAGTCGGGCATGAGCTGAGCATGGTGTACACTTGGGCTCCTGGAAGTACAACGCCCTTGGCAACGATCAGAGGAGAACTACCCTGCCACAGGACGAGGTCACATGCTCTGGGGTCCTGCTGTAGGGTTTTGAGGCTACCCAAAGCCATTAGGCTTAAGCTGCGGAAAGACCGTAAAACAAAATTTTTACTTCTAACTTAAGCCAAAATGATTGAAGCGGTATGTCGGATAATCTACCGAGAGTTACATACCCGTTCAATCCTTTTCTTAGATTAAAAGCCGTAAATAAAACTTTACTCATTCAGATCATAGATTAAGTAGTATGTCGGATAATAACCGAGAGTTACATACCAGATTAATCCTGTATAGACCCAAAGTAGTAAAACCGTATTTACTTGTATTTTAATCAGTTTATAGATCTACTCCTTTGATTGATTTCTAAAAGATTAAATCTATTTAACAATTAAATAGATTAATATAACATTTCTTTACCTTGCTTCCAAATTCAAATTGGAATGCAGTCTGACCCGACTGTCTGACCCGGTTAAGCAAGCACCAAAATTATAGTGCCTCTATCGGTTATCCACCAGGAACTAATCGAGAGAGCGGTTTATTTCTTTTACCAGAAATACCGTAAACCGCGGAATCTGACAAAAACACTATTCACAAGAAAAAGCAAATAATAATTACGACTCTCGTAAAATATTATTTCTAAAACCCGTAAACTCTGATTAGAACGAATCTGAGAAAAGAGAGAATTATCGTTCGATTGGATCGAATCGGTATTCAGGAAATGGAATGGAATTTCTCTCAAACTTTGATCATATATTTATAACCTTTTCCACCGCCATATTAATTTTTGGTATTATATAATACTTTCAAAAATTTGAGTCGGCAAAAATCAAGTCGGCAAATCAACGGCCAAAATTAAGTTGGCAAAAAATTATTACTATTTTGCCATTGGCCCATTAATACTTAATTAATTTTGGGCTTTGATTTGGGCTTTTGATTTGGGCCTTTAATCTTTAATTAGTGATTTATTCTTAATGGGTTTCAAGCCCAAAATATAAATCCAATAATTAAATATTCTAAGTCCAAATCAAATATATATTTTCTCGATCGTTCGTTCGGTAACTTTTATGCAACGTGTCAAACACGTTCATAAATTAACCAATGTTTCTGCTTGTCATTTAAATGACATTTATAATTTAATTATATCATATATAATTAATTTTATCCATCTTATTATTAATTATAATCATTATAATTAATCAATAAGATTCTCCGACTAGTTCCTATATGGTGTGACCCAATAGGATCTGTGTTATGTTGGCAAATAGAATTAAAACTATTTTAACCTCTATTTATCATAGGTGGCACCTGGCAAGTACATTATGACACCAATTACACAGATGATGCTGTACCGTACAATATCATGATCCAGTAAACGATTTACTTCGTGTTAATTCTTTTGTCTCATAGCTATCATATTAGTTTCAAGGTAGGTGTGTGTCATCCTTGCAAACTTAATCTTTTCTTGATCCTGAATAGATTATCAAATATGTTTACTCTTGTAATCATACTGGATCCAGATAATCATATTCAGTGATGCTATTGCTCGTATTGAGATACGAGGGACAATAGTACTTTTGATAAACCATCTTTTCCTCCGCATAAGCTATGTATACCGAAGAACTATCCTTATAGCCACTTTTTACGGATAGCGTTAGATAGCAATCACACATTTACATTTCTTATGTAGGAAAAATGAATATCTCATACTTTAGAACTTAACACTAAAATGAAAACATTAATGACACAAACACAATTCTATTTAATGTTTCATTTGGGGTCTGTCAAATATCATGTTCTCTAACATATATCTGTGTGATTAAAATGACAACTCTTTGTCTATGGTTTGTGTTACACCAAAAGGTATAGTACAAAGTTTCAGTACAGTAAACTGCACTTTTTAACCTTCAATACACTTTTCGGTTCAGACTGCAAGTATACAATCCTATCGAGTAGTATAAATTCGGGTATCGATCACAGGGACGGTTCAAGTCTTAACTGGAATTCTACCTAAATTAAATAAAGACTAGAAGTTGGAAAAGGTTGGTTTTGGTTTCTAAAATTCCTAACAGTTCAATGACAATAATAAAATGTAAAAAAGTAAATAAATTTGGTTTAAATCAGATGTAAAAAGGCGTTTCCAGGGTTATGACTTCATCTCAGTTTTGCCTCGAGGTACCCGGTCCGTGTAATGTCCTACACGGGCCGTGTCAGTGTACACGGGCCGTATACTGTCGTACACGGTCCGTGTGGCCCTCGAGTGAATGCAGCAGTTATTGTTTTCTTTGTGTTGTTCCTTTGTGTAGGGTTCTACTGACCAGACCTAATGTCTCTAAACCTCAACTGTCGTCTGTTGGCTTATTAACTTGGTATGGAATTGCAATATATGCCCTCGTCGGGTTCTAGACCTCAACTGTCGTATGTTGGTCTGAATTACCTAGTTGCTTGGTTGGAATACTAAATGTAACCTTATTCCGTCGATATGAGGAAATGTTCACCTGTCGGTTACTACTTGGTTTCACCTTTCGGATCACTAATCCTACCTCATGTACTTAGTTTGGTTAAGAGATTATAAGGGCCAAAGTACCTTCTAGATGTGATCATTCATCTAGTGGTAAACCAATAAAAATCAATAACTTACACTAAGCAATTAAAATCAATCACAATCAAGCAAACACAAATTTCAACAAAAGAATCCAATAACTAACATACAAAACAAAACATTCGATTACATCACAACCCTAGAAACTAAGAAATCTACTCAGACATAGTTCTAAAACAAAATAAAGAAGTAATAAAAAGATTAGCCATGACAAAACCCGAAGAATAAAGAAGATCCGTCGAAAACTTGCGTCTTTCGCTTCTCAACTTCGTCTCTAAGCTTAGCCGTCAAGACCAAACCCTAGAAAATGCTCCTCTGCTCCAGAATGACCTCTCTGGTGCAAGAAATCTCGCTTATATACTCGTTTTGCCGACCTTCCATTCATTAGCCTTGTTTCCAAATTCTGGATTTGTTTCCAAAATTGCTTGACACGGCCCGTGTGGAATTCTACACGGACCGTGTGCCTGTGTTCTTCATGCGGTCGTGTCAGCGGTCTTCATGCGGTCGTGTCATCGGTCGAGTCGAGATTGACACGGGCCGTGTGGAATGTTACACGGACCGTGTAGAGACTTCTAAATTCTAGATTCCTTCTCGATTTCGCCCGATTCCTGCAGAATAAGAATAACTTGCAGCAGTACCACATTCTATATATATTCAATGAATTATAACCGAATTTATAGATTAAAACACAGGTTTTGGTACGAATTTAAGGTCAAAATATATATATGAATACGAGATATCAAATTCCCCCAAGCTGAAATCTTGCTTGTCCTCAAGCAAAAATCCCAACTTAGGTAAAGGGCTGGCCTAATGATTACCTAAATGCAAAGTAAATTCTAATGCGAACAGTTTACGTGATCTTGCTATTGTTAAAAATCCTTCGAGAGTCCTTTTGAATAACAATTTGGACTTCTTTGACAAATTTTGATTCACCCCACTAATCAACTAATCAAATGTCATAATTTGAGATGTTCTAATATTTGCTAAAACTAATTGTTCGAATTGATTGATCTTTCATTCTTACATCAAACTTATGCCCTCATTTGTGGTGATTTTTCTTTTTACCCCCCCAAGCTTGGAACAAGCTTAGGTTAGAAAGTTGCAGACTTCGCGTGTTGACATATGCATAAGTTTTAATTATGGTTTTTCTCGAGCTCAAAGGCATCCATTAGGATTGTGCCAGTACTCATTGTTTTCTTTCTAAGTGTGGGAGACGAGCTCAAAGGCGCCCTGTAGGACTTATTGCCAGTACTCTTATTTTCTCCATCTTTTCGTTTGTTTTAAGTCTTTTGCATATATCATGAATACACACATCCAATGGTATTCTTTCATACCAATGGATATCCCAATCTTTCTTTAATTGAAAATCCCGGTTCCTTGTTTTAAAAGGCACAGTTTAGTTTCAAAATGATTTTTCAATACAATTCGACTTTCGTTCTTTCAAATGTTTAAACTATCCCATCCTATGCAATTCTTTGATCGACTTATGGGGTTATTTCTAACTTCTCAAAGTCATCATAATTGTAACTCAAAATTTCTCTCAAAGGTTCCTAATTCTAGCAATTCACGCAAATATATCGCCTAAAAGTGCAATAAAAAGTAAACATGACCTAGAAATAAAAGAAAAAATAAACATGAACTAAATGATAAAGTTCTCCCCCCCAAGCTAAGTCCGAGCATTGTCCTCAATGCTTCAAGACAGATATAAGATAAAAGCTGGGGAAAAGAAAGCAAACCTGATCAGTGGTCAGCAGGATCATCAAGGCGCCAGTAGCGCATCTCAGCCTCTATCGCCTCAATCCGCTCGCCATAGTCTGTCACCTGCTGCTGGATGTCGCGGAGAATAACACCGTGCTCGCGCTGAGTGGTACTCATGCCATGCATGAGGCGGTACACATCCTGAATGGTAGGGTCGGCAATGGGCGAGCCGGTGGCAGCAGGGTAAGGGATGTGGGGCTGGTGTGAGGAGCCGGGCGCATCAGTCATCGGCACATCATCATCAAGAGGAGGTGGTGGTGACGCTGGAGCAGCTGGTAGGGGCGCAGTGAAAAGCCATGTGGAGCGGTCCTCGAAGGAGAGAGGGGCCGAGAAGGGCATCAGGTACTGAGTGCGGCCATCCGGCATGCGCCAGAGATATCGAGTGCTGCCGCCAGAGCTCCTCTGAATCCTGATAAAGGTCGCCAATCGAAAGGCGTCGGCGTCCAGGGTGCGTGGGCCTCTACAGAGCGTGTCTCCATCAGTGGAGAGCCTCAGTCTCTCGGCAATGTGGGTGACATAGGCACCCATAGTGATAGCACCCCCCGTCCTCGTGGAGCGCTGAAGACCAAGCCAGTGGTGAATCATGATGAGCATCAGATCGGGCCGCTCTATCTCCGCGTCTGGGCGGAGCATGTGATCCAGAAGCTGGAGGTCCTCAATGTTGGCACGGGAGACTGTCTCTCCACGTGCAAAGATAGTGACGGCAAGGGCGCGCTGGATGCAGCGCAGGACCGGGTGGGCGATGTTGAGGCCTTTGAACTCCTTGTTGTAATGGCCCCAGGTGTCATGCCAGAAATCAGATTCCAGAAGTGGTCTTTGTCGAGACCCACTCGGAAATGGAGGGAATCGGTCTGGGGGTCCGAGTGAAAGCCAAACCACCGACGAAGCTGAGGGAGCCAGAGACGGTGAGTCTGATAACGGAGCTGGAACTTGATGTAGTGGTCGCCCTGTCGATCCGTCTTGAGTTGGAGAGAAGAGAGAAATTCGTGCGTGAGCAACTCATAGGAATTATGCTCAATGGCCCAGAAGGCAGGGGTAATCCCAATCCTGCCAGTGAGAAAGAGAAACTGCGTCTCGATGCCGAAGGCGCGAAGGGCGTCGAAGTCAACTCGGCGAGTGTTTTCGAACTTGCGCAGCCGCAAGGTATCGAAGTGCGTGAACATACGGCGGGTGGGGATAGGGAAGTAGGCATCTTGGTAGTCCTCAGCTCGATCAGTGTACTCCCCAGAGAGGTGGTCGGATGCCTCAGATGCGTAATCGGAGTCCTCAGGGGAAGAAGAGTGGTGAGAGGGAGGACCTTGTGGTAAGGAGGCAGATGGAGGTGGAGAAGGTGGGCGCGCAGGTGGTGGTGTCTGGGCACTGAGAGCCTGCTGCCTACGCTCCTGGGCGTACTTCGAACGGCGTTCGCGATGCATGACGACTTCTGACTAGGGCTGACACGGGCCGTGTGGATAATGACACGGGTCGTGTGGGATTGCACGGACCGTGTAGGATTGTGTGCGGGCCGTGTCAGATTAGGGTTTCGGCGGAATGACAGAGGTGGCGGAGAAGAGAAAGAGAGAGAGAGATCGCGGCTAGGTTGTGCAGGTGGTCGGAGAAGAAGGAAGGAGAGAAAGAAAAGACTGAAAGAGGAGAGAAAGAAGGACTTACCTGAACGGAGGAGACCTTTGGTGTGGTGGTCGGCGCACCGGAAGGAGGTGGAGAAGTCGCCGGCCGAGAGGAAGAGGTAGAGACGGCGAGAGTGGTGGCTACACGGCGGCGCGCGGAGGTCGGGTCGGTCCGAGAGAGGGGTCGGGTGCACTGTGGGAAAAGGTGGTGTGCCCGTGTGGATAGAGGGGTTTTTAAAGGAAACGAAGAGGCGTAACGCATGCGGAGCGGACGCGACTTTCCATATGCGTCGTTTGGCGGTTACACGGGCCGTGTAGGAATCGATACGGGCCGTGTGAGTTGAACCTGGCCGTGTAGGAATCGCAGGGGTCGTGTGGTCTCACCCTCCTGGTGTTGTACGGGCCGTGTCATATGCTGTGCGGCCCGTGTGAGATGCTCTCCTTGGAACTTCCTAAATGCAAATTAATTGAAAACAAATATGCATGCAAATAACAGTATGATGCAGAAAGATAAAAATTTAAAAATGCAAGAAATTTAAAAAGGGCTTGGGTTGCCTCCCAAGAAGCGCTTGTTTTAGGTCTCGAGCTTGACCACCTGCGTTAAGTTTCTGCGGGAGCGGGATCAGAGAGATCTTGATCGAACCGCTCGGTCTGGGGATGGTCAGCAATGTAGTGTTTGAGACGCTGACCATTGACTTTGAAAGTCCTGCTCTCGTGATTTCCAATCTCAATCACACCGAATGGGTACACTTTCTTCACATGGAATGGGCCTGACCATCTTGACTTCAGCTTACCTGGAAACAGTCGCAATCTTGAATTAAACAGGAGTACAAGATCACCTACCTGGAATTCGCGGGGCGCAATGCGCTGGTCATGAACTCGCTTGGTTCGCTCCTTATAGATTCGGGCATTCTCGTAAGCATGCAGGCGCATTTCCTCCAACTCGTGTAGATCAAGGATGCGCTTCTCGCCAGCTGCGAGCATGTCCATGTTGATGGTGCGCGTGGCCCAGAATGCTTTGTGCTCGATCTCCACAGGTAAGTGGCAGGGCTTGCCATACACTAGCTTGAACGGACTCATTCCAATCGGTGTCTTGAAAGCAGTTCGGTATGCCCAGAGTGCGTCATTGAGCTTGAGCGACCAATCCTTTCGGGTCCGTGCCACCGTCTTTTCCAAGATGGACTTGATTTCCCTGTTAGAAATTTCAGCTTGTCCATTAGATTGAGGGTGATAGGAAGTTGTTACCTTGTGTGTCACCCCATGACGGATGAGAAGGCTGTCAAATTGTCGGTTGACGAAGTGCTTGCCTCCATCACTGATGACTGCTCGTGGCACTCCAAAGCGCGGGAAGATGATGTCAGTGAACAGCTTCTTGACGGCGTTTGAGTCTGCCTTGCGACATGCCACTGCCTCGACCCATTTGGACACATAATCCACTGCAACCAGGATATACTCATTCCCACATGATGATGGGAACGGTCCCATGAAATCAATACCCCACACATCAAAAAGTTCGACCTCGAGAATAGAGTTGAGAGGCATCTCGTTGCGCTTGGTGATGTTCCCGGTCCGTTGACACTTGTCGCATGCCGAGACAAAGGTCCTTGCATCCCTGAAAATAGAAGGCCAAAAGAAACCAGATTGCAATACCTTGGTGGCTGTCTTTGAGAAGGAAGCGTGCCCTCCATAAGCAGATGAGTGACAATGCTCGAGAATGGAGTGTGTCTCCTCGTACGGTACGCATCGGCGGAAGATACCATCAACACCTACTTTGAAAAGAAAAGGTTCATCCCAAAAGTAATACCTGGCATCTGAGCGGAGCTTCTTCCTCTGCTGGTAAGTCATAGAAGCGGGATGTACTCCAGAAGCAAGGAAGTTGGCGATGTCTGCATACCATGGGGCTGATTGGGCGGCTACACGGTCCGTGTGTCCGGTCGTGTGGCCTTGGTGTTGCACTGCACGGGCCGTGTGAGATCTGGTACGGTCCGTGTGGCAGTACACGGGCCGTGTGAGGTCTTGTACGGTCCGTGTCAAGGTAAGTCAGGACAGAAGCTGAGAAGAGCTGTTCATCCGGGAACGAGTCATTGATTGGCAATTGGACAGAGTCATCATCTCCCCAACGAAGTCGAGATAGATGGTCCGCTACAGTGTTTTCGACTCCTTTCTTGTTCCTTATTTCGATATCAAATTCCTGTAAAAGAAGAACCCATCTAATCAGACGAGGTTTTGCATGCTGTTTACTTAGCAAGTACCTGAGTGCGGCATGGTCTGTGTAGACGATTATCTTCGAACCAACCAAGTAGGAGCGGAACTTGTCGAGAGCGAACACAATGGCTAGAAGCTCCTTCTCGGTTGTTGTGTAGTTCATTTGGGCTGGGTCTAGCACTTTGCTGGCATAGTAGATAGCGCACGGCTTCTTGTCTTTCTTCTGCCCTAGAACTGCTCCTACAGCATAATCGCTTGCGTCGCACATCAGCTCGAATGGAAGGGACCAGTCGGGTGGTTGCAGGATAGGTGCTGAAATGAGAGCTTCTTTCAAACTACAAAAGGACTTAACACAATCATCAGTAAAAGTAAAATCAGAATCTTTAATGAGTAGATTGGTTAGCGGTTTAGCAATTTTAGAAAAGTCCTTAATGAAGCGGCGGTAAAATCCTGCATGACCTAGAAAGCTGCGAACGTCTTTAACACAAGTTGGGATTGCAAGCTTTTCAATGACTTCAATCTTTGCTTTGTCAACCTCAATACCTTTAGAAGTCACAACATGTCCTAGAACTACACCTTCCTGGACCATGAAGTGACACTTCTCCCAGTTCAAAATCAGATTGACTTCTTCACATCTCTGCAAAATCTTACAAAGATTAGTCAAACAAGAATCAAAACAAGCACCATATACAGAAAACTCATCCATAAAGATTTCAACCTCATTTTCAATAAAGTCAGAAAAGATGGCCATCATGGCCCTTTGAAAGGTTGCTAGTGCATTACAAAGACCAAAAGGCATCCTACGATATGCATATGTACCATATGGACAGGTAAAAGTGGTCTTTTCTTGGTCTTGTGGATGGATGGGTATCTGAAAGAAACCAGAATAACCATCTAGATAACAAAAATAAGAGTGATTAGCAAGCCTTTCTAGGAGTTGGTCGACAAATTGCAAAGGAAAGTGGTTCTTGCGTGTGGCAGCATTAAGTTTTCTGTAGTCAATGCACATCCTGTAGCCACTGACGACACGCGTTTGGATCAGTTCATTCTTCTCATTCTTTACCACTGTCGCTCCTCCCTTCTTTGGCACCACATGGATAGGACTCACCCACTTGCTATCAGAAATCGGGTAGATAATACCTGCATCAAGTAGTTTTAAAATTTCTTTCTTTACTACCTCTTTCAAGTTCGGGTTGAGCCGTCGCTGGTGTTCAACAGAGGGCTTGTGATCATCTTCTAGTAAAATCCTGTGCGAGCAGATAGAGGGGCTGATTCCCTTCAGGTCCTTGATTGAATACCCGATTGCGCCTTGGTGATCTTTCAGCTTCTCCAAGAGTTTGGCGGTCTGATCGGGGTTTAATCCTGCATTTACAATCACTGGATAGGATTTATCTGGACCTAAGAACTCATACCTGAGGTTGGATGGAAGAGGCTTGAGTTCAGGAGTTGGCTTCTCTTCCTGGGTCTTTGCACGGTCCGTGTCAGCTGTATGCGGTCCGTGTATAGTCCTCGTGTCAGCCTTGTCCGACCCGATGCCCTGTCCTCCTGCTTTTCAGACTCTTCTGCACGGTCCGTGTAGGATCTGTCTGGGCCGTGTCCAAATTCCTCTGGGTTGTCATCATGAACATCTGCTGCACAAATTGATTCCAACTCGCCTTTTTCAACCTGCAACTCAGATAGAAAGTCAGAATGATACCTTAGCGAGTTGTTGACTTGTTCGAGGAAGTAGTCGTCGGCCAAATCCGTTAAGCACTCCTCGACTGCATCTATGCGGAAGCAAGATTCGTTTGGTGAAGGATACTTCATTGCTCGATCGATCTGAAATCGCACCTTCTCCTCTCCAATGTTCAAGGTCAGTGTCCCTTTGAAAACATCAATTATCGCACCTGCAGTTCTTAGAAAAGGTCGTCCCAGAATAATGGGGACTTCCTTATCTTCTTCCATTTCCATAACAACAAAGTCAGCAGGTACATAAAATTTACCAACCTGAACCGGTACATCCTCCACTATGCCAAGTGGTAGTCTTACCGAGGAGTCTGCTAGCTGCAAAGTCATTCGCGTAGGTCGGAGCTCTCCAACCCCCATTCGATCAAAGATGGTGCGTGGCATGAGACTCACGCTAGCTCCTAAGTCGCATAGAGCCTTCTTGATCGTGGCTTTCCCTATGGTGCAAGGGATAGAAAACTTACCAGGGTCTTCTAGTTTGGGTGGTAGCTCGCTTCTTAGAATGGCACTGCATTGTTCTGTCAGTTTCACCGTCTCGTGCCCTCCCAAGCTTCGTTTGTTGGAAAGAATGTCTTTGAGGAACTTGGCGTAGGTGGGCATTTGAGTCAGAGCCTCGGTGAATGGAATAGTGATGTGCAGTTGCTTGAGAACATCTATGAATTTGGAGAATTGCTCGTTCAATTTGGTTTCAGCTAGTCTCTGAGGGAAGGGTACAGGTGGCCGGTATGGTGGTGGTTTCTCTGCCCCTGTCTTTTTCTGGCCTTCAGGTGCTCTTTGCACGGGCCGTGTGGCTTCTGTACGGTCCGTGTGAACAGTTGTCTCCGTGTTTCCTGCTGGCCGTGTGAACTTTGCACGGTCTGGATGATCAGTTTTCTCAGAGGGTGGAGTTTGCACGGGCCGTGTGGAATCTGCACGGTCCGTGTCATTGGCAGGAGAATTGGTGGAGTTGTCCGGTCGTGTGAGTTCGACTCGGTCAGGATTCTGCACGGGCCGTGTGGAATCTGCACGGTCCGTGTCAACTGAAATTTAATTGGGCATGGAAGGTCCTTCATACTGGGTCCCACTTCTCAGTGTCACCGCCTTAGCTTCCCCTCTGGGGTTTACCTCAGGTTGGCTAGGTAGTCTTCCTGGTGGTGTAAGGTTCGAGTTAACTTGGTGACTGATTTGCTCGATCAACTTGTTCTGAGCAGCCAGTTGAGCATTCATCTGAGCGTTCATGGTTTGCATTTGCTCAAACATCATCTGGTTCATTTTTCCTTGCTCATGCATGAAGTCATTATATGGCTTAGGTGGACCGGATTGGGCTGCTCGGTTGTTTGAGTTGTTGAAAGAGGCGTTTTGGTAGAAGTTTCGGTTATTGTTACTGCCAGAAGGATTGTTGAAGGAGTTGTTGAAAGAGGAATTTGGAGCATTGTTGTATGGCGCAGAGTTGTTTTGTTTCCACTTCCAGTTTTGTTGTTCAACCGGGTCTTTGGAGTAGGATCGGTTGAAAGGAGGTTTTGGAAAGTAGAATGGTTCATTGTTGAGAGAGTTGACTTGCTCGGTTTCTTCATCCCTCTGCGCTAGTGGACATTGCTCGTAAGCGTGGCCTTCATCTCCACACATCACACATGGTTGTGGTTGCTGATTGACTGCCTTCACACTCATCTTGTCGAAGGCTTTCTGCATAGCATCTAGCTTGGCGGTTAGAGCAGTGATTTGATCAACCTCAAATCGGCCGCCTCCTCCAGCACGAGTGTTGTCGCGGCCGGACCATTGTTGGTTTTGAGCCATGTTGTCAATCAAATTCATGGCTTCAAGGGGTTCCCTTGACATAAGTGCTCCACCTGCAACAGCATCAATAGAGGTGCGAGTACTATCAGTTAAACCATCATAAAAGGTCTGAATCAACAACCAATCTGGTATACCATGGTGTGGACAAGAGTATTGCAATTCCCTAAACCTTTCCCATGCCTCGTTCAATGGTTCATCAGGTCTTTGCTTAAAACTGGTTAACTGGGTTCTAACCTTAGCAATTCTTTTGTGAGGGAAAAATCTAGTTAGAAACAATTTAGACAATTCCCTCCAAGTGGTTACCGAATCCCTTGGTAAAGACCCTAACCATTTCTTGGCTTTATCTCTAAGAGTAAAAGGGAATAGTGCAAGTTTAATGTAATCAGCAGTTGCGCCATTGGTTTTAATGGTTGTGCAACACTCAAGAAATGTTTGGAGATGGGCATGTGGATCCTCATGATCCAAGCCATGAAAGGTGTTCTGTTGGACTATGTTGACAACTCCCGGATTGAAGTTCGGTTGTTGTCCCACGATTCGCGGCAGTCTGATGGCTCCCCTCACGTCTCCAGCGCGTGGTACATTGAATTCGCGCAAGGTCCTTGGCACGAAGTCGGCCATGTCATCATCAGAGAGGCCATCAACCTCATCATCTTCCCTGTCTTGTCCGTTGTTGCTCATCTCTCCTCTGCTGGGATTGTCGGAGTGCACGGACCGTGTATCGTCTGCACGGGCCGTGTGCAGAGGTGGTTGAGCAGGACCAGCTGTGTCTGCGTCGGGAAGCGGTCCTTTACTCCTCAGATTGTAGTCTCCCTTGGGTGGAGGTAAGGATGCCAGTTTTTCTGAAAGAGAGAGAAAAATAAAAGGAAAAGGATACAAGTTAAAATCTAGATTAAATAAAGTAAGCAAAAATCCAGAAAATAAATGATGCCGTCCCCGGCAACGGCGCCAAAAACTTGTTACACCAAAAGGTATAGTACAAAGTTTCAGTACAGTAAACTGCACTTTTTAACCTTCAATACACTTTTCGGTTCAGACTGCAAGTATACAATCCTATCGAGTAGTATAAATTCGGGTATCGATCACAGGGACGGTTCAAGTCTTAACTAGATTTCTACCTAAATTAAATAAAGACTAGAAGTTGGAAAAGGTTGGTTTTGGTTTCTAAGATTCCTAACAGTTCAATGACAATAATCAAAAGCAAAGAAGTAAATAAATTTGGTTTAAATCAGATGTAAAAAGGCGTTTCCAGGGTTATGACTTCATCTCAGTTTTGCCTCGAGGTGCCCGGTCCGTGTAGTGTCCTACACGGGCCGTGTCAGTGTACACGGGCCGTATACTGTCGTGCACGGTCCGTGTGGCCCTCGAGTGAATGCAGCAGTTATTGTTTTCTTCGTGTTGTTCCTTTGTGTAGGGTTCTACTGACCAGACCTAATGTCTCTAAACCTCAACTGTCGTCTGTTGGCTTATTAACTTGGTATGGAATTGCAATATATGCCCTCGTCGGGTTCTAGACCTCAACTGTCGTATGTTGGTCTGAATTACCTAGTTGCTTGGTTGGAATACTAAATGTAACCTTATTCCGTCGATATGAGGAAATGTTCACCTGTCGGTTACTACTTGGTTTCACCTTTCGGATCACTAATCCTACCTCATGTACTTAGTTTGGTTAAGAGATTATAAGGGCCAAAGTACCTTCTAGATGTGATCATTCATCTAGTGGTAAACCAATAAAAATCAATAACTTACACTAAGCAATTAAAATCAATCACAATCAAGCAAACACAAATTTCAACAAAAGAATCCAATAACTAACATACAAAACAAAACATTCGATTACATCACAACCCTAGAAACTAAGAAATCTACTCAGACATAGTTCTAAAACAAAATAAAGAAGTAATAAAAAGATTAGCCATGACAAAACCCGAAGAATAAAGAAGATCTGTCGAAAACTTGCGTCTTTCGCTTCTCAACTTCGTCTCCAAGCTTAGCCGTCAAGACCAAACCCTAGAAAATGCTCCTCTGCTCCAGAATGACCTCTCTGGTGCAAGAAATCTCGCTTATATACTCGTTTTGCCGACCTTCCATTCATTAGCCTTGTTTCCAAATTCTGGATTTGTTTCCAAAATTGCTTGACACGGCCCGTGTGGAATTCTACACGGACCGTGTGCTTGTGTTCTTCATGCGGTCGTGTCAGCGGTCTTCATGCGGTCGTGTCATCGGTCGAGTCGAGATTGACACGGGCCGTGTGGAATGTTACACGGACCGTGTAGAGACTTCTAAATTCCAGATTCCTTCTCGATTTCGCCCGATTCCTGCAGAATAAGAATAACTTGCAGCAGTACCACATTCTATATATATTCAATGAATTATAACCGAATTTATAGATTAAAACACAGGTTTTGGTACGAATTTAAGGTCAAAATATAGATATGAATACGAGATATCAGTTTGTAAAACTTAACCATCATTTAATCCACACACTAAACTTATCGCGGTAATTAGTGTTCCTGCTAATTACCTTGGTTAGAGACTTTTAAGAATATTATCATCTATATTATGAAGTTTCACAATTCCAGTCATGAACTCGAAATGATTCATAAATTCAATAATACTCAAGGTAACAAAATGATTAAACATTCAATTCATGAACAAAGCTTTATATAACAAATTTTTCGTATTGTTGACTTCTAGATTATTACAAACTAACACCTGCAATTATCAAAAAGTTGTTACTTTTTAATGGTGCGATATTGTCTAACAAGGTTACAATCAGGTATTAATTACCTTTAGACTATAAAACAGTAGGTATTACCTTTAGATTTTCCAAATCATCTAAGGCCCAAGTCCCGGATGCTTGGCTACTTCACCAAACTCCCGGCGAAATAGGAGGTGGTTGCTCGGATTGCTGCGCAAGAGATGAAAACCGGTTCAACAATCTTGATTCCATCTCAGCCAGCTTTGTGTCGTACTCTTGGCTGACCTTCGCGCGTACCTGCGCAACTATGTCGTCTTTGTTTACTTTGGCATGAGGTTTTCTTCGAGGTTTTTGTCCCTCAACTCGGAACACCTCCTTCCAGCCCCTGTAGGCCCCTACACCCCTGACTCGGCCCGTGTGTTCTGGATTCTCGAGCGCTGCGGCCAAGGAATCATTTTGTCGTTCGACCGTCCGGGCACCCGAACTGACCTCCTGCTCCACCTCCAACTGTTAATAGAAAAATTAGTTATAGGAAAATAACAAGTGATGTACATTTGGAGTTATAATTTCGTTTGAATCACACAAAGTTATAACAAAGGACTCTTACCATTCTCTGAGCCACGGGCTGCAATTTCTGTGGGAGTACTATCTTTCCGTCAGCGGTTAACTCGGATCTACCCATGAACCAATCTTGGCCCCTAGGATTTTAGATCCTGACCACGGATGAGTCGGAATCTTTGTTTTGTTCCAGTACTGTTCTCTACTCTGCCGACTTACCCTCGTAACCCCCTGACCCTAAATGGTGCGGATACTTGTTCATGGAAGCGATCCTCCTGCCTTCGGCACTTTTTTTCTTCACATGTGCAAGAAAATCAATTAGTTTTAGATAAATAATTGAAGATCGAGAAAAAACAAAAACTACTTTGGATAATGTTACATACCTTGAACTCTTCTGTGGATTTCAAAGCTTGAAACTCCTCCCACACCTCTTGTGTTAGCCAAGAATAGTACCCTACCGGATTTCGCCCTCTCTCCATGAAATCCGTCTTCAGCGTACTCTTGAATTGCTTCCAACCTTCGTTCATGATCCTCAGAGTCTTAGTCTTTGGGGTATCGCTCTCGATGTTCCACTGAGCCTGATTGACACCAAATTCACTGTATTTAATTTCATGTACAACAATGAAAATAAAGTAAAGAGTTGTTCAGTAATTTACCTTCACCATGTTCCACCAGTCGTTCTTCTCCTCTTTATCAAACTTATTCCAACTCTCTACAATGATGCTTGCCTTTCGCTTCACCAAATTGCAACACCAATTTGAGTACGCCATTCGGTTTGGACCTTGCGCACGCCCGTCATCCGTGAACCGGATTTCCAGCTGCTTCTTCTCGGACGTTCTTGTGCACATTGTCGGACTTCGTTTCCTTCTTTCTGACGAGGCAGTAGCTTGCTGATGATCTTCTGCCATCACATCTATGTGCTCACCCTCAGCCGACATGGTTCTGCCATACAAAAAAATATTAAAAGAAATATTATATAAACACCAAATGGAAAGAATTAGTTTATTCTTTTCTGCACATTAAGTTATGCACATTAAGTTATGCACATTAAGTAATGGACGTATGTGCAAAACAAACACCACAGTAAAATGGAGGACTTAAAAACACACAAAATGGACCTTAATTTCATATTTTTCTGATTTTTTTTTCATTTTATATGATTTTCCAAAGTTCAGCCTCTCAAAATGAAAATTCTGCACCTTTAAACAGCAGATTTTACCATTTGAAAATGTGAACTTTAAAAAATCATATAAAATGGAAAAAAAATCATAATGATAAGCATAAATTATATACACATTTGATCTAGTTTTTATCATAAAATAACTCCAATTATCATGTATTTTGAATATAAAAGGAATAAATTACACCTAGAATCAAGTTACTGCGGTAGTTTGGCTTTAAAATGCAGGAAAAGACGAAAAATGATGTAATTAGGGCTGAGTGCGGATCAACCACCCGCACTGAGATTCAGTGCGGACGCACTCAGTACTTAGCCGATTTTCCAGCCTCTCAGCACAAGCCAGGATTTTTCCCGAGCGTAATGCGTCCGCACTCACACGCCAATGCGGGTCATCCATCCGCATTCGGTACTTGGTCGGATTTTCAGAAACTGCAGAAGCTCAGAAGTGCGGGTCCTTCACCCGCACTCCCCACCAGTGCGGACGCACTCAGAAGATTACGCAGGATTTTCGCCAAGTTAAATAAGGAAAGTTGAATCCAGTGCGGATCAACCATCTGCACTCACAGCCAGTGCGGACGCACTGGACACGCAGACAGCCAGAATTACCCGGTTTCAACACGGTTTCTATTTTTGGCACTCCAAGGACACGTTTTAAGAAGCCAAAAAATAGCAATACTTGCCAGGAAAGAAATGTCAAAAAGAGCACCCACTAACTCCACCTTCTAGCCTCTAAATTGGGTATGATCTCTTGCTATAAAAGGGCTAGAATTTTCCCTTCAAAACCATCCACTACCAATCTCTCTCTACACACACAACTCAGCCATATTTTCTGAAGAAGGTGAAGCTTTCAAGCAAGGAGAAGAAGGGTTTCCTGAGCAAGATTCGGCAAGATTGAGGTTCTAGATTCAAAGGGTGTAATTATTCTTTATTTCATTTCCTCTTGTTATTTGCCAAACTTTGCAATGTTTCTCTCCAAGAGGGAGTAGTTCTCTCTCTAGGGGTTTAGGTCAATGCATGAACTTGTTTAATTCTATTCTATTCGATTATTTGCTTTTATTATGATTGTTTTATCGGATTTGATTGTTAATTTCTGGGATTTTAATAATTTGTGTTAAACATAATTAGTACTTGAATTGTAGCATCTCGTTTTGGTTTCAAAAGAACCAAAATTGACTAGGATCAATAGGATAGTACCAAATTATGAATGCAAATATCTTAGGTTTTAGATTAAGATTCTAACCAATTTAATCTAAGCCGGAACTACAGAAATTAAGGTTAGGGATTTGGTGAAGAACCTAAACGAGAAGTCAAACCCTAATTAGGACATCTCAAATCGAGTCGGATATTGGTATCATGAACTTAATTGAGAAGTACCAATATTTGATGAGAGGAGAGACTAACAAGAGCTTATAGTCTAGGTAGCTAGGATGAAGAACCTAAAAAGTGAAATCCAAATTACTTAGACACGTTATTAATTCATGAAAGTGACCCTTAATAACACATTAGGTTAGAAACCTCATCAAATCATACATGAATTTAAGCAAATACCGAATAGATAGAATTAGCAAGAGATTGTAGACCAAAGACCCCTAGATTCTCTAAACCTTGAAAACAAACCGACTTTTTTCTCTTTTACTTTTACTTTTAATTGTTTAAAAACTCCTTTCTTAGGGTATTGAACCCAACCTTAGGACTTTTACTACAAAACCCCCCCAATTTACTTTATAGCACTTTACTTTCTTTCTTTTCTGAAATTTATTATCTAAAGTTGAAAATTTAGTATTTATCTTACTCCTTGTGGTTCGATACCCGATAATATACTACACGGTAGGATTGTATACTTGCGATCTAAACCGAAAGTGTATTTGAGGATAAAGCTTTTTACATATATCCTTTGCACGTATCACATAACAATATGAAATTTGTGTCCATTTTGTGTGTTTTGGAGTCCTCTGTCTGTTGGTCAAGTTATAATCTTGTTTTGGTCACGGCATTGATCTGCACTGATCAATTTACCAGCAGAGGTCATTTTGGCTCTTTAGAGTACATTTCACTACTTATGTGCATTAAGTTATGCACATTAAGTAATGGACCTATGTGCAAAACAAACACCACAATAAAATGGAGGACTTCAAAACACACAAAATGGACCTTCATAAATTAACAGTACATTTCACTACTTCATAAATTAACAGTACATTTCACTACTTCATAAATTAATTAGGTCAATACTTCATAAATTAACACCACAGTACATTTCACTACTTCATAAATTAACAAATATGTCACTACTGCAGAAATTAATTAGGTCACTACTTCAAATAGGTGCAAGCCAATTTTTTTTGGTCTTAGGGATAGTAAAGTGGCACCAGCACAATTTGCATTATCCACCAGAAATTTAATAGGTTTTGAACTATAGTCACCGCACAGCAAAGCAAAGCAGAAATTTAATTAATAGGCACAGCACAGCAAAGCAGCACAGCAGCACAGTAAAGGCAGCACAACACAGCAAAATAAGCAAAAAAAACTTACAAATCAGTAGTGAGAACAGCAGGCAGCGACAATGAGCATAGCACAATGAGCACAGCAGAGGCGGCGACAATGAGCACAGCAAGGCAGAAGAGGCGGTGACAGAGGCGGTGGAGAGGGTGACAGAGGCGGCTAAGAGGGAGGGTGATAGAGGCAGAGTAGTGAAAAGGATTTTGAAAGAGAAGAGAAGGATTTGAAGCGGCTCGTTTTCAGAAAAAAATTGGAAGAGAAAGCTTTTGAAAAACATTGTACACCTCTTTCTACACGGACATTTAGTAAAAGTCCGTGTACAAATCTCCGGTTTTTATACACGGACTATTAAGTAAAGGTCCGCGTGTAATTAGTCTTTCTACACGGACATTAACTTAACGTCCGTGTACAAATCCCCTTTCTACATGGACTATTAAGTAAAAGTCCGTGTAGCTCTCTGAACCTTTATACTCGGTTTTATCGTAAAATCCGTGTACAATGACTATTTATACACGGACTATTAACTAAAAGTCCGTGTACAAAAAGTTCAAACATATTAAATTATGTTTCTTTTTATTTTTTATATTATTTAAACTAATAATAAATTAACTAAAATATATAGTATATCACATCTAATATTTAAAACTTATACTAATATTAACTAATACCCGGTTTTTTTATTATTATTAAAATTTGAACTATAGACATTTAATATTTGTACTAGTAATTAAAAACTAATACTAATATTTTATATTTTATTTTTATTATATAATATCTTAACTAATACTAATATTTGAAATAGAAATTTTGTACCATTATTATAAAAAATGAACTAACATTTGAACCAGAGAGCTACAAATATTTTATTTTTGAACTAATATTTGAAGTAGAAATTTTTTTAATATTATTAAAAAAATGAACTAATATTTGAACTAGAGGAATCTAATACTTGATATTTGAACTACAAATGTTTAATTATTACAAAGTTGTTTCTAAAAAAGAAATATTACAAGTTTAAATTTTAAACAAAAAATAAATATTACACACCGGGTTTTTTTTTTCCTTTCTCTCTTTTTTTTCTCCTTTTCAACAGTACTCTTGGCCCATATTCCTTCATTGTGGTCGGATCGCATATAGTTTGCTCCGTCGTTTTCTTCAATTGTTGCTACCTCAGGTTGCATGTCGGCACAAAATGGAGGTATTTCGTCGAACTGGTCATACTCTTCTTCGTCGACGATATTTTCTACCCGACAATCCTTCTTTTTCCGGATAGGACGACGCTCCACCTATCATCACTCGGGTTAGTGACATAAAAGACTTGGGTGGCTTGCTTGGCGAGTATAAACGGATCATCGACATACCCAACTTTGTTAAAATCAACGAGTGTGAACCTGTCGTTATCAACTTTAACACCCCGGTCTTCGACCCATTGATACCGAAACAAGGGAATGCTCAGGCGAGGATTGTAAACGAGCTCCCAAATTTCTTCAATGAGGCCAAAATATGACCTCGATGCTATTACAGCCCGGCCATCTCCAGATCTACTGAATTCTTGAGACGTCGCCACCAGCGTCATCCCACTATTTTGCATTGTGCTCTTCTCACTTTGCCGTTTAGTGTAAAAAGTATAACCGTTAATTTCATATCCTTGGAATGTTTTGACAACAATTTGGGGTCCTTCGCCCAGCAGTCTAACAATTTCAGGTACGGGGTGTGACTTCACTCTTTCTTTCAGCCATCCTATAAAAGAACGATTATGCTCGTTAGTAAGCCACTTCTGACTTCTCGTGTAGTTCTGTTGTTGAAGGATTGTCATGTGCTCATCTATGTAGGGAGCAACATCTGTCATGTGCTGTAGTACAATAAAATGTGCCTTCTGTAGATCATTTATATCAGCAACTACGGCTCTCAACCCAATTGTCCCGACTCCTTGGAGCCTTCCCTCGTATCGAGATTTCGGAACGCCAATAGGATCCACACCGGCCATGTAGTTGGTGCAAAACTCAATCACCTCTTCTGTGGAATATCCTTCTATAATGCTACCTTCGGGCCGATGTCGGTTCCTCACGTACTTTTTCAAGATGCCCATGTATCTCTCGAATGGATACATATACCGCAGGAACACGGGACCACAGATCTGAATTTCTCTCACAAGATGAACAGCAAGGTGAACCATAACATCGAAAAAAGAAGGCAGAAAAATACATCTCAAGTTGGTAAAGAGTAACGACGACCTCCTTTTGCAAAGAGTCCAATTTTAGAGTGTCTATCACTTTGGAATTGATTGCATTGAAGAAAGTACAGAACTTCGTAATGGTTTCTCGAACCTCCTTTGGTAAAATTCCCCTAATTGCAACAAGAATCATAAATGTGTCAGTAAAACATGACAGTCGTGGGATTTCAGACCAAGCAATTTCAGGTCCTTCTTCGACACCAGCTTCTTAATATTTGAGGAATACCCCGATGGGACTTTAATACTATGAAGGCACTCACAAAAGCTTGTTTTCTCTTTCTTCGACATTGTGCACAGTGCGGGGGGCAGGTACGTGCGCTTCCCTTTCTCCTGCGGTGCAAGCTCGGGTCGTATTCCCATTTCTACCATGTCTTTCCGAACTTTAATACCATCTTTAGTCTTTCCCTTAATGTTCAACAGTAAACCAATCAAACTGTCGCAGACATTTTTTTCAACATGCATGACATCTATGCAATGTCTCACTTCTAAAAATTCCCAGTACGGTAACTCCCAAAATATGGACCTTTTTTTCAAATATTTTTCGGTGGTGCTTCGGCACATTTTCCAAAATTAACATCAAGGTTTTTTACCCGATTGAAGACACTCTTCCCGTCTAATGGACGACGGGCCACTCCAAGCTCAATTTTCTCGTTAAATGCACTCTTCTTTTTACGATATGGGTGATTAATAGGAAGAAACCTACAATGCCCCATGAAAACATTCTTCTGACAATTTTTCAGCCTCAGCACCTGCGTGTCATCTTCACAGATAGGGCACGCTTTTGCTCCTTTACAAGTGTAACCCGATAAATTCCCGTACGCAGGAAAATCATTTACTGTGCAAAACACCATGGCCCGCATTTGAAATACCTCTTTGCTGTACGCATCCCAGACCGGGACGCCATCACGCCACAATTTCTGAAGGTCCTCAATTAATGGTGCGAGATACACATCTATGTCATTTCCGGGTTGCCTGGGTCCTTGGATTAGTAATGACATCATTATATACCTGCGTTTCATGCACAACCAAGGAGGAAGATTATAGATGGATATAAGAACTGGCCAAGTACTGTGCCGACTGCTCAAGCTTCCAAACGGACTCATTCCATCTGTGCTCACCACAATCCTAAGGTTTCTCATTTCGGAACCAAATTCTTTGAAGTGTCTATCAATGTTTCTCCACTGAGGAGAATCGGCCGGGTGCCTTAGTTTACTGTCTTTTTTGCGCTCTTCTTCATGCCAACGCAATAATTTTGCATCCTTGGAATTCGCAAACAACCGTTTGAATCTCGGTATTATCGACAAATACCACAACACCTTAGCCGGAGGCCGGCCCTTTTTGTCCTCGTTACAATCATCAGTACTGTCCTGGTCCTTACGTTTATACCGTGAAACACTGCATTTAGGACAGACATGCATGGTCTCGTACTCGTTACGGTACAATACACAGTCATTCGGACATGCATGTATTCTTTCGATCTTCAACCCCATTGGACATATCAATTTTTTTGCCTGATATATTGTGCCGGGTAACTCGTTGTTATCTGGGAGCATTTCTCGTAAAAGCTGTAATAAGGACGTGAAACTCTTATCGCTCCAACCATTGTCTGCTTTTAAGTTTAATAATTTCAACATAGCTGACAGTTTCGTAAATTTGGTACACCCGGGATACAACTGCTTTTTGGAATCATTAGACAAATTTTGGAATTTATCATAATTTTTATCACTAATTTCATCTTCCGCGTCACGAAACATTTCCTCCAGATTTTCAATAAACTCGTGTTCTACATTTTCACCAGAATTCATCTCCAGCTCATCATCGTCGTTTCCGGGTTCAACATTATCAAAAATTTTGACATCCTCATAATCCTCGTTCCAATCAAATTCAAAATTATCAGAAATTTCTACATTCTCATCATTCAATTCACAAGGATTAAAATCTTTATTAGTACTACTACTTTCACCAAATTTCTCACCGTTCATGATCCAACATGTATATCTCTTTTTAAATCCCCGACAAATTAAATGACCTCTAATTTCTTCGGAGTCCACAAATCTTAAAATATTTTTACAATCTCTACAAGGACACAAAATGTCTTCTTCTTTTTTCTTCACTCTATACCTCTCAGCAAATTTTATAAACTCATCAACGCGAACCAAATATTCTTCACTGTCACGTCGCAATTCATACATCCAACTTCGATCCATCTGTAAATTAAATTATAAAAATGATTTGATCAATTAATCATGCATGGTCAACATATAAATTGTACCAAATTTTGGGCTTACAAAGGGCTGGTTTACAATCCTAACCCACTCTTTGAATATTATGTCCCATATGTGAATACATATTAGCGAGATTTAATTAGTATTTGAGAAAAATTCGGCAGCATTTCCCCTTAACTCCCCAAGTATGCGTACGAACCACATACTCGTAGGAGCAATAAGGGAAAATACTGTCGAACTTTCCTCAAATACTAATTAAAACCCACTAATATGTGTTCACATCCTAAATGAGACACAATATTCAAAGAGCAGTCCCAAAACGGGTACTATCCAAAATTAATCCCTATTGGATTAATTTTGAACGGGCATGGACCTAAAAGCATCTATAGGTCGGTTATTGGACCACAATACACTAATTATATATTTACATTATCTAATTAATAATTAAATCAAGCATGCATGAATATATTACACACCTAATTAAATAAGCAATAATGATTAATGAACAGAAAATTAGAGAGGAAAAAGGAAAATATGTATATACTAACCTTCGAAAGTTAGAGAGGAGAAAATAAAGACTTCTAATTCCAGCTGCTAGCCTTTAATTTGCAGAAATCAGATCTCAGTTCAATACAGAGAGAGAGCATATTAATTACTTGATCAAAACGGCGCTGGAAGGAGAAGTCTCTGGAAGAGAAGGGGCCCTTTTATACTGAAATAAAACCCTACACGCCTTTTCTACACGGATTTATACTTAACAATCCGTGTAGCTCTCGCACAAATCATACATGGTTATTTATTAAACAATCCGTGTAGCATTACCCTTTATACACGGATATTTGATAAAAAAACCGTGTAGCTTTCTAACTATTCTACACGGACATGTAACTAAAAACCGTGTAGCTCTCTTACTATTTCTACACGGTTATTTAATCAAATATCCGTGTAGCTATTCATACACGGATTTTAGTTTAATACCCGTGTAACTCTCTCAATCTTTTCCACACGGTTTCCTTCCACACGGATTTTTGATCCCTAATAAACCGTGTAGCTCTCTCAAACAATTATACATTGATTTATAACTAACTGTCCGTGTATAATTCCCCTATATTTTTTGGCCTTTCAACATTTCATATTTGACACACGGTTTTTATATAAAATTAGAAAAACCGTGTACAATGTGCAGTGTATAATCTCCTTTTTTGTAGTAGTGAATGCATTGAATTAGCTTTTCTGTAGCTTTTCGTCTTTCTATAGTAGTGGAGCTAATATTGTAAGTTTTTGGGATTGAATATAGAATTGTGTGGAAATGTAAGAAATTTTATTATTTCTTGCAATTTCTTAAACAAAGGGTAACTTGAAAACTTATTTTTACAAGGTCGTAACTTTAATAATAACACATTTCTTTTCTTTTATCACTGTAATAATAAAATATTTTTTCATGGTTGCAAAAATACATGCATGAACAAGTGCTTTTTTTTTTTTAATTTGTGAATACAATTATTTATGATAACAACGCATTTGACATAATTCAACAACGCATTTCTTTTCTTAATTTTTCTATAGCTATATAACATTATTTTGATTTTTAATGTCAATAATTCAACATCTTTATGTCACAAATAAAAAATTCAAACTGTACAAAAATAGAAAAATGATCATATGAAGATAGAGGACCATTAATTGTGATGAAGTAGAAATTAAGAAAGATAGCTAACAAGCACTACAACAAATTGGGGCTTCAACGACCGGGGAAATCGGTCGCTGAAGGCCATCAATGACCACCCTTCACTACTACAAAAATAAGATCTTTGAATGTTGTGGTAAGTTTGGTAATTAATTCAATATTTTATTTTATCAGTTCTACAGTAAAAAAACCAATAGAAAAGATTATCTATCGGTTCAAAACTTTGAACCGTTAGAACAGGTGATAACTTCTTCTATAGGTTTGATCTTCAGAATCGATAGAAGTATCACATTTATTCTATCGATTCTATAGTAAGAACCGATAGAAGAAAATGACATTCTTCTATCGGTTTTTTACTGTTGAACGAATATAATAAGTGTCACATTTCTTCTATCAGTTCTACACTTAGAACAAATAGAAGAAAATGACCTTCTTCTATCAGTTCTACACTTGGAACCTATAGAAAATGACGTTCTTACAAAGATTATTTGCCTAATCAATTTTTTCTTTTGAAATAGTGTGACATTGCTGCTCGTTGGCATAAGGATGATACTTTTTTTTCTGTTGAAATCAGTATTATAGCTTACCGTTATTAATCAAAAACATCAACTGTAGTTTTGGGACCCAAAATGATATATTTTTTTTCCAATGCTGACTGCCCCAGCATCCTATTGGAGGCGGAATTCCAATCCCCATGCAAAATCGATCTCTCATCCTCACAAGTTTTTTGAATTGATAAAGAACACTGAAAACATAGTTTCCTAAAAAAAGTTATGATCGGTCAAAGTTATTACCCTCTTTATGAAGGTTTTTCTTTATGCACACAGTAACCCTCTTCTGTTGGTTACAAATACAAAACAGCTAGAACAACTATCCTCTTCTAGCGGTTCTAGTACAGAACCGCTAGAAGAAGTGCCTCCTCTAATAGTGATTCTAGTACCAAAATCGCTAGAAGAAGTGCCCTCTGCTAACGTTTAGGGTTGTGTTCATAAAGTTTAAAATTGACTCCATACAAAATTAATTCGAAAGTTTAAATTTTTTGCATTTAGACAAATCACTTGTAAGATAGATGGATTTCAACAGTTCAGATTCACCATTTGAAGTCAATCCGATAAGTTTTAGAGTTGAGTTCACAAAAGGCTTGGTGAACTTAAGAACACCCTAGTTCTACTCCGAAATTTGCATATGCTAAGCTAGCTATAAGGTACAGCCAAGAAAAGAACGGCACGATTTTATTACAAATATATCTGCTAAAGTTAATACTATTTATTACACTCAATAAGATTCCTAACAATAATACAAACCATGCAACAATGTGAAGTCCCAATTAATTATATTTTCGTAAAAGAAAACAGAAACTACAATAATTAAACCTTCATAAGAAAATACATATCTCCACGACGAATCGGCAATTCAACCATGTGATGTCTCAATTAATGGTTGGTATATGTTTGACTTTGTGCCATTCCTCCCCCGACTTGTTCTTAATTTTCGACTGGAGTTCTGGGTCTATCTTCAGCTCCTGTAGGGTGGTCACACACTGTAGGTCGGGAAGAGCACGTAAATCGTTGCAGGATTTAATAAGAAGGTACTTGAGCATGGGCAATGCTCCGTAATCTACCTTCCATTCCATTATTTTCTGGACATGATTGAGTTTCAGACTTTGAAGTCGGGGGAAACCTCCATGCGTGCAAACTATGGTATCAGCCATAATGCTAATGAAGTTCAGCTCCAGACACTTCAAATTACGCAATTTCTCAAGTTTCGGCATTGGATCACCATTCAAACCAAAGGAGAAGAGTGTTAGTTTGCTTAAGTTTGGGGGCAATTCAGCAATTCCAACTGTTGCATTTCCAGAGAGACACATGGTGTGTATGTTTTCATAACTCGGTGAGGTGCTGAAATCAATCATCTTTCTTGGAGGATAAAAGTTATCAAATCTCACTGAGAGGAGATTGTTCAACTTGGATAGGAGATCATGTATCAGCATGCCATCATTCTTATCCTGACAGTGTAGATTCAACTTACGAACACCAAGGAGGTAAGGGAAGTTTTTCTTCCATGATATTGGAACTTGGAAACTTCCAAGGCTTCTTAGGTTCACTAGGTTTGCAGTTGATGGTGGTCCCACCAATGGACAGTAGAATTGATCCACATAAGAAGAGATTGAAGAGTAATAAACATGCCTCAAACTAGTGATTTTCCAGAAACTTTCTGGTAACTCTTGGACCACTGTATGACTTATATCAAAGGTCTGGAGATTTTGTAAATGACCAATCCATGATGGGATTACAAATACCTTAGTTCCTTCCAATCCCAAGTATCTCAAATGGATCATTGTTTTCAAATCCGTCGGTAGGTCACTGAAACTTTTTGTGTTTCTTAGTTCCAAGACTCTGAGCAAAAGAAATCCACTACCTTTGATGCCATTGCATTGGTCTAAATACAGGTATGTTCGTAGTCTGGGCATTTTGATATTTGAAATATGGGTAGAGGCCTTTGGTTTCATTGGATAATCATTGTCGTTACTCGCCTCGATTCCTTTGTGAAATGCCACTCGCCGTGTCATGCTTGCATCCCACTCTACATGTTCTTCCTTCCAGATGTGAAGGAAATCATTTTCTTTGGCTTCACCTATTGCAACTTCACGCAAAAGATCGTGAACCCGAATAGACTTGATAGCACCATCAGGAGACCTCTCAACAACTTGAACCAAACATCTGTATGTTTAATAGTACAAAAGAAATGGGTTAAAAAAAAAAGGAAGATAAAATAAAAAGATGTTTTGTATCTGTTAGCACTCTGTAAGCATTGTAAATTACTAAATTGTCAATCAAGTTTGCAGCTACAGCACTTTAACTAAAATATGCAAACAATAGAAACAATCTTTTTTTTTAAGAATCCAATTTTAACGCGTATTTTCTTTAATACATCAAGGAGATTAAAATCTTGGGAGACAGTTATCCATAAGCAAGAATCAAAATGATTCCTTACAGTTGAACTAGTATACACCTTCTGAGCAAGAGTAGTCTTGCCAAGCCCACCAGGTCCCACAATGGAAATCACACGCCGGCTTTGGTCGCTCCTCCCATGCAACATTAACAAATTGATTATTTCTCTCTTTTCAGACTCAAAGCCGACAACTTCGCTGTTATCGACATCAGGGAGCATACGACGTTTAAAAGAAGGTTGTGTTTGGAAAAGGCTTTCAGAGTGATCTCTATCATCACTAAGATCTTTTATCCCAAAAGTAGTTCTACCTTCAGAGATTATGCGTAGTTTGGCTTGGATATTATGAAGCTTCCCACTGAGAGTGCGACGAGCTAGCCCGTTCGGGATGAAACCGAGCGTTCGGCGGTTGCCTTCAACATGGAATGTGTCGATCGCATCCTCGGTTTCATATGCGACACTCCTCACAAATTGCACCCATCCCTTGATCCTCTCATCACCTCTCTTCTTCTTTGAGTCGGCATCCTTTAGAAAGCACTGCATCTGACTCAATTGAAGCTTCACCTCATTGACTTTGCGGCCTAATCCAACCTGTAAGCTGAATTCGTCGATGACTAGATCTGCTGACTTCTTTACCACAGCGGACACGATTGCCTGAGTCATCTTGCTCTATTGCAATCTCCTTCTCTAGCTCTCTCGCTCTTAATTTGATTTGGTAAGATGCAAAACGAATTGCATTTACAGGTAAACTTAAAGTAAGAGAGACTTTTTAATTTGGGACTAGGAGATGGTCAACAGATCCAGATCGTTTTTTCCTTTGTTGGGAGATACATGTCTTTATGAGACAGTTTGGCTCTCAAATTCGGAGAATCGTATTTTCATACAATTCGAAATGTTCCGGAAGCAATCAATATTTACTGGGTTCTAAATAGCACTCTATAGCGTCGCTATAATATTTTCGAATCATAAAAGCTATGGCGCTATAACGGCGCAATATGGTAACGGCGTCTTTTTTTAGCCGTTATAACAGAAATACAGTACTGCATTTAAAAACAGTATAAACCTTTGATATCGGTCCACAAACGAAATACAGTACTGCATTTAAAAACATTGGATGGTATTGTTTCCTAGTAATTAATGCTATGTTGTACAATAATTGTATACAACTGTATATTTTTAAATTCCTATTTTATTACTTTACAAATAGTAAAAGGATAATCATCAATTCTGGATTTGATTTTGGTCGCTTGATATGATATACGACAGAGATCAATTATTCTCAAAAAATATTGTAGCAACTAGGGCTGCACAAAAAATTCTTAGTTCGTAATTTGATATGAGTTTGATTCGAAAAAGTTTAGAAAAAATTCGATTCGAAATTGAGTTCGTTCGAATTTAATTCAAACCAAACTCAAACTGGACCTAGTTGGTTCGAAATAGGTTCGCAAACCGAACTTAGTTCGAAATTAACTCAAACGTGAACCATTGATTTCTGCTGATAACTTTTGTTTGCTGATGAAAAATAAGGCCGCCAGTCCATAATTGTTCTCAGTTCTGACTTCTGAAAAATGTTTCTTGAAATGAAGGGCTCTTCAGTAGTTAGTGCCTAGTTGTAATGAACTTTAATGTTTTATTTAGGATAATATTTGGATTTGTAATAATTCTAAAACTTTGGTGATTGTTCTGTACTTCTATTGATATTTAAATTGTACTTTGAATACTTTCGATACTTTGAATACTTTGGATATTGTGATTGTACTGAACTTTGATTGATTGTACTAAACTTTGGTGTTTGATATAAATTTTGGTATTTGTAATGAACTTTGATATAAACTTTGGTGTATTGTGTAATTAGAATTTAGAATGTCTGAGTTTTTATTAAAGTGTTGTAATTTCGGACTATGACCCAGCCATAAGTCATAACTCGTAAGTCGTAACAAAGTTCGTAAAGTTCGAAATTGAGTTCGTAAAAAATTCGATTCGAAATTGAGTTCGTTCGAAATTAAGTTCGTTCGAAATTAATTCAAACCAAACTTAGTTCGAAATTAATTCAAACTAAAGTCAAACTGGAGATAAGTTCGGTTCGGTTCGGTTCGGATGCAGCCCTGTTAGCAACGAAATAAGACGTACAAAAGTCTCTCGTATAACAGATTCTCGCATTTCTTATATAATTAGTTAATAAGAAATTTTACTTAAGTATAGTCTACATAAATAAAAAAAAATTATAATGTTTACATTTGTTAATATTTCTTTTATGCAAAACCGTGTCGGTGATGATTAGAAGATGAAAATGTCCGTCAATAATTCCGAGTGGGGCTTCTTGTCTTGAATAATTAATTACGTCGCGGGGTCCATTCCACGTGGTACATTATTATAATATAATGCCTTTTCAGACATGTCACTGTGGGGTCCATCTCAACTAAAAAAAATTAACCATACACGTTATGCGAAAAAATTAAAATAAATTAATTTGAATTGGGTGTCAAATGACACTTTTTTATCTGTTTATCTAATTTGTACATATATTTGATAAGATAAATATGGATAAGATTTTTTCATAAACTTATTGGATACGGGTATAGGTAAACATTTTTTTCGTTATCTAAATGAGTAAGGGTACGGGTAAAGTCTATTCCGTACTAATTACCCGATTACGTAATTATAAAAAATATTATATATATTATATATATTAGAGATGGACTTAGCTAAGCCATGGAGTAAAACATTTTGTACTCCACGCCATATTTTCATTTTGAAAATCCAAACTACCGATCCGAACCGCTCAAGTTGTTCTCCATATTGAAATGTGCTTGGAGACCAAATTTTACATTTTTTGGAATTTTTTTTACTATTTATTAAGCCACTTTGAAAATCGCTGATCTGGATGAACAGTAGCAAAACAGTAAAAAATTCTGGACCAATGGATCAGCGATTTTCAAAGTGGCTTAATAAATAGTAAAAAATTCCAAAAAATGTAAAATTTGGTCTCCAAGCACATTTCAATATGGAGAACAACTTGAGCGGTTCGGATCGGTAGTTTGGTTTTTCAAAATGGAAATAATGAGGCGTGGAGCACCAAGTCGTTTTACTCCATGGCTTAGCTAAGCCCAGCTCATATATATTAATGGGCAATGAATATCCATTCTCCAACTACTCTTGATAGTTCTGTTATATTTAATTAACCATTAAAAGACATAAATAAATTCTATCAAACACAATGAAGTTTAGACCTTTAAAATACGTACGTATATACGTATATATATAAAGGTTGGCTAATATTAAAGTGTTTGTTCCGGAGCCGTGGTGCAACCAATTGGTTTTCTAATTTTTAAAGTTCAAACAGTCGATCCAAACTGTTAGATGTGATCTCTATATTGAAATGTGCTTGGAGACAAAATTTTACATTTTTTGGAACTTTTTTACTATTTATTAAGTCAATTTTAAAATTGCATATTTTAATAAATAGTGAAATTTAATAAACAGTGAAAAAAAAATTGATCATTAAAGGCAGCGATTTTAAAAATGACTTAGTAAATAATAAAAAAATTTCAAAAAATGTAAAATTTGGTCTCCATGCACATTTTAATATAGATTGAATATTGAACGGTTTGGATCAACTGTTTGGACTTCGAAAATGTAAAAATCGAAGCGTTTGTTCCACGGTCTAAGAACAAACGTTTTGATATTAGCCACTCACTATATATATATATATATATATATATATAGAGAGAGAGAGAGAGAGAGAGTGGCTAAGATACAAACGTTTGCACTAAGGCCTTGGTGTAAACGATTCGGTCTCCAATTTTCAAAGTTCAAACAGTCGATCCAAACCGTTAGATATTTAATCTATATTAAAATGTGCTTGGAGACCAAATTTCACATTTTTTGGAATTTTTTTACTATTTATTAAGCCACTTTGAAAATTGCTGATCACATGGTCCAGAATTTGGTTGCATTGTGTTTACTGTTCACTTGGATCAGCAATTTTCAAAGTGGCTTAATAAATAGTAAAAGAATTCGAAAAAAATGTAAAATTTGGTCTCCAAGCACATTTTAATATAGATTGAATATCTAACGGTTTGGATCGACTGTTTGAACTTTGAAAATCGGAGAACTGAATCGTTTGCACCAAGGTCTTGGTGCAAACGTTTGTATCTTAACCACTATATATATATAGGAGGGTTCAAATGCCTCTATTTTTTGTGCCTCCACCATGCCTCCATTTTTAAAAACTTTAATAACTCAAAATTTAAAACTTAAAAGTCAAATTAAAACCATTGAATATGATCTACATCATTTTATCTATGTGCTCATAAAAAATTATCACATTTTGATTTTGTTTTTATGTGAATCAATAAGTTGAAAAATCAACGTCTAGAAATTATTCACATTAGTACGTTTTTTACAAGCTCTTAATCACTACCAAAACAAAATTGAAATGTCATAATTTTTTACACGTGCATAGATAAAATGATGTAGATCATATTCAACGGTTTTATTTTGTCTTTTAAGTTTTAAATTTTGAGTTATTAAAGTTTTTAAAAATAGAGGCATTTGAACCCTCCTCATATATATATATAGATGTTGGTTAATATCAAAATGTTTGTTCCTAAGTTGTGGAACAAACGTTTCGGTTTTTACATTTTCAAAGTTGAAATAGTTGATCCAAACGGTTCAATATTCAATCTATATTAAAATGTGCTTTGAGACTAAATTTTACATTTTTTTTGAATTTTTTTACTATTTAATAAGTCAGTTTTAAATTCAGTGTTTTCAACGATTCAGAAATTTTTTCACTGTTTATTAAAATCAGCGATTTTAAAATTGACTTAATAAATAGTAAAAAAATTCCAAAAAATGTAAAATTTGGTCTCCAAGCACATTTAATATATAGATTACATCTAACGGTTTGGATCGACCATTTAGACTTTAAAAATTAGAAAACCAATTGGTTGCGCCATGACTTAGGAACAAACGTTTTGATATTAGCCAACCTCTACATATATATATATTTGTAAAATGAATGTGTTTTAATGTTTTTATTTAGTAAATAATAAAAAGAATTATTAAATTAGCATTATCTATTATTTACCCGCTACCGTTTCGTTATCCGACAACCATAACGGGTAAGGATAGGGTACGGGTAAGGACAATTTGTAACAGGTGCGAGTATGAAAATGATTTCACCCGACCCTTATCATACCCATAGACACCCCTAACTTCAATAGTTAAATATGATCTCCATATGAAAACATACTTGTAAATCAAATTTTATATTTTTTAGAATCTTTTCAGAATTTTTTTAGATAGATAGAAAATCACTGACTTTGGATGATAGTGATTTTCTATCTATCTAAAAAAATAATAAAAAAAAATGTAATGTTTGGTCTGCAAGTACATTTTAATATAAAGAGAATGTTGAACGGTTTAAATCGATGGCTTGGTCTTGTTAACCCTACAATCTTGCTTTTGACGTACTTGTTAGAAATCAAGTCCTCACAATATTTTTTTTTTTTTCCCTTTCCAACATCTATATTATGGGAAAAAAAATACTATCGATAAACATCAACTCAGTTTTGAGTTTGATGGGCTCCATTACCATCCGATCAACTTTAAAATCCGTGCTTACTTGATCCATACGAATATTGAAGTGAGTCTGCATGAATATTAAAGCAGACGCACGAATCTTGAAACAAATCGAATGGCAGTGGGGCCATCAAACTCTTAAGTGAATCCGACAACACACTTTTTCTCCTATCTTATATATTAATTTTGGATCCGGATATGAAGATGAAGTATTTATAACTGACCGGTGGGTTTCACATGTCATCTTCGATTTTTTATTTTATTTTATGGGGCAACTTCACGTATGTCCCTCAAACACTTTAAAATTACATATTTCCACCTCTAAAATTCATAATATTATATCTAACCCTCTAAATTTCAAAACCTCACAAATTTGACCAATTTATTGTATTCTCTATTAAATCTCATTAAAAATTGATAAATTGCCAATCTTACCTTTTATATGATTGAATGCGAAAATCTAATTTCTTAAATTTTTAAAGTGATATTTGATAGATGTTAAATGGGTCCCACTTTCTGACAAAAAAATTGAGCCGGCTGCCAACAAAACATGGTTCACCTGATTTTGCATATGAGATGTGCCAGAGGACAGCTTTGTTTTCGCTTCACATGAACACGCTCCTCGAGAGCCCTCCAGCTGTGAAGAGGTGGGAGCAGAGGGCTTTTGAACTCGATCGCTGGAGATGCATACGAGCGGGTTGCAAGAATCCTTGTCTCAACAGTTCTTAAATAATTTTATCCATTTCAACCTTTTGAAAGTGACTGTACTGGTACCAACGGGTCTATAAACTGGGTAGATGCTGAAGTCAATATAGTATTGGTGAAAAAATTGAAAACAAAGTAAACTCTTTCCTCCTTTATTCTTCTTTCTTCACATTTGTAAAGCATGTCAATATAGTATTCAAAATTTTGAGGGGGTAAATATGATATGTAAAATTTTAAAGGGAAAAATAAGTAATCTCAATTTTTGAGGGGTATACAAGAAATTCCCCCTTATTTTATTTTTTCCTTATTCATACAATGCAAAGTTCCTCTCTGCAAATTTCTCCTTCTCTCTCCTCAGAAAGTCTTCCTCTTTGGCCGCTCTTTCCATCAGCGGCGCCTCCGGCACTGCCACGTGTGATCAATTGCATCATTCTCTCTCTTTTTGGCTTGGCAACTGATACCTCGCATATTTAGTCTATTTTAGGCCTGTTTTAGTACCAGATTCGTGCCCTAATTCACCAGAATCATGTGCATTTCATCGATATATCCTTAGAATTTGGTACTGCTGAGTGTTTGTTTGTTTTCTGCAGGTTTGGAGCAAAACACACGAACAAATGGCGATTTGGGATGATCTGGTACGGCCTGACCTTACCAGGCTTGGTACGGGTCGTACCAGACTTGGCCAATTCAGCTCATCACGCCTGGTACGGTCAGGCCGTACCACTTTGGTACGGGCCGTACCTAAAGGCGGCCTGACAGATTCAAATCTTGGCAGAGGCTATTTAAGGCGGGGAGCTCTCCAATTTCGAAAATCTTTCATTCCAGAGACATTTGAGAGCACAGTAAGAGAGAGAAAGAGAGCTGAGGAGCTAGGAGCAAGAAGGAAGGAAGAGGAAAGAGGCGAAGCTCGACGGATCAAGCCTCTTCCACTCGATCCCTTCGATCCATGGCTTTCTTTACCTCTTTTATTGTATTTTTAGATCAGATCATGTGCTGTGAGTAGTTGTTTTAGTTTCTAGGGTTTTGAGATGGATTCTTGATTTGCTTTGACTTTCTTTGACTAGTACTTTGTATGAACTCTTTTGATTGATTGATTGTGATTTATTTGCTATCTCTTGCTTTGCTTGCTGTGATTGTGTATGATGAACCTCTAGGTCTAGATCAAACCTATCAAGGTCATGTGATCATCTCAATCTCTCAACCAAATCAATTGCTTAGGGTAGACTTGTTCGAATTGAAGCCGAGAGGTTGAATTCCCCTCTAATCGACAGATTAGAGAGTACTTTAGGTCTCCAATCAATCAGCTAGGGTAGATCTGTGCCAATACATGAAAATTGAGGTGTAGAAATCCTAGAAGGCAATCAATTGCATTCCAACCTAGATCTTGATCCAACACACGAGAGTTGAGGCTTAGGAACCTTAGGTATGGTCAATTGAACCTTTCTAAAGAGTTTAGCACAAGGTACCAGCAAGAAATGCATCAACTCGAACTGGTAAACTCTGTTCTGGGAAGCCAGTACGGGTCTTACCAGGGTGGTGCGGCCTTGCCTTACCAAGGCTGGTACGGCCTAGCCTTACCAACTTGGTACGGCCTAGCCGTACCAACTTGGTACGGCCTAGCCGTACCAACTTGGTACGGGCCGTACCACTAGGCCGTACCACTAGAGGCAGATCATAGATGAAGTCTGAAACCCTGGAAACGCCTTTTATCCATAATCAAAACACAGTTTACATTTCTTCTAGCACTTTGTTACATTTGTTTGCATTGTTCGATTTGTTTGAATTGATACTTTAGGAACTTAAATACCAAACCCAATCTTTCTCACTTCTAGTTTTTAATTGAGTTTAGTGAATTCTAACCTAGTAATTGCCCGTCCCTGTGGATCGACACCCGATTATACTACTCGATAGGGGTTGTACACTTGCAACCCTTACTCGTGAAGTGTAAGCGCGGTCTTAAAAGGTACGCCCTCAAGCGTACCGAAACTTGCGTTGCGCTTTCGTGCGAACAGCAACAAAATCACTGCGTTCTCTGTTGCCCCTGTTTTATTTTATTTTATTGAGGTGTTCATTGATTTGGTCAGTTCCTTTTGGTGCTCTTGCTAGAGAAGGTAGCAGAGGTGAACTCTCAGAATTAGTGCGGTGAGATCTTTTTATGCAATTGATCATTCTTTTATGAAGCCTTAAACTGATTTTGTTTAACTAGATAGGCGTCAATTTGGCAATCAAGCTCAGTTAGGTTTTATTGCTGTTTATTAGTAAAATTAAGGCCAACTAAAATCATGGTAGTTGTTTTGGTTCAATTCCTTATTTTCACATAAAGCTCAAAACTGACTTTCTTTTGGTTCACACAATGTTAATTAATTTTAACCTATTTTATCTGCATCAATTATTAGGAAATAGCATGGCAAGGCCAATTTGCATCAACTGTTACCTTACTAGGGGCTCAATTGAATTAAATTTCTTGCTCATATCTGTCTGATTTTGATGAGGATTTCAATTGAATTAATCGTAGGCTGCATCCATCAATCAAGCACTGGGTCTCCGTTCTAAGAGATGAAAATATCCCGTCTTCTAGCTTTAGTAAGTTGACTTCGGTTTCCCCAAGTATTTACACATTCTTAGTGTCAAACAGGCAATTAGCCAATTGGTGAATTTAATTTAGCGTTATCTGACATGGATATCTTTTTCATAATATTTTGGTTAATGCAGGAAGTGCCATGGCAGAGCTTGAAATTTTGCTCAAAGAAACCAGAAATTGGTACTTTTATGTTAAAATTTCTAGTGGTCTACATTATATTGTGTGAATACTCAGGAAAAAAAAAAGTTTCTCAGAGTTTTCTCAGTACAGCAATTTTTTAATGTGTGCAATGCTCAACAGCGATTAAGCATTTGTTGAACTAAAGCATAATTTGTTAGCCAATTGAATACTGGCATCTATGGGTGTGTATGTACCAGAAGAGTGAGGTTATGGTACTATGCATAGTGCATATTGGTCTGTACTGTGGATCAATATCTTCATTTTCAAAGTCCAAACAGTGAATCTGGACCGTTCAACGTGATCTCCATATGATAATATACTTGTAGAACAAATTTTACAGTTTTTAGAACTATTTTACTATTTTTTTATATAGATAGAAAATCACTTGATCTAAAGATTCTAGACCATTCAAAAGTAGTGATTAGAAGACCTTCTAAAAGATATAAAATATAGTATGAAAATACATTTTCATATAGAAATCACTTTGAACGGTTGAGATCAACAACTTGAACTTTGAAAATGAAAATATTGATCCGTAGTACGGACCAATCTGTGCCATGCATAGTACCATAGCCTCACTCGTACCAGAATGTATCACCAACCCTTTATTCTTACTGGTTTCTCAGTACCGTATTTGAAATGTATATTTCCTCAGGTTAAGTTCTATTAATTATCTTAAACAGCTGAGGAGGATCCGGAGGAGGATCCAGAGGTGCACCTCGGCCAACTCAAGAGATTTTCATTGTGGGAGTTACAAGTCGCAACTGACAATTTTAGCAATATAATTGGCATAGGTGGTTTTGGAAAGGTACATGAAGCCTGAAAAACTTTACATACCTTTAAATCGGGACCCACTTAAATTTGACCTGATCCAAACCCGAGTGGTTTAAATCTGAATAATATTGAAACAAAACCTCAATATTGACCTCAATTGAGATACTTGATTGCAGCCTTCAAGCATTTCTATGGGCAATTATCAAGAGTGAGGCTATGGTACTTTGAAAAGTGCGGATCGGCCCGTATTATGGATTCATATCTCTGTTTTTGAATTTCAAATGGTCGATCTGAACCACTCAACATGATCTCTATATGAAAATGTAGTTGGAGACCAGATTTTATTTTTTTAGAAATTTTTTACTATTTTTTTAGATAGGTTGAAAATCACTATTTTTGGATGGTGCAAAATTTTTAAAATAGGTGATTTTCTACTTTCTTTAAAAAATAGTTAATAAATTCTAAATAAATGTAAAATTTGATCTCCAGGTACATTTCATATGAAGATCATGTTGAATGGTTCGTATCGACTGTTTGGACTTTGAAAAAGATATAAATTCATAGTACGAATTGGTGTGCGCTTTGCAAAATACCATAGCCTCACTCCAATTAATTATCAATAGCTAGGCACCTGAAATATGAGAAACTTGCAACAACTAAAACTGTAAATTAAAATCCAAATTGAATGGACTGAATAATTCCTAATCACCCAATCTGTCCCAAGCTCAACCTGGTCAGCTGATCTGATACCTCTAATTTTTTAGCACCAGAAAATTTTGACATTATGCCTTGATGCCTGTGAAACCCTAAATTTGGTACTTAGTACTTTCACCAGGTGTATAAGGGAAGGTTAGCCGATGGGTCTCTGGTGGCAGTAAGATGGCACAAGACACAAGTGGGAGCGGAGCGCAAAGAGTGAACTCCAGTTCCAGGCGGAATTGGAGGTCAGTATGGCAGTGCATCGCAACATCTTGAGATTACGCGGGTTTTGCATGACCCCAACCGAACGGTTTCTAGTTTATCCCTATATGGCCAATGGAAGTCTAGCGTCTTGCTTAGGAGGTATTATTCCTCGCATATTGGGACCACAATTGTCAGAGGTGGATGCTCATTCATTTTCAAATTTTTTTTGTATTTATACATGATTTTCTGTATAGTTTAGAGTAAAATGCTATGGGTATTGTAAAATTGACCCTCATGCGTAGCATTTTATATAATTTAACCCTCATTTACATTTGATCACCATAGCTTGATAGTTTGGCTCCACCCTAATAATTGTGGTACTCATCTCCAGCTCGTTTTGTTCAATTTCAATATTTTGAGTAGTCATGGTTCAAATGAATTTGTATCCTCTGAGATAACTCAAATTTTGAGCTTAGATCCGGACCGTCTGATTTAAATCCGCATGAATATTGAAGCCCCGTCCATTATAGGCGTTGGGCGGATTGGCCCGGATTCTGATCAGACGGTCCGGAGCTAAACTCAAAATTTGAGTTAACTCGGAGGATGCAGGCTCGGTTTAAATGGATAAACCTAAATTCTGTAGCTCAATATTGCCTACATTGTTAGTTTGATTGGCTTATTACAAAGACATGCTAGTTAATGTTGCAATATGTGCACTTATATTAATTGTGTCCTCTAATAGGAGCGTCTCTGCAGTATTTTTTATTTATAGAAATAATATTACAATAATATAGGGTTCTAAACGAATTAAATGGGTATTTATATTCGGTGTAATCCAAGTAGAACCTATATTATTTAAATATTATTTCTATAAATAAAAAAATCTTTTTTTTTCTGGCACAACCTCTATCCCTATTGGCACATATAACTGGTTCAGCATTGCATATTAGCTATGAAAGAGTGTCTCAGATGTGCCTTTTTACAAATTACATGTACAACCCGAACTTATGCGTTACATTCATGTAGTAGTTAGGGTGCACAGATTTCTGACAAAGCTCTGATCTCATCATTTGTAATTTTTTCATAGAGCGAGGTAAGCCACCGCTTAGTTGGCCGAAGCGCAGAAGAATTGCACTGGGGGCCGCATGGGGGCTGTCATACCTACATGACCATTGCGACCCCAAAATCATCCACCGGGATGTAAAAGCGGCAAACATTTTACTAGATGAAGATTTCGAGGCGGTTGTTGAAGATTTCAGTCTTGCAAAGTTGATGGATGACAATGACACGATTGTGTGTGGGACCGCCGGTTACATTGCTCCGGAGTATGTGTCGACCGGGAAATCGTCAGAGAAAACGGATGTTTTTAGTTATGGGATTATGTTGTTGGAGCTTATTACAGGGCATGGGGCGTTTGATCTTGCCAGGCTGGCGAATGATGATGACGTGCTGCTGCTTGATTGGGTACTGTTTTATTTGTTTTGTTTTAATTTTTATGTGACAATTATTGCCCTAAGTTCCTTGAGTAATGCATGCGTATTTTGAATAATCAGCCATCATTAAAATGTGTTAGAAAAGTCATCAATTTTTTTTCATATTTTCTAGTGCAGAGAGATAGAGTGAGGCAATGGTAGTATGGTTCTATGCACAGTGCGGATTGGTCCGTATTATGAATTAATATATTTTTTTTCAAAGTTCAAATAGTTGATTTGAACCGTTTAACAAGATTTCCATATGAAAATGTACTTGGAAACTAAATTTTTCATTTTTTAGAATTTTTTTTACTATTTTCTTAAATACGTAGAAAATCACTACTTTAAATGGTCTAGAATCTTTAGAACAAGTTATTTTCTACCTATCTAAAAAATAGTAAAAAAAAATATAAACAATGTAAAATTTGATCTATGAGTTCATTTTCATATGGAGATCATGTTGAACGGTTCAGATCGATTAATTAGACAATGAAAATGGAGATATTGATCCATAGTACGGACTAATATGCACTATGCATAGTACCGTATAGCCTCACTCTTTGTTCTGTTTTAATTTTTATGTGACAATTAATGTCATCTATTCACCCATCCATTCAACCATCATTGATTGATCATCCTAAATTCCCTGTAATGCATGCACATTTTGAATAATCAACCATCATAAAAATGTGTTAGAGTGCTCGCAAAAAATTTGAATATTTTTTAGTTTCAACAAATATTCATTAAAGCATGCTGGCTTGTCTATAAATAGGTCAAAGGGCTTTTAAAGGAGAAAAAAATCGACATCATAATTGACCCCAATCTGAGAAACAACTTCATAGAGATGGAGGTAGAGTCATTGATCCAAGTTGCCTTGCTGTGCATTCAAGACTCTCCACTGGAGAGGCCCAAGATGTCAGAAGTGGTACGGATGCTCGAAGGAGATGGTCTCGCAGAGAGATGGGAAGAATGGCAAAAGGTGGAGGTGGTACAAATCCAAACTGATTAGTAACCCAACAGGGGCCGAACATGTACATCGACTCAGAATAATAACCTTGCTGCCATTGAATTGTCTCAACCCAGCTGATCAAGTAGTATTTGAGTGAGGCTATGGTAATAGAGATCCATATCTCTATATTCAAAGTTTATATAGTTGATCTGAACAGCTATGATGTCCATATTAAAATGTACTTGTAGACCAAATTTATGTTTTTTAATTTTTTTTTACAATTGTTTTAGATAGGTAGAAAATCACTGATTTTGGATGGTCCATAATTTTCAAATCAAGTGATTTTTTATCTATCTAAAAAAAAGTAAAATACGTTAAAATATGTAAAATTTGGACTGCAAGTATATTTTAATATGAAGATAATGTTGAATAGTTCAGATTGACTGTTTGGACCTTAAAACAGAGTTACGAGTCTCCATAATGTAGGTTGTTATGTAATACGGATATTATCATAGCCTCACTCAAGTAGTATTGGTATCTCTGTCCTAAATTTAGTCATAGATTTAGACAGTATACAAGTCATTAGCTGTAATTGTGCCTTTTAGGGGCAGTTGAAATGAGGTAATAAATGTTACAATTCAAGCCCGACATTTTTATTAATACCCTAAAAAAAAAAACAAATATCAAATATGCTCTCACTTTGAAATTTTTTTTAAATATGCCCTAACCGCCCAGGGGCTGGGCGGTCAGCTTTCCAACGAACCGCCCTCCCGTCAGGAACCAGTATCTTCTGTGTTACTCGAGAAAATAAAATGAGCTCTCAGCCGGTGGATATTCGGGTGATTGGAGGGGGCAGTATTATTTGTGCTTTGAGATTCGTGTAAATTTAAATCCACCGGCTGAGACTCACTTTATTTTCTCGAGTAACACAGAGGATCTGAATTCTCCCGTCAGGCGGTCCACTGCCAAAAAAAAAAAAAAAAAAAAATCACCAAACCGTCCCACTGTGGGTTGGTCCACTAATTTTTTTTTTTTTTTTTTTTTAGATTCATGAACTACGAAAAAAATTGAATTGATATTTAAGATCAATTGATGAATGCTTTGTTTATTAGATATTAATTAAGCACTTCAAAATTATTGAAAACATGGTCCAATTTAACAAGCTTGGAGATTTTAGACCTTTCTCTCAACCACCTAGACGGAAGCATCATATATGATTTAGCAAATGTTCCATCACTTCGTAAACTCGACCTCAGTCGTAATAAATAAACAACAGCAACGGTAACAAAATTCAATTAATTAATGCTTTATTCAAGTGAGCCGAGTTTGGTCAAACCAATCATACCACAAACAAAGGACTCTGAAACGAAAAGACCGGTGAAGGAATCACTCAATTTGAGTAAGCCAATTGGGAATAACAGCTGATCAAAGTTCATACTCAAAAAATATGAAAAGCTGTAAAATCTTTCAATCAAAGATATGCATACTGTTGCAACTTTGCCCCTTAGTTCATCACAGCTACACATCTCAAAAAAATTTGATACTCTGCCATCTGATAGATTATATGTCAAGCTTTAAATCCATATAAAGAACTCCCAAAACGGCCAAGTAGATAATTCACAATAAAAAAGACAATCAGAAAAACTGTAAAAATATGTAAAGTTGCTGATCAGGTCATCAATTCTCACATTCATCTGGGATAGCTAAACATCATCAAAAATCATAAAATTTGGCTGACTTATAGTCTTGACATCATAGTATAAGGTTGTAAAGTTTCATCAAAAAACTCCGAATGGATCAGAAGATGTTAAGTGTCAAAGATTGGCCAAACTGATAAAAGCGTGCATATGAATCAGCATGTCCCAAGTTTACCCCTGCCTTTGCATGGCCTTTAAGCATCAAAATAATGTTCTATATATCTGTTTTCCGTAAGAAGATGATGGCAACGAATGTTTATCCTTTTACTAGGAACCCTGCTTATGACCCCGAGACAAAATTAATTTCTTGCACTTTAACCTTATTTATAAGTCAATCCTAAGCTGGACCTATTCAATTACTATAATTTTAAAAATTATCATGAGTGTAACATACTATGATTTTTAAAATGTTCAATAACTTTAGTCATGTGTAGATTCTTTATGGAACTAGAGAGTTTAAAGAAATAACAAAACCCGAAGATCAAATTGAAAATGAGGCACTAGCAATTTATCAAATTGTTTACTAAAAGGCTCAAACTGCTGGTAAAGCTGAGAGACGCTGGGTTTTCATGATGATGATGATATTATTAATTATGTATAACATTACATTGACAGAAGTAAAAAAAAATAGAATATTCATTTTATCCACATTGGTAAAAATCAATCGCGTGATATTCTAGAAAATGAATTTAAGAAGCAGAATATCTCTAGAGTTACGGATGGTAACAAACCTTTAAATATAATTTAGAAAAGAATATAGTAATTAATTTAGACATATTAAAATTAATATGAAAATCCAGTACTTAGTATTTCTTTTCCAATAAAAAGACTTTGCCTAACAAAAGATAAACAAATTATTAGGATTCATTTGATTTTTCTAAATTTGATGTATTATGAATAAATATTTTTCTCATATTTTTGGTTCAGATTCTTAGTTACTTCATGTCAATGGACCATGTACAATTTACAACCTCCTCTTTTGTTTCAATGGACCATGTACAGTTTACAATCTCCTTTTTTTAGCATGAGATGATGATCAAAATTCTAAAATTACCCCTTAGTATAAATATTGAATTTTCATCTAACAAAAATCATAAACTTATATGTAAATTTTTTTTTTGCTTAGATTCGATCAATATTATTTTCTACTTGCACATAAAAAATTATCATTTTTTGAATTTATTTTCATATGGGCCAATAAATTGAAAAATCAATGTTATATAAGATATTCTCAATAATCAAGTTGGCATTTCTATAAGATATTATTTATGTACTCCTCTAGTTTCTTTTTTGGTCATTTACACCCTTGTAATTTTGATATTTCAATCACTTGAATAAAGCATTAATTAATTGAATTTTGTTACCGTTGCTGTTGTTTATATTATTACGACTGAGGTCGAGTTTACGAAGTGATGGAACACTTGCTAAATCATGTATGATACTTCCGTCTAGGTGGTTGAGAAAAAGGTCTAAAATCTCCAAGCTTGTTAAATTGGACCATGTTTCCAATAATTTTGAAATGCTTAATTAATATCTAATAAACAAAGCATTCATCAATTGATCTTAAATATCAATTCAATTTTTTCATAGTTCATGAATCTAAAAAAAAAAAAAAAAAAAATTAGTGGACCGCCCTACAGTGGGGCGGTTTGGTGATTTTTTTTTTTGGCAGTACACCGCCCGACGGGGGGGGCGGTTCGTTGGAAAGCTGACCGCCCAGCCCCTGGGCGGTTAGGGCATATTTAAAAAAATTTCAAAGTGAGGGCATATTTGATATTTGTTTTTTTTTTTAGGGTATTAATAAAAATGTCGGAATTCAAGCTAAGTTGTTCTTTATGCAATGGGAAATTTAGTAGATAAACATTTTCTTAGGGTACGTTCTAGAAGTATACATATATGTATAAATATAGTCAGTGGCAAAGATAGCATGTAATAGGGGTATGCAGCCCGTCTACTCTTGGAAAAAAAAATTAATAGGAATCCAGTAGAAAACCAGGTCTCTGCCTACCTCTAAAATTAGATTTGCCTACCTCTGACCAGTTCAATTCAGAAACACGGAGTAGATCGCGGAAGAGAAACTCTCATCTTCGCCTATGTGTTGTCGACTACCGTGTCTAGAGAAGGAAAAACATGACGTGAGGTGACTTGGTTATGTTACGTCACGTTACGGCATGTGTCAAAAATTTATTTTTACATAACATGAAGTGATGGAGCACAGTCACATCATGTGTGGTCACGCTGTGACAACACGTGACGTGACTGATTGTGTTTGATTATTGTTTTCAAGTTTAAGTTAGTTCAAAGAAAATAATAACAAAATGTACAAAAAATAAGAAACTGTTACAAAATAAATTATAATTAAGATGTAATTTTGAAAAAAATTGGTCACGTGACATGACGTGATGTAACTAAGATGGTGGAGGATAGTCACGTCACGTAATTAACACACGTGACGTGACGTGACTGGTAATGGCGTGACTAATTTGCTTCTCTAACCGTGCCTCTGCTCATTGGTACCGCCTTCAACCTTAACTCTATTTTTTTAAATGTGATTTATAATTTAAAAAGTGTACCAATTTTGTCTAAAATGTTACTTAGTTGATGTACCAATTTGTCAACTAGAATTGGTTCTTTTTTCTTTTCTTTTTTTTTAAATTGATGCATGTATTAATTTTTTTAACTGCTCGCTAACGAAAGTCCTCGATCCGCCTTGCATTGAACCCCATTAATTCCTTGAATGTACCTCTGCCTTGATCATAAACCAGCATTTATTTATATTCTGCAAACGTTGATACTTCAATAAATCAAACATCTGTCTTGTTAGTTGTTAACCTTACAATCTTGCTTTTGACTACTAGTACTTGTTTGAAATCAAGTCCTCTCAAAGTCTACGGATTTCAATAAAAAAAATATATATCCTCACAAAGTCGCAATATATTTCTTTTCTTTTTCTTTCCAACATATATTTGATTTCAAGAAGCCGCCTTGGGGTGCATTCCCTCTTGCTAGGAAGGACCTATATGAGATATGTTCAACAAGTTGGGATCCTATGAGACATCTTAGTAACATAACTGTGTAGCAGGTCACCGATGCATAAATATATTAAATATATAATTCAATATTCAAGGTCCTTGGTCCCATTTTATAAATTATAAAAAATATACTTCAATAAAAATATTCTTCAGTATTTAAGGCCCATTTTATCAATTATAAAAACGAGCCTGTATTTTTTGGGGACATTCTAACAAGAGAAAGATTTGATAGACTCTGAATAATTTGCAATTTCAGTACTACAGTTTCTAAAGTGCATAGCAAATAAATCAAATTTCTAGTGAGTTAGTGCATGATTCATCACTCTGTATATTTTAGGAAATCTGTTGCATAGGTTTAGCAATTCCTCTAGAAGACTTCCTAGGTAAATCTATTGGATAGGTTTACTATACTACCAACCTTTTGTTTTTGTTTTTCTATATACAAAGCAAGAACAACCACCAGCAATCTCAAGTTGAGTGGCTGAGATAGAGAGAGAAAGAGAGATCATATCCAAGATGGCTTCAGAACCTAGTGCAAAAATCCCTTTAAAAACCCTCAGCTCAGGCCATGACATGCCGATCGTAGCCTTAGGCACATCCGGGTTATCGTTTGATCATGATAAGGCAAAAGGGGTCATCATAGAGGCGATAAAGATCGGATACCGCCACTTCGATACAGCATGTACGTATGGGTCGGAGGGTGTCTTGGGCGAGGCCATCGCTGAGGCCGTGCGGATCGGTCTGATCGGGTCCCGTGTGGATGTGTTTATCACCTCTAAACTATGGTGCACCGACAACCATCCCGAATGTGTGCTCTCTGCAATTAAAACTAGTCTCAGGTAACTTCTTTTTTGCCCTTTTGTTGTTATAATTTTGTGGGTTAATTAATTATCTCAACTGATGATTTTTATTTGAATTTGGGTTGGTAAACAGAGGCCATATATCTCTTTGAAAATAATGGTTTTCTTTAGAAAAATAATGCATAAAGATGTGCAAAAATAATTTTACATTTTTTTTTAAATCTCTTACTATTTTACATAACGATGGTCCCACATTTTCTGAAAAAACAAGAGATTTTGTACCTATCTAAAAAAATAATAAACAATGTAAAAAAATGTAAAAAAGAGTCCTTACTTTATGATGGACGGTAGCCCGGCCATCTCTCTCTATATCTATATCTATATATACAAAAAATGTTAAAAATTTCCCAAAGAATATAAAATTTGATCTCCAAGCAAATTCTAAATATTTTTTATATTAATTATGGATACAAGATACAACTTGTTGTCATACAATTATACCTGGCATGATATGAATATAATGTTTCCCTGTTGCTTAATTATTCTCATACTGACACACTGAAGTATCTATAGCAATGATTGGTTTTATGTACTATGATGAATTCATTTCATGATAACATATATACAGCAATCTGAAAATGGACTACCTGGATTTGTATCTGATCCACTGGCCGATAAGTACGATGCCGGGGCCAGTAACCTTCCCGCTCAAGCGGGAGGAAGTGATGCCCCTTGACCTAAAAGGTGTGTGGAAGGCAATGGAAGAGTGCCAAAATCTAGGTTTGACAAGATCCATTGGAGTGAGCAATTTCACAACAAAGAAGCTTGAAGAGTTGCTTCAGTTTGCTAAGATACCTCCTGCTGTTAACCAAGTAATGTTAATAATGGTGCAAGTTTGTTAATTTATTAATTAATGAGTAGAGTTAAAATGCCCCATTATTTTGTGCCCCAACTATGACTCCGCATTCTTATCTCTGTTTTCAAGGTCCAAACAGCTGATCCGAACTGTTCAACATGATCACCATATTAAAATGTACTTGGAGTCCAAATTTTATATTTTTTAGAATTTGTTTACTAATTTTTAAGATCGGTACAAAATCACTGAGATGGTCTAGAATATTCTCATTTTGTACCTATATAAAAAATTAGTAAAAAATTTGGTCTGTAGGCCATTTTAATATGGAGATCATGTTGAGCGGTTCGGATCGAGTGTTTGTACTTTAAAAATAGAGATAAGGCCATAGGGTATGAGTGAGACACAAAATCAATGAGGCATTTTAAACCTACTCTTAATTAATTAGAAATGAATATGTATTTGAGATTGTTTTAATCTAAATTTCATTTTCTTAAAAGGTTTTATTGTTGGATTACTAAAATAATATGTCTTAATTTTGATTCAGGTTGAGATGAATGCAGCATGGCAACAACAGAAATTAAAGGAATATTGTACAAAGAAAGGAATAACTATCACTGCACACTCTCCTTTAGGTGGCCAAAACAGATTCTACCCTAATTTAGTTTTAACATCAGATGTGCTTAAAGAAATAGCAGATGCTAAAGGCAAAAGTATTGCACAGGTGCTCAGTGCTCTTTTTCACTATTGATATACCAACTATTTATACCATATCAGTCAAGCATTATGCTGGTATTAGTATTTATTACAATTGAACATATATAGTTGCAAAAGTTTTACCAGTATATAAAATCTTTGAAAAGTATCAGATTTTTCTTAGTCATTCATTAAGATCAGTCAATTATAAAATATGCAATGGATACTAAATTGATAATCAGGGGTGTTCATCGGGTCCTGTTTAATCGGTATTAAACCGAGCCGAGAGAGCTGGGATTAGACGGTTCGATTTTTCTAGTTAAATGGATTGATTCAGTTCATTTTAAAAATTGGCTTAATTGTTTAGTTCAGTTTGGTTTAGAATTTTCAAAACCGACCGGAATTTTTAAACCCTCCAAACCAAACATTTGAAAAAATAAAAAATTACGAAATAATGTATATTGCTTTTGGTTCAATTTAAAACTGGTTAGACCGAAAGAAAAAATTAAATACATCTTAAAAAAATTCAAAAAAATAACAAAAAAATGTTTATTGTTATAATAAATATTCTTATTTGGTTCAACCGAACAAACAAAAATTTAGTTCAGTTTGTTCAATTGGGTTTATTTCGGTCAGTTCAGTTGTATTTTTGAAAACCAAATAAAATTTTAATTTGTCTATTTATTTTGGTTTTACCCGGACCAAACCGATGAACACCCCTATTGATAATTTCTCCTGGGAATTTTTCTTTCTTCATTAGTTCCAACAACCAACACAGTATAGTTAAATATTCTTGTATTATTATGTTTTGTAGATTTCACTGAGATGGATTATGGAGCAAGGAGTAGGGATTGTAGTAAAGAGCTTCAACAAAGAAAGACTTAAACAGAATCTGGAAATTTTTCATTGGGAATTAACTGAAGAAGAAAGCACACAAATCAGGTCGATCCAACAGAGAAAGGGTGTCAGTACAGAAATCATGCTTGCCTCAGAAGGATCTTTAACTTCGGTCGATTTTGCCGATATAGATATCATAGAAACTTAACTCTTTGTTTTGCTCGAAAAAGTCGAATTGGTTAGACATGATTGTTTTAAGACTTGTTACTATTCAACATGTATGAGTTGTAACAACAAATATTGACCTCAGAGAGGGGGTTTTTTGGATTGTTTGTGGCTACTAAAAACCAGTAAACAATTTTTTTTAGTATCAATATATCTGTTGACGGTAATTCGCCGTCAACCATTAAAAAGAAGGTTTTATATCTATGATATTGTTGGTTACAACTCATCTTAGTCCTAAAATATGATTATAGGCGTAATCTATGATGCATCTCTTCTATTTTTGAACAAATAAATTTATGACCATGTAGAGAATCAATATCGGATGTTAATTGGAAATTTTGGTGATATTTGAATTATAATTGAGATCATAATTCATTGGAAACATCAAAAACCACATATAAATGCATTTTAGAAGCTAGAATTATATATGTAATTTATGATGTATGCCTTTCATTTTTTGAACAAATAAATTTATGAGCATGTAGGGAAAATATATTGAATGTTACTTGACAACTTTGATGATACTTGACCCTTAAATGAGATCATAATTTATTAGAAGTATCAACGAACACACAATAGAATGTGAATACCATTTAGCAGAATTCTAGATGTAATTTCTGATTATCTCTTTCATTTTTGAACAAATAGTTTTATGAACTTGTATAAGATATATATTGAATGTTATTTGACAATTGTGACAATATTTGGATGTTATTTGGTTACTTTTATTAGTGCAAATTCACTTTAAAAGAATTAAATGCGTAATTCTCATAAATTTCTTTGATTTTTGAACAAATAAATTTATGAACCTCTACCATGTATTAGATGTTATTTCACAATTTTGATAATATTCGAATCATAAATATTACCATAATCTACTAAAAACATTAACAAACACAAATAGTGAAGAACAAAATGTAATACGCTATAAGATGATTTATAAAGAGGCATAGAACAACATACATCCAACATTATATATATATGTACACAACATCACATGTAATTCATATGAAACTCTCCTTGGTCACTCACCTATATATATATATATATATATATATATATACGGTATACATAATGCATACGTATAGTCAAAAATGAAAAAATGACTATGGAAAAATTTAGAGAATTTCATGCAAGAGGGGAGGGGTCAGCACAGGCTGAGGCGCAACGAATCGAGTCTCATGCTCACGCTGTGCCGGTGATTAATCTCTCTCTTTGGTCTAGTTTTTTTATCTTTATTAGCCCTATTAGAACTTGTAATCCACAAAATGCACCGACAACATATGCAGTCATTGCAGGTACCTACATAATATAAATTGTACATATATATATTTTTAAATTGATTGTATCAAATTCAGAATTCGACAATTATTCAATGGGATATAATATTGATCATTCACAACATATAATATAGATACAATTTAGGAATCAAAATATCAAGTTAATGAAAACGTTTCAGAGGTAATTTAGTAAATTTCTTTTACTGATTAGGTTTCATATATGGCCCAATAAAGGAGTCCGTATCCTTTGAGATATCTCAAATTTTCAGTTTATCTAAACCCTTTGCAAATTTTTCGGTGTCTATTAGAAATGCAGGGGGGGCAGTATTATTATGCTTTGAGATTCGTGCAGAAAGGATTTCAATGTCCAGACTTTCCACAGATAAACTCAAAAGTTTGAGATATCTCAGGGGATGTGAATTCATAAAGAAGTCCGATAATTGCAATTTTCAAAGAAACCAAGATAACTTACTCGAACCGAGTTGAAATACAAAATCGTAGCAAGGTTCACCAGGCTTCCTGCAGCAACCCCCTGTAAACAAATAATTACAAAGGAATTATTTACAAAAGTACATTAAGTAAACTAAGTAAGAAATGTACTTTTTGCCAAAAGAAAGTTTTTCTTATGAAATGCTTTAGTGTGTTGATTAAACGCAGGGGGTTTAAGTATCAAATGATTACATTTGACTCCTGTATGATTCATAGTTGAATAATAAAATCATAATATATTCCTAATAAGAAAATGTGAAGTTGGGTTGATCTTTTATCTTTAGGTATGAGTCTGTTTTCACAATTAGAAAGAACACTTAAATTTGCTACTTGTGATAGAAAAAAAAAGAACCAAAATGATAACTACCCATTGCTATAAAAAGAAAATTAGTTTACCAATTGAAAATTCAAATTCTATTGTAACACAAACATATAAAAGATAATAGTATGTTTCCTTGACTTGTTTACCAGTTAGGATTGAAATTCTATTGTAACAACCACCATATATAAAAGATATACTCACGCAACCAATTGTCTTTTGAACAGTAGCAACTCTTTGAAAAGATCTTTCTGATTCCAGTGTTCTCACACGTAATTTCAGATCACCTTGCTCCTGTGACCAATTAAGAAAAAAAAAAAAAAGTACATTAGAAAATAGTGTATGTGGCAAATAAATTGCATTTACAAATGCAGAAAATTCCTCGCAATTTTGTGCTTTTTTAATAGAACCTCCAATCAGGATTAACAAGTGTTCTATAATTTCATTTATGAGGGGAGCTAATAATATAATTTTTTTGTAAAAAATAACTTTTTAAAGGACAAAACTGAAAAATTTCAATTTTATGAGGTAACTGTACCAATCGTTGAATTATTTGTGCAAGTTTCTCTACTCTGTCAGCTTGTCGGAATAGGTTATAGAAAGCTTGAGACTGTTGATCCCATCTTTTTCTTAAATCCTGCAATTAGAAAAGTTAGATTACAATATTAAAAACAGGTTTGTTTAATTTCATTTCTGATAATTCAGTCACAGTTTTGTAAAAATGAATGAGGCTATGGTACTATGCATAGCGCATAATGGTCTTTACTATAGATCAATATCTCCATTTTCAAAGTCCAAACAATCGATCAGAACCGTTCAACATGATCTCCATATAAAAATGTACTTGTAGATTTAAATTTTAAAATTTTTAGATTTTTTTACTATTTTTTTAGATAGGTAGAAAATCACTTGATCTAAAAATTCTAGACCATTCAATAGTAGTGATTTTCTACCTATCCAAAAATATAATAAAAAAATTCTAAAAAATGTCAAATTTAGTTTGCAAATACATTTTCATATGGTGATCACGTTGAATGGTTGAGATCGACTATTTGCACTTTGAAAAATAAAAATATTGACCAGTAGTACAGACCAATCTGTGCTATGCATAGTACCATAGCCTAACTCTATAAAAATATATGCAAATCAAGAGGAACTTGCCTTTACAGCAACTTCAATCCCAGCTTCCCTAAATCTTAGTAACTCCATAGCATACCTAGTATAGTAAAAAGTAGGCATATATCAGAAGCACATTTTTTTTTTACCATGCGTTATAAAATAAATCTTGAAAGTAACACTGACGGTTTGGCGATCTCTGTGATGTCAAATCTAGGATCAAGGCCTTTGCCTATTCCATCTAGCACTGCATATTAAAAATAAGGATCAGAAATAACTCTTTACATTATCGATTTTATAAAGTATCATTCATGGAAGGAAGATAACATTTTTTAGGGTTATCATTGTGCATTAGATAGATATGATAGCTTTACTGCATATTGTGGAGATAAAAAGGAAACTTCTCACATGCAGCAGTACACAAAATGTTGAAAGTTTGATAGAGATATATAGGACATTATTGACAATGTAACAAAAGTGAGGCTATGGTACTATGCATAGCGCAGATTGGTACGTAATATGGATCAATTTTTTATTTCAAAGTCCAAACAATCGATCTAAACCGTTCAACATTATCTACATATGAAAATGTACTTGTAGACTAAATTTTAAATTTTTAGAATATTTTTATTATTTTTTTAGAAAGATAGAAAATCACAAGTTTTGATGATCTAAATTTTTAGATCAAGTGATTTTCTACCTATCTAAAAAAATAGTAAATTTTTTTAAAAAAATATAAAATTTTGATCTACAAGTGCATTTTCACATGGAGATCATTTAGATCAACTGATATTCTACCTATCTACAAAAATAGTACAAAAATTCTGAAAAGTATAGAATTTGATCTACAAATGAGTTTTCTATAGAGATCATGTCAAATGGTTCAGATCGACTGCTTGAACTTTGTAATATCAACAACTTATAATAATAGGTTCAGGAAAATCCACATAAAGATAGTTTTACAACTGATGAACTGCCATCATAAGGTTCAAGGTGCATAAATGTCAAAATATTAGCAAAATAATGTAATTCATATTGTACAGAGAGCCTTAAGCTGTATGTGCTGATAATTTAAAAAATTGACAAGACAATATAAATTGAAACCTGAAAATGCTCTGACGACAAAGGTGAAAGTTGCCGGAAATCTAAAAGGTTGATCGGCTGCAATTGCCAGGAGATCCTCGCCTGAGCAAAAAAATCAATTCACAAAAAGGCATTAGCAATTTGTATACTTCTTTTCTAGAAAAACTGACCAATTAGAAGAGTTAAATATTTCTCATAAATAGAATGCATATTTTTTACTTTTTTAATAAAGGGTAAAATGGGCACTTCATAAATTTTGAAAGAAGTTTTAATAGAAAATAAATTGGGTAAATTTGTGAGTTTTTGAAATTTAGAAGGTAAATATGATATTATGAATTTTACAGGGGGTAATATGTAATGCTGAAGCTTTTGAGGGGTACACATGAATTCCCCCCCTTAGAAAAATGTTCTACTGACTGCATGAGCACAGATATGAAAATTCTAAAGTAGAAAATTTTACAATTTGACAGGGAAATAGTTTATAGGGTATGAAATATAGAGAGAAATGAAATACCAATAGCAGCAAGCCTCTGCTTTTTCTTTTCGAACCTTTCCTCTTTACTAGGTTGTTGTTTAAATCCCAGCTCAGCTGTTGCCATCTCTTTCTCTTTCATTTGTGTTACCAATCGTTCCTCAAAACTAACCCAGCACATTAAGAAAGGAAATTAGAATGTAAAAACAAATTAAACTATGTTCTTATCAAGGTAACTCCATGTAATTCGAGCTGTAAGTGAATTATTTTTGGGGTTTTGTTTGACTTCATTTTTTTAACAGGTGCCTTTTTGTTATATTAAATGCTCTTAACTGGTCTAACAGCATTGACTAAACAGTGAATATGCAATGCAGAGAACTGCAAGACTTAAATTTTATTAAAGTTTAAAAATTTATGATGAATGTGGGCTGTCCTTAAAAAATTTTAGGGGTAATTTCATGTATATACCCTCTGATTTTTTTTAATAAAGGGTAAAATTGGTATTTTATAAATTTAGAATGAATTTTAAAAGAAAATGCAATAGATTGGGTAAAGTTGTGAGTTCTTGAAATTTGGAAGGGTAAATAAGGCATTACGAACTTTATTAGCGAAATACGTAATTTCAAGGTTTTGAGGGGTATACATGAAATTTGCCCAAAATTTTGATTTCAAATAGTATGTGAAGTACCTGTTGAGAAAAAATTGAGCTGTCCTTCTGACAGCTGTCATATCGCCAGTAGGGACAAGGACTCCCATCTGAACCATTGCTTGGATCACCTATATTTATTTGCACACAAATTCAAGTTTTTTTAATTTTTATATTGTATAACAGTAAATGATATGTTGTTTCCAAAGTCAGCAATACTTGAACAAGGATATAAACAACAGAAGAATCATAGAAAATCACCTATATTTGCACACACATTCAAGTTTTTCTAATTTTAATATTGTATAACAGTAAATGATGTGTTGTTTCCAAAGTCAGTATACTTGAACAATGAAATAAACATAAGAAGAATAATAGAAAATCACTAACTTTGTCAGGATCTTTTTCGTAAACCCCATAGAAAACTTCAAGGAGTCCTTCCCTGATATTCGGACTTATACTGCATATAACAAGAAATAGAAAAGCTTAAGCGAAAATAGTAAATAAACACATAAGAAATGTACCAAATTTAAAGTCTTCGTTTAACATGATTTCCATATGAAAATGTATCAAATTTTACATTTTTTTTACTATTTTTTTAGATAGGTAGAAAGTACTACTAAAAAAGATAGTGATTTTCTACCAATCTAAAAAAATAGTAAAAAATTCTAAAAAATATATAATTTGATCTACAAGTACATTTTCATATGGATACTATGTTGAACAGTTCAGATTGAATATTTGAACTTTGAAAATAGAGATATTGATCCATAGTATGGACCAATCTGCGCTATGCATAAACAGATATATAAATTACACAATTCTGTCATAGGAAAACAAGCCAGAGGTGATCTTATTAAGCAAAATTAAACATTATGCCGGGAGAAATTGACGTATTGGTCCCTCTTGTACAAGAAAAAGAAGGTTGTACAAAGACTTGCTTTTCACTGGTTCACATGTATATATAAACAATTACGGTCAGAAATAACCTTCCCATCATGCCAAAGTCGTAGAATATAAGCCTCCCTCCATTCACATCATCAACTGCAATATTACCAGGGTGCTGCAATGGAATTAAATTAACGTTTCTCAAAGTTAGTAATTCCTTGTCAAATTTGAGAAGCTCTGGATTAGGGTAAAAATATTAACAGTGAAGTTTTGCTTCATACAGCACATATACATTAAAATCAAAACAGTGTTGTATATGACTTGTACGCTGTATGAAGCAAAAACTGATCTGTCAATATCTTTACCCCTGGATTAAACTCACCCAAGTGACAGTACATAGCACTACATGATTTTTGAACCAGGCACCATTCAAATAATTCTTCTGATTTCATTCATAGTTCTAAATTCTCTACTGGATATGGTTAAATAATTGAGTTGCATGATATATTTAATATTTTAATTCGAGCCAGAAAGTATTATTGATCAGAAATGGCAAAAAAAAAAGCAAAATTAAAATTAGGTATACTTGTATAAGGAACCACAAGCGTTCTATAACCAAAAAAATGTCTAAAGAGATTAATCATACCGGGTCAGCATGGAAAAATCCATGAGACAAAATTTGCTCGAGATAAGACTCGACTGCATACCGACCCAACCTGGGGAAAAGAGTTAAATGTCAAATGAGAATGTAACATATACCAGTATCGTACCAACAATACCAAATATGTGACAATACAATTATGCAATGGAACAATGGCAAGTATTAAGTGGCTTTACCTTTTACGATCTAGGCCTAATCGATCCAGCTGCTTTATCCGGTTTATTTTTATTCCTGGCACATATTCCATTGTCAAAACCTGAACCAATGAAAATTAGAATAATTAAGGGCCAAAACAACAATTTTCAACTGGACATTTGGATTACAACTACATCAATTGACTCAACCCATATAATAAGATTCTTTCTGTAATCATATAAATGTAAAATAAAATAAAATAAAGAGGTCCAAAAAAAAAAACCATTATTTCTTGATAACAGTAAGCTTTGATAGAGAAAGAAGGAATTCTTTTGATTGATTTTCTTGATTGATTACATTTACAGAGTGGGCTTTATATAGCCTGCTGAAGCGGGTTACAACTGCAATCAAACTAATCTAACAACTTTACTAACAGATTTCCCTAACAGAAATGCTAACCACCTTTGACCTTGGTCAAAGGTGTATTATCTCTATCACCCCCCCTCAAGTCCTGTGTCACTGATAGAACACAGAGCTTGGTGCGCAGCATGGTAAACCGAGAACAGCCCAGGCTTTTGGTGAGACTATCAGCAACCTGATCTTGAGAAGACATAAACCTCACACATAGGCGACGGGAAGCAACTAAGTCTCGAACGAAGTGAATGTCAACCTCAATGTGCTTGGTACGGGCATGAAAGACCGGGTTGGCAGCAAGGAAAGTTGCACCCAGGTTATCACACCACAAAACCGGGGGAGCAATATGGTCAGGAATGAGTTCTTGAAGAAGAGATTGAAGCCACACAACTTCTGCTGCAGCAGCAGCAAGAGCCCGATATTCAGCCTCGGTGCTAGACCGAGCTACTGTGGATTGCTTTTTGGATGACCAAGAGACAAGGGAGTTGCCAAGGAAGACACAAAAGCCGGTAGTAGAGCGGCGATCATCAGGGCTGCCGGCTTAGTCAGCATCAGAAAACACCTGAAGAGAAAGATGAGAGGAAGGCCGAAGGAGCAAACCAAAAGAAATAGTACCCTTGAGATAACGAAGAAGACGCTTCACTGCAGACCAATGAGTTTCTGTTGGAGAGTGCATAAAAAGAGAGACTCGGTTGACAGCAAAGGCAATTTCGGGTCGGGTAAGTGTAACATACTGAAGGGCCCCGACAATGCTTCTATAGAGGTGAGGGTCAGGAAAGGGGTCTCCTTGAAGCTTGGATAATTGAAGGCCACTTTGCATAGGTGTAGAAACAGGTTTGGCATCTTCCATTTTGGCTCTGTGGAGAAGGTCATCAATGTACTGACTTTGGGAAAGAAGAAGTCCAGTACTTGTGAAAGTTGCTTTGATGCCCAAAAAATAAGAGAGACAGCCAAGGTCTTTGATGGTGAAGGTATCATGAAGGCTAGACATTAGATGATCAATCAAGGATGGTGAAGTGCCGGTGATAAGAATATCATCGACATAAACAAGAAGATAGATAGCATCATGATCAGTGCGTTTGAGAAATAGAGAGGAGTCGGATTGAGAGGCCACAAACCCGAGAGAGGAAAGAAAATCCCGAAGACGATGAAACCATGCTCTAGGGGCTTGTTTAAGACCATAAAGGGCCTTTTTGAGAAGACAAACATGATTAGGAAAATCAGAATCTACAAAGCCCGGGGGCTGAGCCATGTAGACAACTTCATGTAAATCGCCATGAAGGAAGGCATTGTTGACGTCAAGTTGACGAAGCGACCACCCTTTGGAAAGAGCTAAGGAGAGAAGAGTACGGATGGTAACCGGTTTAACCACAGGGCTAAAGGTTTCGGTGTAGTCAATGCCCTCTTCTTGTGTGTAGCCTTTGGCCACAAGGCGGGCTTTGAAGCGTTCAATGGTCCCATCAGATTTTCGTTTGATTCGATAAACCCATTTGCAACCAATAATATTCTGATTATCGGGAGGAGGAACAAGATCTCAAGTTTTATTTTGGGCAAGGGCATCGAGCTCAAGAGCCATGGCACGTTGCCATTCAAGAGATGTTTTGGCTTGAGTAAAGCAAGTTGGTTCCAGCTCAATAGAGGGTGAAGCCGTGTAGGTAACAAAATCTGGAAAAGTTCGTTTGGTTCTGGTCTGATCTCGGGTTCGGGTGGTCATTTGATTAGTGTGAGAAGAAGGGGCTGGAGTAAGGGTAGAAGGTGGAGGAGAAATATGAGTTGGTGGTGAAGGAAGTAAAGGAGATGTAGAGGCAGCAGCAGCAGGGGGGGGGGCTGCAGGAATAGGTAGAATGGTTAAGAAATTAGAAGGGGAAGGCTGTGAGGTGGAGCATGAGGAAGTAGAAGAGGAGGTAGAAAAGGGAAAATGGGACTCATGAAAAACAACATGACGGGAAATATAGACCCGATCAGTTGGTAAGTGTAAGCATTTGTACCCTTTGTGAAGAGAGGAGTAACCAAGAAAAATGCAAGGTAGAGAACGAGACTCTAGTTTTGTTTTGGTGTAGGGGCGCAGCCAAGGATAACACAAGCAGCCAAGAACCTTAAAAAAGGAGTAATCAGGTTGGTGGCTGAAAAGAAGCTCAAATGGTGACTTGAAATTCAGCACTGCTGTAGGGAGCCGATTGATAATAAACACTATGCTTTCAAAGATGTGATCCCAATACTCAAGGGGAATGAAGGCTTGATTCATGGAAGCCAAGGCAAGCTCCACCACATGGCGATGTTTACGTTCAACAACACCATTTTGCTCGGGGGTATAAGGACAAGAAACCCGAAAAGTGAGTTCAGGAAACCGGCTCATGATAGGTTTAAATTCTGTACCACCATCACATTGTAAGGTTTTGAGAGAAGAAGAAAGAAGATTTTCTACTCGAGTTTTAAAACCCGCAAAAATATCGGGTACTTGAGACTTAGCAGAACATGAAAATAACCAAGAAAATCGAGAGAAATCATCCACAAACAGTACATAAAATCTATTGCCACGGGAAGAAGTTACGGGAGAAGGACCCCATACATCAACATGCACAAGTTCTAATGGCTGAGAAGCCTTATTTGAGGATAAGGAAAAAGGTAATCTATGAGATTTGAACCTATTACAAGCATCACAGGGAGAATTAAGAGAGACTGAAGAAATGCAATGAGACTTCTGTAAGTGTTGAAGAACATGAGAAGATGTATGACCAAGCCGATTATGCCAAAGATTGCTGCTAGGAGCATCACAGAGAAGGGCAGTAGAGCTAGGGAGAAAGTAAAGACCTTGAGATAGACCCCCTTCAAGCAGCACCTTTTGAGTCTTGAGATCCTTAATCACACAACCAGAATTAGTAAATTCAACAATAACATTGTTGTCTCGAGTGAGGCGAGAAATACTGAGAAGCCTTTTTGTGATTTGAGGAACATGCAAGACATTTGTAAGGGTCAAATTTTGCTGGCTAGAAGAAAGAATAGAGGAGCCAGTGTGAGAAATAGATAAACCTTGGCCATTACCAACCCGAACTACATCAGTACCTTGATAAGGAGTGTAGGTAGTGAGGCAATTCAGATCAGGAACAATGTGCGAGGAGGCGCCAGAGTCGAGAAACCAGTCACTGGTAGGTGTAGCAGCAGGTTGAGCAAGGTTGACCTGAGGAGGAGGATCATCATCATCATATCGATACCAGCACTCCTTGGCAATATGGCCAATTTTCATACAAATTTGGCATTGCTGAGTAGCAGATGTGCCGCGGCCACTGCTGCCACCAGTTCCTCCAGTGCCACGACCTTGAGAGACATTCTGAGAGGTTCCAGATGAGGAATTTGATCTGCCACGACCACGGCCACGACCCCTGCCCCGGCCTCCACGGTGATTGGACTTACTGAGCTGCTGAGAAATATATGCAGTAGCCAATTGCTGTTGAGTTTGCCAAGGGAGAGTGGAAAGGAGGGCTGGAGCTAAAACGGAGGAGAGAGTGGGAGAAGAGGCAGGAAGTGATCCAGTAGAGAGAGGAGTAGGTAACAGCGGGGCAGAAGAATTTTTAGAGAAGGGAACGGATCCAAAAGAAGAGGAACCCGACCCGGACCCGTTAGGAATAAAACCAGGAGGGGTCGGTTTAGAAGAGTCTCCAAGGGAAAGAAAAGCGGTCTGATCGCTAAGTGATTGAGAGGCAAGGCGCGACTCAAAATTGAGGAGATGGCCGTGTAAATCGGCAATGGAGAAGACTGTGCTTTGCGATGTGAGGGATGTCACCAGAGAGTTGTAATCAGGCGGCAAACCAGCAAAGAGACAAAGAGCGAGATCTTGATCACTTACTTCACAGCCAATCGATCGCAACTGGAGAGCAATTGATTTGAGCCGATTGAGATACTCCGTGCAGGATAAGTTGCCTTTCTTCAAAGTTTGAAGCTTCAATTTCAATTCGAGCACTCGAGAGGTAGATTGAACTGAATAAGTAGAGTGAAGCATGTGCCAAAGAGCAGCGGAGGTGTCACAGCTGACCGCCTGAGGGAGGATCGTCGGACCAAGGCTAGAAAGAAGCCAAGCCAGAATGAGCTGGTCTTGCCGCTGCCACATCTCATTGTGGGAATCGGAGCTGCTGACATCAGGAGAGGCTGTGAGAGTGCTCGAATTGGCCGAAGAAGGAGAAGTAAGAAAGGAGAGAAGGCCATGACCTCGAATTACAGGTAAGACCTGTGATTTCCAAAGTAAAAAATTGGATTCATCAAGTTTGGGATTAATGGAGTAATGGAACTGGATAGGGTTGATAACAGCGGGAAGAGAGGAGATAGGGGCAGCGTCAGGTGAGGGAGCAGCCATGAGAGCTGCTAGAAGAGATACTGGTAAGGAGCGGAAGAGAGGATCAACTGCAAGGCGTGTGCCGAGAGGCCTCTGATACCATGATAACAGTAAGCTTTGATAGAGAAAGAAGGAATTCTTTTGATTGATTTTCTTGATTGATTACATTTACAGAGTGGGCTTTATATAGCCTGCTGAAGCGGGTTACAACTGCAATCAAACTAATCTAACAACTTTACTAACAGATTTCCCTAACAGAAATGCTAACCACCTTTGACCTTGGTCAAAGGTGTATTATCTCTATCATTTCTGTTATCGTGTTTATTATTTCTTATTTATAACAAAAAATAGACCTGAGGAGTGGTGTAATCCCAGACTATTGTAGGCACTTTTACATAGTCCATAGATTTGAAATTTTCGGCAAACTTTTCAGCGTTAGCAGCTTCTTTTGTATAGTCTATTTCCTGCACAGTAACAACAACTGAAAACTCAATTAGAATACTTGACATTTTACATAAATATGTTACATATTTTTTTTTGATGAAGGGTAAAATGGGTACTTCATAAATTTAAAATAAGTTTTGATAGAAGAGACAATAAAATGGGTAAATTTGTGAGTTTCTGAAATTTAGAAGGGTAAATATGATATTATGAACTTTAAGAGGGACAAACACGTAATTTCGAAGTTTTTGAAAGGTATACATGAAATCCCCCCCCTAAAAGATAAGCAATTAAGTTTAAATCGCATTAGCAAAAGACCAAAAGTTTAGTTGACAAGCATGACTAACTAACAGTCACCAAGTTGAAACTACAAATAAAAAACGAAAAATACAAACAAAAAATGAGGAAAAAAGACAAATCAATTTCAATGCAAGGATTATAGTTAGCAGAAAGATTCATGCATTATATGTTTCTATAACATAGCTATGCAATTGGTGGAACTTCTCTCTATGTTCACCAATTTCCATCTTTAGCCCTATTAAGCCTCGTTTGAATCTCAAATATGCAATGAGGCCTTTATTTAAAAAATTTTGCCGAGATCAATTGAAATTTTGTAAACATATGTCACGGTTAAATATCAGTTGTCATCTGTACAAATAATAACATATGTGATATGAAACAAGAAACAAAAGAAAAAAAGAAAAGAAAAATACAAAATAGAAAAAAGGACCCAATACCAAACTAGAAAAGAGACATGGTTTTTGACAATTGGCATCATACTTTGTACTAACATTTGTTAAGCTTGTTATCCCCAAATATAGTATAAGACCAACCTGATATAAGACGTAAGCACATTCATCATAAATAGCGACCCAATCTCTCTTTGCACCATCCGACTTTGGATCCACCTTTTGAAGGTATTCTGCTATTACCTACAAAGAAGTACATTATCACCACACCAAAGTTCCAAACATCAAAGTATTTCGGGACCTATACATGATGCAATATTTCTTTAGAAATGTCGACATTTTATCAGTATTAGGTTTTTCAGTAAATCTTTCAGGGGTTTGTAAAAACATTTTGAACCATGCATATTATAATAAAAACGTAATTTATTACATATACGTTACTGAACATAGGGTAATATTTTTTTTAGATTTTAGGAGGATTAAGGGGAATAAGAAGGATGTAGATCTGGAATAGAGATTCTTATTCTAGCATATAGATTAGAATAGGGTTAAGACTAGAATAGAGAAGAATTGAGGCATATTTTCTGGAATAATTTTTTTATTTAAGTGCTGTAAATACTTAATTGATTATTAATACAATCGTTAGTAGGCATTCAGGCCACTAACCTTAAAAAAAAGTACCTTACTATTATCACTAGAATAATAGAAACTTTACCCTTAGATTTTTCAGATCGATGTCAAAGAGATCCTTTAGACCTGGTCTTTGAACTTTAATAACTACCTCTTGCCCGTTTAGGCTAGCTCGGTGTACCTGGCCTGACATAAAAAAAAGATGTTAGATTATTTATCAGAAACTTGGAACAAAGTAGGGAAATGTGAGGCTATGGTACTATACATAGCGCGGATTGGTCCGTACTATGGATCAATATCTTTGATTTCAAAGTTCAAATAGTCAATCTCAACCTTTCAACATGATCTCCATAAGAAATGTACTTTCAAACTAAATTTTACATTTTTTTGAATTTTTAAATATTTTTTTAGATACATAGAAAATCACTACTTTCAAATGGTCAAGAATTTTTAGATCATGTGATTTTCTACCAGTACATTTTCATATGGAGGTCATGTTGAATGGTTCAGATCGACTGAGGTGTTAGGTATAAGCAAAACAATGAAGGTAATTCTTGGTTAGTGCTCATTAGTGATTATTAATTATATAAGGCTAATTCTACCAATATGATTTCCTACCCCAATGACCAATAACTAAAAAAGAAAGAGAACAGTACCAAGACTTGCGGCAGCTATTGGTTCATAGTCGAATCTGTCAAATATATTCCCGATTGGTGAACCGAGTTCTTCTTCTATTATTGATACTGCCGTATCTGAGGGGAATGGAGGCACTTGATCCTGTTCAATTTATATATTTTAAGATAATGATCAATTAAATATTATATAGAATACAAGTGATGATTCAGTCCTGCAACACAAATTAGACCCCAAAATGGAAAATGAAGAGAAAGAAATCAATATAGTTAATTAAATAGAGTGAGGCTATGGTAATATACATATCACACAATGGCCCGTGCTATAGATTCATATTTCCGGTTTTAAAGTTGAAACAATCCATCTGAACCATTCAACGTGATCTCATATGAAAATGTACTTGCAGACAAACTTTTATATTTTTTAGAATTTGTTTGCTAGTTTTTTAGATAGGTAGAAAATCACTTGATTAGAAAATTCTAAAAAATGTAAAATATGATCTTCAAGTACATTTTCATATGGAGATCATGTTTAACGGTTTGGATCGACTATTTAGCACGGGTCAATCCCTAATATGCATATTACCATAGCCTCACCCAATTAAATAAAAAAGAAAAGAAATAGACCTGGAGTTCGGAGAGCTGATCAACGTACTCCTGAGGGAGAATATCTACACGAGTTGAGAATTGTTGACCTATTTTTATGAACGTGGGACCCAGTTTCAGAATATTCTCCTTTAGCCACTTGGCTAGTACTCTTCGCCGGTTTGCCTTTTTCTCCTCCGTCATCCCACCTGTAGATAACAAAATAATATTTTTTTTTTTTAAGGTTAGTGCGAAAGTCCCACTAAAAGATATATTGATAAGAAAAAGTATTTACAAAATAATAAAATAATATTAATACACTGTTGCTTATTTAGTTTAGTATTAGCTTTGCACTAACAGCAAGCAAATTTTCCCATTCTTAACGGGCAAAATAGAGATTAGGTAAATAGTTGGTATAGAAATGCAGATACCATACTTATGGTTAAGAAAAATATTTGAAAATATGTCATGATAAAGATAACCCTAATTAATATCACCATGTGAAAATAATAACGTTTAATAAAGCCATGACTTTTTGGAATAAAATTTGTCATTTTGCATTAGTTACATCAATTTTTGGATTCATTATATGATATGATATACACATCCAGCAAATGTATAATTTAATATGCTTAAGCATTTCAGAAACACATATCCATAAACAAAATATTCAAAAATTCAAAAATTCAAAAATTGGAAAACAAATTAGGTACCTCGATAGGAGAATTTTTGGCTGTTGAGCCAGGTTCTGAATATAAATGCAAAAACAAATCCCCAAATCTCTAATGTTCTCTGAATTGTGGAATAGGTTTTAAATCGATTCCACCTCCCACCAGGCGCCACAGATACCTACAAGTAAAATTGCCATGTTTCAAATTACCAAGTTATTTTTACTTCATTTTACATATAGCTCACTAATTGAGAACCTCAATCAGTACTCAGATATGCAAATATAGCCATAATTTAACCATAATTAACCTTAATCACCTCCACAGCTTCCTTTTTGAACCCAATTTCTGTTCATTTTTGAGGTTTTAAATGGATTTGTGCTACAATAATTAACTATAACTTATAATTTTGAACAAAATTTGGCCAAAGATTTTAACAAAGCAGTTTTGGCTTCATGCAGCGCACAGACCATAGAATCAAAACAGGGCTGCATACTGTTCGTGCGCTGCGCGAAACCAAAACTGCTCCGTTAAAATATTCACCCCAAAATGTAACATGTACCTGAGGTTGGTCTCCATAGGTTTTGAACCAAGCATCTTCCTTTCCAATCTCTTCTATTCTCTTCTTCCTTTCTCTTTCCTCCACTTGCATGTTTCCCGACTTCCCCGCAACTCCATTTCCCTCCTCATACTTCATCAACCCTCCATTCCCATTATCACTTTCTAAATACCTATCAAATTTACCATTTTTACCTTCTCTTTCTACTTCTTCGTACTTGATTCCTCTTCCATTGCCATTTAGGTTTTTATAACTCTCGATTACAGTTCTCTCCTCCAGAGCACATCGAGAGATGAAGATGAATCTCCTCGTGTGGTGGATCCGACGCCGCCTGAACGCCGCTGCCGGAGCTCGTAGCGGATGCCACGTGTGCACTAACGATGACATCATAGATAGATAATCCTAGGCTGTGAGATTGTTCAATTTGTTTTGTTCTTCATAGTTACTGGAGAGAGCAAGTGAGCGAGAGTGAGAGAGGAGGAAAGGCAAAAGGGCAATAGAGGTGGTGAGAAATTTGACACGTGGCAGTTGATGGATAGGGGAACTGGAATGGAAATCGTAAGGTAGATCCGGTGTTGGAAGAAAATTACGGAGATACACTGAAATGTGGGGTCATCTAATGTTTGTAATATATGGAACGTGTGCAGTTGTTATTTCGAAGGGGAAGTTCATTGGACGCGTGTGGGGTCGGAAGGATTTGTGAGGGGTCTACAGATAAATAGTGGACTGGAGTTGAGTGGATTGTTGCGGTAAGTTGTTCTGCAGAGTAGCTTAAAGAGAGAACCACTTGCGCAACGTGGCACCTTTGGAACCGGTAGAAATAATGGAATACGTAACGTCCATTTAGGGTTTTGCTTTACAATTTATGGGCCGAACTAGGCCCATTTAGGGTTTTGCTTTACAATTCGTGCAAGATTACAACAAACCACTCAGATCTCACTCTACTAGGGGTGTTCAAATGGATCGGTTTATTCAGTTTTAAACCGAACCGGCAAATTTCGGTTTAATTGGATCGGTTGTTATGTTTAAATTGTTCGGTTCGGTTTAGTTTTTAAAGAAGTTCGGTTTAAATGGTTCAGTTCGGTTTTGGAATCTCCAAATCGGTTTCAACCGAACCAACCGGTTTAATAAAAAATGGATCGGTTTATCAAAAACCGGCTTGTGTGGTTATCAAAAATATTATCCAAATCGGTTTGAACTGAACCAACCGGTTTTGAAATGTTTATTTGTAACTTGAAATCTTTGTATTCGGTTCAACTGAACAAATCGAAGTTTAAATCGGTTTAATCGGTTCAGTTTTAGATCGGTTTGGAATTTTAATTCCGTCGGTTCGGTTGGGTTTTCAAATTCGGTTTAAACCGCGATTTGGCAAAAAAAGTTCAGTTTGAACCGAACCGATCGGTTGAACACCCGTACACTCTACACGGCAAGTGTAGGAATCCTAATCCTCTGAGGTAACATAATATTTTTGTTTGGATCACAGCCGTACCAAAGCACCTGATCTGAGTAAAAGTTTGTCTCAGCCAGACACACAAATATGAGTAAAAGTTAAAATGTCTTATTGATTTCGTGCCTCAATATATCATACTTCATATCTCATCTCTATTTTTAAAATTTATACACTTGATCTGAACCGCTAATATAATCTCTATATAAAAATGCACCTGACGACTAAATTTTATATTTTTTATAAACTATGTACTATTTTTAGATTAATCCAAAATCAGTATTTCTTTGTGTCAAATGCAGTGTTCTAAATAGCGCGCTATAGCGTTTTTGGACCCCAAACGCTACGCTACAACATCAAAATGCGCTATTTGCGCTACGGCCGCTATAGCGGCCGCTACAGCGCTATTTGCGCTATACAATATGGGTTTTTTTTTATTTTTTATTTTTAAGCAATTTATATGGGTTTTAAATAAAGATAAAAAAAATCTCAAACCGAAATTGAATTTGTTGCTACTTGCTACAAATAAATCAATTTGAAATTGGGAATAGAAATTGAAATTTGAATAGAAAAAAAGTCCAAACCGGAATTAAAATTTGAATAGAAAAAAAAAATAGATTATGTCATGAATCATGATACTTAAGATATTTTTATTAGAAAAAATCGATAGTTTATGATATTACTATGGATATTTTGAACCGCAATTTGGACTTTGTACGGGTTCAATATAAATATTATAATTTCTTAATTACTTTGGTGTTATTTATTGTTCTATGAGACCTTAGATAATGTTGATATTTAATACAAATATTGAATATACGAAATGTAAAAAAAAAAAACGCTATTTGGAATAGCTTCCGCTATAGCGACGCTATTCGCTATAGCTTTTTTTTTTAACCTTCCCGCTACGACGCTATAAACGCTATTTAGAACCTTGGTCAAATGTGAAGGATCGATCTTACATTTTTCTTCTTTCTCTCTTGTACAAATTATTCAAACTTAACGACAGTAAAATAATTTTAGAAAAATATCACTAGTTATTGAATATAGATTTATGGTGAATTCTGAATTTCTGATTCTCTGATAAGGAAAATTCCCTCCTATATCATCTCCATTCCTCTATTCTATTCATCCCTATATCATCTCCATTGAATTTTTTATCAGAGCTCATTCCAATCAGAACCTCTTTTATGTTTCAAGTTTAGGTTTACCATTGAATTTCCTATGATTTAGTTTTAACTTTCAAATTACCTAATTGATTTAAATTACTCAAGTTTGATAGAGGTATAAATACTTGTAGTACTTGATATTAATATTTTCAGACGTAATCTAGTGTCATATGTAAAAAATACTTGCAAGTATAGGAATAAATACTTGCACGCCGAAGTATAAATACTTGTGTGGCGATGAGTACAAAAGTACGTTATCATGGATCTCATTTGAAAGAGAAAATTGCGTAGAAGACGTTCGTCGTTTTAGATTCGCAAAATTTCTCACAGATCGTCAGAAATATAAACGAGATTGAACGGAGAAAAAAAAATCCACCTCTAAAAACATGTATGGTCTCCCCATGTAGTTTGAGTGGCCCCCCATAGGTATTTATGGTGCGGTACGTTTGGGAGATTTGGTTGAGGAGACAATTATTTATGTAAAAATAATTCATCTCACATGTATAATAATACTTCTGTGCATAGGTATAATTACTTCATTACATATGTATTAATACTTAAGAAAAAAAATTATTTGCTGGAGTTTGTGGTCCCCCCAAATAGTTATGGTACTTATGGTGCGGATACTGTAGCGCGGGTATTATTATCAGCTTAATTATATCAGCTTAATTAATCTTATTAAATATATCTGTGTGCTTTCTTCTTCCTGCTTAATTATATATTAAACATATATCTCCTTCCCACAATAGCTTTAAATCATAGGCAGCCCCCTTTAATTTGATTATTTTCACCTGAGATTAGTTAAGATGGCAAGAATTCTGATTTCATGGCCTAACTCCTAAATATTTAAAATAAAATAAAAAAATTATTTAGAAAAAAAAAAATATTTCTTGTCTTATAAGATTGGTAGTTTTCATCCAAAGAAACAGAGGACATTTTTATCATCAGAAACAACTCTGTTCCTACAATAAAGAGCAGGTATGATTAGTGTTATGCAAACGGGCCGGACGGTCCGGGCCGGGTAAAACCCGTGGCGGGCAACGGGCGGGCATGGGCACGGGCAACACGGGTCACGGGCGACACGGGTAGGGTAGCACGGGTTTTTTTTTTTCAAAAACCCTACCCGGCCCGGCTCAACCCCCCGGGTAGCACGGGTAGGCGGGTTGCACGGTCCGGGTCCGGGGGTTGGACGGTCCAGGTAGCACGGGTCCGGTCCAGACTGGTTTTTTTTTTTTTTTGCTGTTTTTGTTTTTTTTTTCTTTTTAAACCAATAAAATATAAATCAAAATTCATTTGACATGATTGCATATTTGAACTCAATAATTTTTGTTATAATAAAATATAAATCAAAATTACGAATTATTTTAAAACAATGTTGCTTAAATCAATTACTTTAAAATATCTTAAAACAATGTTGCTTAGTGTACGGGTTAGGCGGGTACATGGACCGGACCGGGCGGTCCGGGTTTAAAACAGATTGGGTTATCACGGGTTTAATGGCAAAAAATCGGGTCTGGCCCTTTTCAACCCTTACCCGGATTACCCGTGGACCCGTGTCAAACCCGGACACGGTCCGGACCGGACGAGTACGGGTCACGGGCGGATCGGACCGGGTTTGACCCGCCCGGGTAATTTCAAAACACTAGGTATGATGGAGGTGAATATTTTTCAACTTCCTCTTACTTGGATAGAAGAGAGAGTTTTGTATAAAGTAGGGAAATAAATCTGCTTCGGAATATCAGGAACCTGTTATTCGGATCCCAACTATTGATTTTTTTGTTGAGATTCGCGCATGAAAAAAAATCGTTGAGATTCGTACAGAAAAAATTGAACAGTTGGAATCAAGGAATAACAACAAATTTATTTCCATAAAGTAGGAGGTGACTCGATGTAAATGAGAATGGATGTGAATGGAAACAAAAACACAATTATTTATGATGATCAAGTTTTTTGGTGAGCTCAACTTCAAAACATATCCGAATAACTTCAAATAACAAATACAAATCGTTGAAACCGATATATTTAATGAGTGATGTGTTTACATGTCAAATTTTAAAAATCTTTGACTTAATTTAGTATAAAATCAAGCAGTAAAAAAATATAAATTAACTTTAATGTGTTCATTTTTCATTATTTTTATATCGCTTAACTTATACTAAATTAATTCATAAATTCATAAATTTGACATGTAAAAGCATAACTTGTGAAGTATATTAGTTTGAGCGATTTGAATTCGTCGTTTGAAGCCAAATTAAACGCATAACTAGAATTGCTAGATATATTTATTTCAAAAGTTTGCTAATCCGATTACTTTTTTCCTGCTAATGTTTTGCTTTCACAAATTTCATTTCAAAACATATACTTTATAATTGCCAATAGTGTGCTAATCCGATTTTTTTATTAATAGGAATAAATAAAATGGGGAACAAATTCGTGAAATTTCGGAATATAGAAAAAACGTTATAATTTATATCATCCAGATAATCCAAACAATAACCTCCCCGATATTGCTAATTAACAAAAAAAGAAAAAAAAAAACCTAGACGTTATGGTCTAGCACTGTAGCAATTTTTCTTTTTTCTTTTTATTTTGGTTTCATTTTCATTTTCTATTTAAAAAAAAAAATACATAGAACCAATATTTCAGCACTCAAGTGTGAAAATAAGCCTTGACACAACAAAAGTTAACTTCACTAAACTTCAGTTGAGTAAGCCTGAATTGAACACCAACTGTATTGTAACATATACAATTAATCACCAAACAAGCTAGCAATGAACAAGATCAAACCGGAACATGAAAATGAATTGTTGCATTTCTCAATACTTGACATATGTTTGGTTATGAACATAGGTACAATCACAAAATAATGTTCCAATAATTTATTTACGGAAATAAAATAATTGAAATAGGATTTCTGCAGAATTCAAAGTCGTCACCTCCTACTACAAATTCAACAGTATCCTTCTCTGGGGAAGTAAATAAGATGAAGATACATTTTTCTTAATAATGATAACCCCTACAACCACAGAAAGGAGAACAGATATAAAGCCATCTCTAGAAAAGACACTTTCCTTGAGATTTAAGGGGCTCTTTACCCGACTAAGCACCTGCTCGAATTGAACCTTTGTCTCTTCAAGCGAGCCTGAATTATCTATCACTAAATCGGCCTTTTCCCATTTCAAATCGAGCGGCATTTGAGCTTCTATGCGGTTCCTTGCTTGTTCCTCTGAAATTCCATCACGTGCAATTAACCGCTGGATTTGGGTTTCTGGGTCAACCCATACCACTATCACGGGTTTGGTCCAGAGATTCATTTTTGTCTCGAATAGCAAAGGGATGTCTAGTATGATGACTCTGCATCCCTTAAACCATAGTTTGATTACTTCCCACATAATACCGCTTGAGATATGCGGGGCCAGAAGACTGCAAAATTTTAAAGATAGTACAAGTATTTAGGCACAAATCAAGAATAAAATCTAGGTTCAGCAAATTACTCTTTTCATTCTACAGGAGAATATAAGCTGAGGTTAACCTGGCTTGAGATTAAAGAAAAACTGAAAGTTCAACCTAGATTTACTAGGAATGACATTAGCACTTCATTGACCAGTGGAACATAATAATAATAATAATAATAATAATAATAATAATCCGAGTTCTTTTCCTCCAAACGTCATCTCATGTTATCAGGCGTTAGATATGGTGCTATTGAAACCACATCATGACCACAGATTGGATCTGCAAATCCAACTTTTTCTCACATTGCAGAATAGCAAGCAATAACATTATTACTTGAGGGACTTTTCAAAACAGTTTTAACACCTCCACACATTACACCAGCTCATATGTGCAATAAAGACAGTGAGCATGTAGGGGGGTCACTGATACTCCAAATAATAATAGTAATAGGTACTAGCATTATACTTTTATCCTTTATATGTTTAAGCTCTTTACTTGTAGGTTTATTTGAGGTAAAATCATTACAGCAGTAGTTATGTTGAATTAAATTCCTGATAGCTAGGCTGAAAGCATATGCATATACCAATGATCCCTTGATGAATTCAAAGTCATTGACATAAATAGAGGCCACCAAGGGTTATGACACTGGCCAATCAACCTAGACAACAGTAAACCGGTACCAGTATTTGAAACATTACAGGAATAGGTGCGAACTAATCTACCAAACAGCACAACAGCATGCAAATGGACTACAGGTATACTTGATCTTCAGCCAATGCCTAAATCATATGCTGGCAACTGAAGCAAAAAGATTAAAGAAAAAGATAAATGAAATACCGATTAAGAAGCTGACGCTTTTCTGGATCAGAGAAGACAATCTGGCCAAGACGAGCCCGGTCAATATCTCCACTTTCAAGTATGACATCATCTCCAAATTCTTTCTTAATCTTCTTCCAACCACCCGTTCCTTTTAGAACCACATTCTACAATTATAAGAAAAATATTACAGACCAATAGCTCAGTTTATGTCATTTTTTCCAATTTACAAAAAGGAGTAGCCCAAGTCCATAGTATGGCATATATCTGAAAAAAAGAAAAAGAAAAAATCATAGAAGGCAAAATCAGCCATTCCGGAGCGGAATCGGATGGTACCGATACGATTTCAGGCCAAGTTACGCGGTTAGTGTAGATTTCTTCCAATTTCGGACATTCCGGCCAAATTCCAGCCAAATTTGGTCCATTCCGGACCGTTTTCAGTCAAATTTCGGCCGAAATAGACCGATTCCACCGAAACAGCCAAAACGTGAATTAAACCAACTCCAAAAATTTTTGAGCTCTTCATGAATCGAGCCTATGACCTCTAGCTTAGCAACCAGAGCCAACTACCACCACACCATACAACCTTTGTTGTTAGAAAACATAACTCATTTATATATAACAATTGTAATTTGGAGTAGACTAGGGTGTTCCTAAGCTCACCAAGCCCTTCCGTGAGCTTGACTCTAAAACCTATCGAATTGACTTCAAATGACATTTCCAAACCGTTAGATGTTCAATCTATATTAAAATGTGCTTGGAGACCAAATTTTACATTTTTTGGAATTTTTTTACTATTTATTAAGATGATTTGAAAATCGCTGTTTTTATTAAAATTCTGCACCATTGGAAAACAGCGATTTTCAATGGTTTGAAAATCGCTGTTTTAGATCGGAACTGTCCGATTCGAATTCGTGACCATCCAACTAAAATAGAGTGCACGCATCCCGAGAGACAGGTTCGTATTCCGAGGTGATCTCGAGCGACGGATTCAATTCGGACGATCCCGATCCAAAACCCAAAAACTGGGTTACATTAGGGGATCCGGACCCAAAAATTGCACTGGGTTACATTTTGCCTCTTTGCTCTACTCCCTCTTTTCCTCTATAATTTCCATAAATTCCATGTCTTTTATGTAATTAGGGTGTGTTTGGATTGATAGAGAATAGAGCTATTCTCAGATTAGCTGACTATTCTCAGAACAGTGTGATCCAAACGACAAATAAAAAATAAGAATAGCGGAGGAACAGCTCTAATCCGCTATTCCACATTTTCGTTGGGTTAGCGAAAAGCAAAGGTCGCTGGGTTAGCGATATTAATAAAATATTCAGACAATCTATTTTTTTATCAATTCTCTCAACCGCTGTTTCTCTCTCCACATCAACAGTGCTGAAGGAGAAAACTCGCCGCCACCGCTTTCCAGATCTCCGCCTTTGAGAGTAGAGATTGTCGGAATCAACTGCTAGAAGACTGTCCTCTCGGTGTAACAAGGAGTAGATAGAGATCCGTTTTGCTGATTTTGTTAAGGTGCGAAGACATTTTTTCTTCTTCCTGTCGAGTGAGTGATCGAAGCTTCTGCTTAATCTGCATTAGCCTGATGATTGATCCCGGCAAGAAATGGTTTGAGGTTGACTGATGAAAAGCGGAGGCCAGAGAATCGTACTTCACCAAATTTAATTGAACTAATGGTTTCCCACAGGTAAGATTTTAATTTGTTGTTTCCTACGGTGGCTAGAGAATCTGATTTTATAGCAAAATAAATATATTTTCTAGTTTTTAACTTGTGTGGTTTTCATTTGGCCTTTTTAAATTGATTCTCAAGACCCGTTTTGCTTGATTTATGTAAATTTGCTACTTATCTAATTCTTTGGTACCAATGTTGGTCAAGTTAGGTACTGGTACCACTATTCGGATTGACCCTTTTAATTTGCTACTGGTACTGGTATCCTAACTAGGTACTGGTACTGGTATCCTACTCCTAGTTATGTACTGGTAAATTCAAAATCTGCAACTTTGAGCAAATATACAATTCTTGAACTCACCGGCGTATATTTTCTCAGATCTCCGGCTCTGTGCAGCGAGATTGTCGAAATCAAGTGCAATATCGTCTTCTCGGTGTAACAAGGAGTAGATAGAGGTCTCTCTTGATCAGTACTCAACCCGTTAGGGTTTTCTTTTGCATTTGCACGTGGGTTAGAGGAACAGCCAGGAGGTGAGGTCGCGAAGCAGCACCACGACCTTGGTACCGGCAGCCCTCCTTAATTGCGAGTTGGAAGCAATTTCTGGTGAAATGCTATGCCCTTTTCGTTTCCTTTAATTGTTGAGTTACTGTTGAATTTTTCTATAGTATGTGCTAGTACCGATTGGTACTGAATCCGGCTTGGGAAAGTATGATTTAAGCCATAGGTTGATACCAATACTTAATTGTACCAAATTTCTTGTAAAAATATGGAGTTGGATTGTTTGACTATTAAATTTACATTTCTTGACATTAGTTACATTTAATATACTAGTGCTTATACTAAGTTATGGTATAGTTCAAGGTTCAAGGGTTAAATTTCTTGACATTAGTTACATTTATGTTTTGTTGTATTTATTTTCAATAGAGCAAGCATGTTGATAATTGCCCTTATTTTCAATCTTTAGCCTAGTATCATGGAACGAATTGGTAAGGCCTTGGGACGGGGTAAGAAAAAAAAAGGGATTGAATTTGGTCAATCTGTGGAAGTTCAAGAAGTTGGGCAAACCAGGTCATCAAACTTCTCCAAGGAAGAGTCTCATATGTTATTAGAAGCAGCTAGAGAGATCCAAAACCTCCTTGGAAAGACCGACCTAAATTTCACCACACCTGAAATGCAACAAGTTCATGCTTCTTATTGTGCCTTGTCCAAAGAAAACACACGAACACACCATCAGCTAGCCAATAGGCTTAAAACAATGAAAAGGGAGTTCAATATTTTCAGAGAATTGGCCACAAAAAGTGGTTGGAGTTGGGACTATGAAAACCATATGATAGTGCCACCTACTCCTGCTGTTTTTGCGGAATTGATTAAGGTGAGACAATTCAGATTTCCTAATTCATTTTAATTGTTCATTAATTCATACGATCTTGTAAATTATTTTCTATAACATAATTTTATTTTACTTGTATGCAGAGTGATCCGATTCGATTGAAGTACTATGAACAAAAAAAATATCCCTGGTATGAATTGATGACGACAATGAGTGGGGGCAGAATGGCTACGGGGAATCGTTGCATCGGTGCTTTCGGCACTCAGGATAGTGCAATTGGTAGTAGCACCGGTAGTTCTGACGATCCTCGAGATGATGAGCCAGTGGATAATGAAACAGAAGACACTATCCAGCAGCCATTTTCACACCCCAGTGACGATACAAACACTAGTTTCATGCATGTTGCGCAGAGCTCTATCCCAGCTAGTGGGAGCTCAGGATCACAAAAAAGGAAAAGCACAGATGGCAGTGTGGGAATGTCTCGGGGGCAAAAAATTCAGAAAAGAATTTCAGAAAAAAATAAAATTGTTCAACAGATGGCAGATAATGGTACTAAGATGGTTCAAGTCAATGAACAACTTGTTGAAGAATCACGACGCTTTAATAAGATAAGAGAGGAAGAATCACGATGCTTAAACAAGATAAGAGATGATAAAGAGCGTCAACTTGATGAAGCTCTTGGAAAACTGATCAATTTACAATTATCACCCCTGCAACAGAATTTGGTTATGCAGAGAATTGAGGACCCGTTGCAAAGACTATTTTTCTTAAGGGCACCAACTCAACAGATAATGGAGTGGATAGCTTGTATGACTCCACAACATGGATTCACCTCGCAACCTGGATTCACCTCACACCCTTCATTCACCTCACAACCTGGATTCACTTCACAAGGAACAAGTTCACTAAACCAGCAACAAGGAACCCTGTTTCTTAATAACGTAAATGACGCCTTCAATTTTTTCTACGTCAATCCACGCCCACCAAGTCAATGACAACTTGCTTGTACTGTTACTGTTGGATTTAGTTGTACTATTATTATTATAATTTAGGTATGAATTGTGATGTTATTTCTGAACTTGTTGTTTTTATTTGTTTTTAAATATTTCTGAACTTGTATTTGAGAACTTGTAGTTGAGAACTTATATTTGAGAATTATTTGTTTCTGAACTTGTATTTGTTACTATATATTTCAGTTGGTAATTTGCCCTTACATTATTTGAGAATTATATTTTTCTTTCTTTTAGTCATGTGATTTCTTTCTATTATGCATTGTGATCGGTTTGATGTGGTCTCTGACATGAGAAGGTTGATGCTTTTATTGAATAATGAAGATTGACAAATATGATTCCTTAAATATGATGAATCTATTATGCTTTTGGACCAATTATGCTAATTAAATGGGATGAATCTAGAGGATTGAAGACAATAATTAGTTTATTACTCATTTTTGTATTAAAATAGTTGCTACATTGTTATGCTACTATGATTGTTGATATGCTACATATTATCATATGATCATTATATGATACTGTGATTGTTGATATGCTATATAACGAAGATTCCTTGGGTCTCTCCTACCTCATATTATTATAGAAGCTTGTACATTGTTATGCTACATAACAGAGAGACCTAGGGGAGTTGTTATTCACTCATATTATTGATAATTAAAATACTCAATTTGTGTAGGTTTAATTGTTGATATGCTACTGTGATTTATACTACTGTGTAGGTATAAAAAGTGATACTGTTTAATTACATTTTAACTGTGATTAGATTGGTATTAAATGAGGTAATAACAAAAGAATTCCTAATTGGTTAAAAACAATTGAGACATTATTGGAAAATATGATGCTTCATAAATATTTAACAAGCCATGGTAAATATAAGAGTTAGTTGAAAAGAGAAAAACAAATAAATCATTATTTTATTCTTTCCCTCCATCACTATTCCAAATATACAATCCAAACAACATTTCTACTAATCCGGAATAGTCCAAAGTTAGCACTATTCTCAAACCACTTGGGTTAGCACTATTCTCAACCACTAATCCAAAAATCGCTATTCTTGCACTAATCCTTGCACGATCCAAACGCACCCTTAATGATTTTTACAAGGAGTTCACTGTGAATATGTAAGAGTTGGCACCTCTAACGGATAGGAGAGAGATTTCTCCAAATTAATTAAATATTTAACATTTGGGTATAAAATATAAAAGCTTGTGTTGTTTGTATTTGATTTTTTTTTTTGTAATAATTTCTTTCAAATTCGGCAAATTTTATTTGCTAAATCAACATACTAGAATGATTTTTGGAAATTGTGATTTGCTCTGAAATGAAGAGATTATCAAGTCTGTGGTACAATAAATTAAAATAAAATAATTATTGCAAAAATAAATATATCTAGCAATTCTAGTTATTTTCTTTCGTTGACCTATGAGTTTATCATCATGGTTTAATTTGGCTTCAAACGATGAATTCAAATCGCTCAAACTAATATACCTCACAAGTTATGCGTTTACATGTCAAATTTATGAATTTTCGAATTAATTTAGTATAAGTTAAGCGATATAAAAATAATGAAAAATGAACACATTAAAGTTAATTTATATTTTTTTACTGCTTGATTTTATACTAAATTAAGTCAAAGATTTTTAAAATTTGACATGTAAACACATCACTCATTAAATATATCGGTTTCAACGATTTGTATTTGTTATTTGAAGTTATTCGGATATGTTTTGAAGTTGAGCTCACCAAAAAACTTGATCATCATAAATAATTGTGTTTTTGTTTCCATTCACATCCATTCTCATTTACATCGAGTCACCTCCTACTTTATGGAAATAAATTTGTTATTATTCCTTGATTCCAACTATTCAATTTTTTCTATAAAATCTCAACGATTTTTTTTCATGCGCGAATCTCAACAAAAAAATCAATAGTTGGGATCCGAATAACAGGTTCCTGATATTCCGAAGCAGATTTATTTCCCTACTTTATACAAAACTCTCTCTTCTATCCAAGTAAGAGGAAGTTGAAAAATATTCACCTCCATCATAGCATCATAAATAGTTTTTTTCCGCTCTTTATTGTAAGAACAGAGTTGTTTCCGATGATAAAAATGTCCTCTGTTTTTTCAGATCTACCAACCTTTATTGTTAGAAAACATAACTCATTTATATATAACAATTGTAATTTGGAGTAGAACTAGGGTGTTCCTAAACTCACCAAGCCCTTCCGTGAGCTCGACTCTAAAACCTATCGAATTGACTTCAAACGACATTTCCAAACCGTTAGATGTTTAATCTATATTAAAATGTGCTTGGAGACCAAATTTTACATTTTTTGGAATTTTTTACTATTTATTAAGATGGTTTGAAAATCGCTGTTTTTATTAAAATTCTGCACCATTGGAAAACAACGATTTTCAAACCATCTTAATAAATAGTAAAAAAATTCCAAAAAATGTAAAATATGGTCTCCAAGCACATTTTTATATAGATTGAACATCTAACGGTTTGGAAATGTTGTTTGAAGTCAATTCGATAGGTTTTAGAGTCGAGCTCACGGAAGGGCTTGGTGAGCTTAGGAACACCCTAGTTCTACTCTGTAATTTGTATTATATCAAAAAGTGTGTTTTTAGTTGTAATGCTTGTATTATATTATATTAGTGGATTATTTGATTGTAATTATTTGACTAAACAGAAATTGTTAACAAATTATTTTTTATAAAAATTTTCCTATTTTTTTAGTATAAAACAAGCTTCTGGCAAAAAAGTCCAATTTTCCAATCCGATTCAGACGATTCCGACCGATTCACCCGATTCCGATTCCACGATCAAAAGACCAATCCCGATTCCAATTTTTCCTTCTATGAAAAAATATATAACAGATATAAATTTGAAAAATAATCCCATAGTAAGAGAGAATCACATACACGAGCGACTATGTCAGCATCGACAACTGGAATGCCGTGAGATTTGAATAGGTTAGAGATGGTGCTCTTCCCAGAGGAAATCCCTCCAGTTAGCCCTACGATCCTCATTAGCTTAAGCAAGAGAGCTTGATTTTGGTTCCTTCAAAAGAGAAACTGAGGCCAACAGCAAAGATAAGGGTACTTTATATATTGGTGTAGTTAAAGGATTACCAAGTCTACATCATTTTTTAGGGCATTAGTGTAAGTCGTTTAAATAACATTATAGCACCTGTTTTAATGTTAGTTCTAAATTATACCAACCTTGAACTATTTGATATTTTGAAGCACAAGAAGAGTTAATCCCCAAATCAACCTAACTGAATTACGATTTCTAACAGTACCTTTTTCTGAGGAAGAGTTTCCAACAGTAATAACAAATAAATTATAGGTTTTCTACCAAACTTGAGTAATTTAAATCAATTAGGTATTTTGAGTAATTCATCTGGCTAAGACAAGCTTTTACTCAGAAATCATTTTAATTAATATCTAGTTTGCCAGACAATTAGAATTAATTAATTAGTTTTCACACCTAATTATACAAAATCTTGTATCACCTAATTATACAAATAAACACATTTAATTATTTTAATTAAAGATTTTTTTAATTTTCTAATCACGAACTTGACACCACTTATAAGCTGATTGGTACCAAAGTAACCACAAGGTACGCACACTATACTGATTTAAATACCTAAGAACCTAATTTTTTTTTTTTAAGATAAACCCGTAGGCCATTCATTTAATACTAAAATAAAAAACTACAAACAAGTTCTGGTAATTAAAAAGACATTCTGACTAACCTAAGCTGTGCAGGTGTGAACATCAACCTGTACCAGCTATCTAACCTTCAACTTGATAAAGAAAAAAATAACAGAAAAGATAAAAAATAACAGAAAAAAAGCAGCTATTCTAATACAAACTCTGAACCAGTAACAAACTTTTTAAGTGAAAAGGTTGAAGGGCCCAATTGTAACTTTCACCCTCCCCTTCTGACAACTCCCTTTCCTATTACCAGTAGGTGCGAACCAGCCTCTGCTCCATCATTGAGCCTGGTTTTTACCAGTAATTGGTAATATAGCCTGCTTGTTACTGTTTGGACCTGATCACCCCCCCTGCACCTCAAATCTTGAGGTGTCAATCTTCTCAGATATACCCGTAGTTTGCATGAACATTGCACTTGGCAGTTGGCACCCCATTGAAAACCTAAGAACCTAAATTGTTGTTCAATATGCAAATCTGGACATCAAATAAGCAACAAAGCCTTTAGAATCTTTGCCAAAAAAAAAAAAAACCTTTAGAATTATAGGAGCTTGAATTAGCGAGTTCCAAGCACCAAGAACACTAGTGAATTGCCCAATTCACATGAATTGCAAACAAACTATAATTTCAAAACCCTAATTTTGAACAAGAAATTTAGCCGTATTATTAAACATAAAATTAAGCCAAAAAGCCAAATTAGTCATCCCGATTCCCAAAGCAAGAAAGGCAAAACGAACCCAAAGAAGTGAGGAAAATAGTTACTCTTCACGGAAATCAGAGAAAAATCGAACCTAATTTAACTCGGAACCGCGAAATAAAGGAGAAATCACAATCAAAGCGGAGAGCATTTACTTGTGAAGAACGAGATTGAAGAGAGTTCGAAATTCAATGGAGAATTCAGTGCTTAAAACGACTCAGATTTTCTTAGAAATTTATGGGCCGAATTAGGCCCATTTAGGGTTTTGCTTTACAATTCGTTCAAGATTACAACAAACGACTCAGATCTCACTCTACACGGTAAGTGTAGGAATCCTAATCCTCTGAGGTAACAGAATATTACTGTTTAGATCAAAGCCGTACGATTGGAATCCCGCCAATCCAGTTCGAGGAGGAACTAACGGGTCTGCTTTAATAATCGGGCAGATTCTGATTAGGCAGTCCAGATCCAACAGAAATATTCTGTTACCTTAGGTGATAAAAATTTGGTATTAACACTAGATCTGAATTCAATCGCTCTCCCTCCAGTGAACCAATGCAGTGTTTCTCTGCTGGCCATCTCCTCCTTGCGAGGCCACTGACAAGCGGGACCCACTTCAGACAGAGAATAGAGATGAGAGACCGGAGCAAGAATCGGAAACCAACGCAGAGAGGCCGCTACCTCAGCTCAGAAGCAATCCAGGCCGTTCAATCCCTCAAGAGGTCTAAATCGAGGCTGTTGATCCAGGGGGACCCACCTGGCAGTGAAACCGCTGGGGCGAGGGAGAAGGTGCAGAGGCTTATAAAGAAGGATATGGTGGCTTCCATGCGAGAACTCCTCTCTCAAGACGAAGCCCTCCTTGCTCTCTTTGTACTTCCCTTTTTTACTATTTTGTTGAAAAGTTAAAATCTTTTAGTTGTACCCAGCCAGGTATTGTGTGGTGGTACATACCTACTGTTACTGGTACGTACCAGTATATTGCATGCCAGTACTGGTGTCTGACGAGCTTTAGTTGAAATATGAAATAATTTCCCTGAGATGAACCACCATTTGTTTTAGTTGTACCCAGCCAGGTAGTGTGTGGCGGTACATACCTACTGTTACTGGTACGTACCAGTATATTGCATGCCAGTACTGGTGTCTGACGAGCTTTAGTTGAAATATGAAATAATTTCCCTGAGATGAACCACCATTTCTTGATATACCAAAAATGGGAATTTAGTCATTACAGCATTTGCACAAATGAAATTAAAATTGAAGCTCATTTAACATTGGAATTTGGTTAATGCAACATTTTTTCATCCCTATTAGAATATAAGAATTTTATGATTATGCTTAAATATGTGCAAACTAAACCAGTTTTCAATGACAAAAATGAAAAAAATTACAGGGTATTATGTAAAATTTCACTTTTGAGTTTTGCTTTGTGTACCCAGGATAGCATCTCCAATTTGTGTGTTTTGTTTGTTAACCTTCAACAGTATAATTGATCCCAAAAATGAAAGATTTGCTGTCATTCTTGTTCAATTTTCGCACCAGTTTGACACATAATTATCATTTATATATCATGCTTCTCTTGTTAATTAAATTAGGTATTTGAAGAAATTCGCAAAGAACACTGGTACAGGCCGCAATTATTGATGTACCTCGACATAATATCTGTACTGGCAAAATTAAATTTGCAAAAGGAGCTTGAACAAATATGCTCTTATTTGAAAAGGGAATATTATCTCGAGGCCGATACCGAAAGATTCAATCTCCTTATAGGAGTTCTAATGGAATCCGGGTTTGTAAATTTGGCAATGGATTGCTATCGGCTGATGAAGTTGTGGGAACACGAGCCGGATCGAGATACATATAGAATCTTGATACATGGGCTTGAATCCAGGGGCAAATTGGACATTTCACATTCTATAAGAGTTGATGCCAAGAAACAATTTGGTGCATCGTTAGATTTCCTCGAGAAAAAAGAGGACATGGTCCAACCTTCTCAAATGTAATCTTATTCTACCATTTTTTTTTCTATTTTTGTATCTTTCTTTTTTTTTTTAGATGGCTAAAAATATATAAAAGCAATTAGGAGAGGATTTGTTTGGTTTTAGAAGGTATGGAAGTTATACCTTGTACTTTTGCACATATATCCTTCTATTGATGCATTTTACATAGTTCTGTAGACGTATGTAGTAATTTGATGTAGAATTGCACCAGTACACACAAGGAATGACCAAAAGATAAGAAACACATTGGATCGAGACCATTGTCTGAATCTGGTGCTTCTTTAGGCTTATCGCGGGTTGACGAGAATACTATCCAGTCTCTGTTTGGAGACCATTGACAATGTGTGTCAGTCCAAGCCCCATTTGTTAGTCTTGTTATCTTGCCAGTACCATACTCCCCAACTTTTGCATCCTCCATTATATATAGATTCTTGTGCTTTTCATTTTTCCAATCTCTTGTGGATCGAAAAACAAGTCTTTTTCCTATAACAATTATCAACCGTATGATACAATTATTAGATACTATATATAGAGACTAAGGCCTCAAGTTAGTAAATTTATTATTTTCAGAATTAATTAGGAAACGTGTTACTTACCCTCCGGATCCGTGGATGGGAATGCATTATTGGAATTTCCCTTTGTGAGCAGTCTACGTTGCCCAGGTTTAGTGGACACATTGGGGATGGCGCAGATATCCATCGGTACATCAGATTTGAAAGGTACTCCTAAGCATACATACAACATATCCTTTTTTGGATTTTGGTTCCAAATTGGTGCGGATATGTTTTCCTGTGGGTTTGCCTACAAAAAAATGGAAGCCATCATCAAGCCAAATGCCATAACAACACCTAAAAGTTCTTCTGATATAGTGATATGTATGTATATATGTGTACCTCATGGACAATGTCTGACCCTGTGCCGTTGACTAACCACAGGGCTTTAAAATCATTATCAACGAATGCTAGCTTCTTACCATCTTGGGAAATTGTTGGGAACACACCAGACACTCTAAACAGTCCGGTATCTTCAACTGGAGATTGGAGCTTGTTGAAATGTTTCATGCCATCGCCTTTTTTCTGCAAATGTTCAATTTCAAATTTACAATTTAAGTGTTATATATGTACCTGCTGGATAATGTTTAATGATATTCATTTAAGGTGCATGTTCTGGTACCTTGCAAGGGTTAATGATGGAACGATGGAAACCAATACGCTTACCACCATCTATCACAAAGGGGTTGAAATGGTCAGTTTCCGGTCTGATTTTTTGAGTGATCTTTTCAGATTGTCCCGGTGCAGTTGTATCAAAGATCTCAATATGGCGGTACTGTGCTTCTTCGCGCATATCACTAAACTTTGATTTCATACGAATTGTTGCCACAGCCACTTTGGAATCATTGATGGCTGCAGGAGTTACCGCATCAAATTCTTTTGGGGTCACGGGGATAGTTTCCTCGGTGATTATGTTGTATTTAAACACACGCCAAGCTGTCGTTTCTTTGGGTTTGGTAGGATAATATTCCTTTCTATGGAAAAATAAGATGTTCTCACTTCCCCATGTTGGCCAGCCACCATTTAATATCACTCTCTTGCGTTGCAACCCAAACTCCGACCTGTCTACATTCATCACATAAATGTCAGTCCGTAGATCCTCAATCTCGCCATCCCACGCCTTTCCTTGAAATGAAGCCACCGCTATCTTCTTTCCAGATGGTGACACAGTGGGACTTAAATCGAAAATCCCTGTAGACGTATATATGCGGATCAAATGAAGAGAAAATCAAATTTAATTTGCTATATATGTCTTATCATACGCATGGTTGAGAAAATCAGACTCGGAAGCAGAAAATCGGTATGTTGATTATGAAATCGGAATTAGATGAATTATTAGGAATTGGCTGAATTTAATTGGAAGCCCGCAAGTTTAAAAAAAAAACTGTTTTGTACTAACAAGTAAAAGTTATTTGTCTACAATCAAATAATCCACTTATATAATAGTATAAAAAAAATATAAAACTAAGCATGTAAACTTATATATCGATTCTCACTAATAGTAGAAAAACAATCAAATAAAGGTTTGTTTTTGTTTAAATATATAAGACAAAATAAAAGTAATAATTTGTTGAAATATGTTAAAATAAGCTCACTTATATATGTAATCCACTAGTATAATAAAACAGAAGCATATACAATAGTATGACAAAATTAATTACAAATTGCATTACAAAAACAGTAAAGACAATAAAATATTCAAATAATTTATAACTTAATATACATAATATTATAAATCTCAAGCTGAATTTAGAAAAAAGAAAATAAAAATCGACTAGTTTATAATATTTTCAACATGGTGTGTTTCTATGACCACTAATATGACAATTTGGGAATGTATATAAATTGACCCGCCACGTTGAAACAACCTAAGAGCATCAGTTTAAAAATAGACATATGTAAGAAATAAAAAATTAAATGTCTTCAATTTATCTAGTTTAACCTGGTGTACCTTGAACCATATATATATCAAACAAATTTACTAGTGTTGGCCCAATAATATAGTAAAACAAGTCTACCAACAGTATCATTTCCCAAACAGTGCGTCTCTTCTTCTCCAAAACACTTGCAACGTTTTGTCCCAATTTAAAAACTCTTTCCCCAAAAATTAAAAAAATATAAACCAAAGACCTTATAATAATTTCCTTCTTCAATCTTCGGATTACTTAACAGACTCACTGAAAATAGTAGAATTGGGTGAAAATCAGCTGCTAATTCGATTGAACCAGCCGAGTCAAACTGATTCCACCGAAATTCGACGCTAAAATCTCCCAGCCGTATAAATCGGGAAAAAATCGGATAGTTCCAGATCAATTCCGGTCCAAATCGGCCGAGTCAACTCGGTCTTAACATATTTTCCAAACCATCATCATACGTATATATGTACCAGCACATGAGTACAAATTTAAGTTATTGGTATAAACAAATATAGAAGGATGGGAAAAATAACCTGGTGGAGTGAGGCGCTCAGTTTCCCCTGTTCTAAGATTGGTTTTATAAACAACAGTCCAGGGGCAACGGCGATCTTGTACCTTCTCCTTAGTGGATACATAGATGAGGAAATGATCAATTGTGCGACCATCATCCATCGTATAACCACCACCAATGCAGCCACTGTCTTCTAGGCGAACACCACTGAATGAATTGGTGCCATAGACATCGGCCAAACTGAAGACTTTTGGCGTTTTGTCACGGTGGCAGAGAGCTATGTGAAGTGTTTCGAGGTTGTTGTCTCTTTCAGAAACAAAAATCAAGCCGGTGAGACGACCTGAATTGACATCGGCTTCTGTGGCTTCAGAAGCCAATTTCGGACGATTGATAATCGTCTTAAGACCAGCCGGTGGAATGACTTGGCAGTTGTAGTTGTATGACTTGCCATCGGTTAAGTTAATCTCATCTTTCTCTGATGATGGTGCAGCTGGACAAGAGAATATGTTTAGAGGCTCTGGTGGTCTATAGGTGGTAAAGAAGGCGATGCTACCTCTTTTCTCTCCCATTCTAAAAATTGTTCTCTCCCTGTTGAATTGATCAAGTGTAAGCAATCGAAAACTAATTCACTAGCTTTTATTTAGATCAAGCACTTCGAAGAAGTTTGTATTTGTGCATAAGTCAACGAAATTCATTTGTATGTATAGATCCGTGTATTGTGCCTTTAATTATAATAAATTACAATAAAAAACAAGAAAGTATCTACAACTTGTTAAAATTTGATGATATTTCAATTTGTCATGAAGTACACCCAAAGAAGGAAAAATCAGCCATTCCGGACCAGAATCGGCCGATCCGGATCGGAATTGGACTGTACCGATTCGATTTCAGGCTAAGTTACACGGTATGTAAAGTTTTCATACAATTTCGGCCAAAATGGTTTGATTCCAGATTATTATTTCTTGGTACTAGAACACATAAATACATTTAAATATAAGTGTTGAAATGCTTGTATTATATTGTATTAGTAGATTATTTGATTGTAATCATTTGAGGCCTATGCATGCATCAAATAATATGAAACTCGGGAAAACATTATCTTACACGATCACATACCCTTTTAATATTTTTTTATGATTTTTTTTTTTGGATTCGATAAATTAGGTAATCAACTACATACAAAACAGAAAATAATTAAAACAAAACAAGCTAGGTCAACGTTTGTTACAGTAATTAGATTAGCCCTGGATTACTTTTTATTATTATTATCATTTTGTTCAACAGCTAACATGATGCCTACGGGCTATAATCATAAAAAAAAAAAAAAAAAAACAGCTAACATGACAAACTTGGTCAATGTCTGTAACAGTATAATACAACATAGCTGTTCCACGCTGCTATTTGGATCCGAAAAACAATTAGGTGTACTTCATGATAAATAAATAAAATATGCTACGTCAATATATGTAATACTACGATATCACTACTAGAATTCCCAGTAATAGCAACGGATCTAAGTGTTATTAGCAAGCGTAGGAAGCCCCCTTGCAATAGAAATAGAGCTTTTGAATTTCGCTGATTAAATTAATATTGTTGCAACGGGAGGCGCTTGCAAATAATCACGCTTGCTAATGTCTCCTGTTGGCCCTTGCTAATGTCACATATCTCCCCTTGCAAATAATAAGACCCACTCCAAACACGCCAGATATTATTTTTTATTAAAATCCGTTGCAATTACCAGTTCTATTGCGCTTGCAAATGAGTCGTAGACGGGTCCCACACATTTGTTGCAAGGGCAACCGTTGCAAATAATGTTTAGGATTGTGTTTATATTATTTTATTGTGAAGGCCTAAACTATTTGCAAGCATCGCCGTTGCAAATGTTTTTGGAGTTGGTTTTTATATTATTATATTTTGAAAGACCTTATTATTTGCAAGGGCCACCGTTGCATAAGTTCTTAGGATGTTGTTTATAATATTTTATTGCGAATGCCATATCTATTTGCAAGCGTCACCGTTGCAAATGTTTAACGATTATTTTTAATATTATTCTATTATTAAAGTTAAGAATATTTGCAAGCGACACCGTTGCAATTACTTTTAGGTTTCATATTATATTAATTTATTGTGAAGGGCTTAACTATTTGCAAGGGCCACCGTTGCAATTGTTTGTGTCACTCTTAGACAGAGAGACACCTAAATTTGATATCTCCCTTTGTGACACTAGAAATATTAATACAACCATCACATAAATTCGAAATATTAATACAACCACAACAGAATACAATGTTATATTTCGAAATATTAATAACCAAAAAACCCTATTAATTAGCATGTGAAGATTCTGGAATGAAAAAAAACGAAAGGGTGGCATGTGAAGGGGTGGATTCATTGCTTGTAACATCCACAATCGCGCATGCATCGAATAGGCATAGCTGCTGATAATGTGGAAAAAATTGAATATTTGTGAGCAATTAGATCATGTTAAATTAATATGTGCATTTCCATAAGAAAAATATAAAAAACTTGGCAGGAAATTCTTGTCACCAATTAAATTGTGGTTACCATAAAAGAGTGATAACAGCCTTGAAAAACTGAATAGAAACTCATGAAACAATTTATAAAGAACTGTGTAAAGTTGGAGATACACGACCTTGCATTAAAGGTCTGTGTAAATTTGGTTTTCCCCATTGTGTTAATAAATTAAAATAAAAAGAAAAATCATCCTTCAGACTTAGAAGGACAATCTCAACAATTATCTTTTTTTCTACATCTTAGGTACAAATCTGGCTGCGCAATCTCAACATTTGAGTAGCCGTTGCCATCAAGAGGCTACAAATTTCAATTCATAACAAATGATCAGAACTTTATATTATTATGTTGGAAATAACAAAGGAGTTTAATTTTCTGAACTTACTGGATACGAAGTAGTGCACCATTCCAAAGGGCCAAGACACCTTCATCAGCAACAATACGAAGTAGTGCATGGAAGACGTTCTTGTAATGACGCTGCTGGGCAGCAGGAAGAGTTGCATCAATTGCAACATTTTGGAGTATAGTAAGTGGCTTGCCCTCATTGGCTTCTACTGCCTTGTTTGTCAAAACACTAAGAAAAAACGCAAGTCATTAATCAGCTTTAACCAACCAATTATACTGCTCTTGTTGAGATCAAGAGTTCAAAGGGCATTGAGCATCATTCTTTATTTTGGAATTTACTGTTTTGTTTATCATTTGTTCTAAATAGTCAGGTGGGGTCCATGTTTGAAATAGCCTTGCAAATAGTACGCGTGCAACTATACCTTGATTATTTTAGAATTCATGTCAAAAGTTGCAATTGCTTTTCCATAAGGATACTTGTCCGAGAAAAATAAAAAAGGCCAACACAAGCATTTATATTGCATCACATCAAAATTATAAATTAAGTTTGTAATTGCTTTTCTATTTGTGTACTTCAAATTAAAATTAGGATTTTTTTTCTCCTTCAGAAAAAATTTGAAGAAGCTTATGGGGTACAGTACAGTTGGTATTACCATATTTTGTGTACAGGCAAGCAAGCGGGGGTGATTCTGTTATGTTATACAAGGATGATGCCTAGGGTCATCTGCCTACATCCTTTCTCTGACGAGGCAGCATCTACCTCTGGATCTTCAGTACCTACACGAGTTCCCCATCACAAAAATCAACACAGAGGGTTTCACCTAACACAAGAAATCAACAACAATTCATCGAGCACAGACATCGATCAAGCACACAAAAATTATCAGTTTACTAAAAACTTGTGCACTTATGTCATTTCATCAAACACCTTGTGTGCACATAATCAAACACCGGTATACAACTAAAAAAACTAAAAAAATAAACCTTAGCACTGTCAGACTCGATTGTGAGTTTGATCCGCCCATTTCAACCTTGGGAGCGGTGGTTTCTTCAATTGCGGCAGCCGATCAGAATCTGAAGTGGCGGAGGGAAAGAGGGGAGGAGTCTAGGAGAAAGAGAGACATGTTTCCTTTCATTAAATACCGAGTCATCGATTGTACCAGTAAATACTACATGTTAAGACAAAATGATATTAATTTAATACCGAGTCATTGATCGTACCAGTAAATACTATGATACTACATGTTTCCTTTCATTAATTGAAAGCCTCAGATATCAATACAACAATGCATCAGAAGTAACAGTATAACATTACTATACTTATTCTAACAATGTTTAGTTTAAAAAAATAAATGAAGACGGAAAGTAACTTAAAAAAAATAACAACCTTAACCTTCATCTTAACACTGGTAAAAAGGAGCGGCTCCGGATGCTCCAGCGCACCTGGTGCCATTAAATTTGATTCTTCTTGTAACCTCAATTCTTCTACAGTATGCAGTGAAAAGGAGCTGTTCCTTTGTCCTGTAATACATATCTATACATCAGTCCAACCCAATTTGATTATTCTTGTGAAAGGAGCTGTCCCTTCGTTCTTAGGAAAAAACACAACTTTTATTGGTTAAAATTTATTGAATTGCAAACAAAATCATGTAAACTTATAATTGAAGAACAAAATTTGGAAACATCAAGAGAAGGCAGGATTTTAATTTCAATCCTGACTTACAATCCTCTTGCCGAACTCAATTCCTGCCACCGTAAATGGAATAACCCCAGCTGCAATTGCACAAAGATGGAGGAGTCCAGGACAAAAGTCTAGCAAGTAATCTGAAATCGGAGGTATTTTTATGGACCAAAATGAAAAAATACATTTGAAATGGAAGAACCTAGTGCGCTGACGGTGATTTACCACGTTATAGGCACAGGCGCGAGGTCGGTTGCTGCTCCTTCAATTGCCTGAGTTCTTGTCTGAGCTCTGACAGACCTGGCCCCACCGGTCAGAGGGAATCTCTGGGTCCCACATTACCTGAACTGAGTCGCATTTTGCTGCTGCAGGTTGTATTGCTGGAAGAACGCCATTGTTGGGTGAAGAGAGAAGTGGAGAGAAAAATTCGCGTCCATACAACGCCGACTGATTTGAGGAGAGCGGGAGAGGAATATTAGTGAAATTTCGGGAGGGAAACTTAGGAGGGAAACGAAAATTTAGGGGTTTTGGCACGATCAAGAGAAGAAAGATACAAGGGTTTTGGATCACACATCTCTGATTTGGTTTTGGAAAAAAAAAGGGTAAATTTCGCTGGAGGTCACTCAACTTTGTTCTTTGTCACGAATTGGTCACTCAAGTTTGATTTGTCCCCTTGAAGCCACTGAATTTTGTATTTGTTCCGATTAAGTCATTCCGTCACTTTTTCCATCCAAAAAGTTAACAGATCTGATGTGGATATCCAACTCACCATTTTCGAAATATATTAAATCATTTGACTTATTTGGGTACAATTTGGAGATACCATTCTATTACCATATTTTCCCTCTTTCTTTTTCTTTCCCTCTTCTTCTCTTCCAGGCTCTTCATTTCCAATTTTTCCTTCGTACTTTCTTTCTTGCCCAATTTAGTCTCTCTACATTAGTGTGCCCTACCCTTTATGTACTGGTACACAAACCAGTAAGTAGTAAATACCTGAATTTACATTACATTAAATTAATTAAAAAGTTCAAATGGAGAACACTGAGAAGATGTGGTATAGTTTATATGATCTAAAATTAGATCTAAATTATTGTGCATATACCATTTGAATTTCTAGTTTTCTAACAATGAACAAAAGCATATCAAATAAATTGTGAAAATCAATTAACAAATAGTTTGGTGTTACAAATAGTTCCAAGAAAATCAATCTCGTGATAATTGTGAAAATACAAAATAATGAATGTGCTTAAAACAAATTAACAAATAAGTTTGGTTCAATTTTTGACTAAGTATATATGTCAAAATAGAGTTTTGGGCACCTTCATTTGCCTTCATCCAATTAAAAGAAAAAAGAAAAAGACAGAAGTGGTTCAACTGGTCATTAGAAGAAGAAAAAAGAGTATAACAAATTAGTCTTTGTACCATAAATAGGCCACACATGGGAGTTCTTTCGATGCTTCATTGTTGAATTCTTCAGTTGAGGATGAAATTAGGGTTTAAGAGAAAATAATTTTCGAATCATAATAAGAACATGGAACAAGAGGCAGGAAACAAGAGTACCGAGCAAAAAAGGTAAGAAAGGAAAGTAAAATAAGGCAATATCGCTGGATCAGGTGACAGAGAAGGCAAGAAAGAAAGTACGAAGGAAAAATTGGAAATGAAGAGCCTGGAAGAGAAGAAGAGGGAAAGAAAAAGAAAGAGGGAAAATATGGTAATAGAATGGTATCTCCAAATTGTACCCAAATAAGTCAAAATGATTTAATATATTTCGAAAATGGTGAGTTGGACGTCCACGTCAGATCTGTTAACTTTTTGGATGGAAAAAGTGACGGAATGACTTAATCGGAACAAATACGAAATTCAGTGGCTTCAAGGGGACAAATCAAACTTGAGTGACCAATTCGTGACAAAGAACAAAGTTGAGTGACCTCGAGCGAAATTTACCCAAAAAAAAACACCAAGTCCCAGCGAGCATTTATGATGGATACACATGCCTCTGATTTTATATCACCTGAGGAAACATAATATTTATGTTTAGATCAGAGCTATGTGATCAGAATTAGCACGATTATTAAAGAATTCAGATGATTTCATCTAAGACGGATCTAAACAGAAATATTATGTCACCTCAGTGAAATAGACCTCATGCCCACAGCCTCTGTAATGGAGACATCCATTGGTAATCATGAGCCTTCATCACCCATCAGACGGCTCATATCAACAGATGATAAAATTAGTGATTTTTGTACAGCAAATAATATGAATAAATTCCTAAAAAAAATATTTTCTACATTTATACATGCCCTATGACCAAATAATGCTTATAATTGTTAATTTCATATAACTTAATCAATATTTGCCCCTTAAAATTGAGCCAATAATTACGGACCGTTCATTTTTGAATGAGTAATCAACGGTCGATCTGTAGTGAAATAATTTCAAATTAGTTTTTAAATGATCAGGGGAAAACATTGAATGCAACCAACAAAAAAAAACTGAAGTTTTGATATGTTGAAGCTTCAATCCGACGTGAAGTGTCTGTGGCCCTACGATGTTTGTATATTCCGTTGGCTTGATGGATAGGTTACATAGGTAGACGAACATAAAATTTTATCAAACTTCACTATAATGACATGAATGTGATATTATTCAATTTGAACGGTTCCGATCGACCATCAAACAACGTATACATGGGGATCTTCATTAACTCACACTACAAGAGTTCATGTTCTATGTTGATACTTGAAGGATGTGAGTCATTTATGCAACAAGCATGTTATGCTATATAATTTTTTTTGTACAAATCTTTTATTAATTCATAAACATGTTCTTCCATTCATTATTGTGTTAATTTCATTAATTTCGTTTGCAATTCAAAATTTTTGCTAAATTTAATGTCACAATTGTTCATATTATCTATGATAACTGATACCTCGCATATTTAGTCTATTTTAGGCCTGTTTTAGTACCAGATTCGTGCACTAATTCACCAGAATCATGTGCATTTCATCGATATATCTTTAGAATTTGGTACTGCTGAGTGTTTGTTTGTTTTCTGCAGGTTTGGAGCAAAATACACGAAGAAATGGCGATTTGGGATGATCTGGTACGGCCTGCCCTTACCAGGCTTGGTACGGGTCGTACCAGACTTGGCCAGTTTCAGCTCATCACGCCTGGTACGGCCAGGCCGTACCACTTTGGTACGGGCCGTACCTAAAGGCGGCCTGACAGATTCAAATCTTGGCAGAGGCTATTTAAGGCGGGGAGCTCTCCAATTTCGATCATCTTTCATTCCAGAGACATTTGAGAGCACAGTAAGAGAGAGAAAGAGAGCTGAGGAGCTAGGAGCAAGAAGGAAGGAAGAGGAAAGAGGCGAAGCTCGACGGATCAAGCCTCTTCTACTCGATCTCTTCGATCCATGGCTTTCTTTACCTCTTTTATTGTATTTTTAGATCAGATCATGTGCTGTGAGTAGTTGTTTTAGTTTCTAGGGTTTTGAGATGGATTCTTGATTTGCTTTGACTTTCTTTGACTTGTACTTTGTATGAACTCTTTTGATTGATTGATTGTGATTTCTTTGCTATCTCTTGCTTTGCTTGCTGTGATTGTGTATGATGAACCTCTAGGTCTAGATCAAACCTATCAAGGTCATGTGATCATCTCAATCTCTCAACCAAATCAATTGCTTACGGTAGACTTGTTCGAATTGAAGCCGAGAGGTTGAATTCCTCTCTAACCGACAGATTAGAGAGTACCTTAGGTCTCCAATCAATCAGCTAGGGTAGATCTGTGCCAATACATGAAAATTGAGGTGTAGAAACCCTAAAAGGCAATCAATTGCATTCCAACCTAGATCTTGATCCAACACACGAGAGTTGAGGCTTAGGAACCTTAGGTATGGTCAATTGAACCTTTCTAAAGAGTTTAGCACAAGGTACCAGCAAGAAATGCATCAACTCGAACTGGTAAGCTCTGTTCTGGGAAGCCAGTACGGGTCTTACCAGGGTGGTGCGGCCTTGCCTTACCAAGGCTGGTACGGCCTAGCCTTACCAACTTGGTACGGCCTAGCCGTACCAACTTGGTACGGGCCGTACCACTAGGCCGTACCACTAGAGGCAGATCATAGATGAAGTCTGAAACCCTGGAAACGCCTTTTATCCATAATCAAAACACAGTTTACATTTCTTCTAGCACTTTATTACATTTGTTTGCATTCTTTGATTTGTTTGAATTGATACTTTAGGAACTTAAATACCAAACCCAATCTTTCTCACTTCTAGTTTTTAATTGAGTTTAGTGAATTCTAACCTAGTAATTGCCCGTCCCTGTGGATCGACACCCGATTATACTACTCGATAGGGGTTGTACACTTGCAATCCTTACTCGTGAAGTGTAAGCGCGGTTTTTAAAAGGTACGCCCTCAAGCGTACCGAAACTTGCGTTGTGCTTTTGTGCGAACAATAACATATATAATTTCAATCCCATTCAAATTACCAAAATGATAAAATAATGTTATATAAATTCAATTTAAATAAATAAACATAATTATTAAAGATATTATAAAATTTACATAAAGCAGAAATTTCTATTCTTAAATAAATAGGATCATAATAAATCATCTTTAAATGAACAATTACAATTAATTTCACCTCTCTATCAATTTTTCCTCACAGTTGTTTGGAATTTGGGACGATTTTGTTGGCAGAGCATTTTCAATTTCATACAGCACACAATCTATATAATTTAAAGAGCGTCTAATATTTTAAATCACATAAAGCTAAAATTGCTGTGTTAAAATCTATACTTGAGAAACTTTTTTGTTTCCCCATCGCACCCAGGGAGAATTGAATTCATATCCTCTGCATTAACTTTTGAGTTATTGAATCTCAACTGTCCAATCTCTTTCAAAATTCGTGCAAACTAGATCTGCACTAATATTAAAAAGCCCCTATGTTACAGACACGAGTCAGATGGCTCTGTTTAAAATCAGACGGTTGAAATTCATTAACTCAAAAGATTCCTCTTTGAGTTAATGCAGAGGATACGGATCCAGGAGATTTAGGCGCTCGCCGTCTCTCTTGTACTCACTTTCGTCCTCTCTTTCTTTTAGGTCACAATTTCGCTTCCCCCCTAATTTTTCATTTCCCTCCTATTTTGTCCACTATTTCCCTCTTCTCTTCCAAAAATACAATGGACGCTTCCCCCCTAATTTTTCATTTCCCTCTTCTCTTGTAAACTTTCCTTTTTACTCAATTCAATAAAGTCTAGCAGCCTCTGCTAGAAGTTTAAAAAAAAATACAATGGACGGAAGAGGAAAGGCGATCGGCGCGAACAAGTCATAACGGCCACCTCCAGGAGCAACTAGGCGGGGCTACAACTGCCCGTAGGTCGGATTACTCAATTTCTGAAGACCGAGAAGTACGCTAAGCGCGTCGGTGTTGGTGCGCATGTCTATCTCGCCGCTATTGTTGAGTATCTTACTGCTGAGGTACTTCTATTAACTCTACATTTGGACCGATTGCTGGTGAAATCCACTTAGATTTGTTGTTTTTGATAAAATATTGTTGGGAATTTGAGAGCAAAATCTTCCCCTTTTCTGTACTGGTAAAATTATTGAACCATTTGTTGCAATATGGACTAATTTCTGGTAAAATCTGCTTAGATTTGCTGTTCTAGTCATGAAGGTGTTGAGGAAGAGAAAGTATCACAAAAATGAGCACACATGGTACTTGTTCATCTTTATATTGTTTTCTCTTCATTATTGTCACTTGATACCATATTGGATCAATAAAGCAGACTGTTAGTATTATTCCCCCAAAAAGGTTCCAAGATAATTCATGAAGAATTTCTCAAATTGAATTGTTCATAACTTTACATGCCGTTTAAATATACAGATTTATTGTTTTCTCTGTGCTGCATAATTAATTTACTAATTTCCTAGCATCCAAAGAAACAATGTGTTGCAAATAAGAAGGCAAAGGCTAAACCTACATGTACAGCATCCAAAGATCCTCAGAGTGCCACTGCTAAGGTTTGCTCTAGCAATTTGATCATAAATCCTATCACAATAAGTACATATATTTTTCATACCAAAATTTAAATATTTTATTTTGGAACTCTTGTATTCAATATAATCTCTCAGGTCATGTTTGGTTGTGGAGTAAGAGGTGGAGTAAACCCCTTACTCCACACTTAGGTAGCCAAACGAGAAGTAAAAGAAGAGGAGTAAGGTGGAGTAAGCGGTGAGTTAATCCGGAGTAAGTTACTCCACCACTTCAGGTGGATTAACTTACTCCACACTTTCTCCACCTGTAGGGCCCACTATCATAGGAAGAGGCTCAGTTTCCAACACTTTACTCCTCTAGGCGGATTAATTTAAGCTATGAGTTATACTACCAAACAAGATGTAAAATATGTGGAGTAAGATGGAGTAAGTCATTTAATCCTCATTAACTTTACTCCACAACCAAACATGACCTCAAGGAATAAAAAAATGACATCATAGATTGTTTAAAATTAAAAATTTCAAGTATGAGCAGACACTAGTAAGCAGTGTTTCAATTATATCTTGATATAATTTGGTCCTGGCCTGGTACAATATCAAATTATATCTTTATCTGCGGGACACTAGTACCAGTGGTACCAGTACTGTTTACAAAAGACAACATTAACTATACCTATATATGTTAAATCCAAATTTATGTTATTGTTTCTAAAAATAGTAGGGGATGGGCAATAAGTGGGAGCCGGCTGGATTTGCGGGATCCACGAGTTCTTGCAATAGCAGAGGCACAACAGCACTTTCTAGAAGAAGAGTACGATGACTATGCTGCTGCCAGTACCAGTTCTGCAGCCTTTTGCCATTCTATTATTCTCATCGTAAGTTACTTGTATTTGGTTTTTCAAATCTTTGGTTTCTTATGATTTCTATGTATACCCCTCAAAAACTTCAAAAGTACATATATTCCACTAGAAATTACATATACACCCTGTACATAAAAGGTTCTGTTAGATAAAAAAAAGCTTCTGTTAATAACTTAAATTTTGGCTTAACTGTATCTAAACATCTATATTTTTCTGCTTTTTTATTTGTTTAGTGCAATGTTGGTCGCCAGCTAAACTTTCAATGATCTCATTGAACGTCTCTTCCTGCACAGAGGTGAAGTGCTGCATTTCTCTATTTTTGATGTTAAAGAATACTTAGTATCCAATTACTCTATTTTTAAGTTTCTTATAAGTTTTGAAGTAATAAGTATGGTAATATTTTTTAGTGTGACTCAAATTTTTGGTGTAAACAAGTATCAATTTTTGGAGTAACTCAAATTTTGTGTAGATTCAGACCTTCCTATCAGAATCTAATGCACTAATTGAAATATTTGATTCAAATATTTAATTTTGTTCTGTACCAGTTGCATCTTTCCTTTGTAAATTTATGCTATCATTTGTAGGTAGTTCAGGAATAAAATGTAGTGCTCGTCTGATCTTATCGGTATTTGTTTGGATGTAAAATATTGGAATTTGGTTTTGATATGATACGGTTTATTGGGGGATGTTAATATGTGAAATATAATTCTTCCTAATCTTGTAAAAAAAAAAAGTGTCAATATAGTACTTAGGTACTTCCTATATATCATGGCACCTTCTATCAAATTTGATATTTTACTTTGTAATTTCTTACATAAAATGGAAATTCTTTTCATGCAGAGAACTTCATGACTACAGATTTGTTCAGTCAGGTGTTGAAGTCCATTTTCTAGAGGTACAAATTAAAACTGTTACGTTTTCAAACTTTATATTTTCTATTTTATGGTGTCTTTTGTTTTATTTCAGTGGGTGAATGGTTCGGGCAAGGCAACTCGGATAATAACCCGCTTTAATAGTCTGGGGTATTGCCAACCTTTAACCGATAATTATAGATTTTTGGATTTTCAACAGGAACGTAGGGGATGTTTCTTTTTTGTAAATTTTTGTTGATGGGTGGTGCTCATATTTTGGTATAGGTAAATGTTTCATATTATCTACGGTTGTAATGTTACAAGTTATAACACATGTAATGTTATAACAGTTTTTATTTCGGTACAATGCATGCTTTGTACATGCTTGATTTTAATTCTGTCATTGCTATTTCCAAGCTTTTCCATTCTATTTCAATGTGTTATGTTATGGTTTATTTATTTCAATGTTAAATGTATCAAATTACATGGTTGGTACCGGGTTGGTACAGGGTTGGTACCAGGAGAATTTTATAAACATGGCTACTAATATGTTTGCATTAATAGTAATTTTAAATTTTGTTCCGGATTATCAAAAAGAAATATGATTAAATTATATTGTATTTACAAATAATTTTGTGGGACCCACAATAAATACCCTTGCAAAAAAAAACATGGGGCCCACTACCCAGACCCTTGCTAATGTTAGGTGGGGTCCACTGAAGCTAACCTTGCTAATAACCCGGTGGGTCCCACGAGAGTCACGCTCGCTAATAACCCAAAGGGACCCACGTTGGACATCCTTGCAAATAATACGTGGGGCCCACAAATGAAATCCTTGCTAATACTCTGTGGGGCCTACACTACATATCCTTGCTTATACTCAGTGGGACCCACAAAACATAACCTTGCTAATACTCAGTTGGGTGCCAAAAATCAATGTATTAGCAAGCGTGCTATTTGCAAGCGCTCCGCTTGCAGATACTCTAGAGAATAATATTAACAAGCGTAAGCCCTTGCAACAAGTCTGAAACTGAGTATTAGCAATGGGGCTTTAACCAACGGTAGTTATTGCAAGCGCAGCGCTTGCTAATGGCGTATTTCGGGCTTGTAGCAAGGGCACGCCGTTGCTACAATCGAAATCCTGCCGTTGCTATTACTGGAAATTCTAGTAGTGTATAATTTCTTGTATACTGGGGTACGGTTGGAGCATGAAGTAATTAATGGGGCATTTGAGCCCTCCTCAATTATTTATTATGATTATTTTTTTTCAGTGAAATCACCATTTATTGGTTAGGCATTTATCCATTGTCGGAATATAGCCATCTTTTACTGATCTCTCTCCCTCTCTCTCTCTCTCTTATTCCACCGACGTTGCTGCAGTCGTATGTTTGTGGCCTCCTCCTTCATTTCAGGTGAAAATCGCAATTATTTGCCAACAAATAGGTTGTTTTAAATGAAATTAGATATTTTTTTCATTTTCTATGTAAAATATTTGTGATTTTTCATGAAATTCAGTGATTAATTAGTTTTATTCCCTTCAAGCGTATGACATGTGGGTTCATTAATTGGAGATGGCACTACGCAAAAGCACACATGTTACAAGCATCCACGAGGATATATCTTGTAACATTTGCGCTAAAGTGATTTATTTTTGCATGGTGCTATTTTGAGAGCACTTTTTTTATTATTGATAACTGATACCTCGCATATTTAGTCTATTTTAGGCCTGTTTTAGTACCAGATTCGTGCACTAATTCACCAGAATCATGTGCATTTCATCGATATATCTTTAGAATTTGGTACTGCTGAGTGTTTGTTTGTTTTCTGCAGGTTTGGAGCAAAATACACGAAGAAATGGCGATTTGGGATGATCTGGTACGGCCTGCCCTTACCAGGCTTGGTACGGGTCATACCAGACTTGGCCAGTTTCAGCTCATCACGCCTGGTACGGCCAGGCCGTACCACTTTGGTACGGGCCGTACCTAAAGGCGGCCTGACAGATTCAAATCTTGGCAGAGGCTATTTAAGGCGGGGAGCTCTCCAATTTCGATCATCTTTCATTCCAGAGACATTTGAGAGCATAGTAAGAGAGAGAAAGAGAGCTGAGGAGCTAGGAGCAAGAAGGAAGGAAGAGGAAAGAGGCGAAGCTCGACGGATCAAGCCTCTTCTACTCGATCTCTTCGATCCATGGCTTTCTTTACCTCTTTTATTGTATTTTTAGATCAGATCATGTGCTGTGAGTAGTTGTTTTAGTTTCTAGGGTTTTGAGATGGATTCTTGATTTGCTTTGACTTTCTTTGACTTGTACTTTGTATGAACTCTTTTGATTGATTGATTGTGATTTATTTGCTATCTCTTGCTTTGCTTGCTGTGATTGTGTATGATGAACCTCTAGGTCTAGATCAAACCTATCAAGGTCATGTGATCATCTCAATCTCTCAACCAAATCAATTGCTTAGGGTAGACTTGTTCGAATTGAAGCCGAGAGGTTGAATTCCTCTCTAACCGACAGATTAGAGAGTACCTTAGGTCTCCAATCAATCAGCTAGGGTAGATCTGTACCAATACATGAAAATTGAGGTGTAGAAACCCTAAAAGGCAATCAATTGCATTCCAACCTAGATCTTGATCCAACACACGAGAGTTGAGGCTTAGGAACCTTAGGTATGGTCAATTGAACCTTTCTAAAGAGTTTAGCACAAGGTACCAGCAAGAAATGCATCAACTCGAACTGGTAAGCTCTGTTCTGGGAAGCCAGTACGGGTCTTACCAGGGTGGTGCGGCCTTGCCTTACCAAGGCTGGTACGGCCTAGCCTTACCAACTTGGTACGGCCTAGCCGTACCACTAGGCCGTACCACTAGAGGCAGATCATAGATGAAGTCTGAAACCCTGGAAACGCCTTTTATCCATAATCAAAACACAGTTTACATTTCTTCTAGCACTTTATTACATTTGTTTGCATTCTTTGATTTGTTTGAATTGATACTTTAGGAACTTAAATACCAAACCCAATCTTTCTCACTTCTAGTTTTTAATTGAGTTTAGTGAATTCTAACCTAGTAATTGCCCGTCCCTGTGGATCGACACCCGATTATACTACTCGATAGGGGTTGTACACTTGCAATCCTTACTCGTGAAGTGTAAGCGCGGTTTTTAAAAGGTACGCCCTCAAGCGTACCGAAACTTGCGTTGCGCTTTTGTGCGAACAAGTTTTTGGCGCCATTGCCGGGGACGGTGAACAATTGCCTAGTTAGACTTTACTTTACTTAGTTGATCTAGATTTTAACTTGTATCTTTCTTGCTTTCTCTCATTCAAAATCACTAAAAACTGGCTTTTGAACCCCCCCCTGCAGGCCAATTCAGGTTGAAATATCATCTGAGAAGCAAGGGCCCACTGTTCGACCAAACTCCTCCAGATCCGGCCGAGACTGCTCAGCCACCACCTGGTACGGCTCCCTCTGGTACGGCCCGTACCAACTCAGGTACGGCCAGGCCGCACCAACCTGGTCCGACCCGTACCAAGTCACCTTAACCTGAAGAGATGGCTGAGACAGAGGACGAAGCCCGAATCAGAATGGAGGCAGAGGCCAGGGAAAGAGAAAGAGAAAGGCGAGAAGAAGAAGGCCACCTGACGGACGACGATGCAGATGTTTTCATGCCTCGGACCCTGCAGGAGTTCAACGTGCCGAGAGCTGGAGACGTGCGAGGTGCGATCCGGCTGCCACACATTCCAGGACAGCAACCGAACTTCAATCCGGGGGTTGTCAACATGGTGCAGCAGAACACCTTCCACGGACTCGACCACGAGGACCCGCACGCTCACCTCCAGACCTTCCTCGAGTGCATCACGACCATCAAAACCAACGGTGAGAATGCTGATTACACCAAGCTTGCTCTATTTCCTTTCACTCTCAGGGATAAGGCTAAGAAATGGTTAGGATCTTTGCCTAGGGACTCTGTTAGAACTTGGAGGGACTTGTCCAAATTGTTTTTGACCAGATTTTTCCCTCACAAGAGGACAGCCAAGGTAAGACATGACCTGACCAGCTTTAGGCAGATTTTTTATGAACCCCTGAATGAGGCTTGGGAAAGGTTTAGAGAATTGCAGTACTCCTGTCCACACCATGGTATACCCGACTGGCTTTTAATTCAAACGTTTTACGACGGCTTGAACGAGAGCACACGTGCTTACGTGGACGCTGTTGCGGGAGGCGCGCTGATGTCAAGGGAGCCTTTAGAGGCTATGAACTTGATCGACAGCATGGCGCAGAACCAGCAGTGGTCCGGCCGCGACACGTCACGCCAGCGAGGAGGCCAAGGAGGTAGCTAAGGAGGTGGCAAGTACGAGCTCGATCACATCACAGCTCTCACCGCCAAGATGGATGCCATGCAGCGGGCGATGGACAAGCTCAGTGTCAAGGCAGTCGAACAGCAACCTCAAGTTTGCGTCATGTGCGGAGACGAGAGGCATGCATACGAGCAATGCCCGCTAGTGCAGCAAGACGAGGAGAGTGAGCAGGTCAACTCTCTCAACAGCGAGCCTTCCTTCTTCCCAAGACCTCCCTTCAGCCGGTCCTACTCCAAGGATCCGGTTGAGCAGCAGCACTGGAGGTCGAACCAGAACAACCCCGCGCCTTTCAACAACTCTTCGTTCAGACCGCCCTTCAACAACAACAACTTCCAGAGGCCGCAGTACAACAACAATTGGAACAATCGAACGAACAACACTGGGAACTACCCCCCTCCAAACAACAACGACTGGAGAAACCAGGCTTCGATCAGCAGCAACAGCAACAACAATGGCAACAGGAACTTCTATCAGAACGCTTCCTTTCCCAATCAAGGCAACCATGCAGCTCCATCTAACCCCTCAAAGCCAAATGCGCCTACCGAAGTGAACAACTTCACTCACGAGCAGGGCAAGATGAATCAGATGATGTGGGAGCAGATGCAGAGCATGACCACTCAAATGGCTGCCCAAAGCAAGTTGCTGGAGCAGCTGAGCCAGATGGTCACCTCAAGCCACTCTCAACCTGGGAAGCTTCCATCTCAACCAGAACCCAATCCAAGAGGAGAGGCTAAGGCGATCACTCTGAGAAGTGGGACCCAGTACGACGAGCCACCAATGCCAAGTGAGACCACGGCTGATCCGATCCTTGACGCGACACCTGACGCGATCCTGACCCCTGTGTCAATTCCATTGAAGGAGGTTAATCCGGAACGAGCTGAGGTCATCCAACCTCAAGCGAGTGCAGACTGCACCAGCTCGGCAAGACCTGTACAACCTCCACACGAAGCGTCAGGAAGTCAGAGAAAGAAAGGTGCCGAGAAACCACCTCCATACCGGCCACCTGTTCCATTCCCCCAGAGATTAGCTGAGACGAGACTGAACGAGCAATTCGCTAATTTCGCAAACGTCATCAAGCAGCTGCACATCACCATCCCTTTCACCGACGCTTTGACCCAAATGCCCACCTATGCCAAGTTTCTGAAGGACATCCTTTCCAACAAGAGAAGCTTAGAGGGGCATGCGACAGTCAAGCTAACAGAGCAGTGCAGCGCAATTTTGAAGAGCGAGCTACCCCCCAAATTGGACGATCCTGGGAAGTTTTCCATTCCATGCACCATTGGGAAGGCCACAATCAAGAAAGCCCTGTGTGATCTAGGAGCGAGCGTGAGTCTCATGCCACGCACCATCTATGATCGCATAGGAGTGGGGGAGCTCAAGCCCACAAGGATGACGCTGCAGTTGGCGGACTCTTCAGTCCGACTTCCACTTGGTGTGGTGGAGGATTTGCCAGTTCAAGTCGGGAAGTTCTTCGTGCCCGTCGATTTCGTCGTCATGGAGATAGAGGAAGATAAGGAAGTCCCAATCATCCTGGGGCGACCTTTTCTGAGCACAGCTGGCGCGCTAATTGACGTGAAGCAAGGCACCCTGACTTTGAATTTTGGAGGGGAGAAGGTGAAGTTCCAAATCGATCGCGCCATGAAATATCCGTCACGTTCTGAGACATGCTTCCGGGTTGACGGGATAGAAGAGTGCTTGGCTGATCTAGCCGAGGACTACTTTCTTGAACAAGTCAACAACTCGCTGCGCCAAGACGCTGAATTCCTCTCCCAATTGCCAAGCGAGGCGAGCGAGTCAATCTGTGCAGCAGATGCGATTCCTGAGGGTCTGGAGGATCTCCGTACATCACACCCTGAGACGAGGAGTAGAGCGGAGCTTGCCAAGGCCGACATCTCGACGACACACGAGTCAGATCACCCAGATGCGACTCGTGTCAATGTTCAGCCTGAGCGTCCGACTCCCGAACTCAAACCTCTTCCAACCAATCTCCGATACGAGTTCCTCGATCCAGAAAAATCATGTCCTGTGATCGTAAATGCGAGTCTAAACCCTGATCAAACCGCCAAACTTCTGGAGAAGCTGAGATTTCACAAGGGTGCGATCGGGTACTCGATCAAGGACTTGAAAGGGATCAACCCAGCCATCTGCTCACACCGGATTCTTCTCGAGGATGATCACAAGCCGTCTGTGGAGCACCAGCGGCGACTCAACCCCAACCTGAAAGAGGTGGTGAAAAAGGAAATTCTCAAACTCCTGGATGCAGGCATCATCTATCCCATCTCTGACAGTAAGTGGGTGAGTCCAGTTCACGTGGTGCCCAAGAAGGGAGGCACGACAGTGGTGAGAAATGACAAGAACGAGCTGGTCCAGACTCGTGTGGTATCTGGGTACCGCATGTGTATTGACTACAGAAAGCTCAACGCTGCCACGCGCAAGGATCATTTCCCACTGCCGTTTGTCGACCAACTCCTTGAAAGACTGGCGAATCATTCTCATTTCTACTACCTTGACGGGTATTCAGGATTCTTTCAGATCCCCATTCACCCGAACGACCAAGACAAGACCACTTTCACATGCCCCTACGGTACATTCGCATACCGTAGGATGCCATTCGGTCTGTGCAATGCACCTGCCACCTTCCAAAGAGCCATGATGGCTATCTTCTCGGATTTCATCGAGAAAGAGGTTGAGGTCTTCATGGACGACTTCTCTGTCTATGGAGCCAGCTTTGACTCATGTCTAGCCAACCTCTGCAAAATCCTGGAGAAGTGTGAAGAGGTCAACCTGATCCTGAACTGGGAGAAGTGTCACTTCATGGTCCAAGAGGGAGTTGTCCTTGGACATGTAGTGACCTCCAAAGGAATCGAGGTTGACAAAGCCAAGGTGGAGGTGATTGAGAAGCTGGAGATCCCAACAAATGTCAAAGCTGTGCGAAGCTTTCTGGGACACGCTGGCTTCTACCGCCGTTTCATCAAGGACTTCTCAAAAATCGCGAAACCGTTGACCAACCTGCTCATTAAGGATTCTGATTTCATCTTCTCGCAGGAGTGTGTCGACTCGTTTTGTCGATTGAAAGAAGCCCTTGTTTCAGCACCCATCCTGCAGCCTCCTGACTGGACCTTGCCATTTGAATTGATGTGCGACGCGAGTGATTACGCAGTGGGAGCCATTCTAGGACAGCGGAAGGAGAACAAGCCATGTGCTATCTACTACGCTAGCAAGGTGCTAGACCCTGCTCAAATGAACTACACAACAACCGAAAAGGAGCTTTTGGCTGTTGTGTTCGCTCTCGATAAGTTTAGATCCTATCTGGTTGGTTCCAAGATAGTGATCTATACTGACCACGCCGCACTCAAGTATCTGTTGAGCAAGCAGGATGCCAAGCCTCGCCTGATTAGGTGGATCCTCCTCCTGCAAGAGTTTGACATTGAAATCAGGGACAAGAAAGGAGTAGAAAACACCGTGGCTGACCATCTGTCCCGGCTTCGCTGGGAAGATGAGGGCTCTAGTAGCCTGCCAATCGATGACTCATTCCCTGATGACCAATTCCATTCGATTTCTGCCATGGAGGAGATCAACTCGGTTGGTACACCGATGCACGCGACTCATGCTGTGCAAGATCGGACATCCCATGCAATTGACCGAGTGAACACCAAGTCAGTGCCCTGGTATGCAGACATTGCGAACTTTCTCGCTTCAGGAGTGCTTCCTCCTACCATGTCATACCAGCAGAAGAAGAAGCTTCGATCGGACGCCAAGTTCTATTTCTGGGACGACCCCTACCTCTTCAAGACTGGCGTTGATGGCATTTACAGACGATGTGTGCCATACGACGAGACACGCTCCATTCTCGAGCACTGCCACTCCTCAGCCTACGGAGGACACGCTTCATCTTCCAAGACTGCTTCAAAGGTCCTGTAATCCGGCTTCTTCTGGCCTTCACTCTTCAGAGATGCTAGGACCTTCGTCGCAGCTTGTGACAAGTGTCAGCGCACCGGGAACATCTCCAAGAGGAATGACATGCCTCTCCACTCTATTCTAGAGGTAGACATCTTTGATGTCTGGGGCATTGACTTCATGGGACCGTTTCCACCCTCTTGTGGGAACGAGTACATCCTGGTGGCAGTTGACTACGTCTCCAAGTGGGTGGAGGCAGTAGCTTGCAAGAATGCGGACTCCAATGCAGTGAAAAGACTGTTCACTGACATCATCTTCCCTCGCTTTGGAGTTCCGAGAGCCGTCATCAGTGATGGTGGCAAGCACTTCATCAACCGCCAGTTTGACAATCTCCTGAGTCGCCATGGAGTTACTCACAAGGTGACCACATCCTACCATCCTCAAGCCAACGGTCAAGCCGAGATTTCCAACAGAGAGATCAAGTCTATCCTGGAGAAAACCGTGGCTAGAACGAGAAAGGATTGGTCGCTCAAGCTGAGTGACGCACTGTGGGCCTACCGTACAGCCTTCAAAACTCCGATTGGGATGAGCCCTTTCAAATTGGTGTACGGAAAGTCCTGCCACTTGCCCGTGGAGATTGAGCACAAGGCATACTGGGCCACACGGGCCATCAACATGGACTTGCTCTCAGCTGGAGAGAAACGCATCCTTGACTTGCATGAGTTAGAGGAGATGCGTCTCAATGCCTACGAGAACGCGAGAATTTACAAGGAAAGGACCAAACAGGTTCACGACAAGCGCATCATGCCTCGTGAGTTCCATGAGAGAGACCTGGTCCTCTTGTTCAATTCTCGACTTAGGCTCTTTCCAGGGAAGCTGAAGTCCAGGTGGTCCGGTCCATTCCGGGTAAGGGCGGTGTTTCCATTTGGCGCAGTGGAGTTGGAAAACAAAGAGGGGCACACTTTCAAAGTCAATGGTCAGCGTCTCAAGCATTACATTGCTGATCATCCCCGAGAAATGCGAGTGAACTTGGATCTCTCCGATCCATCTCCAACCGAAGCCTGACAAGAGAAGGTCGAGCTCGTGACCTAAAACGAGCGCTCCTTGGGAGGCAGCCCAAGCCATTTTTACCTGTTTTGCATTTTAGGAACAGATAGACATGCATTCATTCTACTGCATTGCATCACGAGCGGCTTGAGAAGTTCAGAGAGAGAGAAACCACACAAATTTGACTTGGTACGGCTAGGCCATACCACATTGGTACGGCCAGGCCGTACCTAGGTCGGGGACACGAAGGGTCGGTACGGTCCGTACCACTTGGTACGGCCAGGCCGTACCTAGGTTGGTGACTCTAGGGGTCGGTACGGCCCGTACCACTTGGTACGGCCAGGCCGTACCTAGGTCGGACGCGAACGGGTTCTTTACCTGCCGTTTCTTTTTCCATTTAACCCACCCCTTCCCCGCACCCCCCGCACCCCGCACCCCTTCCCCGCACCCTTTCCCCTTCCCTTACCCCGTACCCGTCTCCCTCTCTACTTTCTCTCCCTCTCCTCTCCATCTTCTCTCCCTCTCCACTCTCTTTTCTCTTCCTCTCTTTTCCCTCTACTTTCTTCTGCCCTAACCCGAGCCCAATGACCCCAACCACGCACCGGCCGGAGCACCTGCGCACCACCAGCCCAAGGACTCTTGAACCGCCGGATCTTCTCTTCACCCTGGTCGGCCACCGTTCTTCTCTGCGTCCGACCAGGCCGTACCAACCAGCCCGGCCAACCCGTACCTCTCCAGCCCAGGTCCGACCAGGCCGTACCACCCGATGGCTGGGGACTCTTCTGCTGCTGCCCCCTCGTCTTCCCATCCCTCCCGCCGGAGTTCATCTCAGAGTGGCTCCAGTGCATCTCGCCACTCCAGCCAGCGTGGTTCCTCTCAGGACGCCGTCCGGCCCCTCTACTATGAGGGTGAGACCACATCGAGTCGGTCTCCGTCTGGTTACCGGAGCCCACAGGGGAGCCCCTCCTACCACCCCTCTCGTGACCCGGACCAGGGCTCTGACGAGGCCTCTGACCAGGTCTCCGCACAGGCATCCGTGCATGGCTCCGACCCTGGCTCCGACCACGCCTCTGCCCAGGTCTTCGAGCATGCCTCCCTCCATGGCTCCGACCACGGTTCCGACCCCGCTTCTGACTCCTTCGGCACCCGATGAGGCCCTCTCTGATGCCACCCAGCGTGCCGCCGCATACACCGAGGAGTACTTCTTCATGCCGACCCGTCGGCAGTTCAAGTACTTCGACACCCTGCGGACGAAGAAGATCATCAACACGAGGATTGTTGATTTCTCCGCTCTCCGGACGCTGGGCCTTGAGGCTGAGTTCCTCCGCCTCACTACCCGGATCGGGATCACGCCTGCCTTCTGGATGATCGCCCAGAGGGGGTACAGGACGCTCACCATCGAGTTTCTCTCTTCCCTGGAGCTCAGGTTCACGCGGCGGCATCACCCGTACATCACGTTCTGCCTGCGCCAGGAGACCTACCGCGTTCTACTCTCTGACATGAGGGAGTGGTTTGGCTTTGCGCCGAACCCGACTACTGACACCCTCTCTTTCTCTGAGGGCTTGGAGCGCGACAGTTTTTGGGAGTTGATCTCTGGCAGCCCAGCTGGGTCGGCTTTCAACAAAGACTTCAAGCAGCTCAATGTCCCTCACCCTGTCATCCGATGTCTGCTGCGTATCCTCGGTTGCACCATCTTTGCACGTGGCGAGACGTTCGCCCGTGCCAATGTTGAGGATATGCAGCTGGTGGATCATATGCTGCGCCCCGACAGCACTCTCGAGCGGCCTGACCTGATGCTCGCCATGATCCACCACTGGCTCGACATCCAGCGGCAGCCCAAGGTCGGTGGCGTTATCTCCATTTCCGCTTATGTCACTCTGATCGCCGAGCGCTTACACCTCCAGATCTTTGGCGACGACGAGTGCACGAGCGCCCGCCATCTCTCTCTCTCTCAGTTCAGCGCCTACAAGTTCATCGAGTCGGCTGCGGGACGCGCTGGGCGAGGTGCTTGGGCATGGCGCATGCCTGACATGCGGACCAGCTATGTCTTGCCTTTCCCGGTCACTCTCTCCTTCGATGACCGGAGCACTTGGTTTTTCCGCCGTCCGCCCCGCGTGCAGCCTGCCCCTGAGGCCCCACCTTCTCCACCACTACCACCACAGGGCGATGAGGAGATGATTGATGCCACCACCTCTCCAGTCCAGGCTCAGGATGAGCCGACGCATCCTCTTTCTCCTCCTCTGGTGCACCCATTCCCCGGCCAGGTACCCCCCTTCTCCGAGCAGGTACATGTTTCACCCTATGATGCAGGTACCTCATCATATGGAGCTGGCCCTCACCCGTACCAGACTGGCTCACCCACCTCCTTCTCCTCCTACGATGGACCCGTGTATCCCCCTCCCGTCGCTGAGCCCACCATCCGGGATGTCTACCAGCTGATGTACGACATGCGTCAGGAGCAGGGTGTTGCCCTCTATGAGCAGGGTGTTGCACTCTATGAGCAGGGCGCCGCACTTCATGATCTCCAGGAGCGGGTGGCTGGCATAGAGGACGAGTTGCGCGACTGGCGCTGGTACGACCGTGCCGAGGACTGATCAGGTTCGCTCTCTTTTTCTCGAGCTTCTTTTATCTCATAGTCTTGAAGCATTGAGGACAATGCTCAGGCTAAGCTTGGGGGGATGACATTAGCATGTAGGTCATGTTTACTTTACCGTTATTTTTCTTGCATTTTTTCGTATTTTCGTGCATTGTTAGGTGAAAATTTGCGTGAACTGCTAGAATTGAGAATAACTTTGAAACAATTTGGTTGTGATTAGGATAGACCTGAATGACCTGGAACTAACCCATTATTGGTTAATGAACTGCTTAGGTTGAGATGTTTTTAATAATTGAAAAGATGAAACAAACTTAGAATTGAATCGAACGAGATTATTCGAAAAAACTGAACTGTGCCTTTAGGAATTGAGATTTTCAAATTAAGAAAGTTTGGAATATCCATTGGTATGAGTGAATACCAATGGATGTGTGTATTCATGGTATGAGCTAAAAAAAAAAAAAAAAAAAAAAAAAAAAAAAAGAAGAGAAAAAGAAAAAGAAAAAAAGAAATGAGAAAAAAAAAAGAGGAGCAATAAGCGAGTACTGGCAATAAGTCTGACTCAAAATGAGAATCAGGCGCCTTTGAGCTCGCCTCCCAACCTAGGAAAAATTAGAAATAAAGAGAGAATTTTGCTCGTACCAACACACTTCGTTCGCAACTTTCTTACCCTTAAGCTTGATTCAAGCTTGGGGGAGGGAAAATGAAAAGAAAAATCACCTTGAATAAAAGCACTGATTCGGAAAAAGAATGAAATTGTTTCGATCAAACCTAAGTGATTAGTCTTTACATTGTTAGAAGCATCTCAAAGTACGAAGTTCAATTGACCAATAGGTGGAGTGAATCAAAGTTTATAAAGGGATGTTTGAATCACAATCGAATCGATTCTAGAAATTCTTGACTATAGCAGACTCACGTAGGTTTTCACATTTAGGTTTGTATCCGCATTTAGATTTAGTTGTCCAGCACTTTTACCTGAGTTTGAAACTTTTTGCTTGAGGACAAGCAAAGGTTCAGCTTGGGGGAATTTGATACCTCGCATATTTAGTCTATTTTAGGCCTGTTTTAGTACCAGATTCGTGCACTAATTCACCAGAATCATGTGCATTTCATCGATATATCTTTAGAATTTGGTACTGCTGAGTGTTTGTTTGTTTTCTGCAGGTTTGGAGCAAAATACACGAAGAAATGGCGATTTGGGATGATCTGGTACGGCCTGCCCTTACCAGGCTTGGTACGGGTCGTACCAGACTTGGCCAGTTTCAGCTCATCACGCCTGGTACGGCCAGGCCGTACCACTTTGGTATGGGCCGTACCTAAAGGCGGCCTGACAGATTCAAATCTTGGCAGAGGCTATTTAAGGCGGGGAGCTCTCCAATTTCGATCATCTTTCATTCCAGAGACATTTGAGAGCACAGTAAGAGAGAGAAAGAGAGCTGAGGAGCTAGGAGCAAGAAGGAAGGAAGAGGAAAGAGGCGAAGCTCGACGGATCAAGCCTCTTCTACTCGATCTCTTCGATCCATGGCTTTCTTTACCTCTTTTATTGTATTTTTAGATCAGATCATGTGCTGTGAGTAGTTGTTTTAGTTTCTAGGGTTTTGAGATGGATTCTTGATTTGCTTTGACTTTCTTTGACTTGTACTTTGTATGAACTCTTTTGATTGATTGATTGTGATTTCTTTGCTATCTCTTGCTTTGCTTGCTGTGATTGTGTATGATGAACCTCTAGGTCTAGATCAAACCTATCAAGGTCATGTGATCATCTCAATCTCTCAACCAAATCAATTGCTTAGGGTAGACTTGTTCGAATTGAAGCTGAGAGGTTGAATTCCTCTCTAACCGACAGATTAGAGAGTACCTTAGGTCTCCAATCAATCAGCTAGGGTAGATCTGTGCCAATACATGAAAATTGAGGTGTAGAAACCCTAAAAGGCAATCAATTGCATTCCAACCTAGATCTTGATCCAACACACGAGAGTTGAGGCTTAGGAACCTTAGGTATGGTCAATTGAACCTTTCTAAAGAGTTTAGCACAAGGTACCAGCAAGAAATGCATCAACTCGAACTGGTAAGCTCTGTTCTGGGAAGCCAGTACGGGTCTTACCAGGGTGGTGCGGCCTTGCCTTACCAAGGCTGGTACGGCCTAGCCTTACCAACTTGGTACGGCCTAGCCTTACCAACTTGGTACGGGCCGTACCACTAGGCCGTACCACTAGAGGCAGATCACAGATGAAGTCTGAAACCCTGGAAACACCTTTTATCCATAATCAAAACACAGTTTACATTTCTTCTAGCACTTTATTACATTTGTTTGCATTCTTTGATTTGTTTGAATTGATCCTTTAGGAACTTAAATACCAAACCCAATCTTTCCCACTTCTAGTTTTTAATTGAGTTTAGTGAATTCTAACCTAGTAATTGCCCGTCCCTGTGGATCGACACCCGATTATACTACTCGATAGGGGTTGTACACTTGCAATCCTTACTCGTGAAGTGTAAGCGCGGTTTTTAAAAGGTACGCCCTCAAGCGTACCGAAACTTGCGTTGTGCTTTTGTGCGAACAATAACATATATAATTTCAATCCCATTCAAATTACCAAAATGATAAAATAATGTTATATAAATTCAATTTAAATAAATAAACATAATTATTAAAGATATTATAAAATTTACATAAAGCAGAAATTTCTATTCTTAAATAAATAGGATCATAATAAATCATCTTTAAATGAACAATTACAATTAATTTCACCTCTCTATCAATTTTTCCTCACAGTTGTTTGGAATTTGGGACGATTTTGTTGGCAGAGCATTTTCAATTTCATACAGCACACAATCTATATAATTTAAAGAGCGTCTAATATTTTAAATCACATAAAGCTAAAATTGCTGTGTTAAAATCTATACTTGAGAAACTTTTTTGTTTCCCCATCGCACCCAGGGAGAATTGAATTCATATCCTCTGCATTAACTTTTGAGTTATTGAATCTCAACTGTCCAATCTCTTTCAAAATTCGTGCAAACTAGATCTGCACTAATTTTAAAAAGCCCCTATGTTACAGACACGAGTCAGATGGCTCTGTTTAAAATCAGACGGTTGAAATTCATTAACTCAAAAGATTCCTCTTTGAGTTAATGCAGAGGATACGGATCCGGGAAATTTAGGCGCTCGCCATCTCTCTTGTACTCACTTTCGTCCTCTCTTTCTTTTAGGTCACAATTTCGCTTCCCCCCTAATTTTTCATTTCCCTCCTATTTTGTCCACTATTTCCCTCTTCTCTTCCAAAAATACAATGGACGCTTCCCCCCTAATTTTTCATTTCTCTCTTCTCTTGTAAACTTTCCTTTTTACTCAATTCAATAAAGTCTAGCAGCCTCTGCTAGAAGTTTTAAAAAAAAAAAATACAATGGACGGAAGAGGAAAGGCGATCGGCGCGAACAAGTCACAATGGCCACCTCCAGGAGCAACTAGGCGGGGCTACAACTGCCCGTAGGTCGGATTATTCATTTTCTGAAGACCGAGAAGTACGCTAAGCGCGTCGGTGTTGGTGCACATGTCTATCTCGCCGCTGTTGTTGAGTATCTTACTGCTGAGGTACTTCTATTAAACTCTACATTTGGACCGATTGCTGGTGAAATCCACTTAGATTTGTTGTTTTTGATAAAATATTGTTGGGAATTTGAGAGCAAAATCTTCCCCTTTTCTGTACTGGTAAAATTATTGAACCATTTGTTGCAATATGGACTGATTTTTGGTAAAATCCGCTTAGATTTGCTATTCTAGTCATGAAGGTGTTGAGAAAGAGAAAGTATCACAAAAATGAGCACACATGGTACTTGTTCATCTTTATATTGTTTTCTCTTCATTATTGTCACTTGATACCATATTGGATCAATAAAGCAGACTGTTAGTATTATTCCCCCAAAAAGGTTCCAAGATAATTCATGAAGAATTTCTCAAATTGAATTGTTCATAACTTTACATGCCGTTTAAATATACAGATTTATTGTTTTCTCTGTGCTGCATAATTAATTTACTAATTTCCTAGCATCCAAAGAAACAATGTGTTGCAAATAAGAAGGCAAAGGCTAAACCTACATGTACAGCATCCAAAGATCCTCAGAGTGCCACTGCTAAGGTTTGCTCTAGCAATTTGATCATAAATCCTTTCACAATAAGTACATATATTTTTCATACCAAAATTTAAATATTTTATTTTGGAACTCTTGTATTCAATATAATCTCTCAGGTCATGTTTGGTTGTGGAGTAAGAGGTGGAGTAAACCCCTTACTCCACACTTAGGTAGCCAAACGAGAAGTAAAAGAAGAGGAGTAAGGTGGAGTAAGCGGTGAGTTAATCCGGAGTAAGTTACTCCACCACTTCAGGTGGATTAACTTACTCCACACTTTCTCCACCTGTAGGGCCCACTATCATAGGAAGAGGCTCAGTTTCCAACACTTTACTCCTCTAGGCGGATTAATTTAAGCTATGAGTTATACTACCAAACAAGATGTAAAATATGTGGAGTAAGATGGAGTAAGTCATTTAATCCTCATTAACTTTACTCCACAACCAAACATGACCTCAAGGAATAAAAAAATGACATCATAGATTGTTTAAAATTAAAAATTTCAAGTATGAGCAGACACTAGTAAGCAGTGTTTCAATTATATCTTGATATAATTTGGTCCTGGCCTGGTACAATATCAAATTATATCTTTATCTGCGGGACACTAGTACCAGTGGTACCAGTACTGTTTACAAAAGACAACATTAACTATACCTATATATGTTAAATCCAAATTTATGTTATTGTTTCTAAAAATAGTAGGGGATGGGCAATAAGTGGGAGCCGGCTGGATTTGCGGGATCCACGAGTTCTTGCAATAGCAGAGGCACAACAGCACTTTCTAGAAGAAGAGTACGATGACTATGCTGCTGCCAGTACCAGTTCCGCAGCCTTTTGCCATTCTATTATTCTCATCGTAAGTTACTTGTATTTGGTTTTTCAAATCTTTGGTTTCTTATGATTTCTATGTATACCCCTCAAAAACTTCAAAAGTACATATATTCCCCTAGAAATTACATATACACCCCGTACATAAAAGGTTCTGTTAGATAAAAAAAAGCTTCTGTTAATAACTTAAATTTTGGCTTAACTGTATCTAAACATCTATATTTTTCTGCTTTTTTATTTGTTTAGTGCAATGTTGGTCGCCAGCTAAACTTTCAATGATCTCTTTGAACGTCTCTTCCTGCACAGAGGTGAAGTACTGCATTTCTCTATTTTTGATGCTAAAGAATACTTAGTATCCAATTACTCTATTTTTAAGTTTCTTATAAGTTTTGGAGTAATAAGTATGGTAATATTTTTTAGTGTGACTCAAATTTTTGGTGTAAACAAGTATCAATTTTTGGAGTAACTCAAATTTTGTGTGTAGATTCAGACCTTCCTATCAGAATCTGATGCACTAATTGAAATATTTGATTCAAATATTTAATTTTGTTCTGTACCAGTTGCATCTTTCCTTTGTAAATTTATGCTATCATTTGTAGGTAGTTCAGGAATAAAATGTAGTGCTCGTCTGATCTTATCGGTATTTGTTTGGATGTAAAATATTGGAATTTGGTTTTGATATGATACGGTTTATTGGGGGATGTTAATATGTGAAATATAATTCTTCCTAATCTTGTAAAAAAAAAAAGTGTCAATATAGTACTTAGGTACTTCCTATATATCATGGCACCTTCTATCAAATTTGATATTTTACTTTGTAATTTCTTACATAAAATGGAAATTCTTTTCATGCAGAGAACTTCATGACTACAGATTTGTTCAGTCAGGTGTTGAAGTCCATTTTCTAGAGGTACAAATTAAAACTGTTACGTTTTCAAACTTTATATTTTCTATTTTATGGTGTCTTTTGTTTTATTTCAGTGGGTGAATGGTTCGGGCAAGGCAACTCGGATAATAACCCGCTTTAATAGTCTGGGGTATTGCCAACCTTTAACCGATAATTATAGATTTTTGGATTTTCAACAGGAACGTAGGGGATGTTTCTTTTTTGTAAATTTTTGTTGATGGGTGGTGCTCATATTTTGGTATAGGTAAATGTTTCATATTATCTACGGTTGTAATGTTACAAGTTATAACACATGTAATGTTATAACAGTTTTTATTTCGGTACAATGCATGCTTTGTACATGCTTGATTTTAATTCTGTCATTGCTATTTCCAAGCTTTTCCATTCTATTTCAATGTGTTATGTTATGGTTTATTTATTTCAATGTTAAATGTATCAAATTACATGGTTGGTACCGGGTTGGTACAGGGTTGGTACCAGGAGAATTTTATAAACATGGCTACTAATATGTTTGCATTAATAGTAATTTTAAATTTTGTTCCGGATTATCAAAAAGAAATATGATTAAATTATATTGTATTTACAAATAATTTTATGGGACCCACAATAAATACCCTTGCAAAAAAAAACATGGGGCCCACTACCCAGACCCTTGCTAATGTTAGGTGGGGTCCACTGAAGCTAACCTTGCTAATAACCCGGTGGGTCCCACGAGAGTCACGCTCGCTAATAACCCAAAGGGACCCACGCTGGACATCCTTGCAAATAATACGTGGGGCCCACAAATGAAATCCTTGCTAATACTCTGTGGGGCCTACACTACATATCCTTGCTTATACTCAGTGGGACCCACAAAACATAACCTTGCTAATACTCAGTTGGGTGCCAAAAATCAATGTATTAGCAAGCGTGCTATTTGCAAGCGCTCCGCTTGCAGATACTCTAGAGAATAATATTAATAAGCGTAAGCCCTTGCAACAAGTCTGAAACTGAGTATTAGCAATGGGGCTTTAACCAACGGTAGTTATTGCAAGCGCAGCGCTTGCTAATGGCGTATTTCGGGCTTGTAGCAAGGGCACGCCGTTGCTACAATCGAAATCCTGCCGTTGCTATTACTGGGAATTCTAGTAGTGTATAATTTCTTGTATACTGGGGTACAGTTGGAGCATGAAGTAATTAATGGGGCATTTGAGCCCTCCTCAATTATTTATTATGATTATTTTTTTTCAGTGAAATCACCATTTATTGGTTAGGCATTTATCCATTGTCGGAATATAGCCATCTTTTACTGATCTCTCTCCCTCTCTCTCTCTCTCTTATTCCACCGACGTTGCTGCAGTCGTATGTTTGTGGCCTCCTCCTTCATTTCAGGTGAAAATCGCAATTATTTGCCAACAAATAGGTTGTTTTAAATGAAATTAGATATTTTTTTCATTTTCTATGTAAAATATTTGTGATTTTTCATGAAATTCAGTGATTAATTAGTTTTATTCCCTTCAAGCGTATGACATGTGGGTTCATTAATTGGAGATGGCACTACGCAAAAGCACACATGTTACAAGCATCCACGAGGATATATCTTGTAACATTTGCGCTAGAGTGATTTATTTTTGCATGGTGCTATTTTGAGAGCACTTTTTTTATTATTGATAGCTTGGAGAATTTTTTTTTTCTTATATAAATATTGTTCTTCAATATGTTATATTTAAGTAACAACAATTGTTATATTTTATATATATATATTCGGAAATATATCATGGAAGTATTTGCTCTCTAGCTATATAAGTAGAATCATATATAGTTTGTAATGCACTCAATTGATAATTAAGAAAATTGTTTCATACAATTTGTTCTTTACTTCTCTTGTTCAGTTTTTATAGTTTTTTTATTAGCTATAAGTTCCATTACAATAATATTTTTGAAACCACTTTCTTTCACTGAATTCACGTAAGTTTCACAAAATAGACTTAATCAATTACTCAAAGTATTAGAGATGAACGCGCAAGTTGAATTTTTTCCTCACTACAAGAAATCTATCTTTTAGCGGCATTAAAAAACGCCACTAAAAGCTTAAAAAACGCCACTATTAACTTTTACCAGCGTTTACCCAAGTGCCGGGAATGCAAGAGTCGGGAAAAGTCTTTCCTGGCGTTTCCTCATGTTTTTCCCAGCGCTTACAGAGCGCCGTCCGAAATTTTACTTTTCCTGGCGTTTAGAAAGTGCCGCCAGATTTTTTTATGCTTTTCCTGGCGTTTGGAGGGTATTCCCGGCATTTCAGAAACGCCACTAAAAGTCTTGGCATATAAAAAAAAATTACGCTTTCCCGGCGCTTCTGAAACGCCACCAAAAGTCACGAAATATTAAAAAAAAAATAATAATAATTTTGGGCCGACAAATGCCCTTAGGCTTCTATTTCACATATCAAACCAGTACATTGTTTAATTACATCAAACACTCATTGAAAATAAAGGTAAAGAAAACCCAACATAATTAAATCCTCCTATCCTGCCCAGATTAGCTAGCCAAAGTGTGGGCAAATGCCTAGATTAACAGCTAGTAATTCAATTTACACTTTTTGAAGTCTAAAGTAAGAACTAGAGATAAGAAGCATAGACAATTTTTATTTGTGTACCACATCTAGTAGACCCTTCTGGAAGCCCTTGGATCTCTGAACCAAAGCCTCTCTGGCAAAAGGAACGGCTGTTGGGTCAAGATTTTTTCTTTCTTTTGTAGTAAGACCCTGAGAGGAAAACCAGTAATATCAACACATTTATTTCTAAAAGCAAAAGAACTTGAAATTGGTACCATGCAGTACATAATCCAATTGTTGCATGTACTGACAAGATGGCCTTTGTTGGTGGGTCCAACTTTTTGATTGAATATTTGGCCAACTTCAAGGGGAAAACCTCAATAGAACAAAGCAAAATGGTTGGACCCAAAATCAACTGACGACATGCTGATACATGAAAACCTCAATAGAACAAAGAAAATATAACAAGGAGAGAGAAACAAATTACATCTTTATCAAGAAGCCAAAACTGGCAGTTGCTGGGTCAGTGCCAAGCATTCTGGCAACAACTTGTTTAATGGGGACATTCGAGCCCTCCTCTAGAAAGATTGTTGTAGTGTAGTTAATTTAATGTAGTTTATAAAGACAAGATTATTTAGTCTTGCATAATTACAAATGTTGGGTTGTGTTTGACTTGGAACCAGGTGCTCAAATGCTATGTTATACAGAAAAAATGACCAAATTGCCCTTCCAGCATGAGGACCTTTTTCATCAGTTAATGAGGGAATCCACTGTTGGATAAAATATGTTATTTGCTTGATTTTTACTTTGATTTTTAGGCCATAGTCGAAAATAATAAAGAAAATGGGTTATTACAAAAAGAAATCTCTTTTAGTTTAAAAAAAACATTTATACCTCTAATCATGTCATTTCCTACCATGATATATGCACATATGTCCAATCCCAATATCTACAAATTGTATAAACAAGAAAAATGAAAAACAAAGAAACCTCCGGTCCTATCATTGCTATTGATTATTAAAAAACACTTTCCTATCTAAAATGAAGTACCTTGATTATGTAATCAGTAACTACAGTGGCTTCTTGGCCTCCCAAGTGCAGATACCTGGTAAATAATGAAAATAAATGAAATTTTATATGAATGAACAAGGGTGCCTTTTAAAGTTAAAATTTCTTGTGGTTAGTTTATTATCAATTTTTTGACTCCTGAACATCTGTCCAATCTACCAGTAGTGAATTGAGCCAGTACCAGCAGTTCCAAACTTAAAAGGGAAGTTCAACTAAGAACAGGAGGGCAAGTGACATTATGTAAAACAAAATAAAATTTAAATCAATATTTTAATAACAAAAAATAATCTACCATAGTTTACCTCCTCTTCTGAACAGAAACTTAGAATAGAGTAATAAGAGCATATCAGCCTAAATAAGCACTCAAAGTTCTCAATAGCCTGAACTTCGATTGAGGATCCAAGTCACACAGATCGCTGTATGTAAGTCTGTAACAAAACAATCACATAAGATGGTCAAATCACCAAATAAATTCAAATTAGGAGCTTGTCACATCCCAACAAGAAACAAAACTATATTATATACGTCACCTGCTTTGTGTACTCCAACCAACTTCCTGCCATTATAAGAAAAAAAACAATCAATTCAGAGATTCAGAATGAAACCAAATAATGAGATTTGATACTAGCGAAACCCAGACTTCACATGGAAACCATTTTTTTTTATTTCTGTATATGATTTGTTATTTCTGTGCTCTTGCTTTATCTGTGTTCAGAAGTACTTATTTACTGTTCATTTGTCTATAACCTCAATTTCCAGAGGCAACAGAATAAATTGGCATGCCACAGCAAGTTAAAAAAACTGTGAAAATTGGCATGCCACTGACATCCCCCATTAAACCATATGCATCAATTTGATGAGAAAATAGAGATGATAGAACCACTGCAAATAGAAACAAATTCTTACAGTAATATAATTTTCTTCATTAATGCTTCACAAATTCCTAACAAATGTAAATCTAGCTATTGGATAGTCTTTGCTAGCCAAGCCTGAAAATACAATCATTTCATAAAACCTCACCTACTAGCATATCAGATAAGAGAGTCAAAAAAAATTATTAAAATGTAATAGAAAAAATTACTAACCTCAACATCATGGCCCATTTTTTGAATAGCAGGGAGCTCTGAATAATTATCCAAAATTTGCAAGTACTCAGGCAGCAGAGCAATACTTATTAGAAAATAGAAAGAGGAATAACAAAATAAAATGAACATTTAAGCCGACAAAGTACAATACGTACTGGTCAGAGTGTCACTAATTCAATATGTACCAATTGGACTCAAGATTTTTCCGTTCATTCTATATTCAAGATTCACCGAGATTAAGTTAATCTTAAACAATTTGAAAACACAAGCAGACCTAATATATGCCAGTACCAAATTGTATGGTAATCCTTGTAAAGTGCAGTCAAGAAAATGTCTTGCCTGAAAGTAGTTTTCCTTCTCAACTAAAGAACTGAAAAGGGGATTAATTAATTACCTGAACACGCTTGAATCTGCAGAAGCCAGCCGGTACCAAGGTTGTGGATAGCGACTTCCCAACCGCACCTCTCGACCGTGTCCGAGTCCAAATTCACGAATCAGCAGGGCACCCTTTTGATTTTGTATTTCCAGCCTCGTCTGTCTTCAAATTGCAGAGCAGGTAAATGGATGAGAGGTGGAACGGAAGAGGAGAGAGGAGAAATGATAAGCGTAGTTTCCCGCGCAGACTCTAACAGCGAATCGGAATAAGCAAGAGAAAGGCGGGATGAAGGGAGAGGCGGAGAGGAACTAGTGAAGATAGAGAGGAGAGGAGAGGAGAGGCAGGCGGAGATCTAGGGTTTGGGTCGGGCCTCGGGTGGGAGACGCGCGGAAAAGGGAACTCGCGCAATTTTTTATGGTCTGGCGCGTTATATATATTTTTTAACCAAAACTTTCAGCGAGCGAAAAAGCCGGCGTTTGCGCGATTGAAAATTCCACCTGCGCCGTATGCTGGCGTTTCATCTAGCGCCGGATAGGGTAGCGCCGGGCATTGATATATTTCTTGTAGTGCCTTTATTATTTCCAACAATTGCTCAAGTTGAATAATTAACTGTAGCAGCACATGAAGGCAAATAATTAACTGTAAAATAATACAATAGGCAGATCTAACTGTACATAATTAATTATATAGGTGACAGAGTAACATGAGAGACACTATTACAACAAACGAGGCGACTATACCTGTTAAAAATACTAATAAAATACTAGTGACATAGGATTCCTCAATGGACGTGCATGAAAGTGTCGATAAATTGTACACGGTTAATAAAATGTGTCTATATACTCTTTATATACACGGTTACTATAAGTGACCATTTCAGATATAAAAAAAGATGCTAAAACAGAAAATTTACATATAGGCATGATAATCGTTGATAATCGTGTATGATTGCAAGGGCCATACACGGATTCTCCGAAGGAATCGTGTATGATTTAAGAAAATCATAGACGGTTCTTGTTCTTGTTCAGTCAGCGTGTTTCGTAGTATTTTTACACGATTTATTTGAAAGAACTGTGTTTGATTTGTATTTTTATTTATTTGCAGTATATAATGGGTTAGAATCCATATTTGCTACCATTAAACATATAATATTAGACATCAGATATATTGACCTTGCCTTTTTTTCTAATTTGTCGTGAAGTACAACTAATTATTTTTGGGATTCAGACAGCTGTGTAGAAATTGACCTAGCTTGGCATGTTATGTGTTCATCAGAATGATAATGATAATAAAAAAATAATTCAGGACATGTAATCTTACTGTCACAAACGTTGAACTAGCAAGATGTTTTTTAATTTGTTTTCTGTCATATATGTAGTTCACTAAATTTCCCAGATCCAAAAAAATAAAAAAATAAAAGGGATAGTGTACGAGACCGGATACAAATTTTGGTGCCTTTCCTACACGGTTTCTCTTCTAATTTATCGTGTGAGTATGTTAGAGCTCGTTATTTCACACGCACCTCCTCACACTGTTTTGTTGGATATTTATCCAATCTGTCTATGATTTTCTTTGTATAATTAGTGTTATTGTAGTAGTGAAAATATTTTGCGTTAGGGAAGTTGAAAAGGCCCTAAACTCTAACAGAGAGGAGATATTTTTTTGTTAGGGAAAATGGGAGAAATTTATTTGATTAGACATGGGAAGCTGTTAAAATTAAAGAGAGTGAAGTCTTACAATAATGACACCGAAGTGGTGCATATGTATTTGTTAAATTTACAATATATATTTCATTTGTATAACATGTTTTATTTAATACGGAATACAATTAATAATCAACATTCAACAATCAATTCCATAATTTAAAAATTATTCTAAATACATGTACACATGCAAAAATGAGTAATAATTCAGCATATATTTGTATATATCCATAATTCAAGAAATATTCCACATTCAATAAACACTAAAAATTCTGGAAATATTTAACATGCAATATAAACACATAATTACTAGAAATATTCAACATTCCACATTGAAGCTTTATTCGTTATATGTTTATTGTAGGTTGTCATGCACACTTGTTAGTTTAAATTTTCATACATATATGATACAAATTAATAAAAAAAAAAGTATCTAATAATTATAAAATCATAATTAATAAATTATCTACATTAATTACATTATGGAGAGAAATGACAGTTCAAAGAATATTTAATTTGTTTGAAGATGTTAAGTTAATAAAAGAAAATAGTATTAAGATGCCTACCCTCATACAACCTCTGCTCCCAACATTTTTATTTTTTATTTGTTCGATTTTTTTTAAAGTTTATTTCCTTCACTGGAGAGCCAAAAAATTTAAGAAAATTTAAGACCTGATTTTTCTGTCCTAAAATAACTTTTTTTACTTCAGTATATAGATGGACGTCCTAATTCCAGAACAAAGAAAAAAGAGTTCATATTATAACTATCTCAACAAGAAAATTAAGCATACAGAAATTAATTTATGAACTTAATTAGGAATGAGCAATAGATCAATACAGTAGTAGAAAACATTGAACTCAACACATCAACATGATCATAAAAAATAAAAATAAATAAAACAAGATGGGAAACATCAAAGTACAAAAAACAAACCGCCTAGCTTGCCAGTGGCAGGATTTTCAAGTGTTCTTATTCATGGAACTATAAAAATCACAAAACAAATTGAAGACGGCCAAGTAATCAAGCTTTGTCGATAATGTTTTCAACTTTTTCGAGAGCCTTAATGACATCATCCGTGTAACGTTGTAAATCCTCCAAATCCTTGGCATCCTTAAGGAATTGTTGCATAGCAGGAGTCGTGAATAGCTGAAATTGACTCATATCTTCACCTCTTGCCGCTTGACGTTGTGTGGCAAGGGAAATCAGCAAGGAATATGCAAAAGGACGCCCTTTCGCTTTATAGATTTCTGGTGTTGCCATCAATTTTTTCAGCTCCTTTAGCTCGGCGCTCAGCTCGGCCTTCAACTGCACTATATCCGCTTTCTCCAATGTTTTTAGACCATCAGAAATCTTTTCCTGAGCTTTTTCTAGATTATCATTATCAGCATGGTTGGTCGCTTGTTGGACCACATCAGCCATTAACAAACGGACCTCTTCAGCTCTCACCTCTGGTGGTGCTTTCAGTTCTTCAGGTGTCAACCCGGATTTGCGGGTTACATTAAGAGTTGAAGGATTGCCAGGAATCAGTTGTCCATTAAATCTGCATGCGGACAAGTATTACAATTAGATTGATAACAATCATCAAAATGGTGATAGGTTATATATAGGTGTATACATAATTAAAAATTTGTTTGCAAGATACTGGTATTTGATATACCTGTATGTGTAAGTGACTTTAAGAACTGTTGGGTCCGGTTCTGTATCTATACGTAGGATTTGAAGGTCGACTAACACTGAGCGGACCTCTTGGATGTAAAGAACGCCAAATTTTATAGTTACAGCACCAGTCTCAGGGTCTTTGGTTTGGGGATAACTTCCAGCTGATACCGTATTTATTTCTGACACTTTTTTGAATGGAGTAACGGTCACCGTCACGTCGTGAGCAACCACACTGAGAAGCCCACCTAAGCACTGGGAAAAGGCTAAGTTCAAGTTTTTGATGTCAACATCATTGTAGGTTCCTCCCAGAGGGTTATTTTTGGCAATAGCCGACAGTACCTATTCAGAACATGAAGTTAATTAGGATGCAGCACAGCCAAATTTTTGCTTGAAATTGTCAAAAAATAAGGGGTTCTTTTCAAGTCTGAACTATACCTTTGTATCCTGATCTGTACCAAAACCAAATGTGTGCACAGGCACTTCACCTAGCGGAACACTTGCAGCATTACTGCCTTTACTTTCCTTACCATCCGTCATAAGCATGATGACGCCAAAGCGTCCATCTTTAAATTTACGGCTGTTGAGAACATCCAGGCCCATAATAAGGCCACCGCTGATGTTTGTGCCACCACCAGCTTTCAAATTATCGATCAGATTTTCAAGTTGCATTTTAGAATCATCAGTCATCTGGGTCAATTTGCATACCCGATCTGCTGTTTTGGAGTACTTGACAATTGACAGACGGTCCATAGGGCTGAGTTTCTGCGTCACCAATTTCATTGCCGTTATCATACTTTCTATCTTATATCCTTCCATGCTGCCACTAACATCTAAGACCGCCACAAGATCCAACCCCGATGTACTTTTATCTTCTCCGGTGAGCTTCAACAAGAACTTTTGGCTGTTACTTTCAACTGGTACCGTTTCATTGTTTTTAATATCCAGCTCTACTCTTCCTGGCCCGATTGGTTCTGGCCCTGCAGTGATAGCAATTAGCATATTAACACAAATTCATCTTGTGACAGCAATTAGCAAAAGATAGCTTACTGGTATGAATAAAGCTTCAAATAAATGATTTGTTAACCAAATATTAATTATTGTAACGGTGAGAAAACCGGGAGCAAACCTGGAGGAGGAACAATCTCGTCATCATCGTTGAAACTCATCTTGACTAGATCAATGCTATGCTAATTAAAACAAATTCTGCTAATCTTCTTAATGGATAATTAGCATCTCCTTTCTTGTAGCTACTCATCTCAAATCTACATATATATATACATGCGTTGGGAATTTATTAATTTTTTATATGTTAAACATAACCTATTCAATTTAATTAATTCACGTTAGTAAAAGTATGGAGGAAACTGTATTACAATTTCACTAATAGTATTATGATAAAAAAGTAACTATTTTAATGAAATTTTTTACTGGAAATATAATGATTAAATTTTTTATTTTTTTATTGTTTGTGATTTATTAGTTTATACATTATGATACATACCAACCGGCCGGACATAAAAGATATTAATTAATTGTACGAGTTGATGATATACAAAACAAAAACAAAACAAAAAACTTGACTCCATTGGGTCAATGATTAATTAACTCGACATTTTCTAACTTATTTGGATATCGGAATAAATTACAGAGCCAATATTTGATAAGATCCGCGCTATGTTGTATCAAGATATGTGCAAAAAGTCATATCCGAAAGTTCAAGAACAGAAAATATAGATATACATCATGAGAATTAGAAACAAGACGTAGTAGCACAAAGAAACCAGTTCTACGACTTAAGTACATAATAAAAAAGGGTAATAATATTTTCTTGAATATTTTCTTCCTAACCAAACACCACAAAATAAAATATCTTATCCAAGTGATATGTTTAATACGAATCTCTTTTAACCTCAGCCCTTCTAAGAGGAATACGGGTGACCGGATCTAGTCGAACTATGTTTACTTGCTTCAGAATGTTCAATTTTGAGAGGGAGCAGATGTGAACTCTATATACTGACTATTCAAATTTTGTCACCTCCAAATCATAATGCAGAGGAGGTTAACATTTTACACGGCTCTTCTTCCCTCCCCTCCATTTCCCTCTCCTTTCTAGAGCACAGCATAAGACGTGGATAATAGTGATAGATGGGTTACATTGATTTTTGGAAAGTCAAAGAATGTATAGTCTAATGAAGAGTATGAGGGCTTGTGCTTTCCAATATGTTATAATATATGCACCAAATATGATAATGGGTAAACATGTTATACGATCATATGATACCTATACTAGCGGTACATTTTAAAGCATCACATGCATATCATGTGGAGCTTGGTAGATTGGAGTTGTTCCAAGAAGGCCTCCTTGAAACTTGCTGGTGTTGAGCATTCAATAATGCGTTGAAAATGATTTCAGGATTTTTATACGTGCCAGCACAATCAGGATTTCAGGATTTATTAGATTCAGAACTAGATATTGATATTCTAATCTCTTCCTCACTAAATGGTTTCACCAATAGCAAATTTTCTGTAGGTGTGATTAATTCATCTTAAATCCAGAAATCTTTATCGAAGTGTGCATATTTGATTCCTGGAATGCACAACATTTGATGGTAGTAATTAATATAGAATGTTATATTTAATCTTATCTGGATCTTTAGTGACATGTAATTATCAAATTCTAGGGAAGCAATTTTATTTTCTTATGTTTATGAGTAGCTGTCTTATGATAATAATATAGTACTCATATTCCATCTACTAACCACTTCAATTTGTGTTTAGATCTAGTTTTCCAATTTGTTTTTTTTTTATAAATATATATCATCTAGTATTTTCTATGCATGTTAAATTGTTCAAGTTCAGCTACAGAGAGGTCCCTTAATTCTTTGATGTGTTCCAAAGATTTTAGGGATATTTTGATCTTTGTTCATTAGTTTTTTCTGAGCGCTATAATGATTTTTTAATAACCCTTAACCTTTTCTCTAAAATATGTCAATTTAGCATTCCTACTAAAACCCATATTATTTGTATTTAATGGAAATTCATTCCATCTTTTTGTGAATTAGTATAATGAATACAATTGGGTAAAATTGACAAATCTTATACAGTGCTGAAACATCTCAAATTAACTAAATAATTCTAATTAAAATAATTTGTGTTTGATCACCTGAAATAACCAAAGTACGGAAACATCTCAATTTTATCTAAATAATTTAAGTGAAGCAATATTTGAAGAGTGAGCAGCGGTGGAGGTGGTGGAGCAGCAAGCTCTAGGGTTTAGTGGTGGATTAGCGCCGGAGGATGACTAGAGAGTGAGTAGCGGAGGTGGTGGCTAGGGTTTAGGGTGTGACAAAGGTGGTGGCTTGGGTTTAAGGTGTGACGGAGGAGGTGGTGGAGTAGAGACAAAGGTGGACTGGAGAGGGAGAGAGGTCTAAAGAGAGTGGCGAAGGTGGTCGCTAGGGTTTAGTGAGGAAGGGGGAGAGAGGCGAAGGAGAGCTGGAGATGAAAATAAAAATAAGTTTTTGGAACAAGAGGGAGAGCAGGAGAGGAATAACTTAGTGAAATTTTGGGCAAGTAAGCTTGTTCTATCGGGACAAGATTTAAACAATTAGAAAAAAGGTTAGAAGTTATGCCAAGCTCTTCTAGCGATTCAAAGTCTAGAACGGTTAGAAGAGGTCTGTTTCTTCTATCGGTTGTGATGTTTGAACAGTTAGAAGAGATTCTGCACTTTCTACTAAGGATTTTTACCTCAAGAACCGTTAGACCAAAGATCGACCTATTTACCAAATAGACATTCATCATATACTAACTGTATTTTACCAATAACGTCGACAAACATTAGAAAATTGGGGCTAGAAGACCATGGTTTTGTACTAGTGACAGTTGAAACATTATTAGAGATGCAGATTAAGATTCGAAAGATAGAAGAAACTACTGTATTTGACAGAAATTAGACCACATGTATTTGAAAGATTTATGAGAGGAGTCCGATTTATAAATATGGACTCAACACATTATGTTAAAATAACTAGTTTACTGTTAAAACAACTAGTAATTAAGTGTTTGAATTTACAAAATATCAGTTATAAAAAATTACGCAATGAACATATTTAGAGGTAAATATTGTGGTAGAAACTTAAAAAATGGGCTTATCAAATTTCACTTATTAAAATGTAGTACCTAAGGGTAATTAGTAAAATACTTACAGCACCCTTCAATGATCCACTGCTGGTTATGTTTACTCGACGACCTTTCATTGAGAATTAGGTTAGTTCCATCCTGCACCTCTTTGACTACGCTCAGGTCCGCTTCAAACCTGAGATGGATATTGTTCACCATGTGGATTCTCCAGAACCCTTTATCCCTGTCAAGGGTCCAGAGCACTGACTCATCCAGGTAACCTGGGTTGAATGACATAAGCCTTACCTGATTTCGAATGAATTAAAATTGTCAATTTATCATCATTTATTTAGTATTTCCACATGGAAAGGAAAAATACTTGTAACAAAAATTGAAGTACAAGGCGTACCGGGTGGTTTTGACCAAGAGAATGCTTGAGTGCTTGCCCGGTGCCTCGGTTTACTAAGACGAAGGTTTCATTTTCCTTCTCATCCTTTATCTCGGTATTGTAACTTGTATCCATGATCCAGTGCTATACATGCATTTCAAAATGTTCATATTGCAGAATATCAACAGTTAAAAATGTAAAGAAATATGTACAAAACATATAGCAAAAGATCGATGTTGAGAAATAGGGGAAATACCGTAGAAAATCATCATAAGCGTATTTAAAAAGAAAATCAGCTAGTATTGAAATTATAGTTGTCGAAGCTTAAGTATGTACCTAGCTTAATCCTTGTAATTGGACAAATACATAATCCAGCATTTTAGTAAATCAGTAATCGGCTATAGGCTTTAAATACCTATGTAATGTTCACGTAAGGGGGAATCTATCAATTATCTATATGATCGCACCTTCCGGGGGACTGTCGAGAAATAGAGGAATCATTTCTGAAAATTATAGAGGCTTATTTACGAAGGAAATCAGTAAGTATTCATAATATAGTTGTTAAATATTAATTATGTATCTAGCTTAATCCATGTATTTAGGCAGATACTCGAGCCATCATTTAGGAAAGCAATAAAATCTATAATAGAATTAGGCCATAAGTATCCATGTATTCTAATATAATAGATCAGAAAAAATTCATTAAAATTCATTCTTCATTTCTAAATATTTTAATAATTGGACTACCATGAATTAATCACCTGGTTTGGGTCCCTGGGATTTTCCATAGCAAGAACAACTGTATCATTGCGAATGGTCAGATTGCAGTCCTTGTTAGGTCTGCAATATATCTTGACTGTCTGCCCAAATGATCCGCAGTATGCCGGGTTTGCACCAGGGTGGGTGTAGATGCCAGGTGGGATGTAGACCGGGTTTGGGGTAAACTCATCTCTGTATGGCACCATCTTCCATCTCTCGTTAGGGCCATCCCAGCATTCCCAGAGAAGAATTCTGCTACCATCACGGACCAGAACATTGTCTACGCCACCATGGCTGGCTGCGTCGATGACGAAATTACTGTTGTTGATCATGCGGATGTGCCTGAAGCCATCCCCCATGTCACTGGACTCGGTCCACAGCACTGACTCATCAAGGTAGTGTGAGTTGAACGGTATCAGACGCACCTGATCAGTAAAATGCATAGAAAATCATATGAATATATTGATTTCTCCAATCTGCCCTGGCCAGAAATTTGATCCGCACATACTTAACAGTAAAATTTTAAAGATGACTAGTACTTACAGGATGGGTTTTACCGAATGAGTGCTTGATTGCTTGACCTGTGGCTTTGTTGATCAAAGCAAAGGCGGGAAAACCTTCTCCGTCCTTGATCCTGGTGCTGTATCTCATGTCCTTGATCCAGTGCTGTCTCACGATCAAGATTCGTAAATAATTAGTGATCTGCACTAAGAAAGTGAGATCTAGCTAGAGATCAATTTGCTGGGTGCTAATCTCACCTGTAATGGATCATTGGGATTTGATGAAGCGAGCACAACGCAGCCATCATGGATAGAGAGACTGTATTTCTCGTTAGCTTGGCAAAATATTTTGACTGTTGGTAGCGGAGTGCTTGCTGGAAAGGAAAGAGTTGGCTCGAGGTGGCCCTGGCTATTGAAGTGGTGTCCATCCATGGTTGCCGGTGATACAGGTTTGGATCTGACAGAAGTAGGTTCTACTACAAAATTTGGTGCTAAGTGAAGGATACGAATGGGCTTTGCTTTTTCTCATTTAAGGGGTTGTCAGGGGAACACAACATGGCCACCGTGCTTGGAGAGAGAATAGTCCTGGCACAAGATTCTGTAAAACTCATTGTAACTCTCACTCATTGATGCCTTTAATTAATCAGAGAGAAGAGGAGAGAGAGGTTTGCGAATTACGAATCGGATATGTGCTCACTGCAACTTTGGCCTCGTTAGATTGCATTAGCGAAGCAACCCCTTAATAAATAATCGTTTTATCATTGTTAACTTTTTTTTAATAATTAATTAAATTTAATTGGAACCATCAAAAAAATTAAATTAATTAGATAATCTAATCCTAACTTCTGCATGCCTGGACCATGCTAGTTTTGTATCGATAAGTACTAATTAGGTTGTGCAGATTTTTGTTTATTTGTTTTGTCTTTATATACACGATCTGGAGAGGATTAAATGGTTGTCTGGAGCCCTGGACTGAAAATTAAACTTTTTTTTTAAATACTTGAAAGTCAAAAAACTTTACAAACAAAATTATGTGGAGTAAATAATTAAGAAAGAACAACATTTTGAGTTAACAGTACTACAGAAAGTGTGCTTGTACTCGGTTAAAACAAGGGGTTGTCCACAATTTTGCATCTGTGACTTGGGGCATTCGTATGAAATTGTCGGTAAATTGTACACAATTGTAGAGTCATGTATGTTTCTACAAAAAAGGGCCAATCTTTTCGCAAAAAACATTCATTGACTGTTTTTCCAATTAAGACCGTATATTAAAATTCCAGTCATACACGGGTTTAATTAAAAAAGCCATGTAATATATAATATTTTTTAAAAATTAATCTGAATTCATACCAAACACACTACATTTACCAACATGGGCAGGAACACTAAATTAATAAAAAATGAATTAAAACATAACATATACCAGAAACACTACATTTACCAATATAAACAAAATTTACTATTACATTACACAAATTGTTACATGAACAACATTCTAACCATAAACAATGAAAATACAACAAAATAGCCTAGATAAGAGACTTTATATATTTGCATGAACATTTCTAACAAGAAAACCTACACTACTACAGAAATGGTCATTGTACACGGCACATTGTACACGGATTTGGCAATTTTATATAAAAACCGTGTAGTTGTAATTTTTTGGATGCCTGAAATATCTGTATTGTTTCTACACGGATATTTACGAAAGAAGAAGTGTAGAAAGACGTGAGAGAGCTACACGGACGTTTACCAGGAACTGTACACGGCTTATTGTTTAAATATCCGTGGAGAAAGCCTTGAGAGAGCTACACGGATTCTTAATTAAAGAACCGTGAAGATAGGCAAGAATTGTACACGGATAAATGTTTAAATGACCGTGTAGATAACCTGTAGGAGCTACACGGATGTTTAATAAAGAGCCGTGTAGAAATGTCGAATTTGTACACGGTTTTTTGTTTAAATGACAGAGTAGAAAGCCTTGAGCGAGCTACACGGACGTTTAATAAAGAGCTGTGTAGAAATGATATTTTAGGTTTTTTGTTATATAAAAGGCCTTCTCCCCAGCGCCGTTTTGATCAATTTATACTCTCCCCTCTCACAGTTAACAATTGGGTTGAGATGTAGGTTTGTCAATTGTTTTGGATCGCAAAATTAGATCGATATGAGCTACTGTTTTGGGAGCTCACAGATGAGTGATCCGATATAATTGATAACCTACATCTCGAATTCCCATGCGAAGTGCTTCATTTCTCCAATTTTTTCGAGATGTTATAACTGGAGGTCGGATCTGAGATCTTGGAAGTTAATTTGTATTTCTCCCTCTATATCTTGCTAAGGTGTTTAGTTTAGGACATATAACCAAAAGGCTACTTAGATTAATGTAACTAGTAGTCCTTACTTTGGTTACATTAACCTAGGTAGTCTTTTGGTTAGTTCCTTGCATGTCCTAACTAATTCGGGCAAGCAAGATCCGGAGGAGAAATTATCTCTATTCCGATCAATTTTACTGGACGAAGAGTTGGCCGGTAAGAGTTGGGTGAAAGACCTTCAGAAAGAGGTGAATGTGACCCGGATGAAGAGGTGAATGTGACCTTCAGAGCCGGGTGAAGAGTCGAATGAAGTCGGAGATCATCCGACTCTTCATTCGTCTCTTCGTCCGGCTCTGAAGGTCCTTCATCGACCTCTTCCATTTTTTTTGAAGGTCCTTCATCTAACTTTTAACTCAACTCTTTAGTAAAACATATCTTCATATCACCCCTCTGTAAACCCTACCGGCACCAAAAGGAAAGAACCACCCTATTCTAGTCCTTAATGGAAATGTTTAGTTTACAATATGACTTTTTATTCCAACTTTTGTAATGCTTTAATTTTGTATAATTTAGGGTACATGAATTTTTAGTTTAAATTGCTATGTTTTGTAATTCTGGATTTTAAATGTCTTCCTCTGTTTTGAAAATTGTTTGTTTTGCTATCTGAAAAACATAGGGAAAAAAACTAGTTGACAGCCAAAAAAAAAAAAAAAAAAACAATGCTACACGGACGTTTAATAAAGAGCCGTGTAGAAACGAGAAATAGTACACGGATTTTTGTTTAATTAACAGTGTAGAAAAATAATTTACACGGCTGTTTATATAAAAGTCTGTGTGTCTTTCTACACGGATTTATAGCTAAATATCTGTGAAAACAAAGATACTTGCTCGAAATAATGGAAGGCTAAACCAAAAAAAATAAAACAAAAATTAGGAAAAAAAAAAAGAATTCTAAATGTCCGTGGAAAGTTTATCTTTTATATTACACACGGCTGTTTATATAAATGTCCGTGTATAAAGGTTATCTTTTATAAACGACTACCTATATAAAAGTCCGTGTAGCTCTCGTAATGCTTTTTTTACACGGATTTATAGATTATCATCCGTGTAGAAAGGTTATTTTAGGGTTTGGAACTATATAAAAGGCCTTCTTCCGGCGCCGTTTTGATCAATTAATACTTCTCTCTCTCTCTCTGTATTGAATTGGTCTGATTTCTGCGCACAAGGAACGAGGCCGGGTCTGAGATATAGCTTGGAAGTTAATTCGCATTCTCCTCTCTATTGCCAAGGTTAGTCATACATATATATATTTCCCTCTTCTTTATCTAATTTTCTGTTACTGATTAATATTGCTTAATTATTTCTGTCAATTATTATTTAATGCATGCGTGCTTGATTTGTTAAGATAATGTAAATAATTAGTGTATTGTGGTCCAATAACCGACCTACTTATGCTTTTAGGTCCATGCCCGTTCAAAATTAATCCAATAGGGATTAATTTTGGATAGTCCCCCGTTTGGGACTGCTCTTTGAATATTGTGTCTCATTTAGGATGTGAACACATATTAGCGGGATTTAATTAGTATTTGAGAAAAGTTCGACAGTATTTCTCCTTATTGCTCCTACGAGTATGTGGTTTTTACGCATACTTGGGGAGTTAAGGAGAAATGCTGCCGAATTTTTCTCAAATACTAATTAAATCCCGCTAATATGTGTTCACATATGAGGCATAATATTCAAAGAGTGGGTTAGGATTGTAAACCGGCCCTTTATAAGCCAAGAATTTGGAACAATATATATGCTGACCACCATATATGTTTAATTGGAATTTTTTTTTGTTTACTTTAATTTACAGATGGATCGAAGTTGGATGTACGAATTGCGACGTGATAGTGCAGAATACTTGGCTCGTGTTGATGAGTTCCTAAAATTTGCTGAGAGTTATAGAGTGGACACAAAAGATAACGACATCTTGTGTCCTTGTAGAGATTGTAAAAATTCTATAAGATTTGGGGATTCGGAAGAAATTAGAGCTCATTTGATTTGTCGGGGATTTAAGAAAAAATATACATGTTGGTTTATGCATGGTGAGAAAATTGGGGAATGTAGTGGAACCAATAGAAATTTTGTTTTGGACGAGAATGATGATAATGTAGAAACTGTTGATAATTTTGAATTTGAATGCAACGATGATTTTGAGAATGTCAAAAATTTCGATAATGCTGGGCTTGATTGCAACGAGGATGATGAGGTGGAGATTGATGAAAATGCAGAATACAATTTTACTGAGAATCTAGAGGACATGTTACGTGATGTGGAAGATGAAATTAGTGATAAAAATTTTAAAAAATTTCAGTATCTGTCTAATGAATCTAAAAAGCCGTTATACCCCGGATGTACCAAATTTACAAAACTATCAGCTGTGTTGAAATTATTGAACTTAAAAGCAGACAACGGTTGGAGCGATAAGAGTTTCACGTCCTTATTAAAGCTTTTACGAGAGATGCTCCCAGATAACGAGTTACCCTGTACAATATATCAGGCGAAGAAGTTGATCTGTCCAATGGGTTTGAAGATTGAAAAAATACATGCATGTCCGAATGACTGTGTATTGTACCGTGGAGAGTACGAGGCCATGCATGTTTGTCCTAAATGCGGTGTTTCACGGTATAAACGCAAGGACCAGGACACTGACAATTGTGATGGAGGAAAAAAGGCAAGGCCTCCGGCTAAGGCGGTGTGGTATTTCCCGATAATACCGAGATTCAGACGGTTATTTGCAAATCCCAAAGATGCGAAATTGTTGCGTTGGCATGAAGAAGAGCGCAAAAGAGATGGTAAACTAAGACACCCTGCTGATTCAATTCAATGGAGAAACATTGATAGACATTTCGAAGGATTTGGTGGCGAATCACGAAACCTTAAGTTAGGGGTGAGCACAGACGGAATGAGTCCGTTTGGAAGCATGAGCAGTCAGCACAGCACTTAGCCAGTTCTTATATGCATCTACAATCTGCCTCCTTGGTTGTGCATGAAACGCAGGTATATAATGATGTCATTACTAATCCAAGGACCCAGACAACCCGGAAATGACATAGATGTGTATCTCGCACCATTATATGAGGACCTCCAGAAATTGTGGCGTGATGGCGTCCCGGTCTGGGATGCGTACGGCAAAGAGCAATTTAATTTGCGGGCCATGGTATTCTGCACCATAAATGATTTCCCCGCGTACGGTAATTTATCGGGTTACACTTGTAAAGGAGCAAAGGCGTGCCCCATCTGTGAAGATGACACGCAGGTGCTGAGGTTGAAAAATTGTAAAAAGAATGTTTTTATGGGGCACCGTAGGTTTCTTCCTGTTAATCACCCATACCGTAAGAAGAAGAAGGTATTCAACGGGAAAATTGAGCTTGGAGTGGCACGTCGTCCGTTAGATGGGAAGAATGTCTTCATGCGGGTTAAACACCTTGCTGTTGTTTTTGGAAAACGTGCCAAAAAACCACCGAAAGATATTTGGAAAAAGAAGTCCATATTTTGGGAGCTACCATACTGGGAATATTTAGAAGTGAGACATTGCCTAGATGTCATGCATGTTGAAAAAAATGTCTGTGACAGTTTGATTGGCACATTATTGAACATTTCGGGGAAGACGAAAGACGGTCTTAAAGTTCGAGAAGACATGAAATTAATGGGAATACGACCCGAGCTTGCACCGCAGGATAAAGGGAAGCAAAAGGCATACCTCCCCCCCGCAATGTGCACAATGTCGAAGATCGAGAAAATGAGCTTTTGTAAGTTCCTTCATAGTATTAAAGTCCCATCAGGGTATTCTTCGAATATTAAGAAGCTGGTGTCGATGAAGGACCTGAAATTGATTGGTCCGAAATCCCACGACTGTCATGTTTTAATGACACATATGATTCCTGTTGCAATTCGGGGAATTTTACCGAAGCCCGTGCGGCAAACCATTACGAAGCTTTGTTTTTTCTTCAATGCAATTAATTCCAAAGTGACAGACCCGCTCAAATTGGACGTTTTGCAGAAGGAGGTCGTCGTTACCCTTTGCCATCTTGAGATGTATTTTCCGCCATCTTTTTTCGATGTTATGGTTCACCTTGTTGTTCATCTCGTGAGGGAAATTCAGATCTGTGGTCCCGCGTTCCTGCGGTATATGTATCCATTCGAGAGATTCATGGGTATTTTGAAAAGTTACGTAAGGAACCGACATCGTCCCGAAGGTAGCATTGTGGAGGGATATTCCACAGAAGAGGTAATTGAGTTTTGCACCAACTACATGACCGGTGTGGGTCCTATTGGCGTTCCAAAATCTCGATACGAGGGAAGGCTACAAGGAGTAGGGACAATAGGGTTGAAAGCCATAGTTGCTGATAACGATGACCTGCGAAAGGCACATTTTATTGTACTGCAGCACATGGCAGATGTTGCTCCATATATAGATGAGCACATGACGATCCTTCGACAACAGAACTACACGAGAAGTCAGAAGTGGCTTACTGACGAGCATAACCGTTCTTTTATAGGATGGATGAAAGACAGAGTGAAATCACACCCCGAAATGTCCCCCGTAAATGAAACTGTTAGATTGCTGGGCGAAGGACCCCAAATGGTTGTTAGAACATTCCAAGGATACGAGATTAACGGATATACATTTTACACTAAATTACAGTGTGATAAGAGCACGATGCAAAATAGTGGGGTGACGTTGGTGGCGACGTCCCAAGAATTCAGTAGATCGGGGGATGCCCGGCCTGTAATAGCTTCAAAGTCTTATTACGGCGTTATTGAAGAAATTTGGGAGCTCGTTTACAATCCTCACCTTAGCATTCCCTTGTTTCGGTGCCAATGGGTCGAAGACCGGGGTGTTAAAGTTGATAACGACGGGTTCACCCTCGTTGATTTTGACAAAGTCGGGTATGTGGATGATCCGTTAATACTTGCCAAGCAAGCCACCCAAGTCTTTTATGTCACTGACCCGAGTGATGATAGGTGGAGTGTCGTCCTATCCGGAAAAAGAAGGATTGTTGGGGTCACCGACAAAGAAGAGTACGACCAGTTCGAAGAGATACCTCAATTTTGTACCGATGTGCAAGCTGAGATAGCAACAATTGCAGAACAAGACGAAACAAATTATATGAGATCTGACCACAATGAAGGATTATGGGAAGATGTTCAAACAGTGGAAAAAAAGAGAAAAAGGAAAAAAAAATCCAATGTATAATATTTACTCCTTTTAAACTTGAAAATTTTAATATTTCTTATTTGGAAAAAAAAAATTCAATGCATAATATATATTTCTTTTATAATATTTCAGAGAGCCCAATGAAGCTAAAGACTCAAGGCCGGTTTATCTCTGGATATTTCTGTCTCATTGTAATGTTTTTATTTCGTTTCTAATATTTCTTTTTTGCATCAGGAGCAGAGTGGTTTCAACAGTAATTTTTGTAAACTAGAAATATGGATTTGTATAATTTAGTGTAGGATTTTTTGTATTAATTTTTGATATAATCTAGACATGAATTTTTGTATAATTTCTGATATAATTTAATTAGTACGTGAAATTTATATTTTATTTGTTTAAATAAAAAAAACCCATCTTTCTAAGAATAATTTTTAATTTCATTAGAAATTCAAAGGGAGCGACACGGACATTTAATTAAACATCCGTGTACAAATACAATTATTACGTTTCATTAAATGTCTGTGTAGAAATTCAAAGGGAGCTACACGGATATTTCATTACACATCCGTGTAGAAAGGTATTTTTTCCCCTAAAATTATTCTCAGATAAAAAAGTAATCGAAACGGGGGAGTGATTATTTGAATTCGTTTTCGTCTTTTCAGAATTAAAAAGATAAGGCAACTTCTCGAATTCCGTAATAACCTGTTCGAATTAAACGTTTTAACTTAAAATTGGACACGGACGTTTAACTAAAAATCCGTGTAAGAAAAGTTTTCTCCACGGTCGTTTAATTTTCAAGAGTTTTTTGGCCTTCTAAGAAACGTACACGGGCGTTTAATGAATAATCCGTGTACAAAAGGTTTTCTACACGGATATTTAATTAAACGCCCGTGTAGAAATTGAAATATTCAAATTACATTATTCTTGAAAATACTTTACTTGAACAACAGGGACTAAATTGCATGTTATTTTGAAATATTTTTTCGTAAAAAATATTTTGAAATAATTACTTGAACAGAAGGTATTTTTTTTCCGAAAAATTATTCTATGGTTGTTTTATAAATTTGTAAACCCAGATAAGGTCATATCAAGTAAAGTGTTCATTTATGTTTTCAAATCGGATTATTTAGAGAGCATTAGGCATTCTATGATATTATTTAGACAGATTATTTAAGTTAATTTTAAATAATTTACTTTTTAGTGATTATCCATGAATTAATTATTTGTTGGTTGTTTTGTACTGCTAATTCATATCTATAACAGTATTTATTTAGATAGCAAGTATTTAACAAAATAGTTAAACGGAAAGAAAACAAAATGCTGATTAAATTAAGAACAAAAATATATTACATCAAAACAAAACGAAAAAAAAAAGCTAACTTAATTAAACACTCCTTCACTGGCCTGGCTGGATTGCTCCTTGGCCTGACCCCCTCCTTTTAATCCAGGGTCTCTTTGGCCTGATTCAGGGATTGCCCCTCCTTTTGTAGGGCTTTGGTGGTGGGTGCTCCCTTGGGCTTCGCCGTGGCACGTCATTTGAGGGCGGCCATGGCCATGTCCTCCTGTAGTTGGGAGGAGGCATTTCATAGCCGGGAGGGACTTCTAATTTCACGGGAGCATCTTCGGGAGGGACATAGCCGGGGGGCCATGGCCATGGCACATTTGCGTCTTCTTCCGGTGGCACCAAAGCGGCCATTTCTTCTTCCAAAACTTCTTCTTCCAAATTCTCAGAGAAAAGTAATCGAAAAGGGGGAGTTTCTCAGATTATATTGAATTTTGAAGTCGTTTCGTCTTCTTAAAAAGATAAGGCAACTTCTCGAATTCCGTGTACAAAAGGCTTTTGAAGGTTGTTTAATTTTGAATTTCGTCTTATAAGAATCATACACGGTCGTTTAATTAAAAATACGTGTACAAAAGGCTTTTAACACGGCCGTTTAATTTTCAAGAGTTGTTTCGCCTTATAAGCAACGTACACGGGTGTTTAATAAAAAATCCGTGTACAAACTGTTTTCTACACGGATATTTAGTTAAACGCCCGTATAGAAATTGAAATATTTATTTGTATTTATTATTAAGTTCTGCTAGATACTCGAATATATAAAATAGTTTTCAAGCTAAATAAAACTGAAATCAGGTTCCTTTTTATTTTTAAGTTTTCCATTTTGAAAAATATGGAATTTGAAAATTAATCTAGAACACCATATGTAGGCGCGCATTTCATAATTTCGCGTAAACTAATTATACACGGGTGTTTAATTAAACGTGTAGCTCTCTTATAAATACGTGTACAAAAGGCTTTAAAACACGGCCGTTTAATTTTCAAGAGTTGTTTCGCCTTATAAGCAACGTACACGGGCTTTTAATAAAAAATCCGTGTACAAAATGTTTTCTACACGGATATTTAATTAAACGCCCGTGTAGAAATTGAAATATTTATTTGCATTTATTATTAAGTTCTGCTAGATACTCGAAGATATAAAATAATTTTCAAGCTAAATAAAACTGAAATCAGGTTCCTTTTTATTTTTGAAGTTTTCCATTTTGAAAAATATGGAATTTGAAAAATATGAAAATTTGGAATTTGAAAAAATTAATCTAGAAAACCATATGTAGGCGCGCATTTCATAATTTCGCGTAAACTAATTATACACGGGTGTTTAATTAAACGTGTAGCTCTCTTACGTTTCTACACGGGTGTTTAGTTAAATGTCCGTGTATATTTAGTTTACGCGAAATAAAGTGCGCTCGTCTCTGTCGCTCGATATCTTTTCAAAATCTCCTCGTCTCCCCTGAAACCTAAAACCCCTAGTCTCCTATCTCTTTCTGTGGTGCTGCCATCGTTCTCTCTCTCGGTGCTAGCTCGGTCTCCTCTGTCGCTCTCCTCTGAACTCGCCAATTGAATCTCTAAGCTCCTCTCGCGCGGTTGCTGTTCTCTCCTTCAAAGGTTCTCTCTCTCTCTCTCTCTCTCTCTCTAAGTTGCAATGCTCCCTGTATCTTGGTTAAATCAAAACCCTTATCTCTGATTGTATTTTGGTTAAGTGAAAAGTTTCCTCAACTGACCTATTCTGGTGACATGGACACCTAATGTTACAGGGACTAAATTGCAAAACCAACACTATGATTGAACAAAGGATCCAACAACACATAAGTTAGACCTAAATTTTACATTTCATAGCATTTGTAATAATGTTTCTTTTTTGTAGAAAGAACCATGTCACAGCCAGGTGAGAATGCAGATATGATTTTGGAAACAGTAGAACCGCAGGTAGATATGATAGTGGAAGAAGAGGACCAGCAGGCTCAGACAGAAAAGAGGAAAAGAGGTCCGACAATGTGCACGAAGACCTCAGAGGCGAAGGATTTGCAAATCGATTTCAACAAAACCGGATGTCCGAAGGGTCCACGTAGGGCAGAGTACACAAATTGGTGTAACAATTTGGTGAAGCAGAAGGCATCTATCTTGGTTGAGAGGTGGGACAAATTCGATGACGAAGATAAGAACGAATGGTGGAACATTGTGAAGGTAAAGTACCTAACAATTATAAACCTTATTTTGATTATTGTACATGATCGGTAATTGGTTAATTCGTTTGACTCGAACGATGGCTGCGTTATCCTTGACTGGAACACCCACCAACCTTCATGTGTAGTTCTTTCTTTAATCTCTTGAGTTATATTTTTCAGGACCATTTAGTAATGTATTGAAAAAATCTATAAAACTGTACAGGCATTATATATTCATTTTTCCTATTCTCTCTCTGTTTGCTATTTCTTTTTTTGTTGGATACAAGTTTTCTAGCATGTCTTAACCTTAGCATAGTTGGAATTTGCTTTTATAAGTGAATAATAACTTTTTTTAAATTGCTATGCATCATGTAGTTGTCTTCCTGCAAGTTATATATGTCTATACCTGACCTGAAAACTTGAATGAACTTACATGCAGTAATTTTTTTGTCAATCATGCAGGCTCATTGGAACATCCAGGATGACGACCCAAAGTCCGCGAAAAAGAAAAAGACTCTGAGGAAAATGAATGAAGCTTGGAAGCAATTCAAGAGCACGTTGAAGACGGATTTCATGGAGGAAGGGAAAAATCCGGTAGGCTACTATAAATGGCTGAAACAAGAGGACTGGGAGGCGTTTCAAGCTTTGAAGTCCACAGCAGAGTTCAAGGTATATATATAAATTCAGCCAACTTTGTCTCTGTTCTTTCTCGATATGTACTTATCTTCCTTAAACTAGCTAATTGATGTGCCTTGATGTGTGAAGATAAAAAGTGACGAGGGCAGGAGGATCGCGAAATTGAACAAGTACCCGCACAAATTAGGGTCAGATGGTTACGAGGGTAAGTCGGCCGAATGGGCGGCAGTACTGGACCAAAACAAAGATTCTGACTCACCTGTGGTTAGGATCCAAAATCCTAGGGCCCAACACTGGCTCATGGGAAGATCTGAGGTAACTGCTGACGGGACGATAGTACTCCCAAGTGACGTGCAACCCGTGGCTCAGAAAATGGTAAGAGTCTTTGTGGTAACTTCGTGTACATTACTTTGTCTTTTGCTATAACTAATTTTTTTTTAACAGTTGGATGTGGAGGAGGAGGTAAATTCGGGCTCCATGACTGTCGAAAGAGTGAATGATTCCTTGTCCGCAGCGCTCGGGACTAAAGAACACACGGGTCGAGTTAGGGGTGTCTCGGTCTACTGTGGCTGGAAGGATGTATACGACGGACCAAAACCAAAAAGAAGACCGCGTGCCAAAGTTAGCACGGAAGAGATGGAATCAAGGTTGGCGCAGGTACGCCAGGAGGTATGCGAGGAGTTCAGAACAGAGTACGATAGAAGGATGGCTGAATTCGAATCAAGGTGGATCAACCAAATTACATCTCTTACGCAGTAATCCGAGCAACAACCTCCCGTTTCGCCGGGATTTCGGCGAAGCAGTCAAGCATCCGGGACCGAAGTTATGGGCGTGTTGGACAATCTACAGGTAATCACTACTTGTTCATAATCTACCCGTAATTGTGACTTGTTCATTAACTAATTTCTGATAATTATTGCAGGAGGCCACATCATGCGACCTCGTCATGTGGCACGACAAAACTCCTCTGACCCTTGCTAAGGGTATTGTACATCCTCCAGCCGGTTCTCAGCTAAGGCCCAACCACCTCCCCGTAACGGTTGACATGATTGTGGCCGAATGGGCTGCCCGCATACCTCTTCCTGTCCCTACCGACGGCATGGTGGTGCTTGATGATGCCCGTAGACAGATTGTCCAATGGCCCAAGTGTCAGATTATTTTGGATCAGGTAATCTCTAAATAAAACACGGATATCTTATGTTACGTTCAAATTATTATTTTGAAATACTTGAAAAAAGGTTCAAAATCTGATACAGACCCGAAGAGGCGTTTCCAACGCTGCGGACGAAGCTTTGTCACCGGTACGGCGAGGCTTGGAAGTAGTAGTCGGGGCTGATGCGCAAGAATCTCCTGCTGCGCCAGCGGATGCGCCAGCGGATGCGCCAGCGGATGCGCCAGCGGATGCGCCAGCGGATGCGCCAGCCGCTGCGGGGGCAGACCATACGGGGCTCTCTGAAGAAGAGGTTAGCCGTTTGCCCGAGGATTTGCAGAATCTCCACGCCTGCCTGGTTAAGGCACCAGATTATATGGAGGACGTAATGTTCGATATCCCCCCCGAGGTTCTCCTACACGAAGGCAGGACGGTCGTGCTGCCTTTCAAAGAATTCAAGGACTTTCTACATGCCTCATCAAGCGATAAATGGCTCGATGTGGGAGTCGTCACCGTTTTCCTCTTGTTAGTGACCAAAAAATCATATATATCATGTGTATAGCACTCAAATATATATTCTAATGTGAAATGATGATTTTTCAGGATGATACAACGAAAACAGTCTGTGGATTGTGGGAAAGATAAGGTGAACTCCTGTGCATTCTTGGACCCCGGCGCCACTAATGGTACGATGGTGCAATATCAGGAGAAAGATACTGTCCAGTACATGTGTTCAGCGATGCATAAGGCTCTTTCGGGGAATAAGAGATTTATTCTCCTGCCATACCACCAGAGGGGCCACTGGTGTTTGATTGTGATTGTGCCACTTGAAAATTTGGTTTTCATCATGAATTCTTCACAGCCCGAACCGGGCATCACTCCTCAGGACTCCAAAATGATCTGCATTCCAATAAGAAAGTAAGCAATAGTAATTCACTTGGTTTGATTTTTTCCCAATTACATATAACAAATTGTGGAATTGCTAATTACATTCACTCAATTTTGTAAGGGCTTTTCTGCAATATCTTAAAGATGGAGAAATGCAAAGCACGAATCCGAAGCATAAAAATAAGTTGTGTTTCAGGTGGCAGCCGGTGAGCACATGCACTATAATTTTTATAATTTCATATTTTTTGTTCAAAAATTAATTGTCATTCTAACATAGGCCGCTAAATGAAAATTTCAGTGCCCGCAACAGTTGCAGGGTTGGGAATGCGGTTATTACACGATGATTTATATGTATCACTTTGTCGAACGCTTACAATTCGATTGGCCACGATATCCGGTATGTAATTCATATGTTTGCCTTGACTTGTCCATATAATTAATATTGATTTCCTCTAATATTTTATTCTACTAAATTTGTTTTATTAGTTGCATTGTTATAATTACAATATTTATTTTTATAGAGCAAAACAGAGATGCAGTTGTTATATTGTATTTTTCTAATAACCTACATATTTTGAATTTTTGGCAGCATAAATCGAACAAAAAGGCAGGGCATTACAGCAAGGAAGATATAGATTATTTTAGATGTATGTGGGCAAGGTGGTTTCAAAATGAATTTTGTAAACCAGAATATGGATTTGTATAATTTAGTGTGCATGAATTTTTGATATATTTAGTGTACATGAATTTTGTTTAGGGGTTGTATTCTGATATATTGGAAATTCTTTGTTTGGAATTGATTTTTAATGGCTAGAAAACTGGAGGCTAGCCAAAACATAAAATAAAAATTGAAAAAAAAATATAACCATTCTACACGGATGTTTCACATAAGTCCGTGTAGAAAGCCAAATAAAGAGCAATAAAAATATAAGATAGATACACAGCTGCTTATGTAATGATCCGTGTAGAAATAGTTATTCTACACGGATATTTTGATAGACATCCGTGCAGGAACATGATCGTACACGGCCTTTTAGTTAAATATCCGTGTATAGATCTCCACTAATAGTACACGGTTGTTTATGTAATGAGCCGTGCAGAATAACTATTTCTACACGGATATTAACCTAAAAGTCCGTGTAGACAGAGCAATCGTACACGGCTGTTTATGTTCCAATCCGTGTAGCTCTGCTTTGGAGAGCGCCACTTGGCAAGGAATTGGACACGGTTGTTCAAGTAATAAGCCGTGCAGAATAACTATTTCTACACGGATAATAACCTAAAAAGGCCGTGTAGACAGAGTAATCCTACACGGCTGTGTATGTTACAATCCGTGTAGCTCGGCTTTGGAGAGCGCCACTTGGCAAGGAATTGAACACGGTTGTTTATGTAGTGATCCGTGTAGCTCGGCTTTGGAGAGCGCCACTTGGCAAGGAATTGGACACGGTTGTTTATGTAATGATCCGTGTAGCTCGGGTTTGGAGAACGCCACTTGGCAAGGAATTGAACACGGTTGTTTATATAATTAATCGTGTAGCTCTCAAGAATTGCACAAGGGTAAATATCCGTGTATAATTTATTCAGGGAATTATACACCCTCGTAGTCCACACGGCAGGAAATCCGTGTAGCTCCCCTGTTTATGTCCGTGTACAATGACCATTTCTGTAGTAGTGCTAGATCTGAGTACAAGTTTGGAGAAACTGTTCCCTTTGTTTTTTTGTAGAAAGAAAACCGTGTGATTACAGGCATGATTTTTCCAAAATATCCTTTGGAGCATTCATACACGGTTGGTATAAAGAAACCGTGTATAATTGTTGGATCTCATTCATAGACGGTGATAGGGCCATGTACCAAAGGACCTAATAAACTACTCTCAAGCCAAACACCAAGCCCACCAAACAAGGCTTGAAAGCCGAACCGCACAAATGGACCAAAAAGACTACATGCATATATGGAGGCCCATCAAGGCCTCCCTTGGTAAGCCTACTCGTGTCGAGTAGGCCCAGCCCAAACTCGAGATCACTCCTTCGGAGTGATTGTTGTAATCGTTTTGTATGATCTGTCAGGCAAATTGTCAGATCATCCGGTCGCCACTATACGACAGTAAGAGGCCGACCTATAAAAGGCCCAAAACTCGGCCAAGGAAGGGGTTCACAATTTTACTTACACAAGGTGTCTATAGGGGAGAGTCTGAACACCTTACTCGCATCCACCTTCTCATCTCGAGCTTGTCTCTAGAATATACGGCCTAGCTCCCCGAGATAGGACGTATCATCCAGCGTGGGGCAAATCCTTTTCCACATGTGAGATGGCAGCCATTTAGAGGCATGCCGAGTGCAGTATTAGTGCCCGCTCTGGTGCTATTCGACAAGTTGAGCATGCTATGTTGAAGCCAAAATATATAGCAAAAATCACTATCTATTCTTGCAGAAAATAGCCAAAAGTGAATGCAAAGTAGCTATTTTTCTAATTTATTTACCACAAATGTGTTTTTAGGCTATTTTGGCAGGTTTTGGAGACAGTTGCGTATTTAGGACAAGAACGGAGCAAAAGTGACGCAGTGCGTCCCGAGGTGGTGTCCGATTCAGACTCGGATACGGACGATGGTCACACCAAATCCAAACCAATGAAGGATTTATTTATTTAACTTGAAATTTAATGACATGGATGGTCTTCTAGGCATGAATGGTCTTCTAGGAAATTTACTAATTTTCCTTGGAATTTGTTTTGTTCAACAAACTTTATTTATTTCTTTTGACCGGCGGGATATAATCTTGCATGGCAAAACTTATTGCTTTGGGTTTTGGGTTTTTAGTTAATTAGTATTTAATATTTTTTTCTTAACGGTTAAGTAAGGATTGGTTATAAATGGGTACGGTGTTCTTGTTGTAAGGAGATAAGTTTGATATGAAATTGAGTTGAGTTAGTTTGATTGTTTGTGTTCTTTGTGATCCATACTCTTGTCTCTTACCATAAAATCAAGTACTTGAGCTTATCGGGCAAGATAGTATCGGGATCGCCTTGCGTCAATTAGTATCAGAGCCAGGTTCGACAATCACCTTTGCGCTTGCGTGAAGTTGTATCTTCGACAACCACCACTACTACAGAAATGGTAATCATACACTGCACATCGTACACGGTTTTGCCAATTTTATATAAAAACCGTGTACCAAATTGGTTTTTTGAAAGCTGAAAAATCTGTGGGAAGCCTGCACGGATATTTATTAAAGAATCCGTGTAGAATTGCTTGGAAAAAATGACCGTGTAGAATTTATTAGAGAGCTACACGGATATTCAACAAAAATCCGTGTATGAATAGCTACACGGATTTTTGATAATAAATCCATGTAAAAAGATAAGAATTGTACACGGCTATTTATAAAACATATCCGTGTATGAATGGTTAGAGAGCTACATGGTTTTTTATCAAATATCCGTGTAGAAAGGGTAATGCTACACGGATTGTTTTTTAAATAACCGTGTATGAATATTTAGAGAGCTACACGGATTCTTAAGTATAAATCCGTGTAGAAAAGTCTTTGTAGGGTTTTGTCCAGTAAAATTAATTAGTATTTTATTTTTGGTATAAAAGGCCTTCTCCTTCCAGCGCCGTTTTGATCAAGTAATTTATACTGTCTCTCTCTCGCTCTCTCTATATTGATTGTTGATCTGATTTCTGCAAATGCTAGCAGCTGGGATCAGAGATCTTTGAAGTTTTTACTTTCTCCTCTCTATCTTTCTAAGGTTAGTATATATATATAGAGAGAGAGAGAGAATGGCTAATATCAAAACGTTTGTTCCTGGAGTCAGGAACAAACGATTCAGTTCTCCAATTTCCAAAGTTCAAACAACAAATCCAAACCATTAGATGTTCAATCTATATTAAAATGTGCTTGGAGACCAAATTTTACATTTTTTGGAATTTTTTTACTATTTATTAAGCTGGTTTGAAAATCGTTGTTTTCCAATGGTGCAAAATTTTAATAAAAACAGCGATTTTCAAACCAGCTTAATAAATAGTAAAAAAATTCCAAAAAATGTAAAATTTGGTCTCCAAGCACATTTTAATATAGATTGAACATCTAACGGTTTGGATTTGCTGTTTGAACTTTGGAAATTGGAGAACTGAATCGTTTGTTCCTGAGTCCAGAAACAAACGTTTTGATATTAGCCATTCTCTCTCTATATATATATATTCCTTTTCTTCCTCTAATTTTGTGTTACTTATTATTGCTTATTTAGGTCATGTGTAATTCATGCATGCTTGATTTCTTAAGATAATGCAAAAATGGCGGATAGTTCGGCTGAGCGGGAGCCGAAGCGTGGGGGCAGCCACGCAAAAGTGGGGCGGCTGAGCGGGGAGCCCAAGTGTGGGGGCAGCCACGTTTGAAAAAAATTTGAAATTTGGAAAAAAATTGAAATTCGAAAAAAATTTGTATTTAAAGGAGAATTTTTATTCTCTATTATGCATGCATGCACATATATGTTGATCAATGTATTTTATTGGAGTTGAAATGTTGGAGATCTTTAACCAAGAGGCATCATGTCATGGATCACATGGGCACTCTTCTTTTTTATATGTTGGATCTAATACAACTAGTTTGTATGAAATTTTGGTCCAAACTAGATCATAACCAAGAGTTTTGGCAACATGAGCCCAACTTTCCGAAAATTGGGCCAAAGCTTCATCACATGCTTACTAAGTGGTAAGGACATAACTTTTATACAAACATTGTATTGGATCTTGAGGAGTATATGTTATATGGATCATATGGGATTGTATATGTACAAAAGGCAATGTCTATATATGTTGATGCTTTTATGCTTTTATGCATTTTTTGTTATATATGTTGGTATTAGAATTTTGGGAAAATTGTGAAAATGCCACTCCAAAACCTTCAAATTGTGAAAATGCCATCCCGAACTTTGAAATTGTAAAAATGCCACTCTAAACTTCATTAATTTGTAAATTTGCCACTCCAAATAATTAATGACTAAAATGCCCTCCCTTCTTCTTCTCCTGCCTCCTCTTCTTCTTCTGCCTTCTATTTTGCTGGACTGGTACGATACTAGTATCAACCCCTTTTTCTGTTTGACTTGCTCTGTGTTCTAGTACCTTACTTGTACCGGCCTTGTATGGATTGGTTACCCTTTTTCTTTTGTTTCCTGGTGCTACTTTGTTGCCCCCGTTTCCTTTTTCTGGCTAGATGCCTTAACGGGTTTGGATCTGACTCACTGTACTGATTACTGTTGCTTTGGTGTTGATTGTGTGGAGGCATATTTTGGTGCATATTGCTTGTTTGCTGTATTGCTGTTGGTGCTGGTTTTACTACCTTGCTGTGTGTTGTTGTTGCGATTTGGTACTGATCTGGTACTGACCTTTAAGTGCCCTTGTTCTTTGCTGTTTGTTGTGTGGATCGGTTACTAGTAAAAGGGTACCAGTGACCCTGTTTTACTTCTCTGTTGAATGAGGATATTTGGAGAAGGAAGGGCATTTTAGTCATTAATTATTTGGAGTGGCAAATTTACAAATTAATGAAGTTTAGAGTGGCATTTTTACAATTTCAAAGTTCGGGATGGCATTTTCACAATTTGAAGGTTTTGGAGTGGCATTTTCACAATTTTCCCTAGAATTTTATGCTTTTATGGTTTCGGTTAGAATTTTGTAATTCTAAATATGAATTTGTATAATTTTGTGTACATGAATTTAAATTGCTATCTGAAAAATTTAAATACTGGCTAGCAAAACAGGAGGCTAGCCTAAAAAAAAAAACTAAAAAAAAAATTATAAGACAGTCCTACACGAATATTTAACAAAATTCTGTGTAAGAATAGTAATTTATAAAATAATCCGTGCACGAATACATTTCTACACAAATTATTGGATAAATGTCCGCGTAGGATTGTTTCCTACACGGACATTTATCCAATAATCCGTGTATGAATCTATTCGTACACGGATTATTAGATAAATATCCGTGTAGAATTGTTAAGAGAGCTACACGGATATTTAGTTTAAAGTCCGTGTAGAAAGAGGAGAGCAACACGGATATTTAGTAAAAAATCCGTGTATAAAGATTAATCATACACGGATATGAGATTAAAAGTCCATGTAGAAAGAGAAATCGTACATGGATGTTTAGGTAATATCCGTGTAGCTCGGTTATATGGAGAGCGACACAGGCAGGTGTTCGTACACGGCTGTTTATAAAGTAATCCGTGTAGAAATCGTTACAATCGCACACGGGTAAATATCCGTGTGTAATTATTTGCCGATTCGTACACCCTCACAGCCCACACGGCAGGAAATCTGTGTAGCTTCTCCATTTATGTCTGTGTGCAATCTCATTTTTTGTAGTAGTGCACCTCCATCAACAAAACCTCACGCTATTCCCACCTATCACCAACATCATGGCCGATCCTAATCTTCTCACTATCCTAGATCGTATGCAACAAAACCAAGCCGAAACTATGCAAATCCTCACTAATCTTGTAGCACGCCTCACTCCCATCAACAATCCACAAAATCCACAAAACCCACAAAATCCACATATTAACAATGATGGAACTATACAAAACCGAGAATCCAAATGGGATGTCGGCCTCCGAGTTGAAATTGTAGATTACTCGGGCAGTTTAAATCCCGAAGAGTATCTTGACTGGACAAATAAAGTTGAAGAAGTTTTTGAGCTCAAAGAAATCCCTCCGGACAAACAAGTGCCGTTGGTGACAATCCGATTCCGAGATAGGACATCATCATGGTGGCAATCCTTCAAGTATCGCCACTATCTCGACAGCCTTCCCCCTCTCAACGATAGGCTCGACTTGAAGCGTGAGATGAACCGTGAGTTTCTCCCTCTTAATATCGCCAAACACTTTTCCAGCAATTTCAATCTCTCTCTCAAGGTGCAAAAAGTGTGGAGGAATACACTCTTGAGTTTTATAAACTAGAGGCATGAAACCAAATCAATGAGACTGAAGATTTGAGGGTTGCGCGATATTTGCACGGCCTTCGAATGAGTATTCAGGATATGCTGGTGGTTCACACTTTCATCAATGTGGGCGAAGCTCAATCCAAGACGAAAGCCGTCGAAAAACAGCTTGCAAAAAACCTCAACTTTAACCGTGGTAATACTTCTTCTACCAACTCTAACTCTTCTCATTTTCGCCCCACTCCAAACAACACTACAAATTCCAACCGACCCCAATTACTCCCACCTCCACCTAAACCAAAACAAAGTATTCCGGAAAGCTCTAAGGCCAACATCTGCTGCCACAATTGCCGTGAAATGGGCCATTATGCAAGAGAATGTCCAAAGGTCTGACCTCATTTATATGCCAATGTTGAGTATTTAAGGTATAGGGCACTACTACAAAAATGGTAATTCTACACTGCACATTGTACACGGTTTTCCCAATTTTATATAAAAACCATGTACCAAATATGAATTTTTGAAAGCCCAAAAAATATGGGGAAATTATACACTGACATTTAGTTAAGAATCAGTGTAGAATTGTTTGAGAGAGCTACACGGTTTATTAGAGATCAAAAATCCGTGTGGAAAAAATTGAGAGAGCTACACGGATATTATACTAAAATCCGTGTATAAATAGCTACACAGATATTTGATAATATATCCGTGTAGAAATAGTAAGAGAGCTACACGGTTTTTTAGTTAAATGTCCGTGTAGAATGGTTAGAGAGCTACACGGTTTTTTTATCAAATATCCGTGTATAAAGGGTAATGCTACACGGATTTTTTAATAAATAACCGTGTATAACTTGTGAGAGAGCTACACGGATGGTTAAGTATAAATCCCTGTAGAAAAGACTTTGTAGGGTTTTGTGCAATATAAAAGGGCCCCATCTCTTCGAGAGGCCTTCTCTTTCCAGCGCCGTTTTGATCAAGTAATTAATACTCTCTCTCTGTATTGAACTGATCTGATTTCTGCAAAGGCTAGCAGCTGGAATCTGACATCTTTGAAGTTTTTATTTTCTCCTCTCTATCTTTCTAAGGTTAGTATATACATATTTTCCTTTTCTCTCTCTAATTTTCTGTTCATTAATTATTATTGCTTATTTAATTAGGTGTGTAATATATTCATGCATGCTTGATTTCTTAATTAGATAATGTAAATAATTAGTGTATTGTGGTCCAATAACCGACCTATAGATGCTTTTAGGTCCATGCCCGTTCAAAATTAATCCAATAGGGATTAATTTTGGACAGTCCCCGTTTTGGGACTGCTATTTGAATATTGTGTCTCATTTAGGATGTGAACACATATTAGCGGGATTTAATTAGTATTTGAGGAAAGTTCGACAGTATTTTCCCTTATTGCTCCTACGAGTATGTGGTTCATACACATACTTGGGGAGTTAAGGGGAAATACTTCTGAATTTTTCTCAAATACTAATTAAATCTCGCTAATATGTGTTCACATATGGGACATAATATTCAAAGAGTGGGTTAGGATTGTAAACCGGCCCTTTGTAAGCCCAAAATTTGGTACAATTTATATGTTGACCATGCATGATTAATTGATCAAATCATTTTTTTAATTTAATTTACAGATGAATCGAAGTTGGATGTATGAATTGCGACGTGACAGTGAAGAATATTTGGTTCGCGTTGATGAGTTTATAAAATTTGCTGAGAGGTATAGAGTGAAGAAAAAAGAAGAAGACATTTTGTGTCCTTGTAGAGATTGTAAAAATATTTTAAGATTTGGGGACTCCGAAGAAATTAGAGCTCATTTGATTTGTCGGGGATTTAAGAAGAGATATACATGTTGGATCATGCATGGTGAGAAATTTGGTGAAAGTAGTAGTACCAATAAATATTTTAATCGTTGTGAATTGAATGATGAGAATGTAGAAATTTCTGATAATTTTGAACTTGATTGGAACGAGGATTATGAGGATGTCGAAATTTTTGATAATGTTGAACCCAGAAATGACGATGATGAGCTGGAGATGAATTTTGATGATAATGTAGAACACGAGTTTATTGAAAATCTGGAGCAAATGTTACATGATGCGGAAGATGAAATTAGTAATAAAAATTATGATAAATTTCAAAATTTGTCTAATGATTTCAAAAAGCAGTTGTATTCCGGGTGTACCAAATTTACAAAACTGTCAGCTGTGTTGCAATTATTAAACATGAAAGCAGACAATGGTTGGAGCGATAAGAGTTTCACGTCCTTATTACAGCTTTTACGAGAAATGCTCCCAGATAACAACGAGTTACCCGGTACAATATATCAGGCGAAGAAGTTGATATGTCCAATGGGGTTGAAGATCGAAAGAATACATGCATGTCCGAATGACTGTGTATTGTATCGTAACGAGTACGAGGCCATGCATGTTTGTCCTAAATGCGGTGTTTCACGGTATAAACGTAAGGACCAGGACACTGATGATTGTAACGAGGACAAAAAGGGCCGGCCTCCGGCTAAGGTGTTGTGGTATTTGCCGGTAATACCGAGATTCAAACGGTTGTTTGCGAATCCCAAAGATGCAAAATTATTGCGTTGGCATGAAGAAGAGCGCAAAAATGACGGTAAACTAAGGCACCCGGCTGATTCTCCTCAGTGGAGAAACATTGATAGACATTTCAAAAAATTTGGTTCCGAAATGAGAAACCTTAGGATTGTGGTGAGCACAGATGGAATGAGTCCGTTTGGAAGCTTGAGCAGTCGGCACAGTACTTGGCCAGTTCTTTTATGCATCTACAATCTTCCTCCTTGGTTGTGCATGAAACGCAAGTATATAATGATGTCATTACTAATCCAAGGACCCAGACAACCCGGAAATAACATAAATGTATATCTCGCACCATTAATTGAGGACCTCCAAAAATTATGGCGTGATGGCGTCTCGGTCTGGGATGCGTACAGCAAAGAGGTCTTTCAACTGTGGGTCATGATGTTTTGCATCGTAAATGATTTCCCCGCGTACGGGAATTTATCGGGTTACACTTGTAAAGGAGCAAAAGCGTGCCCTATCTGTGAAGATGACACGCAGGTGCTGAGGTTGAAAAATTGTCAAAAGAATGTTTTCATGGGGCATCGTAGGTTTTTTCCTGTTAATCACCCATACTGTAAGAAGAAGACAGCATTCAACGGAAAAATTGAGCTTGGAGGGGCCCGTCGTCCATTAGACGGGAAGAGTGTCTTCAATCGGGTAAAAAATCTTGATGTTGTTTTTGGAAAATATGCCGAAGCACCACCGAAGAATATTTGGAAAAAGAGGTCCATATTTTGGGAGCTACCGTACTGGGAATATTTAGAAGTGAGACATTGCATAGATGTCATGCATGTTGAAAAAAATGTCTGTGACAGTTTGATTGGTTTATTATTGAACATTAAGGGGAAGACTAAAGATGGTATTAAAGTTCGAAAAGACATGGTAGAAATGGGAATACAACCCGAGCTTGCACCGTAGGAGAAAGGGAAGCGCACATACCTACCCCCCGCACTGTGCACAATGTCGAAGAAAGAGAAAACAAGCTTTTGTGAATGCCTTCATAGTATTAAAGTCCCATCAGGGTATTCCTCGAATATTAAGAAGCTGGTGTCGATGAAGGACCTCAAATTGCTTGGTCTGAAATCCCACGACTGTCATGTTTTACTGACACATATGATTCTTGTTGCAATTCGGGAAATTTTACCAAAGCACGTTCGGGAAACCATTACGAAGTTCTGTACTTTCTTCAATGCAATCAATTCCAAAGTGATAGACCCTCTAAAATTGGACTCTTTGCAAAAGGAGGTCGTCGTTACTCTTTGCCAACTTGAGATGTATTTTCCGCCATCCTTTTTCGATGTTATGGTTCACCTTGCTGTTCATCTTGTAAGAGAAATTCAGATCTATGGTCCCGTGTTCCTGCGGTATATGTATCCATTCGAGAGATACATGGACATTTTAAAAAAGTACGTAAGGAACCGACATCGACCCGAAGGTAGCATTATAGAAGGATATTCCACCGAGGAGGTGATTGATTTTTGCACCAACTACATGACCGGTGTGTGTCCTATTGGCGTTCCAAAATCTCGATACGAGGGAAGGCTCCAAGGAGTAGCGACAATTGGGTTGAAAACCCTAGTTGCTGATAAAGATGAACTACAAAAGGCACATTTTATTATACTACAGCACATGACAGATGTTGCTCCCTACATAGATGAGCATATGACAATCCTTCAACAACAGAACTACACAAGAAGTCAGAAGTAGCTTACTAACGAGCATAATCGTTCTTTTATAGGATGACTGAAAGAAAGAGTGAAGTCACACCCCGTACCCAAAATTGTTAAACTGCTAGGCGAAGGACCCCAAATTGTGGTCAGAACATTCCAAGGATACGAAATTAACGAATATACTTTTTACACTAAACGGCAAAGTGAGAAGAGCACGATGCAAAATAGTGGGGTGACGTTGGTGGCGACGTCTCAAGAATTCAGTAGATCCGGAGATGGTCGGGCTGTAATAGCATCAAAGTCATATTATGGCGTTATTGAAGAAATTTGGGAGCTCGTATACAATCCTCACCTGAGCATTCCCTTCTTTCGATGTCAATAGGTCGAAGACCAGGGTGTTAAAGTTGATAACGACGGGTTCACACTCGTTGATTTTAATAAAGTCGGGTATGTTGATGATCCGTTTATACTCGCCAAGCAAGCCACCCAAGTCTTTTATGCCACTGACCCGAGTGATGATAGGTGGAGCGTCATCCTATCCGAAAAAAGAAGGATTGTCGGGGTAGAAAATGTCGTCGATGTAGAAGAGTATGACCAGTTCGACGAAATACCTCCATTTTGTGCCGACATGCAACTTGAGGTAGCAACAATTGAAGAAAACAACGAAGCAAACTACATGTGATCCGACCACAATGAAGGATTATGGACCGAGCGTACTGTTGAGAAGGAGAAAAAAAAGAGAAAAAGGAAAAAAAAAAGCCGGTGTGTAATGTTTATTTTTTGTTTAAAATTGAAACTTTTAATATTTCTTTTTTAGAAACAACTTTGTAATAATAAAACATTTCTAGTTCAAATATTAGTATTAGTTTTTAAAATATTAGTGAATTCTTAAATAATGAAAATAAAATATAAAATATTAGTATTAGATTTTAAATATTAGTACAAATATTAAATATTAAAAATAAATATTTGTAGTTCAAATATCAAATATTAGATATTTGTAGTTCAAATATCAAATATTAGATATTTGTAGTTCAAAAATCAAATATTAAAAATATATATTTCTAGTTCAAATATTAGTATTAGTTTTCAAAATATTAGTTGAAATATTAAATAATAAAAATAAAATATAAAATATTGGTTATTATCAGTTTATAATATTAGATGTACTAAAAAATGCGATTTAAATATTACATGCAATTTATAATACAAAAAAATAAAAATAAAACCATATTTAATATTTTTAAATATTTCTACACGGCCTTTTAGTTAGTCATACGTGAAGAAAGAATTATTGTACATGGATTTATTAACTACAAACCGTGTAGAAAGCGTATGTGTACACGGACTTTAAACTAAATGTCCGTGTAGAAAACCTAATTGTACACGTAGTTTAAACTAAATGTCCGTGTAGAAAGACTAATTGTACACGGACTTTAAACAAAATGTCCGTGTAGAAAGAGGTGTACAATGTTTTTCAAAAGCTTTCTCTTCCAATTTTTTTCTGAAAACGCGCCGCTTCAAATCCTTCTCTTTTAAAGCCTTCTCTTTCAAAATCCTTTTCACTACTCTGCCTCTATCACCCTCCCTCTTAGCCGCCTCTGTCACCCTCTCCGCCGCCTCTGTCACCGCCTCTGCCTTGCTGTGCTCATTGTCGCCGCCTCTATTGTGCTCATTGTGCTGTGCTCATTGTCGTCGCTTGCTGTTCTCACTACTGATTTGTAAATTTTTTTGCTTATTTTCCTGTGTTGTGCTGCCTTGCTGTGAGGCCTTTTTGGGTGCCACTTTACTGTCCCTAAGACAAAAAAAAAATCGGCTTGCACCATGTTTAAATTTTTGGTGGATATAGCTCAAAACCTATTAACTAAATTATGGTGGATATAGTTCAAAACCTATTAACTAAATTTGTTGGGGGATATAGTTCAAAACCTATTAACTAATTTCTGGTGGATATAGCTCAAAACCTATTAACTAAATTATGGAGTTAATAATGGTGGACATAGTTCAAAACCTATTTAACAATTTGTAATATTCTATTAGTTAATTATATGATGGAACACTATATAATATTAATATTAATATACATGCCATTGATCTTCTAAAAGTACTCCAAACGGCCAAAATGACCTCTGCTGGTAAATTGATCAATGCAGATCAATGCGGTGGCCAAAACAAATTTATGGCTTGACCAACAGATAGAGGACTCCAAAACACACAAAATGGACACAAATTTCATATTTTCTGATTATATTTCAATTTTATATGATTTTTCAAAGTTCAGTTTTTTAATTCATATTTTCTGCTATTTAAAGCTACAGAATTTTCATTTTGAGAGGCTGAACTTTGGAAATTAGTATAAAATAAAAAAAAATCAGAAAATATGAAATTAATGTCCATGTTGTGTGTTTTGAAGTCTTCCATTTAATTATGGTGTTCATTTTGCATTTTATTTCTCTGTTTTCTCACCATTTTGCACATAGATCCATTACTTTCTTTTAATATTTATTTTTATGGCAGAACCATGTCGGTTGAGGGTGAGCACGTAGATATGATGGCAGAAGAGGAGCAACAAGCTACTGCATCATCAGAAAGAAGGAAAAGAGGTCCGACAATGTGCCCAAGCATGTCCGAGAAGAAACAGTTAGAAATATGGTTCACGAAAGACGGGCGTGCGCAGGGTCCAAACCGGATGACGTACTCCAATTGGTGTTGCAGTTGGTGAAGCAAAAGGCAAGTATCCTTGTAGAGAGATGGGATCAGTTTGACAAAGAGGATAAGAACGACTGGTGGAACATGGTGAAGGTAAAGTATCTAACAACTCTTTGCTTTATTTCATTGTTGTACATGAACTTAAATACAGTAAATTTGGTGTCAATCAGGCTCAGTGGAACATCGAGAGTGAAACCCCAAAGGCTAAGACTTTGAGGATAATAAATGAAGGTTGGAAGCAATTCAAGAGCACGTTAAAGACGGATTTCATGAAGAAAGGGAGAAATCCGGTAGGATACTATCCTTGGCTGACACAAGAGGTGTGGGAAGAGTTTCAAGCTTTGAAGTCCACGGCAGAGTTCAAGGTACATAACTTTAGCCAAATTAATTTTGTTTTTTATCGACCTGTACTTATCTTTCTAAAACTAATTGATTTTCTTACACTTGTGAAGAAAAAAGTGATGAAGGCAGGAGGATCGTTGCCATGAACAAGTATCCGCACCATTTAGGGTCAGGTGGGTACGAGGGTAAGTCGGCAGAATGGAGGGCAATACTGGAGCAAAACAAAGATTCTGACTCACCCGTGGTTAGGATCTAAAATCCTAGGGGCCAAGGTTAGTTCATGGGTAGATCCAAGGTAACCGCTGACAGAAGGATAGTACTCCCACCCAATTTGCAACCCGTGGCTCAGAGAATGGTAAGAGTCCTTTGTTATAACTTTGTGCCATTCAAACGAAATTATAACTTCGAATGTACATCACTTAGTCTTTTGTTATAACTAATTTTTCTGTTAACAGTTGGAGGTGGAGGAGGAGGTCAATTCGGGTGCCCGGAGGGTCCAAAGACAAAATGATTCCTTTGCCGCACCGAACACACGGGTCGAGTAAGGGGTGTAGGGGCATACAGGGGCTGGAAGGAGGTGTTCCGAGTGGAGGGACAAAAACCTCGAAGAAAATCTCGTGCCAAAGTTAACAAAGACGAGATAGTTGCGCAGATACGCGCGGAGGTCAGCAAAGAGTACGACGCAAAGCTGGCTGAGATGGAATCAAGGTTGTTGAACCGGTTCACATCTCTTACGCAGCCATCCGAGCAACCACCTCCCATTTCGCCGGGAATTCGGCGAAGTAGTCAAGCATCCGGGACTTGGGCCTTAGACGATTTGGATAATCTAAAGGTAATCACTAATTGTTCATAGTCTAAAGGTAATTAATACCTGTTTGTAACCTTGTTAGACAATATCGCACCATTAAAAATAACAACTTTCTGATAATTAATTGCAGGACCCCAGAGCATGCGACCTCGTCCTGTGGCAGGGTAGTGTTCCTCTTACCGTTGCTAAGGGCGTTGTACATCCAGGAGCCCCAAGTGTACACCATGCTCAGCTAAGGCCCGGCCATGCATGCGTGCAGGTTGACTTGGTCGTGGAGGGATGGGCGCACGTACCTCTTCCTGTCCCTACCGGCGAAATGTTTACACTTGACGAGGCCCGGACGACGTTTGTCCAATGGCTCAAGAGTCAGATTATTTTGGATCAGGTAATCTCTAAATAATCCATTTCTTTTGTTACATTTAAATCATTCGTTTTGAAATACTTGACGAAGGTTTCAAATTTGATACAGACACAAGGAGATGATGTCACCGGTACACAGGAGATGATGTCACCGATACGGAGGGACACGGCTTGCGACGTCGGGGCTGACGCGCCACCATCACCAAACCGTCCTATGGTCACCGAAGAAGAATACAGCCGTTTGCCCAGTGATTTGCGCCTTCTCCACGACCGCTTGATATCGGCACCCGAAGGCATGAAGGATATTGATATCTCGCTTTCTTATCTATATTCCGACCAAACTTTGTACCAAAACCTGTGCCTAAAACTGTCAAATCGTGTTTATTTCATTGAATATCTATAAAATGTGGTACTGCTGCGCATTTGTTCTTACTTTGCAGAAAACGGGCGAAACCGAGGAAGAATCTGGAATTCGAAGGTTTATATACAGTCCGTGTACCTTCTTATGTGGACCGTACAACCCTCTGCCCGACCACAGACACGACCAGGATACCATCCACACGACCTGTATATGATGCTGAAATTTCAGCACCTGAAATTAAAACAGTCATAGATTTTGACTCGTAACTCCGTTTTGAGTGTATGACCACTTTTCGGAAAGCTTGCGAGAAGATCTACAATCTGAGCTAGAGAAACAGGCACATGGTTCGTGCACCCATGCATACAGACTGTACCTTAACTGCCCAACCACACAGAGACTTTCACGCAACAGGCTAAATCTCTACAACACAGGCATACGGTCCGCACACAAATGTGTGCGGACCGAACATAGAAAATCCAGAAATCTAGACTGGCGATGGAAACAGTTGCCAGCTGGGGAGGTCGAAAAGGAAAGGCTTTAAGATGCGATTTTGGGCAAGAAAAGAGGATATTCCAGATCTATAAGGGGGGATCTCTGGCTCTAGGGTTTGGGAAGAGATGGCTAAGCGAGGAGGCGAAGAAGAGAGGAGGAAAACGAGAGTTTTGCGACGAATCTTCATTGTTCTTCGAGTTTTTCTATGAACTCCTTTATCTTTATTTCTTTTATTTGCTTTTTAACTATGTTTGAGTAGACTTTTCTGTTTATAGGGTTATGATGTAGTTTCACGTTTAGTTTTATCGCTAGCTACTTGGATTTGTGTTGAATGCTTTTGTTTTTACTTGCTGAGTAGTGTTTCAATTGCTTGGTTTGTGCTTGCTTGAATTGATTGGTCAACCCGTTAGATGAATGTGCACATCTAGATGTTAGGTTACATGGCTATGACATTTAAACCAACCGAACAAAGTACATGAGGTAGGTTTGTGAGCTGAAAGGTCAAAACAAGAAGTACCCGAATGGCGAAATTTTCCTCGAGTCGAAAGACCTTGGATACCTTTAGTAAACCGACAAGTCACTTATGATAATTAAGCCAACAAGCAAAAGTTGAGGTTTAAGGACCCAAAGAGGGGAGTATTTGAATTTCGTATCGGATTATTAGGCCAACAAGCGACAGCTACAGTTTAGGAATTTAGGTATGGTCAACAGAAACCCTAAACAAAAGAATCGACACAGAAACAGTAGCTGCTGTATCAACTTGAGGTTCCGTACGGACCGTACATGAAAGTGTGCACACCTTGGGGCTAAACTGAAACGAAGTCAGAAACCCTGGAAACGCCTTTTACTATTGATTTAAAGCAAGTTGATTTACTTTCTTGCATTTAATTACTGTCATTGAACTGTTAGGAACCATAAATACCAAACCAACCTTTTCAAACTTCTAGTCTTTATTTAATTTAGGTAGAATTCTAGTTAAGACTTGAACCGTCCCTGTGATCGATACCCGAATATATACTACTCGATAGGATTGTATACTTGCAGTCTGAATCGAAAGTGTATTGAAGGTTAAAAAGTACAGTTTACTGTACTGAAACTTTGTGCATTACTTTCTGATGTAACAGATATCATCATCCCTGTCCCACCTGGGATGTTTCTACACAAAGGCAGGGATCTTGTGCTGTCGTTCAAAGACTTCAAGGACCTTCTCCACCACTCGTCATCTGATAAATGGCTCGATGTGTCATTCATCACCATTTTCCTCATGTTAGTGACCAAAAATTATTTTCATTGTTGTATAGAACTCAAATATATATTCTAATGTAAAATGATGAGTTTTCCGAAAGCTACTCCGAAACTGTGATGAGATGGTACAAAAGAAGAACTTGTGCATATTTCTGGACCTCGAGAAAGTGAGTGCTACGTCACTGAGATGTTATCCGGATATGACTATCGACTACATATATTCAGCGATGCATCGTGCTAATGCGAAGCAGAAGAAATTCATTATCGTGCCATACCACCAGAGGTTAATTCTAACCTTAACTTATGCATTGTTTATATTTTAATTAAAGAATTGGATAAAGGAAATAAAAGTGAAACATAAAAAAATGAAACCACACCATCAACCATAGCAAACACTTGTGTCATTATATGCTAAAGTACTATAATTTTTCTCCTCCCACAGCAAACACTGGTGTTTGATTATCATTGTGCCTTACCTAAATTCGAGCATAATCGTTGATTCTTGTAAGCCCAAACGAACGATCGCAGCTAGCAAGTGCAAAGATATCTTCCCTTATGTCAATAAGTAAGCAATAAAAATTCACTTGGTTTGAATTTTTTTCAATTATATCAACTTATAAAATTGCTAATTACATTCACTCAATTTTGTAAGGGCTTTTGTGAGATATGTTAAAGAGGGAGGATTGCATAGCACGCGCCTGAAAAATAAGTTGAATTGGAAGTGGTTGCTGGTGAGCACACTATAATTTTATAATTTTATATTTTGTTCAAAAAAATTTGTCATTCTAACATAGGCCGCTAAATGTAAATTCCAGGGCCCGGAACAGTTGGAGAGTTGGGAATACACTTATTACACGATGATTTTCATGTTTGACTTTGTCGAAAGAATACAATTCGAATTCCCAGAAGTGGTATGTAATTCATATTAATTGTTCCTATATAATAGCAATTGATATTTGCGAGTGTCTTGCATCTACCTTTTCTTGTTACTAACTAATACCAAATTGTAATTGTAGAATGTGACAAAGCAACCGCATTACACCAAGGAGCAGATCGACGATGTCAGGTGTATGTGGGCAAGGTGGTTTCGAATGGAATTTTGTAATGCTCAGTATGGATTTCCATAATTTTGTATAATTTAGTGTATATGAATATTGTATAATTTATTGCATATGGATTTCTGGCTAATCTGAAAAATATGAATTTCTTGCTAATTTGGAAAATATGGATTTCTTGCTATATTAATTTTGTATAATTCTGTAGCAAAACTGGAGGCTAGCCCAAAAAAAAAATTGTCAATTCTACACGGATATTTAACTAAAGTCCGTGTTAGATAGTTCAGAGAGCTACACGGATGTTTAGTTAAATGTCCGTGTAGAAAGAGGAGAGCTACATGGATATTTAGTTAAATGTCTGTGTAGAAAGAGGAGCGCTACACAGATATTTAGTTAAATATCCGTGTAGAAAGAGGAGACCTACACAGATATTTAGTTAAATGTCCGTGTAGAAAGAGGAAACATACATGGATGTTTAGTTAAAAGTCCATGTATAAAAAGAATTGTACACGGTTGTTTAGTTAATATCCGTGTAGCTCGGTAACATGGAGAGCGACACATGTAGGTCTTTGTACATGGCTGTTTATAAAGTAATCCTTGTAGAAATCGTTATAAGTGCACATGGGCAAATGTCCGTGTATAGTTATTGACCTAATCGTACACCCTCGATTTAAACACAGTAGGAAATCCGTGTAGCTCCTCCATTTTTGTCCGTGTGTAATCTCTTTTTTTCTAGTAATGGGGTTTTATGCTAATTTTTATACTCTTTGAACTTTTAAATTTATAAACCTAATACTGAAAAATTGGTCGATTGCAAGCGCACAACATATCGATTGTAGTATTGAGGTATCGATCCAAGGGATATCGGGAAACACTAATTTTAAACTCTATTAATTAATTTCAGAATATTTAAAGAAAGTAAAGGTTGAGTTGGGGGGTTTTTGTTCTAATTTCCTAATTTTGGGTTCAATACCCGAAAAAGAGAGATTGTAACAATTAAACTGAAACTGAAAATTAAAAGAGAGTTTTGGTTGTTTTTTAAGGTTTGGAAGTCTAGGGGCATTCGGTCTACAATCCCTTATTAATTCTATCTACTCGGTTTGTTTGAATTCATGTTTGATTTTAACGAGGTTTCTAACCTAAGATGTTAAAAAGGATCACTTTTGTGAATTAATAACGTGCCTAGATAGTTCGGACTTCACGATTAGGTCCTTCACCCTAGCTATCTAGACCCATTAAGCTCTTGTTAGCCTATTTCAACTAATTATTGATACAAGTATTTTGGTGCGGTGGGTTAACGTTCCTCTAATTTTAGGGCTGTCACCATCCTAAAGGGATATTTAACAATCGCGTGCACACAAAATACATATCAATATTTAATCTAATCTAGGGTTCCTAATTAGAGATTTGACTTCACGATTAAGTCCTTCATCAAACCCTAACCCTAATTTCTGTAGTTCCGGTTTGGACTCAAATTGGTCGTTCTAATCCAAATCGTAAGGCATTTGTGTTCACAATTTGGTACTATCGTAATGATCCTAATCTACTTCTGGTTTCTTAGACCTAAGCGGGATACTTTTGTGATCCTAAGCTACTTTGAGTCTATTAAACCTAAGCGGGATACTGCAATTCAAGTACTAAATCATGCATTATCACAAAGAATAAATCACAGAAATTAACATCAAATCAAACAATCATAATAAAAACTAAGATCCGAGTAAGATAAAATTAAACAAGTTCATGCTTAAAGACCTAAACCCCTAGAGAGGAAGACTAACCTCTCATGGAGATGCAAGAATTCATCGAAAGATTAATACAAAACATGGCTAAAACAAGAAAAATTAAATAGAGAAATATTTTACACCCTTCTCTAGATGAAGAACCTTGATCTTGCCTGCGATTGCTGAGAACTTCTCTTCTTCTTCCTTGATTTGCTTCCAAGAGATGAGAAATTTTGCTAAGTATGGATGGTAAAGAGGATTGTAAGTGGATGATCTTGGAAGTGAAAGTTCTAGCCCTTTTATAGGAGAAGTACTGCTTAATCTGGAGCCAATGGACGTGGGGAGTCATTAGATACTTGCCCCACAAGTTTCCCCACGTCCCCACTTTCCATATTTCACTCCTGGGTCGTTTTTAGAAGCACCGAAAATAGAAAACCTGATTTTTAGGCTGAATGCGACCAGAGTGCGACCGTAGTGCGTCCGCACGGGGCTTGGTCAGTTCAATTTCTGCTTCTGCGGCATGAGTGCGTCCGCACTCTTGGTCCGTGCGGCCGCATTTGGAGTTGTGTTGCGCTCTAAATTTTCTCTAAGTCCTGGGTGCGTCCGCACTACGACTCAGTGCATCCGCACTGCGCTTGCTCTGGAGTGTGCTGAATTTGTCTAAGTCTGGAGTGCGACCGCATCATGGGTCCGTGCGTCCGCACTAGTCCATCGTTGATCACTTCAAATTCGGCTAAGTATTGGCTGCGTCCGCACTTGGGTCTAGTGCGTCCTCATCCGGCTTGGACTTTTTCTTCTGGCATTTCTGAGGTCTTCAGATTTGGCTAAGTATTGAGTGCGGCCGCATCAGTGGCCAGTGCGTCCGCATTCAAGGTCATTTTTCCTCTTTTTGCTTCTAGGTGTATTCTATCTTTTTTGTATGAAAATACAAGATATTTGGTATTATTTTGCGATAAAAATCGGATCGAATATGTATATATTTTAGACCTATCAGCCAACGAGGGTTTCAAGGAAGAGGATGGGTGGAATAATGACGGGGATGAAGAGGAAGAAATTCATGAGGTGACTCGAAGATCTCGCGGCCGAAAGCTTAGTTATGAGAAGGCTTTTCTTGGGCCGAAATCAACAGAAGATTGAAAGCAGCATGCCATTTTTAAAACTATATGTGTTATTGAGAACAAGAAGTGTGTCGTGATAATCGACTCAGGAAGTTGGGAAAATGTGATCTCGGAGGAGGCGGTAAGAAAACTTAATCTTAGCACCACCACCCATATGAATCCATACAAACACGGGTGGGTGAACAAAGGAGCTGAAATCCAAGTCAGCAAAAGGTGCCACTTTCAACTCACACTCGGACCACTTTACACTGCCACTATTTATGCCGATGTGGTTCCAATGGAGGCCTCACATCTGATTCTCGGGGGTCTTTGGCAATACGACAATCAAGCCGTCTATGATGGAAGGAAGCACACATATACCATTCAAGTTGGTCCGAAAAAGGTACGCATAAATCCAGTTCAAGAAGAGGCAAAAGAATCAAATACGGTGTTCTGTGTACCATGGGAAGAATTTGAGAAGGAACTATGAGATGCTGCAATCTGTTTCGCGCTCACTGCATGCGACTTAGAGTGGGAAAAACATGTCGTGCCGTGCCGTGACTAACACGCCGTGACTTTAGTCACGTGCCGTGCCTTGCCGTGACCAAGTAAATTTTCACGTGCCGTGCTGTGCCGTGACAAAAATTACGAGGGGTGGTCACGGCACGCGAATGGTCACGGCACGCGAGTCACGCCGTGACTCGCGTGCCGTGACCAAACATGCGTTAGTCACGTTTGATCGCATTTAACGTTTTAAAAAAATATGAAACAATTCTTTAAAATTCAAATGTTTTAATTGAAATTTAAATGTAAATATTTTAATTAAAATAAAATTAGTGTATTGCCTCGTGATTGCCGTGACTGGCGTGACTGGCGTGTCTACCGTTCCGTGACTCACGTGTCCCGTGCCGTGCCGTGCCGTGACCAAGGCAATTTCCGTGCCGTGCCGTGCCGTGTCTTCTTTGCCAACAATTGGTCACGGCACGCGAATGGTCACGGCACGGGACACGCGAGTCACGGCACGCGACGGTCACGCGTGCCGTGCCGTTACCGTGCCGTTCCGTGACGGAGCCAGCTTCGGCGTGCCATTTTTCCCACTCTAATGCGACTACACCAACCCCGAGATTGAGAAAAATATACCCAAGATGGTGCAACCCTTGTTGGATGAATTCAAGAATGTGCTACCTGATGACCTTCCCGATGGACTGCCCCCTCTTCGCGACATTCATCACCAAATCGACTTGGTGCCCGGGGCTAGTCTTCCCAACAAAGCTCACTACTGCATGGCCCCACAACAGCACCAAGAGTTAAAGTGACAAGTGCAATAGCTGTTAGACAAAGGCTTTGTGCGGGAGAGCATAAGTCCGTGTGCTGTGCCAGCTCTGTTGGTTCCAAAGAAAGACGACAGTTTTTGCATGTGTGTGGATAGCAGGGTAATAAATCGGATCACGGTATGGTACCGATTTCCGATTCCACGACTGGAGGACATGCTCGATCAACTTAGTGGAGTCGAGGTATTCTCTAAAATTGATCTTAAAAGTGGGTATCACCAAATTCGTATCAAACCGGGAGATGAATGGAAAACAGCTTTCAAAACTAAAGAAGGCCTGTTTGAATGGGTTATCATGCCCTTTGGCCTTTCCAATGCTCCTAGCACCTTCATACGGGGTGATGAACCAGGTTTTGTGGCCTTTTCTTAACAAGTTTGTCGTTGTCTATTTTGTCGACATTCTTATTTATAACCGAAACCAAGATGAGCATCTCCTACACTTGCGAGAAACTCTTGAAGTACTACACAATAATAACCTTTTTGCAAACTCGAAAAAGTGTGTTTGGATGACTCCGACATTAATATTCTTGGGATTTAAGATCTCCGTGAGTGGTATCTTACCCGAAGAGGACAAAATTCTAGCAATCTAAGATTGGCCAAAACCTTCTTCGTTCACCGAGATACGATCATTTCTCGGGTTAGCGGGATTCTATCGGCGTTTCATCAAAGGCTTCAGCAGTATCTCGGCACCTATCATCGAGTTACTAAAACAAAAGAATTTCGAATAGAGTGATGGTGCACAGGAAGCTTTCGAGACACTCAAGCATTGCTTAACTCACGCACCCGTACTAGCTCTGCCAGACTTTGATAAAGCTTTCGAGGTAGAATGCGATGCTTCAAAGGTCGGTATTGGTGCCGTACTTTCACAAGAGAAGAAACTCGTGGCTTTTTTCAGTGAGAAATTAGGTGGAGCTAAAACCAATTACCCGGTGTATGACCTCGAGTTGTACGCCATAGTAAAAGCCTTGCAACATTGGCGGCATTACCTTTTATCTCGCGAATTTGTGATGTACACAGACCATCAAGCGCTGAAATTTGTGCAAGAAAAGAATAAGTTGAGCACTCGACATGCCAAGTGGGTTACTTCACTCCAAGAATACACTTTCTCCATTGTGCACAAAGTGGGATCAAGCAACAAAGTTGCTGACGCTCTAAGCCGCCGACATGGACTACTCTCGGCAATGTCAACCTACACTCTCGAGTTTGAACACGTTCCTGAGACCCTTAAGGAGGATCCCAACTTCGGACAAATCCTGGAGGATGTGAAGAAAAAGTTGCGGGATGACTACTCATTACATGACGGGTACTTGTTTCAGGGTCTCGCACTCTATATCCCGACAACTTCTCTGCGCTACCTTATCATCAAGGAAATGCATAATGAAGGCCATTTCGGGATGGAAAAGACTTTGCATTTGGTGCGAAAAAGGTTCTTTTGGCCAAGTCTATGGCGGGATGTTAAACACTTTGTCCAAGCATGCCAAGTATGTCAAACTTCTAAAGGCACCAACATAAATCAGGGTCTCTACAATCTATTGCCTCTTCCATTTGAAATTTGGCGTGACATTTCAATGGACATCGTGACCGGGTTACCAATGACAAGAAGGAAGAACGATAGCATCAAGGTAGTTGTTGATCGCTTTAGCAAAATGGCAGTTTTCATTGCATACAAAACCATTATGGATGCTCCTAAGGTTGCCGAACTATATTTTCATGAAGTTGTCCGACATCATGGTTTGCCGAGTACCATTGTCTCTGACCGAGATACGAAATTTTTGAGCAAATTCTGAATAGAACTTTGGAAGAAGTAAAAGACCGAACTGAAGTTTAGTTCGAGTTTCCACCCTCAAACAGATGGTCAAACTGAAGCTGAAGTCTCGAAAACATGCTTCGTGCACAAGTTACAACTTTCGGCATGTGGGACACTTTACTACTGAAAATTGAGTTCGAGTACAATTGTTAGGTAAACCGCTCCACAGGATTCGCACCCTTCAAAATTGTTTACGGATTTATTCCCCGAGGTCCTCTTGATATTCTTTCTATTAAAGGACCAAAGTCTAAAGTTAAGAAGGTGGATGAAAGGCTTGAAGATTTGTGGGAACTGCATAAAACAGTTCGTGAAAATTTAGAACAAACTTACTCCAAGTACAAGGCTAAAGCAGACGAAAAGCGCCGAGATGTACAATTCGAAGTCAAAGAATTGGTTTGGGTCTACTTGCCGAAGGAACTGTTTCCCCGAGGAGAATATCACAAACTTAAGAAAAGAAAGGTGGGACCGTGCGAGATCTTGGAGAAGTTTGGAGCAAATGCCTACCGTGTGAAGCTACCTGATGATTTGCATATCTCCAACACGTTCAACGTAAGCCATCTCCACAAATACTATGCAGACACAAGCTTGAGGTCAAGCTTCGATCAACCCGGGGAGCTTGACGCAGTGCGTTGATCAGAGTCAAAATGATGATGAATTACGTAGGGTTTTGACTTAGGTTTTGCATATTATCTCACACTTATGTTTAATTAATTAGAGAAAAATACTACTGTCACCCTTCTTTATGTTTTATTGCAGGAAACATTTTTGGGACTACTTTACATCAAATGGAGCAAGAATCAGGTAAATCGGAGACGCGACGCTCAGCGATTAAGTCACTGTTACGGTCCGTACTGACTGATACAGACCTAGCTGGATACGGACCAGGAGATGGCGTGATACGCATTAAACCCCTCAGTGACATGGTGTGGATACGGATCGTATCAGCCAATACGGTCCATAACCAGAGAGGCGCCATTTGGGGAATAACTGCCACAGCTGTATCCAGATCAGTTTTCTTGGCCTCCACTCATCTCCAGACGTCCCCTCACTCCTATATAAAGCCCTCTGGACAGAAGAAGAAGTTATCTTTGTAATTTTGGTAATTAGGGTTAGATTTGATTAAGTGAGAAAGAGAGGAGTGTTGTAATGATGTCGTTCCGCGGCTAAGTTCTTTTCTTAGGGGCTAGGCAGTAAACCTTGTTACTCATGATGCTTTGATATATATATTTTCTGTTGATTATGATTTCTTGTTGTTGATTGAAATATTTTTGCAATTTATTCTCCCTTCACCTGATTTCGATGATCTAGTTTAATCCGTTAGGGTAGTGACAGTGCTTTAATGGTAAGAAAAACTATGATGGACGAGTTAGCCTCGTTGGGAGCCATTAGATTTATGTGAAGAAAACCTTCGTGGAGAAACCATAAATCGGAACCACAAAACGCAAACCAAGTTCTGTCATTTGCGTAAGATAAATCGCATTGTCCTATGTAGTAACTTGTGTATTTAGAGATCTGTCATTTGCGTAAGATAACTCGCAGTGTCCTATGTTATCTCGATGGAAGTCCAGTCATTTGCGTAAGTGACTCGCAGTGTCCTACGTAGTGTCTTCCATAAACAGCAACAGAAAATCAGACCCGACAGAAGTAGAATATCAAAGAGAATTGAGTAGCAATGGTGTGCCGAAACCCTAGGAATTCTCATCTCTATCTTTATTTTAATTACTTTTAATTGTTGCCAAATTTACATTGATCACAACTTCAACTCTCAATTTTCAGATTTTGTCTAGCCTTTCGAAAGATTGTGATTTGATCGCTCAAGACTGTAGACCAATATTCCCTGTGGATCGACCTCGATTATACTACTCAATAGGATTATGCGCTTGTGATCCGAACCGATAGCATTTCCGAGTTTATATATTTTAAAAGATAACATCGCTCTCTTTTGAGTGATCATGCGTCCCGAGGTGGTGTCCGATTTAGACTCAGATACGAACAATGGTCACACCAAATCCAAACCATTCAAGGATTTATTTATTCAACTTGAAATTTAATGACATGGATGGTCTTCTAGGCATGAATGGTCTTCAAGGAAATTTACTAATTTTCCATTGGAATTTGTTTTGTTCAACGAACTTTATTTATTTCTTTTGATCGGCGGGATATAATCTTGCATGGCAAAATTTATTGCTTTAGGTTTTGGGTTTTAGTTAATTAGCATTTAATAATTTTTTCTAAAGGGTTGAGTAATGTTTGGCTATAAAAGGGTACGAATGTTATTGTTGTAAGGCAGATAAGTTTTATATGAAATTGAATTGAGTTAGTTTTATTGTTTGTGTTCTTTGTGATCAATACTCTTGTCTCTTACCAAAAAACCGAGTACTTGAGCTTATCAGGCAAGACAGTATTGGGACCGCCTTGCGTCAAAAAGTGTGATATTTAGGTGTTTCTGGAGATAATACATTTATAGGGAACCACATGGAGCATGCAACATCTCACACGAAGTGCACAACAAGCGAAATGGTTAAATCAATCAAAATCCGCTATGTCAGGGAGTCGTGCGGGTTCAAGCTATGCCGCGCAATCTGTGGGCTCAATCCGTGGACTATTCAGATTTTGATCAAATCTCCACCATTGATGCTAATTTTGGTAGAATCCTTCTAGAAGGACGTGTTTGCTTCAGAGCCAAGTTTATCGCTATTTTTGGCTCCATCTATGCAAACTTGGAGTGTACTCCAAGTTTTCACCTTCTCCATTACTCCTAAACCTCTCATTTAGGAAGGCTATAAATACCCCTCTTGTATTCGATTTTAGTGTGCATGTTTAATTGTGTTAAGGTTAGAGAGTTACTTAGAGAGAGAAGGGCAGTCATCGGAAGCCAAGCAGGAGAAGAATGCGTCATCTAAGGAGACAGAGGTTCATTCATCTTCAATTAGATTGTAATTTATGTTCTCTCTATTATATTCCTTTTATTTTGCCATGTCCATGATGAACGAAACTTCTCATCTCTAGGGTGAGGGTTGTAATCGAATTCTTAATTATGTTTTAATATATGTTTATGTGTTGTGTATGTTGATTTGAGTTTATTATTATTATTTGAACCCATTTTTATTAAGTCCATGCATACATTGCTCTGTCTACTATATGCCAATGTCCTCCACATACCAATAGGTCTAAAGTCTGTGCATCCTTGTGTGAGAAGGATAATGCATGTAAGTACTTCAAACACTTCGGCTAATAAGGCTTGGCAGCGGTTCAAAGACTAGGGTTAGAACCTAGTGAGCTCCCTTGGTAGGATAGCATAAATTGGTAATTTAGATTATATTAGGAGACACCTTGATTAGGTAGTGTCTTTGGGATATTTAATTGAGGGGTAGAATAGGAATGATCAATTGTGTTTATGCGAGAAAGATAATTGCATACCTATAATACTTTGAATTGATAGCCCAAAAGCCGATTGCGAGATCGGAAAACATTTCAAATCACATACACAGAAACCTAGCACGCCTTGCGGGGTAGTGATAGTGCCGCATGCAAGGTAGCTGTGGGAAAATTTATGCCGCATGCGGGGTAGAGAGACGTCAGAACTTATATTTTACATAATTAAGAAGGAGAGAACCTGAACCCTAGAGAACCTCTATTTTACTGTCTAATATGAACCCTGCTTTAAAAACCAATTAGCGCCACCGCATCAAACCTTTAGGGTATTGAACCCTGCTTTAAAAACCAAACCTAATAACCTGATATCCTGGACTAGTGAAAAGTGTTAATAATCTAATACACTATCCCTGTGGATAACACCCAAATCGTACTATACGGTAGGATCATGTGCTTGTGATCTGAACATAAGTAAAATTAGGATTTATAAATCTTTAAAAGTAAGTAGTTCAATTTGGACTCATCATGTTGCTCAACAAGTCAAGAATACTCGACCCACTTTAAACGCAATTGTGTGTTCGAGACTAGGTATGCCACAACGAGAACACACCTTCGAGAACTCGAGCATTGGTGTTGTTAGCTCAAACCCTCTCGACACATCCACAAAAAGACCTCGTGGTCCTATAGTCATACCCACAAGTCCTACAATCCTGTTGCCGGAGGGTGCTACCATCCCTCACCCATCATCGGAACAAAGATCTACTGTTGGACCGATTCACCCCGTTGATCCGCCCCAATATGATGCTCCATATGATCCTCCATACCTCTACTCGCAGTACTCATACACCTATCTATAGTCCAGGTAACAACCTACAAGGCTGAAACCTTACGACTAAATTCGACCAGTATAGGACTGACACGTGATCTAAAGCGGGAAGCTCAGGAAGGAGTATTAGTCGGTCGTCCTTAGTGATCTGGCCCAATTTCTTGTGAAAATCATGGCAGAAGAACTGAGTGGGAACAATCGTCAACCTCGAGGAAAGTCCAATGATATTCCCCTCAAGGGCGTAGGCAAAATCATCTCATGAAGATGCCTAGACGACTATGGACATGACAAGGATCAGGGATCTGGTTAGGAAAGGGGTAGCTGAGAAAATGGCCGAGATAGAGTTCGAGAAGGTTGGGACTTATTCCAGGTCACTTAGCATGAAAGATGGCCCTTTGGCTTCTGAAATCTATAAGGCCTCGATTGTTGATTTCAAGTTTCTGCCTTGTCAACCTTCAAGTGTAGTGGGGATACTTAAGATCAATAAAACTTCATATATGGTTTTCTCGAACGACTCTGACTTTAAGGAGCTACTAATGCAATCATATGTCATGTGTTCAGTACCCGTCTAACAAGAGAAGCATGGGAGTGCTACATGAGGATACCACAAGGATCGATAAAAACCTTCGAGGATCTAGATAGAGTGTTTTTGGCTCGATTTACCACTGTTAGACCACCACAAGTTACTTGTGACTCACTTCTGGACCTCATACAGGGGCAGAATGAGAGAAGTCGAGTCTTTATTGATTGATTCGTGCGAGCATCCCGAGGAGTCTAAAATTGTAGCAAGGATTTCACCCTTATTGCAATTCGAAAAGGGCTTCAACATTGAGGGCCAAGCACTATAAGGTACTATGCTTACAAGCAGGAGTTTAGGAACTTACAAGAATTTCTGGTTTTTGCTGAAGGGTATATCCGAGTAGAGGAGGATGCTGGTGATGCTAGCAGATCGCAATCTCGTCCTCTAAGAAGAATAAGGGCAATTGGCGCTCGAGGAAAAATCAGTCACGAGGGGATGACCCACCTCGAGGACGAGAATAGACAAAGAGGAATGACCGACCTAGATGAGGCAGAGGTAGGAATGATTGTGATGATATGGAGTACTGCCCACATTTCACCACTTATGCTCAACTAACAAAACCAAGGTACGAAGTCTTTGAGATCCTTCAAGAGAAGTATGTGATGCTGAAACCCCTTAGGATGGACATATTTTAAGTGACTAATAGCGAGAGTTACTACGAATTTCACAAATTGAAAGGGCACAAAACAGGATATTGTCTCCAACTCAAAGACATCATGGAAAGCTGGTGTGGCAAGGAAAAACCCACTCCCCAATGGAAGTGTATATGGCATATTTTGCAATATGGTCCTTTTTCATTATTATCACTGAATTTTGGTGCATACCCAATTTCCATACTATCCCAAACCTCCAAAATGTTAAAATAATTAACCATGAGTATTTTCCAATGGTTAAAATTATTTGAGGTTTCACCAAAAATTGGAGGTTCGGTATAAATGTTTAGTTTCATTTTTGGATCTTGAAATACTTAAATTATGTGTGTCTTAATTCACGATAACTTGCTTTGATATTACTTTGTAGTCCTTAACGGCACCTAGGGGGGTGAATAGGGAGTCTTAAGGACTCTTCAACATTTTTCAGTTATACCCTCTAAACTAATAAGTCAAACAAAAACACCAAGCAAGTGTGTACAAGTAAAAGTAAATAAAGTAGAGTTAGGGAAATTTGACACGCAAGATGATAATGGAGTTCGGCGTAAAGTGGATGTCTCTGTGATAGAGTGGCCTCTTTGGCGCCTCTTTCCTATTACCCAAAAATAAAGGATACAACTTGTCACATGTGAGACCATTAAAGGTGGGAAGTCATGGCTTAACTCGTGTACAAGATGAGCCTAGTAGCTCGAGCTGGAGAGTCCCAACCGGATCATCACACAGCTATGGATATATTTGAGCGAAAACGCTCCAGCTAGTGAATCCCTTCAATGCCCTACAAGCAGGAAGCACTAGCTAGGATGGAAAGGCTCTAGAACTAAATCGTAGACACTAAACTATATCTCCAAGAAGATAAGTCGAGTGGTTTTGAGAGTGTTGAGAGGATATTGAAGTTTAAGCTCACTCAAAATAGAAGCTTTCAAGAATACACATGATTTTTGAATATGGGAGGCGGCTACCTTGGTCAACAATTCTTAAATATATTTTACTTAACTACTTGATAATTAAAAATATATAGCTTCGTAAGTCTTATTGATTTATTTGGTTTTTCAAATAAGTCTTACAACTAAGATCTTCATGAACCTTGGTTCTCTTCATTTTAATATTGCAATTAAGATCTTGAACCTATCTTTGGTTCTATATATTAATCTTGTAATTAAAGTTTTGAACCTACAAACTCACTTAATTATGTAAATGGTTAAGTTCAACTAATGTATGTTTTGCATATTATGTCAAACAAAGTATTAGAAGATTGCATACAACCAACATAAACAGCCCCATATTCACACCTCCTCTAGGTGCCGTTAGGGAAAACAAAGTGGTATCAGAGCGGGTTGCTCATATTAGATCCAATAAGGCACCACCAACTAGAATTGATAGAGAACCCCAAATCCTTGGTAAAGACACAAGTAACTTTATGCATTGAAAACGAATAAACATAAACTACTTTGAGTTTAAATGATGTCTGGGATATTGTTGAAAAGGGTTCTGTACCAGAATATTGTATAGATATGAAAAGCCTAACCATAAAATCAAAACTTGAAAAACAAGACAATGACTATGCCATATATGTTATACTTAGGTCAGTTAGGTGAATCCATATCGGTATTACTTAATGAAAGGATAAATGCCAAAGAAATGTGGAATACACTTGTAAACCATTGTGAAGGAAACAACCAAATCAATCACATTAAATTAATTGGCCTACACACAAAATTTGAAAACTTTGTAATCGATAACAATGAAACCATAAATGACATGTTTTCAAGATTAATGATTATTCAATATGAATTTATAGAATTTGGTGAATCGCTTTCTAATGATAAAATTGTAGAAAAGTTGCTGTAGGTGATGCATAGGAAATCAAGATCGAAAAGCTTAGTAAGCGCTTTTGAAATAATACATTGTGCCCAATATACATTTACACATGAAGAAATTCACACTCATTTTAGGAGTTTTGAAGAAAAACTTCAACAAGAAAGAAATCTCAAGTTGAGGGCAATTCTCAAAGAAAAATCAACAACGAATTATGAGGAGTCAAACACTGCACATCAGAAAATTACCAACTCACAATAAAAGAAAGAAAACATCAACAAATCAAGTAACTAATTAAATTCCAAAAATGAGGTATGTTTAATTACAAATAATCAGGAAAAGGTATGGATTATTGATAGTGGTGCTCACTACATGCAGGCCCTGAAAGTGTCCAAAGGGGTCGTCAAACACATCGATAAGATGAGGAATTTCCTATGGAAAGGAAATGACATCTGCAGAGGAATCAATTGCTTGGTCAATTGGGAGCGAGTGTGCGCCCTCAAGGAGAATGGGGGCATGGGAATTATAGACCTCGCATGCCAAAATGAGGCGCTGCTAGCAAAATGGTTAAAGGTCATCGACTCCAAACCACAGGGGTTGTGGTCCTCCACAATTAACATGTTATATGGTATTTCAGGGTCTGCACTAGTTACGGAAGCAGGGAATCTCTCCCTCTTCTATAAAATCTTGTCCCAGCTAATGTCTTTTTATTCTGGCTTAACAGAAATATCCCCTGTTTTGTTGTGGAAATGGTCGTCCTTGGGGTCCTTCTCATGTGCATCGGCATATCAGCTTCTACATCATATGGGGGTTATTTCTCCAGTACACATTCCGCTTTGGAAACTGAGGGTACCTATGAAGGTACGGATCTTCATCTGATTAATGTGGGATAATAAAATTTTAATGCAGGAGGTCCTAACATCACGTGGCTGCCAGGTCCAGCAAGGTTGCCAGCTTTGTGCCTCAACGATCATAGAATCTCGAGACCATGTTATATGGGACTGCGTTTATGCAACGAGGTACTGGAGGGGCCTCTTTTCTCATTTCAATATGCCGCCACCACGCAGAGGGACTATTTGTGAAAATTAGGACATGACTCAAACAGGGCTCACCCCGAGAATTAAAAAAACAGAGGAATACGGTATGGGCTGCAGGTGTGTGGGCCCTTTGGAGAGAAAGAAATAGGAGGTTTTTTTCGTACAAGCATAAACCAAAATATTTATTGATAAATGATATGACATTCGAAATCATGCAGTGGTTACTTTACGGATAGACGAAAGGGCTTCCATGGGGGGTCTCTTCTGTCTTCTTTTGAGTTCTATTTATGCGAGTTGATGTAATTTATTTCTATTCGGGTTACCGGCCCATTTGGTATTTTAAAATTTGTAAATGAGACTTTTCTTATCAATATATTTGCTGGTAGCACTTCGTCGCCAGCCATAAAAAAAACCCTTGAACCATATAATGGTGGGTCAGTTACTTTTGGTAGTAATCAAAGAAAAAGTTCAATTATAGGTTTAGGTCCAGTTGAAAACTAGAATTTGACTATATCTGATGTGTATCTTATTGATGGTTTGAACTTTAACTTGCTAAGTGTTAGTAAACTGTGTGACCCTGGTTATCATATAACATTTCATACTAATGGTTGCTATCTAGTTAGATCCTCAAATGAAGTACAAATCTACATGCATAAAAGATATATCATTTACATCTTACTCATTTTGAGTCAGGTAAGACATGTTTAAGTATTGTAACAACTGATACCTGATTATTGCATCGTAGGCTAGGTCATATGTTAATTATGCCATCTAGAAATTAGCTAAATTAGATATTGTTTGTGGTTTACCAACTAAGATATTCGAAATGAATGATCCATGTCATGCATAAACCTGTGGAAAACACTCCAAAAATAGCTTTAAATCAAAAGACATGGTATGGACTGATCAACCCTTACAATTAATACACATGGACTTGTTCAGACCAGTCGATGTAGCAAGTTTAGGTAAGAAAAGGTATGCTTATGTAATAATAGATGACTATAGTTACTTTACTTGGGTTATATTTCTACAACAAAAGGATGAAGTATTTGAAAAGTTCGTCACATTTTGCACTCGCGAAATGAAATGGGACTAAAAATTAATAGGATTAGAAGTGATTATGGGTGGAATTTGAAAATGCAAAATTTGATAAAATGGGATACAAACAAGAATTCTCAGCTCCCCAAATACCCAGTCCATGATGAACGAATACCACTCTCCTATACGTCTTTGGGTTGAGACGATCAACACTAGTTGCTATGTAATTAACCATGTTAGTGTAAGACCAACACTAAAGAAAACACCTTACGAACTGTATAAAGTGTATAATCGTAACATATCCCAGTTTAGAGTATTTGGTTCAAAATGTTTCGTCCTTGATGAATCACAGAGATTTGTTAAATTCAATTCAAAGTCCATTAAGGGAATATTTGTAGGTTAGTCAATGATAAATAAAGCATATAAAATTTACATTACCTCACAACGTACTCTAGTAGAATCTATAAATGTAAATTTAATGAAGGTACTAATTATCAGGCCGAGCAAGGTATTGAAATTGTAGGTACACAAACTCCAACTACTGGAAATAATGAAATAATCACTTAGACCAACTTCATAATAAATGTTGCACCAGCACCAACATACCACCGAATCCACATGTTGAAAACACAGAACAAAAAGAAAGTGTTTCACAGGGCACATCAGATCCAATCAACGACCTCATGCAAAGTGAAGAACAAGAGTCTCAAGAAATTGCCTATCGAGCTCCATAGACTTTAAGGGAAGTTCCCACCCACCTCTTACAAATGTTATAGGGGATCCTCATGGAGTAGTTACTACTAGAAGAGGTTTCAGTCAAATGATTGGTCATTGTGCTTTTGTGTCAGAAATTTAACCTAAAAATTTAAAGAAGCCAATGTTGATTCATATTGAATTTGTGCTTTGCAAGAAAAATTAGGACAATTTGAAAGAAACAAATTATGGGAACTTGTACCAAAACAAGACAATCGTACTATAATTGGAACTAAATGGGTCTATAAAAAAAATGAATTAAAATGAAAATGTTATTAGAAATAAAGTCAGACTAGTAGCACAAGGGTACAAACAACAGGAAGTTATCGATTTTGAGGAAATATTTTCACTTGTTGCTCGTCTAGAAACCATTCGAATGCTTTTAGCATATGCCGCTCAGAAGGGCTTTACACTATTCCAAATGGATGTTTAAAGTGCTTTCTTGAATGAATTCATACATGCATGAGGAAGTTTATGTTGAACATCCACCTTGTTTTATAGATCCAACACTACTAGAATTTTCGTTTTTACCAAGGGGAGAAAAAGGGGTTTTTCCAAGGGCTACCCGTTGGAATAAGCCCAAAAATTGTCATTTCCAAGGGCCGCCATTGGAAATACTACTGTTGCAACAAGCCTCCATGGAAATACTCAAAAAATCGTCATTTCCATGCGCTCCCCTTGGAAATAGTCTTTTCTGTTCTTTTCCAAGCGCTCACCCTTGGAAAAGTAACGCTTGGAAATAGTTTCACACCTGCCCCTGTCTGGATTATTTCCAAGAGCATCGTATGTGGGGCCCACTTGAATATTTCCAAGGGGTAGCGTAACTGGGAACCACTGAGTATTTCCAAGGCTGGCTAAGGTGGGGTCCACTTGATTATTTCCAAGGGCTAGCGAACCTGGGACCCACATAGTATTTCCAAGGGTGGTTAAGGTGGGGCCCACCTAGTTATTTCCAAGGGCATCTAACGTGGGTCCCACTGGAGTATTTCCAAGGGAAGGACACGTGGGTCCCACAGTATATTTCCATGGAAAAACAACGTGGGACCTACAAGACTTATTCCAAGCGTTAATATTGCCATGGAAGGTTGTTCTCGTTGTTCCATGAACATACCCATGGAAATATCATACTAACTTGTACTGTACCAGCTTGCCCCCATTCTACAATCCTCCCTGTACCAACCCGGTACTGATCCCCATTTTCCATTATACCAAATAAACACAAACACATTGATATCTAATTCTATCGAAAACATAAATAACCTTAACATATTGTTATCATATATTGTACCAAAATATGTGCAAAATACATTACAAAAACAAAACTATATTTTCCTTGTAAATATACCAAAATATACCCCCCACCTATTAACAGAACGTCACAAAATAAGTTACCCATGTTGAGTATTTGTAGAACTAAGATATATAGTAAGTCCATTGTGGCACACTTTTCCACCCTAGAAGGGCCAGTCCACGTTGAAGCTAGACTGACCGAACCATGTGTTCAACCCAGCTCTATCTGTGGCAAGTTCATCGTGTCCATCTTGATTTAATATTGCTATGAAAGACCCTCCCTGATTTGGTGGTGTAAGACTTGGCAGACCCTAAGTGTAGAATATGGAGAGCATGTTATTGTATATGAAAATAAATTTTGCTAACACCTTCCCTAAAAAAACAGAAGTTTGCATTATACTTCATAATTGGAATCACAAATAACAACAATAGCAAGAGCAACCCTCAATGTTGTTATAATACAAAAAATAAATTATGCTAACCCCTTCCCTCAAAAAACAGAAGTTTGCACTATACTTGGTAATTGGAATCACAAATAACAATTTAAATTCAATATAAAATTGAATACAAGTCCAAATGACATGAAATTTGTGTCTATTTTGTGTGTTTTGAAGTCCTCTGCACGCTAGTGTGGTCCATTTTACAATTCAGTCCCTGTAGCAGTTCATGTTGGCCATTTCACTAACAAAGGTCAGTTTTGAGATTTTTGAGGCATACTACTGTACCAGTAGCACTCAACTTGTGCTGAACTGCTGGGACTCGACTTGGTACCATACCAGGTGCTGTTTAAGAGTGTCAACAATGTAGTGAACTGGCTGGTTGAGTTCTAGAATAAGTTTTAGTAGCTTGAAAGCTACTATTTTGGCACCAGCAAAGAGGAAAATAGAATCAAAGCTCCAAAAATTCATTGTTTAATCACATTTGAATGTCAAAAGGCCATTAAAGCTTGGAAATATGCAGGGAAGCCCTTGTTTTGTTTAAAATAATACTTTAAGTGTTCTTTCTCTTGATTAGAAGGGCAAATCATTGAGGTTTCATTGGATTAACATGTCAAATGGCAAGGTTTCAGCATAACTGATGCCTATTTGCAGTTTAGTCCTTTTTCCTCTCACTATTTACACATATGTCCTTTATATTATCAATTTTCATGTAAATTCATACATGAAGATTGATCAATCAATGTTCATATTTGCAATATAGGTCCATTTGAAGGAATTTGACAAGGAAACCAGCTGGATCAACATTGTCAACCCTTATTTGTATTTTAACTAGTCATTTTTAATTTCCTTTTTAATTCTTTTAATAAAATAATTAAATAGCTCCAATATAGGAGGAAGCTAGCTAGCTCAACCTCTATATTTTTACTATCTCATTATTTTAGTAAGAATTAAAAGGGGTCATTTTAGGGTAGCAAAGAAAAATAAAAAAGGAAAAGAATAAAATTTACACCTTTATGCATATTTAATTGTCATATTTTTTTTATAATGTGTTAAAATAGTAGTAAGTTCCAGAAAATAAGAATAAATCCTACTAACTAGGAAGAAATAATATTTTTATATCTTTTATTTTTTTTTATTTTTTTTTACTAAAACAGTAAAGAAAAGGGTCCTTTTTTGTGATCATTAAGCTAATATGTTCTTGTATTCATCCCATGATGAACCAAAGATCATATAGCTTTCTCATTTATCATCTTAAAAGCTCCAAACAAGAAAAGAAGCGAAAGGGATCAAAGAAAGCATCAAAACAGTGAAGAAAAGAACACCAAATTCAATTAAAAGAACTTTATTCAACATGAAAACTTGTACATTGCTTAGCCTCTTGAGGCTTACATAATTTAGGTACTAATTACCTAATTTGGCTTGCTGCTACAGAAAAAGGAGAAGAACAAAGCTTCTAAACTAGCTAGCCTATATGATCAAATTGCCATTGAAATATAAAATCCCAATTATTATTGTTCATGCCTAATTGCATATGCATAGAGTTAGTACTTTAATTGCTATATATTTATATAATAAATTGCTCTTTGCAGGACTGAATTGTACAATTTGGAATTAATGATTTATTTTTATCCCTTAATTTCCATATATTATCAAATTAAGGGGGAGTGCATAAGTTGATGGGGAGTACCTCATCTCGTGTTATTCTCTTTCTTTTGCCCGATTTCTTAAAAGGTGGAGAAGACGCAAGGTGCATTGATACAAAATCCATTAAATAGACAAACACGAGAAAGTATAAAATTTCATTGTTATATCCATGGGAAATAAAAACTATGCACTTGCTTATGGTATATGTTTTGCAAATCGTCAAAAGGAGGAGATTGTTATTGTAAACAATCTACCGCTTTATTTGACTAATTTGCAAAACATAAAAACATTGAATTTTACAGTTTCATTGATTAAGATGTGTGCAAGTTTAATTGCAATATCAATCCCAATGTCAAAGAAAAGTCAAAGACAAGCACCATGACAAGTTGTATGGAATGATCAGACACATGATCTACACCAGCTATATTGAATGATCGGATACATGATTCACATGAGCTATATGGAATGGTTAGATACTGATTGGATGCATAATCATTTAGAACATGAAGATCATGAAGATCACAAAGATCATACTTTGCCATTTTAATTTTATCAATTTAATTTATGTCAAAAAATATGATAAAGTAGATATGAGGTTGTGACTGCCTGAATCTAGCTATTAACTTTCAAAATTCAAATTATTCAGCCAAGTCAATAATGAAAATAAAGAACAAGCAAAACTGACAAACCCTAATTCTGCGGATCTTGAGATATGCCCTAGCCGGTGTGACGGTTAACCAAGCTATCATGACGAGTGTGAATGAAACCCATTATTGTTTTCCATTTTATGAGATCCTCTGATATCTCATTAGAAATAGAGGGCTCGGTTGTTTCTCTCTAGAGAAGCAATTACACAACCCTCTTGCAAACTTTGAGCTGCCACTTTATAATTCTTTGAGAGGTTTAACCTAGTCCATTGTTGCTTGTGCTTAAACTTCAATATCTTTTCAACAATCTCAAATTCACTTCACCTAAATTGATCAGTGTTGAGATTAGAGTGAAAGATAGGGAGTGTTTGTTGGACTTAGAGTTGTTGTTGTCACCTACTTGAGCTATTGTGCTCTTTCTCTGTTTGAGCCGTTTGTGCTCCTTTTTTTTGGGCTGTTGTGGAGTGTTGTTTAACCGGTTCAACCTTGTATTCCTTTCACACTGGGTATTAGAAAAGCACGCCAGGTTTCAGTTGCGGTGCCCCGGAGATGTAGGCCTTTAGCTGCTGAACTCCATTAACAACTCCTGTGTCAACTTCTCTTAACTTTATCTATTTACTTTACGGCACTTTACATTTGAAAGTTCTTGATTCCGCCAAGAATTATATACTTGCACACAAGATTTAGTTAAAGTTTAATATCCAACTGAATAAAGTTTAAATTTTAAAAAGGCTCCATATTCACTTTCCTCTAGGTACCGTTAGAGACAACACGGGTAAAGAAAAAGTACGGATAAGAACAATTTGTAACGAATACGGATATGAAAATACTTCTACCCGACTCTTATTGTACCCGTTGACACCCCTACAAATACCAATTGCCAGCTTCCAACTACTCATTTGTCTTCAATTCATTAGTCAAATTGAATACAGGTCTCGAGGTCTCGTCCATTTGTTTATTTCGGTTGATTTATTCGAGTTCAGATCGCAATTTGCGTGCTCACCCAGCTTATGTGTAGGAAACAATAATAGGAAATGATTAACTGATATAGTTTGTTGTTGGATGGGGAGACAATCACCCACTTTGTCACGTCGAAGTCCTATAAATGTGCTGCCCCTATTTGAACAATATAGAAATAATTAACCCATGTATCATGGAGTCCATATCGTCTCACGTATAGCATAAGTGGGATCCATAACTTAACAGTTCAGATTTACTTTTAGCCGGACCAAACTCAATTCGGTTTAAGTGTTAGGGTTTAGGGTTTAGCGCGCCTATTCAGAAATAGAGAGTCCTCTTTAAGATTCGTGTCAAGTTAAAAGAACGGTCTGGATATAATAACTGGATGTTCTGTACGGTTGGTGATCCAAATTAGAGAATCAGACATTATAATTTACTCTTCAATCAATATTATTTGTTTCGGCGCGTGAAAGATGTAGATTTAAAATGAAACCCTAACTAAAAGCTCAAAAGAAAAAGTATATAGGACTTTAATCATTTCATTCGTTCAAAGAAAAAGTTCATATAATTTAATGCAAATAGAAAACTAAAAGTACTTTATTACTTTTTGCATTATTGAAAGACCTGTATTGGTTAAGTACTACAAAAATACATAACAAACCCATAAGAAACAAAATCTACTAAAAAATAAAACAATACAGTAATACATCATTCCGTAAATATGTGATCTTTTAATAGTACAATAGTAAAATTTAGTTGTTGAATGTTTCTCATGATAGTCTATGTTGTTTTATGTATCTATGCTTGTTTATTATTAATAATACTAGCTAATTAGAGGGACTAACTAATTTTATAAATTAAATAAAAAAATAACATCTTGTATCGATACATGATACACTACCGATAGGAGAACCACATTTCGTTAGTACATCCAGATTTTACTACATATAGAGGTAATGTGTTTTGTACCGATAGCATATAGTTAATCTAATATCGATATGAAACCGCTAGTAGAATATTGTTTCTTCTATCATGTTGGTCTCTAGCGGTAGGAAATCCTTTAATACATCGAGATTTTATCGGATAAAAACCTGAATTTTTTTAATGGTAAGGCCAAATTGAAGAACTTCACATGTCCAACTTTATTATAAAATAATTAAGAGATAAGTCCAACTTTTTTTTCATTTTCGCAAAATAATTATAATTGTTTATATCAAATCCACTATGTAATTTTTAATACAAAAATTCAAATTTGAGCTAAATTTATGATCAAATCCACTAGGTAAAATATATAGTAACGCACGTACAGATCTCGAGGTAATTAATTTGAAAACAAAACGAATTGCCAATTGCGAGTTTGCGACTACTCATTGTCAAACTGAATACAGATCTCGAGGTCTCGTCCATTTGTTTAATTCGGTTGATTTATTCGAGTTCACATCGCAATTTTCGTGCTGCACCCAGCTACTCATGTGTAGGAAACAATTAAAAATTGAATACGATTAACTAATATTGTTAGTTGTTGCTTGTTGGATGGGGTGAGAGAGAATCATTGACTTGGTCACGTTAATTCCTGTAAATGCGCTGCCTCTATTTGAATAATATAGAAAATAATTAACCCATGTATCATGAGGCTTTCAGATGATATATCGCTTTTCCATGTCTTATAAATTATGTTTATTTTTCTCATGTACTTGTCTTTAAAAGTGAAGCCTTGTCTTTTGGAGATATCAAGAGGTAGATATACTCCGCTAAACAAATTCAAAGATTATCTAGGAGACCAAGTATATAGAATATCATGTACAACAAATAAAAATCGAAAGCAACAGATATAATTTAGAGAATCAGACAAATTATTATTACTCTTGAATCAATATTATTTTTTGAGTGAAAGATGTAGATTTAAAATCCATTTCATTCAGCGAAAAAGTTCATACAATTTAATGCAAAAAGAAAAGTAAAATAATTTATTACCTTTTGCACTATGTAAAGACCTATGTTGCTTAATTAAGAACTACAACAATACATAACAAACAAAAAAGTTCATTACAATAAACCCCAAAGAAACAAAATCTACTAAAAAACAAAACAAGGCAGTAATGCACCATCCCGCATTTGTTTGATAGAAAGTTTCTATTTTTGTATAAATGGCGTTTGTTTAATTTAATTAATCGTTATTAGCCCACATTGAACATTTTTACTCTAGCTTGGTTTTTTTTACAGAATTTCCAACATAATTAGACCTAGCATTAAATTTCATATTCTCCACCAAAGACTGAGGTGATTTTATGCCCAAAAAGCACAAGCCCTAAAAAGCCCAAGTCTGACTTTTGATGTTGTCATTTTGGATAATGCATGATCTGGTCATGTACCACTTGTTAGTGGTTTTGGATTTAATTATTTTTTCCGGCATGCCATTTGTAATTTTCAGAGAATTTAACAGAGATTTTCCTTTATATCCAACAAATTATTCAGCTTATAAACAAAAATTCACATTTTATGGAGCTGATTTGAAATCATGAGAACCAGCTTTTGGTCTAGTGGCAAAGGCAATGCTCTCCATGTGAGAGGTCGCATATTTGAAACACGAAATGAGCAATCCTTTGTGGATATTGAATAGTTGCGTGGCTTCACTTCCAAACTTTACTAAAAAAAAAAGTGTATGAAAATCTTTATTGTGTTCACATTGAACATATAAATCCGTGTTTCTAAATTTTTTACAATTTCGGATTTGCCATAGATTTTGGAGAGTATCAACAAAAAATCCCAATTTCACAAATTTTACACGACAACTAAGAACCAGTTAAACCAGCAAAGACAGAAAAACAGACAAAAAAACAATTAAATCAAGGTAATTGACACAGCCTCCAGAGCTAATAAAGAAATCCTAAAATCAATCAATACGCAGTTCGTGTCTCGTTTAAATTTTGATCCTTTCTTTGAGCTAAAATTTTATAGACTAAGTATGTTAGTAAAACGCAACTTTATAATATAAATGCAAGAAAGTAATCACACCTTAGTCAATTTGGCTTTACCCTTGTAGCGCATAGATACAAATGAGAGGTTGTACGTTTCGAATGCACCTTAAGGATTTCATTGAATGATTCTTCGAACGCATAGATATAAATGAGAGGTTATACGTTCTGAATGCACGTAAGGATTTCATCAAACCCAAATCGATCCGGGTGGTGGGACTTATTAAGATGTGTTCAAAATTGTTGTTTTCAGACAATTCTTGACCATTGAAAAATAGTTATTTTCAATAATTCTAAATAAATGGTAAACAATCTTAACAAAATGTAAAATGCGGTCTCAAAATGCATTTTATTATGGAGATCATGTTAAACTGCTCGGATCTACTATTTGGATTTTGAAATTGCAAAAATAACTTATAAACATATGGTGTCAAGATGTGTCACCATAAATGGTGTAATTGGATCTCTCCTTGATATATATATATATAGAGAGAGAGAGAGAGAGAGAGAGAATTGGCTCATATCAAAACGTTTGTTCCGGAGCCATGGTGTAACCAATTGATTTTCCAATTTTCAAAGTCCAAACAGTGGATCCAAACTGTGAGATGTGATCGCTATATTAAAATGTGATTGGAGACCAAAATTTACATTTTTTTGAACTTTTTACTATTTTTCAGCCAGTTTTAAAATTGATGTTTTCAATGATCCAGAAATTTTTCACTGTTTATTAAAATCAGCGATTTCAAAACTGACTTAATAAATTGTAAAGTTCCAAAAAATGTAAAATTTGGTCTCCAAGCATATTTTAAAATAGAGATTATATCTAATGGTTTGGATCGACCGTTTGGACATTGAAAATTGGAAAATCAATTGGTTACACCATGGCTCCGGAACAAACGTTTTGATATTAGCCAACCTCTCTCTCTCTCTCTCTATATATATATATATGAGGCGGGATCCAATTACACCTTTTTTGGTGACACATCATGACACTGTTTTTTTATAGGTCAATTTTGCGATTTCAAAATCCAAACAGTCGATCCGAACCGTTCAACATGATCACCATATTAAAATGTGCTTGGAGATCAAATTTTACATTTTTTTGAATTTTTTTACTATTTATTAAGATGGTTACAAAATCGCTGTTTTTCAATGGTCTGAAAACAACGATTTTGTAACCATCTTAATAAATAGTAAAAAAATTCAAAAAAATGTAAAATTTGATCTCCAAGCACATTTTAATATATCCATCATGTTGAACGGTTCGGATCGATTGTTTGAATTTTGAAATCGCAAATTGACCTATAAAGAAAACGGTGTCATGATGTGTCACCAAAAAAGGTGTAATTGGATCCCTCCTCTCTCTCTCTATATATATATATATATATACATATATATATATATATATATATATATATATATATATATATATATATATATCAGATGGCCAAGTTAAAATAACTAAGACATGCCAAACGCCAACTCAATCAAAATAGACGGTGTTAATAACCTTTCTCATCTGTTGCTAAACGCAAGAGATGACATTGGGTACTAAACGCTGTCTGTCAGATAGTTCGAACTGATGGCATACGTGCTCAACGCCATCGGTTCTGTGCCGATGATATGTGTACACCTTCACTATTGGGGCGATAATCATCGATTCGGAAACAGATGGCCAATTGCAATTTGAACCGACGGAAAAGTGTTTTTTTGTAGTAGTGGCTAGCGGTAAGGAATCCGTTAGTACATCCAGTTTTTATCCGATGAAGACTGAAGTTCTATTGCAGTGAGACCAATTTGAAGAACTTCGTTGTCACTTTCAGAAAATAGTTAAGAGAAAAGTCCAACTTTGTTGTCATTTTCGGAAAATAATACAATAATTGTATAACATGTTAATTTACCTGTTCCATTCAAATTAACCACATTAAATCCAATATGTTCTTAATTAATAAAAAAATTCATGTTTGAGAAAAAATTTAGATTAAATGATAAAGTTACGACTTCAACTTTACAATAACTAAGATAGTAATTCATTAAAAAATAATATAAATACGTTATAACACCGTGAAAGGCTAGAAATCTATGTTACTCGGGTACTCCAATATAGGCTCCGTACCTGTCTCAGATACTGATACGCGCCCGATATAGCACTGATACGTATCCGATACACTAGCTGGTGTATCCGTGACGTAGCGTATCCTAACTCGGCCGATACGGTCGCCGATATACCGTTGAAACGGCTGGATACGGTTGAAACGCTGAAACGGCCGATACGCTCACTCGTGAACCGCGCCGATGAACCACTCCTGCGTCTACGAACCGCGCCCGTGAACCACTCCCGCGCCTGTGAACTACGCCCGTGAACCGCGCATGAACCAGCGAAAATGAAATTTTTTTCTGCTCCGCGCGTGACTCGAGCTTGGAAAGCCCACATGAGAGTCAAAACCTTTATCGACTGCACCAAAGCTTCATTTGTATTATATTTTATATACTATAGTATATAATATATTTTTATGTTAAGCCTTTAATTTTTTATACAAATTTGATTTAAGTTATGATTATCTAAATACAATATATAAAATAATAAAAAGTAATATATATAATAGACGTATCGTATCCTTGATTTTTGAAAATTACTATATCGCCGTATCCGTATTGTATTCGATACAATACCTGTACCCGTATCCATGCAGCATAGCTAGAAACGCACAGAGCAACCACTCACGAACCAATTGTTAGCTTCGAACTACTCATTAATTTGTCTTCAATGCATTGGTAAAACTAAATACAAATCTCGAGGTCTCGTCCATTTGTTTAATTCGGTTGATTTATTCGAGATCAGGACGCAATTTTCGTGCTGCACCCAGCATCTCATGTGTAGGAAACAATTAAAAATTGAAAACGATCGATTAACTAATATTGTTGGATGGGGAGAGACATTGACTTGTCACATCTAAGTCCTATAAATGCGGTGCCTCCATTTGGACAATGTACAAAATAATTCACCCATGTAATCACGAGGTTTTCAGATGGAAATAAATCTGCTGCGATTCCACGATTCTTTGGAATCGCAGATCCTGCTTTTCAAAATCAAATCATTAATTTTTTTGAAATACACGAATCTCAAAAGGAAGTTGGTTTATGCACGAATCTCAAAATAAATTAATGGTTTGATTTGAAAAAACAGATTCTGCGATTCCAAAGAATCGCAGCAGATTTATTTCCCTTTCAGATGATATGTCGTTTTTCCATGTCTTATAAATTATGTTTATTTTTGTCATGTACTTGTCTTTAAAAGTGAAGCCTTGTCTTTTGGAGATGTCAAGAGGTAGATATACTCCGCTCAAGAAATTCAAGATTATCTAGGAGACCAAGTATGTAGAATATCATGTACAACAAATAAAAATTGAAAGCAACATATATAATTTGGAGAATCAGACACATTACTATTACCTTTCAATCAATATTATTTTTTTGGGTGAAAGATATAGATTTAAAATCCATTTCATTCAAAGAAAAAGTTCATACAATTTAATGCAAATAGAAAAGTAGAAGTACTTTATTACTTAAGAACTACAAAAATACATAACAAACCAAAAAGTGTATTACAATAAAACCTTAACAAACAAAATCTACTAAAAAACAAAACCAAGACAGCAACACCATTCGTAACAATGTTCTCCATAATTTAGGCAAGTTGTCCAAAATTTAATTTCATTTAAAAACTATTGATCATCCATCAAGTGACTCGTGATTTTTACTATTGATCTATTACAAAATATTAGTGTTCTGGATTTCATCAATCTTATTGTGCGGATTTGATTCTTAACCTCAAGTCTGATATATAAGTAAATAGTAAAGAATCTTATATGCGCCGCATATTGTATGTCTAATTTTTATACAAGATTAAAAAAAAATAGATGCCGGATTTACAGTTAATATTTTTTCAATAATAAAACAGACTTGAATTAAAATAAATCTCTAATTCATATTAGTTGAAATTCATATTATTCGACATCAGATCACAATTTTCGTGCTGCACCCAGCATCTCATGTGTAGGAAACAATTAAAAATTGAAAACGTTGAACTAATATTGTTAGTTGTTGGATGGGGAGAGAATCATTGACTTGTCACGTCTAAGTCCTATAAATGCGCTGCCTTTATTTGGACAATACGTCGCTTTTCCATGTCTTATAAATAAGGAGGTATCCAATTACATCTTTTTTTGGTGACACACTTTGACATCTATTATTTTCAAAGTTCAAATAGTCGATTCAAACCGTTCAACATGATAGATATATTAAAACGTGCTTGGAGATCAAATTTTACATTTTTTTGAATTTTTTTACTATTTATTAAGATGGTTACAAAATCGTTGTTTTCAGATCATTGAAAAACAGCAATTTTGTAACCATCTTAATAAATAATAAAAAAATTCAAAAAAAATATAAAATTTGATCTCCAAGCACATTTTAATATGGTGATCATGTTGAACGGTTCGGATCGACTGTTTGGATTTTGAAGTCGCAAAATTGACCTATCAAAAAAACGGTGTCATGATGTGTCACCAAAAAAGATGTAATTGGATCCCTCCTCCTTTTAAATTATGTTTATTTTTGTCATGTATTGTCTTTAAAAGTCTCTAAAAGTGAGGCCTTGCCTTTTGGAGATGTCGAAGAGGTAGACATACTCCGTTGACCAAATTCAAACGTAACAGATATAATTTAGAGAATCAGACAAATTATAATTGCTTTCAATCAATATTATTTTTTGGAAAAATTAGTTATTTGTTACTCCAAAATCTTCTAATTGTAAAAATGCTATCCCGAAATTTGAAATTGTAAAAATGCCACTCTAAACTTCATTAATTTCTAATTTTGCCATTTATACTATATTCTTATACTATTTTTATTAAAAATTAACTGAAAAATACTGTTTTGGTATACGTATTTCTGTATTTCCGATTATACCCTTCATACAATTAATTGGTTATTTCTTGGATGTGCTGTGCTGTTGCGATTTCGTGGTTGTTATCTGTGGGTGCGATTCGTGCCGAGAACTGGGTTGTTTGGGTTGTTGCTTGGACTTACGGTGCGGTTTGCTCTTCACCCGGTAACTCTGACCCTCTTGGTTTTGATTTTTGCCTTGTGGCTTGTGGCTGTTGCCTTGATCTGTGGCCTTCGTGCCTTCTTGTTTGACCTGTGGCCTTGCGCCTTGTTTCTATTTGGTGGCTGCTATGCCTTTGACCTGCGGCCTTGAGCCTTTTTCTTTATTTTGAAGGCCTTCGTGCCTTGTGGGTTTGCGAAGGGTATGGCTGTGCTGGTTTGTTGATTTGTGTGCTTTGTTGGGGCTATTTTGCTGGTTCCTGTGTGCTGACCCGATTGTGCCTATTTTCTTGTTTTGCTGTGTTGTGCTGTGGTGCCGATTGCTGCTGTGTTGGTTGTGATGCTTTGTACCAGTAGGTACAGCCCAGTGAGGCTACTGGTATTGCTGGTCTGAGAAGAAGGATATTTTAGTTCAAATTTTTTGTTTTTTAAGAAGACTAATATAGTATAAATGGCAAAATTAGAAATTAATGAAGTTTAGAGTGGCATTTTTACAATTTCAAATTTTGGGATGGCATTTTTACAATTTGAAGGTTTTGGAGTGGCAATAACCAATTTTTCCTTATTTTTTCGGTGAAAGGTGTAGAATTAAAATCAATTTCATTCAAAGATATTTTTTATTTTTGTATAAATGGCGTTTGTATAATTTAGTTAATCCTTTATTAGCCCAAATTAAACTTTTTTACTCTAGCTCGGCCTTTTCACAGAATTTCCAACATAATTAGACCAAGCATTAAATTTCATATTCTCCACCAAAGCCAGAGGTGATTTGATACCCAAAAAGCACAAGCCCGAAAAAGCCCAAGCCTGAATTTCTTGTTGTCCTTTTTTCTTATAGTTTCAATAGGCGGAAGGCCCAAAAAGATCAAAGACATGGCTCAATTCAAAATGCATGAAAGATCTCAGCTCATCAGATTTCAGACAAGATCTCCAGTCTGGTCTCTGCTTTAGATGAAAGATCGTTTGAATTCCTTAAAATGGCTAATTTTGGATAATACATGATTTGGTCATGTACCACTTGTTAGTGGTTTTGGATTTAATTATTTTTCCCGGCATGCCATTTGTAATTCTCAGAGAATTAACAGAGAATTTCCTTTATATCCAACAAATTATTCAGCTTATAAACAAAAATTCACATTTTATAGAGCTGATTTGAAATCTTGAGAACCAGCTTTTGGTCTAGTGGCAAAAGCAATGCTCTCCATGTGGGAGATCGCAAGTTCGAAACACGGAATGAGCAATTCTTTGTAGATATTAAATAGTTGGGTGGCTTCACTTCCGAACTTTACTAAATAAAAAAGTGTATGAAAATCTTTATTGTGTTCATATGTAACTTACAAATCCGTGTTTCTAAAATTTCTACAATTTCGGATTCGCCACAGATTTTAGAGAGTATCAACAACAAATCCCAATTTCACAAATTTTACACGACAACTAGGAACCAGTTAAAGCAGCAAAGACCGAAAACCAAAAAAAAAAAAAAAATTAAATCAAGATAACTGACACAGCCTCCAGAGCCAGCAAGGAACCAAGCAAGCAATCACACATTTAATTTTTTTTAGTCAGCCATCAATGGCAATTTTACCAAAAGCAAACAAAACATAGAAAGAGAAAAATGGACATGAAAATGGGAGGTAGCACAGTTGGTTTGGATAAAGTCCTAGGACTGTTTGTTACTCAAAGGTTGAGAGTTCGACTCCTCCGAAGGTTTTTGAAAAAAGAAAAAGAAAAAGGGACATATACCAATAGGATATCACGAGACTCATCATGAAATCGGTCCTGTGCAACAGGAGCATGTTTTATTTACTGCGAGCATATTTAGAATTATCGCCTATTGGAAGGAATAATGGTGTCACTGAGGCATGCATGCTGAGTAAGTTTCTAGGGCTGATGTGGCATACACCCGACTGTTGCAGCTACAACTTAGATAGTGGTAAATTTCTCATTTCTTTCTTTATGTAATATTTGGAATCCCTGTTATTTAATAACTAAATACTCATTAGCATAGGAGTGTACTTTTTACTGGAGGTTTATTATTCTGTCTATTAGAAGGCAGGCATGTAATCTAGAAAATTAATCTAGAAAATTTTGGATGGAGAAAAGGGCCAAGTAGACAGCACTAGTATGATGCATCATTGGCTGGTTTTGGCTGGTAATTCTGTTGTAAGTTCATTGAAATTATATGGATAATGACATGTATATCCTGAATGCCCTGTCATTAATTACACTTCATGGATATGCATGCATTCTCCTTACCACTTTTTGCTCATAAAACACAGTGATAAATTAAAATGGCCATAACACTCCCCAATTAATCCAGTCCAATACAAAACAACAATAGTCACATATAAATAAAACACTAAAAAGAAACAAAAAATATCCAACATATAAATCCATTTCCAATCAAGGAAAAAGGAGTGAATAACGAACGCATAATAGGAGAAAGAACAAATAACAACAATCTATGTTTGATGAAAGAACAGGAAAAAAAAACACAATTATTTATCAATTAGACGGACCCAGATTGATATTGCTGCATCTTGTGCTCCTCGACAACTCCCAATTGAGACATCAACAACCACAAATGAGTGAGTAATTCACCACCTCTCCTCAGGGACTTGGCATGTTGGTATGAATCGCAATGAATGGCGGCATATCCCAGCATCTCCATCCAGGTCTCGCTAATTAACTTCCATTTTATTTCTGGCTTGAGTTCCTGCAACTCTTTTGCAAGTCGTTGGCAGTCTTTTAACACCTTTTCACCCATGTCAGCCTCAACCTTAAGCTTATCCTCCTTATCCTTACTCCTACCCCAGCATCTCAATTTTTCCCATATCCTCCTTATCCTTATTCCTACCCCAGCCTCAACCTTTGTTGGTTGACGGCCGTCAGCTGATACTTGTGCATCATCCTTCATAAGCTCTTCGCGTGCTTTCTTGTCTTCGAGCTTTTCCTTACCCTTGAATTTCTTCTTGATGACAGCACATGTGGCCTCAAATCGTGTCATACCATATCCGAGCTGCATCATTGACTGCTGCTGGGTTAGGAGATAGACCATGTAATTGGATGTCTTCCAACTCACACCACGCTTGGTGTCATCCTTCTCTATAGGTTGGTCGAGAGTTTCATTATAATAACAAATGTCTGTGGCAACATGCCACAACATAATTGACTCATCAAATTCCCTTTTCATGCTCCACTCGAGAGTCTTCAGTTGGTCGTGACGTTCCAATGATTTGCCTCCCCTATAATCTCTAGCCTCTTTTAACACATTGTATATATGAACGTTTTGTGCTCTCCTTTTTGCCTCAGTGAACATAATTTCCTGGAACAACTCCGGCAAGGGGATCGTCCTGCTCTCACGCATGTTGTCCCATATATGTTTTAGTTTATTTAGTTTTTTCATGATCCATGTACGTGGGGTGTACCTGTCTCTTAGGCAGAGACCAACTAGATTGAACTGCCCGATGTTTCTCGACCACCGACTTTTGCCCTTCCAGAAGGTAATTCCTTTCACCATTGAGGTTATAGCACATGCAATACGCTTTTTCCATCCCTTCTTTCCAAGAGACACAACTGCCCAGTCCGAGGATATAAGAAGCACGGCAGCGATGACCTCAAGAATGAGGCCAGCACCGAATAGGATATAGGTTATGATAATATCTTTAGAAGCATACTTTTGCCTATCAAGATGTAGAAATACAACGAGTGCTGCTATGATAGAGACCAGAGAGAAACAGCGCAATACACGGCCTACGTTGTTGTGCATGTGGACTGCTTTCGTATGTAGGATATCGTACATGAATGAGAGCTCTATGGCGACCAAATTAAGTGCATCTTTTGCGCCCAGTTCTGAGAAGCGATCCTGACTCTGCATTAACAGATTTGAGGAGAAAGTTACATCTACCAAAAGGCGCTTGAACTTATCGAACCATTTATAACCTTCACAAATGTACTGGCTTTCCTTTTCGCTTTCGGTTAAAACTGCATAAAGTTCAAAATGTATTTTGTTAATCAATCACTAATATCACCCTTTTTTACTTTTGACATCCATGTACAGGTTAGGAGTACAATACAAGGTTGGTCATTAAGGAATGGTGATTAGTTATTTAACTTTTCTGATCTATTCTTTTATTCAATTTAATTTAATATTGAAAAATTGTTTTCATTACAAGGTAAAGAAACAAAATTTGAACAGACTGGAAATTTTACATGACAATATTGACAGTTTGAGCTAGAAGAACTAACTATTGTTTTCATACAGCACCATAGTAAGTGAAAGTATATAGCTCGCAGAATCTGTTAACTCCAACTATTGCAAAAAGAATATTTGATTAAAGGGTCTAAACCCACACCAGTAAGTGAAACTATACATGATATTTTGTGAAAGCAGTTACCTATAAAATGTACTATCTCATATTAATGGATGACTGCCAAGTACGCCTTCATAACCCTGTCCACTTTTGTTCTGATTTGTATGTGTGGTTTGGGTAATCTCTAGTTAGTTTTCAGTCTGAAGTTGGAATGCTAGGCCAATTTTCAGATTGGGGGAAATCCAAATATTGGTACAACGCATATTTTGAATGTTTCAATGCTTTTGGTCTGAAACTATTTGTGCCATTTGTCAGGAACATATCAATGTTTTTTTTTAAATTAATTCCAGATAGAACTTATCAATCATGAATAGTTTAAGTTACAATATTTCTCTTTTAAGACAATGAATAGGAAATCAAGCAAATCAAACTGACTGATACAAAGCATACTAATAAGTAATAATATATGTTTATAGTAATAAGGATATAATTTTTTTTTATTTCAAATACCTTGAAAAGGTACCTTGGCAATTAAATTTGTTCCTGATAGGCTCGATAATCTTGCCTAACTCTGTTCAGTTCATTTTTGATTTATGATAAGATTATAATTTATTTTCCTTTATTTTGTATTATACTGTTTGAAAATGTCACAAACAATAATTATATTTAAATTTAGAACCTTGTAAATTTGAAAACTTTATACACAGGCCAGTAAGAAATATATTATCCTTAAATTCCCAAACAAATCAATAAATTTTAATAGTTAAATAAAATTTTTAGGTACTCTTGGTAAGAAATAAGATTTCACTGGAGTTAATATAGTTTGCTGGAAGTTAGTTGAAGGTAGGGATATATGTACCTTTAGACTTAGTGCCATTTGCTTGGACGGTGCCGGGTTCCGAATTACTTGTATGCATGCGATTGTCCTCAGTTCCCCTTTCGCTTTCCCTTTTGCTGTTCCTTGTGCTGTCAGGGGTATTTTCTGGATAATGTTCAAAAATTATTTTATTAATCATTTTTCTCTCAATAGCTAATATCACCCTTTGCTTTGTTTAATTTTAATTTTGAGTACATGTTTGTAGTAGTACATTACCTGCTTGGACATTAAAGGAGTGGTGATTAGTTATTTAACTTTTCTAATATGTTTTTTACTCAGTTATATTTAGTATTGCAAAATGATTTTCTTTACAGGTACAGAAACAAAAATTTTACCAGACTGGAAAAATTTGCTTGGCATTATTGACAGTTTGAGCTAGAAGAAGAACTAACTATTTTTTTCATACGTACATATATAGTAAGTGAAAGTATGTAGCTCATAGAACTGTTAAATCCCCCACCCCCCACCCCCCACCCCCGAGTATAAATAATTGGTATTGTGCACATACCATAGTTCTGAACAATTAGTTTGGTGAGCTTTGTGCAACCTACCTCATTTGGGCTTTACCACTTTTTTTAAAAAACAAATATGAGAGTTGAGGTTTCAACTTTAAATATTCATAAAAATATTTGAACACAATTCCGAACCTACAACTTCCTACATGAAAAATGTTGCCTTAACTACTAGATTACAAAAGAAGACATTCTAGAACTTCCTGTTTTTATGGTTGAACAACGAATAGTAAATAAAACAAACCATACTGACTGATACAAAGCGTAATAATAAGAAATATTACTATCTGTTTATGGTAATGAAATATAAATTTTTCAATTCAAGTACCTGGAAAAGGTACCTTGTTAAGAAATAATTATATTTGGAAACGATATGCACAAACCACAAAGCAATATATTATCCTTAAATTCCCAAACTAATCATAAATTTCAATAGTTAAATCAAATTTTAAGCTAATCTTAGCAAGAAATAAGATTTCGCTGGACTTAATAAATTTAGCCGGATATTGGTTGAAGGTAGAGATGTATGTACCATTAGTTTCATTAGCTGCGACAGCGTGTTGTTCTGAGGTACTTGTACCCGTCTGATTTTCCTTGATTTCCTCTTGGATATCCCTTTGGCCCTTCCGTATGCTCTCAGAGACAACAACTGGATAATGTTCAAAAATAATGTTATTAATCATTTCTCTCTCAATGGCTAATATCACCCTTTGTTTTTACTTTTGACTTTTAAGTACATGTTGGGAGTAGTACACTACCTGCTTGGTCATTAAGGGAGTGGTGATTAGTTATTAATTTAACTTTTCTAATATATTTTCTATTTAATTTAAGTCAGTACTGCAAGATGACCTTCTTTAAAAAGTAATTTAAACTGACCGAAAATATTTTCATGGCAATCTTCAGGGTAAATTTTGAACCTTGTAAATTTTAAAATTATATACACCGGCCACTAAGCAATATATTATCCTTAAATTCCCAAACTAACCATATAAGTGAAGAGTTAAATAGAATCTTAAGTTACTCTACGCAAGAAATAAAATTTCACCGGAGTTATTATAGTCAACCGGAAGTTGGTGGAAGATAAGGATATATGTACCTTGATCATCTTTTCCAAGGGTGAGGTCCGAGATAATTTTATCCTTGAGATTGTCCTTGCTTCCTAAGCGGAGAGCATGGGTCCTCTCAGCAAACTTAATTAGTCCCGGGATGAAAACTAACATTGTTGGTGCCCACATCCACCCCTTTGGTGGTGATTGCCAAAATACATAAACTGTAACTACAACCTGAACAAATAGCCCCAAAAGGTGACGCCACCAGAGCTCATTATCCTCGACTGAGTATGATGTGATGCTGTCGGGACCCCCGAGGTGAAGCAGGAGGAACGGGGCCCACAAGACAGTGAGTTTGCCTGGCATGGTTCCACTGTCACCACTTTCTTCTGGATCAGCCTGGTTACTGATGTTACCCAGTGCTAATATGGCAACAGAGTCAGCAGTCAGATACAACAGCCAGAGCGTGAGCTTGAGCACCGTGTTCTTGTTGCGTTTACGGAACGGTGCCAAGATGATGAGACATATTTGCATGCCAAGGCTGAGAAGGACGAGAACAATTACCTCGTTTGTGCTCCATCGGTTTTTCCATTTCTCATAGTCAATCGCCATTTTCTCTCTCTCTCTCTCTCTCTCTCTCTGTGTTTTTATTTTTTTGAAATTGGAGGGTCTCTTTTGAATCTCTTAATCTCTCTCTCTCTCTCTATCTCTCTTTTTTAAACCTTGATAGTGGCTGCCAAGTCTCTCTCTCTCTCTGTCTCTCCTTGTCTCCTCCCTCTTTTTGGTGTCTTGCTTGTAGATGCCTGGCTAGATCCAAACCTTGCTCAACAAATACAAATATGACTGTTGCTTCCCACAATTAGGTAGAATCATTGAGCTCCACAAGTGATTCAACGTGTGATTTTATTTTTTAATATTACATGTCACATGACATGTTTGTTTCAGTTGACCAAAACTTTATTACTCCAATGCACAGATCCAGCTCATATGTAACGGCCGAAATTGATGGAAGTGAATTTTATTAAAGGAATATTAATTTGCTTATCAAAGTACAAGGAAAGCCTTATTTTGAATTACAAATAATATATACCAGAAACCATGTCTCTATTGGTTTAACTGTGTAACAACAACTTGAATAAGTTTGAAAATGAAACTAATGCCATCAGACAACTCCCCTTGGGTATTTCATCAACAAGAGTTAGTTAAGGTCTGTCTCTAATACGAAATTAGTTACTCCAACATCTCAACAGTCAATTTTGGGTCGAAGGGATCAATCAACATCAGGTCATATGCCCCAAAGTCTACTCACAGGCTGATGCCAAAGCGAAGGTAGAAAGGAATGGAACCACAATGCTGAGCTAGGGCATACTTGGAGAAGGCAGCGAAGAAGATGAATAAGTGGGCGTACAAAAATATTTAAATATTCTTTTCACTTTGTGTGAGAACTAATAGGAACAATAAATAAATAATTTAGAGTGAGGCTATGGTGCTATGCATAACACCAATGGCTAGTGTACTACGGCTCAATATGGTACTTTTTAAAATCCTAACGGTCGATCCGACCGTTCAATGTGATATCCATATTAATATGTACTTGCAAACTAAATTTTATATTTTTTCGAATTTTTTTACTATTTTTTTAGATAGGTAGAAAAATCAGTGTTTTTTGAAAATTCTGGACCATCAAAATTCTACCTATCTGAAAAAATAGTAAAAAAATTCGAAAAAATATAAAATTTAGTTTGCAAGTACATATTCATATGGTTATCACATTGAACGGTCGGATCGACCATTAGAATTTTAAAAAGTACCATATTGAGCCGTAGTACACTAGTCATCCGTGCTATGCATAGCACCATAGCCTCACTCAATAATTTATTAATATACGATACCCTGCAATTTTGCAATCATCCCCTTTTTCTGTGAACAGCGAGAATGTATATTACTTTCTCAGCCCACAAAACAAAGCAATTCGTTTGATAGCAAAAGATTATCATTTTATGGAATCGTTAACTAGCTCACCTAAAAGCAACAAGTACAAAAAGTATATAAATTACTCTGTAGTTTCTGTTAGCAAATTAAATTTGCACGGATCTTTTTGAGCGAGACACATGCACTAAGGTCTTTAATATAACTTAATTTGATTTTGTCATTAATTTGGACTTGATTTTGATATGATTTTGAATACATGGTGTGATTTGGATTTGGTTTTCACTATTCGGTTTTGGCATTTGGATTTGATTTTGGTTTTGGGTACAAATAACAATTACCATCAGGTTTTGGTTTTGGTGGTGTGTTCATATTGAAATGTGCTTGGAGATCAAATTTTACATTTTTTGGAAATTTTTTACTATTTCTTTAGAATTTTTTAAAATCGTTGTTTTTCTGAATTTTTTATTATTTTTATTAAATGATAACCTAAAATTTTCAAAAATTCTAAAATAATAGTAAAAAAGTTCCAAAAAATGTAAAATTTGGTCTCCAAACACATTTGAATATAAGATCATGTTAGAAGGTTCAAACTGACTATTAGAACTTCGAAAATAAAGATATGATTGGGAAGTAAAACACTCTATTTACATGATAGCCTATCTCTTTCTCTATATATATTTTGAAAAAATTATGTTATTCACCATTATACTTAGATAAATATTATGGACATTTGGGTTATTTTAATAATATTTATATATTTATTAAATAATAGTATTGAAAAAGGGATATCCAACCTGTATATGTACCCAAAAAACAAAAAACAATTCAGATATGGTTTTAACCTATGCAATCCGTATCCGATCTGGGAGCTACCCTTAGAGCATAATTTTGAACCAGCCCACAGTCCACAATTTACATTTTTTCTTTTTTGTGCGCAACCCATAGTAATTAGTGACAACCCAAAATTTAGAGAGAAGATTTGGCTATTCTAATAAGACAAACAATAGCTATTCTTAATTTGACTATTCTAGGTATTCTTGTTTTGCAATCAAACATATCCTTAGGGAATAAGGTTTGGAATTTCGTGGATTTGAATGGTAATATGGTTGACTATTTAATTTAGGCTTGCCTTCATTTCGCTACTAACTACAGTAAAAAAAAGAACTTTTACATGGTTTTCAAACTGTGTTTATGGGAGTCATGTACAATATAGTCACTAAATTTTACACGGTTTTTTTGACCGATTTTTTTCGTCGAAATTTATCATACACGGTTTATAATTAAAAAAAATTAAAAACAATCACATGAAACCCTATATCTAAATTCAAATCAAACTCTAAGACCTGAATTCAAATTAAATCCTAGATCTAAATACCAAAAACACTAAACTAAATTTCAAACATTAACACTACAACACTACATTTACCAATATATAAACAACAATTACAATTACATCACATATTATTAGTTACATGAATAATATTCTAACTAAAAAAATTGAAAATATAACATAAATCCTAAATCCGAGACTTCATATATTTACATGAACAATTCCTCAGAAGAAGTATGGTAAACGACAAAAAGTTCAAAAATTAAAAATGAAAACCTTAATTGGAAACTTCAACCCAAGTTTTGAAGCTATTCTCGGCAACTTTTCGAAAAATGGTCATTTGCTGAAATCGGACATTCAAGCTCCGAGATACACCTGTTGGAAGTTTCTTCGTCAGAAATTGTCTTTTCAGTGAAGATATTGCCTCTCTTGCCTTATCCTTCGCGCTAGCCTCGCTTGTTTAGATTTACTTGACTCAGAGAATGGCCATGTACAGCCTACAGGGAAGAAAAGAGATACTTTAGAAATAACTTACAAAAAATAGAGAGAGATGCATTATAATAGGAAGGCACAGATCGATGACATGGAAAATTTGTATTTTTTCATCACACACGGATTATACAGTAATCCCGTGTAGATTTTTTGGAGCATCTCATATATACCCGTCCGAAAATGCACTCCCGAACTTCCAAAAATGCCCTCCAACATTCATACACGGTTTTTAATAAATAACCGTGTACAATTTGACCATATTTTTGGAGAAAATTTTCAGAATATTGTTTTTTCCTTTGGATACGAATTTATTGGAAATTTTGAGCAAACAAGTATAATATGCAGCGTATGTTTTGTGTTTCTGTACTAGTGATATATTTTGTTTTGATTTTGACATGAATCTTTATGTAAGTATTTGAGATTTCGGATTTGTATTTTGATAGTTTATGAAGCATTTCAATGATTTAAGTTGTAACACTTATCATTTGGTTGCAAGACAATTAGCCAGGCTGACTGCTTGAATTGTTTAAGCAATTGTTACATAAACAAATCCTTACAATGGTGGATTACAACTTGCAATTTATAGAGCCGTTGACTAAGTAATATATTATTCCCATAACTTATATTACTGTATTTTTGCAAACATTGACGATAAAATAACCAATATTTTCAAAGTTTTACAGGAATTGTTGCATAGTAGTTTTGAAAATGTTGTTACCAACAGAATAACTGGACCGTATCCCTGAACAAATTAACTGTATATTGTATACGCTTTATATTCACATTTATAATGATATATTTCACAAATCATTTGGTTTGGTAGTTTGGCCAAGTTCTTCTGTGCACTTTTATTAACAATGTGCAATGTCCTTTCTGTTCATTTTAATATCCAAGTCGTTGGAGCATATACACGAATACATGTATAATGCTAGAGTTGACCCTGCTCTTTACTTGAACAATGTTATATTTGTTTTTTTTTTTGTTCCTTTCAGGTTTAATAACTCCTGTATATTTTTTTTTTTGAGCTTCTGAATGGTAATGAAAGCCAACTAAGATTCATTTTTTTATAAAAATAAAAGTTAGTAAAAGAAGGGAACATAAAACTAAATAAAAGATGGTTAAAATTCCTCCATTTTTCATGCCTCCATCATGCCTCCATTTTTAAAAACTTTAATAATTCAAAATTTAAAACTTAAAAATCAAAATAAAACCGTTGGATATGATTTACATCATTTTATCTATGCACTTGTAAAAAATTATGACATTTCAATTTTGTTTTGGTTGTAATCAAGAGCTTGTAAAAAACATACTAATGTGGATAATTCTTAGACATTGATTTTTCAAGTTATTGATTCACATAGAAACAAATCAAAATGTGAATATTTTTTATGAGCACATAGATAAAATGATGTAGATCATATTCAATGGTTTTATTTTGACTTTTAAGTTTTAAATTTTGAGTTATTAAAGTTTTTAAAAATAGAGGCATAGTGGAGGGACAAAAAATGAAGACATTTGAATCCTCCTCATAAAAGATAGAACATCAATGAAAAATTCTCTAACATTTGGCGGATTCATCCCTAGTACTATCAGAAGACACATCCTGGCCCTCCTTTGAGCCAAAGGACATCCATTCCTGGTTAAACAAAACATTTCCTCAAGAGACCCACGTCCAGAGTAGAGGCAGTAATATAATAAGAGCGTTTAGAAACAAAGAAATTAATTTATATATAATATACTAAGTTATCTGCGGACTGAAATTAATATTTCTTAATCTCCCTCTCTCTATCCAACTCGTGCTTCAAATGCTATAATCCCGTAACCCGTTCACAAAAAGAAGTGCTATATATTTTGATATTATTTAATTTGGACTGTCACAAAATAATATAAAGATTTCAATAATGTATAGAGAATTTAAATAACACTACAATTACATATGTATGTTATGGGTTCATGATCATACCATATATCATTAAATTTTTACATACTACAATTACATATGTAAATTATAGAGTCCAAATATTCAACAAAATATAACAATAGTGAAAAACAATTATGTTGTATTGATAACATCCACAACCAATTCAATGCAAAATATAACAACAGTTAAAAACAATTTGTTGTATTGATAATTATGTTCTCCATAATGTACATTGTCTATTATTTTAATTTTAAAACCATTGATCATCCATCAAGTGACTAACAATTATTTTAGTAATTAATTTTACTCTATTCGAAAACATTTGTGGATGGATATTTATCTATCTTGTTGTACACAAAACAAGGTAAAAAAATATGAGGGGGGTTCCAATATCTCATGTCTTTCATACCTCATCATACCTCATGTTATATATTTTTCTTTTCAAAGTCCAAACTATCGATCCGAACTGCTCAACATGATATCCATATTAAAATATGCTTGGGGATAAAATTTTATAATTTTTGCAAATTTTTACTATTTTTTAAGATAGGTACAAAATCACTGTATCTGGACCGTTGAAAAACAGTGATTTTCTGCCTATTTAAAAAAATAGTAAAAATTTTCAAAAATTATAAAATTTGATCCCCAAGCATATATTATTACGGATATCATATTGAGCGGTTCGGATGGACATATTGGACTTTGAAAATGAAGATATAAAATATGAGATATGATGATGTATGAAAAACATGAGGTATTGAAACCCTCCTCAAAAAATATATGCATATTAGATTTTATAAAGAGGTAAAAAATTAATGCCGAATTTACAAATAATATCTTATTTCAGTAATTAAACGGACTGGCTTCCTAATAGAAAACAGGCAAATAATTATATTATTAAAGTCTAAACTTAGCAAACACATGAATTAAAATAAAGCTCTATTTCGTGTTAGTTGAAATTTAATCTGTGAGTGTTCTCACTCATCATCCCTATATCATTACCTACAAATAACTATATATGGTGACGGTTATTTTTTTTTTTTTTCAATTGGTCGATTAGGAGAAGATGGAAAAGTGAAGGTGACAATAACATATAAGTGTCAGAAAGTGATATATATCTCGTGACAGATGAGTACAATATATTTAGGAGTTCCGAGTTCGGGTACCCACTATATGTATTAAATTTTTATATTTTAATTCTTTCTAGACACAAAATTTTATGTGTACATTAGATTTAAGATTAATTGAATTAGTTTATTGTTAATTAGATGCCGATCGAGAGAAGTGGTGAAGCCGATGGAAATCACAATATTTAATACTCAGTTTGGTGCAAGATACCCATCTTAAAAAGTAGTTGAGAATACAAAATTATTAATTGACATTTCTGCATGGGTTGAATAACAAAATTTGAAGATGAGTTTGACGTGGGAGCACACAATGCGGATCATGTGCCCTATGATAACTCTGTAGCTATCCGTTGAACAGAAGTGGCAATAATATAATAAGATATTTGGTGCTAATAACAATAGTGTTGAGAAACTTCACTACTACTGAATCTCCTTGTCCCGTTGCATTCGCATTAACAGATCTATAGGTGCGTCTTCATATTTCTTTCTATATATGAAATTGATTTTAGTAATACATTTTTCTATATAACTACTTTTAACTGGGTAGCCAAAATTTCACTACTACTGAAAAGGTGACTATACACAGTTGAAATTGTTAATTAATGACACACGGTTCTGCAACGTTGATGATAAAATAACCAATATGTCCAAAGTTTTACAGGAATTGTTGTATAGTATTGTTTTTGAAAATGTTGTTGCCACATAATAACTGGACTGTATTTTTGAACAAACTATTGTATACGCTTTAATTTCACATTTGTAATGATATATTTCATAAAATAATTTGATTTGGTAGTTTGGCCAAGTTCTTTTGTGCATTTTTATTAACAGAGTGCAATGTCCTTTCTGTTCATTTTAATATCCTAGTCGTTGGAGCATATACACGTATACATGTAGAATGCAAGAGTTGAGCCTGCTATTTACTTGAACAATGTCATAATTGTTTTCCCTTTCAGTTTTAATAACTCTTGTAATGTTTTTTTTTTTTTTTAAGCTTCTGAATGGTAATGTAAATCCATCTAAGATTCATTTTTACAAAAATAGAAGTTAATGAAAAATTCTCCTACATTTGGCGGATCAATACCTCAGTACCACCAGATGACACATCCTGGCCCTCCTGTGAGCCAAAGGGCATCCATTCCTGGTTAAACAAAGCATTTCCTGAAGGGCTCCACGTCCAGAGTAGAGGCAGCAATATAATAAGAGCGTTGAGAAATGAAGAAATTAATTTATGTATAATATACTAAGTTGTCTGCAGACTGAAATTAATATTTCTTTATCTCTCTCTCTCTCTCCAACTCATGCTTCAAATGCAATGATCCGTATCCCGTTAACAACAGTTAAAAGCAAACATGTTTTACTGATAATTAAATTGTCTGGATAACATCGACAACCAATTCAAGAAAACATGGCATACACTCTGAGTGATGCCACATTCGATCTCAATGCCGCTCCCATGATCAAGAATGGCCATATTTTTCAGAGTAATTGTACATTCAAGTAACACGACAAGTCAGGATAAATAGTCAGGGGAAAGTTAGAGACAGAGTGTACCAAAGCTGCAAGGTCTTTAAGTTCTTTAAAACTGGACAGTTTGGAATATCGACTAGAAACCAATCCTGCATGGTTTGGAAGGAGGCTTAATGATTAATTTCATGATTAACATGCTGCTCTTTTTATCATGGATTGCTCTGCCTCCTTATTTTGTACAACACCTTCTATAGATATTGTATGGTTTGGTCCATGTTATGCTGGCAAGGGCTGAGAAAGTTATGCGTTACTAGCATGCCTTCATAGTATGAGAGAGTTATAGTTCACAAAACATAAGAATTATATATGATATATCTTTACGGGAACAGTATCAAACCTGAACCAGTAATGTGAGTACGCAAATGTTTTTATAGTTTTTTTCCAATTTGTTTTCTGGTTTGGCCTAAACTGTGATTCTTGTTTAACATAATGTAATTTGTTATATGACAGATCACCATCATTTTAGGGACAATCAAATTCACATTTTAAATTATCTGAGTGAAACCATGAATTGCTTTTCATCAACCAGTAAGTTTAACTGAAATCAATCTTGATAGTTGATCTCATATTGGTACTTCACTATTGTATTCTTTTGCATATACTGATAGTAATTATGACTAAGAATTGAACTTCTTAATTAGGCCCAGGCGAAGCAATTGGCTTCGGCCCACCAAGTAATGGAATTTTGGATTCCTGTTTTATATCCATTTTAACCAAATTAACCCCTCATTTTACAAGTATGGTAGTAATTATTTATTTTATTTTTTTGCAAATTTTTGGTAGTAATTATGACCAATTAGATAAGTGGGGAAAAACTAGAAACGCACAGAGCAGCTAACTAGCTGGCGTTAAGCGAACCATAAATACCAATTGCCAGCTTCCAAGTACTCATTTGTCTTTAATTCATTGGTTAAACTCAATGGCTGATCTCGAGGTCTCCTCCATTTGTTTAATTTTGTTGATTCAAACCCAGCTACAGATGTGTACAAAACAACAATTTAAAATGATTAACTAACATAGTTGTTGGATGGGGAAATAATCTTGCCAGTATCTTCCCTGTTGGAACAATATAATAAAGATTTTTTTCCCCCGGCTCCTATCCCCCATTCATCCCCCAATCATTAATTATCTAGGAGACCACAACTTCAAGCACAAAAAGACAAAAGAAAACGTGTATCAATCATTAATTACGTGGGGGACCGCTAATTAACTAGGGGGACCGCTTATATTTGAAAACATTTACAACTGACGCGCACAACTATTCATATATAATATATCAAGTATTCATATATAATATATTAAGTATTCATATCTAAGATATCAAGTATTTAAAAAAAAAACTGGACACATTACTTACTCATCTTTTACACGTTTTTAGAGGTGATTTTTTTTTCTCCGTTCACTCTAACTAATATTTCTGACAATCTATGAAGAATTTTGCGAATATAAAATCACATACGTCTTCTACGCAATTTTATCTTTCAAATGAGATCCATGATGAAGTACTTTTGAGTTATCCGTCGCGCAAGTATTCATACCTCGTAAAATTATTTATATCTCGTCGTGCAAGTATTCATACCACGTCGAGCAAGTATTCATACCTCGTCGAACAAGTATTCATACCTAAGATATCAAGTAAAAAATGATTGAGTGGTAATGAAATTTCAATCGATAAAAAATGAGTGAATGATGTATCCAGTTTTTTATTTGTAAAATACTGATGAGGTATGAATACTTGCTTGATGAGGTATGAATACTTGAATGACAAGATATGAATACTTGTGCAACAGACAACTCGAAAGTATGTCATCATGGATCTCATTTGAAAGAGAAAATTGCGTAGAAGACGTTTGTGGTTTTAGATTTGCAAAATTCCTCACAGATTGTCAGAAATATTGGTTAGAGTGAACAGAGAAAAAAAAAACCACCTCTAAAAACATGTAAAAGATGGATAAGTAATGTGTCAATTTTTTTTTTAAATACTTGATATCTTAGATATGAATACTTGATGTATTATATATGAATACTTGATGTATTACATATGAATACTTGCACTCGCCGCGATAATAACGCGTTTTGTTTTGTCTTTTAGCGCTGAAATTTGTGGTCCCCTCTTAATTAGCGGTCAACAAAGGCAGTTATTGACTGGGAGATGAATGGGGGATAGGAGCCGGGGGATAGTTAGTCGGTCCCTAAATAATTTACACATGATGCATGATGCTTTTAGATGGTATGTCCCTTTCCCATGTCTTATTCAGTATAAATTTCTTTTAATCTCTTGATAATAGCTGCCAATTCCAAGTTGTATGTATTATACAAAACAATCCATTACATCCTCACCCGCGAAATTTGTTGATATTATGAACCAGGAAGATGCATACTTAAGATAAATTATAGCTTCAAGGAAAGGGCAGATATGAAGATATGACGGTTTGGTGTGCAAAATTTGAGAATAGAAGAGAAGGTGCACAGCTGAATTGGTGGTAAAATTAAGAGATAAAATTTCGGAAAATTATTATGTAAAGAAAAATGATACAATATATTGTTAGATTAGGATAAGGAATTGTGAATATCATGGTAAAATTAAGTAGTAAAAAATACGACCTTTATAGACCAATATGAAGCAAAATTCCCAATCCTCTGAGATTAGTAACCTAACGACAAACACATTAAGGGTCTAAATCTCTAGGAAGCTTTAGGGCATATCTTAATTGCATATGCATTATAAATAAGGAGGGAAGTAGATGACATAGTAAACAACTCCTTATTTAATTCATAGGTCCTATATATCAGAATGTTGAGGTGTTGGATGTTAGTTTTATTTTATTATGTTATGGCCTATGTTATTAATATGCACCAGGTTCATTCAAAGAAATGAACGAAAGGGCTTCAGCATTTTTGATGGAAAAATCTGTTGCTATTAATATATACTGGTCCCAATTGATTGCCTGATAAGTCACAGAAAAACAACTTAGAAAAAGGTCTCTCTGTCTCTCTCTACTGAATTTTGAGAGAATTTATGAAAAACGCCATTAAGAGAAAACGCTGTGTCCATCATCAGTTATCAGGAAAATCATTGAAGATTTCAGTATTAACGCTTCCGCTTAAAGATGTCTTCAATTCAGAACTGTAAGTTTTAAATACGTTTGCTATTTTATTTTGAATTTACGGATTCTGGATTAATATTAAAGTTTTCAGTATTTCTAACATTTGGTATCAGAGCCACCGTAAATTCATATAAGATGCAATAATTTTTTTTTTTCGTATAAATATTATGAACGACGAATTTAAACTGAGAAATTCATTTTGGACGAATTTTGGATTAATCCGAGAGTAAATTTTTTTTTGGGATTAATTACTAATTATTATCGGAGAATTAATTAATTTTTTTTTAATTCTTTGGTTCGTATAAATTTTGAGAATTATTATTCTTGAATCAATTCATAATTATTCTCTATTATTAAAATTCATGGGAGATGCAAAAGTTGGAGACCTTTAACCTCCCAAGAGGCCTCACATGCACATCTCTATTTTGCTATATTGGATCTAATACAACTTATGATGAACAAAAATTCGGTCCAACCTCGATGACAGCCATGCGTTTTGGCAAAATGGGCCGAACTTGCTGAATTTCGGCCAAAAGTTGATTGCATGGCTAATAAAGGGGAAGGACCGAACTATGTGTTATATGTGTTGTATTGGATCTTGACTACATGTTATATGATAGGATAAGATGGGATTGCATGTACAAAAAACTATATGTGTATATATGTTGCACAAATTGTATTATGTTGGTATTTTCTATGATTTTATATGAATTCATATATGATTTTCGGCCTAATTAATTTTCTGTTGCAGAAATTTATTATATATATTTCATATAAATAATTTTAGACATTATTATTTAACGTTATTATTATGATAAAATTAATTTTGTGATTTAAGTCACAATTATGTTATACATTTAATAAATTATGACGGTTAATTTTACCAACTTTAATTGCCATTATGATTTATTAAATGAATTTATTTGTTTTAATTTGTTTCTGCCCAACGGTGATACAAATTAATTTTAATAAAATTACGTTTTCTTCATGTAATAAATTATAAAGGTTAATTTTACCAACTTTAATTGCCAATATGATTTATTAAATGAATTTCTTTATTTTAACAATTCAATTTATTTCTGCCCAACGGTGATATAAATCGAATTTATGCAACAATTGTTATGATAGAACTGAAATATAATTTGGCGTTTTATTATTTGTTTCAGTATAATTATTGTTAGTCCCTCTATATACAGTTGATTTAATGTTATTATGTTATTTGTGGATTTATCTTTGATAATAGTAAGCATTTTTTTTCTGAATCTAATGCAGCATTGAATAATGTTCATGCTCAAATCTCTGGAATAATACCATTGAACGGAACTAATTTTTCCACTTGGAAAGAGCAAATTGAGATTTGTCTTGGTGTTCTGGATATTGACCAGGCATTACGAATGGACAAACCTACTATTGTAGATACAAGTACTGATGATGAAAAGAAAAATTCTGAAAAATGGGAGCGGTCAAACCGCATGTCTCTCATGATTATAAAAAGTACTATTACAACTGCTATAAGAGGAGGTATTCCTGAGAAGGATGATGCAAATAATGTCTTCACTGCTAGACAGTATATGACTTCTGTTGAAGAGCAGTTTAAAAGTACTTCTAAGGCTAATGCAAGTACTCTCATAATGAAAATGCTCACCACCGTATAACGGGACAAGCGGTGTACGTGAACATATCATGAAGATGAATGATATGGCCGCAAAATTGAACGGTATGGATATGGCAATTTCTGAAGGCTTTTTAGTTCATTTCATTATGACTTCTCTTCCTGCACAATTTGGTCCTTTCAAGATCAATTATAATACACAAAAAGAAAAGTGGAAAATGAGCGAATTAATTGCCATGTGTGTTGAAGAAGAAGAAAGGATTAAGGCTGAGAAACCTGATTATGCACATATTGCTGTTCAAAGTCCAAAACCGAAAATGAAAGACAATGGTAAAGGTAAAAATAAAGTGAATTCGGCTACTGGAATTAACAAGGCAAGTACATCTGGTACAAAACCCGTGCATGCTCCTAAGTGTCATCACTGTAAGAAGCGTGGACACATGAGGAAGGACTGTGTGAAGTTTAAAGATTGGCTCGTTAAAAAGGGTAATGATTTAAATTTCATGATTTGTGAAACCTTTTTAGTTGATGTTCCCTTAAATACGTGGTGGGTTGACACTGGTGCCTCTGTGCACATTACGAACTCATTGCAGGGATTCCATTCCGTGAGGATGCTTCAAAGGGGAGAAAGGAAACTTAAAGTTGCTAACGGATTAGAGGCTGAAGTCGAGGCTGTTGGAACTCTTCGTTTAGTTTTGAAGAGTGGCTTTATTCTTGATTTGCATGATGTAGTTTATATTCCTAGTGTGATTAGGAATTTAATTTCTGTTTCTAGACTTGATGCGTGTGGTTTTATGTTTCAGTTTGGAAATAATGAGTTGAAACTATATCATAACTCTAAGTTTGTTGGTTCTGGATTATTATGTGATAATCTATATAAATTATGTTTGGATTCTTCCTTTTGTGAATCTCTGTTATCTATGAATATTACTAGTGTTAATCATAAACGTGGAGTCAAGAGAAATCGTGATGTTGGAAATTCTTCCAAATTATGGCATCGCAGATTGGGTCATATTTCAAGAGATAGAATGCAACGTCTCATTAGAAATGAAATTCTCCCTGCATTAGATTTTTCTGATTTTGACAACTGCGTAGAATGTGTAAAAGGAAAATTTGTCAAGGGAAATAAGAAAGGAGCCACTCGAAGTGGGGGACTATTAGAAATTATACATACTGATATTTGTGGTCCTTTTCCTACTCCGGGTATTAACGGACATAAATCGTTTATTACTTTCATTGATGATTATTCTCGCTATGGTTATGTGTACTTGATTAATGAAAAATCTGAAGCACTAGATAAATTCAAGATTTTTAAGGCTGAAGTTGAAAATCAACATAACCTTAAAATTAAAATAGTGCGATCAGATAGAGGCGGTGAATATTATGGAAGACACACCGACCTTGGTCAAAGTCCAGGCCCGTTCGCTTTATTTCTTCAAGAAAATGGTATTGTACATCAATACTCTATGCCGGGAGATCCTCGACAAAATGGAGTTGCTGAAAGACGTAATCGTACACTAATGGATATGGTACGGAGTATGATATGCAATACCACATTGCCGGATTTTTTGTGGACAGAAGCTTTAAAAACAGCCACACATATTTTAAATCGAGTTCCTAGTAAGTCTGTTCCAAAAACACCTTATGAACTGTGGACTGGCAGAAATTCACAACTAGGATACTTACGTGTATGGGGCTGTCCTGCTGAAGCAAAAGTCTATAATCCGCAACTTAAGAAACTTGATTCCAGAACCATTAGTTGTTATTTTATTGGTTATCCAGAGAGATCCAAAGGTTTCAGATTTTATTGCCCGTCACATACCACTAGAATAGTTGAGACGAGACATGCTGTATTTTTTGAAAATGGCAACATCAGCGGGAGTAATGCAAATAGAACAGTAAACCTCGAAGAAAATCGGATTTATGTTCCAATTTCGATAATTCGAGAAATTACAAATTCTATACCTATTGTTGTTCAAGAGGCTAATGAAGAAACTCATGTTCATGATGTACCTATTGTTGATGAAGCTCCTATGCTGCCACAAGAACCCTTACGTAGATCACAAAGAGAGAGAAGATCTGCCATACCTGATGATTATATCGTATACCTTACTGAGGAGGGTTGTGATATAGGTAATGGAGATGATCCTATCTCATTCAAGCAAGCTATTATGAGTGATAAATCATCTCAATGGTTGGAAGCCATGAATGATGAGATGAAATCTATGGAAATTAATGAAGTTTGGGATCTTATTGAGTTACCTGTCGGGGTTAAACCTGTAGGATGTAAATGGGTTTATAAGACTAAAACTGACTCCAAAGGTAACATTGAAAGATTTAAGGCCCGACTAGTCGCTAAAGGGTTTACACAACAAGAAGGTGTACATTTTGATAATACATTTTCTCCTGTCTCAAAGAAAGATTCATTAAGAATTGTTTTAGCCCTCGTAGCTCATTATGATTTAGAACTACATCAAATGGATGTAAAAACTGCATTTCTCAATGGTAACTTGCATGAAGAAATTTTTATGAAACAACCTGAAGGATTTGTTGTAGAAGGCAAGGAACATATGGCATGTAGGTTAAAACGTTCAATATATGGATTAAAACAAGCTTCACGACAGTGGTATCTCAAGTTTGATGAGATTATAACCGAATTTGGATTTACAGAAAATATAATAGATCAATGCATATACCTCAAGGTTAGTGGGAGTAAATTTATCTTTCTCGTTTTGTACGTGGATGATATTTTATTGGCAAGTAGTGATTTAGACATGTTATACGAGACAAAACGTTTTCTATCAACTAAGTTTGAAATGAAGGATCTTGGTGAAGCCTCTTATGTTATAGGAATTGAAATTTACCGAGATCGGTCTCGTGGGATCTTAGGTTTATCCCAAAGAACATATATTGAGAAAGTGCTTAAAAGATATAACATGCACAATTGCTCCCCTAGTGTTGCTCCTATTGTCAAGGGCGACAAATTCAGCAAGTTTCAATGTCCTAAAAATGAAATAGAACGTGCTCAAATGCAGCAAATTCCTTATGCTTCGGTAGTAGGGAGTCTTATGTATGCTCAAGTTTGTACACGTCCTGATATTGCATTTGCAGTTGGTATGCTTGGCCGATATCAAACTGATCCAGGAATGGAACATTGGAAAGCTGCCAAGAAAGTTTTACGGTATTTGCAAGGGACAAAAGATTATATGCTTACTTACAAGAGGTCAAATAACCTTGAAGTTATTGGTTATTCTGATTCATATTTTTCTGGATGTGTTGACAGTAAGAAATCCACATCAGGTTACATATTTATGCTTGCAGGGGGACCAATTTCATGGAAGAGTGCTAAGCAGTCTTTAAGGGCATCTTCCACTATGCAAGCAGAATTTGTGGCGTGTTATCATGCTACTGGTCAAGCAGTTTGGTTAAAGAATTTTATACCAGGACTTCAAGTAATTGATAGTATTGCGAGGCCGCTCACCTTATTTTGTGATAACGAAGCTGCTGTTTTCTTCTCTAAGAATAACAAATCAAGTGGTGCATCCAAGTGGATCGACATCAAATATCTTGTTGTTAGAGACAAAGTCAAAGATGGTACCATTATGATACAACATATCAATACAAGAGCTATGTTAGCTGATTCTCTAACAAAAGCGCTTCCACCCACTCTTTACAAAGAGCATGTTGCCGGCATGGGTTTAGTTAATGTATTATAATTTTGTTGTTGTAAACTATATATATATATATTATGTTATGTACTGAATATTTAATTATGTATTGACTTTGAATTTATAAGTTTGCTTACTACGATGCGCATAATTTTATTTAATCTAAGCAAATTACTTATGAGGACCGAATGAAAATTACTAACCATTGTTGGAAAGAGTACCATTGTTATAATTAATGGGGATCAAATAACGACATTTGTTATTCTGATTACATTAGTTTGGTTTGGTATTTCTAACTGAACAGGTTCATGATTAATGAAAATTATATTGGCCAATTTTTTAATATGTGCTTTATTATGTTATAACATTACGGCCAAGTGGGAGAATGTTAGTTTTATTTTATTATGTTATGGCCTATGTTATTAATATGCACCAGGTTCATTCAAAGAAATGAACGAAAGGGCTTCAGCATTTTTGATGGAAAAATCTGTTGCTATTAATATATACTGGTCCCAATTGATTGCCTGATAAGTCACAGAAAAACAACTTAGAAAAAGGTCTCTCTGTCTCTCTCTACTGAATTTTGAGAGAATTTATGAAAAACGCCATTAAGAGAAAACGCTGTGTCCATCATCAGTTATCAGGAAAATCATTGAAGATTTCAGTATTAACGCTTCCGCTTAAAGATGTCTTCAATTCAGAACTGTAAGTTTTAAATACGTTTGCTATTTTATTTTGAATTTACGGATTCTGGATTAATATTAAAGTTTTCAGTATTTCTAACATTGGAGACCTAAAAGTCTCGCGGTAATTTACGGCAGGAGCTTGTGCATGTTGTATAAATGAATGTTTCACAATCAATAAACTCTCTCATACGAATATTACGCGCGATGATGAACCAGGAAGTCTCTTTCTTGTACTCTTTTGTTTCCCCCCTAACACTATACACATTTCTTCGCATCCAAAAAAAAGATGGGGTCAGGAAGCAGGAGTTCTATAAAAAAGGCACCTCACTGTCTTTATTAGCATGCCTTCATAGTATGTTGATAGTTTTATATATCAATATTCTCGAACCTGAACCAGCCCTCAGAGAAGAATGTTAGTATTAAATTTTTTGTTAATGTTTCTTCCTTTTTTGTGTGGTTTGGCCTAAACTGTGATTCTTATTTAACATAAGGTAATTTGTTATATGACAGGTCACCTCCACTTTAGGGTCAAGCAAATTCAGATTTTAATTATCGAGGGAAGCCATGAATTGATTTTCTGATACCATTATGATTAACTAAAATCAATCTTGATATATAGTTGAATTGATATCATATTGGTACTTCACTAGTGTGTGCTTTTGCTTATATTGATAGTAATTATGACTAAGGATTGTACTTCTTAATTAGGCCCAGACAAAGCAATGGGCTTCGGCCCAACAAGTAATGGAATTTTGGATTCCTGGACTATATCATTTTGAACAAAATTAACCCTCATTTTACAAATATGGTGAAAAACTAGAAACACACAGAGCATCTAGCCATATGCGAACAAAGCATATATAAATACCGATTGCGAGTTTCCAACTACTCAGTTGTCTTTAATTCATTATTCAAACTCAATGACACATCTCGAGGTCTCGTTCATTTGTTTAATTTTGTTGATTTAGTCGAGTTCAGATCTGTGCTCAGCGGCTAATGTGTACAGTGTACTAAACGACAATAGTAAATGATAAACTACTTCATAAGTTATCTTTGAACCATTGACTTTGTAACCTCTAGTCCCACAAATGCGTTGCACTCCAGATGGAAAACCATAAAAAATAATCTACACATGTATCACGAATGATGCTTTTATATAGTATGTCCCTTTCCATGTCTTGATAATGGCAGCCAAGTTGTATGTATAAAATAAAACAATCTAGTACATCCTCACCGGTAGGTAGGCACCCACTTACAATTCACACGTGTTATTGATTTATGACCAATTATATCATGTACTTATCTTTGAAGTGAGGTATTGTCTTGTAGATATGTCAAGAGGTAATATACTCGGCTAATCAAATTTAAGTTTTTTGTCAATAGATTAACTAGAAGATTAAAAAATCAAAATAAAGAGATGGATGTCAAAATGGGTCACTCAAATTCTATAATTTAGATAATTACGCCAACTATAATTAATCTTTAAATAATAATTTTTGTGAGAAATATATAAATTCGGAATCAAACTCTATGTAAATGCTCAAAAGAAATTGCATGACTTATGTGAGTGGAAGAATAAATTTATATAATGTAATGCCAAATAGGAAAGTGAAAATGCTTTGTTATTTTTGCATTATTTTGAAGACATAGTAAGAAACAAAAAAGTTTACAAAACACCACAGTAATACATCATGCTAGATCATTATTATAAAAAGGATAGTGCAAATTACTCAGTCATAGTTAATATATTAATATTTTTGGCCGTAATGAATAAACAAAGTTGATTGATGTGGTAATAATTTTCACCCTTTTACGAGATGAAGTGGTGTTTTACTTCATTAGAAATATTAGAAATATTTTATATAATTTTTAAAATAGATAGAATTCTATATAATTTAATTTATTAGAAAGACTACGACAAATAACCAGGATCCATATTTTTCAGGCCGGAATTTTTGCGGCTGTAAGAAAAATTAAAATATTTCTTTCTGTGTTATTAGAAAATAATATAAATATTTTGAATCCGAGTTATTGATCCCGGTTCAAAAGTCATTCTAGATAAATATAGAAAATATTTGGATTCTTCTATTTTTCAAAAACAAAGAAATTTCTTTGAAAAAAAAAATTTCGAATTTTTTTTTTTGTCATAACGGCGTCAGTGCCAATTCAAATTCATGTGATAAAATGATTATTTTTTAGAAAATAGAAGGACTACAATATTTTTTGTATTTATCTGGAAGTGACTTTTGAACCGGGATCAATAACTCAGATACAAAATATTTTTATTTTTTTTCCAATAACGCACAAATTTTTTTTTTAATTTTTCTTACAGCCGCGGCCTGAAATTTTTTGATCCGGGTTATTTGTTGCTGTCTTTCTAATAAATCAAATTATATAGTATTAATCTATTTTTAAAGAAATATATAAAATATTTTTATATTTCAATAAAAAAATAAAAAAATTATAAACATTTTGGTTTAACTAAAAAAATAATAAGAAAAAGTTTTGAATTCCAAAAGTGCAAAACTTTCTCACACAAACCTAATTGTTCATATTCTATTTTACCCCTCAATTGATTATCCCAAAGACCCTACATAAATTAAGTATCTACTAATAAAACCTAAATTTCCAATCTACGCTATCGTGCCAACGGAGCCCCCTGGGTTCTAATCCTAGTCTTTGAACCGCTGTCAAGCCTCATTAGCCGAAGTGATCGAAGTTCTTACATGGGTGCCCCACTCACACTGGAATTCACAGACTTTATACCTATTGGTATGTGGAGGACATTGGCATATAGTAGACAGAACTATGTATGTAAGGACTTAATCAAAATGAATTTAAATAATAAAGCAAACTGAAATTAATAAACACAAAACATAAATATATATTACAACATAACAAAGAATTCGATTACAAACCCTCACCCTAGAGATTAGAAGTTTAGTTCATCATGACCATAGCAAAATAAAAGAGATAAAATAAAGATAACATAGACTACAACCCTCTTGAAGATGGAAGAACCCTAGCCTCCTTAGATGACGCCTTCTTCTCTTGCTCGGCTTCCGATGACTACTCTCATTTTTCTAAGTAACTCTCTAACCTAACCTAGCACGAGGATGCTAATCGATTCTATGGACTTAACACAATTAAACATGCACAATATATCTTATTACAAGAGGGGTATTTATAGCCTTCCTAAAGAAGATGGTGAGTAGAGGAAGTAGTGGAGAAGGTGGAGACTTGGAGTGCACTCCAAATTTGCAAAGATGGAGCCAAAAATAGCAAGCCAAACTTGGCTCTGAAGCAATCGCGGCCTCCTGGAAGAATTCTACCGAAATTAGCATCAACGGTGGAGATTTGACCAGAATCTGAATAATCCATGGATTAAGTCCACGGATCGTGCGACATAGATATATGCCGCATGTGGCATACTATGATCCCACACGACTTCCTGACTTAGCGAATTTTGCTGTGATTTCGCCATTTCGCATGTTGTGCACTTCGTGTGAGGTGTTGCATGCTCCAGGCAGTGCCCTGATTTAGTGCTAACTCCATAAATCACCTAAATTAGGCACTTTTGCTCCATTTTAGGACTAAATACGCAACTTTCTCCAAAACCTGCCAAAATGGCCTAAAAACATATTTGCGGTAAATAAATTGGGAAAATGGCTACTTTGCAATCAGTTTTGACCATTTTTCGCAAGAAAAGATAGTGATTTTCGCTATATGTTTTGGCCCGTTCACACCCCCAAGCTTAAACTTTTGTTTGTGCTCGAACAAAACAAAGTAAAAGCTATGGTTAGGTTGGCTAAAAATGTCTCTTGCACAAGATTTACAGAATGAATGAGGTATTCAGTTTGACTTGGAAGGGTTTGCTGATGTAATTAACGGCAGGAGCTTATGCCCGTCGGGAGTTAAAGGTCCCCACAATTAATAAACTATCTCGATGGACTGATAATGAATGTTAGGTCAGTCGAGGGTGAACTCAAAGGATAGCAGAGAGAAAGTAATGTTTCAAGTTCGATGCCCTCCCCATGTCTAAAAATAGATAACACTGAACCCTGAAACATTACACATTCCTGGTGTGAGTGGGAAATGCATGTAAGTATATGTAACACTTCGGCTAACGAGGCCTAGCAGCGGTTAGAAGACTAGGGTTAGAACCCAGTGGGCTCCCTTGGAAGGGTAGAGTAAATTGGTAACTTGAATCGTATCAGGAGATACCTAGTTTAGGTAGGGTTTTTGGGATAATTAATTGAGGGGTAGAATAGGATATGAACAATTAGGTTTGTGTGAGAAAGTTAATTGCATACTTATAATACTCTAAACTGTTAGCCCAAAAGCCGATCGCAGGAATCAAGCGCAGGCTTGAAAAACTCGAGTTTTATAGAGCTCTCATGGTAAACACGAGCGAATTTTTCAAGAGCTATGGTGCCAAAGAAGGTCCGCCCTTCGACGGCATGCCTCATCAATTCTGACTGTAAGTTCTGACCAAGGGTTCGAGATCTTCTTTGAAGATTTTACCTTTGCATTGGGGACAATGCATGATTTAAACTTGGGGGAGGGGATTGAACCCTTGTATCTTAAGTTTTAAGGTTTATTTTTTTTTTCAAAGTTTAGAGGGCATAACTAGGCTTTTTACTTGACCGTGAATAAGGTTTGCAATTTTAAACTTAATTGATTGAGATTGCAAGCTTGTCAAGAGATTTACCGGGGTTATGAAAATAGAGTCTTGCATGACTGGACTTAATTGTTTGAAATTGCATAAAGTATAGGTTAGATAGAGTCGTTAGGATAGGTAGAATCCAACACATGAAAACACCCAAAATTTTGAACTTTTTCGAAAGTATTTTACTTATGCAATTTTGTTTAAAACAATTTCTAAATAAAAATATAGCATAGTCTCCAAAACACTTTATTGAAATTTTAAACATAGAAAGGCTAAGGCTAACAACATGGAGATTTGAAAAGAAATATTTTTGAGAAAAGTTTCCTCGTACATTATGTAAGCAAAAATTTCTTAAAGTTGGAGATATTTTCTAAACCACATCCTTTTTAAGTTGAGACCACTATTTTTGCAAAAATTATAAAAAGCAATTGTGTGTAGTAGATGCAACTAGTACCAAAAGAGGACATAATAATAAGTCCCACCAAAAATAAAAAATACCGATTAATTAGGCCGATTATTATATAGACATGGAGCTAGAACTGCATGTGTACAACGATCGTACATATTGCGATGCATTCGTGCATGGTTGCAGATCCTTGTGTAGTAGTGAACTAGTGAGCTAGAAGCTTCTGCGGTAATCTTTTCTTTTACTTTTGTTGTACAATTTATGGGACGGTACACATCCCTTTAATAAATTAATAATACAATACAGAAAGGCTAGAATTTTGCAACCATCCCTTTTTCTGTCTTGGTGTTAGGTTATCATAGTTAATTGTAATATAGGCGTCTTGGTCAACGGTGACATTAATGTGAAACCATCCCGCATTTGCTTAATAGAAATTCATTCTTTTGTATTATGGCCTTTTTACAAAATTTCCAACGGAATCAGACCAACCTTAAATTTCATGTTCAGTATGGTTACAGCGTGGGAAAATCTTTATTGTGAATATATGCAACTTTAAAAATTTTGTTTTTCTCAAAATTGTATAATTTCGGCCATGCCACAAATCTCAGAGAGCAAATATATATTGAATATAAACAAAAAATAATTTTCAACCTGTGAAATTAAATAAAGACATGAATTATTGGTTGGCAGGACAATCGTTCACAGTTTATGGAAAAAGTATATTTCAAATCATACAACCTCTATTATCATATTCATTTAAGGTCATGTGGCATGATGCTCCCTTTAAGCAAGGAAAGCAATAAAATAGAAATTTAAAATGATAAAGAAATAATTGATTACGCTATATGATACTCTAATTTTGGTTGGGGAACATAATATAAAGGTCCCAAGTCATTTGACCACCGCTTATAAGTACAGAAAGAAATATTTTATTTTAATTAAATACTGTGCCAATGAAAGAAAAAGAACTGGAAGCTTCAGTAGCTCCTTCAGTCGTTAATCAAGAAATTAATCTTTTTGAAAAAAGAAAAAAAACTCAAGCACCATCAGAGGAGACAGAGCCTAAATTGAACCGGTCCATATAGACATTTAAATCTTCGCCGATAATCATTTGAATGGATTCGATAGCACCAATGAACCGGTCCATATAGACATGTAAATCATCCATTTCATCATACATCTTGGCTTCCTCAATGAATTCTCGCATAGCAGGACTGGCATAGAGCTCAAATTTATCACTTGCCAATCCACGCTGGGTGAAATTGGAAATCAGCAAGGAATATGCAAAAGAGCGGCCTTGCTTTTCATTTATTGCTTGTGATTGCATCAATTCACTCAGCTCCTCCAGCTCGGCCCTCAAATCCTTCAGATGCTCCTCCCTCAGATAGTAAGTTAATATCCACCAGCTCTTGTACCCCAAAGTATTGAGACTATGGACAAGCTCATCCCGAACACTTTTCAGATCCTCCTTATCAGCAACACCTGTTGCTTGTTTGATCACCTCAGCAATAAGCAATTTGACCTCTACAGTAACAATATGGTGTGCATTATAAGGGTCATAAAAAGGATCTAACGTGCGGCGTACAGTAACAGTGGCAGGATTGGCCACAAACAGTTCTCCATCAAAGCTGTTTCTGTTCAGAGTCAACAAAATAGTGATAAGCTGTACACAAGTACAAAATTTTTGGAAGATACTGTGATTTAATATACCTGTATGTGTAAGAGACTTTGAGAACTTCTACTTCACCCTCCTTTTTAGTAACAGGGAGAAGAATGTGAACTAACACCCTGCAGACATCTTGCCTGTAGAGAGTGCCAAATGTTATAGTTACAGAACCAGCAGCATTGTCTTTGGAGTGGAGATATCTTCCGGCAAATGCCTGTTTTACTGTTGACTGATTTTTTATTTGAGTGACAGTCACCGTCAGATCCCAAGCAATCACACTTTGAAGCTCACCTAAGCAATAAGGAAAGGTTAAGTTCAAGTTGTCCATGCAAACCTCCTTGTAGGTTCCTCCCAGACCACTATTATTGGCAATAGTGATGAGCACCTATTAATAACATGAAAGAGTTAATAAGAATGCAGCACGGGCAAAAATTTTGCTTGAAATGGTCAAAAAGTAAGACGTTATTTTCAAATTTCAACTGTACCTCCGGATGCTGATCTTCAAAACCAAATGTGAACACGGGAACGTTGCCTATGGGAACATCAGCAGCATCACCACCTTGATTCTGCTCACCATCCGACATAAGAATGATAACACCAACACGTCCACTGCTAAATGAACGATCCTTGAGAACATTCAGAGCCATCTCAAGGCCATCAGTGATGTTCGTTCCAGGCTGAGTTTTTAAATCATTGATCAGATTTTCGTGTTTTGTTTGAGTCATCTCGCGCAATGGGCATAGCGTCTTTGCTTTACTAGAATACTCAACAATCGATAAACGGGTCCTAAGGTGGAGATTATCAATCAAAAGTAGCATAGCTATTTTCATTTTTGCTAACTTATTTCCTTCCATGCTGCTGCTAACATCTAAGACCGCCACAAGGTCCAACCCAATCTGACTATTAGGATATCCTTCACCGGGGAGCTCCAACAACACCTTTTGAATGTTTTCATGAACTGGCGCCTCATTGTTTTTTATTTCTCGCAGCTGTACTAATCCAGGCACCCTGGGAACCCACCCTGCAGTAATGGCAATTAGCAAATTAAACAAAACGTGTTCAGTTACGGTATAATTACGTTATATAATCTTCAACAAAAGTTCGCTAATTGGCAACAATATTTCTTAAAATAAATAATTTCTTAAACAAACATCATTGTATGAACAGTGAGACAACTGGGACCGAACCTGATCCAGATGAACTAATCGGGTCGTCGTCCTTGAAGCTCATCGTGAACGGATCAGTGCTATATTGCTTGTGATCATCTATATCATGCAACTTCTTGGCTTCCTCAAGGAATTCTTGCATAGGGGGAGTGGAAAAGAGCTGAAACTTACCGATATTATTTCCTCTTGCCGTTTGACGCTGTGTGGCAAGAGAATTAAGTAAGGAATATGCAAAAGGTCGAGCTTGACTTTTATAAATTGCTTGTGACGTTTGCATCAATTTTAGCAGCTCCTCCAGCTCGGGCCTTAGCTCGGCTTTCAACTTCTCTATATCTGCATCCTCCAATTTAAGTAGACCATTCGCAAGCTTGTCCTGAGCACTTTTCAGATCCTCCTTATCTGCATCGGTGGTCGCTTGTTTAATCACCTCTGCAATAAGAAGACGAACCTCTTCCGCTCTCACCTCAGGCATTGCTTGCTGCTCTTCGGCTGTCAACCCTGACATGCGGCATACACTAACAGTCGCAGGACTGGCCTGAAATGATTCTCCATCAAACCTGCATTTGCATAAGTATTACGATTAGATTGATGACTATCATCAAGAGCTTTGTAATTTGTTCACAAGTTACTCTGATTTGATATACATGTATCTGTAAGAGACTTTGAGAACATCTGCGCCCTGTGTCTTTCTAGTAGCAGGGAGATGAAGGTCAACTAGCACTTTGCGGACCTCTTGCAAGTAGATATCACCGAATGTTACAGTTACAGAACCAGCAGCATTGTCCATGGATTGCAGATAACTTCCGGCAGATACCTGCTTTATTGTTGACTCATCTTTGATTTGACTGACAGTCACTGTCAGGTCCTGAGCAACCACACTGAGAAGCCCACCCAAGCACTGTGAAAAGGTTAACCTCAAGTCGCACTCGGGAACAAATGAGTAGGTTCCTCCCAGCCGGCTATTATTGGTAATAGCTTTGAGCAGCTATTAAGAACATGAACAAGTTAATTAGAATGCAGCACAAGCAAATTCTTGCTTGAAATTGTCAACAAATAAGGGTTTATTTTCAACTGTACCTTCGGATTGTGACCATTACCAAAACCAAATGTGTGAACGGGCACGTTTCCTACTGGAACAGAGGCCTCATTGCCTATATTCTCTTCACCATCTGACACAAGCATTATAGCGCCAACACGTCCACTGCTAACTGAACGGTCGTTGAAAATATTCAGTGCCATCTTAAGGCCGTCGGTGATGTCGGTTCCACCCATAGATTTCAAATCTTTGATCAGATTTTCGAGTTCCATTTTAGAACTTCCGGCCATCTGTCGCAATTTGCGTAGCCTCTCTGCTTTATCGGAATACATGACAATGGACAAACGGTCAACAACACTGAGTTTGTTCATAACATATAGCATAGCAAGTTTGAATTCATGTAAATTTTCTGCTCGCATGCTGCCGTTAACAACCACAAGGTCCAATCCCGATCGACTTTCTTCTTCACCGGTGAGTTCTAACATCACCTTTTGGCTATTTTCTTCAAGTGGTGCCTTGTCATTGTTTCTGATTACCAGCTGAACTCTTCCAGGAATAGTGGGCCTTTTCCCTGCAGTAATTGCAATATTAACAAACTAACTCAAACGCGTTCAATATTTAGTATGAACTCAATTTATAGAGTAATTAACTTATCCAATCTACAACAAAAGATGACTAATTGGGATGAATAGTGCTTAAATAAATGATTTGTAAAAAAAAACATCAATTCTATGAATGGTTACACAACTGGGAACAAACCTGGAGGAAGAACAATCGGCTCGTCGTCGTTGAAGTCGCCGTCGTTGTAGCGGAACTGGAAGGGATCCATGGTATATTGCTATGCTTATTAACAGAACTTGCTAAGATCCTTATAATGGCTAATTAGGATCGCACTGCTTCCAGCTATTCACTTAAGATACGGTGGGAGAGGATAAGAATGAGAGATCGTCTCCTTCACTCCTTGTTTTGTTTTTGTATTATTTTCTCTTGAGCAAGGGGATCATTATATATTATCGAGTTAATCAGTTTGGTTTCTCCAGTGCGTTATTATTGGGCCTTTTGGACCCAATCTACCACTAAAGTTGGTCCAGAAATGTTCATTTGTCAGGTCCGTTTTGACAAAACAATTGTTTAATGAATGTGAGTACATAACAAATTAAATATATAAGAGAAATTTTTAAGTGAATATTAACGATTTGAATAGACTGTACAACTTCCAAAATTGAGTATAAAGTTTTATTGTACAAATTAGTGAAATCATCCACAGATGTGTTTGTTCCCCCAAGATATAATTATTTTGCAAATTCTTATACATGTCGATCTACAATAAATTAATATGATACACTATAATATATATTTTCATTAACTCTCCCAAATTTTGTACCATCCAATTAGTTCCCTATTATGTCGCAGCATGTTATCTTTAATTAAAGCAAGCAAACAAAAATATAAGATGCGGTCAATAAACACCATGTTATCTCACCTTGAATTCCGGTTTTCCTGTGAAACATATTCGCACCTAAAGATGTCAATTCTGTTCATTTTTAAATTTATATAGAGTTGATATTTAACAATTAAAAAATTATACGTAATTAACGTTTAATAACTTTGTAAATTAATATATATTCTGTCAAGTGTCGATTTTAAGTTGGCAATGGGTTCACAATTAGCAAATTAGCATTGTACATATAGTTCCCGCTTAATATGGTGGCTTTACCTTCCTAATTAATTTTCTATAATGATGATTTTTATAAAAATATACAAAATGAGTTTATATCGTCTAAGATATTATGACCAATTAGATAAGTGGTGAAAAACTAGAAACGCACAGAGCAGCTAACTAGCTAGCGTTAAGCGAACCATAAATACCAATAGCGAGCTTCCAACTACTCATTTGTCTTTAATTCATTGGTTAAACTCAATGGCAGATCTCGAGGTCTCCTCCATTTGTTTAATTTTGTTGATTCAAACCCAGCTGCTGATGTGTACTTGTTAGAAATATATTTTGAAAACACAAAATTTTATATAAATTAATACTTATTTTAATATTAATGTTTTTAACTTTATGAATTATGGAGCTATTTGGGAATGAGTTATTTTGATCTAATTTGTACATAGAAGCTCATTATTTAATCAAATATATTGATATGAGCTTTCCGTGACCTCAATACATATTTAATATAATTTTGTGCAAATGACTTGATCATGATCTAGCTTTGATATGCAATTTATTATATATGACCATTGGAGCTTTGATATGCAATTAATTGCATTTGTCCGTTTGAGATTTAATTAATTGCATTTTTCAATTGAGTTACAAACGGTAATATATATAATGATGAATATTATTTTAATGATCATGAATGCACAAATTTATTGGTGTCTATGATATTTGCTTATAAATAGTACATGATATTTGAAGAGCAAATCAATCCAATAACAATTCAATAATACATACTCTCTTGCTCTTTCTCTTAGCTCCATAATTCATAAATTCAATTTCTATTCTCCCACAAATAAATATTTTCTTTATAGAAAACATATTATTCTGCTATCATTGTTGAAAGAAGCTACATCAACCTCTACCACGGTTGCGCCCGTAGGTAGAGGAATACCGGCGTAACTTGGGGCAAGCTTAACCGATTATTCCTGCGCTTAGGACGGGAAGTTGCCTTAGGTCCGCATTTTGCAGCTCCGGGTAATAAAGTTTTAATTATATTCTTGATTATTATTTTGTATATAATTATTATTTATTTAGTGATTAAAATTCAGATTTAAACCTAGTTGGTTAGTTAAAATTTTCCAACAGTACTAAACAACAATTTAAATTATTAACTAACAGAGTTGTTGGATGGGGAAATAATCTTGCCGGTATCTTACCTGTTGGAACAATATAATAAATAATTTACACATGTATCATGCATGATGCTTTTAGATGGTATGTCCCTTTCCCATGTCTTATTCAGTATAATTTTTTTTTAATCGCTTGATAATAGCTGCCAATTGCAAGTTGTATGTATTATACAAAACAATCCAGTACATCCTCACCCGCGAAATTTGTTGATATTATGAACCAGGAAGATGCATATTTTGGACAAGAAACAAGCTGAATTATAGCAGGTTAGGTAAACTTGTCTTTAAACATTTAGGATAAATTATAGCTTCAAGGAAAGGGCAGATATGTATATATGACGGTTTGGTGGGCAAAATTTGACAAGAGAAGAGAAGGTGCACAGCTGAATTGGTGTTAAATTATTATGTCAAGAAAAATGATACAATTTATTGTTAGATTAGGATAAGGAATTGTGAATGTCATGGTAAAATTAAGTAGTAAAAATGACCTTTATAGACCAATATGGAGCAAAATTCCCAATCCTCCGAGATTAGTAACCTAAGGACAAACACATTAAGGGTCTAAATCTCTAGGAAGCTTTAAGCGCATATCTTAATTGCATATGCATTATAAATAAGGAGGGAAGTAGATGACATAGTAAACAACTCCTTATTTAATTCATAGGTCCTATATATCAGAATGTTGAGGTGTTGGTGACCTAAAAGTCTTGCGGTAATTTACGGCAGGAGCTTGCGCATGTCGGATAAATGAATTTTTCACAATCAATAAACCCTCTCATACGAATATTACGCTCGATGATGAACCAGGAAGTCTCTTTCTTGTACTCTTTTGTTTCCCCCCTAACACTACACATTTCCTCGCATCCAAAAAAAAGATGGGGTCGGGAAGCATGAGTTCTATAAAAAAGGCACCTCACTGTCTTTATTAGCATGCCTTCATAGTATGTTGATTGTTTTATATATCAATATTCCCGAACCTAAACCAGCCCTCAGAGAAGAATGTTAGTATTAAATTTTTTGTTAATGTTTCTTCCTTTTTTTTTTCTGGTTTGGCCTAAACTGTGATTCTTATTTAACATAAGGTAATTTGTTATATGACAGGTCACCTTCACTTTTTTTCTGGTTTGGCCTTAACTGTGATTCTTATTTAAGCAAATTCAGATTTTAATTATCGAGGGAAGCCATGAATTGATTTTCTGAAACCATTATGATTAACTAAAATCAATCTTGATATATAGTTGAGTTGATATCATATTGGTACTTCTTAATTAGGCCCAGACGAAGCAATGGGCTTTGGCCCAACAAGTAATGGAATTTTGGATTCCTGGACTATATCATTTTGAACAAAATTAACCCTCATTTTACAAGTACGGTGAAAAACTAGAAACACAGAGCATCTAGCCAGCTAGCCATGTGCGAACAAAGCATATATAAATACCGATTGCGAGTTTCCAACTACTCAGTTGTCTTTAATTCATTATTCAAACTCAATGACACATCTCGAGGTCTCGTTCATTTGTTTAATTTTGTTGATTTAGTCGAGTTCAGATCTGTGCTCAGCGGCTAATGTGTACAGTGTACTAAACGACAATAGTAAATGATAAACTACTTCATAAGTTATCTTTGAACCATTGACTTTGTAACCTCTAGGTCCCACAAATGCGTTGCACTCCAGATGGAAAAACATAAAAAATAATCTACACATGTATCATGAATGATGCTTTTAAATAGTATGTCCCTTCCAATGTCTTCATAATGGCGGCCAAGTTGTATCTAGAAAATAAAACAATCTAGTACATCCTCACCGGTAGATAGGCACACTATTAAAAAAACATTTATTTTCGTCTCTTTACCATCTGGTGTCCTTCTGTACAGATGGCGTATGTAACTAGGGGCAGTGTTGTAAGTAATTCGAACTTTTTACCGACTGTTCGGTCTAACCATCGATGCATATGTATATACCTTTCCAATCGGAGCGATAGCCATCGATGCGGAATCCGATTGCGGATTGCGATTTCACCCGACGGTGAAGTGTTTTTTTGTAGTAGTGGCACCCACTTACAATCCACACATGTGTTATTGATTTATGACTATTTATATCGTGCACTTATCTTTAAAGTGAGGTCTTGTCTTCCAGATATGTCAAGAGGTAGTTATACTCGGCTAATCAAATTTAAGTTTTTTGTCAATAGATTAACTAAAGGGCGCAGTTATTCACCAAAGGGAGTCTCGAATACGGTCCGTATTGCCTAATACGGTCTGTACTCACACTGTGTCGCTGAGGGAGTTAATGCGTATTCGGCCATCTTTGTTCCGTACTGAGACTCTGGTCCGTATTGTTGAATACGGTCCGTATGAGAGCCTTAGTCGATGAGCTGCGCTATTCCGATTAACCCGATTCTTGCTCCATATGATGCAAAATAGCCCCAAAACATGCTTATATTGATAGTAATTATGACTAAAGGATTGTACTTCTTAATTAGGCCCAGACGAAGCAATGGGCTTCGTCCCAACAAGTAATGGAATTTTGGATTCCTGGACTATATCATTTTGAACAAAATTAACCCTCATTTTACAAGTAAGGTGAAAAACTAGAAACACACACAGAGCATCTAGCCAGCTAGCCATGTGCGAACAAAGAATATATAAATACCGATTGCGAGTTTCGAACTACTCACTTGTCTTTAATTGATTATTCAAACTCAATGGCACATCTGGAGGTCTCGTTCATTTGTTTAATTTTGTTGATTTAGTCGAGTTCAGATCTGTGCTCAGCGGCTAATGCGTACAGTGTACTAAGCGACAATAGTAAATGATAAACTACTTCATAAGTTATCTTTGAACCATTGACTTTGTAACCTCTAGTCCCACAAATGCGTTGCACTCCAGATAGAAAAACATAAAAAATAATCTACACATGTATCACGAATGATGCTTTTAGATAGTATGTCCCTTTCCATGTCTTGATAATGGCAGCCAAGTTGTATAAATAAAATAAAACAATCTAGTACATCCTCACCGGTAGGTAGCTAGGCACCCACTTACAATCTAGTACATCCACACTTGTGTTATTGATTTATGACTAATTATATCATGTACTTATCTTTGAAGTGAGGTCTTGTCTTCTAGAGATGTCAAGAGGTAATATACTCGGCTAATCAAATTTAAGTTTTTTGTCAATAGATTAACTAGAAGATAAAAAATCAAAATAAAGTGATGGATTCAAAATGAGTTACTCAAATTCTATAATTTAGATAATTACGCCAACTATAATTAATCTTTAAATTTATGTGAGAAATATATAAATTCGGAATCAAACTCTATGTAAATGCTCAAAATAAATTGCATGATTTATGTGAGTGGAAGAATAAATTTATATAATGTAATGCCAAATAGGAAAGTTAAAATGCTTTATTATTTTTGCATGCATTATTTTGAGGACATAGTAAGAAACAAAAAAGTTTACAAAAACACCACAGTAATACATCATGCTAGATCATTATTATAAAAATGATAGTGCAAATTACTCAGTAATAGTTAATATATTAATATTTTTTGCCGTAATGAATAAACAAAGTTGATTGATGTGGGGATAATTCTCACCCTTTTACGAAATGAAGTGGTGTCAGGCTTCATTAGAAATATTTTTTATATTTTTAAAATAGATAGAATTCTATATAATTTAATTTATTAGAAAGACTGCGACAAATAACCTGGATTAATATTTTTCAGGCCAGAATTTTTGCAGCTATAAGAAAAATTAAAATATTTATTTATGTGTTATTAGAAAAAATTATAAATATTTTGAATCCGAGTTATTGATCCCAGTTCAAAAGTCATTTCTAGATAAATATAAGAAATATTTGGATTCTTCTATTTTTGAAAAACAAAGAAATTTCTTTGAAAAAAAATTTCAAAATTTTTTTTGTCATAACCGCGTCAGGGCCAATTCCAATTCATGTCATAAAATGATTATTTTTTAGAAAATGGAAGGACCATACTTTTTTTGTATTTATCTAGAAGTGACTTTTGAACCAGGATCAATAACTCAGATTCAAAATATTTTTATTTTTTTCCAATAACAGACAAAAAAATATTTTAATTTTTCTTACAGCCGTGGCCTGAAATTTTTTTATCCGAGTTATTTGTTGCAGTCTTTCTAATAAATCAAATTATATAGTATTACATCTATTATAAATTATAAAAATTTTGGTTTAATTAAAAAAATAATAAGAAAAAGTTTTGAATTCCAAAAGTGCAAAACTTTCTCACACAAACCTAATTGTTCATATCCTATTTTACCCCTCAATTGATTATCCCAAAGACCCTACCTAAATTAAGTATGTACTAATAAAAACTAAATTTCCAATCTACGCTATCGTGCCAAGGGAGCCCCCCTGGGTTCTAACCCTAGCCTTTGAACCACTGTCAAGCCTCATTAGCCGAAGTGATCGAAGTTCTTACATGGGTGTCCCACTCACACTGGAATTCACAGACTTTACAGCTAATGGTATGTTGAGGACATTGGCATATAGTAGATAGAACTATGTATGCAAGGACTTAATGAAAAGAAATTTAAATAATAAAGCAAACTTGGCACTAAAGTAATCGCGGCCTCCTGGTAGGATTGTGCCAAAATTAGCATCAACGGTGGAGATTTGATCAGAATCTGAATAATCCATGGATTGAGTCCACGGATCGTGCGGCATACTATGACCCCGCACGACTTCCTGACTTAGCGGATTTTGCTGTGATTTCGCCATTTCGCATGTTGTGCACTTCCTGTGAGGTGTTGCATGCTCCAGGCAGTGCCCTGATTTGGTTCTAACTCTGAAAATCACCTAAATTAGGCAGTTTTGCTCCATTTTTGGCCTAAATATACAACTTTCTCCAAAACCTGCCAAAATAGCCTAAAAACACATTTGCGGTAAATAAATTGGAAAAATGGCTACTTTCCATTCGATTTTGCCCATTTTCAGCAAGAAAAGATAGTGATTTTCAAGTTCGAGGGTGAACCCAAAGGATAGCAGAGAGAAAGTAATGTTTCAAGTTAGATGCCCTCCCCATGTCAAAAAATAGATAACACTGAACCCTGAAACATTTCACATTCGCATACCTTCAGTTCAACTTTCTGCGCCCTATAGTTATGTTTTAATATATATTTATGTTTTGTGTATGTTGATTTGTGTTTGCTTTATTGTTTGAACCCTTTTTATAATACCATTGCATACATAGTTCTGTCTACTATATGACAGTGACCCTCCACATACCAATAGGTGTATGATTTCGTTGCATTCCTGGTGTGAGTGGGAAATGCATGTAAGTATATGTAACACTTCGGCTAACGAGGCCTGGCAGGGGTTCGAAGATTAGGGTTAGAACCCAGTGGGCTCCCTTGGAAGGGTAGAGTAAATTGGTAACTTGAATCGTATTAGGAGATACCTAGTTTCAGTAGGGTCTTTGGGATAATTAATTGAGGGGTAGAATAGGATATGAACAATTAGGTTTGTGTGAGAAAGTTAATTGCACACTTATAATACTCTGAATTGTTAGCCCAAAAGCCGATCACAATATCAAAAACCCTTCAAATCACGTACACAAAACCGCAGCACCCCTACAGGGTAGTGACAGTACCGCATACGGGGTAGCTATGGGACAAATATATGTCGCATACGGGGTGACAGGCCGGATGCGGGGTAGAGAGACGTCTGAATATATACTTTGCATAATTTAGAAGGAGAGAACCTGAACCTTACAGAATCTCTATTTAATTGTTTAATCCAAAACTTAGCACAATTGGCGTCTCCGCATTAACCTTGAGGGTATTGAACCCTAAAAACTATTTTAATTTTTTTTTCAAAACCACTACAAATTGTTTTCTAACTGATTTTAATCCCCCTATTACCTAGAACTAGTGAAAATTGTTAGATATCCGATACACTATCCCTGTGGATCGACACCCCAATTATACTACATGGTAGGATCATGCGCTTGTGATCTGAACGCAAGTAGAGTTAGGGTTAAAAGGTATATTAATTTATACTGAACGTTAGTAGTTCAATTTGGACTCATCACGATCCCGAGGAACTCTCCAGCTCAAGCTTCTAGGCTCACCTTGTACACGAGTTAGGCAGTGATTTCCCACCAATGTTGGGCTCACGTGTTACGAGTTGTATCATTTCTTGTTGGGTATTAGAATAGGGGCGCCAACGAGGTTGCTTTACTCCAAAGACGTAGGCATTTTATGCTGAACTCCATTATTATCTTGCGTGTCAAATTTCTCTAACTCTAATTTATTTACTTGTACATGTTTGCTTGGTATTTGTTTGACTTGTTAGTTTAGAGGGTTTGAACGAAAAATGACTAAGAGTCTTTAAGACTTCCTATTCACCCCCTCTAGGTGAAGTTAGGGACTACAATTTGTATGTGAAACCCTAAGAGATGTAGTGAGCGGCGTCGAAATCCGAAGAGAGAGAGAGGGTGAAGAAGGAAAGAGGAATCAACAACTATAAAGAAGGAGAAGAGAGAGATATGAGAGAGTTATTTGATTACACCACATATGGTGAGAATTAGAGGAAAATATTAAAGACAAGAAAAGGCGTGAAAAAAGGAAAAACCCTAAAGAATTGAACTTACACGGTTTGTTATCAAACACCGTGTATGATTTACAAAATATGCCACGGTTGATAGAACTAACCATGCATAAATTATAGGGAAGTCGAGGAGACAACTATATTTGAGTATTTATTTTTTTAATTCTTATAGCTTTTAATAACGAGCCTAAGCCTTTAACTGATTTGCTATGAGAAGAACATATCAATTGGGTAGTATGACTAGATGGGTATGGTACAAGTGAAATTTCCTAAATTCCCTCCAGGATTCGAAGAGCAATATAGATTGAGGCAAAGAGGCAAAAGCTCTGGTGATCAGCAGTCACACTACCTCATAAAATCAAGAGAAACTGGCTAGGGCCTCCTGGGAAAAAAAAATGTTTCTATTTAGTACATATTTATGTACGTAATTGCTTTGTTTAATTTCCTATGTTATTTTGTTTGTTTTTGGAGAGATTCTTATGCATGAATATGTATGATATTGACTTTCGTCTATGTATCTTTTGCTTGTATGTTGTTTGTTTGTGTGTTCTATGTTATTTAATCTGTCTATATATTTTGTTATAATATTTTTATAATTAATGTTTTGACAAGCTTTCCTGTTAATTTTCTAGCCATAGACACACATAAATTAATTAATATGATTACATGCATTTATAAAATAAGAATGAAATTAAACTCAAAACACAAATATATACTAATTGAATCAATACAAATAAATTTTGAACTGGTTTAGACGTTCAGTTGATCAAGGCGCAAGTCAATCTAACACGGATTCTGAGAGAAACTTGTGTTTCGATATTTGTACAAAACATACACGGCTTCTAAACTATTAATCGTGTATAGTGGTCTCGAGTTTTTCCTCTGATTCATAGCTAAATTGATATATCGTGTATTTAAATAATACTATTACAGTTGTTATCGATTCATATCTTATGGGATTAAAAAATTTAACAATTATTTTGTTTGTTGTAGAGTCCAAATATTTAACAAAATATAGCAAAAGTCTAAAAGAAATAAGTTATATATTAATTCATAGCTAAATTGTGTCGATAACAATGACAACCAATTCAATGATGGTTTAAACAAAATGTTCTTCATAATTTAATTAGGTTGGTTGTGTATAAAATTTAATTCAACTTTTAAACCAATATTATCCATTAATTTACTAACAATCTTAATACTAAGTAGTATATCTTATTAGAGGAGGGTTCCAATACCTCATGCTTTTCATATCTCATCATACCTCATATTTTATATCTTCATTTTCAAAGTCCAATATGTCGATCCGAACTGCTCAATATGATATCCGTACTAAAATATGCTCGGGTATGAAATTTTATAAGTTTTGGAAAAAAATTTACTATTTTTTTAAATAGGTAGAATATCACTGTTTTGAACGGTCCAGATACAATGATTTTGTACTCATCTTAAAAAAAGGTAAAAAAATTGCAAAAATTATAAAATTTCATCCCAAGACATTTTAATATGGATATCATGTTAAGCACTTCGGATCGACAATTTGGACATTAAAAATAGAAATATGCAATATGAGGTATGATGAGGTATGAAAGATATGAAGTATTGAAACCCACCTCATCTTATTATGCATACTGGATACTTATCTGGAAGTCTAAAATATACGTTGATATTGAAGAAACTTATTTTTGGGCGCGGCACAAATGTATGTTTAAATTGTTTTAAATGATTAAAAAATTAGATGCCGGATTTACAAAGATTTATTTCAAAAGAAAACAGACTGGATTCAAATATAGAATCCAATTTTCACATCAAAATTTTAAAATTGCTCAAATAAAAATACTATTCGTGTAACATCCCGAGAATTTGAGTTATTATTATTATTGCTAAGAAGATATTTTTTTTATAATATAATAAAGATTCTGTGGTGTAAATAAAACTTAAAATTTGAATATATAATTTCATACCATCTAATTATTTTGTTTAAAAATTTATTTGGCTACTTAAAATATTGTTTGATTTTTTTTTTTTTAATCTTGTTACAGTTCGAGAAAATACAATGTTAACTATTTATTCTTATCCATTAATATTAATTTACACTTTTCGCTAATGACACTTATATACTCCTTCTCTGACAGCCGATTGAACACTAAGTCTTATATATACAAAGTTAAAATTATTAATTTGCAATTAGATATACATTAACTGACACCCTTTCGCTCCAATTAGATGTGCATTAATTGATCATAACCGCCCCCCCTTTTTAATAAATTATCTGCCGTAACTCCCCCTCTGTTATGTCCCAAACCAAATATCCCCTGACATTATTTCAATTCTCTGCCACGCCTCTCTCTCTCGCACCCCAAAAGAAAAGGAAAAAGAAAACCGAAAATAAATGAAAGCAATAAAGAAAGAAAGCTTATCGTGACAAATATATTGATATTCGATTTCAATGTCCGATTTGAATTCTGACTAAGTCGCAGTGATTATGAACTATCGTTGCAATCCGATTTGAAATTCCGAACATCTCGCTATCAGGTAACCGGACTTCTCTATAATCTGTGTTTTCGTTTTGTATGATTATTTTGAATATTGGTATTGCATATTGAATTATGATAACATATTTAACGGGATAGCGGGTCTTAGGTTGGAATTGGATGTGTGATTGTAGCCTCCCACTTTTGGTTGGATTTCCCAGTGGGTTGGCGGCCTTCCAATGTTGGATGGATTTCCCATTGGATTGGCGGTTTAAGGAATTGTGTGTTGTGGAAGTTGGGAATCGCCTGTGTGATGGGATTCCAACTATGTGAATATGATGTGACTTGTTTTTACGGATAATCTAGACTGACGTGCAATCGCCAGTTAAATATGCATGCATAATTTAATGTGTATTTGTGTAGATTAATCTGGTCTGTTTGAATGGTTGTTAAATTAAACCAATTATAGAGAAGCACGTCGTTAAATAACCGGTTACTGAGCTTTGTAGCTGACTTCGTTTGTTATTTTGTTTTTTTTTGTTGGCAACGTAGGTTGACGGGCCAAGGAAAAGTGCAATGATGATGTTATAATCACACTCTGGATGGTAAAAATCTGGGATGTGACAATTCGACAGGGAATTAATAAAATTATTAAATTTTACTTGGGAAATGAGTAGTATGCCCTGATAATACACAACAATCCCCTCTGCAGTAAAAACGATAATTTCATAATCAGTTACACGCATCTTTAAATACACAGCTTATCAAAATGTGATTTCAGCAAGCACATAAAAATCATTACTTCATAATAAGTTGCCCCAAAAATTAGTCAACGAAACAAGTACCATTTTTTTTAGTCATGAAATGTTATTGGTTTTACATTGGATGGTTAAATGATGAATAGTGACAAAATTATTAGAATAGTATAACAAAGAACACGAACATAATCACTCCCTGAATCTCCGTTCCCTCCATTTTTTTTATTAATTCAGAATAGAATTACAGAGTAATTTTCGTATAATTTTTCTGAGCAGCATACCATCATATATAAATCATATTGCTAATCTATTCTGCCTTAAATTCATTTTTCCTAACTGATACATATTTCCTTAACAACATATTTCATTTTCCTTACAAATTTCCTTAATCTAAGATTGCCTAAATATTACATTGAAGGTAACCAAATCTTCTGCAATCGTCAGCCTTGTTCGCCACTCTTACTCTGATTTCCTGTGACACACGTAAACGTGTCACGGTGTACATTTCAACAAATAGAAAACGAAATTATCAAACTAATATAGGAGCCTTGTGTGACAAAAACTAGGTGAAAAAAAAAAATTCCTATCTGTGGTGGCATCTGTTAGGATTCAAATTGAGAAAAGGATTAAAGGTTTAAACGTGGACTGCAGTTTACTCGAAAAAAATATTTTCTCAGCTAGTACCTGCATCATAAATTCACTATAAATTAAACCTTCCTCTTTGTCCCTCTCCAACACAAGATTATAATCTCCCATCAACCACAAGTTCCTCTCACGCAAGCCCCTGATCAATCTACTGCTACTTCCGCCCCCCTTCCCTCACTTACACTCTCCTTCATCTCTTCTCGAGCTGAGTTCATCAGATAGAAACTCCTGTCCTGACACTGAAACAGCAACAGTACCGGGTGAGTGTCTCCTCCTATCTCCTCTCTCTGGGTTTCATTTTTACCTCTTTGTTATAGATTTTGTGCCCATCCTGTCCTGTTCCGGCCTTCATGGTGAGCTCTGATCTGCTAACAGGAGCTCTAAGATCTAGAGTTTCAAGTTTCAACAGTTTTCAAGTTGTTAGCATTTGATAAATTTTAGCAACTCCATAATTAATTAATGTCAGAACTCAGCCATGCATCAATTATAGTACTTAATTTTTAAATGTTTCTTTTGGATTGCAGTTACTTGGAGGAACTTGTTTTTGAATTGGATGTGAAGTAGGAGGACTGAAGGATTATACTGCTTTGATTAAACAAGGATAGCAAACTAGGTAGAGAGAGGGAGCGAGGTAACGGTTTTGGGTGTGATTTGTTCTGACAGCTACTTATTGAACTTCGATCTCTCTGGGTGAGTGTCTCTTCCTATCTCCTCTATCTGGCTTTCACTTCTATATCTCTTACTAATTTCCTTCCCATCTTGCCCTGCTCCGGCTTTAAGGTGGGGCCTGATCTATTGACAGGGGCTCTAGGGTCTTGAGTTTTAAGTTACAACAGTTTTCAAGTTGGTAACATTTGATAAATTTTAGCAACTCCATAATTAATGTGAGATTTCAGTCACGCACGAATTGTAGTACTTATATTTTTAATGTTTCCTTTGCAATGCAGTTACTTGGAGGAACTTGCAGTTGAATTGGGCGTGAGAGGGAGGGAAGGATTAAATTGTTTTCATTTCACAAGGATAGCAGAGAGATAGTTTTGGTGTGATTTTGACTTTTGAGAAAGTTGAAACAGAGATGGATGCCTTACCTTTCATAAAAGGAATTCTATCTCAACCTTCTCTCAAAGTTCTTTTATCAGACAATGTCCCTGATAATAAGGATTTTGATCGTTTGCAATCACGTGAAATTGTATCCATCCTAATGAAAATTAAATTTGACCTCATGGAGGACACTGAGGACAACAAGGTGGATCTAATTAAGCGTATGCAACTAGAAGCCCGTCAAATTGGACGGGCTTCCAGAGAGCCGAGCTCCACTTTAAAGATACACAATTTTTCCAAATATTGGAAGAAAAGAATAGATTATAATATTAATGACATTGTTTCATGCAATTATTTAAAGCAAACAGAAGCAGAAGGTGAGTTGGAGCACACTGACATAGATGTGCTTATATCCTCTCTCCACGACATAAAAATAATTGAAGGCTTGCTTCCGCACAAAGCAGAAAGTTCAAACATCTTCGCAAATGAGGAGCAGAACCGACAATTGTTCCTCATAACAGCGTTTCCAGAACTTCGAAAGCTCAAAGAACCTTCTAAAATTCTCGAGTTCTTACTAGAGTTAACCAAAGAACTGGACAATCTCCCTCAACAGATTGGCAAGGCTTGTGAAGGAGAGCCTCTGGCTCTTGTTCTTATCGGGGGTCTCCTTTCGTTTAAACCAAGGCAATACAACACATGGAATGATCTGTTAGCTGAGATAAAAGAGTTTGATAATGTTGCAACTAACAATCATCTGTTGCACATTATTAACTACTGCTATAATGATTTACCTGCCATTATTAAATCGTGCTTTCATTATTTAGCATGTTACCCAATAGATTATGAGATTCCCGCAAGGTCTCTCACTGAGATATGGATTGCTGATGGATTTGTTACACCAGAGGAAGGACATACGACTGAGGAGACCGCAAATAACTACCTAGAGCAACTTGTCCAAAGGTAATCTCAAAATTTCACGAAATTGACATTCCGTCTTGTGATTTACAGGTGATTGTTTGGTTTATGGTTTTTCCCTTTCTAGCTAGTATAAATGACATCAAAACAATTATAGGATGATTGCTATTTGAAACATTAGGTCATAATTTCCTAAAATTAGGACATCAATTAAACTGAATTTTGTACGTTTCATTACCAAAGAATAGATAGCTTTCTCTGGTCTACTCGATGATGGATGTAAGCACCTTTTTTTAACTATTTAAGTAAAGTGAGAATAAAGGTGGTCTTCGATTATTGCGGCAAAATTAACACCAAAACTACTTCCCCAAGAACAAAGCAATTTTATATATATTCATTTCTGCAAATTGATTCTTTATTTTCTTATAGATTATAAGGTCCTCATGTCCATGCAGAAATTTTGTTTCTTTTATAAATAATGAACGAGATGTTAATTTTTTTTTTTTTTGCTTACAGGTCATTGGTTTGTGTTTCCAAGAGATCAGTCTTAGGCACGATCAAATGTTGCCGAGTAGGTCGATCTATTCATGAATATGCCATCGAAAAATCCTACAAAAAGGATTTTTTGGCTGCCAACCGAGATCTGAAACAAATAAAATCCGTGTCCCGTGTTGCAATCAATCGTGATAACAAGAAACAAAACCCAATCCTGGTACTGGATAGGAGGGTAGTTTCCTTTTTAGCTTTTGATGTTAAAAAAAATAATGTCAAAATGTCCGATATGCTGTGGGTGTTGGAATTGAGGAATTCCGCAATCCCAAAAGCACCTTTAATAAGCATGAGTTACCTACGGTATCTAGGCTTGAGGGGTAGTACCATAACTGAGCTTCCTCCAACTATGATGCTCATGAAATTTCTCCAAACCTTGGACGTTAGAGAAACAACCATAAAAATCCTACCTGAATCTCTATGGACCATCTCAACACTTCTCCATGTATATGTCAATCCTAGTCCTGAAATTAAAGGACCACCCTCCACAGCAAATATATCAAACCTACAGATACTGAAAACAGTTGCAGTTCCAGAGTCGTGGCTAGAAAACTTTCCACGGTGCCTGATCAAACTTAGAAAGTTAGCAATTTCAAACAGGGGCAATACAAAGTTGAAATCAAAATCATACTGGAAATCTATTTCTGACCTGATGAGTCAGATGGTTAATCTCCTCTCGATGGCAATTATAGGCGACATTGTACCATCAGAGTTAGTTGATTTGAGGGCCTTTCCGAATCTTGAGACGGTGAGGACAATTAAATTGGATGGAGAATGGAGTTGCAGGAAACTAATCATAGATAATGTTAAATTTCCAACGAATCTTACAAAGCTCACCCTAACCAAATCTGGTTTGCTCGAAGACCCCATGCCGAGGCTAGAGAAACTAGAGGCCCTTAAATATCTAAGCTTACAAGATGGAGCATACATGGGTGAGAAAATGATTTGCTCTACAAATGGATTTCCACAGTTGCAGTTCTTACAACTTTCCAAACTGGAGAACTTGAAGACTTGGGAGATCAAACCGATGGCTATGTCACAGCTTACCACATTGCATGTTGTGAACTGTTGCAAACTCCAGAACCTTCCCGATCTAAAGAATGTTACTGAATTAGTTAACTACTGCAAACTCGAGAACCATAAACGAAATGCTGCTTTCGGTGTCTTGCTTTGATTCAATTCGTGTTCTTTTTTACTTTTGATTGTGTCCCTTGTTCTTTATGTTCCAGTTTTAATGCATGTTGTGCTCTCTGCATCATTGTGTTAATTATAATGTATGTTGGGATTACATTGAGTAAATTAAATGTTTTTAGTTGATTTGGTGTTTCCAATAAATCAAATGGTATATTTCCTCTTTTTGGTGTTCTTTTTATTATGCATGTTCTGTTTTGATTCTAAATTATACACGATTTCCTCAAGAGCATATTAAAAAAATTCTTAAATCTATGAATTATTAGTTTTCACTTTCCAAGTACTTTTTTTAAGGGGGAATTTCATGTGTACCCCTCAAAAACCATGAAATTACGTATTTTCCCCTCCAAATTTGATAATAAGATATTTACTCTTCTAAATTCATATAACTCACATATTTACCCAATTAATCAAAATTTGAAATTAATTAAGTATAATATTCTATAATTAATAACGTAATTATCATGGTTCAAAAAATCGGAATCGGAATCGGAATCGGATTTTTGACCGCCGAGTCACAATCGGATGAATCGGCCGGAATCGGAAGAATTGGATCGGTAACTCGGGTATTTTTGGCAGAAGCCTTGTTTTGTAGCCAAAAAATAGGAAAAAATTGATAAAAATAATTTGTAAAAAAACTATGTTAATTAAGACAATATTACATAAAGATATGTGATAAATTAATATATGTATGAGGGCCTTTCACTAAAATTTGGACTAATTTGTGATAAATTAATATATGTATGAGAGCCTTTCACTAAAAATAATAATATATATGTAAAGTTGGAAATAGTAAAAATAAGAAGGGCCGGATTGTTATTTTGCCACAAATCCAGACCCTTCTCCTTCCTGCGCGATTTCTTCTTTCTCCCTTGCGCGATTTCTTCTTTCTCCTCCACCTTTCACTCAAAGCACAGGCGCACAGCTTCTACCGTTCTACGCCTTTCTTCTCCTCCGAATGGCAATCCATTGGCACAGGCGCACAGCTAACAGCTTCTCCTCCGCCATTCTCTTCTGCGATTGAGACTCCTCCGCCTTTCTTCTTCTGCGATTGACAGTCCAGGTTAGCGAGATTGAATTTTTTTGCTTTAAATCGGCTCAATTTGATTTAAATCGCCTTGAATCGGTATAAATCGGCCTAAAAATCGGAAAATCGGCCGATTCCGTCACTGTTCATCCGATTTTTTCTGATAAAATCGCATAGACCCGAGAATCGGGTAAAAATCGGCCCGGTCCCGTCCGATTCCGAGTTGAATCGGCCGATTTGACTCGGAATCGGCCGATTTTTTGAACCATGGTAATTATATTTCTCACTTCTCTCTCGTCTTATTCCATAAAAAAAATCTGATCCCTTTTTCTCCTCTCTCTGTCTCGTCTTGTTCCATCAAAAAAAAGGAAAAATTCCGATTGCATTTTTCCTTTTATTTCGCTGGAGCTTCTTCCCCTTTCCCACTCCACTCTGCGCCTCCGTCTCTCTCTCTTTGGTCAAGCTGCACACTACTCCTCTCGTCTCAGTCATGCGCTCCTCGAAGCAACTCTTCTCTAGCATCATTAGAGGAGGGAGGGAGACATACTAATCAGTGAAGCACTATGCGAGGTGAGGTGAGACGAGGCGGGCCGAGGTGGTTGGAGACGGGTTGGATAGGAAGATATTGTTCTGCCACCATTAGTAGCCATAGCGGCTAGATAAGAGAAAAGACAACATGTTTTTTTTTTCTAATAGAACAAGATGAGAGAGAGAAAGAGTAGAGAAAGGGAGAGAATTACATAATTAATTATATTTTATCAAGTATTAAACATAATTAATTTCAGTTTTTATTAATTGGGTAAATATGTGAGTTATTAGAATTTAGAAAGGTAAATATGTTATTATCAAATTTGGAGGAGGAAATACGTAATTTCATGGTTTTTGAGGGGTACACATGAAATTACCCTTTTTTATACAAACAAACAAATTAAACGGATTCTGGGGTCATCATCCTTAATCCTTTCACAGAAGTTTGGATTTTTCCAAACTTCAAAATTTTCATATATGTGTGCAAATATAAAAAAAAGATAATTATTCTCAAATTATGTGGATATTATTTTTTAGATCTCAAACTTGTTGCTATGCTCATGCAAGAATTGTTTTATAATAAGTTTTAGAAAAGGCCAGCTTGAAGACCATGTCCTACTTTATTATAAAATGGTTACGAGATGAGTCCAACACTTCTATCATTATAGCAAAATAATATATTAATTTTATAATATGAGAATTTATCTATTCGATTCAAATTAATTACATCAGATTCACTCTGATCATTAAGAAAAGTTTTTGAGCTTAATTCAAATTGCATGAAAAAGCTATGGCTTCTTTTGCAAGTAGTATTAGAAAATAATATAAATACGCCATAAGACGTGAATTATATATCTTGCATGATGAAATTTGCATACATAGTTTCCTAAATTATGAAGTCTAGTCACGCAATATTTTCATGAAAAAAAAACTAATGATGTACGATGCAACTTAATCTTACAAAAAATTTGAAAATCATCCGCAATTTTTATATATAAGAAAATCAATAAAAAAATATTAAAAATAAGAAATCGATCAAGGAAATTTGAAAAATGGGAAGGCAGTATGGCACCATGGCGTCCCTGCGAGACGCCATGGCATACTCAAGACCATAGGAAAAAAAATGAAAAAAAAAATGGGAACGGGACTCCATGGCTCAAAACAACCCGGAAAAAAGAAAAAAAAAATTAAAGTGGGCCGCCATAGCCCAGGCCAACCCAGAAATGAAATTCAATTTTTTTTTATGCTATGTTCAGTGAACAGTCCAATAATTTCGACCAGATTCAAAATTAAATTTAGAGAAAACGGCTACATTTATTTTTGTGTTATTTATATCAAAATAAAGGTATGAAAGTCTAGTTTCCAGATAATATAATTTCACTTCAAAAAAATATTACAGATGTGTACAGTTTTAGCGATTAATTGACAGAGGTCAGAAATCAGGAAAGCTGAAATTTTAGTGAGCAGGCCAATAATTTTGACCAGATTCAAAATTAAATTTAGAGAAAATGGCTACATGGATTTTTGTGTTCTTACATAAAAAAAAAGGTATGAAAGTATAATTTCCAGATAATATAATTTCTCTATACAAAAATATTACAGATGTGTACGGTTTTAGCGATTAATTGACAGAGGTCAGAAATTAGAAAAGCTGAAATTTTAGTGAGCAGTCCAATAATTTTGACCAGATTCAAAATTAAATTTAGAGAAATGGCTACCTATATTTTTGTGTTCATTATATCAAAATAAAGGTATGGAAGTCTAGTTTTCAGATAATATAATTTCTTTATACAAAAATATTACAGATGTGTACAGTTTTAGTGATTAATTGACAGAGGTCAGAAATCAGAAAAGCTGAAATTTTAGTGAGCAGTCCAATAATTTTGACCTCTGTCAATTAATCGCTAAAACTGTACACATCTGCAATATTTCTGTATAGAGAAATTATATTATCTGCAAACTATACTTTCATACCTTTATTTAGATATAAAGAACACAAAAATCCATGTAGCCATTTTCTCTAAATTTAATTTTGAATATGATCAAAATTATTGGACTGCTCACTAAAATTTCAGCTTTTCTGATTTCTGACCTCTGTCAATTAATCGCTAAAAATGTACACATCTGTAAAATTTTTGTATACAGAAATTATATTATCTGAAAACTAGCCTTTCATACCTTTATTTTGATAGAAAGAACACAAAAATCCATATAGCCCTTTTCTCTAAATTTAATTTTGAATCTGGTCAAAATTATTGGACTGCTCACTGAACAAAGCATAAAAAAAAATTGAATTTCATTTCTGGGTTGGCCTGGGCCATGGCGGCCCACTTTAATTTTTTTCTTTTTTCCGGGTTGTATTGAGCCATGGTGTCCCGTTCTGAATTTTTTTTTTCATTTTTTTTCCAATGGTCTTGAGTATGCCATGGCGTCCCGCAGGGACGCCTTGGCGCCATACTGCCTTCCCATTTTTCAAATTCCCCTGATCCATTTCTTATTTTTAATATTTTTTTTATTAATTTTCTTATATATAAAAATTGCGGGAAAATCATTCCCCCATCTATTATTAGCCACAAAAATATTCAATTGTTAACTATTACTGAGTAATTGCACTAAAATTTTTTTTATTATAATGATCTAGAATATGTATTACTGATTTACTGTCATGTTTTGATTTTAAGAAGATTTTGTTTGTTAAGGATATATTGTAAATTTTGTTTGTTGGTTATGTCTTTTTGTAGTTGTTTATGCTATATGTGTGTGTGTGTACTAGGTTTAAAATGCACCATTGGTTTTTGTACTCCAATCACGCCCTGCATCCTTATCTCCATATTGAAAGTTCAAACAATTAATTCAAGCCACTCAACATGATCTTCATATTACAATGTGCTTGGAGACCAAATTTTATATTTTTTGAAACTTTTTATTACTATTTCTTTTATATGTACCAAATTACTGTTTTAAATGGTCCAGAATCTTCTAAAAACATTGATTTTGTATCTATCTAACGAAATAGTAAAATAATTCTAAAAAATATAAAATTTGGTCTCCAATAAAATTTTGTAATAAACAATATTGATTTGAAGAATAATTATAATTGGCATGATTATCTAAATTACAGAAATTGGATAACACTATCTTGACATCCATCTCTTGATTTTTATTTTTAATCTTCTAGTTAATCTTCAAATAAACTAATGGTTCATTCAAATTAAGATCTGCTCTGCCGATACTATGCCGATACTACTATTATGGTTAATATTTAGAAAAAGCTTAAATAAAGATCAACCTCTTGACATCTCCAGACGTCACTTTAAAGATAAGTACATGATAAAAATAGTCATAATTCAATAATTCATATGTGGATTGTAAGTGAGTGCGTACCTTGCGGGTGAGGATGTACTGGATTGTTTTATTTAATACATACAACTTGGAAGCCACTTTCAAGCCTTTTTTTTTTAAATAACAAGAAAAACTCAATAAGACATGGGAAAGTGACATACCATCTAAAACCACCATGCTTGATATATGTATTTTTAATATTTTTGTAATAGGGGCAACAGCATTTGTGGGACCTGGACGTTAAAAAGTAATGCTTCACTGATAACTTATGCAGTAGCTTATTGGTAAGAAGGGGAAGATTGTTTAATTCCCATTCCAACAACTATGTTAGTTAATCATTTCCTATTGTTGTTTGGTACAAATGATGAGCTGGGTACAGATAAGCAATCTGAAGCTCTGAAGCTCTGACCTCGAGATCTGTAATTTAGTTTGACTAATTAATGGATTAAATAAATATGATCATTTGGCAGTTGGCATTTAAGGTTCGTGCCTGGCTGTTCTGGCAGAACTTGATACCAGTGCGTACCGGAACGAACTTGAGACCTTATCTGGCAAAAATTATGTATTTAAAATTTAAATAAAGATATGCTACCTTATCTGCGTCATGCAGGTATAAATGTGTAGAGCAACCAAGGTTTTTTTGTGTACTTGGGTATTCTATATTTTAAATTATACTTGAAAATTGTATGCCTATATACCCTATCCGAAACCTTTCAAAAACTTCCTAAAAAATGAAGAACATTTTAGTTCTACAATTATCAAATTGGTTGTCATGATTATCAAAACATTTTTTGTTAACAATATAACTTTTCTTTTTCATTTAATATTTTCTTTTCACAAATGATAGTTAAGGGCACATGAAGGGATGCACCTCTTCTGTCATCAGTATACCTTTTGAATATTTGTAGTTCTCCACGAAATTGAAGGTTCAGGGCACATGATCCGCACTGTGTGCTCCATCTGACCCGGAACTTTTTGGATAACTACATAGTCTTATTCCAGTTTTTCTATTCAACACTTGAGGAAATATCATTTAATAATTTTGTATCTCAACTACTTTTTATGATGGGTATTTTGTATTGAAATTGAAATGAGTATTAAATATTCTGATTTCCAGGAGTACATGCATCACCTGACAATGTTACATGCGGCTGCACCACTTCTCTCGATATCTAATAAAAGTCAATGTTTTGAGCTGCCCTAATTATCATTTCATTACATAAATGTAATATCATTTCTTCAAAATTCTTATCTACAGGAGAAATTTCTCGTGTTACATATTATGAAATGATATTGGTCCGCCTCAAGCCAAAATAATATCCATTTAATGATAACAACCTTACATAAAAAAAAATTATGGAAAGGTCTTCCAGATTATAGTATTCTTATAAGAATTTCTAATCGGTGACTTTCCATATAAACACTTCCTATATGAGAACATTACATTTTGTTTTGTCGTATCCATTTATTTTAATCTCAATAATGGATTAGAGAATAATATGTGTAGTGTTTTCTTTTCTGGTCCCATCTTTTTGGTCTTCTCTAATTAATTAGTTGGATATGAACATCTTAGTTTTAAATTAAGGTTAAGCCTATGAAAATAATTTAAAATTGAAAATAAAAAATAGAATAGAAATAATTATGTGTGATAAAAACATCAGACCAAATAAATGTATTATGTTGTCATCTTAGAACAGGTGAATGTTGCCTTTTGATTGAAATTGGATCCTTTTGGCTTCATTTGAAATAAAAAATAAAAAATCAAAATTAACTCAAGCAAACAAGTCCTGAGGCACAAATATGTTCACCCATAAAGCAAGTGAAGTAAAGAGATAATATTGACTTTTAAGTTTTAAATTTTAAATTTTTTAGTTATTAAAGTTTTTAAAAATTGAGGCATGGTGGAGGCACAAAAAATGGAGGCATTTGAACCCTCCTCTTTATAATGTGGTTTTAAAGTATTCATCATGTGTATTATAGTATCCATAATGTTATTTTTCAGTATTCATAGTATAGTTTACAAATTAAAATTTTGAAAAAATAATTTTAAATTTAAATTTTGAAAAAAATTAAATCTTGAAAAAAATTAAATTTTTACATTATTCCCAGTGTTTGTTGCAAAGTACTGCAAGTTGTAAAAGTGGTCCCGGTGAAAGTACAATAAGTGGTCCTGGTGAAAGAACATGCAGTTTAGCAAGTTGTGCAAGTTGCAAACAGTTAGCAACTAACTGTGGACCACTTTCAAGAGTCGTTGGTGGTTAGAAATTTGAATTACTTATTATATATGATTTGCTATTGAGGTATACAATATGGAATATTGAGTTTTAAGTATTCACGCAGTTAAATGACATTTGGTTTGGGTAAAAACCGGGTATAAGTCGATGGGTACAATTAGTCGCATCCAAAAAATAACACGAACGATTGTATATTTTTTACAAGAATCGAGTTTGCAGTAGTTAACTAATTCAGTAACATTCTTTAGATCGGGAAGGTTCTGGAGTTTGCAACAGTTCACAACATGCAATGTGGTAAGCTGTGACATAGCCATCGGTTTGATCTCCCAAGTCTTCAAGTTCTCCAGTTTGGAAAGTTGTAAGAACTGCAACTGTGGAAATCCATTTGTAGAGCAAACCATTTTCTCACCCATGTATGCTCCATCTTGTAAGCTTAGATATTTAAGGGCCTCTAGTTTCTCTAGCCTCGGCATGGGGTCTTCGAGCAAACCAGATTTGGTTAGGGTGAGCTTTGTAAGATTCGTTGGAAATTTAACATTATCTATGATTAGTTTCCTGCAACTCCATTCTCCATCCAATTTAATTGTCCTCACCGTCTCAAGATTCGGAAAGGCCCTCAAATCAACTAACTCTGATGGTACAATGTCGCCCATAATTGCCATCGAGAGGAGATTAACCATCTGACTCATCAGGTCAGAAATAGATTTCCAGTATGATTTTGATTTCAACTTTGTATTACCCCTGTTTGAAATTGCTAACTTTCTAAGTTTGATCAGGCACCGTGGAAAGTTTTCTAGCCACGACTCTGGAACTGCAACTGTGTTCAGTATCTGTAGGTTTGATATATTTGCTGTGGAGGGTGGTCCTTTAATTTCAGGACTAGGATTGACATATACATGGAGAAGTGTTGAGATGGTCCATAGAGATTCAGGTAGGATTTTTATGGTTGTTTCTCTAACGTCCAAGGTTTGGAGAAATTTCATGAGCATCATAGTTGGAGGAAGCTCAGTTATGGTACTACCCCTCAAGCCTAGATACCGTAGGTAACTCATGCTTATTAAAGGTGCTTTTGGGATTGCGGAATTCCTCAATTCCAACACCCACAGCATATCGGACATTTTGACATTATTTTTTTTAACATCAAAAGCTAAAAAGGAAACTACCCTCCTATCCAGTACCAGGATTGGGTTTTGTTTCTTGTTATCACGATTGATTGCAACACGGGACACGGATTTTATTTGTTTCAGATCTCGGTTGGCTGCCAAAAAATCCTTTTTGTAGGATTTTTCGATGGCATATTCATGAATAGATCGACCTACTCGGCAACATTTGATCGTGCCTAAGACTGATCTCTTGGAAACACAAACCAATGACCTGTAAGCAAAAAAAAAAAAATTAACATCTCGTTCATTATTTATAAAAGAAACAAAATTTCTGCATGGACATGAGGACCTTATAATCTATAAGAAAATAAAGAATCAATTTGCAGAAATGAATATATATAAAATTGCTTTGTTCTTGGGGAAGTAGTTTTGGTGTTAATTTTGCCGCAATAATCGAAGACCACCTTTATTCTCACTTTACTTAAATAGTTAAAAAAAGGTGCTTACATCCATCATCGAGTAGACCAGAGAAAGCTATCTATTCTTTGGTAATGAAACGTACAAAATTCAGTTTAATTGATGTCCTAATTTTAGGAAATTATGACCTAATGTTTCAAATAGCAATCATCCTATAATTGTTTTGATGTCATTTATACTAGCTAGAAAGGGAAAAACCATAAACCAAACAATCACCTGTAAATCACAAGACGGAATGTCAATTTCGTGAAATTTTGAGATTACCTTTGGACAAGTTGCTCTAGGTAGTTATTTGCGGTCTCCTCAGTCGTATGTCCTTCCTCTGGTGTAACAAATCCATCAGCAATCCATATCTCAGTGAGAGACCTTGCGGGAATCTCATAATCTATTGGGTAACATGCTAAATAATGAAAGCACGATTTAATAATGGCAGGTAAATCATTATAGCAGTAGTTAATAATGTGCAACAGATGATTGTTAGTTGCAACATTATCAAACTCTTTTATCTCAGCTAACAGATCATTCCATGTGTTGTATTGCCTTGGTTTAAACGAAAGGAGACCCCCGATAAGAACAAGAGCCAGAGGCTCTCCTTCACAAGCCTTGCCAATCTGTTGAGGGAGATTGTCCAGTTCTTTGGTTAACTCTAGTAAGAACTCGAGAATTTTAGAAGGTTCTTTGAGCTTTCGAAGTTCTGGAAACGCTGTTATGAGGAACAATTGTCGGTTCTGCTCCTCATTTGCGAAGATGTTTGAACTTTCTGCTTTGTGCGGAAGCAAGCCTTCAATTATTTTTATGTCGTGGAGAGAGGATATAAGCACATCTATGTCAGTGTGCTCCAACTCACCTTCTGCTTCTGTTTGCTTTAAATAATTGCATGAAACAATGTCATTAATATTATAATCTATTCTTTTCTTCCAATATTTGGAAAAATTGTGTATCTTTAAAGTGGAGCTCGGCTCTCTGGAAGCCCGTCCAATTTGACGGGCTTCTAGTTGCATACGCTTAATTAGATCCACCTTGTTGTCCTCAGTGTCCTCCATGAGGTCAAATTTAATTTTCATTAGGATGGATACAATTTCACGTGATTGCAAACGATCAAAATCCTTATTATCAGGGACATTGTCTGATAAAAGAACTTTGAGAGAAGGTTGAGATAGAATTCCTTTTATGAAAGGTAAGGCATCCATCTCTGTTTCAACTTTCTCAAAAGTCAAAATCACACCAAAACTATCTCTCTGCTATCCTTGTGAAATGAAAACAATTTAATCCTTCCCTCCCTCTCACGCCCAATTCAACTGCAAGTTCCTCCAAGTAACTGCATTGCAAAGGAAACATTAAAAATATAAGTACTACAATTCGTGCGTGACTGAAATCTCACATTAATTATGGAGTTGCTAAAATTTATCAAATGTTACCAACTTGAAAACTGTTGTAACTTAAAACTCAAGACCCTAGAGCCCCTGTCAATAGATCAGGCCCCACCTTAAAGCCGGAGCAGGGCAAGATGGGAAGGAAATTAGTAAGAGATATAGAAGTGAAAGCCAGATAGAGGAGATAGGAAGAGACACTCACCCAGAGAGATCGAAGTTCAATAAGTAGCTGTCAGAACAAATCACACCCAAAACCGTTACCTCGCTCCCTCTCTCTACCTAGTTTGCTATCCTTGTTTAATCAAAGCAGTATAATCCTTCAGTCCTCCTACTTCACATCCAATTCAAAAACAAGTTCCTCCAAGTAACTGCAATCCAAAAGAAACATTTAAAAATTAAGTACTATAATTGATGCATGGCTGAGTTCTGACATTAATTAATTATGGAGTTGCTAAAATTTATCAAATGCTAACAACTTGAAAACTGTTGAAACTTGAAACTCTAGATCTTAGAGCTCCTGTTAGCAGATCAGAGCTCACCATGAAGGCCGGAACAGGACAGGATGGGCACAAAATCTATAACAAAGAGGTAAAAATGAAACCCAGAGAGAGGAGATAGGAGGAGACACTCACCCGGTACTGTTGCTGTTTCAGTGTCAGGACAGGAGTTTCTATCTGATGAACTCAGCTCGAGAAGAGATGAAGGAGAGTGTAAGTGAGGGAAGGGGGGCGGAAGTAGCAGTAGATTGATCAGGGGCTTGCGTGAGAGGAACTTGTGGTTGATGGGAGATTATAATCTTGTGTTGGAGAGGGACAAAGAGGAAGGTTTAATTTATAGTGAATTTATGATGCAGGTACTAGCTGAGAAAATATTTTTTTCGAGTAAACTGCAGTCCACGTTTAAACCTTTAATCCTTTTCTCAATTTGAATCCTAACAGATGCCACCACAGATAGGAATTTTTTTTTTTCACCTAGTTTTTGTCACACAAGGCTCCTATATTAGTTTGATAATTTCGTTTTCTATTTGTTGAAATGTACACCGTGACACGTTTACGTGTGTCACAGGAAATCAGAGTAAGAGTGGCGAACAAGGCTGACGATTGCAGAAGATTTGGTTACCTTCAATGTAATATTTAGGCAATCTTAGATTAAGGAAATTTGTAAGGAAAATGAAATATGTTGTTAAGGAAATATGTATCAGTTAGGAAAAATGAATTTAAGGCAGAATAGATTAGCAATATGATTTATATATGATGGTATGCTGCTCAGAAAAATTATACGAAAATTACTCTGTAATTCTATTCTGAATTAATAAAAAAAATGGAGGGAACGGAGATTCAGGGAGTGATTATGTTCGTGTTCTTTGTTATACTATTCTAATAATTTTGCCACTATTCATCATTTAACCATCCAATGTAAAACCAATAACATTTCATGACTAAAAAAAATGGTACTTGTTTCGTTGACTAATTTTTGGGGCAACTTATTATGAAGTAATGATTTTTATGTGCTTGCTGAAATCACATTTTGATAAGCTGTGTATTTAAAGATGCGTGTAACTGATTATGAAATTATCGTTTTTACTGCAGAGGGGATTGTTGTGTATTATCAGGGCATACTACTCATTTCCCAAGTAAAATTTAATAATTTTATTAATTCCCTGTCGAATTGTCACATCCCAGATTTTTACCATCCAGAGTGTGATTATAACATCATCATTGCACTTTTCCTTGGCCCGTCAACCTACGTTGCCAACAAAAAAAAACAAAATAACAAACGAAGTCAGCTACAAAGCTCAGTAACCGGTTATTTAACGACGTGCTTCTCTATAATTGGTTTAATTTAACAACCATTCAAACAGACCAGATTAATCTACACAAATACACATTAAATTATGCATGCATATTTAACTGGCGATTGCACGTCAGTCTAGATTATCCGTAAAAACAAGTCACATCATATTCACATAGTTGGAATCCCATCACACAGGCGATTCCCAACTTCCACAACACACAATTCCTTAAACCGCCAATCCAATGGAAAATCCATCCAACATTGGAAGGCCGCCAACCCACTGGGAAATCCAACCAAAAGTGGGAGGCTACAATCACACATCCAATTCCAACCTAAGACCCGCTATCCCGTTAAATATGTTATCATAATTCAATATGCAATACCAATATTCAAAATAATCATACAAAACGAAAACACAGATTATAGAGAAGTCCGGTTACCTGATAGCGAGATGTTCGGAATTTCAAATCGGATTGCAACGATAGTTCATAATCACTGCGACTTAGTCAGAATTCAAATCGGACATTGAAATCGAATATCAATATATTTGTCACGATAAGCTTTCTTTCTTTATTGCTTTCATTTATTTTCGGTTTTCTTTTTCCTTTTCTTTTGGGGTGCGAGAGAGAGAGGCGTGGCAGAGAATTGAAATAATGTAAGGGGATATTTGGTTTGGGACATAACAGAGGGGGAGTTACGGCAGATAATTTATTAAAAATGGGGGGCGGTTATGATCAATTAATGCACATCTAATTGGAGCGAAAGGGTGTCAGTTAATGTATATCTAATTGCAAATTAATAATTTTAACTTTGTATATATAAGACTTAGTGTTCAAACGGCTGTCAGAGAAGGAGTATATAAGTGTCATTAGCGAAAAGTGTAAATTAATATTAATGGATAAGAATAAATAGTTAACATTGTATTTTCTCGAACTGTAACAAGATTAAGAAAAATAAATAATCAAACAATATTTTAAGTAGCCAAATAAATTTTTAAACAAAATAATTAGATGGTATGAAATTATATATTCAAATTTTAAGTTTTATTTACACCATAGAATCTTTATTATATTATAAAAAAATATCTTCTTAGCAATAATAATAATAACTCAAATTCTCGGGATGTTATACATATAGTATTTTTATTTGAGCAGTTTTAAAATTTTGATGTGAAAATTGGATTCTATATTTGAATCCAATCTGTTTCTTTTGAAATAAATATTTGTAAATCCGGCATCTAATTTTTTAATCATTTAAAACAATTTGAACATACATTTGTGCCGCGCCCAAAAATAAGTTTCTTCAATATCAACGTATATTTTAGACTTCCAGATAAGTATCCAGTATGCATAATAAGATGAGGTGGGTTTCAATACCTCATCATACCTCATATTGCATATTTCTGTTTTTAATGTCCAAATTGTCGATCCGAAGTGTTTAACATGATATCCATATTAAAATATGCCTTGGGATGAAATTTTATAATTTTTGCAATTTTTTTACTTTTTTTAAGATAAGTACAAAATCATTGTATCTGGACCGTTCAAAACAGTGATATTCTGCCTATTTAAAAAAATAGTAAAAAAATTTCCAAAACTTATAAAATTTCATACCCAAGCATATTTTAGTACGGATATCATATTGAGCAGTTCGGATCGACATATTGGACTTTGAAAATGAAGATATAAAATATGAGATATGATGAGATATGAAAAGCATGAGGTATTCGAACCCTCCTCTAATAAGATATACTACTTAGTATTAAGATTGTTAGTAAATTAATGGATGATATTGGTTTAAAAATTGAATTAAATTTTATACACAACCAACCTAATTAAATTATGAAGAACATTTTGTTTAAACAATCATTGAATTGGTTGTCATTGTTATCGACACAATTTAGCTATGAATTAATATATAACTTATTTCTTTTAGACTTTTGCTATATTTTGTTAAATATTTGGACTCTACAACAAACAAAATAATTGTTAAATTTTTTAATCCCATAAGATATGAATCGATAACAACTGTAATAGTATTATTTAAAGAGTGAGGCTATGGTGCTATGCATAGCACCAATGCCTAGTGTACTACGGCTCAATATGGTACTTTTTAAAATCCTAACGGTCGATCCGACCGTTCAATGTGATATCCATATGAATATGTACTTGCAAACTAAATTTTATATTTTTTCGAATTTTTTTACTATTTTTTCAGATAGGTAGAAAAATCAGTGTTTTTTGAAAATTCTGGACCATCAAAATTCTACCTATCTGAAAAAATAGTAAAAAAATTTGAAAAAATATAAAATTTAGTTTGCAAGTACATATTCATATGGTTATCACATTGAACGGTCGGATCGACCGTTAGAATTTTAAAAAGTACCATATTGAGCCGTAGTACACTAGCCATCCGTGCTATGCATAGCACCATAGCCTCACTCTTATTTAAATACACGACATATCAATTTAGCTATGAATTAGAGGAAATGCTACGGGGTTGGGGCACATCATCTTCATTGTGCGGTCCACTTCAAGAAATTTTGAGTCATTAACGAAAAATAAGATATCCATGTGTAATAATATGATAAGATATGTCCCAAGCCAACAAGAGCGTTGAGAAACAAAGAAATCAACATCTAAGTATTCATGTGCTTCACATGGTGGGAAAGAGTATACCCCATGAGAAAATGTCAATTAATATTTTTCTATTCTGAACAACATTTTAAGATGGGTATCATTTTTTGTTTAGAACGCCGTGCATAATGAATTCACCTCGAAATTAGTCTTTACTTGGATAAATTTAATGAGAAAGTAACATGCGTCACCTCGGGTATTATTTCGAAATCACCTCAGAATGAATTTGTCTATATGATGTATTGGTGCGTGAACCTTGGGGCATGCATCACTTGAGAAAGTAACATGGGGGCAGCACTTCTCTCGAGATCTAATGATAAATTATTATCTTAAATCTAATTTATACATGAATTATTTGTTTAGATAGGATTAAATTTTGTAACTTTAATAAATTTATTTGATACCTGAATCTCCAACAATATAGATATTGTATCATTTTTCATGATATATCACTTTCTGAAAATTATCTCTTAATTTCACCAAGGACTTCACTATTCTTTCTCCTAATCTACCAAACCAAATAAAACACAAAAGAAAAATCCTCAAAATTCTAATTTCTATCACCGATTCAGCTGTGCACCTCTTAATTATCTTGTCAAATTTCACGCCCCAAACCGTCATATCTACATTTTATGCCCTTTCCAGAAAGCTTTAATTTATCCTAAATGTTTAAAGACAAGCTAGTGTACCTAACCCCTAGATATCATAAAATGGAGAGATAGAATGGATGTGCACTATTTGTTTCTTATGAGGGGACTTAGCGCAGGGCAACCATGCGAAGCTCCATTGAAATAATAAAATATATAAAATATATACAAGTGGATAAGCGTATGTTGGATTTATTGCCAACCTCATTAGATTTAATGCCAACATTGAGCATATATAGGTAATAGACAATCAATATATTCATTAGGATGTGGTTCATAAATGTGTAAAATAATTTAGGCAAACATCAAATAATTAGGTTGGCATAGGACAGTCCTTAGGTTAAGGTGAGGAACTGTTTCTCCTTTCTCGAGGTATAAGTGTTTGACCCCTAAATGAGATGTAATTGTTTGATCTCTAGATAAGACGTAATTTTTTGGCCTTTATGAATCCCCAACAGCGTACCGATATGGGATCTCAACTCGACTACATCAACCAAATTAAAGAAATGGAGGACACCTCGAGATCTGCCATTGGGTTTGACTATTGAATTAAAGAAAAATGAGTAGTTGGAAGCTGGCCATTGGTATATATGGTTCGGGCATGCATGGCTAGCTGCTCTGTGCGTTTCTAGTTTTCGCCAGTTATGAAGTTTCTAATTGGTCATAATTACTACAATACTTGTAACATAAAGGGTCAATTTAGTTCAAATGGATATAGTCCCGCATCCAAAATTCCATTACACAAGTACAGAAGACGCGACTATACACGACATATCATACACATATATGAAAAAAATACACATTAACAGTGTGTAATGGGAAGAGGCACTTGCCCAAAAAAAAGCTCATGCATATCCACACAGTCATTTAAAACCGAACCGTGTATTAAAGTCACCCATTTTTGTACATGGATTATTATGAAAGAACCATGTACGACTCGAGACCACTATACACGATTAATAGTTTAGAAGCTGTGTATGTTTTGTACAAATATTCAAACACAAGTTTCTCTCAGAATCTGTGTTAGATTGACTTGCGCCTTGATCAACTGAACGTCTAAACCAGTTCAAAATTTATTTGTATTGATTCAATTAGTATATATTTGTGTTTTGAGTTTAATTTCATTCTTATTTTATAAATGCATGTAATCATATTAATTAATTTATGTGTGTCTATGGCTAGAAAATTAACAGGAAAGCTTGTCAAAACATTAATTATAAAAATATTATAACAAAATATATAGACAGATTAAATAACAGAGAACAAACAAACAAACAAACAACATACAAGCAAAAGATATATAGACGAAAGTCAATATCATACATATTCATGCATAAGAATCTCTCCAAAAACAAACAAAATAACATAGGAAATTAAACAAAGCAATTACATAAATAAGTACTAAATAGAGACATCTTTTTTTCCTCGGAGGCCATAGCCAGTTTCTCTTGATTTTATGAGGTAGTGTGACTGCTTGATCACCAGAGCTTTTGCCTCTTTGCCTCAATCTATATTGCTCTTCGATTCCTGGAGGGAATTTAGGAAATTTCACTTGTACCATACCCCATCTAGTCATACTACCCAATCGATATGTTCTTCTCATAGCAAATCAATTAAAGGCTTAGGCTGGTCATTAAAAGCTATAAGAATTGATGAATTAGTTTGCTTGAAAAAGGCTGTACTCCATGAAAATATATTTAAGGAGATAAAACATCTATATAGGAGACCATTCGTATTCTACTTCTAACATAATTAAATTTGATAAAAATTTGATTAAAAAAAATAAATACTCAAATATAGTTGTCTCCTCGACTTCCCTATAATTTATGCATGGTTAGTTCTATCAACCGTGGCATATTTTGTAAATCATACACGGTGTTTTATAATAAACCGTGTAAGTTCAATTCTTTAGGGTTTTTCCTATTTTTCGCGCCTTTTCTTGTCTTTAATATTTTCTCTAATTCTCACCATCTATCGTGTAATCAAATAACTCTCTCATATCTCTCTCTTCTCCTTCTTTATAGTTGTTGATTCCTCTTTCCTTCTGCACCCTCTCTCTCTCTTCGGATTTCGACGCCGCTCACTACATCTCTTAGGGTTTCACGTACAAACTGTAGTCCCTAACTTCACCTAGAGGGGGGTGAATAGGGAGTCTTAAAGACTCTTAGTCATTTTTCGTTCAAACCCTCTAAACTAACAAGTCAAACAAATACCAAGCAAACGTGTACAGGTAAATAAAGTAGAGTAAAGAAATTTGACACGCAAGATGATAATAGAGTTCGGCATAAAATGCCAACGTCTTCGGAGGAAAGCAACCTCGTTGGCGCCCCTATTCTAATTCTCAAAAAGAATGGATACAACTCGTGACACGTGGGCCCAACATAGGTGGGAAATCACTACCTAACTCGTGTACAAGGTGAGCCAAGAAGCTTGAGCTAGAGACTTCCTTGGGATCGTGATGAGTTCAAATTGAACTACTAACGTTCAGTATAAATTAATATACCTTTTAACCCTAACTCTACTTGCGTTCAGATCACAAGGGCATTATCCTACCATGTAGTATAATTGGGATGTCGATCCACATGGATAGTGTATCGGATATCTAACAATTTTCACTAGTTCTAGGTAATAGGGAGATTAAAATTAGTTAGAAAACAATTTGTAGTGCTTTTGAAAATAATTTTGAAAATAGTTTTAGGGTTTAATACCCTCAAGGTTAATGCGGAGACGCCAATTGTGCTAAGTTTTGGGTTAAACAATTAAATAGAGATTCTGTAAGGTTCAGGTTCTCTCCTTCTAAATTATGCAAAAGTATATATTTAGACGTCTCTCTACCCCGCATCCGGCCTGTCACCCCATATGCGGCATAGATTTGTCCCATAGCTACCCCGTATGCAGTACTGTCACTACCCCGTAGGGGTGCTGGGGTTCTGTGTACGTGATTTGAAGGGTTTTCGATATTGCTATCGGCTTTTGGACTAACAATTCAGAGTATTATAAGTGTGCAATTAACTTTCTCACACAAACCTAATTGTTCATATTCTATTCTATCCCTCAATTAATTATTCCAAAGACCCTACCTAAACTAGGTATCTCCTAATACAATTTAAGTTACCAATTTACTCTACCCTGCCAAGGGAGCCCACTGGATTCTAACCCTAGTTTTTGAACCTTTGCCAGGTCTTGTTAACCGAAGTGTTACATATACTTACGTGAATTTTCCACTCACACCTCAACGAAATCATACACCTGTTGGTATGTGGAGAGTCATTGGCATATAGTAGACAGAACTATGTATGCAAGGGTATTATAAATAGGGTTCAAACAATAAAGCAAACACAAATCAACATACACAAAATATAAATATATATTAAAACATAACTTAGAATTCGATTACAACCCTCACCTTAGAGATGAGAGAATTAGCTACTCATGGCCATAGCAAAATAAAAGGGATAAAATAAAGAGAACATAAATTACAACCTAATTGAAGATTGATGAACCTCTGCCTCATTGGAAGACGCCTTCTTCTCGTACATGGCTTCTGATGACTACTACTCTCTCTTAGTAACTCTCTAACCTAACCTAGCATGAGGATGCTAGTCGATTCTATGGACTTAACACAATTAAACACTCACACTAAACTCAATTACAAGAGGGGCCTTTATAGCCTTCCTAAACGAGAGGGAGAGGGATGGAGGTAGTGGAGAAGGTGGTAACTTGGAGTGCACTCCAAGGTTTCTTAGATGGAGCCAAAAATAACTAAGATAACTTGGTTCTGAAGCAACAACATTCATAAAGCGTCCATCTGCCGAAAAGAGCATCAAGGGTGGAGATCTGATCAGAATCAAAATAGTTCACAGATCGTGCGACATAAATCTATGCCATATGCGGCATAAATCTATGCCATATGCGACTTCCTGGCTTAGCAGATTTTTTAGTAATTTCGCCATTTTGCCTGTTGTGCACTTCGTGTGAGGTGTTGCATACTCCATATGATGTCCTGTTTTGGTGCTATCTCCAGAAATCGCCTAAATATGACATTTTTGCTCCTTTTTTGGCCTAAGTATGCAACTTTCTCCAAAAACAGCCAAAATAGCCTTCAAACACATTTGCGGTAAATAAATCGGAAAAATGGCTACTTTGCATTCGCTTTTGGCCATTTTCTGTAAGAAAAGATAGTGATTTTCGCTATATGTTTTGGCCCGATCACACCCCAAGCTTAAACTTTTATTTGTCCTTGAACAAAACAGAGTAAAAGCCATGGATAGGTTGGCCAAAAATGTCTCTTGCATAGGATTTAAAGAAATACTGAATTTTTTTCTAAGTACTAACCTAATACAAAAATTGCCTAACCAATACCTAAATATCTGTACTTGGTCAAATTTCTAGAAAATGGAAACCTTTGCATTCATAACATCTCAATTTTACTAAGAAATATTTCGAAGACAATCCGTCTTAAAATCATTATGGTAAAAGAGATCTTAAAATCAATCAAAATATCAATTTCTCATCCCTTTAAATTTTCAGTCCCTTTGACCAAAATTTTTTCAAAGACTAAGTGTGTTGGTAGAATACAACTTTATCGAAAAAGTAAATTGTAAGAAATAAATACACCTTACGCAATTTGGTTTTTCCCTTCTAGCGCATTGATACAAACGAGAGGTTATGCGTTCCAAATGTACTTAAGGATTTCATCGCGTGATTCTTTTAACACATAGATACAAACGAGAAGTTATGCATTCCGAATGCACCTAAGGATTGCATCGAATCCCAAATTGAAACACGGTGGTGGGACCCATTTTACGTCCTCTTCTAATAATTGGTATTTTTGGATTTTTTGGTGGGACTCATTATTATGTCCTCTTTTGGTACTAGTTGCATCTACTACACACAATTATTTTTTATAATTTTTGCACAAAAATAGGGGTCTCAACTTAAAAAGGATGTGGTTTAGAAAATATCCCCAATTTTAAGAAATTTTTTCTTACATAATGTATAAGGAAAATTATCTCAAAAATATTTCTTTTCAAATCTCCATGTTGTTAGCCTTAGCCTTTCTATGTTTAAAATTTCAATCAAGTGTCTTGGAGACTATGCTACTTTTTTATTTAGGAATTGTTTTAAACAAAATTGCATAAGTAAAATACTTTCGAAAAAGTTCAAAATTTTGGGTGTTTTCATGTGTTGAACTCTACCTATCCTAACGACTCTATCTAACCTAATCCTATACTTTATGCAATCTCAAACAATTAAGTCCAGTCATGCAAGTCTCTATTTTCATAACCTCGGTAAACCTCTTGACAAGGTTGCAATTTTAATCAATTAAGTTCAAAATTGCAAACCTTATTCATGGTCAAGTAAAAAGCCTAGTTATGCCCCCCAAAATTTGAAAAAAAAATAAACCTTAAAACTTAAGATACAAGGGTTCAATCCCCTCCCCCAAGCTTAAATCGTGCATTGTCCCCAATGCAAAGGTAAAATCTTCAAACAAGATGTCGAACCCTGGGTCAGAACTTACAGTCAGAATTGACGAGACATGTCGTTGAAGGGCGGACCTTTTTTGGCACCATAGCTCTTGAAAAATTCGCTCGCGTTCACCATGAGAGCTCTATAAAACTAGAGGTTTTCAAGCCTGCGCTTGATTCCTGCGATTGGCTTTTGGGCTAACAGTTCAGAGTATTATAAGTATGCAATTAACTTTCTCACACAAACCTAATTGTTCATATCCTATTCTACCCCTCAATTAATTATCCCAAAGACCCTACTTAAACTAGGTATCTCCTAATACGATTCAAGTTACCAATTTACTCTACCCTGCCAAGGGAGCCCACTGGGTTCTAACCCTAATCTTCAAACCGCTGCCAGGCCTCGTTAGCCGAAATGTTACATATACTTACATGCATTTCCCACTCACACCAGGAATGCAACGAAATCATACACCTATTGGTATGTGGAGGGTCACTGTCATATAGTAAACAGAACTATGTATGCAAGGGTATTATAAAAAGAGTTCAAACAATAAAGCAAACACAAATCAACATACACAAAACATAAATATATATTAAAACATAACTATAGGGTGCAGAAAGTTGAACTGAAGGTATGCGAATGTGGAATGTTTCAGGGTTCAGTGTTATCAATTTTTTGACATGGGGAGGGCATCTATCTTGAAACATTACTTTCTTTCTGCTATCCTTTGGGTTCACCCTCGAACTTGAAAATCACTATCTTTTCTTGCTGAAAATGGGCAAAACCGAATGGAAAGTAGCCATTTTCCCAATTTATTTACCGCAAATGTGTTTTTAGGCTATTTTGGCAGGTTTTGGAGAAAGTTGCATATTTAGGCCAAAAATGGAGCAAAAGTGCCTAATTTAGGTGATTTTCGGAGTTAGCACCAAATCAGGGCACTGCCTGGAGCATGCAACACCTCACAGGAAGTGCACAACATGCGAAATGACGAAATCACAGCAAAATCTGCTAAGTCAGGAAGTTGTGCGGGGTCATAGTATGCCGTATGCGGCATACATCTATGCCGCACGATCCATGGACTCAATCCATGGATTATTCAGATTCTGATCAAATCCCCACCGTTGATGCTAATTTCGGTAGAATCCTACCAGGAGGCCGCGATTACTTTAGTGCAAAGTTTGCTTTATTATTTAAATTTCTTTTCATTAAGTCCTTGCATACATAGTTCTGTCTACTATATGCCAATGTCCTCCACATACCATTAGGTGTGTGAATTCCAGTGTGAGTGGGACACCCATGTAAGAACTTTGATCACTTCGGCTAATGAGGCTTGACAGGGGTTCAAAGGCTAGGGTTAGAACCCAGGGGGCTCCCTTGGCACGATAGCGTAGATTGGAAATTTAGGTTTTATTAGTAGATACTTAATTTAGGTAGGGTCTTTGGGATAATCAATTGAGGGGTAAAATAGAATATGAACAATTAGGTTTGTGTGAGAAAGTTTTGCACTTTTGGATTCAAAACTTTTTCTTATTATTTTTTTAATTAAACCAAAATGTTTATAATTTATTTATTTTTTGTATTGAAATATTAAAAATATTTTATATATTTCTTTAAAAATAGATGTAATACTATATAATTTGATTTATTAGAAAGGCTGCAACAAATAACTCGGATAAAAAAATTTCAGGCCACGGCTGTAAGAAAAATTAAAATATTTTTTTCGGTGTTATTGGAAAAAAATAAAAAAAATTTGAATCTAAGTTATTGATCCCGGTTCAAAAGTCACTTCTAGATAAATACAAAAAATATTGTGGTCCTTCTATTTTCTAAAAAATAATCATTTTATCGCATGAATTGGAATTGGCCCAGACGTGGTTATGACAAAAAAAAAATTTAATTTTTTTTCAAAGAAATTTCTTTGTTTATCGAAAATAGAAGAATCCAAATATTTTCTATATTTATCTAGAAATGACTTTTGAACCGGGATCAATAACTCGGATTCAAAATATTTATATTTTTTTTCTAATAACACAGAAAGAAATATTTTAATTTTTCTTACAGCCACAAAAAAAAAATTATATAGAATTCTATCTATTTGTCGCAGTCTTTGTAATAAATTAAATTATACATAATTCTATCTATTTTAAAAATATAAAAAATATAAAAAATATTTCTAATGAAGTCTGACACCACTTCATCTCGTAAAAGGGTGAGAATTATTCCCACATCAATCAACTTTGTTTATTCATTACGGCCAAAAATATTAATATTAACTATTACTGAGTAATTTGCACTATCCTTTTTATAATAATGATCTAGCATGATGTATTACTGTGGTGTTTTGTAAACTTTTTTGTTTCTTACTATGTCCTCAAAATAATGCATGCAAAAATAATAAAGCATTTTCACTTTCCTATTTGGCATTACATTATATAAATTTATTCTTCCACTCACATAAATCATGCAATTTATTTTGAGCATTTACATAGAGTTTGATTCCGAATTTATATATTTCTCACATAAATTATTATTTAAAGATTAATTATAGTTGGCGTAATTATCTAAATTATAGAATTTGAGTAACTCATTTTGAAAACTTAAATTTGATTAGCCGAGTATATTACCTCTTGACATCCCTAGAAGACAAGACCTCACTTCAAAGATAAGTACATGATATAATTAGTCATAAATCAATAACACATGTGTGGATTGTAAGTGGGTGCCTAGCTACCTACCGGTGAGGATGTACTAGATTGTTTTATTTTATACATACAACTTGGCTGCCATTATCAAGACATGGAAAGGGACATACTATCTAAAAGCATCATTCGTGATACATGTGGAAAGGGACATACAACTTGGCTGCCATTGTCGTTTAGTACACTGTACACATTAGCCGCTGAGCACAGATCTGAACTCGACTAAATCAACAAAATTAAACAAATGAACGAGACCTCGAGATGTGACATTGAGTTTGAATAATGAATTAAGGACAACTGAGTAGTTGGAAACTCGCAATCGGTATTTATATATGCTTTGTTCGCACATGGCTAGCTGGCTAGATGCTCTGTTTGTTTCTAGTGTTTCACCATACTTGTAAAATGAGGGTTAATTTTGTTCAAAATGATACAGTCCAGGAATCCAAAATTCCATTACTTGTTGGACCGAAGCCCATTGCATCGTCTGGGCCTAATTAAGAAGTACAATCCTTAGTCATAATTACTATCAATATAAGCAAAAGTACACCCTAGTGAAGTACCAATATGATATCAACTCAACTATATATCGAGATTGATTTTAGTTAATCATAATGGTTTCATAAAATCAATTCATGGCTTTCCTCGATAATTAAAATCTGAATTTGCTTGACCCTAAAGTGAAGGTGACCTGTCATATAACAAATTACCTTATGTTAAATAAGAATCACAGTTTAGGCCAAACCAGTTGTATGAATTATGTAAAATAACTCATACATCATATAAAACTATTATATGAATCCTGTAAAATAACTCATACATCTTATAAAACTATGGTATGAATCCTGTAAACTAACTCATATATCCTACAAAACTGTTAAGTATATTATGTAATAGTTTAATGCATTTCAACACCTAATCCTGTAAATCATTGGCAGAATAATGAAAAAATAGTTGAAGAATATTGTAAAAGGTTGCATAAATAATTTTGAAGGAAAACACTCACAAGTCCTCCAGCAAAGAAATTTTTTAATCCATTTCATGGTGTGCCAGTGGTATTGCATGTATTCAACATCATCAGCAGAGGTGTAATAATGCATCTCCACATTATGAACATCCACTGCAAAGAGCACCCAATGATTTTTCATGCAAATTGGAATGAACAGCCATCTGATGCTCTCAAATTGAGGCCCAAACAACTGCGGAATGGCCTGTAATGCTGCTTTTTCATCACACTGATGCCTCAAAATCTGTAATAGACAACAATCAAACATTACAATATTACTGATACATTTTATAAAACTATTGTATGAATCCTGTAAAATAACTCATACATCTTATAAAAATATTGTATGAATCCTGTAAAATAACTCATACAACTTATAAAACTATTGTATGAATCCTGTAAAATAACTCATACATCTTATAATTTTTTTATATAAATCCTGTAAAACAACTCATACAACTTATAAAACTATTGTATGAATCCTGTAAAATAACTCATACAACTTATAAACTATTGTATGAATCCTGTAAAATAACTCATACATCTTATAAAAATATTGTATGAATCCTGTAAAATATTAATGAAGTATTTCAAAATTTCAAGTCTGAAAATTGAATTCATAATATATAAAACTCATGTGTCGCAGTCGCTGCCATCGCGTGTCGCAGTCGCTGCCGTCGCGCGTCGACTTCAAAATTTGCAAACAAAAATTCTTTAACGAATCTATCTATGACTTAACATTAATTTTTGTACCTTTGCTTTAATTACAGAAACATCAACCAAGTGCCAAAGTTTAAGACCTCCTCTTCAATTGAAATCAGTAAACAAGAAACTTAAATATGAATATTTTGTGAGACATTTCTACAAACAGTTAATGGACAGTTACTAATTCAACCGAGAATTAGAAAAATCAAATGAAATCAATTCTCTCTGCATTCAATTTTCACAACTGTCAGTTGCATCCATAACAACAAAAGGAAAAAGTCAAAAGTTCAATTTAGCTCGAACGGCGCATCTGATGGTGCTAAGCTTCGATTTAGATCGTCAGATAAGGGATAAGAAAGGATAAATCAATATTTTGACAAAATAAATCACAACTTCTCGATTTAATTGGAACCGTCAGATAAGGGATTGGAATGAGTGAATGATACGGTGCGAGGTTTCCCCTTTGCGCGCGAGAGGCAGTAGGCAGCAACAGTTAGAAAATGGTGAGAAAATTTGGTAAATACAGTCACGGTGCATCCACCAATTGGAGTATAGATCCTTGATTGCGACGAGATCTCTATAATAACGCGGATTGTCGACATAGGAAGAGAGAGGAGATCAGAGATGAGGCTGCGGAGGTCTGACAAGCAGTGACGTTGACTGTGAGGGGCGGACCGGATCCAATAGAAGTCGTTGGAGAAGAACTTGCCTTGATAGCAGAGTTGGGAGGAGGAGAGGAAAGGGGAGAGAGCAAGGCGGAGGGAGCAGAGAGATCGGACGAGAGATCCATGCCTTTGTTTTTCACAGAGAGAAGAAGATCGGTAATTTATTTTGAAAAAAAATGGAGAGAGTTTATAAAAGGAAGGTTGTTGGGTTTGACCGTTTAAAACCCGTTAGAAAGTAATTTGGGTAAAAAGCGGGGACAATAGGTTGGGTACTAAAATCTTTTCTCAAATAATTATATCTTGCGGGTACAAATACATCTGTGGATGATTCGTTTGTCAACCTTAATTTAATTCACTTCTTTAATTTCTCACTGTGATTATATTTCACTAATTTGTACAATAAAACTTTATACTCGATTTTGGAAGTTGTACAGTCTATTCAAATCGTTAACATTCACTTAAAAATTTCTCTTATATATTTAAATTGTTATGTCAAAACGGACCAACTTTAGTGCTAGATTGGGTTCAAAAGGCCCAATAATAACGCACTGGAGAAACCAAACTGATTAACTCGATAATATATAATGATCCCCTTGCTGAAGGGAAAATAATACAAAAACAAAACAAGGAGTCAAAAGAGACGATCTCTCATTCTTATCCTCTCCCACCGTATCTTAAGTGAATAGCAGGAAGCAGGGCGATCCTAATTAGCCATTATAAGGATCTTAGCAAGTTCTGTTAATAAGCATAGCAGTATACCATGGATCCCTTCAAGATCCGCTACAACGACGGCGACTTCAACGACGACGAGCCGATTGTTCTTTCTCCAGGTATGTTCCCAGTTGTATAACCATTCATAGAATTGATTGTTTATTTTTTTTACAAATCATTTATTTAAGCACAATTCATCCAAATTAGTCATCTTTTGTTGAAGATTGGATAAGTTAATTACTCTATAAATTGAGTTCATACTACATATTGAACGCGTTTGAGTTAGTTTGTTAATATTGCAATTACTGCAGGGAAAAGGCCCACCATTCCTGGAAGAGTACAGCTCGTAATCAGAAACAACGACAAGGCACCACTTGAAGAAAATATCCAAAAGGTGATGTTAGAACTCACTGGTGAAGAAGAAAGTCTATCGGGGTTGGACCTTGTGGTTGTTAGCGGCAGCATGCGAGCAGAAAAGTTACATGAATTCAAAGTTGCTATGCTATATGTAATGAAGAAACTCAGTGTTGTTGACCGTTTGGCGGTTGTCATGTACTCCAGTAAAGCAGAGAGGCTATGCCCATTGCGACAGATGACCGAAAGTTCTAAAATAATACTCGAAAATCAGATGAAAGGTTTGAAATATCAGGTTGAGATCAACATCACCGACGGCCTTAAGACGGCGCTGAATATTCTCAAGGACCGTTCAGTTAGCAGTGGACGTGTTGGCGCTATCATGCTTGTGTCAGATGGTGAAGAGAATATAGGCAATGCTGCCTCTGTTCCAGTAGGAAACGTGCCTGTTCACACATTTGGTTTTGGTGATGGTCACAATCCGAAGGTACAGTTGAAAATTGAAAATAAACCCTTATTTATTGACAATTTCAAGCAAGAATTTTCTTGTGCTTCATTCTAATTAACTTGTTCATGTTCTTAACAGCTGCTCAAAGCTATTACCAATAATAGCCGGTTGGGAGGAACATACTCAGATGTTCCCAAGAACAAATTGAGGTTAGCCTTTTCACAGTGCTTGGGTGGGCTTCTCAGTGTGGTTGCTCAGGATCTGACAGTGACCATCAGTCAAATCAAAGATGAGTCAAAAATAAAGCAGGTATCTGCCGGAAGTTATCCGCAATCCATGGACAATGCTGCTGGTTCTGTAACAGTAAAATTGGGTGATATCTACTTGCAAGAGGTCCGCAAAGTGCTAGTTGACCTTCATCTCCCTGCTACTAGAAAGAAAGAAGGCACAGATGTTCTCAAAGTCTCTTACAGATACATGTATATCAAATCACAGTAACTTGTGAACAAATTACAAACCACTTGATGATAGTCATCAATCTAATCGTAATACTTATGCGAATGCAGGTTTGATGGGGAATCATTTCAGGCCAGTCCTGAGACTGTTACTGTACACCGCAAGTCAGGGTTGAGAGCTGAAGAACAGCAAGCACTGCCTGAGGTGAGAGCGGAAGAGGTCCGTTTGCTTATTGCCGAGGCAATCAAACAAGTGACCGATGAGGTGGATCTGGAAAGTGCTCAGGACAAGCTTAAGAATGGCTTTTTTAAATTGGTAGATGCGGAGCTCAAGCCCGAGCTGGAGGAGCTGCTTAAGTATATACAACCAAGATATCTTTATGAAAGGAATGGTCGTCCTTTTGCATATTCCTTACTGATTTCCCTTGCCACACAGCGTCACATGACAAGAGGAAATTATACCAATAAGTCAAGGCTCTTTGCCACTCATGCTATGCAAGATTTCCTTTGGGAAGCAATTCATTTTACCGATTATAATCACTTCAAGATTATCTTCAACGACGACGACCCAATTGTTCTTCCCCCAGGTTCGTTCATAGTTGTCTAACCGTTCACAGAATTGATTTTTTTTACAAATAATTTATTTAAGTACTATTCATCCCAATTAGCGATCTTTTGGTTAAGATTGTATAAGGGAATTACTCTATAAGACTATAACTTGAATTCATACTACATATTCAACGCATTTGAGTTAGCTTGCTAATATTGCAATTACTGAAGGGACAACAAGACCAACCGGTCCTGGAAGAGTAAAGCTGGTAATCAGAAACAATGACAAGGCACCACTTGAAGAAAACATCCAAAAGGTGATGGTGGAACTCACCGGTGCAGAAAAATGTCGATTGGGGTTAGACCTTGTGGTGGTCTTAGAAGTTAGTGGCAGCATGCAAGCAGATTTGAAAAGAGCTATGCTACTTGTGATGAAGAAACTCAGTGTTGTCGACCGTTTGTCGATTGTCACTGAAAAAAGGAGGCTATGCCCATTGCTCCAGATGACTGAAAGTTCTCAAACAGAACTGAAAAATCTGATCAACAATTTGAAAGCTTCGAGTATGTTCTACATCACCGAAGGCCTTAAGGTTGCACTGAATATTCTCAAGGATCGTTCAGTTAGAAGTGGACGTGTTGGCGCTATAATACTTTTGTCAGATGGTGAGGACAGGCAAAAAAATGCTGCTAATGTTCCGGTAGGAAACGTGGCCGTCCACACATTTGGTTTTGGTAATCGTCACAATCCGAAGGTACAGTTGAAAATTGAAAATAAATACTTATTTATTGACTATTTCAAGCAAGAATTTGATGTGCTGTATTCTAATTAAGTTGTCCATGTTCTAAAAGGTGCTCAAAACTATTGCCAATAATAGCCTGCTGGGGGGAACCTACTCGGATGTTCGCATGGACAACTTGAGCTTAGCCTTTTCACAATGCTTGGGTGGGCTTCTCAGTGTTGTTGCTCAGGACCCGACAGTGACCATTAGTCAAATAAAAGATGAGTCAACAATAAAGCAGCCAGTATCTGCCGGAAGTTATCCGCAATCCATTGACAGTGATGTTGGTTCGGTAACTATAACATTCGGCAATATCTACATCCAAGAGGTCCGCAAGGTGTTAATTAACCTTCATCTCCCTTCTAGTAGGGAAAAACAGGATGCAGATGTTCTCTCAGTCTCTTACACATACAAGTATATCAAATCACAGTCACATATTGCAAACAAATTATGCATACATGTATGACCCAACAGAAATTTGATGACTGTCATCAATCTAATTATATACTTATGCTGATGCAGGTTTCATCGAAAATTGTTTGTGGCCAGTCCTGTGACTGTTAGTGTGTGCCGTATGTCAGGGTTGACAGCCGAAGAACAGCAAGCAATGCCTGAGGTGAGAGCGGAAGAGGTCCGTCTTCTTATTGCCGAGGTGATTAAACAAGCGACCACCGATGCGGATAAGGAGGATCTGAAAAGTGCTAAGGACAAGCTTGTCAATGGTCTGCTTAAATTGGAGGATGCGGATATAGAGAAGTTGAAAGCCGAGCTAAGGCCCGAGCTGGAGGAGTTGCTAAAATTGATGCAAACGTCACAAGCAATTTATAAAAGTCAAGCTCGACCTTTTGCATATTCCTTACTTAATTCTCTTGCCACACAGCGTCAAACGGCAAGAGGAAATAATATCGGTAAGTTTCAGCTCTTTTCCACTCGCGCTATGCAAGAATTCCTTGAGGAAGCCAAGAAGTTGCATGATATAGATGACAAGCAATATAGCACTGATCCGTTCATGATGAGCTTCAATGACGACGACCCGATTAGTTCATCTGGATCATCAGGTTCGGTCCCAATTGTCTCACCATTCATACAATGATGTTTGTTTAACAAATTATTTATTTTAAGAAATATTGTTCCCAATAAGCGATCTTTTGTTGAAGATTATATAACGTAATTATACCATAACTGAACACGTTTTGTTTATTTTGCTAATTGCTATTACTGCAGGGTGGGTTCGCAGGGTGCCTGGATTAGTACAGCTGAAAGAAACAAAAAAATATGAGCTGCCACTTGAAGAAAACATTCAAAAGGTGTTGTTGGAGCTGTCCGGTGTAGGATATACTAATTGTCAGCTTGGGTTGGACCTTGTGGCCGTCTTAGATGTTAGCAGCAGCATGGAAGGAAATAAATTAGCAAAAATGAAAATAGCTATGCTACTTTTGATTAATAATCTCAGCGATAAGGACCGTTTGTCGATTGTTGAGTATTCTAGTATAGCAAAGAGGCTATGCCCATTGCGCCAGAGGACTGAAAGTTCTCAAACAAAACTTGAAAATCTGATCAATGATTTAAAAACTCAGCCTGGAACGAACATCACTGATGGCCTTGAGATGGCGCTGAATGTTCTCAAGGATCGTTCATTTAGCAGTGGACGTGTTGGTGTTATCATTCTTATGTCGGATGGTGAGCAGAATCAAGGCGGTGATGCTGCTGATCTTCCAGTAGGCAACGTTCACGTGCTCACATTTGGTTTTGGTGAAGATCACAATCAGGAGGTACAGTTAAAATTTGAAAATAACCTCTTACTTTTTGACCATTTCAAGCAAAATTTTACCCGTGCTCCATTCTGTTAACAGAATCAATCACAGAAATTGACACAGGAATTTAACGTGGTTCGGCACAATTCGTACCTACATCCACCTCTACACACACACCCTTTATTTTTTTTATTTCTTTTCTGATAATTCTTACACAGAGAGACACTTCCTTTATAGAACATAGGAAGGCCAATTATTCTTTTCCTTATTTTGTAAAAGATACACAATCTAAATATAGAGAAAGTAAATATGTAAACGATTAACCATTCCTTCATAGGCATTTCTACATATCTCCTTCCTTAACTGGCGCCTATTCCAGCTCACTTCCACACTCCTCCTCAAGTTGGATGGTATATATCAACCATTCCTAACTTGTCGAGTGAGCTGTCAAAAATTTTAGTTGACACAGCCTTGGTCAGCACATCTGCCAGTTGATCTTCAGACCTTACAAAAGGGAACCGGATAATTTTCTCTTCAAGATTATTCTTTATGAAGTGACGATCGACTTCTACATGCTTTGTTCGATCGTGTTGCACTGGATTGTGACAAATGTCTATTGCAGCTTTATTATCGCAGAATAATTCCATCTCCTCCTGAGGTCCATACCCAAGTTCGGTCATTAACTTCCTTAGCCACAATAATTCACAAAGACCCTTTGACATTCCTCTAAATTCAGCTTCGGCACTTGAGAGAGCCACCACGTTCTGTTTCTTGCTCCTCCGAGTTACTAGATTTCCTCCGACAAAAGTGAAGTACCCCGCCATTGATTTTCTATCTGTGACACTTCCTGCCCAGTCTGCATCCGTATACCCTGTAATTTTAAGGTGTTTGGTTTTCCTGAACCGTATCCCCCTCCCAGGGGACCCTTTGAGATACTTGAGTATTCTATACACTGCTTCCATGTGAATTTCGCTTGGAGAGTGCATGAATTGACTCACCATACTGACGGCATAAGCGATATCCGGCCGAGTATGAGATAGGTAAATAAGCTTCCCTACTAGCTTTTGATATCTCTCTTTATCGGTTGGTACCTGGTCTGGAACATTTCCTAATTTCAGATTCTGTACGGCTGGGGTGTCTGCTGGCTTGCAGTCTAGCATGCCTACTTCTGCAAGGAGATCTAAAACATATTTTCTTTGAGATAAAATAATTTTATCCCTGGATCGGGTAACTTCTATTCCTAAGAAGTATTTAAGGCCACCGAGATTTTTCATCTCAAATTCTCTTGATAGCCTTTCCTCCAAATTTTTTATCTCAATCGTATCATCTCCTGTAATCACCATATCATCTACATAGATAATAAGGGCTGTGAGCTTCCCATGGTTATGTTTGAGAAAGAGGGTGTGGTCTGAGTCAATTTGTCGGTACCCATACTCCTTCATAACCTTGCTAAACCTTCCAAACCACGCTCGTGGTGATTGTTTTAGGCCATATAGTGATTTCTCCAACTTGCATACCATTGATTCGGATCCAGAGTGTGTATAGCCGGGAGGAATATCCATGTATATTTCCTCTTCAAGATTCCCGTGCAAGAATGCGTTCTTCACATCAAACTGATGTAGTGGCCAGTCACGGCTTGCTGCAATAGACAGAAGCACTCGTATGGTATTTAATTTAGCAACAGGAGAAAAAGTTTCTTGGAAATTGATACAGTGAGTTTCAGTGTATCCCTTTGCGACCAGTCTAGCTTTGTATCTTTCAATCTCTCCGTTCGCCTTGTATTTCAGAGAGAATACCCATTTGCAGCCCACAGTCTTCATCCCCATTGGTAGTTCTACTAATTTCCATGTGCAATTTTTCTCCAAAGCCTCCATCTCTGCTTTCATTGCTTCAGTCCATTTTCGGTCTTTTAGTGCCTCTTCTACTCTTTCTGGAATGCTTATTGTCGAAACATTTGCAGTAAATCCTTTCAGTTTCTCAGGTAGGTGTTCTCCACTCACGTAATTGCTAATTGGATAAGAGCAGCTTCTTCTATTCCATTCATCCGGAATAAAGCGTTTTGGTGCCCTCCCTCTGTTGTACCTGTGAGGCAACTCATAACCTGAATTTTGGTTAGTAATAGAGTTAAGTTCATTTACCTCTGGTATATCCTCTGGAGCTGGGCCTTGTGGTGAAGGGGAGAGTTGTATCACATCAGCATCTTCCTCATCTGTTCGGAAAACACCCTCAATATTCTGACCTGAGCACGATAATCCTTGTTTCCTTCTGGTGTAATATTTCAGACTTGCTACTGGTCGATCCGTGGTGTGTGGGTCATCAAGCCGCACTAGACTTAAGTTAGGATCAGGGCCTGCTGGACCCGAGTTAGAATCAGGGCTTGCTGAACCCGAGTTAGGATCAGGACCACTGTTGGCGCAAAGATTTGGACTCCCATTTTCACCATGGTTAGTAGTAGGCCAAAAAACATGACTCTCATTTTCACCATGGTTAGTAGCAGGCAAAAAAACATTTTCACCATGATTACTCTCATTTTCACCATGGTTAGTAGCAGGCCAAAAAACATTTTCACCATGATTACTCTCCTCCTGAAAATGAGTTTTGGTTGTCTGGTAGTATCCTTCGGTTTCTAGAAAAGTGACATCTCTTGTTACATAGACACGTTCAGAGAGTGGGTTGTAACATTTATAGCCCTTTTTTTGGAGCCCATATCCCAGGAAAATACATTTTTCAGCACACGGTTCGATTTTTGTTCTTTGATTCTTTGGAATATGAACATAAGCCACGCACCCAAATATTCTAGGTGGTAGTGTTAGGATCGAGGGAATAGTTAAAAAAGAAGAGAGATTTTGTAAAGGAGTTTGAAATTTTAATACTGCAGAAGGCATTCGGTTGATTAGGTATACGGCAGCCATGACGGCATCATCCCATAATCGTTGAGGAACGTTGTATTCAAACAGCAGGCTTCGTGCCGTTTCCAGAATATGCCGATTTTTCCGCTCTGCCACTCCATTCTGTTGTGGCGTCCCGGCACATGAGGTCTCATGAATGATACCCTCAGTTGCAAAGAAATCTTTCAAAGTTTTGTTCACAAATTCTCCACCATTGTCACTTCGGACCATTTTTATATTCTTTCCAAACTGAGCCTGTATCATTTTTTGAAACAATTTAAACACATTTGCAACTTCATCCTTAGTTTTGAGAAGGTAAAGCCAGGTCATTCTTGTACAGTCATCAATAAATAGCACAAACCATTTGTTTCTAGTTTTTGAACTAATTGGAGCGGGACCCCACACATCAGAATGAATTAAATCGAATGGAAAACTGCTCTTACTCAAACTGCTCGGATATGGAACCCGATGACTCTTAGCTTTAATACAGGTTTCACATTCAAATTTAAAATTAACACAATTCTCAAACAATTCAGGAAATAATCTCTTCATATACCCGAATGAGGGGTGACCTAACTGTCTGTGCCAAATTAGCACCTTATTTTTACTATTAGTAGATAAACCCGAAACATTACAAGCAATAACACCATTCATGTCTTCCAGGTGATACAACCTCCCCCTTTTTCTACCACGCCCAATAATCTCCTTCGTGAGGATATCCTGAAATAGACAGAAATCCGAGTACATTAGCACTGCACAGTTAAGATCTTCACATAGTTGCCCAACAGATAGCAGTTTGGTGGAGAGAGTCGGAACCAGAAGGGTATTTGTCAGATTCATAGAGGGGGATATACACACAGTTCCAGCACCTGTTACTGGACTTGATTTTCCATTTGCATTCACAATTTCTCTTTTTCTGGGTTCTGTATATTCCACTAAGTCTGTTTTTGAGAACGTCATATGGTCTGACGCTCCTGAGTCGATTACCCAATTTTCACAATTTTTTTCACAAGTATTAAATCCAAAGCCTGTGTGTATATTATCAATATAGAGAGACTTACCTTCATCAGATCTTACTTTCTCACCATCAATTAGAGGGACTAAGGAAACATTACCACCTGATGCTAGTGCCGCCTTGCCCTTGTTTTCATCATAGGTCTGATGCTTCTTCTTCTTTAGATCTTTGTACCAATCTGGATACCCCTTCAACTTGAAACAGTTCTCCTTGGTGTGTTTGGCGCCGCCACAGTGTGTGCATGGTCCAGTAGGAGGAGGCCGTGAGTGGTTCTGGTTCGGTTGGTAGTGGTGCTGGTTCGGTTTTGACAGAGTCAGATTTGCTTCAATTGGTTCTCTCTCTTCTGGCCTTCTTTTTTCACCAACTAGCATCGCCATTGGAGAGGTTTTCTCCTCCTTATTGAGCATGACACTCTGCCTTATCTCTTCTTGTCTTACCCTGGAAAATGCCTCTTCGACAGTAGGAAACGGGTCCATGCGGATTACTTCTGCCCTCACGCTGTCCAGTCGGTCATCAAGACCATCAAGGAAGAGGTATACTCTATCTTCTTGAACAATAGAGTTATACTTCTCTATATCTACAGCGTATTCCATTGGGTTTGGACGTCTGAAATCAATCTCTTGCCAAAGTTCTTGCAATAGGTTATAGTATTCTTCAATAGGTTTACCCGACTGTTTGAGTCGAGCCACTTTTCGTTTGAGGTTATACACTTGGGATTTATCATTTCCGTCAGAGTATGATGTAGTAATAGCTTTCCACACCTCCCTTGCACTAGGAAATCGTATGAAATTACTGATCAAGGCTGGATCCATAGAGTTGATCAACCAACCTTTAACAGTAGAGTCTTCTACTTTCCACCTCCTGTATCGTGCATCATTCTCAGGAGGAGGAAGGAGGCTGCCATCAATGTAACCGGTTTTGTCCTTGCTTGCTAGCTGCATCTCAACCACTTGAACCCACAACCCATAATTCTGCCCATTGAGGCGAACAGAGATGGGTGGGATTCCTGCATCGTGTGCTGGTGGCGGATTTGGTACTGGTGGCGTTACTGGTGGAGGTACTGGTAGAGGTTGTGACAGGAGTTGCGTGAGTCTTTCCAGAAGGGTAAGTGCATCAGGCTGCTCGGTGAGTTTCTTTGGTGATGTAGACGGAGTCATGGTGGTCAGACAACCGGTCTAGGTCAAGACCGATTCAGGGGGTTCTCTGTTGTCAGTTTTCGTAGGGTTAGTAGTAGTAGCACCTCAGAATCTTCAACCTTGGTGCTCTGATACCATGTTAACAGAATCAATCACAGAAATTGACACAGGAATTTAACGTGGTTCGGCACAATTCGTACCTACATCCACCTCTACACACACACCCTTTATTTTTTTTATTTCTTTTCTGATAATTCTTACACAGAGAGACACTTCCTTTATAGAACATAGGAAGGCCAATTATTCTTTTCCTTATTTTGTAAAAGATACACAATCTAAATATAGAGAAAGTAAATATGTAAACGATTAGCCATTCCTTCATAGGCGTTTCTACAGATCTCCTTCCTTAACTGGCGTCTATTCCAGCTCACTTCCACACATTCTTATTAACTTTATCAAGTACTTAATAGGTGCTCATCGCTATCGCCAATAATAGCTGGCAGGGAGGAACCTACGCGCAGGTTTCCATGGACAACTTGCACTTAACCTTTGGCCATTGCTTAGATGAGCTTCAAAGGGTGCAGGTTTGGGACCTGATGGTGACTGTCACTCAAATAGAAAATGAATCAACAGTAAAACGGGCATCTGCCGGAAGATATCTCCAGTCCATAGACAATGCTGCTGGTTCTGTAACTATAACATTTGGCACTCTCTACTGGCAAGATGTCTGCAGGGTGTTAGTTCACATTCTTCTCCCTGTTACTAAAAAGGAAGGTGATGTAGATGTTCTCAAAGTCTCTTACAAATACAGGTAAATCAAATCACAGTATCTTCCAAAAAAATTATGTATATGTGTAGTTATTGTTGGAAACTTGGCTGATTGCAGCAGCCTTTTTCTGGTACAAACTGGTATACTTTCTGGTACGAAACAGAGTTTTGACAGAAAATTCTGGTAAACAGAAAACTGCTGCTGAACAAAACACTAACTTCTCAATATTATGGAATTTTATTTTCTTACACCTTGCAATCAATTACATAACATGCTTACATATTTATAACAAGTACATCTATCTAATTTTAGATCTCACTACTTTCTATCACTGCACTACAATGTAAATTTAGCATCTGTTATCATAAATACCACTGCTGACCAGAACTTCAGTTCATGCTATTTTAGTCACATCCTGCTTCTAATTACTGAATTTACTAAAACAGAAATTGCTAATTATAGCACCCACGCCTCTGATGCTATTTGCAACTTTAACCAATTTTTAATAGTTATATACTTGTGTACAACTTATCACTATTTTGATGACTCTGAGCAGAAACAGCTTTGATGGGGAACTGTTTGTGGCCAATCCTGCCACTGTTACTGTACACCGGACGTCAGAATTTGAGGGAGATCCTGTACACTGTTACTTGTGTACTGCACGCAAGATTGTTACTGTACACCGCAGGTCAGAAGAGGGAGATCCTTTTTATCACACTTGTACAGCACGCGAGATTGTTACTGTAGAGGCCAAATTGCTTATTGCTGAGGTGATCAAACAAGCAACAGGTGTTGCTGATAAGGAGGATCTGAAAAGTGTTCGGGATGAGCTAGCCCATAGTCTGAATACATTGCACGGGACGAACAGGTGGATCTTAACGGACTATCTGAGAAAGGAGCTGAATGATTTGAGGGCCGAGCTGGAGGAGCTGAGTGAATTGATGCAATCACAAGAGATAAATGGAAAGCAAGGCCGCTCTTTTGCATATTCCTTACTGATTTCCAATTTCACCCAGCGTGGATTGGCAAGTGATAAATTTGAGCAATATGCCAGTCCTGCTATGCGAGAATTCATTGAGGAAGCCAAGATGTATGATGATATAGATGATTTACATGTCTATATGGACCGGTTCATTGGTGCTATCGAATCCATTCAAATGATTATCGGCAAAGATTTATATTGGCTCACTTAAGCTCTTTTTGTCTCCTCTGATGGTGCTTGAGTTTTTTTTTTTTTTTTTCAAAAAGATTAATTTCTTGATTAACGACTGAAGGAGCTACTGAAGCTTCCAGTTCTTTTTCTTTCATTGGCACAGTATTTAATTAAAATAAAATATTTCTTTTTGTACTTGGGACCTTTATATTATGTTCCCCAACAAAATTAGAGTATCATATAGCGTACTTGGCACGTGATTACTAGTAATTAATTATTTCTTTATCATTTTAAATTTCTTTTTTATTGCTTTCCTTGAATGAATATGATAGTAGAGGTTGTATGATTTGAAATATACAAGATTGAACAAATTGTGAATACTTTTTCCATAAACTGTGAACGATATATTGTCCTGCCAACCAATAATTCACTTCTTTAATTTCACAGGTAGAGCTTGACACGTGGTGGGATCATTGTTACAACATTCATAAAATGGAGAGATTAAAGGGATGTGCACCGTCCCATAAATTGTACAACAAAAGTAAAAGAAAAGATTACCACAGAAGCTCCATTAAAAATAATAAAATTAATATATATAGGAAGCTGATTGGTATCTATCACTACTACACAAGGATCTGCATCGCACTATGTACGATCGTTGTACACATGCAGTTCTAGCTCCATGTCTAGATAATAATCGGCCTAATTAATTACTTAATCCTCCAAATTAATCCATCAAATTAATGAATCCAATTAGTTAATTCTCCTTTTTAATTAATTAGTATATTATTTGTACATCACATTGTGATGTACACAAATAATTATGCCAATTAATTATTTCCGCATATGTCATATAATTTATGTCATATTTCTTTGGAGTTATATAATCTCATCTCTGCAATTAAATTAAAACGAAATTATTTCCATATTGTGTTGGCAACGAAATTCAAACTCATTTAATTCTATAAGTCACAAGAGGCATCTAACATAACGCATCATAATTACAAAACAATCCAAACAATACATATGATACTTGTTGTAACTTTCGGTGTCTTGCTTTGATTCAATTCGTGTTCTTTTTTACTTTTGCTTGTGTCCCTTGTTCTTTATGTTCCAGTTTTAATGCATGTTCTGCTCTCTGCATCATTGTGTTAATTATAATGTATGTTGGGATTACATTGAGTAAATTAAATGTTTTTAGTTGATTTGGTGTTTCCAATAAATCAAATGGTATATTTCCTCTTTTTGGTGTTCTTTTTATTATGCATGTTGTGTTTTGATTCTAAATTATACACGATTTCCTCAAGAGCATATTAAAAAAATTCTCAAATCTATGAATTATTAGTTTTCACTTTCCAAGTACTTTTTTTAAGGGGGAATTTCATGTGTACCCCTCAAAAACCATGAAATTACGTATTTTCCCCTCCGAATTTGATAATAAGATATTTACTCTTCTAAATTCATATAACTCACATATTTACCCAATTAATCAAAATTTGAAATTAATTAAGTATAATATTCTATAATTAATAACGTAATTATATTTCTCACTTCTCTCTCGTCTTATTCCATAAAAAAAATATGATCCCTTTTTCTCCTCTCTCTGTCTCGTCTTGTTCCATCAAAAAAAAGGAAAAATTCCGATTGCATTTTTCCTTTTATTTCGCTGGAGCTTCTTCCTCTTTCCCACTCCACTCTGCGCCTCCGTCTCTCTCACTTTGGTCAAGCTGCACACTTCTCCTCTCGTCTCAGTCATGCGCTCCTCGAAGCAACTCTTCTCTAGCATCATTAGAGGAGGGAGGGAGAGATACTAATCAGTGAAGCACTATGCGAGGTGAGGTGAGACGAGGCGGGCCGAGGTGGTTCGAGACGGGTTGGATAGGAAGATATTGTTCTTCCACCATTAGTAGCCATAGCGGCTAGATAAGAGAAAAGACAACATGTTTTTTTTTTCTAATAGAACAAGATGAGAGAGAGAAAGAGTAGAGAAAGGGAGAGAATTACATAATTAATTATATTTTAACAAGTATTAAACATAATTAATTTCAGTTTTTATTAATTGGGTAAATATGTGAGTTATTAGAATTTAGAAAGGTAAATATGTTATTATCAAATTTGGAGGAGGAAATACGTAATTTCATGGTTTTTGAGGGGAACACATGAAATTCCCCTTTTTTATACAAACAAACAAATTAAACGGATTCCGGGGTCATCATCCTTAATCCTTTCACAGAAGTTTGGATTTTTCCAAACTTCAAAATTTTCATATATGTGTGCAAATATAAAAAAAAGATAATTATTCTCAAATTATGTGGATATTATTTTTTAGATCTCAAACTTGTTGCTATGCTCATGCAAGAATTGTTTTATAATAAGTTTTATAAAAGGCCAGCTTGAAGACCATGTCCTACTTTATTATAAATGGTTACAAGATGAGTCCAACACTTCTATCATTATAGCAAAATAATATATTAATTTTATAATATGAGAATTTATCTATTCGATTCAAATTAATTACATCAGATTCACTCTGATCATTAAGAAAAGTTTTTGAGCTTAATTCAAATTGCATGAAAAAGCTATGGCTTCTTTTGCAAGTAGTATTAGAAAATAATATAAATACGCCATAAGACGTGAATTATATATCTTGCATGATGAAATTTGCATACATAGTTTCCTAAATTATGAAGTCGAGTCACGCAATATTTTCATGAAAAAAAAAAACTAATGATGTACGATGCAACTTAATCTTACAAAAAATGTGAAAATCATTCCCCCATCTATTATTAGACACAAAGATATTCAATTGTTAACTATTACTGAGTAATTGCACTAAATATCTTTTGATTATAATGATCTAGAATATGTATTACTGCTTTACTGTCATGTTTTGATTTTTAGTAGATTTTGTTTGTTAAGGATATATATATAGTAGGGTTAAAATTCACCATTGGTTTTGTGCTCCAATCACGCTCCACATCGTTATCTCCATGTTCAAAGTCCAAACAATCAATTCAAACCACTCAACATGGTCTTCATATTAAAATGTGCTTGGAGACCAAATATAATATTTTTTGGAACTATTTTTTACTATTTCTTTTATAGGTACAAAATTACAGTTTTAAATGGTCCAAAATCTTCTGAAAACATTGATTTTGTATCTATCTAATGAAATAGTAAAATAATTCTAAACAATATAAAATTTGGTGTCCAATAAAATTTTGTAATAAAGAATATTGATTTGAAGAATAATTATAATTGGCGTGATTATCTAAATTACAGAAATTGGATAACACTATCTTGACATCCATCTCTTGATTTTTATTTTTAATCTTCTAGTTAATCTTCAAATAAACTAATGGTTCATTCAAATTAAGATCTGCTCTGCCGATACTACTATTATGGTTAATATTTACAAAAACCTTAAATTAAGATCAACCTCTTGACATCTCCACAAGACAAGACCTCACTTGAAAGATAAGTACATGATAAATTCAGTTTTTAATTAATTTGTTCCGTTCTATCAATTAATTAGTTCCATTTTTATAATAATGAATCTTAGTTGGCTTCCAGTATCATTCAGAAGGTCAAATGTAAAAAGTACATTAATTATAAGAGTTATTAAAAATGAAAAAAAAGGAAGTAATTAACATCCCTAACTAAGAGTAAAGAATATCGGCTCAGCTGTACCATTCTACGACATGTATACAAAAGATGAATCCTTTCTTTTTAACTATATGCAAACCCCACCCAACAACTATGTTAGTTAATCATTTCCTAGTGTCGTTTAGTACACATGAGTAACTGGATACAGATCTGAGTTTGTAACATTTCGTCACAATTAGTTATATTTCTTTAATATAGTTGAATACGATATATAATTTTTATACAAATAAATTTTAGTACGATTTAACTATATTGTGACGAACAAACTAACCGTGAGGATGAAATTTTTGTTAAGTAATATTATTTCCTGACCAAAAGAGACCTCAGCCCAATTAAAATTCTGCAGCCCATATTTCATTTGTCCTCAAATTTAATTAAATTGTAGTCCAAATCATTTCCGTGTTCATCCTTTATGTACACACCCTTTCCTATATGTACATCCACTACTACAAAAAAAGAGATTGCACACGGACATAAATGTAGGAGCTACACGGATTTCCTGCCGTGTATAAATCGAGGGTATAAGATCGAATAGGTCAATAACTGCACACGGATATTTACCCGTGTGCAATTATAACGATTTCTACACGGATTACTTTATAAACAGCCGTGTACGAAGACCTGCCTGTGTCGCTCTCCTTGTTACCGAGCTACACGGATAATACCTAAATATCCATGTACGATTCCTCTTTATACACGGACTTTTAACTAAACATCCGTGTAGCTTGCCTCTTTCTACACGGACATTTAAATAAATATCCGTGTAGCTCTCCTCTTTCTACACGGACTTTTAATTTCATATCCTTGTAGCTATACCTATTCTACACGGACATTTATAAAATAATCCATGTACGATTACGCTTTCTACACGGACTTGTATTAAATATCCGTGTAGCTCTCTGAACTATCATACATGGACTTTAGTTAAATATCCGTGTAGAATTAACATTTTTTTTTTGTATTTTTTTTTTTGGGCTAACCTCCAGTTTTGCTAGCTAGTTTTGCTACAGAATTATACAAAATTCATATAGCAAGAAATCCATATTTTCCAGATTAGCAAGAAATCCATATTTTCCAGATTAGCAAGAAATCCATATACACTAAATTATACAATATTCATATACACTAAATTATACAAAATTATGTAAATCCATATTGAGCATTACAAAATTCCATTCGAAACCACTTTGCCCACATACACCTGACATCGTCGATTTGCTCCTTGGTGTAATGCGGTTGCTTTGTCACATTCTACAATTACAATTTGGTATTAGTTAGTAACAAGAAAAGGTAGATGCAAGACATGCAAATATCAATTGCTATTATATAGGAACAATTAATATGAATTACATACCGCTTTTGGGAATTGGAATTGTTTTCTTTCAACAAAGTCAAACATGAAAATCATCGTGTAATACAGCGCATTCCCAACTCTCCAACTGTTGCGGGCTCTGAAATTTACATTGAGTGGCCTATGTTAGAATGACAATAATTTTTTGAACAAAATATGAAATTATAAAATTATAGTGTGCTCACCAGCAACCACTTCCAATTCAACTTATTTTTCTGGCGCGTGCTTTGCAATCCTCCCTCTTTAACATATTTTAGAAAAGCCCTTACAAAATTGAGTGAATGTAATTAGCAATTTTATAATTTGATATAATTGAAAAAAATTCAAACCAAGTGAATTATTATTGCTTACTTATTGACATAAGAGAAGATATCTTTGCACTCTTACCAACATGTATATCTCTTCTTAAATCCCCGACAAATCAAATGAGCTTTAATTTCTTCGGAGTCCCCAAATCTTAAAAAAAAATTACAATATTTACAAGGACACAAAATGTCTTCTTCTTTTTTCTTCACTCTATACCTCTCAGCAAATTTTATAAACTCATCAACGCGAACCAAATATTCTTCACTGTCACGTCGCAATTTATATATCCAACTTTGATCCATCTGTAAATTAAATTAAAAAAATGATTTGATCAATTAATCATGCATGGTCAACATATAAATTGTACCAAATTTTGGGCTGACAAAGGGCCGGTTTACAATCCTAACTCACTCTTTGAATATTATGTCCCATATGTGAACACATATTAGCGAGATTTAATTAGTATTTGAGAAAAATTCGGCAGCATTTCCCCTTAACTCCCCAAGTATGCGTACAAACCACATACTCGTAGGAGCAATAAGGGAAAATACTGTCGAACTTTCCTCAAATATTAATTAAATCCCGCTAATATGTGTTCACATCCTAAATGAGACACAATATTCAAAGAGTAGTCCCAAAACGGGGACTGTCCAAAATTAATCCCTATTGGATTAATTTTGAACGAGCATGGACCTAAAAGCATCTATAGGTCGGTTAGTGGACCACAATACACTAATTATTTATATTATCTAATTAAGAAATCAAGCATGCATGAAATGACCTAAATAAGCAATAATAATTAACATAAAATTAGAGGAAGAAAATGATTTAAATAAATATACTAACCTTAGAAAGATGGAGAGGAGAAAATACAAACTTCAAAGATCTCAGATCCCAGCTGCTAGCCTCAATTCGCAGAAATCAGAAAAATTAAAGCTCAATACAAAGAGACAGTGGCATAAAAGACTTGATCAAAATGCGCGGCGCTGGAAGGAGAAGGCCTTTTATACTAATTAAAACCCTACACAGCCTTTTATACACGAATTTATACTTATTAATCTGTGTAACTCTCCAAATAATCATACACAGCTATTTATAATAAAATCCATGTACATTTCTACCATTTCTATACGGATATATTATCAAAAATCCGTGTATATATTTCTACACGGATATTTAACAAAAATCCGTGTAGCTCTCTTAATTTTTTCCACACGGTCTTCTTTCCACACGGATTTTTGATCCCTATTAAACCGTGTAGCTCTCTTAAACAATTCTACACTGATTCTTAACTAAATGTCCGTGTATAATTCCCGTAGATTTTTTGGGCTATCATATTTGGTACACGGTTTTTATATAAAATTGGGAAAACCGTGTACAATGTGCAGTGTAGAATTATCATTTCTGTAGTAGTGATCCCCCTCGATCGCACCTCCTTGTGTAAATGCACCGCCCCTAATCTAATCCCCTTGTGTAAATGCCACTTAGATTGTTTATTTGATTTGTTTGAATACATAGAATGAACATGGTTATGAGACATTTATATAATAGCCTTGTCCATTTATGTCTCTTGTATCAAAATACATTTCTCTCTCTCTATATATATATATATAATTTCCATATGTGAGCAATTACGTTTTGTTTTGTCGTATCCATCTATTTTAATCTCAATAATGGATTAGAGAATAATTTGTGTAGGTTTCTTATCTGGTCCTATCTTTTTGTTCTTCTTTAATTAATTAGTACTTTGGATATGAACATCTTACATATTGAATAGAAAGTCTCCTATTGAGCTGATGATATAAACATCTTACCTGATCATCTTAGTTTTAAATTTATGTTAAGTCTATTATAATAATTTAAAATTGAAAATGAAAAATACAATGGATCAAATAAAAGTCTACTGTTGTCGATATAGACAATTTAGTAAAGGTGAATGTTGCCTTGATCGAAATTGGATAATTTTGGCTTGATTCACAAATATGTTCACCCATATTTTTTTTAGACGATTCAAACTCATTTTGTATTTTTTTTTTATAAATAATAACTATAAAATATTAGCAAAGTCAAGCCTCTATATTGCTAATTGTGAACCAATTTAAATTGTGCAAAATCGAAACTTAACATAATATAAATTAATTTATGAAGTTATAAAACATGAATTATATATAATTTTAAAAAAATTTAAATATCAACTCTATATATCAACTCTATATAAATTTAAAAATGAACAGAATTGACATATTTAGGTGCGAATATGTTTCACAGGAAAACCGGAATTCAAGGTGAGATAACATGCTGTTTATTGATCGTATATTATATTTTTGTTTGCTTGCTTTAGTTAAAGATAACATGCTGCCACATGGTAGGGAACTAATTGGATGATACATGCATAGAGATTGGTGTATCATATTAATTTATTATTGATCGGTACGATATACGGATCAAGTTGCAAAATAAATATATCAACCTTTAATTCACTTCTTTAATTTCGCACTGTGATTATATTTCATTAAATTATACAACGAAACTCTATACTCGATTTTGAAAGTTGTACAGTATTCAAATCGTTACAAAGTATTTTTCATACACTATAAATATAATAGTTACAATGTAGTTGTTTTGTATTTGTTTTGTATTAATTCACATTCATTAAACAATTATTTTATGAAAACGGACTTGACTAACAAACAATTATGAAACAACATTAGTAAAGAATACCCTTGCTGAAGAAACCAAATTGATTAACTCGATACATAATGATCCCCTTGCTGAAGAGTAAATAATACAAAAACAAAACAAGGAGTCAAGGACAACATCTCTGGTTCTTTTTCTCTCCCACCGCATCTTAAGTGAATAGCTGGAAGCACTAGGATCCTAATTAGCCATTATAAGGATATTAGCAAATTCTGTTAATCAACATAGCAGTATACCTTCATGATGAGCTTCAACGATGACAAGCCGATTGATCCCTTCTTTGTCAATGGAGATGACGACGAGGACAACGATGACAACAACGACGACAAGGACAATGACAACGACGAGGACAATGACGACGAGGACGACGACGAGGACAAGAATGAGGACGACGACTACGATGATGAGCCGATTGTTCTTCCTCCAGGTTCGTTCCCAGTTGTCTAACTGTTCATATAATTAATTTCTTCTTTTCACAAATCATTTATTAAGCACTATTCATCCCATTAGCGATATTCTTTTCAAGATTGGATAAGGTAATTACTCTATAACTAGAAGTCACACTACATATTGAAGGCATTTGAGTTAGTTTGCTAATAATAAGGTAATTACACTATGATTTGCAATTACTGCAGGGATAACAAGACCCACCGTACCTGGAAGAGTACAACTGGTAATCAGAAACAATGACAAGGCACCACTCCAAAAGGTGGTGTTGGAACTCTTTTTCCTTTCTTTTTTTGAAAATGCAGACAATGGCTGTCAGTTATAGTTCATACTAAAAAATAAAAAGAAAGAAAATACATCAAAGATATTAAGTTAACAATTTTGTATCCATAGTTTGGCTTCTTACAGCGCGCACTCTTCAGTCATCTTGAGTAGTGTTTCCTTGCTCTCAATAATCTTCTTATTTTCGTTGCTTCCAAATTAATCAGCAAGTTGAGATGAAGTATACCGACCACTGTTTTTTCCCCATACCAGAGTTGGCTGCGTTAAAAGCAGATTTGTTCCAAGTATCAACCACTGTATTTACTGCCGACATGAGACGAACCCCTATGATGATCGTCATTCTATTCCACAAACGGACCGCCTTTAGACATTTAAAAAACAGATGCATTACCGACTCTATCTTACTCAATCCACAAGTCTCACAATTTCCTTGCCCTTGTTTTTTGGGTTTACCGGACCGGTACCAGTTAAAACGACGTCCGGGCCATGGTCAGTACCGGGTATTGGTGAACCGGAAATTCCGACGACTTGTTGCAGAGGCGTGTCAGGATGTTGCAGAGCCGCCAAAGGGAGAGTAAAGACCTTGGGGTCAACTTGTTTGCTTTCCCTCAAAATGGCCTCTATTTTGCTTTTTTCTGGGCCCGCTGTCAAGCTTTCCCACGCCATTAGCAGTGTTTCCATCTCAATAGCAATAATCCCCTTGCCCTCAACCAATTGGGAGGAGCCCGCTACGGCCTTCTCATTTTCGTCACAAACCTTGGCCAAGAATTCCTCTTTAGGAGTTGTGTCTCTAGTGGGAGTCAGCGGAAGGTCCTCAATCCAACTATGGACGACAACTTCAACTATTCTTGATATGCCTCATATCCACATTTGAATGCCCTCTGAAATTGCATCAAGTTCAGGAATGGTGACAACGACCATCATACGCTCAATGGAGTTGGGCTTGAGCATAGATGTATGGTCAAGGACAATCCCAAATGAGCTTACCGCAGCGACGAGATAAGAAGAATAAAGCGTTGTTCAAGTGCGGAGTCACCGACTTTCAAGTTATAAGGATTCAATAATATAAAATGCTATGGGTATTGACATTCAATTTTACTGCACCATTATTATTTTATTCGGAATACAATTTTATATTTATTACACTCGGAATACAATTGAGTTTAGTTAACTTATTGTCCTTTTATTACTAAAAAATAATACGAAGAATATGTGTCCAATTCCATCATCATCTCCCATAAGCCAAATCCATTGTAGCAGCCATCCATCACCTTCCATCATCAAGTTCGCCCATCAAGCCATCTTAGAAGATCATCAAACTTTACTAAAACCTTGATCTCATCGTCCATTTCACATCCATATAAAATTTTCCCATAAACTCCCACAAAATCACTGTCAAGCATCCTAAAAACCATAAGAAGGTCTACTGTTTAGGACAGAGCTAGTCTATGTCATAACAAACAAGCAACCAATATAACAGTAAATTATCAAATATTGTTATTGTTGTTATTTTTTAGGAGTTCAGTAAGTTAGTGTTACTTATTCACCAGCCACGCATGTCCATACTCTACGACATTTTCACCAATCAAAACCCTTCAAAACCCCAAAATACCATCAAAAGGTCTACAGTCTACCTTTCCTCACAAGACCACTCGAGTCATAACAAATTGGTATCAGAGCAAAGTCAGATCATACAATTGATATTATCAAGTAATTACATGTTATTTAATAACTGTACACTAGCATGCAAAATCACAATATTACATTACACTGACAAAGATAAATCTTGTGAAATTATTTACAATACCTAATAATGGGCTACAAAAGCAAAGAATGTGAAAAAAAAAACTATGACTAAGTTACACAATAACTATCCACCAAAAATAGCAATCACCATGAAAATCTCTTCATTTACTTTGCCCCCTTCTTGAACCGAGTTTCACAAATGAGAAGTCATCTTCATCTCTTCTCTCTTCTACATTCAATCGCATTTCCTGCGGTGCATTTTTCCGGTTCAACTCAGATCTTGTTATTGACATCTCAATGTCAACATCTGAGATCTCATTGTCAGAATGTGACCTTCTAATACCTACACCAGCATATCCCATTGTTCTATACCGGTGCAGATGGTGAGAAGCAGGGGATGCCATTGGACTCTGGCCAGGACTTGGACTCGGAGTAACAGATGGTGAATGTGAGCTTCCTTTTTTGTTCCTTTTCCTCGCAGCATCACGCCATTTTTTGAGGGCCTTGGATGTTTGCTCATCAAAAATAGACATTTTTATGTGTGATCCCATCTGAATAAGAAATATTCATAAATATAATTGTTGGTTTACTTATTGAGAAGAACATTTTTCTGACAAGTAACTATATGCATATAAGGTCTGGCTCAAGAATCAGCAATTGATAATTACCTGAGATACAAGAGCATAGAGGGGGAGTGTGATGTAGCTGCAAAGGAGATGGACAGCGACTCTACAAAAATAAGAAAAAAATAGAAGCGGCAAAAATAAATAATTATATCATATAAACATTCTATTCTATTCTTCACATGTAGATAAGGGATTGGTAAATTTACAAAAGCAGTATCTCATTGTAATTCAATTCCTTTTGTTCTTGATTGTATATTATAATGTCGAATTTATTGTAACCCGACTCTTCAGTGTATCCCTATTGCAGGACAATAGAAGAATTCGATGCTGATCAGTTTGTAATTAATCGTAAAAAATTAAAAATTTATCGAGTCTCAATTGAACAATTGAAGATTACAAGTGACTCATGAACTCGATTTATAGCTAATTTAATTACTAAAATTGCTGATTATGAGATATATATAACATGAGGGATCGGATTACACCATTTTTTGGTGACATCGTCCATTTTCAAAGTCCAAACATTCGATCGAAACCGTTCAATATGATGGATATATTAAAATGTGCTTGCAGATCAAATTTTACATTTTTTGAATTTTTTTACTATTTATTAAGATGGGTACAAAAATTCAATGGTCTGAAAACAACGATTTTGTAAAGTACTTAATAAATAGTAAAAAAAATGTCAAATTTGATTTGCAAGCACATTTTAATATATCCATCATATTGAACGGTTTCGATCGACTGTTGTAATTCGATGTCACCAAAAACAGTGTCCAATCCCTCCTCATATAACATTACTATATATATAGTATTGTCACACTAAGGACCATGGCAGTGATTACCGCTTTATTAGACAAAGTACAGCTTTAATTTTGAAATAGTCTACGTGATTATATCTATTGAAAAAAGAGAAAAAGTTATATTTTAGATGATTATACAATTAAGTTGTGGACTTACCCAATACATATTCTTGCAACGACAAAGGCAAAGTTTTCATGGAAGCAAGATCTTAATCCAAACAAATACTGCATCAATATAAAAAGTCAGTGCATCCAACAAATTCAAAATGAAAATGGCAGAGTAGCCTTTTAGCTCTCTCATACACAAAATGAAGTACTTAGTACTTACCCAAATCCACAAGAAGTTAGCAAGTTGGAAAGCATTCTGCAAGAAATGAAAAAGATGTCATTTGGATTTAACAAAAATAATGTTTTGTATAATGACAAGTGATAGTATTATATAACGATATATCTAAAAATTGTTTTCATACCACGAATAATGTAAAGTGAATCAAGGACAGAACTAGGTGGGGCCGTCCGAACCAGAAATGGTGATCACTTAATTTCACAAGTGGCATTCCTTGGATAACTGCATGCCTCTGCTGTATCTCACGGGCCATTGATGCGATTATCGCTTGCAACTTTGTTCCAACCGCCAAAATCATCTAAAATGGCAATCATGAAGTTATGCTTTTAACAAATCACTCTGAGCTGGCACCCAATTTAATTAAAAAAAAACAATACATTGCTTCGATCATTAAGTCCAAGAAAAAACAAGTAATTTTAATGAACAATGTTGTAGAAACAAAATTCATGATATAGTGAGAGCTTACAAATAGTGGCAGTATTGTGACCCAGAATAGTTCTTGAAACTCTGATGAAAATAAAAATAATGTGAAATAAAAGTTTAAACATATATTTATGACTACAAATGACCACAAAAGAAAAATATTTGAGACTATAAATGTTCTCTAAAAAATATAGATGAGATGCTTACCGCGTACATTTAGAAGTAGGATGACAACAGCACATCCCCACAAAATTGGACTATTACACCAAAAATAATGCAATCTTAATATCTATATAAGTTCAGTAAAAAGAGGAAAGTAACAACAATAACTAACAATATTACATACCTTATTCCAACCATCACTTTAAAATCATCCTCTAGTGTACGTTTAATGTACTTCTGGAAATTAAATTTCATTCTAGGATTTAAATGAGCCTGTAAGAAAGTATATGATGTTAATAAAAAGATACTTACATGAGTTTATAAAATAAAGATATTTAATTGAAGGAAACTCACATTTATGAATCCATAGCGCAATGTTAAATAATCAGTCTTTCGAACAGACCTAATAAATTGCCTAAAGAAGCTTACCTATTATAAATAAAGGACAAATAATCATATAAAGCGGATTAATATGAGGCAGGGTATACAAAGATATTGCCTTAATTTTTATAAGTATAACAAAAGAGAAGCAAACAGTCACAATCAATCTTATTTTTGTAGAACTTCCCAATGTATCAATCTTGTGCATAGTCGATTGAGACATTATAATTAGTACCAAGTACAAACATATCGGCCATACTGCTTCAACTACTCTTATTAATGTTTGAACATAGAATCAGAGCCGTTTGTTGTGATCTAGATGGTGAAATTTAGTACAATTTAAAAAAAAATTGTAGTTTTTTCCATGTCTTACAGCATATATGAGACATAGAGGCCTAATAGACACATGCATCTAACATGTAATTGGCTGTTGCATGATCAATTTGCAATTAATATAAAGCAGCACTAAAATGGACACAAATAAGACCAAACTTAAGTTAAAGCACATGAAATAAATTTATACTCAGAATAGTGCTTACAATATAAAGAAGAATGATTGATGTGCTCCAAATGGTTGCATGTTGACGAACAAATGATGTCTCATGAGTGAACCTGAACCTTGAAGGATCTGAAAGATCAAATATTATAAATATTTATACAATAATTCAGCTTTGATTTGTAATTTTTAAGAGTTCGTTTGAAATTACTGGTGGCCATTGTGGTGAAAGTACTATTTTATTGAATGATAGGGTGTAAATTTTTTATGAGAATATTAGAAATAATGCAGACCTGCTAATACAATTATATTATCTTAATAAAGAGATGATTCCTGGATTTATTTTTTGTGTATTAATTTTGAGACTAATTTGCTTAATTGGAGGTGATTGTTTGCCTTAGAACAATTAATAAGCAAAACGTTTGGTTCCAAGAAAGCAACAACATTCAATTCTAGAGCTACAACCTAACACATAAAAGTCTTATGTTGAAAAAAAGCTACCAGTTGAAAATTCATAATTAAGTGACATAGTGTCCTTTTCCCATTGTTTCCATGATCGTATCTGCATTAAGAATTAGTTTGTAGAAGTCAAATATAAATAAAAGTTTATTATCATAAAAGTTAAAAATAATTATATATGGGGCTATTGTACAAACCTTTATTCTTCCAAGAGCCATTACTGAAGCACTATAAACAACATGAACAACAGCCAAGAAAAATATGAAAAGGTGCAACTCCTCTAAACTTGTTGTTGACATGAGAGGTACCTTACCCTGTTAATGGCAGAAAACAATCAATTAGAATGAATATTTACAATCATTGGAAATGACATCCATCCAATCTTTTCTAATTTCATAATTGTCCTTTTGAGGGAAAAAACAATTGAGATGGTAAACTTGAAGTTCTTCTAAAATTTAAAACAGCTAAATGAAATCATACCAGAAGAAAAGCAAGAGAAAGGTATTAATAGTCTGCTTTGTGGTATCATGCATATTAGCACATATTTTGTTACTATATCATAAATGAAATAAATTGCAGACTCACATCAGTGCAATCCTTCGCTGTGGTGTTAGCAAGGCTTCTACGATTTGAGCTGAAATCCTTGGTGTCGGCCCACAAAAGCCGTCTAGTAACTTCTGTCTTGCGACGGCATGGCAACATGGTGTTGCCAACTGATTCTGGGATGCATATTTCAGCAATGTAATTTTGGAAGAAAACGAGGAGCAACGATATGAAGCCAAGAATCATCAACTCTGCAATTGTCATGAATAATCAGTGTACAATTGTGGATATAATTTTTTGCATAACTAAGCAAGCAGCTCACTGACAAGGACGCAACAGATTGAGGAGGGGTGTCAACGGATATGACATGGGTCAGGTGGAGGTATTTTCATACCCTTACCCGTTAAGTTAAAGAAAAAAAACTTTATCCTTACCTGCACCCGATAAGCTAACAAAAAAAAGCCTTACTCGTACCCATCTTATCGAATACGGTACGGGTCGGATAAATGGATAAAAAAGTAGCATTGAATAGATATATATTGATCACTAATAGAACTATATCACATCATGAATCATCACCATATAAATATATATCTCTATATATATAATTTTATTTTTAATAATTACCGTGTAAGGTAACGGGCTCCAAATAGTATTTACCTGTATCCTTACTATTATGTTAACGAAAAAAACTTTATCCTTATCCGTATCCGATAAGCTAATGTGAAAAATCTTATCCATACTCGTCGTATCGAATACCATACATGTCAGTAAAAGAGTACCATTAACACCCCTCAAATTGAGGAAATATTAGTAGAGAGATTTCTTTTGTTCTTTTTATTTATTGTAGGCGGGGAGGGGGGAGGGAATTCACATCACCTCAGGTTACTTGACTGAAGACAATTACGATCGGACGGTTCTTTTAACATGGTACGAATCTAAAAACAGACCCCCTACAGTCTCTATAGGCACCGGATTGAGTTCGGCCCAAATAAGATTAATCTGGACCTTTCGTTTCAATTTGCTTGAGTCAGGTACCTAGGAGGATACCCGGGGAAGGGCGGTCGAGATGGCACAGAAAATCGAACTAAAGGGGTATTGGAGCTTACCATTTTTAACCTTCTCAAGTGCTTCGACCATAGCATTCTTGTTCTTCTTGTGGAACCACTGCAAATACAAATCAAGTTTAGATGTAGATAGTAGAGACAATGTTGGGCCCAATAGGCACAATACACTGTGCAGCCTATAAATCACATGAGCCATTGATTAGAAGCAATGTTTCTTTCAAATTCATTTTTAAACTTTTGGGCTGAAATCCGTAGGAAAATACTTTTTTAAGTCTAGTCTTCTCTCCTAAATTTATTTATCTACCATTTGAATATATTAAAATTTCAAAGTTACTAATGTTTTGAAACAAATTCAATATTACTAGGAATGCAGATATTGCCAGCGCACCCTATAAAGTCTTTTGTGCGCAAACAATATCTGCGTTCCCCTCAAAAAAAAAAAAAAACCAATATCTGCGTTCCGAGTAATATTGATATTTTTTTGGAAAATGCTGATAATTCTGAAATTTTAATATTTTAAAATGGTAAATAATTTTTTTTTGGGTCTTCTCTGATTCCATATCTCTAAGATATTTCAAATTTTCAGTTTATCTAAAACCGATTTAAATAAATTTATTTTTGTGCCAATTCAGAATTATTATTGTACTTTGAGATTCGTGCAGAAAAATTTTGAACGGTCCGGAATTTTGACCGATCTAATCAAAGTTTGAGATATCTCATGGGACTTGGAATATCAGCCTAGTGAGTAGTGAACGAAGAGGAAACCAAATTTCACCCAAAAGAAAACGGGAATGGAGAAAATAGATAAAGAAAAGCCACAATAGACACAGAAAAGAAACAAGGAAACACTAAAAGGGAACCCTTCTATGTACACAGAGGAGAGTTAGGGAAGAGGTATATATATATTTCTTTGAAATCTTCTTATTAATTTACAATTTTTTCCATCTTGTTTCTGAAAAAGAGATTTATATATATATATATATATATATATAAAAGATGGTTTTGTTGCTCTGTATGTGTGGTGTATGTGTGGAGCATGATGTGATTCATAGTTCTGAAACTCGGAATCGGATTCTTGACTGTGGAATCGGAATCGGGTGAATCGGCCGGAATCGGCCGAGTTGACTCGGTAACTCGGATTTTTTTGCCAGAAGCTTGTTTTGTAGCCAAAAAATAGAAAAATATTAGTAAAAAATAATTTGTAAAAACACTATGTTAACACAAAATATTATTCTCAAATAATCCACTAATTATATAATGTAAAGCCTCAAATAAATACGATGGTGTATTAATTAGTTTTTAAATATAATGTAAAGAATTAAATAAATATTCTTTAGCTTCTAATTTCAATGATATGTATTAATTAGTTTTAAGTAAAGAATTAAATAAATACGAGGGTGTCTATAAAATTTCTACAATAAATAAAATAATTAAGTTAAATGTGTACATAGTAACAATTAGTAACTTACATTAAATTTGATTTTTTTTTCTCGTGGTTTGCTTGTTTATGTTTTTACTGATTTAAGCAAATGTGATATGTAATTGACAACTCCATTTATGAAACAATACGACCCGACACACAAAAGGACACACAAATTCCACCTCAAATTAAAATTGCTTGTCTCTCCTTTCTTTTCATTCCTGGAAAAGAATCGGCTCCTGCCTCCCCATCTCTCCAATTTATTTTCTCTCTATTTTTCAAACCCCCGTCTCTCTCTTATTTCACTTCCAATCGACCTCCATCGAAAACCTTTCCCTTCCTTCCTGGAGAAGGCAATGAAGCCCCGCTTTTCTCTCTGTGAATTTTCCGCCTCAGCAAATCGCCTCAGCAACTTCAAATCGGTCCAGGTTAGTGAGAATCGGCCTTGAATCGGCTCAACTCGGTTGAATCGGCTTGACTCGGCCTAAAAATCGGCTAACTCGGCCGAGTCAAGCACTGTTCATCCTAATTTGGCTGAAAAAATCGCACGGGCGAGGAATTGGCCGAGTTTCGGAACCATGATTTGATTTGTCATAATTCTTCTAGCTAGTTAAATATGGTAGCAAAACATACCTCGCCAATATGGTGGAGACCTTTGTCTAACAAAAGAGAAATAACAATCATCACAGCACAAATTAACGCCACAGCCCAAGTCGGCGTCTGGGACAGCTCTCTCGTCTCCCCACTGTTACTACCCGCCATGATTCAACTCTATCAAGCTCTCAGCTTTGTATTAACTTGATGCTTTCTTCTTTAGGTAAAGAGCTGGTTCCTTTGCCAAGCTTGAGCTTCCAAAGTTGGTGGTTTTTCTTTCTTTCTTTTTTTATCTACTTGCGTATTTTTCTTTTGTTGAGGAGTCAGCTCTCTTTCTTTCCTCTGATTCTTCTGTTGAAAACAAGGCTATGAGAACTGAGGACACATGTACCCCTCAAGTCTCTCTTTTAATAGGAGCCACACAGCAGGAGTTACCATTTCTCGTGTTAGTCTTCTCTGATGTCAAAGACGACATTTTTATTAACATCCAAAATTAATTATAAAATATTAATTATATCCAGCTAAATGAAATATTTTTAAAAATATCTAAATCAATTATTTTTTCGGACCGGCCAAAAAATTGGTCAGTTAGGATGTTTTTTTTTTGTTTTTGAAATATTTGTTGGATTACTTCTTTTGATGTATAATTATCATAATTATACTAAAATACGCAACATTACGCTAAAATCGGACACTCGAGCACCGTTTTATGGCCGTTTAAAATTTCGTCGTCGTTTTTCGCCTTCTAAGTGAAGATATCGTCCATCTTAGCGTAATTTAGCGTAATTTAGTATATTTTAATATAATTATGCTAATTAAGTAATTATATATCAAAATAAGTAATCTAACAAATATTTCAAAAAAAAAAAATTCTCATGACTGGCCAAGAGATGGCCGGTCCTAATTTTAATAAAAAAATTCCTCTCTGTGAAGATATCATTCATTTTTAGACCAGTTTGGCCTTTTCTAAAAACACCCGGTCTAACTGGGTACAATTAATATTTTATAATTAATTTTGGATTAACAAAAATCTCAGGTCAAAGAGGGTATACTCCGTGTTGGTTTTGTTGTTGTACTTTTATATTAGAGTTTAATACTTGTTGTCAAGATTTGGTCCTTAATTGGGTTGATTATGATCCGAGGTATTATTTGGTTCCATCGTTTGAAAGTGACCTCTCTGGAATTACTTGGCTGAATCTTCTTGAGATAATATAATTTTTTTTTTTTAAGTTTGAACCGTTCTACTAAAAGGAGAAAAGCTCCTCTGTAGATTCAAAGTGTAGTCTATTCATGAGAAAGACATATTTTTACAGTTTCAACCACACTGTGGCGTCTATTTTCTATTCATGAGCATTCTTGTTCTTCTTGTGGAACCACTGCAAATATAAATCAAGTTTAGATGTAGATAGCAGAGACAATGTTGGGCCCAATAGGCACAATACACTGTGCAGCTTATAAATCACAAGAGCCATTGATTAGAAGCAATGTTTCTTTCAAATTCATTTTATACTTTTGGGCTGAAATCCGTAGGAAAATACTTTTTTAAGTTTAGTCTTCTCTCCTAAATTTATTTATCTACCATTTGAATATATTAAATTTTCAAAGTTATTAATGTTTTGAAAAAAAATTCAATATTACTAGGAATGCAGATATTGCCAGCGCACCCTATAAAGTCTTAAGTGCGCAAACAATATCTGCATTCCCCTCAAAAAAAAAAAAAAAACAATATCTGCGTTCCAGAAACGCAGATAATATTGATATTTTTTTCGAAAATGCTGATAATTCTGAAATTTTAATATTTTAAAATGGTAAATAATTTTTTTTTGGGTCTTCTCTGATTCCATATTTCTAAGATATTTCAAATTTTCAGTTTATCTACAACCGATTTAAATAATTTTCTTTTTGTGCCTATTCAGAATTATTATTGTGCTTTAAGATTCGTGCAGAAAAATTTTGAACGGTCTGGAATTTTGACCGATCTAATCAAAGTTTGAGATATCTCATGGGACTTGGAATATCAGCCTAGTGAGCAGTGAACGAAGAGGAAACCAAATTTCACCCAAAAGAAAACGGGAATGGAGAAAATAGATAAGGAAAAGCCACAATAGACACACAAAAGAAACAAGGAAACACTAAAAGGGAACCCTTCTATGTATACACAGGAGAGTTAGGGAAGAGGTATATATATATTTCTTTGAAATCTTCTGATCAATTTACAATTTTTTCCATCTTGTTTTCTGAAAAAGAGATTTATATATATATATATATATATAGAATTTTGCTATTGTGCTTCATGAAGTAAAACCAATATTTTACTTCACGCTCATACACCATTTTTCAAAATCCAAATCGTCGATCCGACCGTTCAAGTTGTTCTCCATATTGAAATGTGCTTGGAGACCAAATTTTACATTTTTTGGAATTTTTTTACTATTTATTAAGCCACTTTGAAAATCGCTGATCCATTGGTCCAGAATTTTTTACTGTTTTTTACTATTCACAATGGATCAGCGATTTTCAAAGTGGCTTAATAAATAGTAAAAAAATTTCAAAAAATGTAAAATTTGGTCTCCAAGCATATTTCAATATGGAGAACAACTTGAACGGTTCGGATCGACGATTTGGATTTTGGAAATGGGAGTATGAGCGTGAAGTAAAACGAAGTTTTACTTCGCGAAGTACAATAGCCCATATATATATATATAGAGCTGGGCTTAGCTAAGCCATGGTGTAAAACGACTTGGTGCTCCACGCCTCATTATTTCCATTTTGAAAATCCAAACTACCGATCCGAACCGCTCAACATGATCTCCATATTGAAATGTGCTTGGAGACCAAATTTTACATTTTTTGGAATTTTTTTAATATTTATTAAACCACTTTGAAAATCGCTGATCCATTGGTCCATAATTTTTTACTGTTTTGCTACTGTTCATCCGGATCAGTGATTTTCAAAGTAGCTTAATAAATAGTAAAAAAATTCCAAAAAATATAAAATTTGGTCTCCAAGCACATTTCAATATGGAGAAGAACTTGAGCGGTTCGGATCGGTAGTTTGGATTTTCAAAATGAAAATATAGCGTGGAGTACAAAGCGTTTTACTCCATGGCTTAGCTAGGTCCATATCTCTCTCTCTCTCTCTCTCTCTATATATATATATATATATATATATGAGTAAAGCTAATATACACTTAAGTGTACCGTACTCCTAAATTTAGGCCGTTAGATTTCTTTAAAAGTCGTGCTACCACGACTTTTAAAGAATCTACACGACTTTTGAAGAAATCTAACTATATATATATATATATATATATATATATATATATATATATAGTCCGACTAGGCTACTCCATGGAGTAAAACGACTTGGTACTCTACGCCATATCTTCATTTTCAAAGTTCAAATAGTCGATTCGAACCTTCCAACATGTTCTCCATATTGAAATGTGCTTGGAGACCAAATTTTACATTTTTTGGAATTTTTTTACTATTTATTAAGCCACTTTGAAAATCTGAAAATCTTTATGAACAGTAAAAAACAATAAAAATTTATGGACCGCCGGATCAGTGATTTTCAAAGTGGCTTAATAAATAGTAAAAAAATTCCAAAAAATGTAAAATTTGGTCTCCAAGCACATATCAATATGGAGAACAACTTGAGCAGTTCGGATCGGTCGTTTGGATTTTCAAAAATGGAAATAATGAGGCGTGGAGCACCAAGTCGTTTTACACCATGGCTTAGCTAAGCCCAGCACTATATATATATATATATATATATAGGGATGGGCTATGGTGAGCTATGGAGTAAAACGAGTTTGTACTTCACGCCATATTTCCATCTTAAAAATCCAAACAACTGATCCGAACCGTTCAAGTTGTTCTCCATATTGAAATGTGATTGGAGACCAAATTTTACATTTTTTGGAATTTTTTTACTATTTATTAAGTCACTTTGAAAATCGCTGATCCGTGTGAACAGTAGCAAAACAGTAAAAAATTCTGGACCAATGGATCAGCGATTTTCAAAGTGGCTTAATAAATAGTAAAAAAATTCCAAAAAATGTAAAATTTGGTCTCCAAGCACATTTCAATATGGAGATCATGTTGAACGGTTCGGATCGGTTGTTTGGATTTTGAAAATAGAAATAATGAGGCGTGGAGTAAAAACTTGTTTTACTCCAAAGCTCACCATAGCTCATCCCTATATATATATTAGATGGTTTTGTTGCTCTGTATGTGTGGTGTATGTGTGGAGCATGATGTGATTCATGGTTCTGAAACTCGAAATCAGATTCTTGACCGTGGAATCGGAATCGGGTGAATCGGCCGGAATCGGCCGAGTTGACTCAGTAACTCAGATTTTTTTGCCAGAAGCTTGTTTTGTAGCCAAAAAACAGAAAAATGTTGGTAAAAAATAATTTGTAGAAACACTATGTTAACACAAAATATTACACTCAAATAATCCACTAATTATATAATGTAAAGAATTAAATAAATACGAGGGTGTATTAATTAGTTTTTAAATATAATGTAAAGAATTAAATAAATATTCTTTAGCTTCTAATTTCAATGATATGTATTAATTAGTTTTAAGTAAAGAATTAAATAAATACGAGGGTATCTATAAAATTTCTACAATAAATAAAGAGTGATGCTTCTATGGACAGAAGGACCTATTTGTAAAATGAACATATTTTCATTTTCAAAGTTTAAACTGTCGATCCAACCGTTCAACATTATCTCCATATTAAAATGTACTTGGAGGTCAAATTTTACATTTTTTTGAATTTTTTTACTATTTATTAAGTATTTTACAAAATTCAATGGTCTGAATTTGACTAGTTTTTGTAAAATACTTAATAAATAGTAAAACAATTCAAAAAAATGTAAAATTTGACCTCCAAGTACATTTTAATATGGAGATCATGTTGAACGGTCGGATCGATTGTTTGAACTTTGAAAATGAAAATATGTTTATTTTACAAATAGGTCCTTATGTCCATAGAAGAATTTGCCATAAAATAATTAACTTAAATGTGTACGTAGTAACAATTAGTAACTTACATTAAATTTGATTTTTTTTCTCGTGGTTTGCTTGTTTATGTTTTCACTGATTTAAGCAAATGTGATATGTAATGGACAACTCCATTTATGAAACAATACGACCCGACACACAAAAGGACACACATATTCCACCTCAATTAAAATTGCTTGTCTCTCGTTTCTTTTCGTTCCTGGAAAAGAATCGGCTCCTGCCTACCCATCTCTCCAATTTATTTTTTCTCTATTTTTCAAACCCCTATCTCTCTCTTATTTCACTTCCAATCGACCTCCATCTAAAACCTTTCCCTTCCTTCCTGGAGAAGGCAACGAAGCCCCGCTTTTCTCTCTGTGAATTTTCCGCCTCAGCAACTTCAAATCGGTCCAGGTTAGTGAGAATTGGCCTTGAATCGGCTCAACTCGGTTGAATCGGCTTGACTCGGCCTAAAAATCGGCTAACTCGGCCGAGTCAAGCACTGTTTATCTGAGTTTGGCTGAAAAAATCACACGGGCGAGGAATCGGCCGAGTTTCGGAACCATGATGTGATTTGTCATAATTCATCTAGTTAAATTTGGGAGCAAAACATACCTTGCCAATATGGTGGAGACCTTTGTCTAACAAAAGAGAAATAACAATCATCACAGCACAAATTAACGCCACAGCCCAAGTCGGCGTCTGGGACAGCTCTCTCGTCTCCCCACTGCTACTACCCGCCATGATTCAACTCTATCAAGCTCTCAGCTTTGTATTAACTTGATGTTTTCTTCTTTAGGTAGAGCTGGTTCCTTTGCCAAGCTTGAGCTTCCAAAGTTGGTGGTTTTTCTTTCTTTCTTTTTTATCTACTTACATTTTACTTTTTTGTTGACGAGTCAGCTCTCTCTTTCCTCTGTTTCTTCTGTTGAAAACAAGGATACATGTACCCCTCAAGTCTCTCTTTTAATAGGAGCCACACAGCAGGAGCAGAGCATGCGTTCACCATTTCTCGTGTACAATAGATAAATAAATAAATGGGTTGGGTTCATGTGTTAGTCTTTCTCTGAACAGTCTGAAGTCAAAGCCGACATTTTTATTAATATCCAAAATTAATTACAAAATATTAATTATACCCAGCTAAATCGGATATTTTTAAAAATGTCCAAATCAGTCATTTTTCGGACCTGCTAAAAAATTGGCCAGTCAGGATATTTTTTTTTTTTTTGAAATATCTGCTAGATTAATTCTTTTGATGTATAATTAGTATAATTATACTAAAATACGCAACATTACGCTAAAATCGGACACTCGAGCACCGTTTTATAGCCGTTTGAAGTTTCGGTGTCGTTTTTCACCTTCTCAGTGAAGATATCGTCCATCTAAGCGTAATTTAACGTAATTTAACATAATTTAGCGTAATTTAGCGTAATTTAGTATATTTTAGTATAATTATGTTAATTATATATCAAAAGAAGTAATCTAACAAATATTCAAAAAAAAAAAAAATTCCTGACCGGCCATTTTTTGACCAGTTTGGACATTTCTAAAAACACCCAGTCTAACTGGGCATAATTAATATTTTATAATTAATTTTGGATTAATAAAAATCTCAGGTCAAAGAGGGTATACTCCGTGTTGGTTTTGTTGTTGTACTTTTATATTAGAGGTTAATACTTGTTGTCAAGATTTGGTCCTTAATTGGGTTGATTATGATCCGAGGTATTATTTGGTTCCATCGTCTGAAAGTGACCTCTTTGGAATTACTTGGCTGAATCTTCTTGAGATAATATAATTTGTTTTTTTTTTTTTTGTAAGTTTGAACCGTTCTACTAAAAGGAGAAAAGCTCCTCTCTAGATTCAAAGTGTAGTCGATTCATGAGAAAGATATATTTTTACAGTTTCAACCACACTGTGGAGTCTATTTTCGATATTTTTTTAATTTATAGAAAATATTATAAATAAGAGAGAAATAATACTTTGATTTTTTTAATACATAAAAGGATCTATGAAATTTTTTCCGAACTAAATTTTGGACAGTAAAAATTCTACCGATAGAAAACTCTTTTTTCAACTCTCCTTTTTTTTATTTCTTTGCAATATTTAACTGATTGCAGGGGCGGATTCAGGATTTCTATCAATACCATATACGTATCCGTATCCGTATCCGTATTCGTCTTTAATACCATATCCGTATCTGTCTTTGAATGAGCGGATACGGATAGTAAATGGATATCAAAATTCAAAACCAAATCCGCCATAAACGGATACAGATACGGAACGGATAATACACGAATATGAATTCGAATACGGATACGAAACGAATAACGACGGGATAATTGAGTCATATGAATAAATCACTCAAATAATCCCCTTATATTATATAATATAATACAAGTATTATACTAAAAACATACTTTTTTTAAAGTAATATCCCAAAAAAACCAAAAGACAAAAAAACAGAGTTGTTCTCCGGTTTTATGGTTAGTCAATAGTCCCACAACTTATAATTGAACAGGTCTTGTGATGTATATAGTAGTTTTTTTAGACAAATTTCATCAACTTCACGAGCATCAGCTGGATTGGAGAATATTTCTAAGGCATCAGGTGGATTCCACTGCCAATTTTTTGAAATTTTTTTGAAAAACAAGAGCATGAGGTGGATTCCACTATCAAGTCATTCAAAGGCATAGCGGATTTGAATGAATAGATTCTAATACCCGCTCCGGATAGTTACCGGATATCCGTTCCGTTTCTGAATAAGATAATATATCTGAATCCGTATCCAAATTTGTTCAGCATACTGAGAAAATATCCGGATCTGTATCCGTTTATCTGGATCCGGATCCCAAACAGATATGGATCAGATTCGGAACGGATAATTCGAATCCGTTTACACCCCTATTCGAATCCCAAGCATGATCTCTGTTGTCTAATTTCCAACAGTAGCACCCAAATTTCGTTGTTGTTGACTCTTCAATGTTTACTGGTTCAACACATCTCAGTGTAGAATTAAAATCTCCTGAAATTCTCATTCATGAACAGTGTTTCTGGAATCTCTAAAATTCAGAATCCAGCCGTCCAACTTTATATATGCACGCATCTCGAAACAGTTCGACGGTTGGATTTGAAAAAGCAGGAATTTCAGAAACACTGTTCACAGATAAGAATTTCAGCAGATTTGTTTCCGTCTAAAATTGAAATCATAATTATCTCTTTATGCCATCCACCATGTACGGAGTCCTCTGCATTAATTCATGTTTGAAATTAGCTCCGAACTGTTTGATTAGAATTGACCCGCTCTTACGACTGTTGTCTCAATAAATTTTTTTAATTAGTTTTTTATTATCCATGTACGTGGTGTTTAATTACTTTAGTCTGTCTCTCCTGCAGAGACCAACTAGATTGTACTACCAGACTACCTGATGGTTTTTCACCAACAGTATATTGTCTTCAGGCACAAGGGCGGATCTAAGATTTTCGTCAGGGGAGGTAAAAAAATATCGAATCGGATTTAAATATCGAATCGGATTTAAATCTATTAACTAATTGGGTACTCGATAAAAAATAATACTTTAACTTCTACTTTCTAATGCTTCTACTTGTTATTTCTGATACTCTGACTTATAATTCTAATTACCAATCAAAATTCAACAAATTTATTTCAATTTTAATCCTAAATTTAATCCGAATTACAAATCAAACGTCTAGAGAACGGCAAAAAAAATTCCAAGAAGACAAAGTTGGTCGGAACCGATAAATCTTCACTAAACTCAAAATCCAAGGGAGCAGCTGCCCCCCTGGAATACACTGGGTCCGCCCTGTTCAGGCATAATGATTTTATAATCATTAATCTCATATATCACCCAGAAACAAAAAGAAATTTAACTGACAAGAACATAAACACAATCCTGGTGAAACCTTAAAAATAAGAATTACAGTCATACTCATACAAACAGAGTACTAGCTAACCGTAGGATATTCTATGTCCGGAAATGGCTGCAGCCGGGGAACAACAGGAAGAACGAGCTGGTGTACACGCACAGACACTAACCCTATGATCCCTTCCGCCATGTCGACTTTACCATTCACGTTCCAATCAAAACACTGCACCAGTGCTGCTACTGCCACTGGTACAGCTTTCATTGAAAGTGTTATACCAGGGCAGCCCCTCATGCCGCTGCCAAATGGCAAAAGCTGGAAGTTTAATCCTCTAATATCCAACCCGGCAGTCGGTCCCTTGAGGAACCGGTTGGGCTTGAACTCATTCGGGTCCACCCAGTATTTTGGGTCCCTGTTAACTGACCATAGGTTTACAGAAAGAGAGGTGTCGGCAGGGATAGTGTAGCCATTAACAGTCACCTCCTTGACGGATTGACGGTGTACGATTGGGGCGGCAGGATGAAGCCGCATTGCTTCTTTCATCGCTGCATTGAGGTAGGGAAGGTTTGGTAGGTCGGTCTCTTCGACTAGACAATCTTTACCAACAACATGATCTAGCTCGTCGTGTAACTTTCGGAGAGCATCAGGGTGATTGATCAGCTCGGCCAACGCCCATTCGATTTGTTGCCGAAGGTGCAAGTGATCCCGCGTTGAAGAGACCCTAATTTGTATATTATTATTTTTATTATTATTATTATTAGTATTGTTCTCATTATATATTTTACTGATATATATTAAAAAAAAATTTAAGGAACCGATTCAAATGATGGCATAAGAAAGAAAGAAAATCGAAAAAGTACAAACAAGAAAAAATGATTATCAATTTATTTTATAGAATTATTATTGTGATTTTAAATGCCTTATAAATGATGTTTTGATATTAAATACAAGGAAAATACATAACAACATAAATAAGAAATTTTAACTCAATCAATAATTTGGTTTCTAATGGCATCAAAATATATAAGGCTGTCAACTATCTCGTTTCCGAAAAATATTTAATGAATTTCTCAAAGAAAGCGAACAAAATATTTTTTGTACTCCATTTGGTAAAAGGTTCTGATTCTCTCAGTAAAAACAAATTAGGAAAATATATAAATACCCTGATGAATCCATTGATGTTCTCTCTGCTGAGCTTAATCTCAGCATTGTCATTGGCTGCAAGGTCGAGCAATATGTCAATCAAATCCTTCATCTCTCTCTGCTTACCCTGTTCTTTCTCCACCTCTTTTTCCCTCATCATCCCTTCCAACAACATCTCGAACCGGGTGTGCACATCACGCATCCTCTTCCCCAGCCCTTGCAGATCCATCCCTCGAAAAATCCCGATATAATCCTCCAAGTTGAACGACCCAACAATCTCCGCAAACTGCCTCACCAGCTCAGACACCTCCTCTGTCTCTCTCCCAGCTGCTGTACTGGCAGCCATTCTTGTTATCTCATTGTTCATTAGCTTTATAATCTCCTTGCTCAAGTTCACGTCCTCATTTTCTTGAGCTTTATCGAGGATGTTCCTTAACATGCTCCTCAGTTCTGCATTGCGCACTGGACGTAGATTCGCTACTGTTTTCGACCCCAGCAGCTCTGACATGCACAACCTCTTCATGAAAAGCCAATAGGGGCCGAACGGTGCAAGCACAAAGCCCCTATCATTTGAAACATAGCGTGATACAGAGGTCGACAGCCGGTTGGTGAAGACCGCATCGTGGTTCTTTAATAATTCACGCGCAAGGTCTGCGGATCCGGCGATGATGCGGATAGAGGAACCAAAGCAGAGGTGGAGGAGGGGGCCGTAGTTTGTTGTCAGGCGGTCTAGTGTATGGTGAATCGGAGATGAGTAGGTAGTGCAAGTGGCCGATGATCGGAAGAGCGGGGGGGCTCGGTGGGAGATGTTGAGCGTTGCGCCGTTGGTTTAAGAGGAAGAAGATGAGTGAAAGGGTGGCAAATGCTGTGGTGAGAAGTGGTAGAGAGAAGGAGAAAATTAGGAGAGATTGGATATTTGCCATGTTGCACTTATGATTTGTATAGGAGAAGAGATCAACATTCAACAACTATATAAATTAAATTTATAAAACATCGTTTGAATTTCCCTAATAATTAATTGGAACTAACAGATATTAATAAAACTCATTACGGATTTGATAAGATACCGGTTTGGTAGTTAGCTGACCTATCACAATCTTCTAAAGCATCTAAATTTATCTTCAAGAAGCATAAAAATTATTGCGATTAAATAATGGAGAATGGTACCGGAACTGTAGTGGAAAATATTAAATCAATAATCAGCATAATATAATTAACATCATTCCAATCAACATCTCTATCCATGATAAAAATATTGTACTAAATTTTCTTTATAGGATCATTGCATTCCTTCATAAATATATTATGTCAAGTGTCGATTTTACACAATTAATTAATGCACATGTCTATTAGCAAAATTCTCCCTTTATTTCACTTGCTTTATGTGGAAACTTATTTGTGAATCAAGACTTGTTTGCGTGAGTTAATTTGGTTTTTTTTATTTTTGATTTGAAATTAAGCCAAAAAGATTCAATTTCGATCAAGACAACAGTATACACTTATTTGGTCTTATGTTTTTATATATCTTAAGTGATTATCACCATTGTATTTTTTTATATTTTCAATTTAAAATTATTACCATAGACTTAACCTAAATTTAAATCTAGAATGATAAGGTAAGATGTATATCATCAGCCAATAGGAGATTTTATATTCAATAGGTAAGATGTTCATATCATATTCATATCCAAAGTAATAATTAAATAGAAAAGACAAAAAAAATGGGACCGGATAAGAAAAGATTAGACAAATTATTCTCTAATCCATTATTGAGATTAAAATAGATAAGATTTAGAACAATACTAAAGATTAGATATCACAATAACATAATATATCTTATATCTTACATCTAATTAAAATTATTAGACTTAAGAATCAGAATTTGATCTAGTTGAAAAAAAAATTATGTTCTTTATAATTCAGATATGATTTTTATGGATATCTAAATTTGAGATCTCTTTCTCTAAATCAATTTATTATGTAGGGTGGTTATCAATGTGTAACATGAAAGGAAAAATAAAAATGCGCACTGGGCCTGAGGTTATTTAAGGCCCCTTTTTATTTTTGTAGACAGCCCAAAAGAGCTCAAGCCCTGTTCCACTTGTCTTTTCCTTTTTTCTCTCTTTATAATTTCAAGAGCCCAAAGGCCCAAACAAATCAAAGACATGTTCTCAGCAGACAAATTTGGATAATGCATGATCCAGTCATGTACCAGTCCTTAGTGGTTTTGGGTTTAGTTATAAACCCGGCATGCCATTTGTGATTCTCAGAAAATGTAACAGAGATTTTTTTTTTCCTATAAATCCTACCAGTTAATTATTCAGCTTATAAACAAAATATTAACACAAAAATTAGTTTATTAGCCACACAACCCCATTAAAAAATGTAGTCAATGGACAAATTCACCTCTCAATTGATCATTTATCTAGCTGCTATTTGTTTCTTTTTAAATTGGCAATTTTTTTAGGATTATTTTCTAATTAAATTTGTTGTTTTCCTTTCTAAATATAAAAATGCCACATTTTTGTGCATTTTCTATTTAACTAGTATGGTGTAACGCTATGTAATTTTAGGTACGTACGATCTAACTAAAATTTTTATTTTAAAAATATATACGATTTTGTAACACTACATAATTGAAATACTAAATTAAAGTACGACATAAATAATTGATATATATATTTATTTGTCTTTCTATTTTATTATTCTTTTTTCTCCCTTCGTATAGATAGATCTATTTAACAAATTACTCTAATTAAACTATCTTGAATAAAAACCAATATGTTCTGATTTATATCAGTATCACAATATATATATTGTGAACTACTCAAATTAAAATAATTTCTAAAATAACTACCAAATCCCTGTTCAAATTCTCTGCCAGCACCCTTGATCAAATAACTGCCAAAAGTAATAACTTACACACCTTGATCAAATCTTGCCCCTTATATATATTATCATGACTCATGTATGTTAATTAAAACCATACATCCTTTCAACTCTCTGCCAGCTGCCGCAATATCTCTCTCATTTATTCTTCATAGCCACCAAAAATGTACTCTAAATTATGATATTTTTCTTTATAAGTTGATGCATGAATTTCGTCGATTAAGAAATATGATAATAGAGATGTTGATTCGAATTAAGTGTTGTTCTTAGATTGTAGGGATTTATGATTGTATACATTTAAATTATAATATGAAAATCTATCTCTTTTATGATATTATAATCTGGAAATTTTCTAGTTTATAGTAATTCCTTTAGTTATAAAATTTTAAAACCATTCTCTTGATTTTTATTCATTTGCGATAATACAGATGGTCATATAAATTGTTATTATTAGTATTTTAATTATTTCAAATCCGCTTTTATTGTTGGAATGATATAAATAAATCATTTTGATCTATGTATGTACATGATGATATTTAATATATATATCTTCTTATTAAACTTTTTGAAGTGAATAGTTAATTTCTAAAATTTCTAACTCCTATTCTTGTAGAATTGAAAACTATTTTTCAATAAAATAGTATATGCTAATTTATTCTATGATAAATTATATTATTATATTAGAAGTTCAAACCTACTCATATTTAATTGGATATCCTTTTTTTAATCTAGTCAAAACTGTCGGCTATAAAAATGATCAAAGTGACAGAAGCAAAATCATTGATCATATTTTTATCTTATTTTATTTTAATCTTTTCATCCTCATTAGACTAAAAACTGAGGTTAGAATTTAATTATTTTAACCAAATTTAAGATTGTCAGAGTTTTAATAAAGAGAATATATAACATCATATATATGAAATTCAAACAGCGTTAATTAAAAATATATGTTTATGTATTAGATTCGAAGTTTAAAGACTTAAAAGACGTAAGAGACAATCAAGGATTCACTTCGACATCAGGTACGGATTTCCTGGACATTGTCAAATTGTTACTTATCGTTTTGTTTGCATTTATTTATTTATGGAATTATGCATGTTGAATCGAACGATCCCTTTGGCTTTGTTTAGAGAATACCAGAATAGGATTATTCAGTTGATCAACAGACTTATAGGATATGTGTTGTGTTGAGTATGACCTTTGTGCGATTAAACGAACGAATGTGGAAAAGTCATGGATAAGTTAAAGGAAAGGAGTCAATGTGCGTTGAATGCATGTTGGAATGTATACATTGGGTCTAGTAGCCGACTGGACCCCTCGTTAACATGGCGTTGGTTGGACTTCCAGTCACGGGTCAATATCTTGCGGTGGTTCGAGTCCCCGTTGAGTGAGACAGTTGGACTAGTGGTGGTTCGAGTCCCCATAGTGAGACGCCAATAGCTGGGGTGGTTCAAGTCCCCCTAGTGAGACGCCAATAGCTGGGGGGGACTCGGGTGAGGCAAAGAAGATCTAGCAGTGGTTCGAGTCCCCATCTAGTGGCACAGCCAAGATCTGGTGGGATTTGAGTCCCCCTGGTGAGGCAGTTAAAAACTTGAAAGATAATTAAATAAGTGTGTGTATTTTAAATAGGCACTAGTAAGATTGCATGTGAGGATATAATTTTGATATCTTGTTTGTTTTAAAAAGTTAATTTGACAAACTCCGGGACTGGAACTAAATCCCGTACTGAGAGACTGTTCGATCTCTCACCCATTCCACTCTTATGCGGGTTCCAGGAAATGATGAGGGCGACAAGGAGCACGAATAGGAGGGATGCAGATCGGGTGGACAACGAGTAGATGACTCATGTATCTTTTATTTTATTTTTAGTTAAACTTTAAATTCTCTCTTTGAAAGTGGATACACTGACTGACATGGCAATTATTGATTTGTTTGTCATTGTTTGTCTTGATCTCATATTGAATGTATGTTATGCACTTGAACTATTTATGGTTTTAAAAGACTTTGTTTGACTTTAAAATTTTGCATGAGTATTTATTATTGATAATGTATGTGATGTGCACACGTCTTACGTGTAATTACGTGGCGGGTTTTCTCGGAGCGTGACATATGGTCTCCAACCAAATTTAAATAGTATGCCCCAATCACAAGTTAGACTTTTACTTCTTTTAAAAAAAATAGCAGTATTTGATTCATTGTAAATCGCATACTAATTACTTTTTTTATTTACTGATCTTACAGCCCACAAATTGACTATTGATGTTGACTAAAAATTCATAACTATATAATTATACATAGGGATTTGAAAGTGTGTTAGGCTTGACTCCCAACCCATGATTTCAAAAAAATATATAATAAACTAATCTCCTTATTATTATATAATTCATACTTTTTGTGTAAATTTTTTTTCACACAGGACTATATTGTTGGGTAACATCAATTCTTAATCAAAAAATCACAATTATGCCAATTATTTGAATCTAGCATACACAAAAACTTAGATTTTTTTCCAATGTTTCCGATAAATTCTTAGCTACAAATATTTTGCTTATAACAATACTTTTTTTGGCAATTCTTTGAGTGAGGCTATGGTGCTATGCATAGCACAGATGACTAGTGTACTATGGCTCAATATGGTATTTTTTAAAATCCTAACGGTCGATCCAACCGTTCAATGTGATAACCATATGAATATGTACTTGCAAACTAAATTTTATATTTTTTCAAATTTTTTTACTATTTTTTTAGATAGGTAGAATTTTGATGGTCCAGAATGTTCAAAAAACACTGATTTTTCTACCTATCTAAAAAAATAGTAAAAAAATTCGAAAAAATATAAAATTTAGTTTGCAAGTACATATTCATATGGATATTACATTGAACGGTTGGATCGACCATTAGGATTTTAAAAAGTACCATATTGAGCCGTAGTACACTAGCTATTGGTGCTATGCATAGCACCATAGCCTCACTCCAATTCTTTTTATACCAGCTGATTATTTATTTTTTTTGGATGGTAAAGATTGATTGTCATTATATGTCCTATAGAATAATCTAAGGGTTAGTTTTTGGCTAAATTTTAGAAGATATTTATCTAAAGATGTTTAGTTTGTTGTAGGTTTGCTATGTCGAATGCTATGTTTGTTGTATTCATTAGTTTTATTTTTGTGAAATTATTTAGTTACATTAGTTTGGAGTTCATATATTATTGAATAAACTTGTCATAAGAAAATATATAGTAATGATATAAAAATAATTAAGTACAGTAGTTGATTGTTGTATATGTTAGTTTATTTGTATTGGATATTTTTGTGGACTTCTTATTCATATTTTGACTTTCAAACAAATGAAAAAGATTTCCTGTATGAATTTAATAAAAATATTCCTTCTAATTTGACTTATTGGCTAGAAGTACAAGTATAGAAATATTCAATTAAATAATAGTTGTATTAAATGATGACAAGTACAAGTATAACAATATTCAATAAAATATTTTATATGATCTATTACAAGGAGCAATTGTACAAGAAATATGTTTCCTTAAGTTATTAGAATATAATTTAAGGAACTTAATATTATATATAAATTGATGAAAAGAGAGTTTAAATGTTCAAAGGAGATTGTTGAGAGGCAAAATTGTTTATCAAATAAAAAGATACTGTAGTGTGTTTTGTCAATAACAAATTATGTTGTGTACGCCAATTTAAGTAGCCAAGAAGAGTCAGAAACATGCACGGATGGAATAGGTTCCTGGAAACATTCCTTATCTTTGCAATTAATTCACATTCTCAATTTATTCTTCGTAAATCCATGATGACAAGCATTTAACTCAAACAATAGACTCTTTTATCTTTGCAATTTTCCAAAAATTCTGTAATGTTTATATATTATTTCCATTTAAATAGAGATCATTCTTGCTATTGCTATTGTGCTCTTTTTGTAATTTTCTTATTACGTTCATCAAAACAACAATTGATTTTTTATATCTGAAATTTTAAATATTGATTTTACGGATAAATTTTTACAATAGTTAATACCCCATTTGATGCTCATTAGTCATTAGTTTCGGCATTTTTTTAGAAAAGGAAACATAAGGATGCAAATTTTGATTGAATGTAATATTTTTTTTTCGAGTAAAGGTTGCATTACTATGTTTACTAAATTTCATACAAAGGTCAATTCATTCAACTATTTAATTCATTCAAACGTGCAATCTTTCACACGAAGATAGAGCATTGTCTTTGTCATGACAAGATCAAAGGTTAGTTCTCAAGTTAAATGTAAATACGTGTCAGGCCTGAAAAATGCAGTATATAATAAGTAAATTAAACCAGCGAGAGAACAAGAATCGAAATTAACAAGTGGTGAATTTCTAGTTTAACCTAAATTTCTAGTTCCAAACGAACAAGTGGTGAATTTGGTTGCTAAATCTTAATCAATTCCAGACGTGCCTCTCCTTAATTTAAGTTCAATACATGTTCCCAACTGTTCCCTCGGTTAAATCTAAAGGCAATAAGGCATGACCCTTTTTAGTATATCAAATAATAATTGATTTGTGGTCAAGTCAGACACTTGACATTTTTTTTTTAACAACTTGTACAAGGTTCATGCATCTAATTTTTTTTATATTTTTAATATTTTTTAAAGGAGTGATTACTTTGTTAGCTGGATCAGTTACTAATAAAAAGAATTGTATATATTTGTCAATTTAGTTTAGTAATATAATTAATTAGAAAAAGAAGAGGGTTCAAATGCCTCTATTTTTTGTGCCTTCATCATGCCTCCATTTTTAAAAACTTTAATAACTCAAAATTTATAACTTAAAAAGTCAAAATAAAACCGTTAGATATAATCTATGTTATTTTCTCTATGTGCTCATAAAAAATTATCACATTTCGATTTTGTTTTTGTGTGCATCAATAAATTGAAAATCAACGTCTAGAAATTATCCAAATTAGTACGTTTTTTACAAGCTCTTGATGACAACCAAAACAAAATTGAAATCCCATTATTTTTTACACGTGCACAGATAAAATGATGTAGATCATATCCAACGGTTTTATTTTGAATTTTAAGTTTTAAATTTTGATTTATTAAAGTTTTTAGAAATGGAGGCATGGTGGAGGCACAAAAAATGGAGGCATTTGAACCCTCCTCTTAGAAAAATGCTCACATGAGCTAACATCGCCATCTAAATATACAAGAAGTCATTTGTTCATTAAATTACTTTTTATATACATGTAACAAAAATAATAAGACATTAAACCATTAATTATAGAGGAGGGTTTAAAATGTTAATAACTCGAAACATAAAACATAAACACCAAAATAAAACTGTTAGATGTTATCTATGTTATTTTTTGTATGTGCTAATAAAAAAATTATCACATATAGATTTTTTTTTTATGTGAATCAATAAGTTGAAAATGTAACGTCTAGAAATTAACTACATTAGTACATTTTTACAAGCTCTTGATGACAACCAAAACAAAGTTCAAGTATCATATTTTTTTTACACGTGCATAGATAAAATGATGTAGATCATATCCAATAGTTTTATTTAGATTTTATATTTTTAAATTTTGAATTATTAAAGTTTTTCGAAATGGAGGCATGATGGAGGCACAAAAAATGGAGGCATTTGAACCCTCCTCTTAATGAGGTATATTAATATTTTACATTTAACTTCAATACAATCAATATAAAAACAATAACTAGGTATTAATTAAAATACAAAAGAATCACATGATAAAGCCATGATTAAATCTCCAAATTTAATATACATATAAACAGGAGGCAATTTGAATCTTTAATCCCTAACTTTCAATATAAGAGAAACCAAATTATATATATCTTTACTGGGCTTTGATACACCTTTTCGTGCCTCTAACGAAATTAGATTGATCTTTGAAAGAGGATATATAAATCTTGGAATCTAAAACTCCATGGCAATCTGTATCATTAGATTCTTGAATCAAACTAGATATAATTAAGACTTCCACCAGCTTCTCTCCATGCTTGTTTGGTTTCAAAATTGTTCCCTTGGATACACAAGCTTATTGAGAGAACCATAAAGACTAGAGTCTAATTGATTTTAACAGGTTGGATGCATAAGCTCTTTTCTTTCCTCTCTTGGCTAGTCTTATCAAACTACAAGAATTTGTTAGTATATGTGAGGATAAAAGTTCTTAACAGCATCGGTATTCTTGCAGATACTTCTGTCAATAATAGTGATACCCACGAAAATAACAATTTCTGTTGGCTTACCCTCGGCAATAGTCATGTTTGCCCTCATGATACCCCGTTGGTAATTATAGCAATATCATGTTCTAAAAGGATTGATGAAACTGTTGCCTCGAATTCGCCAATTTAACAAAATTAATGTGTTTTTAATCTGAAAATTTTACAATTAATTTGATTATCCATTTAACATCCCCATTTAAATCATAATTTGTTTGGTGAAATGAAAATAATAATTTACTTGATAATTTAAATTGAAATGAAATTAAGTGAAATGAAAAATAATAATTTACTTGATGAAGTGACAAATTATTGGTACATAGTGCTTTAAACACGGATCTTGTGCTACCCCTACCATACTGGTATGAACTTATTAAAATCATTGAACTTCTTAATTTTATTATCCCAAACCCAATAGAAATTTTTCATATTTTGGTTCCTATTATAAATCCCACTAGTAGCATTGGAGTAGGAGCCACTCAATGATGAATTCAACATTTGTTGTTACTTTTATAACAACTAAGCAATAGGATAGTTGACTAAAAGGAATATACCAGTCAGTATATTCCAAAGAAATGGGTCATGTGACTTGGATTTGAACTGAGTCAAGTTGATATTGTAATTATCAGATTTAATATATATTTCTTTTATGTCAAGTTGATAAAGGTTCATGCATGTGATCAAGTTATTAAATATTAGAAACCACTAAAGTTGGAGGAAATGCTTAAATTAACATGGTCCCCACTAATTATTTCATGGTTATGTTAATTAATACATCAAATTGTAACTCTTGGAGGGGTCCCAAAGGACATTGGAGCATATTTTACTGATAGCCTCCAATAGTAAGGTGTTACTGACTTAGTTGGAACAGTTGGTTGCTACAGCACCATATGTAATAAACAAATTAAATTAAATAAATTAATACTGATATTAAGAAATAAGCAATCTATCATCTTAGCCCTTACACTTCACCTCTGGTTTCAAAGCCGTCTCAAGTAATTAATCGCTCTGAAATTTCAAAGCTAGCTGATATATAGACACACAACAAAAATTATAATGTTATATAGTCTTAGCACACAGTTAATGTACCTTATTCCACAATTATAATTTTGAGGTATATATTTTGGTAGCTTCAATCTCAGCTTTTCGATCCATTTTCACAGGGCCAAAACATGCATCTTTTTTTTTTAATTATTGAATGAGTATCGAAATGATGATGTTAATCCCTTTCAAGTTCTGTAAAACTACAAATCATGTAATTTGTCTTTTTTTATGTAAAAGAAGAGAAATAATTTGTTGTAATAAACCTTTGTGTTGTAGTTCCCCTCTTTCTTTCTTTCTTTTTCCAGATTTTCTTTTTAACATTTTACTAGTATCGTGTATGTGCGTTGCAATGAGAACATATTATAAGAGAACAAAAAATCTTATACAAACTAACATATTTCATAAAAAAATTGGACTAAATGACATATACATATAAATAACATTCCTTAAATGACACATATATACATATATATATATATATGGAGATGGGCTATTGTGCTTTGCAAAGTAAAGCTATCGTTTTACTTCGGCTTACTTTTTGGATTTTCAAAGTTCAAAACGTCGATCCGACCGTTCAAGTTGATCTATATATTGAAATGTGCTTGCAGACCAAATTTTACATTTTTTGGAATTTTTTTACTATTTATTAAGCCACTTTGAAAATTGCTGATCACATGGTCTAGAAAAAACAGTGCAACAAAATTCTGGACCATGTGATCAGCAGTTTTCAAAGTGGCTTAATAAATAGTAAAAAAAATCCAAAAAATGTAAAATTTAGTCTGCAAGCACATTTCAATATGTAGATCAACTTGAACGGTTGGATCGACGTTTTGGACTTTGAAAATCCAAAAAGTAAACCGAAGTAAAACGATGGCTTTACTTTGCAAAGCACAATAGCTCATCTCTATATATATATACACACACACACACATATATATATATAGAGAGAGAGAGAGAGAGAATGGCAAATATCAAAACATTTGTTCCTGGGCTCAGGAACAAACGGTTTCGTTCTCCAATTTCCAAAGTTCAAACAACAAATTCAAACCATTAGATGTTCAATCTATATTAAAATGTGCTTGGAGACCAAAGTTTACATTTTTTGGATTTTTTTTACTATTTATTATGCTAGTTTGAAAACCGCTGTTTTTCAATGCTACAGAAATTTCATAAAAACAGCAGTTTTCAAACTAGCTTAATAAATAGTAAAAAAATTCCAAAAAATGTAAAATTTGGTCTCCAAGCACATTTTAATATAGATTGAACATCTAATAGTTTGGATTTGTTGTTTGAACTTCGGAAATTGGAGAACGGAACCGTTTGTTCCTAAGCCCAGGAACAAACGTTTTGATATTAGCCATTCTCTCTCTCTCTCTCTCTCTCTCTCTATATATATATATATATATATATATATATATAGAGTGGCTAAGACGCAAACGTTTGCACCAAGATTCTGTTCTCCGACTTTTAAAGTTCAAACGGTCGATCCAAACCGTTAGATATTTAATCCATATTAAAATGTGCTTGGAGACCAAATTTTACATTTTGTGGAATTTTTTTACTATTTATTAAGCCACTTTGAAAATTGCTGATCCGGATGAACAGTAAAAACAGTGCAAACAAATTCTGGACCATGTGATCAGCAATTTTCAAAGTGGCTTAATAAATAGTAAAAAAATTCCAAAAAATATAAAATTTGGTCTCCAAGCAGATTTTAATACAGAGATCACATCTAACGGTTTAGATCGACTGTTTGGACTTTGAAAATCCAAAACCATTCATTTGCACCAAGGGCTTGGTGCAACAGTTTGCGTCTTAGCCACTCTCTCTCTCTCTCTCTATATATATATATATATGGTGCTGGGCTTAGCTAAGCCATGGTGTAAAACGACTTGGTGCTCCACGCCTCATTATTTCCATTTTAAAAATCCAAACTACCGATCCGAACCGCTCAAGTTATTCTCCATATTGAAATGTGCTTGGAGACCAAATTTTACATTTTTTGGATTTTTTTTTACTATTTATTAAGCCACTTTGAAAATAGCTGATCCATTGGTCCATAATTTTTTACTGTTTTGCTACTGTTCATCCGGATCAGCGATTTTCAAAGTGGCTTAATAAATAGTAAAAAAATTCCAAAAAATGTAAAATTTGGTATCCAAGCACATTTCAATATGGAGAACAACTTGAGCGTTCGGATCGGTAGTTTGGATTTTCAAAATGGAAATATGGCGTGGAGTACCAAGTCGTTTTACACCATGGCTTAGCTAAGTCCATCTCATATATATATGTAGAGTAGGGTTCCAATGCCTCATCTCCTCATACCTCATCCATACCTCATGTTATATATCTCCATTTTCAAAGTCTAAACTATCGATCCGACCGTTCAACATGATATTCATACTTAAATATGCTTGGGGATGAAATTTTATAATTTTTGCAATTTTTTTACTATTTTTTAAGATAGGTACAAAATCACTGTATCTGGACCATTCAAAAAACAGTGATTTTGTACCTATCTTAAAAAATAGTAAAAAAATTGCAAAAATTATAAAATTTCATCCCCAAGCATATTTTAGTATGAATATCATGTTGAACGGTCGGATCGATAGTTTAGACTTTGAAAATGGAGATATATAACATGAGGTATGGATGAGGTATGAGGAGATGAGGCATTGGAACCCTCCTCATATATGTATGTATATATGTGTCATTTAAGGAATATTATATATATGTATATGGTACAGAATTTCCAGATCAAGTGATTTTCTACCTATCTAAAAAAATAGTAAAAAAATTCTAAAAAATGTTAAATTTGGTTTGCAAGTACATATTCATATGGAGATCATGTTGAACGGTTCGGATCGACCGTTAGGATTTTGAAAACTCAAATATTGAGCAGTAGCATATTAGCCAAATTATATATATAGAGAGAGAATGGCTAAGCTCAAAACGTTTTTTCCATGGCCATGGAACAAACGATTCTGTTCTCCAATTTCCAAAGTTCAAACAACAAATCCAAACCGATATATGTTCAATCTATATTAAAATGTGCTTGGAGACAAAATTTTACATTTTTTGGAATTTTTTTACTATTTATTAAGATGGTTTGAAGGTCGTTGTTTTTCAATGGTGCAGAATTTTAATAAAATCAGCGATTTTCAAACCAGCTTAATAAATAGTAAAAAAATTCCAAAAAAATGTAAAATTTGGTCTCCAAGCACATTTTAATATAAATTGAACATCTAACGGTTTGGATTTGTTTTTTGAACTTTGAAAATTGGAGAACCAAATCGTTTGTTCGATGGCCATGGAAAAAACGTTTTGAGCTTAGCCGATTTCTATATATATATGAGGAGGGTTCAAATGCACCATAATTTTTGTGCTCCAATATGCTCCACATCCTTTATATCCATTTTAAAAGTCCGAACAATCGATCCAAACCACTCAACATGATCTTCATAATAAAATATTACTTGGATTTGAACTGAGTCTAGTTGATATTGTAATTATCAGAATATATATTTCTTTTATGTCAAGTTGATAAAGGTTCATGCATGTGATCAAGTTATTAAATATTAGAAACCACTAAAGTTGGAGGAAATGCTTAAATTAACATGGTCCCCACTAATTATTGTATGGTTATGTTAATTAATACATCAAATTGTAACTCTTGGAGGGGTCCCAAAGGACGTTGGAGCATATTTTACTGATATCCTCCAATAGTATGGTGTTACTGACTAGTTGGAACAGCTGGTTGCTCTGATATTAAGAAATAAGCATTCTATCATCTTAGCCTTTACACTTCACCTCTGGTTTCAAAGCCGTCTCAAGTAATTAATCGCTCTGAAATTTCAAAGCTAGCTGATATATAGACAGACAACAAAAATTATAATGTTATATAGTCTTAGCACACAGTTAATGTACCTTATTCCACAATTATAATTTTGAGGTATATGTTTTGGTAGCTTCAACCTCAGCTTTTCAATCCATTTTCACAGGGCCAAAACATGCATCTTTTTTTTAATTCCTATATATATATATAGGAATTGACTACGGTGCTACGCGTAGCATAGAGGGCCTCCGTGCTACGGCTCAATATTTGAGTTTTCAAAATCCTAACGGTCGATCCAAACCGTTCAACATGATCTCCATATGAATATGTACTTGCAAACCAAATTTTACATTTTTTTGAAATTTTTTACTATTTTTTTAGATAGGTAGAAAATCACTTGATCTGAATGGTACAGAAATTTTGCAGATCAAGTGATTTTTTACTTATCTAAAAAAATAGTAAAAAAATTCAAAAAAATGTAAAATTTGGTTTGCAAGTACATATTCATATGGAGATCATGTTGAACGGTTTGGATCGACCGTTAGGATTTTGAAAACTCAAATATTGAGCCGTAGCACGGAGGCCCTCTATGCTACGCGTAGCATATTAGCCAGATTATATATATATATATATATATAGAGAGAGAGAGAGAGAGAGATGAGCTATTGTGCTTTGCAAAGTAAAGCGAACGGTTTACTTCGGGCTACTTTTTGGATTTTCAAAGTCCAAAATGTCGATCCGACCGTTCAAGTTGATTTACATATTGAAATGTGCTTGCAGACCAAATTTTACATTTTTTGGAATTTTTTTACTATTTATTAAGCCACTTTGAAAATTGCTGATCACATGGTTCAGAATTTTGTTGCACTGTTTTTTCTGGACCATGTGATCAGCAATTTTCAAAGTGGCTTAATAAATAGTAAAAAAATTCCAAAAAATGTAAAATTTGGTCTCCAAGCACATTTCAATATGGAGAACAACTTGAATGGTTTGGATCGACCGTTTGAACTTTGGAAATCCGAAAACAATTCGTTTGCACCAAGGGCTTGGTGCAAACGTTTTGAGCTTAGCCACTCACTATATATATATATGAGGGTTCAAATGCACCATAATTTTTGTGCTCCCATGTGCTCCACATCCTTTATATCCATTTTCAAAGTCCGAACAGTCGATCCAATTACCGCTCAACATGATTTTCATAATAAAATATGATTTGGATTTGAACTGAGTCAAGTTGATATTGTAATTATCAGATTTAATATATATTTCTTTTATGTCAAGTTGATAAAGGTTCATGCATCTGATCAAGTTATTAAATATTAGAAACCACTAAAGTTGGAGGAAATGCTTAAATTAACATGGGCCAACTAATTATTTCATGGTTATGTTAATTAATACATCAAATTGTAACTCTTGGAGGGGTCCCAAAGGACATTGGAGCATATTTTACTGATAGCCTCCAATAGTAAGGTGTTACTGACTTAGTTGGAACAGTTGGTTGCTACAGCACCATATGTAATAAACAAATTAAATTAAATAAATTAATACTGATATTAAGAAATAAGCAATCTATCATCTTAGCCCTTACACTTCACCTCTAGTTTCAATGCCGTCTCAAGTAATTAATTGCTGTGAAATTTGAAAGCTAGCTGATATATACACAGACAACAAAATTATAATGTTATATAGTCTTAGCACAAAGTTAATGTACCTGATTTGACACTTCTAATTTTGAGGTAAATATTTTGGTAGCTGAAATCTCAGCTTTTCGATCTATTTTCACAGGGCCAAAACATGCATCTTTTTTTTTTTAATTATTGAATGAGTATCGAAATGATGATGTTAATCCCTTTCAAGTTCTATAAAACTACAAATAATGTAATTTGTCTTTTTTAATGTAAAAGAAGAGTAGTAATTTGTTGTAATAAACCTTTGTGTTGTAGTTCATCTCCTTCTTTTCCTTTTTCAGATTTCCTTTTTAACCTTTTACTAGTATTGTGCATGTGTGTTGCAATGGGAACATATTATAAAAGAAAAAAAAAAATCTCATACAAACTAACATATTTTCATAAAAAAAATTTGGACTAAATGACAAATAATATTTCTTAAATGATATATTAAATGACATCAACACGTAAATAATATTTCTTAAATGACTTATATATATATATTTTTTTATCTTTTTGACATATTTTGATAAAAAAATCTCAAACATATTAAATGACAAATAACATTCTTTAAAGGATATAAAAAATAGAAAGAAACGAAAACATGGCCAATAAATTATCAATTAATTCAAAAATTCCTTAAATGAGATTTAAAAATAGAAAGAAATCATGTGAACAATCAAATAGATGATACAATTTGCATGTGAAGATTACGTGTGGCAAGTATGTGTTTAAATAAATCTGAACTTCTAAGAAAACATAAAATAGATGTATAGAATCAGAATATTTGATTGGAGAGCTGATATTTAATCTAAAATTTCATATTTTAATCAAAGTCGTGGGCGGATTAGGGTCATCGATTTACGTGTTTAATATAAGAATGGAGATGTACAAAATCAACTTGATGTGCTAAAGGCCTTTGTATATTGTAAGATATACATGTCTTTATAATGCACCACACAAATTCCTTAATTTTTCATTCAAGCATTTAAGATTTCACTAGAACTCAAACATAAGAACATTTTGCAAGATGATTTCGATCCATTTAATAAAAGTCATTCTGATTCTGACTTGTTCTGGATTTGAACAATAGATTCTGGCCTGCCACTCAGCGACTTTTGGTATATATGCCGTATACATTCCCTCAAAAATATCACTGTCATCATACACTAAGCTTAATAAATTGCCTTTTAACCTATTTGTTTATTAGTCATACACTTGCTCTCCCTTGCAATTGCACCTCACCCTCCTATTATAAATATACGTTTCAACTGTTCCAAAAGATAGAAGAAACACAGCTCCCTTTATACCCTTTTTTATATCAAGAAGAAAAAGACTGAAATATGTGTGGCGGTGCTATCATTACTGATTTGCCCAAACAGATCGAAAACAACCATCGTTGGTCAGATAACAAAACCAACAAGAGGAACCGGCAAAGCAGTCCCATGTATGATTTTGAGTATGATTCCGATGGATCCGATATTTCTGACTTTGATGAATCTGAGGGGTTTGATCTCGAACCCTTTGCTCTTGCTTCCTCCTCTCTAGGTATAATCTTGTGTTTTTTTAGCCAAGCAATTGTTCCTCTATAACATTTATAACACTTATATTTCAGATCACAATCTGAAACCTTCTCCATAGAATTTCATGAAGAAGCAAAGTGAACAATATATTTATTTGTGAATTGACTTGAATGTAAGAGTGTTTTTAATTATGTATTAATTTTCAGAAGGTTCTGCCATGTCGAAAGTAAACCCGAAAAAGAAATACCGAGGGGTGCGCCAACGTCCTTCGGGCAAATGGGCAGCTGAGATACGGGACCCACACAAAGGCGTCCGTGTCTGGCTCGGCACATTCCACTCTGCTAAAGAGGCAGCACGTGCTTATGATGCCGAGGCACGCCGCGTCAAGGGTAGCAAAGCCAAGCTCAATTTCCCCAAAACATCCACAAAATCAACAAAGCGCGCAAAAACCAAACTGGTAATTGCCGAACATTTTTCGCAGGATGCTGAGCCTCCTCCCAAACAAACAAATACATGCAATATGGTGGTACAAAACGAGATGCATGACGTGAATGTGGCTTCTATCCATTTTGAGCACTATGAGAATAATTATTTGGAATTGAATAATTATTTGGAAATGGGAAGTTATGGCACAATTGGTGCCGGTTTTCACAGTGAAATGCCCGAAGATGGATTGAACCACTGTGATCTGTGGAGCTTTGATGATTTGCCCCAGGGGCAACGACTTGAGATTTAGATCTAATTCTCTCCTTACAAAAATATAACATTGAGTTAGTACCACCAAACTGGTAAATTTTGAGTTGTGATGAACAAGTCCAAACTTTAATTTTGACAATCATCTTTTCCATCTTTCAATTTGTGGCACCAACTCCTCTACCCAAATTTTTTATTTAGTCAGATTAACACCATAAACATTTTGACAAAAGACTGATACACCTTCTTTCGTTGTTTTAGTTTGAGACAGAATAGGCACTATCATGAATCCCATCTCAAGAAAAAAAATGCATCTTTTCTTTGGTTTTCAATTTTTTTATATTATATATATTTTTTTACTCTTTTAAAAGAGAGAAGATGTGTATTTTTGAAAACCAATAATAATTGCCTAACTATTTTTTTCATCTTCTCATTTGGAGGAAATATATATTATAATTTTAATATATTTTATAAAAACCCCACTAATGCCAATTTTTGTTTGGTTTTCAGTATTTAATATATAACATATTTTATTCATTACAAGGAATATTTTTTAAATCCAATAAAATTGGCACAACTACTTTCTTATTTTGTTATTCATTATTTCTAAAGTATTTTTCAAGCAAGGAATGAATATTCTAGCTTGGTATCTGGTTTTATTCTTATATGCTATGTTTTTCTTCTTTAACAAAAAGAAGATACTTTTTTAACCAATACAAAATTCTCTGACCATATCTCATCTATTTTATCAAAAAAAAAAAAACCACCTAAATATTTAATTTTCCTATTTCATAATAGAAAAAGAAATAGTCCATAACAGACCTCGAATCAGGAAAAAAATAACTTTAAAAAAAACAGTAATTGGTAACTTTTGTCAAATTGAATGGAGTTTGTTCTGAATAATTAAAAATTTGGTGCATGGAGTGGATGCTATAAGTTGGAAGTTTGAAAGTGTGACTATCAAAATCAAAAGTTTGTTGTCTAGTTTTCACAGCTCAAAATTTGGAGTTAGGTTTTATTTAAAGTTGATTGCTAACTAAATTTCTTATTTTTACCATTTTGGTGGTGCAAAGTGACTTGCATGTACTGTCTTAATTTTTGGGTTTTGATTTCTTGTTTATGCTTGAGATTTAGAACAAGGTTTTGTATATACCTATCATTGTAGAATTAAGTAATTAAACTACATAAGGTTGTGTGTAAAGCTTGTACGTATCAGGCATCTAAGAATCTTGTAATGTAGTGTAATATTCATGTTATGATTTTCTTTACATTCGAGTAATTTATTCAACTGGCTATTTAAATTTAAAATACAAGGATTCTTCTAAGGGAATGCTTCAAATTTAAAAAACAAGGATTCAACTAGCTATTCTTTATTTAGATTAGAGGCTATAAATACCACATATGAGAGAATGTAAAGATACAACAAAATAGAAATAAAATAGAAATATTCAAATTCTCATAAAGTTTACAATTAGATTGCCACCGAGGAGAAGTTTCGGTCCTCGAACTTTCTCTTCCGTCCTTGTGATGACGACGTGAAATCTCTGTTCGTGTCTCCTCCTCTCACTCCCACGGCTGCTAGCACTTCAATCATCTCCACGGCATCTTTCATCTCCAATCTCCTTTCCATGTAGGGATCACAACAGGACAATGCGATCCGTATCAATGCCTTCAAGGTGTCCAAATTGCCAGTGCCACAGACGGATTTCATGAGATTGGCATCGATCACCTTCTCACCCCATTCATCCTCTGGCATCGATGCCACCAACAGGCTTCGGTCAAGGAATTGGACTGGCTGATTGTGAGCAGAGTCATCGCTATGTATCCATGGTAGGCCCGTCAATATTTCCAGGATGAGCTGGCCGAGGCACCACACATCGCTCTTTTTTGATAGGCGGCCCACATGGTGGTGCTCAGGCGAGCGGAAAGCAGCCATGACATAGGTGGCTTTTGACTGGTTCACAAGTGGGACCAGAGCATAGTCTGATAGCAAAGGCTCAAAGGATGAACTGAGCAGCACATTTGACGATTTCAGATGGCCATGGGGGACAATGAGGTCAGACAATTCCTCGTATAAGTAGGATAGCGCACGGGCCACACCCTTCACAATTCTCAATCTTACCGACCAGTCCAATGCAGCGCGCATCCTGAGATCGCCTACACACATGCATTTAACCAAACACAATGTTTAATTAATTGAATAATTATGCCAACTACAACAAAAGAAAACGAGTGAGGCTACGGTACTATTGAACTGCACATTGGTCCGTACTATGGATCAAAATGTACTTGTAGATCAAAATTCATATTATTTAGATTTTTTTTATACTTTTTTTTAGATAGGTTGAAAGTCACTTCATCTGAAGATTCTAGACCATTCAAAAGTACTGATATTCTTCCTATCTAAAAATAGTAAAAAAATTCTAAATTATGTAAAGTTAGCTTGCAAGTGCATTTTCATATTTGAGAATAAAAATACATATTCGTAGTACAATCTGCGTTATGCATACTACCATCACCTCACTCAAAGAAAAACTAAACTAGTTTGTGCACAATTTGGAAAATAGCATAATAAGCTACCATGTAGAAAATGAGCCAAGCTTCGGTTGGGCACATAATCTGTGACAAGCAATTTGTCGTCCCTTCGATAGTAATAAGCAACTAAAGGCAAGAGATTGGGGTGAGAAAGACGGCCAAGCTTTGTCATGTACTCTTCAAAGTCTTCTTTGCTAACGCGATTCATCTCCTTGCATCTCTTGACAACAAAAATAGATGACCCGGTGACTAATGTTGCCTTGAAAGCGCATCCCAAGCTGCTCGACCCCAACACCTCAGCTTCCGACCTCAATAGGTCTAGCAGCCGAAATCTCTTTCTACCTTGCCCCACAAACACCAGGATTCCCCGCTCATTGCCTTCATCAATGCCGACTCTTTTGTTGTTCAACGATGGCATTTTGCTCCAACTACTTGTCTCAAGTCTTCTTAATTATGTGTCAAATATTTGAGATCCTTATTAGGAGATTGATAGGCCATCTTATACCCTTGGCCCCTTGCTCAACTTAGCTTTTTGTAAATTTAGAAAGAAAGGCTGTAGTTACTATTATTGCTAGCAAAACTATTTAGGTAATTACTTTGTAAAGCTATAAATAGGTGTTGTAATCATTTCAATCAACATATTCTCATTTTCTAAATCAGTACCAGAGCTAGTTAGGTCCTAAATTTGACAAACAGTAGAAAACTTGTCGAAAATAAAATCCACAGCCAATGCACAGAATCCGACCACGGTGACCGTCCCAAATTTGACGAACAGTAAAAATCTTGTTGAACTACTTTTTTTTCTGATTCTGCCTCCCAATTATGGGAAAATATCATAAAAACGTATGGACTTGAAAATAATTATGCCCATATATTTAATATTAAGTACTTAATTACACAATCAAAACAGAGGGTTAATTCAGTTACTCAATATTATGCGGGATTAAAAGCAAAATGGATGAATTAGTCTTGCAATTAATTTTGTGGGAGGCTTAAATTTTTCTATGGGTATTTCAGCTAAATAATAATAGTTTTACTGGTGAAGTTTCTACAACTTTGCAATTTTATTCGAATTTTGATCATCCTTGATATTGGGGGAAAAAATTATGGAGAAGTATCGCATAAGAGGATGCCTAAATAATTTGGTGATTCTCTGTCTATATCCAACCGGTTTTCTAGCAAAATACCCTTCCAAATTAATGATGCATCTAACTAAATTCCAAGCCTTAGATTAACACCAACATTTCAGGGCTAATTCCAGATAATAGTGACCAATTTGAGTAGCACAGATTAGTTGCAAATCCCTTATATTTACACAGATAATAATGACCAATTTGAATAGCACACCAAAGAAAAGAAACACATGCAACAAATTCAGCGTTAGATCAAGCTCGAAGAAGAAGACCCAAGTTGCAAGACAATATGTACAGTTCTATTCATCAAATGAAAACATGAGCAAAATAAGTTGTCAAATATATATAATTTTTCATTTTAATAGATGACTAATTATCAGCATCTACAAATCTATGGACCTATAACAAGAAAAATAAAGCATGCCATTCAACAATATGTAACCTGCAATGGAGTAATCAACCAAAAAAAAAGATATTGAGTTCTTGCAACCAATTGTTTTGGCAACTCAATTTTTTTGAGTATTTCTTGCAATTAATTTAGCAATACCTGCATCTTTTTTTGGTTGCAATTGAATGCAAGAACTCAATTTTGGTTTCAATATCTTTTAGCAAGAACTCAATTTTTTTGGTTGCAAGAGATAAAACAAAAGATATTGAAAGAACTCAATAATCAATATCTTTTGCAATATCTATAATTGCAATAATTTATATCAATTAATTGCAAGAACTCAATTTTGGTTTCAATTTCTTGCAATTAAATGCAATTGAGTTGCAATTGAGTTCTTGCTAAAAGATATTGCAAAAAGATATTGAGTTCTCTTCAAAAAATGTAAAATTTGGTCTCCAAGCATAATTTAATGTGGAGATCAATTTGAACAGTTTAGATCGACGTTTTGAACTTTGAAATTGTAAAATATGAGTGTGAAGTAAAATACTCACTTTACTCCATGAAGCACCGTAGCCCAACTCAATATTTATATATTATTTAATAAATATCCAATCCACATATGAAAAATAAAAACGGATACAATAATATTTTACCACTATCTGATCCGTATAGATGTTCCACACAAAATCTAAGAGGAATTAAAGGTAATTTCATTACAAATATATTGTCATTCTCTAAGCCCTGAAAGTCCCTTTTTTGGGCCGATCTTCATTATGGATCCAATGTCTAATCAATTCCCAATTCAGGCCCAATTGCAATTCGATGTGTACTTAAATAATATGCATCTGCACTTCTCCTCCTTCGAATCAATAACCCCACCTTTTGAAAATTCACATATTATTCATTTTAATTCAATTTTTTATTTTTTGTGTCTTCATTAGTTACTTTATTTATTCCCATGTACTCTTTCTACTCGGTGTACTCTATGTACCTGAAAAAAAAATGTGAAGTTTCACAGTTCATTTTGATAGGCGATAGATTGAATGGGGTTAATTGAAGAATTTGCATCCTCTGCATTAACGCACCATTTGAGTTCATTTTTCGGACCGTACGATCAGAATTTGGACCAATCCGGATCACACCTGTAATGCACGGGGCTCTTTCATATTAGTGTGGATTTAAATTAGACGGAATAGATCTTAACTCAAAATTAAGTTAACTCAGACGAATTGATCACCATTCTTATTCAAATTTTTAGTATTTATGCATAATTTTATAGATAATTTAGAGTAAAATGTTGTGGGTAGTATAAAATTGATTCTCATTTGCAGTATAACATTTTTATATGATTAATCGGTCATTCACGTATGACTCTCATAGCTTGAAAGTCTAGCTCCGCCCCTGTAATTTGATATAACAACAACAAAATTATATTGAAAAAATTATAATTTATGTGGGAGGAGTGAGTTGAGGATTAGAGAGAAGGCACTAAAGGCAACTTAGTCCTAAATATATGTGTAATGAAATTCAAATGTAAATTCATTTAGCTTAATTTTAAACGTTAAATGGAAAAAAAAAATTAAAATGTTGAAATTTAGATGGGTAAATATATCCAAGATAATTCGATGTGTATGATGGGTTGACATTCAATTTTATTTAATATTTAAAATATTTATAATTTGAGGCTATTTATTTTGTTGGAAGTTAATGAATAAGAATAACTTTCTCAAGAATGTCTAATTGTAACAAATACACAATTTGAACATTTAGAAAAATATTTGTTTTTGTTTTAATTTGCTGCATTAAATTTTTTTTATAAAAGTTGTCTCATTTAAATATTTAATTTGTTTTATAGTAAATAGTTTTTTTTATTTATATCCTCTCTCTTCATCAAATTCGTATTTCTCCTCTACTCTTCAATATTTCCTATTTTACACTTGTATTTTTTTTTTTTTTGCAACTCACATTAAATTATTAAGATAACTATTATTACTTTATAAAAAATCAAGTTTTAAAAATTACAACTAAACTTAGCATTAAAGACGCACTCCTTTAAATAGCGTAAAAGATTTATTTGATTAAATAATGTTAAATATTTTTTTTAAGTTTAGTAAAAAATAATCTATAAATTATTCATATTTTCCTAGCTACTTTCAAATTATTTTTGTCTAAATGAAAAAAAATTACAATAAGTGTTCGTTACATAACAATCAAGTGTATATTTTGGATAGTTCAAATAATAAGAATAACAATTTAAAACAATAAATCATATATTAGAGCATCTACATCCCAGAAACTCAAATGAATTTCTAAATAATTATTAACTCTTTTTTATAAATTAAGATCTCTAAAGTTTCTAACTCTCACATCACTGAAATTAATTTAGAGTTTCTATTAAGCCACGTTAGCAACAAATTAAAAAGGAGAAATAATTTGAGCTAATCATTTAGTAAACATGGAGTTTATAAACAAATCCTTAATAAGAAACTCTCCCACATATCTGAAACTGGATTAAAAACTGTCTCAGATTAGAAACTCTAATAGTGTATACAATCGATAATAAATATGTATTTAAATGATAAGTTCGAAAGAATATAGGTGAAAATATCAACACAGACAGGATGGAAAAATCATCCTGTAAGGTAACAGAATTTATGAGTTTGGATACCAACCGTCTGATTAGGGTTGGAAGGCAGGCGGAACTTTAACATTCGTGCAGAAGTAGATTGTACGGTCCGGATCTAAACTCAAAATTTCTGTTACAGGTCATCTAATTGAGCGACAAAGGAAATTTTCCTCTGAGGTAACAGAATATTTGTGTTTAGATACCGACACTCTGATTACAGGTGGAAGGCAGGAGGTTCTTTAATATTCGTGCACATGTAGATCGCACAGTACGAATCTAACCTCAAAATATCTGTTACCTCAGGTGATATGAAAAAGGACATTTACTCTGAGGTAAAAGAATATTTCCATTTAGATCAGGACCGTGCGATTACAATTGGAACCAATCCAGTTAGAGGTAAAATGCACAGGGATCTTTAATATTCGTGCAAACGCAGATCGCACAGTTAGGATCTAAACTCAAAATTTCTGCTACCTCAGGTGATTAGAATTCGGTTGGAAAAGGGAAATTATCCGAAAAGAGGCACCAAAAACCCTCCGTCTCTCTCTCTCTCTGAGAAGAAGAAGAGATGCAATTGCAAGTGATGGCTTCCACCTCTTCTTCTCCTGTAACTGTAACTAAGCAATTCGGACGCCGCCAAATGGTGCTCGCTTTCAATCCCAACTCGCACCAAACCTCCTCTTCCAGGTCTATTCAAATTCATCTCTCTCTCTCTCTCTCTCTCTCTCTCTCTCTCTCTCTGTCTATATTCAACTATATTGAAATTTTTATGAAACATGCAGTAAAATGGGTATTTTATAAATTTAAAGTCTAGTTTTTTTTTTTTTTTAATGAAGTGTAATGGGTATTTTGTAAATTTAAAATGAGTTTTAATAGAAAAGATATTAAAATGGGTAAATTTGTGAGTTTTTGAAGCTTAGAAGGGTAAATATGGTATTATGAATTTTAGAGGGGGGAATATGTAATTTCTATGTTTTTGAGGGGTATATATGAAATTCCCCCCTAAATTTTACAAAATTTAATGGACACAATTACAAATTTATTTTACGAGGGGGGGCTAATAGTAATATTTTTTGTAAAAATTAAAAATTTAATGGGAAACTTTGCTGGTTATGCATGCTATAACTACTAAAACAATTGTTTTATGTTTTGGTGCATATATCTACAGGTCGGAAGATAAACAAACATGCAAAATGCAAGAAATCAATACAAGTTTGATTTTTCTCAGTTCAAGGAGAAAACTGCTTGCCTCGTCAGTACTTGGTTTTTTCTGGAATTCAAGGTACCTGTCAGGTTCGCTCTTATTTTTCTGGTAAATACAAAAATGATACAGTTTTACTTCGCATACACCTGTCAGTTGTCTAGGCACCATGAAAAAAAAATTTATACTTCATTAGCTTTATATTATCTACATTATTTGTTGGTTTATTATCTCGATGTAATTCTGGTGTTTTGATGTAATAGGGTTTGTAAATAATGGTTCTGGTACCAGTTGTTTTGTGCCAGACCTGAAACAGTAGTTGATTTCAATAGAAATAAGTGGGTTTTATCCCACTTTAATAAAACAAAAAAAGTAATAATAAATACAGCCATAATTCTTGTAATTGCAGCCTTTGCTCTTGGTGATCCAACAGTCAAGATTGAAGATGTAACTCCTCAGATTTTGCCTTTTGGTGCACTCTTTCCTTCCGAGGTTCATTTCTTATTCTCCTTTTACATACCACCAAATGCTGTACCACCTGGTACCAGACCAATTGGTATAGTACCAAAAATGCCAACAAAAATGTATCTTAATTAAATTCAGATTACTGGTTGGATCAACTGGTAACGATACAATGCTGGAAGCGAGGCAACTTGTGACTCTCAATTTAACTTTTTTGCCCTTATATCATTTGTTCTGTCTTTCAAAATTGTAATTTTAAAAATATTGAGTCGAAAATTTTTATTCGTGTCAATTTTTAGGAAAGAATAGTACAGCTATTTGAGACGAACACTTATGCTGTTGTAAATATTTTTGATGTAACTTTACGGCCTCAACTCAATGTGACTGGTGTAGTTGAGGTAAATTCTCTCTCTCTATTTTCTATATATATTATTAAGGAAAAATTTATTCGGTTCACTATCAGGGAGCGAAGAATTTAGAAATACTTTTGAATTTTGATTGCAATTCTCCCCTTTTGCGAGTATTTCAGATACCAGAAGGGAATGGCTCTGGAGTAGTTTGGGATAACTCGGGACATATAGTTACAAATTACCATGGTAAGAAATTATTATTTTTATTTAGTTTCTATATTTATCATCATTTTTTATGAGGATTTTACCACTATACTATTCTTATGTAGTGGTTGGAAGTGCACTTTCAAGAAACCCTAAGCCTGGTGAAATTGTGGCGCGTGTTAATATCCTTGCTTCTGAAGGGTAATCTCTCTCTATCTATCTCTCGGTAGGAAACACACATATGTAGAGAATGAATTAGCTTCTGTGCTGTAAACGATTTGCATGACATGAAAAGTTTGTTGTAAAAACTGTTCAATTAGAGGGGCACATTTTGAAAATGGCACTCTTTGCTTTGCTGTTCTTGTTGGTTTGGAGAAAAAGAAACTCTATAAAATTTCACGTGCTGTTCTACGGATATATTCTCAAAATTAAGCATTTTTACTCTGACATTTGTATATTACTAGGGTTCAAAAAAATTTCGAAGGAAAATTGATCGGTGCTGATCGGGCTAAAGATCTTGCAGTAATAAAGGTATCAGTTTACTCATTTTAGCAAAATAGAGGGGGGATTGAATAAAATTGGAGGCTTTATTTGTGGTTAGTTAAATTGTGTTGAATTTGATAGGTAGATGCACCACTGGATATTCTGAGGCCGATAAAAGTGGGGAAATCGTCAGATTTAAAAGTGGGTCAACAATGCTTGGCAATAGGCAACCCATTTGGGTTTGATCATACCTTAACAGTTGGTGTAATAAGTGGTCTAAATAGAGATATTTTTAGCAAGACCGGAGTTACCATAGGAGGTGGTATTCAAACCGATGCCGCTATAAATCCTGGAAATAGGTCCTTAAGTATTTTTTTCTCTTTTTCATCTTTTTTTTTTTTACAATTGTGTCAAAATATAGAATATTTCACTGCTAATTATTGCTTTGTTCCATCAAAAACTCAACTGGTACGACCCATAGGAGGTGGTATTTATTTTTCTTTTAACAATTGTGTCTAAATATAGAATTCTCATTAGTGAGGCTATGGTACTATGCATAGCGCATATCGGTGTGTACTAGGGATGTATATATTTCACTTTCGAAGTCCAAACAGTCGATCCAAACAGCTCAACCTGATCTATATATGAAATTATACTTGGAGGTCAAATTTAATAATTTTTATAACTTTTTTACTATATTTTTGGATAGGTAGAAAATCACTACTTTTGGATGGTCTAGAATCTTTAGACTAGGTGATTTTGTACCTATTTAAAAAAATAGTAATTTTTTTTTTAAAAATGTAAAATTTAGTATCCAAACACTTTTTCATATAGAGATCATATTGAGCAGTTTGGATCGACTGTTTGGACTTTAAAAATGAAGATATAAATCCATAGTATAGACTAATGTGTGCTATGCATAGTACCGATCATTTTTCACTGTGAATTATTGCTTTGTTCCATCAGAAATCTCAACTGTTACGTTAATTAGCTGCATAACCAGTGCTTCAATTTTATAACAACATGTGATCTCAACATTGCTAATTGTTTTATAAGAATATTGAAATGCTTGCATAACCTTGCTTTGGTAAATTTTACAGTGGTGGTCCCATGCTAGACTCAAAAGGAAATATGATCGGTATTAACACTGCAATTTTCACTCAAACTGGTATGTATTATTTTCCTTTTTTTACTGTAACTTTTAACGGTTTGTATTATTGTGTAGAAGAAACTACATATATGATAAGCTTTGGGGGTTAACTATGCAAATTTAATTCTTCACAATTTTTTGTTTTCACTAATTTTCGGGCCTTTGATTTCAGATCGATTTTAATAAATAGACTAATAAATATATGTATATTTTTTTTACTATTATATTTCAGGTACATCTGCTGGTGTTGGCTTTGCAATACCTTCTTCAACTGTGCTAAAAATTGTTCCTCAATTAATCCAGCTTGGAAGAGTACGTAAAATTAATTAAGAACCCCTAAATGTGAATATATGGGTAGAAATGAAGTCTTCAAAGTTTTTTCTTTATTAATTTCTTTATATGTGACTTTTTGCTTTTCATTTGCTAAGGTGGTACGTGCCGGGCTAGATATCGAAATTGCCCCTGATTTGGTTGCTAATCAACTAAATGTTCGTAATGGCGCTTTAGTTTTACTGGTAATACTCCCCTTTTTTCACATATTATCCCTTAAAGTTGTATATTAACCTAAAAAAATAATCTAAATAAAGATCAGGATTAGTATTGGACTGAAGCTATGGTACTATGCATATGAAAATGTACATGTAGACTAAATTTTACATTTTTTTAAGAATTTTTTTACTATTTTTTTTTAAAGGTAGAAAATCACTACTTTTGAATGGTCTGGAATCTTTAGATCAAGTGATTTTCTACCTATCTAAAAAAATAGTTCAAAAATGTAAAAAAATGTAAAATTTGATCTACAAGCACATTTTCATATGGAGATCATGTTGAATGGTTCAGATTGATTGTTTGGACTTTGAAAATAGAGATATTGATCCATAGTACGGATCAATATGCGCTATGGATAGTACCTTACCAATGGTTAAAGTCCCTTACCTATGCTTCTAGCATTTACTTGTGTGTTATTTATTTTACTACTGTACAGGTACCGGCTAACAGCCAGGGAGCCAAGGCCGGTTTGGTTCCTACAAAAAGAGGTTTTGCTGGTAATATAGTTCTTGGAGATATCATTACTGCAGTGGATAATAAACCCGTGAGTACTATATTTTTGTTTCGAACAATTATTCCAAATATTCCAAATAAAGGTTATTGTAGAGTTATATGAGGCACCAATTAAATTGATTGTTTTTTTCTGGAAACATTTGATTCACTTTATAATTTTACATTTTTTAGAATTTTTGTAGATAGGTAGAAAATCACTACTTTTGAAAGGTCCAAAAATTTTAGATCAAGTGATTTATAACCTATCTAAAAAAATAGTAAAATAATTCAAAAAAATGTAAATTTTGATCTACAAGTACATTTGCATACGGAGATCATGTTGAATGGTACAAATTGACTGTTTGGACTTTGAAAACAGAGATATTGATCCATATGAGTCCAGAAAGTTTATAGGAATTCAATCCTAGCCAATGTTTTGCACCAATGAAATTAATTGTTTATTTCCTTAAACATGCAATTGACTTTATTATTTTCTATTTTTCTTTAAGCTTCTTTTTTTTTTTTTAATTTGATGCCCACTTATGACAAAATATAGGATTCCTATTTGATTGAATCCTACATTTAGTTAATGTTTCTCAAAAAAATTATGGTGCTTAGATGTAGTGATCTGTAGAGGAAAATTTATACAAAGAATTATGTCATCATGATAAAAAAAAAAGTAAATGAATGGAATAAGTATATTTCCTAATGTAACTCTGAAAATTTCTGAAAGCAGATCAGGAGCAAATCTGATCTATTAAAGACGCTTGACGACTACAAAGTCGGTGATTCAGTAAAATTGAAATTGCGCAGAGAGAATCAGGATTTAGAAATTAATGTGGTATTAGAAGAGATTAAATAATCAAATGCATAATTGTTTATGCTCTATGTGGTGTATAGATTGAGACTAAATCTTTTTTTGGCAGAATTTTTTATTTATTTGGATATGATTTTTGTATCTAAATAAGGGGCAAAGAATCATCTTTATTTACTTTTAGTTCATATTCAAATTTTATTTAAAGTTGGTCATTTTTATAGTTTTACTAACTGAGCTTAATGAACAGGTTTTGTTCCTGTTTTTAAATTAATAAAAAATCTTGGTTAACTAAATTGCAAGGCATCCTAATTAATAGTTAACCACAAATGGAATGCCTTTTTCAAATTTGGTTGATTTGATTTGTATTTGGACTATTACATATCTAGACATTAGATATTAAAAAGAAAACCAAAAACGCAGAAAAAGAAAATAAAATAAAATAAAATGTCAAGAATGGGATTCGAACCCATGCCCTTTCGGACCAGTACCTGAAACTGGCGCCTTAGACCAACTCGGCCATCTTGACATGTGTTATTAATTTTCGAATTAACAAATATCTCACAACAGTAGAATGAAATTGATTTTTTGAAAGATGATTTTACTAGTTTTCTCGTTTTAATTTAGGAATATTTCTCGAACTTAGCTCTAGAAAAAATATTAACAAAAAAGGGTTGAATTTTAATGTTTAAAATAAGATAGTTTTTATTTGCACCTTAGGTTGTGCTCCAATAATTATATTAGAGAGGGAGGGGAGGGGAGGGGAGGGAAAGGGCTGGAATGGGAGGGGAAATTTTTAAGGAGTTACTTGCTCCAATAATCTCAACGGAGGAAGAGAAGAGTCTAAGTATAATTTTTTAATTTCACTTGTATACTATTTAAAATTACGAGTTTACCCTTATATAGAAAAATTTGTGTCTCTATTATAATCTGGTCCCAAGCACTAATTTTCGTGTACTGTATGCATCCCTTGTAGCATCCTGAGTTCATTGATGTACCGTATGCATCTTGACTAGTGTGCAGTATATTTTCTTGAGTAAAAAAAGTCAAATATTTTGTAATTATTATAAAAACAACAGAGTATATTATTGCAAGGCTTAAACTCACAACTTAGAGCTTGCATTATTACAACTATGCAATTCACAAAGATACAAAAGCTGATAAAAGCATGTCCATAACCCTACTGTACCAGTGGTACCAATACCACTACACCCACTGGTACCCTCAGTTGAAGTTTCTAAATGGGTTCTTCAAGAGAAATACTAGGCATTCATATTTATGTTTAGTATTTGGTAACACTACGAAAGTTATAAATGGGTACCACTACACCCACTGACAAGGAAGATATACGAAAGTTACATATCAGTCCCTGAAATTTTTGTTATTTTAACATTCAAAATATATGCTCAAACATTATGTACCAGTAGTCCAGTACAACTGGTACAGTCCAGAAACAAAAATGGCAAAGAAATTTAGAGAAAATAAGACATTGCATACATAAGTTATAATCAAGTCTTTAAAAGATGTGAGATACAAACTAAAAACTTCAAAAATACAAGCTGTAAAGCATCATCATCATCAAGTATATATCACCTTCTATCACAAAATATATCACCTTCTATCACAAAATATACACCTTCACAAGTCTTTATCCACAAAAATGATGCATACATATATAGCATCAGACAAAAGGATAGTAGTTCAAATACCTTAATCGAATGACATAAATTCTAAAAGTCTCTTGCGCTTATCAACGGGACATCCAAGAAAAACATCCAACATATTGGGATTGTTGCCTAGAAAGATATACACCTTCATTATCTCTTGTTCATCAACACCTAGCTCCAGCAACATATTCCAAATTTCACTCTTTGGCATTGGAGGCATTGGTTGAGATTTGACGAGATCGTTAGTTGATTTCAAGATAGCATTAGCAACAGCTTGGAATGATTCTTTCAAAATTAAAATATCATCATCTTTTGATTTCTTGGTCTTAGTTTTTTTGTTAGAAGAATTACCTGCTAAGGTTTACAAGAGAGAGAGAATGATTAATCCAAAATGATTGCACATGTATAATTGTGGCATCTCTTTTGTAGTGCAACGGTTAGGAAAGTATGTATGATTCACCAAGTTTAATTAAAAAGTCCAATTATAAGTAAGCAAAAAGAAAACAATTAACACCAATACCATCAATTTGAACTCCAGTACCCTCTACCAAAAGTTTGGCACTCTACCTTCAGGTTGCCTATCAAGTGGTGGAGAATTTTCATTTGTGAACGTGGTGTAGCTTTCCAATGTTGCTTCTTCATTAGAGACCAATCGATCAACTTCTTCAATGGTGCAATGCTGATTTATCTGTCTGAGATTTCTCTCTCTTTCTCTAATTTCAGCAGGTGTTTCTGCCTTTCTCCAGTTGCACGATCAGTACCATACAAACGTAGCAATTTTTCATAATTTGCTATGGGCTTGTCCCTCCATAAAGCTGCATCAGGATGAGCCTGGCAAAAGAATTCAATTAATTGCAAACCAAGAGATTAATACTTTGTTATCTATTGCAATCAGAAACTATTTTAATTAATAACAAAATACTTACCTCAACTAACTTATCCCACACCTCTGGCTCAGCACACCACATACTACTCACTGGATCCCAACTAAAACCACTTAATCCATTTTTAAATATGTCATAGCAAGGTCCAAATCCTCGCTTTATGTATTTAATGCGATTCTTAATGCGCTCCTTGTCAAACCTTTTTCCAGGAAATCTCTCTGACAACTCTGCTAGAATGTTCTCATAAGCCTTGCTTGTAAAGGTGCCACCTACTCGATTTCCAATCTCATTTTGGTGAACAAAAGCATCAATAAGAAGGCTGTCCATGGTGCGATTCCAAACAAGAGATTCAATTCCCGCAGAATTTGGATCCTTCCTTTTTGCCATTGCAACCTGCGAAATCATACTTAAAGGGTCATGTACTCAATTCTTCTCCAACTGGTACAGGTATATACCAATGCATGCTTTATTTCAAGTCTAAAGTTGATATCCAAATTAACCCAAATTGATATACCAATGGTCATGTACCAGTATAGTCTAGTTATTTCTATACTATTTTTAATTATAGAAATTTATTTATAAAGATGAATTGAGATGTATAGTAAAAAGAGTACAAAAACCCCAATCCCTTTTGGAGGCCAAATACCCCCCATCTCTACAATGGGAAGCTTATTACAGATTTTCAACCATTACTTTGCTATCGAATTGGATAGTTCAAGGCCCAAAGCCAATCCCAGGGAACAGCACAAAGGCGTCAGATTTTGGAAGTCAAAGCGGTTGACGCTTCTGGTTCAAGGAAAGGGCAAGTGTTCAGTTGATAAATGTAGGTTTAACTCATTGGTTTGTTGTCATTCCCTGCATGGGTGTGTTATAATCGGTGCCGCCAGCTAGCTTCATGCTTGAAGGAGTTGCTGTCGAGTTGAACAAGAGGAAATTGCAAGATTGTGCAACGGTAGCGTAGGTGCCAAAGAAGTGAAAAAAATCCCCAAAAAAAGCAAACAAGAACATCACCGTGAATTTGCCATTGACCAAAAGACGACGAGAGAAAACGCTAAAAAGAAGTGTATATCACTGACGAAAAGAATGCACTGCCGTGGAGAGCGCCAAGAGGGAGACTTTGCAATGAAGGAGAAGCTCAATTGCTTGATTCTGGAGGGAAAACGAGAGAGGAAAGTGTAAAGAGGCAGGAAAAGGATAAAATTGGTAAATCCTGCTGTGGGCCCGTTTTTCCTCTGGCTACACCCCAAATTCAGGGTGACAAATTTCAATCGCGTAGGGTGAAATGGCTACCTTTTGAACTTTCCTTCCCTTCCAATTTGTTTTTGTGGAGCAGGTGCAACTCAAAAAGTTTCCATCCTTCCCCTTCCCTTCTCCTCCGTTAACTCTAATTGAAGCACAGCCTAGAGAACTATGTAGGTGTTTTGTTCAAATCTGGTTGATGGCATGCTCAACAAATCTAAAGGAACTTCATCTATGCAAAAATTATTATGAGTTAAACATATTTAGGTAATCATTAATTTAAGAAAAGTGCCCTAATATTAAATTGCTTTTCAATGTAATAAAAATTTAAGAAAATATTAGAAATTGTTGACTGCATTAAAAAGACCTTTTGTGTGTAAAATTTGGAGTTCATGAAGATAAATATTTTGGATAAAGATACCAGGGTAGAACTAGGGTGTTCCTAAGTGCACCAAGCCTCTTTGTGAACTCAACTCTAAAATCTATCGAATTGGCTTCAAACGATAAATCCAAACTGTTGAAATCCTTCTACCTTACGAGCTATGCGTCTACATGCAAAAAAATTAAAAATTAAAAATAATTTTGTATAGAGTCAAGTGGTCAAAAGGCGTCCAAAAAATGAATGTATTAAAATTAATTTATAAACCTTCTAATTTTGACTACTTGACTTTATACTAAATTAATTTGAAAGTTTAAAATTTTTACACGTAGATGCATCACTCGTAAAGTAGAAGGATTTTAACAGTTTAGATTCGTCATTTGAAGCCAATCCAATAGATTTTAGAGTTTTATTCACAAAGGGGCTTGGTGAACTTAGGAACACCCTAGTTCTACTCAAGATACCAAGTTATTTGTTAGAAAACTGTAACATTTGAGCATGTTGTTTGAAAATTTCTTCATGATTCTTGAAGATTCTAATTATTTAATGTTCCTTTTTTTTTGTTGGATCAACAGTGTCAAGATGATGATATGGCCAATGATGTTTAAAGAAGCTCCATTGGTCATTGCTTTAACAGCATGCAGTATATTTAGCAGTATGCTAATTAAAATCATAATATTTTGTTATATTTAGCAGTATGATAAAATCAGCAAATCTCAGAAAATATCAGCCAGTTGCTGTTTCATACCAGAATAGAATTTACTGGTACCAGTTTTATTGTAATTTGCACATGATACAAGTCCCTTCAGTTTGGTCCATGTACTGGTACCGAACAAAAACAATTACAATTAACTTATTTTATCTTAAACTCTTTTACATGCCATGAGAAAAAATATCCATGAGTCCATTTTTCCTGAATTAATAAATTTGTGGTCTAGTCTAAAAGACAGAGTAGTTTTTGCTTTATGCAGCACATAGACAATAGAGTCCAAACAATGCCGCATATGACTCGTACGCTGCATGAAGTAAAACATGCTCTGTCAATATATTTACCTGTGTTGTTCACAGTAAAATCTCTACATGGTAGAGAGGATGGATGGCATATTTTAAGAATTTATAACATTTTAAATGAGAGAAACAAATATACATGAGTAATTCAATCAATATAAATAAAAGGTTAAAATAAATCAAATAGTTAAAAGTGAACGTGACGTGACATGACTAATACACTTTGAAACCCAACAACTATTGTAGATGGATTTGTGGATTTTGTATCATAATTCATAAGTTCACACTTGAGTTTAGTCTATTACTTTTCTTTTTACAAAAAAAAGTAGAAAATCTAGTTTAAATAGTCTATTAGTTGATTAATTTCAATGAAGTAACCTAGTTAGTTTAGTCAAATGCTACCAAATTTATAGTTTTAATGTGATACAAGAACAAGTGCACATAGAAGCTGGTTTATGGCTACTAGGTCAATGCAACTTATTAGGATGCAGGGGTATTTTGGACATTGTCTCTTTTATAGTTTTATATTTTATGAATTGATTTTTGAACTAATTTTTAGTACTATTAAAATTTGTAAATTTTATATGCTGTAGATTATTTTTATGGGAGCTACTTGCAGGGCTAATCTTATCCAAAAAGAAAAAATGAAATTACAAAAAAAGTGTGGAGAACAATTAAACAACATGGTCTACACTTAGATCTAATACAAAATGTATTGATTAGACTAATAGAATAAAATAATATTATAATAAATTATCCAATTAAATAAGCAACATGCAAACTACCAGTTTATTTTTTTCTTTAACTATCTCAATAAACAATAAGTTAGGTCTTTAGTTCTTTTCTTTTTTCCTTTTTTAATAGAGAAAAAAAATGACATGTTCTAGTCTTCTAGAACATAAATTGATAGGCAGTTTATGTTATGCCAGCTTACATCATGAAAAAGAAATGAAAAAAAAAAAATTCAGAGGAAATGAACTTTTCAAACTTGGTTCAATGATATAAAAATTCAATGATTCTTCTTTTTTATATCTCATAAAATTTGAAAGAGTCAAGTGTAAAGATTTTAACAAAGCAGTTTTGGCTTCATGCAGCACACGAACCATTATCTAGCACTGTTTTGATTCTATAGTCTGTGCGCTGCATTAATCCAAAACTGCTCTGTTAAAATCTTTCCCACAAGAGTTGCTAATTATTCAGTGTAAATTTTTCTTTTGTAGGGATGGATATTATTTGACAATCTTGAAACATTCCTAAAATCAACAAAACAACACAAAACAGTTTAAAAATTGAAGAATAAAAGTAAAGCATATTTTATAATGTATGTACAAAAACTATTCAAGGACTTAAAAAAAAAAAAAGCCTCAATGAGAGAGAAAATCCATTCAAAATATTAGCATCAGCCAAACAAGAGAACAAAGATTGAAACAGTTGGTAGTGTAGTATTGTATGAATTCTCTCTCTCTCTACTGGTGGGGCCCATGCTGTGGTGAGGCCGGTGTAACGGGTTCAGGTACACGGGTTACTGGTTCAGGCACAGCATTAAATTGAAGGGGTCTTGCTTGGCTCGACTGTAAAATGAATGCAACATCAGTAGGTCCTAGTGTTGTAGCCTCCTGAACATAAATGTAAAATTGCAAATTAGAATTTAATTCTAAACACACTAACGAAACACAAGGGGAATAATAAAAATAGTTTTTTCACAAAAGAAAATCAGTGAAATAATAATCAGAAGACACGTATAAAAATGTACTTGAAAACCAAATTTTACATTTTTTTTTTTGAATTTTTAACAATTTTTTATAGGTAGAAAATCACACGAGAAAAGAATTATATATGCCAACCTGGTGTTGCCTTTGGCGTTGCAAGATACTAATAGCCCACGCCATGATGTAGCACGGTAAAAGAAATCCAGCTGCTTTGAGTAAAAATAACTACAAAAAAAGAAATTTCAGAAAATATTAGTGATATGAGAAAAGAAAATTTGAAGTTTGACAGGACTAAAATGTTAAATTTTGTACGGAAAGTAACATACCGAAAAAAGAGTAGAGGCATCGTCATCTCCATCACTGCCACTGTCAAGTGATAATGTGTGCCTCAATAGCAAAAGCGCCATCAACTAAGTAACAACAAAATAAGAAAAATTATCTTTCAATAATAAGCAAAAAAAAACAAGGGGGAATTTTATTTTCTTTCATAAAAGGTAAAATGATTATTTTATGAATTCAAAATGAGTTTTATAAAAAAAAAGAGAATAAGATGGGTAAATTTGTGAGTTTTGAAAATTTAGAATGGTAAATTATGATATTACGAATTTTATAGGGGAATATATGTAATTTTGAAGTTTTTGAGGGGTATACATAGAAATCATAACAAAACAAAGATTTGAAAAACCAAATACAAGTAACTTACGATGAGAATAATAGAACGGCAAAAGGCTGCGGAACTGGTACTGGCAGCAGCATAGTCATCATACTCTTCTTCTAGAAAGTGCCGTTGCGCCTCTGCTATTGCAAGAACTCGTGGGTCCCGCAGATCCAGTTGGCTCCCACTTATCGCCCATCCCCCACTATTTTTAGAAACAATAACATAAATTTGGATTTAACATATATATGTATAGTTAAGTTTGTCTATTGTAAACAGTACTGGTACCACTGCTACCAGTGTCTGGTATTGTAATACTGTTAGAATTTCTTAATGAAATATTTGGTGACAGATACTGAAATGCCATGCAATAGTCTCTAGCATTACTATAATTATTTTAACAAGAGTTCCGAGAAAATATAAAGGAAAAGTATAAGTACCCAATATCAATAATTGTCTCGTCAGGTGGGGCCCGTGGAGTTGCAGTGTAGTCTGGCTTGTATGGCTGCAAATTAAGAAATTTACTTTATGAGCACAAATTAATCAAATTAACATGCAAATGAAAAAATAAAGGATTTTTGGTAGGTTTTGGGGTGGTGTGTCAAAGGGTATCTAGTGTTTTCTATCTATGATATTAAAGAGAATGAAACAAGAGTGAGGCTATGGTACTTTGCATAGCGCAAATTGGTCCATACTATGAAAGTATGAATCAATATCTACTTTTTCAAAATTCAAATGTACTAAATTTTACATTTTTCACATTTTTTAGACCAAGAGTGAGGCTATGGTTCTAAATTTTACATTTTTTAGATTTTTTTTTACTATTTTTTAGACCAGTAGAAAATCACTACTTTTGAGTTGTCTACAATTTTTAGGTCAAGTTATTTTCTACCTATCTAAAAAAATAGAAAAAAATAAATTCTAAAAAATGTAAATTTTGATCAACAAGTATATTTTCATATGGAGATCATGTTGAACAGTTCAGATCAACTCTTTGAACTTTGAAAACAGAAATATTAATCCATAGTACAGATCAATCCCCGCTATGCATAGTACCATAGCCTCACTCATGAAACAATATTATCTTGATATAAAAAGAATGCAAATTACCTGGTGACAGATTTCACAATTTATATCTCCCTTTTCATTGCACCACCTCTGCACACATGCCCTATGCGCATACTATACAAAATTTATAAAAACCCAACATTATCAAAACAATCATATATATATATACTTTATCACATAAAATGTGTTGCTAAATATAGAAATTTTCAGGATTTTAAGAAAATATGATACCTTCAAACTTCCATTGCATGCACAAGGTGTCTCCAAGTTTTTTATCAGATCCTCCTCTTGACAGATACGGCACTCAGCAGGGGTGCCGATAAGCGGCTCTGATTCGTCCCCAGATGATTCCACAACTGGAGCAACTAAACTCTCTTTTCCTCGATCTGATTTCTCAGCATCTCTTTTTGGTTCGTTTGGTTCAGGGATTTTTTGGGTCTCCACATTCACCACAACATGATCACCCATAAATTTAATCAAATGATTTTAAGTGCTTGAACTTGATTGTTGTTCCTATAATTAACATAGGGATCATCTCAGTACAACAATTAGTGAATTTGACTTCAGTTTTAGCAAAATCAAAGTCAATTTTTTAACCCATAGTTGATAATAAATCATATTGTCTTTTACAGAAAAAAAAAAAGACAGCTCTATATTGTGTGATTTGAACAAGAAGTAGTCTTTGTTAGATCAGTAACACTTTCAAAAGAATTGGTGCAAAATTTTACTAGTACAGAATAGGTAAGAGTTTTGCTCTCAAATTCCCAGCAATTTTTGATTAAAAACAGCAAATCTAAGCCGATTTTACCAGAAATCAGTCCATATTGCAATAAATGGTTCAATAATTTTACCAGTAAAGAATAGGTAAAAGTTTTGCTCTCAAATTACAAGCAATTATTGATTTAAAATAGTAAATCTAAGCAGATTTTACCAGCAATCAATCCATATTGCAACAAATGGTTCAATAATTACTAGTACAGAAAAGGGGGAGATTTTGCTCTCAAATTCCCAGCAATTATTGATTAAAAACAGCAAATCTAAGCGGATTTCACCAGCAATCGGTCCATATTGCAACAAATGGTTCAATAATTTTACCAGTACAGAAAAGAGAAAGATTTTTCTCTCAAATTTCCAGCAAATATTAATTAAAAACATCAAATCTAAGCAAATTTTACCAGCAACAGTCCATATTGCCAGAAACCCTAACCTAAAGTGAGAAAAGGTGAACAAAAAGGAGGTACCTTAGAAGCAGCTGAATCAATGTCGCCTCACACGCTTCTTCTTCTTCTTCTCTCTTATCGAAGACTTTCTCAGTTTCTCTTTCTAAAATTCAATCACACGCTAAAGAATCTTTTCTATTTATTACTTTTGAAGAGTAGCTGCTAAAGCAATGTATACTATTTCCCTGGGGTTGGTGTATGTCATATTGTGCACCTTTTGAACCATTTAGTAAGTCAAACGCTGGCAAACTACCTTTCGGTATATATGGAACGATCATACTCCAGGTTCATTTAGGTGGCGAACTTTTATATTAAAAAGTATCTGATTTTATTATTATCTTAATAGAAACTTCTTGGTTGGAGTTCAGCCGTTGAAGTAGACTACGAGTAAATATTTTGACAGAGAAGGATTTGCTTCATGCAGAACACGGATAGTCGGGTCAAAATAGCTCTCTTGCGCTGTATGAAGTGAAAATAGCTCTGTTAATATATTTACTCGTACTGCTCTTAAGTTGAACAGTCTTTTAGGTGTTGGTTTTTTGTGACGTACCTGTGTGGCACAAGATGCAACATTACATACTAAGGCTGCATGTTGTCATTATAATAATTAGCAACAATGTTGAGATTTTTGTATTTTGTATATGTTGTGTTTATTATTGAGGTTAAAAACTTTTTAAATCTTACTTCGGTTAAATTTTCGTCTATTTTTTTATATTAGAAAGTAGAAGAAATAAATTATATGTTTTGGATAGAGAAATTTTTACTATGTTGGAACTAAAAATTTCTTGTATTTAAATTTATTTCCTTTTTATAGTTCAATATTAATTGTAAGTAATATCATTGGCAATAGATGTCATTGCTCTCTATTGTTTATCCTTTATACTAAAAATACATGTATAGTATGATAGAAATAAAAATAAAAGAAAGATATAAAACAACTTATTTGAATATCGTGCTACAATTTGAACCACATAATCTACATTTTGTTACACATAATAAGAAGTATGTAATAACATTAGCGAGCAAGTAGAAGTAAAGAATTATAATCATAAGCAATATTTTGGATAGATAAAATTTAATATTGTTGGTACTGAATTTTTTTGGTATTAGATTTCTTTCCTTTTTGTAATTTAAAATTTGTAAGTAATATCATTGTGGCTAGATGTCATTGGTTTATGTATTATTTATCCTCTTAGATGTAAAGTACGATAGTTATTAAAGATACGTTAACTTGTTTAAGAAAAATATTTAGTCTTTTAATTGATTAGTTTTGAGAGCAAATGATTTATTTTATTGTGACGCACAAATAATCATATATCTAAATGTCATTGTGTAGGTGTCATAAGTAGATAGATGAGTCATTTTTCCTTGAAAATTTATCAGTTAGAAGACACAATAATTTTCTTACACATACTAAATATTTTTTTTTATATTGGGTAAAATGGGTACTTTAAAGAATTTAAAATAATTTTTAATAGAAAATTCAATAAATTGAGAAAATTTGTGAGTTTATGAAATTTAAAAGGGTAAATATGATAGTATTAATTTTGGAGAGGAAATACGTAATTTTAAGATTTTTGATGTGTATACATTAAATTCCATCAAAATTTTAATAACTTTAAATTAAAATTTCAATGTAAAAAATGGTTATATGTGGTCTATATTATTTTCTCTATGCAATGTAAAAAATTACTATATTTCAAATTTGTTTTGATTGGTATCAAGAACTTGTACATTGATGTGGATTTTTTTTAATGTTGATATTTAACTTATTGATTATATTCATTTAAAAATAAAACAAAAAAATATGATTTTTAATTTACATGTAGAGAAAATAATATAGATCATATCTAATAACTTTATTTTGACATAATACTTATAAAAAAATTATTTTTCAAAAAATAAAAAGTAGAGACGTGTTGAATGCACGAGGAATAGAAGCATTTGAACCATTTTCTATAAAAAAAAAATATAGTTTCAAATTTTGCAATGTATAAAAAAAAAAGTAAAACACCATACTATGTGCTACATCTATTGTGTTTTGCATTTAACATTACTCTTTTTATACTTACAAATAAACAATAATATTTCACCTCAGATAGCAACATATTCAATTGTATAGAATTAATGGCAGTGGCCATGTTTGGCAATGAGGCTTAGAGCAATGAGGCTTAAGAGTTTAAGCTGTGCTAAGGAGGAGTTGCTCGGCCAACAAAGGCTTAGAGCAATGAAGCTTAGGGTGTATAAAAGTACTAAGAAAAAGCTCTAAGGAGGCACTGTGCTTAAGCCTGAGTTTTTATCGGCTTAAGAATTTGCTCTAAGGAAGCTTAAGAAATGTGCTTTAAGCCTGTCTAAGGCACAACTGTTCGGCTAGCTTAAGTAGCTAAGGAGGCTAAAGCCTATCTAAGGAGGCTAAAGCCTCATTGCCGAACACGTTCAGTGTGCTTTAGCCTTTTCTCTCTCGCTAAAATCCTAGAATTCGAAATTTTTTATTTATCATCTTTTTACAATTCATATTTTTTCTGAAAAATTTCATGTTTATCATGAGTGTAGTTTGAAATTGTGGAATCACTCTGCTGGTACCGCAATTTCAAAATGCGGTACCAAATTAATGCACTGGGTAACGCAATTTGAAACTGCGGTACCACTCTGTTAGTACTGCAATTTTAAACTAATGTCCTAGTTGGTACGGTAATTTCAAACTGTTGTCATGTAAATATGAAAATTTTCATAAAATAGGGTTAATGTTTGTTTTTTTAAAGATGGTAAATAAACGAAATCGGTCCTAAAATCAGGCACTGATGCTGATGCCACACAGATTTCTCCAGAAAAAATCATCAACAATAGATCCCCACTTAATAGCTCTCAATGACAGGTATGTATAGACCCGGTGTATATTGGCCAGCTGTACAAAGAACGCGCAATTTGGTAATTAGTGTTGACCATGTTTTATGTAATGGATTAGGTCTGAGATTATATTTCTTTAATTATTTTTAAATAAATATTTCCCTGACGCCTGCCGTGTTATATTTTAACAAGAGATTAGACTATTAGTGACCTGGTCTTTTCCTTCTAGAAAGTTGTGGCAATTTTTGTTCCTTGCACCTGGTCTATTCAGGTAAGCATAGACAGTCTCACCAACCTTATCCGTTGATTGGAGAATCAGATCCGGATCCATTTTAGTTTCCAGAAATGTTTCGAAACTTCCCATCTAATCATCTATCCTTCAAAATATCTAGAATTAAGCTGCAGTCTTGAGCGTAATATGATTATAAATTTTTAAGTTTGTTATTTTTATTAACAGATTATAAAAAGTTTCAATGTAGTCTTCATATAAAGTTTACAAATGTGATATATCAGTTGAATTCTGAAATTTATCTGATTGATTTCAAATTTCTCACTCATAATCATACTTATACCCGACAGTGTTGTAAAAAACAGCCGTTTAGGCCGATTAATCATTGACAGCAATCAAACCGTCACGGATTCTCTCGACTAATCGACCAATTATTTTTTATTATTCCTGATTAATCACTTGACGATACGCTATCCGTCTGATGAGCGCATAACATTATTTACAACACTCATACCCAGTAAGCTAATAAAGAACAAAAATATTACCATACATGTTTTATCGAATACAATACTGATCGAATAAATAGACACAATAGTACATATATTGACATCCCTAATTAAGCCCATAACTGTATAACTACTGCCCCAATCGATATTCTGAAAACTAAATGAAAGCTTCCAATGTGTCAAACTCTATATATATAAATTAATTAAATAGTATATTAAAAAAGTTGAACAAGAAAATGGCCATTACAATATCCATTCACAATTCATTAACATTATTATTATTATAGTACAGTAGTGCTGTGAATGACACAGAACTGGAAATGCAAATTAAAACAATACTGATACATAAAGCAAAAAGTTACACAATCATACAAATATTTATGCATCTTAAATAATAAAAAAAGTTGAAAAGGACAGTCAATTAATAATTACATTAATTGGCAGTCCCCTACAATTACAAACAAACATCTAATAAATTAACAACATATAATTAATCAAACACAATGAGAAACAGGAAACTCAGTTCTTTTCATATAGCTCTTCTAACTCTACTAGCAAGGGTGGTGGTAGATCCCACCACAATGATTGGGGGTGTACGGCTGACCTTCTTTCATATTTCCATATGGTTTGTTTGCCATAGCTGTTGGCCCTGGAGTTATATATGTTGTTCCACTGACGAGGCCAAGAAGAGATGCTGAGAGAAGAACTACAACTAGTAGTAGAGAGATGACTGATGAATATGATGATCTCATTTTTCTTATTAATTTTGTATGATCGATATTACTTCTCATATTTTTGCTTTGCTTTGCTTTGCTTTTTATAGAGAGAAAATTAAGTGTGTATAAGTCCAAGATTGGTGTGTGCTGGCTTAATTTGTAATGCTAGCTACAAATGCCAGAAAATTTAAAGCTGGCAGCTGGTACACTATTTATCCTCTCTTTTCTGTGCTATTAATTCATTAATTGTGTCTTACTTAGAAAAGCTCAATTTAATTGTGGAACAAATCTTTTATTTCACACTTAAGCTGTCAAACGAAGAGGAGTAAGATGGAGTAACGGCAGAATAAGTTAAATCACCACTTGAGACAAATTAAGTACTTGTTCACATTTACTCTGTAATTTGTAGGGCCCATTGTCATTGACAGATATTTATTTCTCAACATCTTACTCGATTTTCTAAACAGATTAATTTAACCGATAATATAAACTGCCAAAAGAAATACAAAATATATTAAGCAATTTTAAATATTGGTAGTGGTAAAAGTGCCTCCATAAAATTACCTCAAAATTTTGAATATAAAAAGAAAATTCTCAAAATAAGTGTTAGCACAATAAACTGAACCTTGATTGCATTTGGGACATGCCCTTAATACATTATTCCTTAAATATGTACAGTACATGTCATGCATGTGTAATCTGTCAATTTGGAATTTATCAACTAACCGGATAAATAAGGCAACTGCAGGGACCATGATTCATTTGTAATCAACCGGTACCGGTGGTTATTGTTAATTTGACTTCTTTTAATAATTCATCGTACCGTTATTTGTTTTCAACAACATTTGCCAAAGAAAATTATTGAACTCAATGATTAATGGGTTAATTATGAACTACTCCCGATATTTTTATTAATACCCTAAAAAAAAAAAACAAATATCAAATATGCCCTCACTTTGAATTTTTTTTTAAATATGCCCTAACCGCCCAGGGGCTGGGCGGTCAGCTTTCCAATGAACCGCCCCCCCGTCGGGCGGTCCACTGCCAAAAAAAAAAAATCACCAAACCGCCCAACTGTGGGGCGGTCCACTAATTTTTTTTTTTTTTTAAAGATTCATGAACTATGAAAAAAATTGAATTGATATTTAAGATCAATTGATGAATGCTTTGTTTATTAGATATTAATTAAGCACTTCAAAATTATTGGAAACATGGTCCAATTTAACAAGCTTGGAGATTTTAGACCTTTCTCTCAACCACCTGGACAGAAGCATCATACATGATTTAGCAAGTGTTCCATCACTTCGTAAACTCGACCTCAGTCGTAATAATATAAACAACAACAACGGTAACAAAATTCAATTAATTAATGCTTTATTCCAGTGATTGAAATATCAAAATTACAAGGGTGTAAATGACCAAAAAGGAAACTACAGGAGTACATAAATACTATCTTATAGAAATGCCAAGTTGATTATAGAGAATATCTTATATAACATGGATTTTTCAATTTATTGGCCCATATGAAAATAAATTCAAAAAATGATAATTTTTTATGTGCAAGTAAAAAATAATATTGATCGGATCTAAGCAAAAAAAAAAAAAAAAATTGCTTATCTTTTGTTAGGTAAAGTCTTTTTATTGGAAAAGAAAATACTAAGTACTGGATTTTCATATTAATTTTAATATGTCTAAATTAATTACTATATTCTTTTCTAAATTATATTTAAAGGTTTGTTACCATCCGTAACTCTAGAGATATTCTGTTTCTTAAATTCATTTTCTAGAATATCACGCGATTGATTTTTACCAATGTGGATAAAATGAATATTCTAATTTTTTTTTTACTTCTGTCAATGTAATGTTATACATAATTAATAATATCATCATCATCATGAAAACCCAGCGTCTCTCAGCTTTACCAGCAGTTTGAGCCTTTTAGTAAACAATTTGATAAATTGCTAGTGCCTCATTTTCAATTTGATCTTCGGATCTTGTTCTTTCTTTAAACTCTTTAGTTCCATAGAGAATCTACACATGACTAAAGTTATTGAACCTTTTAAAAATCATAGTATGTTACACTTATGATAATTTTTAAAATTATAGTAATTGAAAACATGGTCCAGCTTAGGATTGACTTATAAATAAGGTTAAAAGTGCAAGAAATTAATTTTGTCTCGGGGTCATAAGCGGGGTTCCAAGTAAAAGGATAAACATTCTCCTAAAAAAACATTCGTTGCCATCATCTTCTTACGGAAAACAGATATATAGAACATTATTTTGATGCTTAAAGGCCATGCAAAGGCAGGGGTAAACTTGGGACATGCTGATTCATATGCACGCTTTTATCAATTTGGCCAATCTTTGACACTTAACATCTTCTTATCCATTCGGAGTTTTATGATGAAACTTTACAGCCTTATACTATGATGTCAAGACTATAAGTCCGCCAAATTTTATGATTTTTGATGATGTTTAGCTATCCCAGATGAAGGTGAGAATTGGTGATCTGATCAGCAACTTTACATATTTTTACAGTTTTTCTGATTTTGTCTTTTTTATTGTGAATTATCTACTTGACCGTTTTGAGAGTTCTTTATATGGATTTAAAGCTTGACATATAATCTATCAGATGGCAGAGTATCAAATTTTTATGAGATGTGTAGCTGTGATTAACTAAGGGGCAAAGTTGCAACAGTATGCATATCTTTGATTGAATTTTACAGCTTTTCATATTTTTTGAGTATGAACTTTGATCAGCTGTTATTCCCAATTGGCTTACTCAAATTGAGTGATTCCTTCACCGGTCTTTTCGTTTCAGAGTCCTTTGTTTGTGGTATGATTGGTTTGACCAGACTCGGCTCACTTGAATAAAGCATTAATTAATTGAATTTTGTTACCGTTGCTGTTGTTTATATTATTACGACTGAGGTCGAGTTTACGAAGTGATGGAACACTTGCTAAATCATGTATGATGCTTCTGTCTAGGTGGTTGAGAGAAAGGTCTAAAATCTCCAAGCTTGTTAAATTGGACCATGTTTCCCAAAATTTTGAAGTGCTTAATTAATATCTAATAAACAAAGCATTCATCAATTGATCTTAAATATCAATTCAATTTTTTTCATAGTTCATGAATCTTAAAAAAAAAAAAAAAAAAAAATTAGTGGACCGCCCCACAGTTGAGCGGTTTGGTGATTTTTTTTTTTTTTTTTTGGCAGTGGACCGTCCGACGGGGGGGGGGGGGGGGGGCAGTTCGTTGGAAAGCTAACCGCCCAGCCCCTGGGCGGTTAGGGCATATTTAAAATTTTTTTCAATGTGAGGGCATATTTGATATTTGTTTTTTTTTTAGGGTATTAATAAAAATATCAGGAACTACTCCAAATTCATTTCTATTTCCAAAATGCATATCTATCTCTGATAATATTCATAGTATGACTTCACATGTAAATTATATCATGAGAAGGGATCCAGATACATCTTTTTTGGTGACACATCATGACACCGTTTTTTTTATAGGTCAATTTTGTGATTTTAAAATCAAAACAGTGGATCCGAACCAATCAACATGATCACCATGTTAAAATGTGCTTGGAGATCAAATTTTACATTTTTTTGAATTTTTTTACTATTTATTAAGATGGTTACAAAATCGCTGTTTTTCAATGGTCTGAAAACAACGATTTTGTAACCATCTTAATAAATAGTAAACAAATTCAAGAAAATGTAAAATTTGATCTCCAAGCACATTTTAACATATCCATCATGTTGAATGGTTTGGATCGACTATTTGGACATTGAAAATAGTAGGTGTCAAAGTGTGTCACTAAAAAAAGTGTAATTTGATCCCTCCTCTTATATCATAAAGACTTAAGGTTATTAGATAAAAATTGTACTCGACCAAAAATGTAGTTATGATTGGTTTTATTTAACCGGAATTGTTAGTTGTTATTGGGCAAAAAAAAAAAAACCAATACTATTACAAAAACATTTTGTCTATTATCTACGCTTTAAAAATTATTTATTCTTAATGTATAAGTTCATATCTGAAGGCACTATATTTAAGTAGGCTGGGTCCAATAAAAAAATTTAATTAAAAAAATAAATTAAAACAGATTTGTAGCAGTAGGATACAACAAATACAAACTGGGGTTGGCCCAATTAATGTCATTTCAAATTTTGGACTAATATGGGCCCAAAGACTTGGAAAGTTAGGCTGAAGAATAATTATATTTTGTAATTCATCTTCTTTTCATCTAGCGAGAAATTCAGCAAATTTTGAAGATTATTAATTAGGAGTGTAAACGGTATGGATAATAACCGATCTGTATTCGATTCGTATTCAAAAAATTAGATGTGAATATCTGATATCCGAATGTTCCTAATATTATGAACTCCAGCATTTTTTAATAATATTTTTATATTTTGTTAATAAATATATGATCCGTATCCGTATCCAAAAAATTAAAACAGAATATGGATATGATTTTCAGCCCTGCTATTCATCAGTAATTACTAATTAGTCTTAAAATAATGGTCTTGAAATTAATTAATTAGTAATTAATTAACTTATAAAACCCATCTCAACAAAAAGTACATGCAGATCCAGACTATATATACATAATACATGTCATATAGGAGCTGACTGTGAGACCTCAAAAGTTAACTTGGTAAACTCTTGATTAATTTGTGTTGTATAGAAGTTCGCAATCATACAGATTAATTTGGGTTAAAAATGTTTCATTAATTTTGTGCTTCAATCATACCCCCACATCTTTATCTATGTTTTCAAAGTTTAAACAGTCAATCCGAACTCAAGCTCAATGTGATCTCCATAAAAAAAAAATGTACTTCAAGACCAAATTTTATATTTATTAGAAAATTTTAATACCTTTTTAGGTAGGTACAAAATCACTGCTTCTAGATCATTAAAAAACAGTCATTTTGTACTAATATAAAAAATAGTAAATGTTTTTCGAAAAATGTAAAATTTGATCCATCAAATTCTGGATAGTAAAAAAGTTAAATATAAATAAATCGATTCGAAATTGTATTATTTAAATTGTTATGTCACTATCTTTGAGTATATTTTGTCCCTATTATGTAAAACTCGTGAAATTGTCGGTAATTGTCACTTTTTAGAGCACAATCATAAAAATGATTGACAATAACTTTACAATATTTATCTGTTGATTGAAAAAGATCAAGAAAGTAAAATTGTAAGAACACCCTAATTCTACTCTTTATATGTTGATTTATAATTAATACTGATTTGAATATCCTAACAAATAACTACATCTTCAAAATACAATTAATACAAAAAAGTAAAATTGTTTATTAAATGTAACAAAAAAAAAATGCTCCTAGGCTGGATGAGCTGTCCTTGCTCCAAGTAGTTCTATGACTAACAATGTTCAAGTTAATTTAGTTAATTTAGTTAATCATTTTTTTTTACGAGCAGGATTCAAATGCCGATCTTTTATTCATAGCATTTAAAAATATAAAATTTAACATGTACCATTATTTATCAACTTTTTTTGCTTAAATCACAAGCGCTAAATTATTCAGCAATTCGTATGGGAAGACCCGCTGAACTATTCAGCGGCTGATTTCCAAGTCAAAACTAATTGAACAGTTAACCCTAAAATCCAGCGGAATTGGATTCAACTTGGGTAATTTTATTCAATTCAATCGTAACTTTGTAATTAATTCCGCGAGATTATTCAACGGAATTGCAATTCCAACTCCAATTCCATTGAATTATTTAGCGGAATTGAGCCAATTCAATTCCGATAGATTATCCAGCGGAAGTGTTATTTTTGGAAATTTCGGAAAAGTGATATTATTTTCTTTAATTTTTTTTTTTTTTATGTTATTTATAAATTTTCGGGTCTTGAGCGTAATATTAATTTGCTAGTGTTGTGATTATAAATTTTAAGTTTGTTATTTTTATTAGATGATTATAAAATGTTCAATATAGTCTCCATATTAAGTTTACAAATGTAATGAATGGCCTGAATTTTAAAATTTATTACATTAACTTCAATTGATATGGCTTCAAATTTCTTACTCATAATCATACTTATACTCGATAAGCTTATGATCGAAGAACAGAAATATTACCATACATGCCTTATTGAATACAACACAAATCAAATAAAAAGATAAAATAGTACATATATTGGAAAGTGGCTAATATCAAAACGTTTGCACCAAGGTCCTCGTGCAACCAAGTCATTTTCGGATTTTCAAAGTCCAAACAATTGATCCAAACCGTTAGATGTTCAATCTATATTAAAATGTGATTGGAGACCAAATTTTACATTTTTTGGAATTTTTTTACTATTTATTAAGCCACTTTGAAAATTACTGATCACATGGTTCAGAATTTGGTTGCACTGTTTTTATGTTCACCCGGATCAGCAATTTTCAAAGTCGCTTAATAAATAGTAAAAAAATTCCAAAAAATGTAAAATTTGGTCTCCAAGCAGATTTTAATATAAAGATCACATCTAACAGTTTAGATCGACCGTTTGGACTTTGAAAATCCGAAAACGACTTGGTTGCACTAGAACCTTGGTGCAAACGTTTTGATATTAGACACTCTCCATATATTGACACCCCTAATTATAATTAAGCCCCTAACTGTAACTTCACCAATCGATATTCTGAAAACTAAATGGAAGCTTCCACTGTGTCAAACTCTATAAACTAAATAGCATAGTAATAAAATTAACCAAGAAAGTGCTCATTCATTACAATATCCATTCAATATCCATTAACATTATTATATAGTACAGTAGTGCTGTCAATGACACAGAACTGGAAATACAAGTTAAAACAATTAATACTGATACACAGAAAGCCACAAAAAAAAAAAAAGAAGAAGAAGAAGAACTCAACCATACAAATATTCATGCATCTTAAATAAATAAAAAATTGAAATGGACTGTGTCAATATATAGTTATACATTGCCAGTCCCCTACGTACAATTACAATTGACAAAACAAACATGTAAAGTAACAGTGCTTAATACAACATATATATATATATATATATATATATATATATATATATATATATATATATATATAATGACAATTAAAGGAACTGAGCTCTATCGATCTTGTAGCTCTTAATTTCTGCATTAATTAATTTCTCTAGCATTCAGCGTCTCGGTAATACTTGCTACATGGTCTGCTGTATGGCCCACCTGGATACATTCCGGGTGGAACTTTGTTTGGATTTTTTAAGGCGCCGGTAGATATAGCAGCATTGACGAGGCCAAGAAGAGATGCTGAGATTAGAAGAACTACAACTAGTAGTAGAGAGATGACTGATGATGATCTCATTTTTCTTATTAATTTTGTATGATCGATATTACTTCCCATATCTTTGCTTTGCTTTGCATTTTATAGAGAGAAAAGTGTGTATAAGTCCAAGATTGCTGTATGCTGGCCTTAATTTGTAATTCTAGCTACAAATGCCAGAAAATTTAAAGATACATGCATGGTCATGAGCTAGGCTGGCAGTTGTTGGTACACTATTTATAATATAATCCTCTCTTTTATGTGTTATTGATAAATTGTGTCTTAATTATGAAAGCTTAGTAATTTAATTGTGTAGTAAGTGGTGAAGTAAATCTTTTATTTCACACTTAAGTTGTTAAAAGAGGAGTAAGATGGAGTAATGATGAAATAAGTTAAATCACCACTTGAGATTGACGAATTAAGTACTTATTCACATTTACTCTGTAATTTGTAGGACCCATTGTCATTAACAAATATTCATTTCATTTTTCAACATCTTACTCCTCCCGACATATTAATTTTGTTGGTATAAAATTTTCATAACATTCGGATAGTTATAAATTAATTAAAATAAATCTAATTGAAATAGAGTTACCCGGATCGTGCGAAGCACTGTCCTTAAGCGTATTCCGTCTCATCGTGCAAGATGGAACCGCAACCAAGATAATCCGGGATTGTTGCTCCTTAGGCACGCCATGGAAGCAACTGACGATAACTCCGCAATATCCAGCATAGATCAGAATTTGATAATTGAGATAAATGTAAAATGGTTGAATGGGAGAATAAAAGAATTATGTCATTCTTGTTTTGCTCGGATTCAAAACTGAGAGAGTACCAAAGATTGGTGGAGGAGAGAGTTATATATTATCTTGAAGGGTTGCACAGAAAATGAATAATAGATGTTAACAAAACAAAATCGAATTAATTAGAGAATGAATAGAGGTTAATAGCTTATTTAATTATTTCTGTTATCACAGAAAATACGGAAATAAACAGAGGCTTGCTGGCACCTCTTCAATGTTTCCATTAATGAATAACGGTTATAATAAGAAAGAACCTGAAATTGAATTAATTAGATATGAGGATTTTCATATTAGTCCTCAGCTTAACAAAATATTACAAACGGTGATTTTAACAATTTTATTGAGGAGGGAATTTTGAGTTTTTAGAACTCAAGTTCCAACAATCCCCCACAAAACTCAAAATTTAAGAATATCAAACGGTAATTTTTATGGAAACAAATTGCTGGATATTTATATTGCGCATCGATGAAGTAGTTTATAAACTTTGAACTTCTTCTAGTATTGATAGTTTTAATTTGGAGGAAACAGAGTGAACTATGTCTTGAACTCGTTCCTTTGATCCAAAATTTAACCATCACACACACAATATGGAGATTCTCGTCGCGGTACGCGCATTAATGGCCTTACGCAAGTCTTGGATTTTTCATGAGAGTCTTAAAGGCTTGCCCATGCCTCGCACTGCGGCCGTATACAGACACTCTCATATAGGTGAGTTCCTACCAAGGATATGTGTAGATTTATATCCTGCGGAAAATACCGCCTCGGTCCTCATTAAGAGCTAAAATGCTCACCCTATCATCTACATGTAGCACACTCATCATAGGGATGGGGTTGGAGTTAATACTCCTAAAAATGTGCGCTCTTTTAGTCAACTTATCGGCTTGTTATTACCCATTGAATCTCTTTCAAGGGATTGCCTATCAGAGATTGGGTTGCCACCGCAAGAAGACTCATTAGGGCTAACACCCATCCCCCTCGATGAAATTTATACAGGGACTTGAATTGTTGTCCATCATCAACATTTTCATGTCAATGGATTATCATTTGTTGCTAAGCTTGTAAATTCACTTTCATTATTTACGATTAGTAATAATCTTTAATAGTTTGTCAAAACATTTATAAATAATTAATCATAGCATCATGCTGCATAATATCAATCACATATATTGTTATTCATGTATATTATCATGACATATTTATTATAGCATGAATTAAATATTTCAATGAACATTTAAATTCTCAATAATTACAATATCGTCTCATTTATATTTTAAATATGACATCATAATTAAATACATATTTGTTATCATGATATATTAAATGAGGGCCTTCACATACTTTCCACATTTCGTTTTCTTATCAAACTTATCATTATGCCTCATAAAATTATTGATGTATATTCAATATTCATTTATATTTTATGTCATAATATTGTTAGGTTAATTTAATATTTTTATAAATATTTTGACCCCACATTTTTGAAGTACTTAAATTAATATTAACTATTTTGATCAGTTCAATACAATGGAACTCGATCAGTCAAATTGGTTATATATATTTGTATGAACTTTTATTTAATTTACACCCCGCATTTATACAATATATATACAAGATAAAATATTATCTATAATTATTTTTACAAGAGTGTAAAAGATCATACATCTTGATATCTCCAAATTTATTCAAGTCATCACGATAAATTTGATATAATGCGATTCAATCATAAATTGTTGGTTATATATATATATTTTTTTAAATTAACCCCCACAAATTTCTGGGGTACACCCGAACTAATTATTGTTTTGTTTTTATTTATCTTAACATAAATTATAATTAATTATTATAGACCATAAAAATCATGTTAATTATTCAACCAAAACCGATGAATAATAATGAGAAGGATTCATTCATTAATTATTTGTTTAATTAATCACAAAGATGATTTGAATCCTCATAACTTATTACTCTCTATTTTTTATTTTTTTTTCGTCATTAAGGAAATAACCAAGACGGTTATAATCGATTCATAATTACAAAGGTAATTATAAGAGCATTTAATTTTCAGTTTTCTTGGTTGTAATAAACTAATAATTGATTATATCAATCGGTTATAATATATTTAGAGTAATGATCATGTATGGGTCAAAATTAACGTTATTTTATTTAATGATAATTTTTTCACTGATGACCCTAGATATTTATTTGCCGATAGCCTTAAATTTATTTTTATTTCAAATAAGTCCAATTACTAAATATATTAAAGTGACAATACTTTGTATGTACTCAATATAATTATTTCATTCCTCTTTTTTTTTTTTCAGAAAATCAGATTCTGAATTTTATTGGTGAAATTCAGAATATTAACTTAATTAGCAAATTAATACTTCATATAAACAGATGATAGACAAATCAAATTCAATTCAACGGATTTTGTTTAATATGTTTTTTATTCTTACTCCTAAGCAAGATTTAATAGAGATCTAAACATACAGATCTGGATCAATTAAAATCCGAAATTTAATTTCCCATTTATTTATTAGAATCCGATGTTATTGATAATTGATGAAACTGAGAATATAACATATGATTCTATTTATTTATTTATTCTCAGATGGAGAAAAATTGAATGAAATAAGAGGGAGCATTACTAACTTCTGTTAGGGATGAGTTGAATAATCATAAGTAATAATCAGATATGGATGCTTTTTATTAAACAGATGATAGCGCTTTGGGATTTAATCTCTTGTTTTATTATCTCTATTTGCATCCCAAAACAGAGAGATCTTACATGCGTCTCATCATAATTTTTGCAGTCTCATTAGATATAAATTCAATTTTTTCAGTTAGAAATTAAATAATCACTTAATAATAGTAATGATCAAATTTCTTAATTTTTCCAATTATAATTTAATCAAATTAATGACTAAATATATCACAAAATCTAATTTCATAAATCCTATCCGAATTACAGAAATACGCTTAAGATTGTTGGTATAAAATTTTCATAACATTCGGATAGTTATAAATTAATTAAAATAAATCTAATTGAAATAGAGTTACCCGGATCGTGCGAAGCACTGTCCTTAAGCGTATTCCGTCTCATCGTGCAAGATGGAACCGCAACCAAGATAATCCGGGATTGTTGCTCCTTAGGCACGCCATGGAAGCAACTGACGATAACTCCGCAATATCCAGCATAGATCAGAATTTGATAATTGAGATAAATGTAAAATGGTTGAATGGGAGAATAAAAGAATTATGTCATTCTTGTTTTGCTCGGATTCAAAACTGAGAGAGTACCAAAGATTGGTGGAGGAGAGAGTTATATATTATCTTGAAGGGTTGCACAGAAAATGAATAATAGATGTTAACAAAACAAAATCGAATTAATTAGAGAATGAATAGAGGTTAATAGCTTATTTAATTATTTCTGTTATCACAGAAAATACGGAAATAAACAGAGGCTTGCTGGCACCTCTTCAATGTTTCCATTAATGAATAACGGTTATAATAAGAAAGAACCTGAAATTGAATTAATTAGATATGAGGATTTTCATATTAGTCCTCAGCTTAACAAAATATTACAAACGGTGATTTTAACAATTTTATTGAGGAGGGAATTTTGAGTTTTTAGAACTCAAGTTCCAACAAATTTAACCGATAATATAAACTGCCAAAAGAAATACAAAATATAGCAAGCAATTTTTAATATTGGTAATGGTAACAGTGCCTCCATAAAATTACCTCAAAATTTTGAATATAAAAAGAAAATTCTCAAAATACTTGTAAGCACAATAAACTGAAACTTGATTGCATTTGGGACATACACTTAATAAATTAATTCATTAATCCGATTTGGCCTTATTATTCCTTAAATATGTACAGTACAAGTCATGCATGTGTAATCTGTCAATTTGGAATTTATCAACTAACCGGATGAGAAAGACAACTGCAGGGACCATGATTCATTTGTAATCAACCGGTACCAGTGGTTAGTGTTAATTTGACTTGTTTTAATAATTCATCGTACCGTTATTTGTTTTCAACAACATTTGCCAAAGAAAATTATTGAACTCAGCTAATAACAACATTTGCTAAAATAATGAAAAAAAAAAAACAACATATCCCCCTAATTAAAAGAAAATGGAAATAACTAGAACCATTGGGATTCTGGGCAGTTCTCTTGAAAGTGAACCATCCAGAATCTTAACGGTTGGGGCATTTAAAAAAAAAAAAAATCAAGGGTATTTCTTTATTTTTTTATTTAATGGAGGATATGAATAAAAATTTCACCGTAAATTTTAATAATTATTGGGGTAAATATAAACTAAAAATTCATTTTATTTCCAAAATGCATCTCTATCTCCAATGATGTTTTTAGTATGACTTCACATGTAAATTATATCATAAAGAGTTTAGGTTATTAGCTAAAAAATGTATGCGACCAAAAAGGTAGTTATGATTTGTTTCCCAAGTATGATTCTTTTTATTTAAGCGGAATTGTTAGTTATTATTGTTTCTTTCAAGTAGAAAATGTTGTTTGTTTTAAGTAAGAGTGGAATAGAGTGGAAAAGAGGAATAGAGAAATACTGGAATAGAGTGGAAAAGATGTTGTATTTCTGCCAAATAAGAAAAGAAGTGAGTGAAATTAGAGAATTGAGAATAGTGAAATTGTATTTGAACTTTTGTAGTTAAATTTCTGTTTTTTACATTTGGGTTCCTCCTCTATTCCTTCATGAGCCAATTTCAGATTCCATAGAAAAGGTGGAATAGAGAAATTAGCATTTTTCAAGAAATAAATTTGGCTTATTTACCTATACTCTTCCACTTTTCCACTATTTCACTCTCCCACCATCAACTCAACATGGAATAGTGAGGAATTGAAGTCTATTCCAAATTCCACACTTTTTCTCTATTCCAATAGTTTGCCCAACGGACCCTTGAGGATTGGGCGAAAAAAAAACTATTCCAAAAACATTTTGTATGTTACTGCACTTTAAAAATATTTATTCTTAATATACAAGTTTATATCTGAAGGCCCTAATATTTAAGTAGGCTGGGTCCAATATTAAATTTAATTAAAGAAAAATTAATTAAGACATGTTTGCAGGATACAACGAATACGAACTGGGCTTGGCCCAATTAATGTCATTTTAATTGTTGGGCTAATATGGGCCCAAAGACTTGGAAAGTTTCGCTGAAGCATAATTATATTTTTCTAATTCATTTTCTTTCAATCTAGCGAGAAATTCAGCAAATTTTGAAGATTATTAATTAGGGGTGAAAACGGTATGGATAATATCCGATTTGTTTTTTATCCGTATTTGAAAAATTAGATGTGGATATCTGATATCCGAATATTCGTGTAGATATGGATACATATAGGGTTTTACATTTCAATTATCCTTATCCGAAAAATAGATATATACAATATAGTTTAATATTATAAACTTTAGTATTTTTGAATAATATTTTTATATTGTGTTAATAAATATCTGATACGTCCGTAGCCATATCCGTATCCAGAAAATTAAAAAGGGATATGGATATGGTTTTACCACTATCCGCTCCGTTTTCACCCCTGTTATTAATCATCAGTAATTACTAATTACTAATTAAGTACTTATTCACATTTACTCTGTAATTTGTAGGGCCCATTATCATTGATAGATATTGATTTCTCAACATCTTATTCCTCCCGACATATTAATTTAACCAATAATATAAACTGCCAAATGAAATACAAAATATATTAAGCAATTTTTAATATTGGTAGTGGTAAAAGTGCCTCCATAAAATTACTTCAAAATTTTGAATATAAAAAGAAAATTCTCAAAATAAGTGTAAGCACAATAAACTGAACCTTGATTGCATTTGGGACATGCGCTTAATACATTAATTCATTAATCCGATTTGGCCTTATTATTCCTTAAATATGTACATGTCATGCATGTGTAATCTGTCAATTTGGAATTTATCAACTAACCGGATAAATAAGACAACTGCAGGGACCAGGATTCATTTGTACTCGACCGGTACCAGTGATTATTCACAATTTGACTTGTTTTGATAATTCATTGTACCGTTATTTGTTTTCAACAACATTTGCCAAAGAAAATTATTGAACTCAATGATTAATGGATTATGAACTATATACTCAAAATTCATTTCTATTTCCAAAATGCATATCTATCTCTGATAATATTCAAAGTATGACTTCACATGTAAATTATATCATAAAGAGAGTTAAGGTTATTAAATAAAAATTGTACTCGACCAAAAATGTAGTTATGATTGGTTTTATTTAACTGGAATTGTTAGTTATTATTGGGCGAAAAAAATAACAACACTATTCCAAAAACATTTTTTATATTATCTACGCTTTAAAAATTATTTATTCTTAATATAAAAGTTTATATCTGAAGGCACTATATTTAAGTAGGCTGGTCCAATATTAAATTTAATTAAAAAATTCAATTAAGACAGGTTTGTAGCAGTAGGACACAACAAATACAAACTGGGCTTGGCCCAATTAATGTCATTTCAACTTTTGGGCTAATATGGGCCCAAAGACTTGGAAAGTTAGGCTGAAGACTAATTATATTTTGTAATTCATCTTCTTTCCATCTAGCGAGAAATTCAGCAAATTTTGAAGATTATTAATTAGGAGTGAAAACGGTATGGATAATATACGATCTGTATTCAATTCGTATTCCAAAAAATAGATGTGGATATCTGATATCCGAATATCTTTGTAGATATGGATACATATATAGTTTTACATTTCAATTATCCGTATCCGAATAGTAGATATATACCATATAGTTTATTATTATGAACTGTAGTATTTTTTTAATAATATTTTTATATTTTGTTAATAAATATCCGACCTGTATCTGTATCCATATATATCTAATATCCAATCCGTATATCAGTATCCGAAAAATTAAAAAGGGATATGGATATGGTTTCACCCCTGTTATTAATCATCAGTAATTACTAATTAGTCTTAAAGTAACGGTCTTGCAATTCATATAGGAGCTGACTGTGAGACCTCAAAAGTTAACTTGGTAAACTCTTGATTAATTTGTGTTGTTTTAGAAGTTCGCAATCATACCAATTATTTGGGTTAAAATTAATGTTTAATTAGTTTTGTGCTCCAATCATGCCTTCACATCTTTATCTATATTCTCAAAGTTTAAACATATTATCTAAATTCATGCTCAATGTGATCTCCATAAAAAAATTAATGTGCTTCAACACCAATTTTATATATTTTGAAAATTTTTAACTATCTTTTTAGGTAGAGGTACAAAATCACTCATTCTAGATCATCCAAAAACAGTAATTTTGTACTTGTATAAAAAAAATAGTAATTTTTTTTCAAAATGTAAAATTTGATCCATCAAATTCCGGATAGTAAAATAATTAAAAATAAATAAAATCGATTTGAAATTGTATTATCGAAATTGTTATGTCACTGTCTTTGAGTATATTTTGTCCCTAGTATGTAAAACTCGTGAAATTGTCGCTTTTTGGAGCACAATCATAAAAATGACTGATGATAACTTTACAATATTCATCTGTTTTTTTTTTTTTAAAGATCAAGAAATGATCAAAATCAAGTCAACACTACTACAAAAAAAGAGATTGTACACGGACATAAATGGAAGAGCTACACGGATTTCCTACCGTGTTTAAATCGAGGGTGTACGAATAGGTCAATAACTACACACGGACATTTGCCCGTGTGCAATTATAACGATTTCTACACGGATTACTTTATAAACAGCCGTGTACAAAGACCTGCCTGTGTCGCTCTCCATGTTACCGAGCTACACGGATATTACCTAAATAACCGTGTACAATTCTTTTTATACACGGACATTTAACTAAATATCCGTGTAGCTCTCCTCTTTCTACACGGACATTTAACTAAATATCCGTGTAGCTCTCCTCTTTCTACACGGATTTTTAACTAAATATCCGTGTAGCTCTTTGAACTATCATACACGGACTTTAGTTAAATATCCGTGTAGAATTAACTAATTTTTTTTTTGTATTCGCGCGCAATTATTTTTGAAATTACTCTTCTTACACGGATTTTTGTTAAATATCCGTGTAGGATTGTCTTATAATTTTTTTTTTAGTTTTTTTTTTTTTGGCTAGCCTCCTGTTTTGCTAGCCAGTATTTAAATTTTTTTCAGATAACAATTTAAAATTCATGCACACGAAATTATACAAAATTATACAAATCCATATTTGGCATGACAAAATTATACAAATCCATATTTATCATTACAAAATTCTAACCGAAACCATAAAAGCATAAAATTCTAATATCATCATATATAACAAAAAAACATAAAAGCATGAAAGCATCAACATATATAACAAAAGAAAGCATAAAGGCATCAACATATATAGACATTGCTTTTTGTACATATACAATCCCATGTGATCTACATATAACATATACTCCTCAAGATCCAATACAATGTTTGTAGATCAAGTTATGTCCTTACCACTTAGTAACCATGTGATGGAGGTTTGGCCCAATTTCGCCAAGTTGGGCTCATGTTGCCAAAACGCTTGGTTATGATCTAGTTTGGACAAGAATTTCATACAAACTAAGGTGTATTAGATCCAACATATCAAAAAGAAGAAAGCACATGTGATCCATGACATGATGCCTCTTTGTTAAAGGTCTCCAACATATTGCATCTCCAATAAAAAATACATTTTTATCAACATATATGTGCATGCATGCATAATAGAGAATAAAAATTCTCCTTTAAATTCAATTTTTTTTCAAACGTGGCAGAAATATAGAGAGGAGAAAATAAAAACTAACCTTAGAAATATAGAGAGGAGAAAAGAAATATATATATATATATATATATATATATATATATATATATATATATATATATATATATATATATATATACTAACCTTAGAAATATAGAGAGGAGAAAATAAAAACTTCAAAGAAATCTGATCCCAGTTGCTAGCCTTTGCAGAAATCAGATCAACATTCAATACAGAGAGAGCGAGAGAGAGACAGTATAAAAACTTGATCAAAACGGCGCTGGAAGGAGAAGGCCTTTTATACTAATTAAAACCCTACACAGCCTTTTATACACGGATTTATACTTATTAATCCGTGTAGCTCTCCAAATAATCATACACGGCTATTTATAATAAAATCCGTGTACATTTCTACCATTTCTACACGGATATATTATCAAAAATCCGTGTATATATTCCTACACGGATATTTAACAAAAATCCGTGTAGCTCTCTCAATTTTTTCCACACGGTCTTCTTTGCACACGGATTTTTGATCCCTTATAAACCGTGTAGCTCTCTCAAACAATTCTACACTGATTCTTAACTAAATGTCCGTGTATAATTCTCGCAGATTTTTTGGACTTTCAAAAATTCATATTTGGTACACGGTTTTTATATAAGATAGGGAAAACCGTGTACAATGTGCAGTGTAGAATTACCATTTTTGTAGTAGTGCAAATCCAAAAACATATATATCAAAATCAAGCGAACCGGAGAGAGATCGAGTTATGTGCGATTCATTTAGTGGTGCATCGATAAAAAAAACAAATCTTAAAGTTTATTCAGTATTTGGAGGAAACGGTATAATTATATCTTAAACTCATTTTGTCTTCGGTTTTTATTAGAATTTTAGAGCGTTCCATGCCTCTCACCATGGCCACTTACATAGGTGAGTTCTTAATTATCATACAAATGGGAAATGCAAATTAAAACAATAATACTGATACAGATAGCAAACAAACACAACATACAAATATTTGTCCATCTTAAATAAATAAAAATAAAAATAAAATGGACAGTCAATAATTACATTGCTAGTCCCCTACAATTACAATTAAATAACAAACAATACTTAATCCAACGAACATATATTGAGAATATATAAGGAAACTCAGTTTTTTTTTCATACAGCGCTAGCTAGCTCTTCTAACCATGTTTTTGGCGGTTCGGAATACCCATATTGCCGGTGTACAACAGAGGTCCTTGTCGGGGCTTACTGGGCGGAGTTTTGCTCTTCAAGTAGTAGTATATTAGAGATGCTGAGAGAAGAAATACAAGTAGCAGTAGAGAGATGACTGATAATGATGGCATTTCTATTATTTGTATATGCTCTTTCTTTGCTATTGAGGATATTTGCTCTTCAATTACTTCCCATAAATCTTTGCTTTGCTATAAAAGATTATGAGTGAGTCTATGATACTATGCGTATCACGATTTGGTCCGTAATACGGATCAATATTTTCATTTTCGATATTTTAATGGTCGATCCGAACCGTTCAAAATGATTTTTTATAACTATGTATTTGCAGACCGAATTTTATATTTTTAATTTTTTTTACTATTTCTAAAATAGGTAGAAAATCACTATTTTTGGATGGTCCAGAATTTTCAGATCAAGTTATTTTCTACCTATCTTAAAAAATAGTAAAACAATTCTAAAAAAATATAAAATTCGGTTTGCAAGTACATATTCATATGGGGATCATGTTGAACGGTTCGGATCGACCGTTAGAATTTTGAAAACAGAAATATTGATCCGTATTACGGATCAATCCATGATATGCATGGTACCATAGACTCACTCAAAAATTAATATAATTTTTTTTAGTCTATAAAAGATTAATTATTAAAATTTTCTTTTTTCTTGAGTATAAAGATCACAAAATGCTAATTTAATTATGTGTATTGAAATAAATAATTCCTTTAAGCTTATAAAAAAATTAAAAAAAATAACAAAAGCAATTAATTTTTTTTGTTAATCTTTTTATTTCGCTTCAACCTCACAAACTGTTAGTTTGTTTGGTTTGATTTTAATTCGGTTGATAAATGTATTTCGGTCGGTTCGGTTGTATTTTTCAAAACATAATTAAATTTTGATTTATCTATTTTGTTTCGATTTTAAACGATGAACACCCCTAGTTGGTTTACTACTATATATTAATGCAAATGTTGGCATGACTCCCATTTCTACTAAAAAAAAAAAAAAAAATTGAAGATGAAAATAGAGAAGGAAGAGAAGGTCACCCAAAATAATTAATTGTAAACAGGAAAAATTAAATCAACATATATGTTGATGATTCATATTAGGGGCGTGCTATTCTAAGGGCATGAATTGAGTTTTTCAGGGCTGAGAGAATTTTTTTTCTTAAATTCCGATTTTGTCCTAACTCTCTCTTTCTAACATAATTAAGAAGGGGAGCTAATAAAGGAGGAGAAAATGGAAATGAATCAGTTCCAAGTCGATCATTGTCCTGTACGCAAAAATGGAAATGTTCGATTCCAAATCACTTTGTCCAAATCGGAGAGAAACTTGCAACAAAATCAAATCTTATGATATTGATTCTAAACCTTTCCTCTATGGGCGACAGAAAATCAAATCCTATTAGGATCAGGAGAAAGTCAGTAGTCAATTGGGGATTAATTGAGGCACCTGATCAGATCGAACTACATTTTTGAAGCAAAACAACGTTTAGTTTTTTCATCTACTCTGAAAGATTCAAACTTCAAGCAAGTGATTGACAAAAGGCGGTAAGCTGTCAAACTTATTTTCGAATTTCACTCATATGATCTTTTTTTTTTCTAATCTCTAAAATTCGTAAATAGGAGGATTGAACTGTATGTTGATTCCTTGCATTTAAAGTACTATTCATATCTAACAATAGTTGAATGCCCTTAAGGTGTTTGATAAAATGCTTGAAACAAAAGGTAAGCACTATTTCATCTACATTGTTGATTATTTAGAAATAATTGCTAAATTTTTTAATGTTAAGCCATGATTCATGTCAGACTTGATTACTGGTTTACTTATCACTAGTTTGTTTTACTCAATTTTATCATCAGACATTCGGTATAGATAAACTAAAATTTGAAAAAGTTGGAGTTTTGATTCTGGTGCCTGATCTAACTCTTGGGTATTTAGCAAATATCACCTCTGTTGGATTGTATGTGCTAGAATTTTTTTAGCAAATATCAGTTTTGTTGGAGAATGAATGGAGATGTTTTAGCTTGGTGGTACATAGTATAACCCTTAGTGAAATCTTGCAAATATTACCCTATAACTCTAGGCAAAATATATCATGATTTGGTCATTTTCATGCAAAAGGTTTTTATGATACCTTACATTTGTTTCCTTCATTAGTACTTAAGAATCACAATTTATATATAATTCTAAGGCACTTTGTTCTTTGTTGACAGATGGATCTTAACAAGCCGATCAATAATGATGGCATAGAGAATGAAAAGCTCGAGTTAATCAAGTTAAGCTTTGAGACATCTAATGAGTTGATCAAGAAAACATGTACTTTTTTCTCAAAAAAAGAGTATGGTTTATCAATTCGTAGCTCAAGAAAAGACAAGTATGTAGTTTTGGGGTGTCACAGAGGTGGTTGTTATTGAGACCAATGCAATGTTTCGATAGAGCAAAGAAAAAGAACAACCACAAGTCGTTTAACATATTGCCCATTTCAGATTAAGGGAAAACGGCAAGGTAATGGGTTATGGATGATTGAAATAAATAACAACTTACATATGAGCAAGGTTCTAAATAGCGTTTATAGCGTCGTAGCGGGAAGGCTAAAAAAAAAGCTATAGCAAATAGCATCGCTATAGCGGAAGCTATTCCAAATAGCATTTTTTTTTTTTACATTTCGTATATTCAATATTTGTACTAAATATCAACATTATCTAAGGTCTCATAGAACAATAAATAACACCAAAGTAATTAAGAAATTATAATATTCATATTGAACCCGTACAAAGTCCAAATTGCGGTTCAAATATCCATAGTAATATCATAAACTATCGATTTTTCCTATTAAAAATATCTTAAGTATCATGATTCATGACATAATCTATTTTTTTTTCTATTCAAATTTTAATTCCGGTTTGGACTTTTTTTCTATTCAAATTTCAATTTTTATTCCCAATTTCAAATTAATTTATTTGTAACAAGTAGCAACAAATTCAATTTCAGTTTGAGATTTTTTTTATCTTTATTTAAAACCCATATAAATTGCTTAAAAATAAAAAAATAAAAAAAATCCATATTGTATAGCGCCAATAGCGCTGTAGCGGCCGCTATAGCGGCCGTATCGCAAATAGCGCATTTTGATGTCGTAGCGTAGCGTTTGGAGTTCAAAAACGCTATAGCGCGCTATTTAGAACACTGCATATGAGCATTAAAAAGGTTCAGTAAAATTCTGGGTGAGAAACAACCTTATGTCATAATAACTGACAAAGAGTTTGCATTAATAAATGCAATTAATATTGTTTTTCCAGATTGCAAACATTTACTGTGTGTGTGGCATATAGAGAAAAACATATTGACAAAGTGTAAAATATATTTTGAAACCAAAGAGATTTGGGTAGATTTCTTGAGTTCTTGGAAAAAAGTAGTATATTCTTCAACTGAGCTTGAATATAACGAACATTGGAAATAATTTGAATGAAGCTACGTGGAGAAAAAGAAAGCATTAGAATATATTGAAATGTGTGGCTACCATTGAAAGAGAAGTTTGTCGGTGCATGGACTGATGAATACTTGCACTTTGGCAACCGTGCATCTTCAAGAGCAGAATCAGCACATGCCAAACTTAAGAAGTATTTACAAGTTTCAACTGGCGATCTTTATGAAGTGCAGATGAAAATATGTCTCATAATTGAAAATGAATTCAATGAAATTAAGGTACTATCAACACATACCTTATGTTCTAATCTCAAATATTTATTTATATAACTTTAGAATCATTTAGTTTGTTGTTGTCTAAATTTTTCTTGTAGGCACGGCTTTCAAGTGAAAATTAAGATGCATCTTCTTCACATTTGCAATACTTCATTTTTTAAAAATGTTGTTTACCGTGCGTCTATTTATGCTCTAAAACAGCTACACAAACAACACATGAAAGCAAAGTTGGGTACTATGAGTGTGGTTTGCAGTGGGCAATTTACATAAACCATGGGTCTTCCATGTGCTCACAAAATGAGTAATTGGAGAAATGAGGCGCTGATTCTTGATTTGATACACTCACAATGGCGGATTGATGGAAGGACCTTAAGTGTTTATGCGGCTACACACAACGACGACCTTGATGATGGCTTTAGTGTCATACTCGAAGAACTTCGCACCAAGTATCAAGAATGGCCGTCTTCTAAAAAAGAGACTGCTCTTGAAAGAATAAAAGAACTCGTAAATCAATCTGATGTCCCCTTCGAACCTAATACCCGACCTCCTAAAGGCCGTCCACCAAAGTCAAATAATAAGAGAAAGGCGGTAAGTTCTACACGACGAGATCCTTCTGGTTTTGAGTTTGTCGAAGCTTCCCATTAGAGCGGTTTGAGCAAAGGACTTGATTGTGGAAATGCAAGGTTATTTGATTAAATGTTAGTTCCTCTATGTGGGAATAAAATAAAGTGTGTGGGAATATAGTGTAAGGAACTAGGGGTATTTTGGGCTAAATAGTTCCAGCTTTGTTTTTTTTTTTTGAAGGTTCTAGCTTCTGTTCGGCTAAGGTCGTAGTAATTCAAGGAGTATTTTGGTAAAGTAACCTATAAATTTGTGCTTTTTATGAACTTATGCTTATATGGATATTTTTGATACTTCCGATTTTTTTAGGTTCTTACCTCCTTTACTGTGTGTTTTCAGCTGATGTTTTTTTGAGGTTGTCTGCCCCTGTTGTACTTTGGACTTGATCTGGTTTTTTATGGATTTCTTCTTCCTATCGGATTTGATTCTGGTTCATGCTTTAATCTACAATGGGGCATCATGTCTACTTGGCAAATGCAAAGGGATCCCTTCTCTCATGTTGCAAACTACAGGTACAATTGTCAACTGTGCTCAGGAAAACTAGCAGCACATACTATACTGCTTCGAAGATCTATATGCTTTGATGGGTATCTGTTGTTGTGCCTGGTTTCTTTTCTGTGCTCTAGATTTCAGACAATTAAACTGCTTAAAAAAATGGACATTTTATTTGAATGTTCAGTTGTTGTTGGCTCTTTCCTATTCTCAAATAATTGTATTTTTGTTTTGATATTGACCATATAAATCCAACTCTGCGAAGGGTTAGCCTTAGCCATGCTAAGCAAAAGTTGTTACCAAAATTACAATTTTTCCTTTTCTGACGGAGTAAGTTTTTTGTTAATTTTTTGCCTTAATTGACATTTGTATTACTTAGGACATAATTAATTATAATGGATAAGGAAGAGAGAGTACAAGAACAAAATTGGTATTTAGAGAGAAAAATTTCTCTCTCAATATTCAAATGATGTCCTCAGTATAGCACTCCCCTTCATATTAATTTTGGGAGCGTTACACATCCTATATTTTTAATGTAAAAACTGAATCACATGGCAATGGCAGACAGAGACAGCGACAAATTTGCTGTTCCAATGATTAGAAAAATATTAGCGGGTGTTGAATTAACAGATGTGACTAGATCTACGTTTTCTTTACTATCTTTGATGTAACCCCGCAGTTGACTTCATACTTTTTAAGTACGCTTATCTATGGTTTTCCAATTAAAAAAGAAAGAAAAATCATTAATAACTGACGCAAACACATCCGAAATTCTACTCTGACTGTACATGTTTTGTTTGGTTTAGTGGATATTGAACAATAAAAGAACTTATTCTAATACCATTTTGACGCAATCTCGGTCTCAAATTTCAACTCCGATAGTGACGGTTTTTGATTCAACTATCACCCATCTCATACAATCTTCTCCTTATATAACATATACCATGTAACATTGGAAATGGTAAAACATTAATTGCTAATATAAAACATTAATTGCAACATAGAAAATATGCAAATATAAATATCATAGAAAATATGCAAAAATAAACTTGGAAATATACAAACATAAGTATCATAGAAAATATGCAAAAGCCATTTTGCAAATATGCAAGGACCATCTTGAAAATGCATCACATTATGACATATTGGAAACATCTTCAAGTAGGTCCAATCTTTATTAGTAGCCACACGCTTCACCAAACGAGTCTGAACCTGAATCTGAGTCCAAGTCAGTTTGGTTTTCGTCAATAACTCTTCGAATAGCAATGAGGCGTTGATGAAGAAAATTAGTGAGAGAGACTAATCTTTTGATGAAAGAAGATTAAAAAAAAAACAATTTGGAAAAATGTGAAATTTTCTGATCGGAAAGAAATTATTAGGGGTGTCAACGGGTACGGAAAGATCGGGTGAAAGTATTTTCATACCTGTACCCACCCGTTATGAATTATCTTACCCGTATCCTACCCTTACCCGTTATAGTTGTCGGATAACGAAATAGTAGCGGGTATATAACGGGTATGTAATGCTATTATAATGAAAAAAAATATTATTTACTAAATAATACATTAAAACACATTCATTTCACAAATATATATACATGTTTTAAAGGTCTAATCTTCATTGGGATATTTGCTAAAATTTATTTACGTGTTATAATGGTTAATTAAGCGTAACACAACTATCAAGAATAGTTGGAGAATTAATATTCATTGCTCATCAATATATATAGAGAGAGAGAGAGATAGACTAGGTGCTTTGGGAAGTAAAGAGGCTGTTTTACTTCTCGCTCATATCTCCATTTTCAAGTTCAAATCGTCGATCTGAACATCTCAACATGATCTTCATATTGATGTGCTTGGAGACCAAATTTTATATTTTTTGGAAATTTTTTACTATTTTTTTAGAATTTTTTAAATTCACAGCTTTTAATTAAATAAAAAATAATAAAAAATTCAGAAAAACACTGATTTTCAAAAATTCAAAAAAAAAGTAGAAGATTTCCAAAAAATGTAAAATTTGGTCTCCAAGCACATTTCAATATGAAGAATGTGTTAAGAAGTTCGGATTGACTATTTGAACTTTGAAAATGGAGATATGAGCGGAAAGTAAACACCTTCTTTACTTTCCAAAGCACCGTAGCATCACTCTCTCTCTCTCTCTCTCTCTCTCTCTCTATATATATATATATATAGAGCTGGACTATGGTGAGTTGTGAAGTAAGATATCATTTTTACTTCACGCTCATATTCTTATTTTGAAAATCTAAACAACCGATCCGAACCGCTCAACATGATCTCCATATTGAAATGTGTTTGGAGACCAAATTTTACATTTTTTGGAATTTTTTTTACTATTTATTAAGCCACTTTGAAAATCGCTGATCAAATGGTCCATAAGTTTTTACTGTTTTTTACTGTTCACTCAAATCAGGAACTTTCAAAGTGGCTTAATAAATAGTAAAAAAATCCAAAAAAAATGTAAAATTTGGTCTCCAATCACATTTCAATATGGAGATCATGTTGAGCGGTACGGATCGATGGTTTGGATTTTCAAAATGGAATATGAGCGTGAAACTCACCATAGTCTATCTCATATATATATACATACATTTTTTTTGATAATTACAGGATTGGATAACGAGTATGGAATAGGATTTACCCGTACCCTTATTCATTTAGATAACGAAAAAAAAATCTTTACCCGTACCCGTACTTGATAAGTTTACGAAAAAAAATCTTACCCATATGTCTTATCGAATACGGTACAAGTCGGATAAACGGATAAAAGGATGCCATTGACAACCCTAGGAATTACCAATGGATAAGAAATAATATCTGGTTAATTTATTCCGATAAACAAAATTCAATTGTTTATGGTAACGACAAAATAGAGCATTAATTCTTGTATTCATTTCTATTCTATTGAATTAAATTGTTATCTAATATTCATTTTGACCAAAAGGGAAACGACAAAATAGAGCATTAATTTTTTATGGTAATTGATTAATGAATGAACAAGTGGCTTTCTTTAATTTGATCCTCAATTAAAGGTGCACATGGTACATTGTTTTTTATTTTTTCATTAATGATGCAATCAATACGCTCTCATGTTGTACATGGTTTGCAATGTTTTGAACCGGCACATTATTAGTTTTTTTTGGAAAAGAAAACATGTGATAGACTCAAGTATCGAAAGCTGTGTATATACAGGACAACGAAAATTAACGTGATTTATTTTCCTACAAATAAATTGTGCTTATGGTGTGTTTGATGTGAATTGTTTTTTTTGTTTTTAATCATGAGTTAGGATTCAAGCTACTTAATACACTTTCAAACTCCTATGTATATTACATATAATTTTCTTATTTTATGAGTTTTGAATTCTTGACATCTTATATGGGAGCTTTGCCACTAAATCAAAGGTAAATTCTTATTGTGAATTGTGTTAACACTAAAAATGAGCAATATAGATTAAGAGTATTAAATAGTTAGATGGCTTGACCTCCAACATTTACTAAAAAAATAGATTAATGAATTTGATACAGATTCGTTAATCAAACGTTCAATTCAAAATTAAGTGAATTTCTGCACACCACTCGTATGAGCTGTTTAAGTGTAATTAATGGACTTGGGATGTGATCTCGCACAGTCAATGGCTTAAGATATGTGCATTAATTATATTTAAATGTTTTGAGCCACTGCTTAACGGGAAGTTAGTTACATATGCTTTGATGCATGTAATAGATCCATGCATCCAGCCGTAAGCTACGGTACGGTACCAACCAAAATAATAATTATAGTAACAATAATAATAATAATCACAATGATAATTAATAATAAAAGACTTGGCACACAATTCCAGCTCTACTGAGGAAAACTCTGCATTTCCACATTATATAAGATCAATAATCCTCTCTACATTTCTTCCCCAATCTCTCATATCAGAAACTAGATAAAATAAAGCTACTGAATTAATGGCTAGCAAGATAACAAGTTCTCCTGTGACCGAAGAACCCAACACTCAGAATGAGCCTGAGCGCCTATGGATGTCAGAGAAGCTCCTCGAGGCGGCTATTCACGGCAACGAGACAGATTTGAAGCTGATTCTGGGGTTGGGCGATGAAGAAGAAGAGCACCCCCCTCATACGAAGGTATCTGTTGATTATGTCACGCCAACGGAGCCCTCTGACTGCCTCAGAAGTATAACAGGTAATAATATTTTTTTTCCAAAAGAAGAGTAACATTAGAGTGCGTTTTTTGAGTTACAGACAACGACTTAGGGCGATGTAGAGTTCATGTTTCCTGCTTGTTGCTTGCTTACATGCCCTAATATGATGCATTAGTGATTTAACCCGTGTCGTATGTGTTATGCAGCCATGCATGTGCTATCCTCTTCATTAACTCAAAAGGGAATCTTTTGAGTTAATGAATTTCAACCGTCTAATTTTAAACGGAGCCAATCTGACTCGTGCCTATAACATAGAGAGTACTTTAATATTAGTGTAGATCTAGTTCACACAAATTTTAAAACAGATCGGATGGTCGAGATGCATTAACTCAAAAATTCTCTTTTGAGTTAATGCAGAGGATACGAATTCTTACAAGTATTGCATCATGCCAAAATGTATATATAGAAATCGGACATGTCACATGACAATTGTAAAACACGGCACGTGCCTAGAAGTGTTTTTGGTTTTATCTTTTTATTTTTCAAAGTCCGGAAAAAAAAAAATATAGTAAACTGAAAAAAAATTTAAAAATGTCGAACATATCACAATGCCAAAATTATGAAAAATTGAACTTGAAAACAATATTTTGGGATTCTTTTATTTTTTCCTCTTTTTTTTCACGGACATTGGACCAACTACGTTTAAAAATGAAAAAGTAAAAGAAATAAAAAATTGTTAGTATGGTTTTGAAAGTTAAATTTTATTAGAAATTCTATAAGAATAATAGATGCATAATTTTTTTTTCTTGAGTCGATATAATAGTCAACAAAATTTATCTTCCTCGGTCTATTTTTTATGTAAAATTACTTACTTTAAATTCCAACTAATGATTTCATTGATAAAAAATGTATTTACAATGAATAAAATAATCTAAATTTCTAGATCTACTCTTTTTCGAGAAATCTTCTAAACTATAATATTATAATCCTACTTTTATACGCTCTTAATCACTCTAATACCTTAATTCCTATCTCTCTCCACAACTGTATCTATTTTTCTTCTACCGCTGTCGAGTTTTGACAACTGGATCTGGTCTCTGCGGCGCTCCGATCAAGATGGTAAGTGTACACTCCGATCTCCGACAATACAACATTCTTAGCTCTGATCCCTCCCCTCCACCTCATTCTCCTCTCCGCTCGAGAATGTAGAGCAAAGAGAGATAGAGAGAGAGGTGATGTGTGTGTAGGAATATGCTCTAGGCTAGCAGGTACATTTCGAAAAATTACTAGCGATCTAGAGTCGATCTTACCGTTTGCAAGCAATCAACCACACGCAGTTTATTAATCATGTCACACACATGATCTAGCAGAGTGTTATGATCATACCTCTCCAAACTAGCGGAGCGTGAATTGGTTGCCTGCCCCTTAGTCTCCCTTGATACAATTTCCAATACAGGAAACCACAAGCTTCGCACACCAAGGTGCTGATCGACAATGAGAGGAGATCAATGCTAGTTGTTCGAATCTTCTTACCTTGCGAATCTACTAGCTCACTACTTCAAACACTTTGAATAGATCTCGCGTAGCTAACACTAGTGGAAAAACAGGAATCAGGATCGGCCTATCTGGATCGGCTATAGTAAACAACCGATTCTAATAAGTATCTGGATCCGTTTTCTTAACAAAACCGATCTTAAAAACTTATCAGATCGGGTTGTTATGTTAACCGATCCTAATTTGATACCTATTAGGATCGGTTGTTATTAAAAACCGATCCTGCTAATATCAGAATCGGTTTTTATACACAACCGATCCTAATAAGTCAAAAATTAGGATCGGTTGTTTATATAAAACCGATGCTGAAACTATCAGGATCGGTTTTAACTTAAAACCGATTCTAATAGTTCATAAATTAGGATCAGTTGTTTGTTAGAACCGATCCTGATACTATTGGGATCGGTTTTTAATAATAACCGATCCTAATACATGATTTACAGAAGAAATGTAGTAGATGTATATTTTTTAAGAAACTAGAAAGAATTTTTTTTTTTTCATTCCATAGAAAAAACATTTGAGTTATACACATTAAATGCAAAATTGGCCGATATCACATATTTCACTTGCTCTCTCTCTCTCCACACTCTGAATGGTTGCAATGGCGAAAAATTCGATGTGGATGCCGTTACTGCAGCAATTGAAGTAGTACATCCAAAGATTAACAGTTAAAAATAAATTACTTGATTAATGGAGAGTACATGAGTTTGAAGCAAATTGAGCTCTCCAGGAAGTCGGTATGGATTGTGGCTATCTCATTTACTTCTCCAGTCTCGTTTTGAGGAGATGTAGGACTTAAAGTCTTTCCTCCCTTGGTTTTACTCTAAGACGGAGGATTCAAAGTCCTTCCTTGATTTTACTCTGAGAAGACGAAGGATTCAAATTACTTACTTTCTCCGCTTGGCCATTTCGCCTTCGCCTTCCATGTCGTCCGAGAATAATTTCTCAATTGCAATCGTTCAGAGTGTGGAAAGAGAGAGAGAGAGAGCAAGTTTCATATGTTTATTCTATGGAATAAAAAAAATGATATCTTTCTAGTTTCTGAAAAATATATCTACTACTTAATTCTCAAATGTAAAGAAAATTGCAGAATTTATATTAGGATCAGTTGTTGCTGAAAACCGATCCTGATAGTATCAGGATCGGTTCTCCAAACAACTGATCCTAATAATTTATAAATCAGGATATATTACTTTCGAAAAACTAATGGAAAAAATAATCTGGATCGGTTGTTTATGAAAACCGATCCTGATAGTATCAGGATCGGTTCTCCAAAAAAACTGATCCTAATAGTTTATAAATCAGGAATAATAATCTGGATCGGTTGTTTATGAAAACCGATCCTGATAGTATCAGCATCGGTTCTCCCAAACAACTGATCCTAATAGTTTATAAATCAGGATATATATATTGCTTTCCAAAAACGAATGAAGATAATAATCTGGATCGGTTGTTAATGAAAACCGATCCTGATAGTATTAGTATCGGGTATAATGAAGAACCGATCCAGATTATTATGCATTAAGATCGGTTTTTTATTAAGAACCGAATCAGAAACTTATTATGCACTATTAGGATCGGTTTTTTGTTAAAACCGATCCTAATAGTGCATAATAAGTTTAAAGTCCGATTCTTGACAGAACCTTTTCTTTCTTCCTCAGTCCTGGCCTCCATTAATTATCATAGCAGCCAGCTGCGCGCTATCTCGCCCTGCATTAATTCAGCTATCTAGCTCAGCTCTCTTTTCTGATCAGGTACATTAATTAATTGGTCATCTCTTTTATCAAGTTTGCTTTTAATGGATCAGCTAGCTTATTGGATCCGATTTGGCTCAAAACCCTAAATCCTTTACATGCAAGAAGTGACTATGATCCCGGCTCAAAATCTAAATATAGGCCTTGATTCAGCTCTCTTATTGATTACACACGCTTTTAAATTTGAATACCTCTTCTAATTTCAAGTTTTTCTTTATATGTGGAGATTTACATATATATATATATATATATGTTAAATATATGATGAATATGCGATATTATATGCATATATGCTATATATGAGCTATATATATTATATATGAGCTAATTTATGCTATATATGAGCTATTATTGAGTTTCTTTTTAATTTCAAGTTTTAGCTAGAATAGCATGATATGTATATACATCTCTTAATTAGGTTCCGATCGATGGTTTAATTTGTAGATCGGCTATTATTGAGAGATTTGGTGCATCGATCTTCATCTCACTCGATCCGACATCCAAAAAAAAGTTGTAAGTACAACCTAAAACTCATGTTTAATTAGTTTTGTGCATGAATGTGTTTTTTTTATAAGAGTATAGATAACTAGAGTACGTAAATGTGTATTTGTATTATGTATGTGCCTAGAGTATTGTTTTATGAGCCACAACCGCATGGTTAATGCCTTTAGGTCATGATACCCGTTCAAAATTAATCCATTAGGGATTAATTTTGAATAGTCCCCGATTTGGGACTGCTCTTTGAATACTTTGTCTCAATTAGGAGGTGACCACGTGTTAGTCGTGTTTTAGTAGCTAAGAAAATTTCGGCGGCATTTTCTTATTAGTTCCCCGACTATTCGGGGAACTAATAAGGAAATGCTGCCGAAATTTTCTTAGCTACTAAAACACGACTAACACGTGGTCACTACTGAGACAAAGTATTCAAAGAGTGGGATAGGATGGTAACCGGCCCAATGTAAGCCATATTGTGAACGTAGTTTAGTACACCAACCTTGTTCTTAATTAATTGTGTTTTATTATAATTGCAGATGGACCGCAGTTGGATGTACGAAGCATCACGTCTGTCGGATGAATATACGACGGGTGTCGAGGAATTTATCAGAGTTGCTATGGAAGATATGGCGAACAATGGGAGTGCACTGATGTCGTGTCCCTGCCGTGACTGTAGCAATGGTAAAAAATTTTCCAAACCGAACCAAGTGAGGAACCATTTAATCCGTCGTGGATTCAAGCAAGGATATAAGTGTTGGATATGGCATGGTGAGAGTTTGCCAACCGACATAGGTACTGGTTCTGAGCATCAGGAACACCATACCGGTGGAGATGACTGCGGGAATGATCTACGGGGATTGGAAACCGACATAGGCACTCGTGCTGAGCATCAGGAATACCATACCGAAGAAAATGATGATACGGTGGTAGATAAATGTGATAATTTTGATCAAATGTTACGTGATTTAGACGAGGATTTTGATAATGATAAGCAGTACTGTTTATTTGAGAATTTGTACGAAGATTTTAGTAAGGAATTGTATCCTGGCTGTTCTAAATTTTCAAAACTAAAAGGTGTAGTAAAATTGTATAACCTTAAAGCATCTAACGGTTGGAGTGATAGAAGTTTTACTGAGTTATTACAGACTTTGAAAGAAATGCTTCCGGATGGAAACGAGATACCACCTAATGTTTATGAAGCGAAGAAAATATTGTGTCCAGTGGACTTGGAAGTTCAAAGAATACACGCGTGTCCAAATGATTGTATATTATATCGAAATGAGTACAAAGATCTTCATGAGTGTCCAAAATGTGGTGCCTCACGTTACAAGCCAAAGCAGTTAACCGGCGATAAAAGTGATGATGGTAAACCGAATAAGGGACCTCCGGCAAAAGCATTGTGGTACCTCCCCGTGAAACCGAGATTCAAACGCTTGTTCTCAAATGCTAAAGATGCGAAACTAGTGCGTTGGCATGCCGATAACCGAAAAAAAGATGGAAAATTACGGCACCCCGCTGATTCTCCTCAGTGGAGGAATATTGACAGAGAGTTCCCGAATTCGGACGTGACCCGAGAAATCTAAAGCTTGGGCTGAGTGCAGATGGAATAAATCCGCACAGTAGCATGAGCAGTAAGCATAGCAGTTGGCCGGTTCTGTTGTGCATTTATAATCTTCCGCCTTGGTTATGTATGAAACGCAAATACATTATGTTGACCTTGCTCATATCAGGACCCAAACAGCCCGGGAACGACATAGATGTGTATCTAGCGCCATTGATCGAGGATTTAAAAGAATTATGGCAACCCGGAGTGCAGATATTTGATGCATACAGCAAGGAGAAATTCACGTTACGGGCCATGATTTTCTGCACCATTAATGATTTTCCGGCTTATGGAAATTTGTCGGGTTACAGTGTCAAAGGAGAGAAAGCGTGCCCCGTTTGCCTGGACGATACAGTCGATCTGTGGCTACCTAATTCCTCTAAAAATGTGTACATGGGTCATCGTAGATTTCTTCCTGCCAACCACGCACACCGAAAGAGAAAGATAGAATTCAATGGAAAGACCGAGAATAACAGAGTAAAGTATCCGTTGACCGGTAAAGCTGTTTATTTGCAAGTGAAGGATATCAAAGTTCAATTTGGAAAATTTAAAAAAAGGGTGGTGAGAAAGAAAGGGGCACCGAAAATCTGTTGGAAGAAGAGGTCAATATTCTGGGATCTGCCATACTGGGAGCACTTAGATGTTCGACACTATCTCGATGTGATGCATGTGGTTAAAAATGTGTGTGACAGCATGGTTGGAACATTATTGAATATCCCGGGTAAGACTAAGGACGGTATCAATGCTCGGAAAGACATGCAATTCTTGAACATACGGCCGGATCTACAACCAGCAGAGAAGGAAAGAACAAAAGGGAAATTTTGTACATATCTAAAACCCGCAATGCATACGCTGTCGAAAGAAGAGAAAAAAAGCTTATGTTGATGCCTTCATGGTGTCAAGGTTCCATCTGGATATTCGTCAAATATTAAAAACCTAGTTTCACTGGAAGATTTAAAATTGACAGGAATGAAGTCTCACGACTGTCATGTTTTAATGACACAGCTGCTTCCCGTTGCAATTCGGGGCATATTGCCACCTCCTGTTAGGCAGACCATCACGAAGCTTTGTTTTTTCTTGAACGCCATTTGTTGAAAAGTAACTGATCCTGACACGTTAGATGCTCTAGAGAAGGAGGTTGTCGTCACTCTTTGTCATCTTGAAATGTATTTTCCACCTTCTTTTTTTGATATCATGGTTCATTTAACCATTCACCTGGTTAGAGAAATTAAGATGTGTGGACCTGTTTTCTTGCGGTACATGTATCCGTTCGAGAGATACATGGGATTGTTAAAGGGATATGTCAGGAACCGATATCGTCCGGAGGGCAGCATTGTAAGATGTTATGCTGCCGAAAAGGTTATTGAGTTCTGTACTAATTATTTGGATGATGTCAAAGCTGTCGGCATCCCTAAATCTCGGCACGAGGGTAGACTGCACGGGGTAGGCACAATCGGTGCGAAATTATTCATGCCCGATAATAAAACCATGTCACTAGCACATTTCCATGTTTTGCAACACCTCACTGACGTTCATCCTTTCTGGGACGAGCATATGACTCTCTTGCGGCGACAGAATCCTAAGAAATCCGACAAGTGGTTGATCGGCGAACACAATAGCAAGTTTCTAGAATGGTTTACACGTAGAGTCATGCAAGCTCCGGAAACAGAAAACCTCAAGGAAATTATCAAATTATTGGCTCTTGGTCCAGTCCATGTCGTGAGGACCTTCCAAGGATATGACATCAACGGGTACACATTTTACACAAGAAATCAAGATTCAAAGAGTACCGTGCAAAATAGTGGAGTGACGTTAGTAGCCGTTTCAAGCGATCTTTCAGATCCTAAAGGTGCCGGACCTTCGCATGCATCGATGTCATATTACGGGTTTATTGAAGAAATTTGGGAGCTAGATTATAGAAGATTTAACATCCCGTTATTTATGTGTAAATGGGTCGATAACCGTAGGGGGGTTAAAGTCGACGATGATGGTTTTATTTTAGTGGATTTCAATAAGGCTGGATACAAGGATGATCCATTTATACTTGCAAGACAAGCCACGCAAGTGTTCTACATAACTGATCCGGCCGATCGTTCAAGACATGTTGTCCTCCCCGGAAAAAGACGTATCATTGGGATTGACAATGTGGAAGACGAAGAAGCGTACGATCATTTTGATGAGATACCGCCGTTTTCCACAGGCATGACATCTTTACCAACGATCACAATGAAGGAGAATGGGTTGAAGAAGTTCCTATTGGCAACCATTAAAATGAAACAATTCATACCTAATTTTTATTGGTACGTCATACATCCTACTTTTTTTATTGGTATCAAAATATAAAAATAAATTTAATATTCAACAATACTGATGATTGAATAATTTTATTTTTTTCTTCAGATATGCATTGTAACACTGGACAACGGGAAGCATGCAAGTTATAATTCTTCAATATTTGTGACTTTTGTAATTCATGTAAATTTTTAGATTATTTTTTTTTATTTTTAAGGTTCATTTTTAGGAGCTTATTTCATGTTGCAAGTAATTTTCAAGTTATTAAGATTATATACCAAAAAAAATTTATAAGATAATATACTAAAATAATTTACAAGATAATTTATAAAAACAATTTATAATTAATATAATAAAGTAATTTACTAAAATAAATTATAAAATATTATACACATACACATCCCAACAGAATCATAACAAAATAGAAATAAACAACTGGATCGGTTCTTAGCTCAAAAACCGATCCAGATAACTATCTGGATCGGTTCTTAGGTAAATCACCGATCTTGCTATTTATCTGGATCGGTTTCTCATCTCAGAACCGATCCTGCTAGTTATTTTTTCTTTTTTTGAAATTAATAAATCAAGATCGGTTTTTTAAAATAACCGATCTTGATAACTATCTGGATCGGTTATTTGAAAAAACCGATCTTGATTTATTAATTTCAAAAAAATTGAAAAATAACTATCTCAATCTCAGAACTGATTCAGCTAGTTATTTTTCAATTTTTTTGAAATTAATAAATCAAGATCGGTTTTTCAAATAACCGATCCAGATAGTTATCAAGATCGGTTATTTTAAAAAACCGATCTTGATTTATTAATTTCAAAAAAAAAAAATAACTAGCAGGATCGGTTCTGAGATGAGAAACCGATCCAGATAAATAGCAAGATCGGTGATTTATCTAAGAACCGATCCAGATAGTTATCTGGATCGGTTTTTGAGCTAAGAACCGATCCAGTTGTTTATTTCACAGTTTATAATTTTGTATTCGCGCCTCTTCAGTACTTAGCGAATTTCATTTCCACTCCTCACTCGGACTCTCTCTTTCTCTCCTCCCTCTCCTCCGAAAAGTCCTTTTCCGCCGGGATCTCTCCCTCCTCCGTAGCGCCATCGCCTCCTTGAAGTCTTAGTCTCCATCAAGCCACTCCCTCTCCTCCGTCGGGCCCGTAACCCTAGCCGCCGTCTGTGCCGGCCCCTCCGTTAACCCTAGTTGCAATCGGCCGGCCTCCGTTAACTCTCTTCCGTCTCGCCGCCTCTCCATCTCTTCCCTTGAAATTCGGGTTAGTTAACACTTTAACTCTAGGTCGGTTTTTGCTTGTTAGATTTTGAGTAGCTTATCTAGATTTGCTCGGGTTGTTGATTTTCCCGGCAAAGACACTGTTTTGCGCCTGTTGAGGCTGTTCTGATCTGTTGGTTTATGGAAATTGCTTAGATGTAAATGCATTAGATGTAAATGCTTAGATGTAAAATTTCTTAGATGGAGAGGCTGTTCTGATCTGTAAAATTGCTTAGATGTAAAATTGCTTAGATGGATAGGATGTAAATGCTTAGATGTAAAATTGTTCTGATCTGTTCTGATCTTGTTGAGGCTGTAAAATTGTCATGATCTGTAAAATTGTTGAGGATGTAAATGCTTAAATGCTTAGATGTAAAATTGCTTAGATGGAGAGGATGTAAATGCTTAGATATAAAATTGTTCTGACCATTTGTGCAAATCAAAAATTGTAAGTTTCTGTTTTGAATGATAAGCAGATATGGAAGGTGATAGTGGTCATGGTGGTGGTGAGATAGTCCCGGATAAGAAACGAGGAAGAGGGCGTAACCAAATAAAGGAGAAGTTTAACGAGAAAGGCAAAACACTAGAAATGGACAGATTTTACCGGCCGGTTATTACTAGAGACACAACGTGTTTTCCAACGGAATTTGGGATATTGGTAAGAAAAAATATTTCTATCAAATACCAACGATGGAAAGATGTTCCAGAAGAGAAGAAGCAGATAATATGGGAAACACTTAAGGTAAATAACATGATACTAATTAATTTCACAAGTTTTCATTTGATATTAACTAACTCTATATTTGGATTTCTATTTGTTTGGCAGTTGGACTGGGGTATAAAGGATGACAAACAAGTGCAGCATTATTATTATCAGAGAATGGCTACTAGTCACCGGAAGTGGCGAACCGAGATGACTAAAGTGTGGCGCGCGGGTGAGACTCCAGATTTTGCCAAGGAACACATTGAACCACAAGACTGGGCAATATTTGTCGCGTATCGAGAGACGGAGGAATTTGATGTATGTTTATTTCTATTTACCACCTATCTAGCTTATCTCTAATTAATAATCCAAATGATTTTATAATTGAGGCCAATTGTTGCTTTGTTCAAATTGTAGGCTGCCAGCCAGATTGGAAAGGCGAATCAGGCCCGCAACGAGTATCCGCATTTCCTAGGATCCAGAGGTTATAGCGGTGAGGGTTTCCAGAGTAGGCTTAGAGATGCTATGCAGGCGATTGCAAACGAGAAAGCATCTAGTGATCCGTCTTCCCAAGGGTCAACTAGTTCTACATTGGCACCAGACGATGTTCTGGATTTGTCGATTGAGCATAGGCATGTCACATGGAAACTAGGAAGACAGAAGCTCAGTGACGAGACCAAGGATCGCTTTTATCCCGAGAAATACGTACCGGTCATCAACAGAATTGTGAGTATTTAGATATTGTCATGCATTTAAATTGAACTTTACTTTGTTATGTTATAACATGCATGTTGTCATTTCAGGAAGAACAAGAAGCGGCTTGGAAACAAGGCTTGTTGGCAGTCGAACGGTACGACGATGTTCTGGGAAAATCTCTGCCAAATCCTGAACATGCTGGGAGGGTGAGAGGAGTGGGAGGCCTGGTTCCAATGAAGAAAACATTCGGGACGGGCTCAAGAAGGAAGACACGCACTTTCTCGAGGTCCCAAGACGAATTTGACGCAATGCTGGATCAAAGAGTGGAGGAGAGAGTAAGAGGACTAGAGGATAAATTACGACAAGAAATGAGAGAAGAAATGGCAATTATGCTTCAGCAGACAATGGGCCAACAAGAAAAGTCGTTTAGCCCAACAGTTGTTCAGAGCAGCTACCAGTCAGTCAAACCAGTGACAGATATTTCTGGGTTTACAGAGGTAATGCAAATTCATATTTCAATCAGTAGTCCTATGCCTTAGTCCTATCCCGTTACATTTCTAATTAGTTTCACACATATTTTTTTATTCGAGTAAAAACATTTATATTTGTACAGGAGGCAGAACTAAAGTGCAAACTCCATGCGGATGTAGATGGGAAGACTCTTGTAGTGGCCAGAGGGACAATTCACGTTCCAGTTGTACAAGATGGAACAATTCACAATATTCCTATGCCGCCCGACCATGCAAGAGTAACGGTGGATGCTATTCAGGATGCAGACTTCATAGAAATGGCCTTACCTGTACCAAATGGCGAGATGCAGACCCTTGCAGAAGTCCTCGGCAGTTACACTGCATGGCCGATGTCCATGATATCGATAGGTCCAGATGAGGTATATTGTTATTACAACTTCTTGCTTCTTAATTTGTATCTACATGATAGAGTTGTAGTTGATCCTGTATTTTATTCCAATTTATTATGAAATTTGCAGGAACCAGGCAAAGGTTTACAATTAGTTCCTGGAAGTCGAAAAGCAACGGGTCACTGCAAGGCGCTCGAGCATATCGATTTTGACAAGCTGGGTCGACAAACATTCAAGCAGCTGCGTGATCATTTCTTGGAGCTAGATGGCGCTCCAGTCATAATCGATCCGCCACTTGATCTTTTCTGCTCAGCAAACCCCATATCCGTTTTTGCAGATGATTATGCGGCCTTGCTTACACCAAAGGAGTGGCTCACTGCACCAGTTGTTCAGATCTGGATGCTGTGAGTTAATATTTGTAATAATTGCAAAATTTAGTATTTAAATCCAAATTTCACATAATTGAGATCACTTGTAAACCTTTTTTTTGCAGGTATTTGCACAAATTCATGAAGGAGGAACTTCCCGATGAGCAGGTTGGTTTCATGGACCCCGGTCAAACGAATGCCATGATATTGAATGATAACCGAGGAGTAGTACTTCAATACATCGGGAAAACACTCATAGAAAATCGGAACAAGAGATTGATATTCATACCTTACCATCAGATGTTAGTGTTATATATATATATATATATATTCTATTTTTATTCTATTTCTTTCAATTCATATAAATTATAGAATATGAGATGATACAAACCTAAAATGCAGAAATCATTGGATATTGGCCGTGCTTATGCCAAGAGAATGTGCATTGTACGTGTACGATTCGGATAAGAGGAGCAATAAAATGCTAATGATCACTGCTGCGGTCGAGGAGTAAGTGCCTTCCTAAATTTTACGTTTGTTTAGAATGCTAATGTTTTTTTATTATTTTATCATTTTAAATATCTCTCGTAAGTACTGATTGTTCAATGTGTTCATATTTCAACAGTGTCTTCATCAGGGAAATTGGTACTTCTTTAACGGTTCACAAGGATTGCAAGGTAATAGTTTCTATTATGATATGATTATAGGGACCTATATGCAAAAATTTGTGAATAAGCCATTTGTATTCTCATTAACGTACATTTGAATTTTTTCAAACTTGTTATATAGTGCCCACAACAACCAGCCGGCTGGGAATGTGGATATTATGCCATGTTTCTCATGCAAGACATAATAAGTGAATTCCTCGATGACTTTCCGAACTTAAAGGTATATATGTATTTATATATTTTTCAATAATTAAGCATCGTCGCATCAAACATAACAAAATACACAATTAAATGTGCATTCTTCTATCTTTTCAATTATGCAGAGTCTTCCCGCGAAACATACTTTACAACGCTTGAGAGACTTTCGCCAAACGTGGGTTCAATTTATGATGAAAGAATTAAAGTCGAGAAGAAGCTAGTACAACAATTTAGGATGTATACTCTTAATTTGCATAAACATGAATTTAATTTGTGTAATAATTTAGGATTTGTTTGATTTGTGTGTGATATTTAATTTATGATGTTGTATGTGACATATTTGTATGCAAAAAACAACAATTTAGGATGTGTATGTGCATGTATATGGCCAGCAGTATATGGTAGCTGGCCAAATAAATAAAAATGTTTTTTTTAGGTTCAATATAACATCAGGATCGGTCCTATTAAAAAACCGATATAGATACTATTTTTTATTAAAAAAAAACCTCCAGATAAACAATTAAGATCGGTTATTTGGTAAAAAACTGATCCAGATAACAATCGGGATCGGTTTTTAATCTAAGAACCGATCCTGATAAATATCTGGATCGGTTTTTTTAAAACTCCGAGCTTGATTGTTATTAAAGGTTTTTTCAATAAAAAATATATTGGGATCGGTTCTAATTAAAAACCGATCCTGATAATTATCTGGATCGGTTTGTTTATAAAGAACCGAGCTTGATTGTTATTAAATGTTTTTTAATAAAAAATCTATTCGGATCGGGTCTAATTAAAAAACCGATCCTGATAATTATCTGGATCGGTTCTTTGTAAAGCTATTAGGAGCGGTTCTACTTAACAACCGATCCTGCTGTATACTAATCTGCATCGGTTTTTAAAAAGGGCCGATCCAGATTTATTAATATGTGAGCGGTTAAATTAAACAGCCGATGCTAATAGTTTCTACCAGGATCGGTTCATTAACCGATCCAGATTATTGTAACTATTTGGATCGGTGTTTTAACCGATCCAGATTATTGTAGTAATCAGTATCGCCTTCATCAGGATCGGTTTTATTCCGATACTAATATTCGTATATAACCGATCCTGATTCCATATTTTCCACTAGTGTAATCAACACGATCTCAAATCCTTCTCACAAATTCGAATCTCAACCTAAAAAGGAGATCAATGAATAGATCAAAATCTAGATCAATCTCAAGAAGAGAAGAAGAAGAGAGAGATCAACATCCTCGAACAAGGAGGAGGAGAGCCGGCGGCGACGACGTGCCCAACCGGCGGAGGGAGAGCCGGTCTGAGGCGGAGCTCGGCCAAGGACGAGCGGTGGCTACGGAGGTGGCGTGGAGCTCAGTGTGGACCAAGGCCCGATTGGCATAGACGATCGGCCTTGGTGGAGGCGGCAACACGGCGGGGCCGGTGGCCGGAGGTGGTGACGCGGCGAAGGGAGAGGGGCGGCTTGGCTTGGGCTTGCCCTTGCTTGCTCCCTTTGCTTGCTCTTAGCCAATGGAGAGATGAGAGGAAGAGAGAACGAGAGGGAGAGATCTAGATCTAGATCTCGATCTACAATTTTAAACTTGTGAAATGAATTTGCTTGAATGAAAGTGAAGGGATGACACATATATATAGACTTTCACAATTACCTTTATGCCCTCATATCATATCAAAACGAGAAGATACAATATAAGGACATATTAGTTATATTAATGGTCCATCCAACTATCATTCCAAAGATTGCTTCCTCTCTAAACAACATCTCTCTCCTATTGTTGACCATGTCAACAGTCAAAAATCAACTCTCTTTAGGTCAAACCGTTTGACCAACGTTTGACCACGTTTGACCATAGTCAAACCTCCATTCAAATGGCTGTATCTTTTGAACCGTAAGTCCAAATCACACATACCACATATCCACGCACTCGTCTACTAATCCTCAATCCTTTGGTATAATCTAATTAACCAAACTAGCAGGATTAATAAACTTTAATATATGTTTAATCCAATTAAACATATACCCTCGCATAATCAAATCATTCTTTGTACAACCAGGTACCAAATTGATTTGGCTATTCCTCATATCTCTTAAAGTGTCTATCAATATAATGTTCTACATTATTTGATTTGATGTGAATGTTGTTTCCAACATCTTAGCACGGTGTCATAAACCTGTATGACATCTCGATTAGGGATCTTGTAGGTGTTACCTGCTTGGATCTGTATTATGTTGGCAACTAGAAAACTCTTTTCTAGTTGATCAAGATTAGCGTCTAGCAAAACGTTTTGACTATCCAATTATACAAACGATATGTATCCTCACAGTATCGTTGATCCAATGTAGACAATGCCTAATTACACTACCCGTGTTGTTTCTAATATCTCATGATTGTCTAATGATGAACGCGAGACAAGATAATGTCATTCGCGCTGTATCATCGATTATGTTTCTTGATCCGTGAGTAGTATATTATAATTCATGATTGAATCTTTCAATCATGGTGTGCACATATAATATAACTCTATTAAGGGGCCCACAGACATCATAGTTTACTCAGCATTCACCAGGATATGAATAAGGGATATTCGTCCTATTGACATATGCGAACTTCTCAACATAAGTTCTACAAATAGAGAAGATGTCTTTATCGCTCCCTGTTACGGTGAGCGATTAACACCAACCACTGATGTGCATACCTTAGGCAAGAGAACCAAATGTCTTAGACATAAGACAACAACACCACATGAACAATCAATGACATAACACAGAATCCAGATGATGTTCATGTGTGGTCAAATCCGATGACATATAACTCTTATATGCGTCTGTGATATTAAACCGGTACACTACCGATTTGATCTGTGATAGCTAGATCAAACGTTTAATCATCACATTTGTCTCAGGTGTAATTAGTGTTCCTTGCTAATTTACCTCGGCCAGGGATACTTTAAAGTTCATTACTTTTATTCCTTGGTTGCTACACAATCTATCAATTAGATAAACAACAAGTAATGCAACTTAAGGCAACAAATTGACTATCGTCAACCAATCATATGAACAAAAATTACAAACAAAATGTTTGCTCTAGGACACCTGACTCTATAAAAGTATTACCCTTTAGTTTCTTTTGGATATCCCACAAAGAAGAGCTTGTCGGCTTTGGGTTCTCACTTAGTCGTCATCTCATGACGTTTCACGTAAGCTTCACAACCCCAAATTTTCATGAAAGACACAGATGGAACTTTTCCATGCCATAGCTCGTATGGGGTTTTATCAACCGACTTCGATGGAACTCGATTAAGAATGAACGTAGCAGTTTCAAGAGTAAAACCCAAAAAGGAAATCAACAATGTAGCTCGGCTCATCATTGACCTCACCATGTCCAACAAGGTTCGGTTCCTCCTTTTCGATACACTATTCCATTGTGGCATAACAGGTGGAGTGAGTTGTGAAACAATTCCACACTCTTTGAGATAGTCGCCAAACTCATGACTAAGGTATTCGCCACCTCTGTTGGATCTCAAGACTTTAATCCTTTTATTGAGCTGGTTCTCTACTTCACTCTTGAACTCTTTGAACTTTTCAAAGGATTTAGATTTATGCCTCATTAGGTAGACATACCATATCTACTGAAATCATCAGTAAACGTAATGAAGTATTGATATCCACCCCGTGTGCAAATGCTCATAGGTCCACATACATCACTATCACTATGTATGATCCCCAACTGAACACTTGCCCTTTCTCCTTTCTTGGAGAAATGGGCCTTTGCCATCTTCCCAGCTAAACAAGATTCGCATGTGCTTATTGATTGAAAATCAAACTGGCCAAGAATTCCATGCTCAAGCATTTTCTTGATGCGATTCTCGTTTATATGGCCATGTCGGCAATGCCACATATATGTAGACTCTCTACTAGTCTTGATTCTTTTGTCATTGTGATTGTGGTTTCATACATTGCAAATAGTTTTAGAAATATCAAGCAAGTATAATCCATTAACTATTTTGTAGCAACCATAGTATATGCCATTACGACTTATTGAACAACCATGCATTGTTCTCAAAGGAAAAACAAAATCCTTCTTTGCAAAGCAAAGATACAGAAATAATGTTTTTAGGTAAGAAAAAATTCCTCACTAATTGCAAACGATTTGCAACTCTTGGGTCTGACGCACAAACCGGTGTGATCAGACTACCGTACCCCAGAAACCGGTCCGTTAATTCAACCTTATTCATTTGATTAGGCTAGTCTCACGTAGCTCCACAACTGCCGCACTAATAGGGACGCCCACATTGTGGATTATCATTCCCTATTAATGTTGCCACGAAATGGATGAGATAAGGGATGGTACACGAATTAATATTGGCTCTTGGGACAACTTTTATTTATGTTGGTAGGCGTGTCATCATACACCCATACCTATGCTATGACAATCACAGGCATTCACATAAATAAAATAAGAGCGTGGGATTGTATGGCCTCTTCAGGAATTCATCGTCGTCATTGTCGCCAGCATCCTTGTGCTCAAGCCAAAGCAACTAATAACTAGAATCCTCATATTCCCTTTAGACTATCTAAAAGACATAAAATTACATTTGATTCCCAATGTGGCATGCAGGCCCAAATGACATGTAAGGCAACGAAAGAAGTGTTGCCGCCTAAGCAAAAAAATTAAACACTTTAATTTCATGGGGCACCTTAGGCCGCATTACAGTCATTCCACATGCATTCAATACATCACACATGGCATTGCTAATATTAGGCCACACAATTCGCTTGTCATACCTGCAGCTACTCGCTATGGTGGGCCCATATATATTTATGCAATACAATCCAATTATATGCAAGGGTTATTTAGTGTTATCCTATTCATAGCTTGCTGATTTCATCATGGACAAGATTTCAGCAAAAAGCTTTCCCATGCATGTCTAAGATCTAGTGCACCATTCAACGGTATCTAAGCACATGAAGATCATCATGGACACATCTAGATTTAGTTTATTGAAGATCACTCATGGATCTGAAAACTCTTTTCAAATCCGAAACAGTTGAAAACACTTTTAAACTTGATCTAAAATAAATGAATCAAGTTCTCAAATCCTTTTGAAACAACAATCCATTTCACAAGTATCATCTCTCAAAGATCCTCATCGAATCTTGATTCATCATAAAAAATCCAGATCTATACTTTGAACCCTCCAAATATCATCAATTGATATCAGACCCTCCAAAGCAAGTCATGGAAGAACAAAACAAATCAAATCAAGAAATAAAAAACTCATTGTATACTACCATACAAGAGGCATAAACTCAAGCTATGAATTCCATAAGACAAAATCAACCTAACACAACGCTAATGCAATGGACAATTGCAGGTAAACATAGCAACATAGCTCTGATACCACTGTAGGAATATTCTCTAGGCTAGTAGGTACATTTCGAAAAATTACTAGCGATCTAGAGTCGATCTTACCGTTTACAAGCAATCAATCACACGCAGTTTATAGATCATGTCACACACATGATCTAGTAGAGTGTTATAATCATATCTCTCCAAACTAGTAGATCGTGAATTGGTTGCTTGCGCCTTAGTCTCCTTTGATACGTTTCCAATACATGAAATCGCAAGCTTTGCAAACCACGGTGTTGATCGAGAATGAGAGGAGATCAATGCTAGTTGTTTGAATCTTCTCACCCTTGCGAATCCACTAGCTCACTACTTCAAACGCTTTGAATAGATCTCGTGTAGCTAATCAACCCGATCTCAAATCCTTTTCACAAATTCAAATCTCAACTTAAAAATGAGATTAACGAAGAGATCAAAATCTAGATCAAGAAGATCTAGATCAATCTCAAGAAGACCTCAAACAAGGAGGAGGAGAGGCGCCGGCATAGGCATGACCAACCGGCGGAGGGAGAGGCAGCCTTAGGCGGAGCTCGGCCTAGGAGGAGCGGCAGCCACGGTGATGGCGCAAAGCTCGATGCGGATTAAGGCTCGATCATCCTAGGAGGAGGTGGCGGCGCTCGGCGGGGCCGGCGATCGGAGGTGGTGGCGCGGCGAAGAGAGAGGGGCGGCTTAGCTTGGGCTTGCCCTTGCTTGCTTCCTTTGCTTGTTCTTAGCCAATGGAGGAGATGATAGGAAGAGAGAATGAGAGAGAGAGAGATCTAGATCTACAATTTCAAACTTGTGAAATGGATTTGCTAGAATGAAAGTGGAGGGATGACACATATATATAGACTCTCACAATCGCCTCTATGCCCTCGTATAATATTAAAACGAGAAGATACAACATAAGGACATATTAGTAATAACATATATTAATGCTCCATTGGACCATTGGTCCAACCAACTTTCATTTCAAAGGTTGCTTCCTCTCTAAGCAACATCCCTCTCATATTGTTGACCAGGTCAACAGTCAAATCAACTCTCTTTTGGTCAAACCATTTGACCACATTTGATTATGGTCAAACCTCCATTCAAATGGCTGTATCTTTTGAACCGTAAGTCCAAATCACGCATACCACATATCCACCCGCTCATCTACTAATCCTCAATCCTTTAGTATAATCTAATTAACCAAACTAGCAGGATTAATAAACTTTAATATATCTTTAATCCAATTAAACATATACCCTCATATAATCAAATCATTCTTTGTACAACCAGGTACCAAATTGATTTGACTATTCCTCATATCTATTAAAGTGTCTATCAATATAATGTCCTACATTATTTGATTAGATGTGCATGTTGTTTTTCAACATCTTAGCATGGTGTCATAAACCTGTATGACATCTCGATCGGGGACCTTGTAGGTGTGACCTGCTTGGATCTATATTATGTTGGCAACTAGAAAACTCTTTTCTAGTTGATCAAGATTAGCGTCTAGCAAAACATCTTGACTATCCAATTATACAAACGATATATATCCTGACAGTATCATTGATCCAACGTAGACAGTGTCTGATTACACTGCCCGTGTTGTTTCCAATATCTCATGATTGTCTAATGATGAACGCGAGAAAGGATAATGTCATTCCCGTTGTATCATCAATTATGTTTCTTGATCTGCGAGTAGTATATTATAATCCATGATTGAACCTTTCAATCATGGTGTGCACATATAATATAACTCTATCAAGGGTTCCACACACATCATAGCTTACTCAACATTCACCGCGATGCGAGTAAGGTATATTCGTCCTGTTGACATATGCGAACTTCTCAACATAAGTTCTACACATAGAGAATATGTCTTTATCGGTGCCTATTACGATGAGCGATTAATACCAACCACTGATTTGCATATCTTAGGCAAAAGAACCAAATGTCTAAGACATAAGACAACACCACCACATGAACAATCAATAACATAACACAGAATCCAGATGATGTTCAAGTGTAGTCAAATCCGACGACATATAACTCTTATATGCGTCTGTGATATTAAACCGGTACGCTACCGCTTTGATCTATGATAGATGGATCAAACATTTAATCATCACACTAGTTTTAAAGTTCATTACTTTTATTCCTTGGTGGCTACACAATCTAAAATTAGATAAACCACAAGTAATGCAACTTAAGGCAACAAATCGACTATCGTCAACCAATCATATGAACAAGAAATACAAACAAAATGTTTGTTCTAGGACACCCGCAACCATCAGCCAAAACTCTGCTATATATATATATATACCGCAAATATCATGATGCATGCATGCTATAGAATGAGCCATAAACTCTCACGCCACTTACAATACTACGCTCTTCATTTGAATCTTTAGCTTTATTGATAGGGACTTGAGAAGTGGAACATTTCATTGACTAGTCGACAGGCTGTTTTATTCAAAAGCCAGAACTCATCTATTCAATGATAAATAATAGTAGAATATGATAAACAAAGAGGACAAGCTATCAAAATATCAGAAATAATGGACACTAATTACCGGGCAATTTTAAACCTTTTTTTTTTTAAGGTCAGCGACAAAAAATCACTAACGATATATTGATAAAAAGTTATTTACAAAATAGCGCTATACATTGGTATCCAAAAAGATAACCAAACAAAAATGACAAAACGACAAAGTAGCTAACTAGCAAATATGGCTTGACATCCAAGACTGTATCATGGATTAACAAATTCACAAGCCACCTCGTGCCCGAAAAGAATCTCCTTTTCCTTTCTCTCCATAATGCCCAAGCCCCCGCCGCCCAAGCTCCATTCCACAAAGATATCTGTGTGTCGGTGACCCTGTTAGTTGGCCCTGCATCCATACCTCCTCAATGGTGCCACAACTAGTGAGAGCTAAATTAAAGTTAAAATGTGCCATTAAACCCCTCCAGAAATTGATGGCGAAGACACACTCCCACATGATATGATCTCTTGTTTCAACGGAATTTGAATTGCATAGCTCACACTTAAGCAATTTCAAACCTTATTTAACTAATTGATACCGACTGTCCAAATGTCAGAAATGGCTACTATAATTAAAATTGCTTTGGCTGACACGGATCCCAATTTCATTGACCAACACCCAAAATAACACCAACCTTATTGGCTTGGAAAATCGGCTGAGTCCGAATTGACTCGGCCGAGTTGGAATGGTATCGGTCGGGTCCAAATCGATGTTACCTGAGTTTTTTTTCTGGCGAAGCGTATTTTCTAATTAAATCCGTGAACCAGGTTGACTCAACCGATTCAACCGATTTTCCGTCTGAGTTAGGCCAATTCTTCACTTATGAGCCGATTTTCAGTCTCTCTTCTCTCTCTCGCCACCATTTACGTTCTTCCTTTGTCGGAGCTGATTTTCTTTTTTTCTTTGAATTTTGGTTGAGCTATTGGGGAAGACAACACCTTTTGTCTATTTAGACTTGGTGTACGCGCACCATTGAAGAATATTGTAGGGGTTTTTGTGGACTGGGTTCAAAAAAGAAACTATGGGAGAGATTAGGCAACTTGTGAGTTGAACGAGACATTGGGGTGTCTCCAACTTTTCATTATCCTATCTATTTCGGACCATTACAACTATCCATTTTGTTTAGGGATCAACGATACAGTAAAATTTGTATTATATTGTAGTATATTATTTGAATGTTATCTTTTGTCTTAATATAATTTTTTTCTATATTTTAATACAAAACAAGTAAAATACGAATTTCTAATTTTGATTCCGATTTTCAGAGCCATATGTACTTATTAACTCACATCCTAATAAAGCTTGACCTAATTGAACCTTAAGCAGGCGTGGTGTCTACCAGGACCTGATTTAACCTGGGTTACATGGCACAAAATGACAATTGACATTCCTTTTACAGGTATGGAGGATACCATTCTTCACATACTGTCTTCCAATGGCAGCGAAAAACTTTTGTCCACGATTTGTACAAAAGACAGCTTAATGCTGAAGGCATGCAATGCAAGAAATGAGACACCCTTCCACCATGCTGCAAGATTTGGGCACAAAATCTCCATTTCGGAGTTGATCCGTTGTGCCAAATCAGCATTCGGTAAGGAAGGGTTGATAGAGCTGCTTAGACGAAAGAACTTCTTCGGGGAAACAGCCTTACATGAAGCTGCCAGACATGGACATGGAGATGTGGTCTCTACTCTGATGGAAGAAGATGTGGAATTGGCGGGCCTGGTCAACAATGATTCTGCATCTCCCTTGTATCTGGCTACTGTAAGGGGATCACTCGAAATGGTAAAGATGATGGTGGAAAAAATGCTAAAACACCCAATTACATCAGAATATTACTCAGGACCAAAAAAACAGACAGCGTTGCATGCTGCAGTGCTCCATAGCCCAGGTATATAACAACATCGATAGATTTTAATTTTATTTAACTTGGTTCATTTCTTTATTATTATTAATAAAAAATAATATTTTGGTTAAAGCAGTTCGGTAGTTTTGTTCCTTTTGTTTGGTAGAGTTTTAATGGTTGAAAACCATGGCATGCTATGCTTTCTATACATGCTATGCTTTATGCTTTCTATCAACAAAAAGGTTTGTATTTTTTTTTTAATACAAAAATAAGCTTTTCCGAATAAATTTGAGTTTCCGATCTGATTCGGCAGATTCGTACCAATTCATCCAATTCTGATTCTATGGTCAACTTACCGATTCCGATTCCGATTCCGATTTTCAGAGTCATGTTGAAAACCAAATAAGCTGAAGAAATATTTCTTTTTGTTATTGTAATATACACATATTTTACAATAATTGGACTTTGTAAGGTGCGGCAATGCGCGCAACTTGTCCAAATTATGTCATAGCGGAACTCACCATGGATTTGATACCAATTGTTATAAATAATATAAATTTTTGTGGAGAGAAGAGAGACAAGTTCCACACAAATTCTGTAATTTTTTTATTCAAATTATATTTTTTCTCTCTTACACATACAAAATAACACTGCATCAATATATAGACCTAAGATAACCTTTAATCTTTCCAACATCACACTGAATGACCATTACACTCACTTTTTCCAAAGCATTATCTACAAATTATGAAATTCAGATTTTTAAGTCCCAAGAGACATTTAGAAGAGCCATGAAATTCCTAGGACACTCTTCATAAATTACTATGTTGACGATACATAATTCTTATAATTAAGTTTATAATTTAACTATAAACTTGTCATGGCTGACTACTTAGCAAAGGGAGGTAGTACTTTAGAAGAGGGGTTCACTGAATATACATTTCCAACTTTTAATTTTTGAACAGTTCATAATCTGTATGGAAAGCTATGCTAAGCTTTGTAATTGGTTGTAACTGTTTGATTATGTGGCATGAAAGCCTACGGATGTGAAACTTTGCAAAAAAAAAAAAAAAAAAAAAAAAAATTAACTATTTCATCTAGGAAGAAATTACTGCTTACTAAAACTGAACTAGGCTTGCCCAATTTAACTTGTGTGTGTTATCCTATTGACAGAACTCACCGAAGAAGTACTACAACTGTACCCAAAACAACTTGGTAAGGGACACTACAAAAGACAGACACTTTTCGCGAGGATAAAAAGTGACTTTTTGCGACGGAGTACCGTCATAAACGTGCTTTTTCTTTTGCGACGGTACTTTTAGCGACGAAGTTCCCTCGCGAAAAGTGCCTACTTTGTTGTTGTGGGAACAGATGAAACAAGGAAAATTCTCCACTTGGTAGTATTATCTGGAAACTGTAAGATTGCCGAACTCCTATTGGATAAAGATCGATCATTGGCATACATCAAAGATTCAGATGGATCATTTCCTGTGCATATTGCAGCACGAATGGGCCATGTCAATGTGTTTTTACTTCTCTTGCACAGGTGCCTTGATTCAGGTCAGCTACTTGATGGCAAGGGAAGGAACATCCTGCACATTGCCATAGAAGCTAAGAGGATTGACATTATCGATATATTGCTGGATCAATTAAAAGACAAAATTCCCATCAATAACATGTTGAAATCAATGGATAACAACGGAAGCACGCCAATACATTTTGCGGCACAACTTGGAGGTATTCAGATTTTGGCTTATCTTTCGAAGGACATGGAATTGGACCTGTCTTTGCAAAACCAGGAAGGTTTAACAGCTTTGGACATATTACTGATACGAAACAGGAAATACAAAACAACTCAGGTTATTCTGCTTACTATTTCTCATCAACCTTGATTAAATTTCCTTTTGTTTATACAAAAATAGTGCGTGCCAACCAACCGGCTTATAGCCATTGCATATTTAACTGGTGAATGCATGCGTGCGTGCATGAGCGAGAGAAACAGTGAGATATCAGTAACAAATAAAAAGGAATATGAAATGAAAGCATTATCAGAAGATGAATACTTCTCGTTGATGGTAGTTGTTAGCAAGATTAAATGATATATCTGTTGAATGGTTTGGAAAATCGGCCAATTCCGAGTTGATTCGGCTGAGTCGGAACGGAATCGGCCGGAGACGATCCGATTTTTCCCGAGTTAACTCGGCTATACAAGTTATATACAGAAAATCGATAAACTTGAATCGAAATTGAAACAATTGATCGATTTTTCACTCATTCTCTTCTTTCTAGAGCAAAGGTGATTCAATCGGACTAAATTTGGATTTTTTGCAACGACAGTAAAGATGATTTGGGGAAATCGTCTCTCAGAACGAAGGATCGGAGGAGGTTTAATCCTTATAAAATATTGTATAGACTTGGTGTATGAATGTTTGGCCAAATATTTTTGTACGAATCAAGTACTGTTGGAATCAAGTACTGTTTTTTATTATTTTTTCGTTTATATCAAACTTAGCTATTAATAAATGCTGTCCTATTTAACTCAATATTGATTATGCTATTTATTAAATAAACAGTGATTTATTTTATTATTATTTTTATTTGACTAAAGTAAACGGTGTAACAATAGTAATTTTATTTATTTATTTTATAAATTAAGTTTTTTATTTTATTTTATTTTGACTTAAGAAAAATAAAATATTAATTGTTTATGAAATAAAATATTTTATTTGAAGATAAATTAATGCATACCAAATAAAATATGAAAATGTAAAAGTTAAAATTAAACATTTTATTTGTCGTTTGTGAATTTATTAATCTTTTTTATTATTTTATGGAAGTCTATTTAATTTTTAAATTAGATAAATATTAATTTTATAAGTAATAAACTGTAAATTTGATTGTTACTCGTCCAAATTTAATTATTATGAGTGTTGGAGTGGGTTATTTGACAAATTTAGTAAAAAAATAAGTTTCTGGCAAAAAAATCCGAGTTACCAAGTCAACTCGGCCGATTCATCCGATTCCGATTCCACGGTCAAGAACCCGATTCCGATTCCGATTCCGATTCCAAGTTTCAGAACCATGATCTGTTCTGTATTTGCAAGCCAAAAGAAAAGAAGCAAAAAACTGTCAAATTAAATACATGAATCTGCCCTAACTGATGACAAGAAAAGAAGGCACAGCCTTCCATCATGCCAATGTGTCAGCACTGCCCATTACTAATTGAATTGGTCTCTTGTAGGGCTTACATGTAAATACACATAGTAAACATATAGAGCTAATTGTGTTGTTTGGTAATTTGTTTTGAACTTCAACTTTTAAATTTCTTTTGCCTTAATTTCTAAGACATACCTTTTTGGTGCATTGCAGGGAAAGTACAACTTTGAGGAAATGTACATTCAAAGTGAAGAAAATCATTTCAGTGCAGCTTGGTTGCAGGACTACAGTAAAGACTTCATGTCAGAATCTGAGTTAAATAGAGGTGCCAAGCAGGACCACATACCGACAACAGACTCAACAGGTCCTAATAAGAGCTCCGAGAGTGTGATGACCAGAGCCCAATTAGTGGGCCTGGGTTCTGTGCTTATTGCAACAGTATCATATGCTGCAGCCTTTACTCTGCCAGGAGGTACAAATCAAGATACTGGTACACCAATTCTTGGAAGAAAATATTTGTTCAAGGCATTTATCTTGGCAGACTTCTCTGCATTTTTCTTATCCTTCATCTCTACTATGCTGATTATAAGAAGCTCGATTGATAAAAATCCTGATAGGATGAAGTTGGATGTTGATAGGTCTTTGAGAACATTTCGTTATGCTACAAAGTGCATGGTCATGGCGCTGGCATTAGATCTGTATCTGGTGCTTGCTCCTGTTGGCAATACTGCAAAGATAATTATGGTGTTTTCTTGTCTCTTGATTTTGAACGACCAAAAAATCAGTAGAAATAAGCAAACTGCGGAGGAATTGTTCGTCAAGAAACTTCTTTCGTGGAAACGAGAAGAGCCCAAGATCATGAAAGAAAAACTTCTTTTGTGGAAACGAGAACAGACCAAGATCATGAAACCGCTAGTCAAAAACATTTTAAGTTATTTAAGTGTGTACATCCTTTTCCCGCTGTTCTTCATTTTTGTGTTCGCATTAATTTAGAGTTTATATCATTGAGTGGTTTGAAATTACAAGGACACAATTTGTACTGAATCATTTAGAGAATCCTGTAAAAGCACTGAAGCATTTCTTATGCTGCATCATTCAAGTTTCACTGGATTTTTTATTTTACATGATAATTATTATTTTTTTATTTACAGATATTCTTTTCTTGTAGTGTGCTTATATTTTTCGTTATTGAAGATTTATGTAAGTATAGTCAAGCAGTGATTGGGTCAACTGTAATTCAATAATCTGCTGTTTACTGGTACTCATCCTCTCTCTGTCGACTCTCTCTTCAGGAGAAAACCAAGTTCATTCTGTACATATATATCTATAAGTGCATTCTGCACAATTGTTTGTGAATCAAGTTGGGTGTTTCATGCGGATTGAGTGATGAGTGATGACAAGCCAAAATATCAAAATATCAAAATGAAATAACTTTAAAAGATGAACTTAAGCAAAAATTATTCATAAAGTAAAGAAAAAGCATGATTAGTTATACTTTGGTAATTAGTCAAATCTTATTTGCTATGAGGAACTCCATTTATCCTGTAATAGTATAATATGTACATGGCATGTGTAATCTGTCAATTTCTCTTTTAGCAACAAACCGGAGAGAAAAACAATTAATTGCAGGAACCATGCATAATCCATTCATTTTATTTCCAAAATGCATACCTATCTCTTATAATAATATTTTTAGGGTGACTTCACATGTAAATTATATCGAGTGAGGCTATGGTACTTCGGCTAGTGTACTATGGCTAGTGTACTACGGCTCAATATGATACTTTTTAAAATCTTAACGGTCGATCCGAACCGTTCAATGGGATATCCATATGAATATGTACTTGCAAACTAAATTTTATATTTTTTCGAATTTTTTTACTATTTTTTTAGATAGGTAGAATTTTGATGGTCCAGAATTTGTATAAACACTGAAAATTCTACCTATCTAAAAAAATAGTAAAAAAATTCAAAAAAATATAAAATTTAGTTTGCAAGTACATATTCATATGGATATCACATTGAACGGTTCGGATTAACCGTTATGATTTTAAAAAGTACTATATTGAGCCGTAGTACACTAGCTATAGTACACTAGCCGAAGTACCATAGCCTCACTCAATTATATCATAAAGAGTTAAGGTCATTATATAAAAATTGCATTTACACTAAAAAGATAGTTCGTATTTGTTGTTTTCGAATAACATTTTGTATGCTATCTGCACTTTAAAAATATTAATCATTCTTAATATAAAAGTTTATATCTGAAGGCACTAATATTTAAGTAGGCTGGGTCCAATATTAAATTTAATTAAAAAAATTAATTAAGACATGTTTGTAGGATACAACAAATACGAACTGGGCCTGGCCCAATTAATGTCATTTCAATTGTTGGGCTAATATGGGCCCAAAGATTTGGAAAGTTTCGCTGAAGCATAATTATATTTTTGTAATTCATCTTCTTTCCATCAAGCGAGTAATTCAGCAAATTTTGAAGATTATTATATCATCATCAGTTAGTCTTAAATTAATGGTCTTCAAATTAATGGCCTCTATATTGTACTGGATATATATTTAATTAATTTTATTGTCATTTCCTACAAAATTATATATATTTAAATAATGAAATTTTCCATTAAGTCGTACCTTAAATTACGTGGCGTTACAAAAGTCTTTTGGTATATGTTTTCTCGACTCAGAACCTTTGTTTTATAAATAAATTAAGTATAATGCAAGAAACCGAATGGTTTTTTTTGATATTCTGTGATATATATATATATATATATATATATATAGAGTCCGACTAGGCTACTCCATGGAGTAAAACGACTTAGTACTCCACGCCATATCTTCATTTTCAAAGTTCAAATAGTCGATTCGAACCTTCCAACATGTTCTCCATATTGAAATGTGCTTGGAGACCAAATTTTACATTTTTTGGAATTTTTTTACTATTTATTAAGCCACTTTGAAAATCTGAAAATCCTTATAAACAGTAAAAAACAGTAAAAATTTCTGGACCGCCGGATCAGTGATTTCAAAGTGGCTTAATAAATAGTAAAAAAATTCCAAAAAATGTAAAATTTGGTCTCCAAGCACATATCAATATGGAGAACAACTTGAGCGGTTCAGATCGGTCGTTTGGATTTTCAAAATGGAAATAATGAGGCGTGGAGCACCAAGTCGTTTTACACCATGGCTTAGCTAAGCCCAGCACTATATATATATATATATATATATATATATATATATATATATATGTGAGGAGGGATCCAATTACACCCTTTTTTTTGACACATCTTGACATTATTTTTTTTATAGGTTAATTTTGCGATTTCAAAGTCCAAATAGTTGATCCGAAACGTTCAACTTGATGGATATATTAAAATGTGCTTGGAGATCAAATTTTACATTTTTTTGAATTTTTTTACTATTTATTAAGATGGTTACAAAATCGCTGTTTTCAATGGTCTAAAAACAACGATTTTGTAACCATCTTAATAAATAGTAAAAAAATTTAAAAAAATGTAAAATTTGATCTCCAAGCACAATTTAATATATCCATCATGTTAAACAGTTTGGATTGACTATTTGGACTTTGAAAATGGTAGGTGTCAAAGTGTGTAAAAAAAGGGTGTAATCTGATCCCTCCTCTATATATATATATAGAGATCGACTATGGTGAGTTGTGAAGTAAAACGTCGTTTTACTTCACGCTCATACTCCATTTTGAAAATCTAAACAACCGATCCGAACCGCTCAACATGTTCTCCATATTGAAATGTGCTTGGAGACCAAATTTTATAATTTTTGGAATTTTTTTACTATTTATTAAGCCACTTTGAAAATCGCCGATCGAATGGTCCAGAATTTTTTACTGTTTTTTACTGTTCATCCGGATCTGGGATTTTCAAAGTGGCTTAATAAATAGTAAAAAAATTCCAAAAAATATAAAATTTGGTCTCCAAGCACATTTCAATATGGAGAACATGTTGAGCGGTTCGGATCGGTTGTTTAGATTTTCAAAATGGAGTATGAGCGTGAAGTAAAACGACGTTTTACTTCACAACTCACCATAGTCAATCTCTCTATATATATATATATATATATATATAGTTGTTATATTCTTTTGTTACATTAAATATATAAGTTATCATTCATTAGTTGCCAGAGGAATATACATACAGATCATATTTTTTATAAACTATTATGTAGTTGGTGTATAATTTATGGTGTTGGTTAGCTATATAAATTACTGGACCTTCAATTGTTAAACTATTGAAGCTTTCCAGGAGATGAATACTTTGTTAGATAGTTGTTGAAGGCAATAGCAGAGGCCACATGCAAGACATGTTTTTCTATAAGGTCTGAATGTAAAAATTGTTTTTCGAGGGCCTAAGTGGAAAAATGTATCTTCGCTATAATTTACCTTGGTCATCTTTTCGCTTTATAGTTTCTCAACAGTTCAAAGAAATATTGAGTGCATGCTAACAAGGTTAAGTTGAAAATGTGCAATATTTGTTGAGTTTGCACTTTGAATCATCTACTAATAAGTCAAAGAAACAAGTTAATTATATGGAATTTCACATGATGATTTCACTAATAAACGAATCTTTGTAAGGGATGGATCGATAAAAATACCGTAGGATAATTTGAAATTTAACAACAACAAAATTCAGTCAAAAATATAGGAAAAAAAATAATATAAATTTAGCAAGATATTTTACAAAAGAACGTAACAACCCAAACATAGTATGTAGTTGAAGATGCAATGTCAACGAGGATGAAGCTCTGAGCTAGCTCTCTCTCCAGAGTTTCTGATTATGGTGTCGCCGTGAGCATCACAACCTAGAGAAAAGTGTATATATGTGTATATATGTCTGTTCTAGTTAAGTTATAATCTAATACATTATCTCTGTGGATCGACACTCCAATTATACTACACAGTAGAATCATGCGCTTGTGATCTTAACGTAAGTAGAAATTAGGGTTTATAAATCTTTAAAAGTGGCGGTACCATTTGTGTCGATCACTTGTAAAAAAAATTTGAAAAATATAACAAAAGAAATTTTTTTATGAATCTTTTTATTTCGGTTCAATCGAACAAAATGAAATTTAGTTTAGTTTGTTTGGTTTGATTTTAATTCGGTTGATAAATGTATTTCCGTCGGTCCGGTTGTATTTTTCAATACATAATTAAAATTTTGATTTATCTATTTTGTTTCAATTTTAAACGAACTGAACCGATGAACACCCCTAGTTGGAGATTTGCAAATTAATCTGCAGCAAAGGTCGCTCTGCACAATAATATACCGAGTTAGTTTACTACTATTAATCTGGTCTCATTGCCCCAGGAGCTGTATGATGAGATACTAAATTAAACTCAACAAAGAACGTAACAACCCAAACATAGTATGTAGTTGAAGATGCAATGTCATCGAGGATGAAGCTCTGAGCTAGCTCTCTCTCCAGAGTTTCCTTCTGATCAAAGCCGATTACATATATATATATATAGTATGTTATTATTGGCATGCTACAAAATATTCAAAGTAAAAATTCGGATAAAATTAAAAAAATCGTGGTAGTTACCATATTCTTGTAACTGAACCTTATATATATAAATGCAAATGATGGCATGACTCCCATTTCTACTAAAAAAAAAAAAAAATTGAAGATGAAAATAGAGAAGAAAGAGAAGGTCACCCAAAATAATTAATTGTAAACAGGAAAAATTAAATCAACATATATGTTGATGATTCATATTAATGTCGGGAGCGTTACACATCCTATATTTTTAATGTAAAAACTGAATCACATGTAGAGTGGGAAAAATGGCACCGCGGAGCCGTTCCGTCACGGAGCTGGCACGGCACACGTGTTGGTTACGTGTCGTGACTCGCGTGTCCCGTGCCGTGACCATTCGCATGCCATGATCAATTGTTGGCAAAGAAGACACGGCATGGCACGGCACGGAAATTGCCTTGGTCACGGCACGGCGGCACGGAACACGGAACGGGACGACATGGGACACACGAGTCACGGAACGGTAGACACGGAAGACACGCTAGTCACGAGGCAATACACTAACATACCTTCGGTGGTCACGAGGCAACCTTCCTATAAGCTATAATTTTATTTTAATTAAAATATTTACTTTTAAATTTCAATTAAAACATTTGAATTTTAAATAATCGTTTCATATATTTTTTTAAATGTTAAATGCGAGTCACGGCATGACTCGCGTGCCGTGACCACCCCTCGTAATTTTTGTCACCGCACGACACGGCATGTGAAAAATTTACTTGGTCACGGCACGGCACGGCACGGCCCGGCATATAATCAAAGTCACAGCGTGTTAGTCACGGCACAGCACATTTTTCCCACTCTAATCACATGACAACGGCAGACAGAGACAGCGACAGATTTGCTGTTCAAATTATTAGAAAAATATTAGCGGGTCTTGAATTAACAGATGTGACTAGATCTACGTTTTCTTTACTATCTTTGATGTAACCCTGCAGTTGACTTCATACTTTTTAAGTACGCTTATCTATGGTTTTGCAATTAAAAAAAAAGAAAAATCATTAATAACTGACGCAAAACACATCGCAAATTCTACTCCATCTGTACAGGTTTAGTTTAGTTCAGTGGATATTGAACAATAAAAGAACTTGCTCTAATACCATTTTGATGCAATCTCAGTCTCAATTAAATCTCAACTCCGCTAGTGACGGATTTTGAAATAATTTAGTGGAATTAGAAACAAATATTGTGCTAAAAATATATTTGATTCAACTATCTTCCATCTCATACAATCTTCTCCTTATATAACATATAACATTGGAAATGGTAAAACATTAATTGCAACATAGAAAATATACAGACATAAGTATCATAGAAAATATGCAAAAACCATTTTGGAAATATGCAAAGACCATCACTACTACAAAAATGGTAATTCTACACTGCACATTGTACACGGTTTTTCCAATTTTATATAAAAATCGTGTACCAAATATGATTTTTTGAAAGCCCAAAAAATATGTAGGAATTACGCGGACATTTAGTTAAGAATCAGTGTAGAATTGTTTGAGAGAGCTACACGGTTTATTAGGGATCAAAAATCCGTGTGGAAAGAAGACCGTGTGGAAAAAATTGAGAGAGCTACACGAATTTTTGTTAAATATCCGTGTACGAATATATACACGGATTTTTGATAATATATCCATGTAGAAATGGTAGAAATGTACACGGATTTTATTATAAATAGCCGTGTATGATTATTTGGAGAGCTACACGGATTAATAAGTATAAATCCGTGTATAAAAGGCTGTGTAGGGTTTTAATTAGTATAAAAGGCCTTCTCCTTCCAGCGCCGTTTTGATCAAGTCTTTTATATTGTCTCTCTCTCGCTCTCTCTGTATTGAATGTATGCTGGCAGCTGGGATCAGAGATCTTTGAAGTTTTTATTTTCTCCTCTCTATCTTTCTAAGGTTACTATATATATATTTTCCTTTTCTTCCTCTAATTTTCTGTTACTTATTATTGCTTATTTAGGTCATGTGTAATTCATGCATGCTTGATTTCTTAAGATAATGCAAAAACGGCGGAAAGTTCGGTTGAGCAGGAGTCGAAGCGTGGGGGCAGCCACGCAAAAGCGGGGGGAAGTCGGCTGAGTGGGGAGCCGAAGCGTGGGGGCGGCCACATTTGAAAAAAAATTGAAATTCGAAAAAAATTTGAATTTAAAGGAGAATTTTTATTCTCTATTATGCATGCATGCACATATATGTTGATGAAATGTATTTTTTTATTGGAGATGCAATATGTTGGAGACCTTTAACCAAGAGGCATCATGTCATGGATCACATGGCACTCTCCTTTTTGATATGTTGGATCTAATACGCCTTAGTTTGTATGAAATTATTGTCCAAACTAGATCATAACCAAGCGTTTTGGCAACATGAGCCCAAGTGAAAATTGAGCCAAAGCTTCATCACATGCTTACTAAGTGGTAAGGACATAACTTGATCTACAAACATTGTATTGGATCTTGAGGAGTATATGTTATATGTGGATCACATGGGATTGTATATATACAAAAGGCAATATGTATATATATGTTGATTCTTTTATGCTTTTTTTTTTATATATGTTGATATTATAATTGAAGGATGTGTGTTTTGAAAGTTATTTCTTTTAGTGATAATTTATATGTAGTTCATGATTTGATTACGAATATTATTATTCATGCTCCTTGAAATTTATATGTTATATCTTTGGAAGAGTTCAGGAAGATGCTCTTGGTCATGAACCATAGAACTCCTAAGATGAGAAACATTTAATCACTAAATATGTTCACAATCGTGGTAATTAAGGAGGAACATTAATTACCGAGAAAGATTGTCATGTTGATTAAAGTACATTGAAGTTCTATAAATGTTGATAAAGGATTATCATTTAATAACATGAATATATAAATATGTGCATTTTATATATTGAACATGACCTAAATGAATGAAACATTATATGGATTGTGTTTTGTGTCATTAATGTTTTCATTGTGTCTTTAGAATCTAAGATATGAGATGTGTAGGTTTTTCACATGAGAAGTATATAATGTGATTGCTATTTAAATACTATCTTCAGATAGGAATAAAATAGTAGTTCGTTGTGTACAACTTGTGCGGGAAAAATCTATATGTTAATATTATCATTGTCTCTCAATTTGAGTTATGATATTACTGGGCCCCTTGGTAAAGTGGAATTATATCGCATGCAATATAACTGATGTAGTTATAATTATAATTCACTTGAGAAACCAAGAAAAGAATATAATGCAAGAATGACACGATCCCATTTTGCATATTATTCATAATATCATGAGACAAGGATAGACACGAAATTAGTGGATTGAGTGAATGATTATTATGCCATTTGGATAACTATAATGTAATGATAGAACCTCTTATAGTCAATAATATAAAGTTTTATATTATTGCCAAGACGACATAAATCCTCTATATGGTCACACCAACTGAAGAGAAACAACAAGTATTTTATATTTCATAATGATGTATAAGATAAAATACATGAGATGAAATGATAAAATAAAATGTCATAATATGACATGCTTAGATCATAAATAAATTTGTAAAGCTATGCAAATATTATTTGGTATAATGTTTGAATGCATTATAAGAATAATAAGAATATTGCATAATAGAATAATATGATTAATATTATTTATTCATAAATTAATTTATTAAACCAATCACAAGATGAGATTAAAGAGATCATAAAATGGCTAAACAAGGCTAGTGGCATTTGTGTAATTAATTTAAACATTACACAAATAGTTGCCCTAACCCTTGCCTATTTAAAGGGGTGTAATTAAGGAAAAGAGTGAGAATTTTTCTACTCCTTACTTGGACGAAATTACTGTATCACTTAGCCGAAATTACTGTAGCAATCTCCTTTGCTCAAAGCCAAAACCCTAGTGGTTCAATCTCTTCTCTAATCTCTTCTTGATAGGTTTAGCCATCAAGAAATCAAATAGGTTGTTAATTTGAAGATCAAGAGGTGGTTGGATCTAAGCCTTGAACTTCACATCCATCTATCTAAGAGGTGTGTAGTTTGTTGTTTAGGTTCAAGGTGAACCAAGATGCGCTTCCAAGAAGAACACGAGAAAGAGAAGGGAAATCGGCTTCCCTCCATCAAGAGATTTGACAATCTCTTTAGGTAAATGTTTTAATCCTCTTTAGCAATAAATTAGATGAGATTAATTTATTTTAATTTAGTACACATTAGTTTATTGAAAATCTTGTTTGCTTTTGTCGTATAAATAAGATCTTTTGTGTATTGAGCCAAGTGGTGATAGGAAAATTTTAAATTCTCACCATATAGGCATACACGTGAAATCCAAACAATAATTTTATGTTTTTATGATTTCGGTTAGAATTTTGTAATGATAAATATGAATTTGTATAATTTTGTAATGCTAAATATGGATTTGTATAATTTTGTATAATTTCATGTACATGAATTTTAAATTGCTATCTAAAAAATTTAAATACTGGCTAGCAAAACAAGAAGCTAGCAAAAAAAAAAAACAAAAAAAGAAATTATAAGACAACCCTACACGGATATTTAACAAAATTCCGTGTAAGAATAGTAATTTATAAAATAATCCATGCGCGAATACAAAAAAAAAAAAATTAGTTAATTCTACACGGATATTTAACTAAAATCCGTGTATGATAGTTCAGAGAGCTACACGGATATTTAGTTAAAAGTCCGTGTACAAAGATGAGAGCTACACGGATGTTTAGTTAAAAGTCCGTGTAAAAAGAGGAGAGCTACACGGATATTTAGTTAAATGTCCGTGTAGAAAGAGGAGATCTACACGGCTGTTTATGTTACAATCTGTGTAACTCAACTTTGGAGAGCGCCACTGGCAAGGAATTGAACACGGTTGTTTATGTAATAATCTGTGTAGCTCTCAGGAATTACACACGGGTAAATATCCGTGTATAATTTATTCAGGGATTATACACCCTCGCACTCCACACGGTAGGAAATCCGTGTAGCTCCCCTGTTTATATCCGTGTGCAATCTCTATTTCTGTAGTAGTGCATCTTGAAAATGCATCATATTATGACATATTGGAAACATCTTCAAGTAGGTCCAATCTTTATTAGCAGGCACAGGCTTCACAAAGCAAGTCTGAACCCGAATCCGAGTCCAAGTCAGTTTGGTTTTCGTCAGTAACTCTTCGAATAGCAAGGAGGCATTGATGAAGAAAATTAGTGAGAGAGACTAATCTTTTGATGAAAGAAGATTAAAAAAAACGATTTGGAAAAATTAGGGGTGTCAACGGGTACGGTAAGATCGGGTGAAAGTATTTTGACACCCGTACCCATTACAAATTATCCTTACTCGTACCCTACCCTTACCCGTTATGAATTACTTTACCCGTATCCTACCCTTATCCGTTATAGTTGTTGGAGAACAAAATGATAGCGGATAAATAACGGGTAGGTAATGCTAGCTATTATAATGAAAAAAATTATTATTTACTAAATATACATTAAAACACATTCATTTCATAAATATATATACATGTTTTAAAGGTATAATCTTCATTAGGATTTGCTGAAATTTATTTACGTGTTTTAATGGTTAATTAAGCATAACACAACTATCAAGAATAGTTGGAGAATTAATATTCATTGCTCATTAATATATATATATATATATATATATATATATATATAGATAAGCTACCATGCTTTGCAAATTAAAGGGCCTCCTGTGCTTTGGGCTCCTTTTCTGATTTTCAAAATTCAAAATGTCGATCCGACCGTTCAAGTTGTTCTCCATATTGAAATGTGCTTGGAGACCAAATTTTACATATTTGGATTTTGTTTACTATTTATTAAGCCACTTTGAAAATCGCTGATCCAATGGTCACAGTAGCAAAACAGTAAAAAATTCTGGACCAATGGATCAGCGATTTTCAAAGTGGCTTAATAAATAGTAAAAAAAATCCAAAAAATGTAAAATTTGGTCTCCAAGTACATTTCAATATGGAGAACAACTTGAACGGTCGGATCGACATTTTTGAATTTTGAAAATCCGAAAAGGAGCCCAAAGCACAACTTGAACGGCCGTACTCTATATATATATATATATATATATATATATATAATATAATATAATTTTTTTTTATAATTACCTATTTAGATAACGAAAAAAATCTTTACCCGTACCCGTACCCGTACCTGTACCCGTACCCGTACCCGATAAGTTTACAAAAAAAAAATCTTATCCATACTCGTCTTATCGAATACGGTATGAGTCAGATAAACGGATAAATTAAAGAGTGCCATTGACACCCCTAGAAATTACCAATGGATAAGAAATAAAATCTGGTTAATTTATTCCGATAAACAAAATTCAATTGTTTATGGTAACGAGAAAATAGAGCATTAATTCTTGTATTCATTTCTATTCTATTGAATTAAATTGTTATCTAATTGATTAATGCATGAGCACGATTTGTGCTGAACAAGTGGCTTTCTTTAATTTGATCCTCAATTAAAGTTTGCAATGTTTTGAACCGGCACATTAATTATTAGGTTTCTTTGGAAAAGAAAACATGTGAATAGGTGGGAACAAAAAAAGTCTATTTCAACGTCGTTGCTAGCTCCTACGTACCTAACTAGCATTTTATATATTATGTTCATAATGGATCCATGCATCCAGCCGTGGATCCCACTGCCTGCTCTCCTTTTTCTGTAGTAACAATAAAAAAAGTAATCACAATGATAATTAATAATAAAAGACTTGGCACTATCGTTGTGGCAATATTCGCAGCCAACCTTAAAAAATAAAATAAAAGACTTGACACACAATTCCAGCTCTACTGAGGAAAACTCTGCATTTCCAATAATCCTCTCTACATTTCTTCCCCAATCTCTCATATCAGAAACTAGATAAAATAAAGCTACTGAATTAATGGCTAGCAAGATAACAAGTTCTCCGGTGACCGAAGAACCAAACACTCAGAATGAACCTGAGCGCCTATTGATGACAGAGAAGCTCCTCGATGCAGCTATTCATGGCAAAGAGCCAGATTTGAAGCTGATTCTGGGGTTGGGCGATGAAGAAGAAGACCACCCCGCTCATACGAAAGTATCTGTTGATGATGTCACGCCAATGGAGCCCTCTGACTGCCTCAGAAGCATAACAGGTAATAATATTTATTTTCCAAAAGAAGAGTAACATTGAGTGCGTTAATCTTTGTAGTGGTCATGTGCTCCTTGTTAGGTATCCAAACTAGTCTTTTAGGTTACGAGTTACGAACATTTCAAAAGTTTTATTTGTCAAACGATTGCAACCATCAGTCAAAACTCTGCTATATATATTAATATTTGACTCGGACTGACTCGGCCGAGTCAGTCCGAGTCAGGCCGATTCCGACCGAGTTTAGCCCGAGTTTCGGCCGAGTTTCGTGGTGAAAATCGCTAGAATCGGTGAAATCAGATCAATTCAACTGGGTTTTTGTCCAAATTGAGCCGATTCTCACGATTTGGGTGAAAAACGCAAGTTTGATTTGAGATTTTAAGTTTCGTTTTGCATTTTTTCGAAAAAACATAATGTTGGTCTTGAGAAATTGGGAAGGGCGAATGTATTTGGCTGAGTCCATTTGGGAGGAAGAATATTCTTACCTTTTGTTTTGGATAGACTTGGCGCATAAGTTTCTAATATAGAAAATTGGAAATTTTTATTGGTTCATTGTGAACCATGACCATTTTTATATCTGGACCCAATGATCTAGTACTTAGTTTTGCTGGTGAACTAAATATGTAGTATTTTTTTTGAGGAAAACTAATATGTAGTCAAGTGTGTGGTTAGCTCATTCATAAAGATCTGATTGACGGTAAATACAATATATTGAATAAAATTAAATAGTTTTGTCAAATGTACCAACTAAAAAAATCCGAGTTACCGAGTCAACTTGGCCGATTCCGGCCTATATATTCACCCGATTCCGATTCCACAGTCAAAAACCCGATTCCGATTCTGATTCTGAGTTTCAGAACCATGCATTTAATTGACTAGTCGACAGGTTGTTTTATTCAAAAGCCAGAACTCATCTATCCAATGATAAATAATAGTAGAATATGACAAACAAAGGGGACAGACTATCAAAATATCAGAAATAATGGACACTAATTACCGGGCAATTTTAAACCTTATTTAACTAATTGATACCGACTGTCCAAATGTCAGAAATGGCTACTACAATTAAAATTGGTTTGCTGACACGGATCCCAATTTCATTGACCAACACCCAAAATAACACCAACCTTATTGGCTTGGAAAATCGGCCGAGTCCGAATTGACTCGGCCGAGTTGGAATGGTATCGGTCGGGTCCAAGTCGATAGTTACCCGAGTTTTTTTCTGGCCAAGCATTTTTTCTGAGAAAATCTGTGAACCAGGTTGACTCAACCGATTCAACCGATTTTCTGTTGAGTTAGGCCAATTCTTCACTTATGAGCCGATTTTCGGTCTCTCTTCTCTCTCTCGATCGCTGCCATTTACGTTCTTCCTTTGTCGGAGCCGATTTTCTTTTTTTCTTTGAATTTTGGTTGAGCTATTGGTGAAGACGACACCTTTTGTCTATTTAGACTTAGTGTACGTGCACCATTGAAGAATATTGTAGGGGTTTTTGTGGACTGGGTTCAAAAAAGAAAATATGGGAGAGATTAGGCAACTTTTCATTATCCTATCTATTTCGGACCATTACAACTATCCATTTTGTTTAGGAATCAACGATATAGTAAAATTTGTATTATATTGTAGTATATTATTTGAATGTTATCTTTTGTGTTAATATAATTTTTTTTCTATATTTTAATACAAAACAAGTAAAATACGAATTTCCAATTTTGATTCCGATTTTCAGAGCCATATATACTTACTAACTCACAACCTAATAAAGCTTGACCTAATTGATCCTTAAGCAGGCGTGGTGTCTACCAGGACCGGATTTAACCAGGGGTACATGGCACAAAATAACAATTAATTGACAATTCCTTTTACAGGTATGGAAGAAACCATTCTTCACATACTGTCTGCCAATGGCCACGAAAATCTTTTGTTTACAATCTGTACGAAAGATAGCTTGTTGTTGAAGGAATGCAATGCACGAAGTGAGACACCCTTCCACCATGCGGCAAGATTTGGACACAAAAACACCATTTTGGAGTTGATCCGTTGTGCCACATCGGCATTCGGTAAGGAAGGGTTGATAGAGCTGCTTAGACGAAAGAACTTCTTCGGGGAAACAGCCTTACATGAAGCTGCTAGACATGGACATGGAGATGTGGTCTGTACTCTGATGGAAGAAGATCTAGAATTGGCGGGCCTAGTCAACAAACATTCCGTATCTCCCTTGTATTTGGCAACTGCAAGGGGATCACTCGAAACGGTAAAAAACATGGTGGAAAAAATGCTAGAACACGAAATTACATCAGAATATTACTCAGGACCAAAAGAACAGACAGCGTTGCATGCTGCAGTGCTCCATAGCCCAGGTATATAACTATATGGATAGATTTTAATTTTATTAAACTTGCATTGGTTCATTTCTTTATTATTATTAATAAAAAATAATATTTTGGTTAAAGCAGTTCAGTAGTTTTGTTCCTTTTGTTTGGTAGAGTTTTAATGGTTGAAAACCATGGCATGGAAAATCGGCAGATTTGTATCAATTCATCCAATTTTTTTTTTTTTTTCAACTTACCGATCGATTCCAATTCCGATTTTCAGAGTCAAGTTGAAAACCAAATAAGCTGAAGAAATATTTCTTTTTGTTATTGTAATATACACATATTTTACAATAATTGGACTTTGTAAGGTGCGGCAATGAGCGCAACTTGTCCAAATTATGTCATAGTGGAACTCACCATGGATTTGATACCAATTTGTTATAAATAATATAAATTTTTGTGGAGAGAAGAGAGACAAGTTCAACACAAATTCTGTAATTTTTCTATTCAAATTATATTTTCTCTCTCTTACACATACAAAATAACACTACATCAATATATGGACCTAAGATAACCTTTAATCTTTCCAACAACACACTGAATGACCATTACACTCACTTTTTCCTAAGTATTATCTACAAATTATGAATTTCAGATTTTTAAGTCCCAAGAGACATTTAGAAGAGCCATGAAATTCCTAGGACACTCTTCATAAAGTACTATGTTGACGATACATAATTCTTATAATTAAGTTTATAATTTAACTATAAACTTGTCATGGCTGACTACTTAGCAAAGGGAGGTAGTACTTTAGAAGAGGGGTTCACTCACTATACATTTCCAACTTTTAATTTTTGAACAGTTCATAATCTGTATGGAAAGCTATGCTAAGCTTTGTAATTGGTTGTAACTGTTTGATTATGTGGCATGAAAGCCTACGGATGTGAAACTTTGCAAAAAAAAAAAAAAAAAAAAAAAAATTAACTATTTCATCTAGGAAGAAATTACTGCTTACCAAAACTGAACTAGGCTTGCCCAATTTAACTTCTGTGTGTTATCCTATTGACAGAACTCACCGAAGAAGTACTACAACTGTACCCAAAACAACTTGGTAAGGGAACAGATGAAACAAGGAAAATTCTCCACTTGGTAGTATTATCTGGAAACTGTAAGATTGCCGAACTCCTATTGGATAAAGATCGATCATTGGCATACATCAAAGATTCAGATGGATCATTTCCTGTGCATATTGCAGCACGAATGGGCCATGTCAGTGTGTTTTTACTTCTCTTGCAAAGGTGCCTTGATTCAGGTCAGCTACTTGATGGCAAGGGAAGGAACATCCTGCACATTGCCATAGAAGCTAAGAGGATTGACATTATCGATATATTGCTGGATCAATTAAAAGACAAAATTCCCGTCAATAACATGTTGAAATCAATGGATAACAACGGAAGCACGCCAATACATTTTGCGGCACAACTTGGAGGTATTCAGATTTTGGCTTATCTTTCGAAGGACATGGAATTGGACCTGTCTTTGCAAAACCAGGAAGGTTTAACAGCTTTGGACATATTACTGATACGAAACAGGAAATACAAAACAACTCAGGTTATTCTGCTTACTATTTCTCATCAACCTTGATTAAATTTCCTTTTGTTTATACAAAAATAGTGTGTGCCAACCAACCGGCTTATAGCCATTGCATATTTAACTGGTGAATGCATGCGTGCGTGCATGAGCGAGAGAAACAGTGAGATATCAGTAACAAACAAAAAGGAATATGAAATGAAAGCATTATCAGAAGATGAATACTTCTCGTTGATGGTAGTTGTTAGCAAGATTAAATGATATATCTGTTGAGATGGTTTGGAAAATCGGCCGATTTTGAGTTAATTCGGCCGAGTCGGAACGGAATCGGCCAGAGACGATCCGATTTTTCCCGAGTTAACTCGGCTATATAAGTTATATACAGAAAATCGATAAACTTGAAGCGAAATTGAAACAATTGACCGATTTTTCACTCATTCTCTTCTTTCTAGAGCAAAGGTGATTCAATCGGACTAATTTTGGATTTTTTGCAACGACAGTAAAGATGATTTGGGGAAATCGTCTCTCAGAACGAAGGAGGTTTAATCCTTATAAAATATTGTATAGACTTGGTGTATGAATGTTGTACTGTTTTATATTGAAAATATAACATAGTTTACGGTGGACCATACTGATGAAAAGGAAAACTGGATTAATATCAAACTTGATTGTTTGGCCAAATATTTTTGCACGAATCAAGTACTGTTTTTTATTATTTTTTCGTTTATATCAAACTTAGCTATTAATAAATGCTGTCCTATTTAATTCAATATTGATTATGCTATTTATTAAATAGACAGTGATTTATTTTATTATTATTTTTATTTGACTAAAGTAAACGGTGTAACAATAGTAATTTTATTTATTTATTTTATAAATTAAGTTTTTTATTTTATTTTATTTTGACTTAAGAAAAATAAAATATTAATTGTTTATGAAATAAAATATTTTATTTGAAGATAAATTAATGCATACCAAATAAAATATGAAAATGTAAAAGTTAAAATTAAACATTTTATTTGTCATTTGTGAATTTATTAATCTTTTTTATTATTTTATGGAAGTCTATTTAATTTTTAAATTAGATAAATAATAATTTTATAAGTAATAAACTGTAAATTTGATTGTTACTCGTCCAAATTTAATTATTATGAGTGTTGGAGTGGGTTATTTGACAAATTTAGTACAAAACAAGTTTCTGGCAAAAAAATCCGGGTTACCAAGTCAACTCGGCCGATTCTGGCCGATTCATCCGATTCCGATTCCGATTCCGATTCCGATTCCGAGTTTCAGAACCATGAACCATGATCTGTTATGTATTTGCAAGCCAAAAGAAAAGAAGCAAAAAACTGTCAAATTAAATACATGAATCTTCCCTAACTGATGACAACAAAAGAAGGCACAGCCTTCCATCACTGCCAATGGGTCAGCACTGCCCATTACTAAATGAATTGGTCTCTTGTAGGGCTTACATGTAAATTCACATCGTAAACATATAGAGCTAATTGTGTTGTTTTGTAATTTGTTTTGAACTTCAACTTTTAAATTTCTTTTGCCTTAATTTCTAAGACATACCTTTTTGGTGCATTGCAGGGAAAGTACAACTTTGAGGAAATGTACATTCAAAGTGAAGAAAATCATTTCAGTGCAGCTTGGTTGCAGGACTACAGTAAAGACTTCATGTCAGAACCAGAGTTAAATAGAGGTGCCAAGCAGGACCACATACCGACAACAGTCTCAACAGGTCCTAATAAGAGCTCAGAGAGTGTGATGACCAGAGCCCAATTAGTGGGCCTGGGTTCTGTGCTTATTGCAACAGTATCATATGCTGCAGCCTTTACTCTGCCAGGAGGTACAAATCAAGATACTGGTACACCAATTCTTGGAAGAAAATATTTGTTCAAGGCATTTATCTTGGCAGACTTCTCTGCATTTTTCTTATCCTTCATCTCTACTATGCTGATTATAAGAAGCTCGATTGATCAAAATCCGGATACAATGAAATCGGACGTTGATATGTCTTTGAGAGCATTTCGTTATGCTACAAAGTGCATGGTCATGGCGCTGGCATTAGATCTGTATCTGGTGCTTGCTCCTGTTGGCCATACTGCAAAGATAATTATTGTGTTTTCTTGTCTCTTGATTTTGAACGACCAAAAAATCAGTCGAAGTAAGCGAACTCTGGAGGAATTGTTCGTCAAAAAACTTCTTTCGTGGAAACGAGAAGAGCCCAAGATCATGAAAGAAAAACTTCTTTTGTGGAAACGAGAACAGACCAAGATCATGAAACCGCTAGTCAAAGAAATTTTAAGTTATTTAAGTGTGTACATTCTTTTCCCGCTGTTCTTCATTTTTGTGTTCGCATTAATTTAGAGTTTATATCATTGAATGGTTTGAAATTACAAGGACACAATTTGTACTGAATCATTTAGAGAATCATGTAAAAGCACTGAAGCATTTCTTATGCTGCATCATTCAAGTTTCACTGGATTTTTTATTTTACATGATAATTATTATTTTTTTATTTACAGATATTCTTTTCTTGTAGTGTGCTTACATTTTTCGTTATTGAAGATTTATGTAAGTACAGTCAAGCAGTGATTGGGTCATACTGTAATTGAATATTCTGCTGTTGACTGGTACTCATCCTCTCTCTGTCGACTCTCTCTTCATGAGAAAACCAAGTTCATTCTGTATATATATATCTATAAGTGCATTCTGCACAATTGTTTGTGAATCAAGTTGGGTGTTTCATGCGGATTGAGTGATGAGTGATGACAAGCCAAAATATATATCAAAATATCAAAGTGAAATAACTTTAAAAGATGAACTAAGTAAAGAAAAAGCATGATTAGTTATACTTTGGTAATTAGTCAAATCTTATTTGCTATGTGGAACTCCATTAATCCTGTAATAGTATAATATGTACATGGCATGTGTAATCTGTCAATTTCTTTCTTAGCAACAAACCGGAGCGAAAAACAATTAATTGCAGGGACCATGCATAATCCATTCATTTTATTTCCAAAATGCATATCTATCTCTAATAATAATATTTTTAGGGTGACTTCACATGTAAATTATATCATAAAGAGTTAAGGTTATTATATAAAAATTGCATTTCGACTAAAAAGATAGTTCGTATTTGTTGTTTTCGAATAACATTTTGTATGCTATCTGCACTTTAAAAATATTAATCGTTCTTAATATAAAAGTTTATATCTGAAGGCACTAATATTTGAGTAGACTGGGTCCAATATTAAATTTAATTAAAAAAATTAATTAAGACATGTTTGTACGATACAACAAATACGAACTGGGCCTGGCCCAATTAATGTCGTTTCAATTGTTGGGCTAATACGGACCCAAAGATTTGGAAAGTTTCGCTGAAGCATAATTATATTTTTGTAATTCATCTTCTTTCCATCAAGCAAGAAATTCAGCAAATTTCGAAGATTATTATTTCATCATCAGTTAGTCTTAAATTAATGGTCTTCAAATTAATGGCCTCTAGATATTGTACTGGATATATATTTAATTAATTTTATTGTGATTTCCTACTCAATTATATATATTTTAAGAATGAAATTTTCCATTGTGTCGTACCTTAAATTACATGGCGTTACATAAGTAGAAGTCTTTTGATATATGTTTTCTTGACTCAAAACCTTTGTTTTATAAATAAATTAAGTATAATGCAAGAAACCAAACGGGTTAAATAATAAAAAATTTTATATTGTGTTATGTAATGTTTTATGTATATATATTCCTCCTCTCCATTTATAATAAAACGGAGAAGTCAGTTCTATATCAAAGAATATACTGCCTCACAAGTCTACATATCCTTATATGAAAACATATATATCCTTAGAGGAGGGATTCAATTACACATTTTTTTTTGACACATCTTGATACTGTTTTTTTATAGATCAATTTTGCGATTTCAAAATTCAAACAGTCAATCCGAACCGTTCAACATGATCACCATATTTAATGTGCTTGGAGATCAAACAGTCTGAAAACAACGATTTTGTAACCATCTTAATAAATAGTAAAAAAATTCAAAAAAATGTAAAATTTGATCTCCAAGCACATTTTATTATATCCATCATGTTGAACGGTTTGGATCAACTATTTGGACTTTGAAAATGGTAGGTGTCAAAATGTGTTAAAAAAAATGGTGTGATCCGATCACTCCTTATATCCTTATATGAAAAGATAATCTTATTTTCTTTAACCTAGCTCACTATTAACTAAAACTTACAAATTATATCACTTTTTTATAGTTTATTAAATTTAAATATATGAGAAAATTTATTTAAATAGATGTATTTTCATATTAGAATTTTTGTTAATTAGGATTTGTATTTTAAACTTCATATGACTCAATTATTCGACAATTTTTCGTTTCTGTCTGTATTGAAATCCGTATTTGTGGATTATCCGCTCCATATCCGTATTCGTTTAAGATGGATTTGAGTTTACATTTTGACATTTGTTTACTATTCGTATTCGTATTCGTATTTGCTCATTAAAATGTGGATATGGATTTGATATCAGCATTATTCGCTTTGAATTCGCTTGGTTCTCCCCCCCCTATGCTTTGTCCAATATTACTTTAGGCACACCCATTAATTTTTTCAGTAAATTTTTAAAGGACATGAGCATGTCTCTCTAAAAAAACTATTAATGAAACTAATGGAGACAAAATATTGGATCCTTACTTTACATGGAAGAGAAAGATCAACTACTTATATATTATTTTACAATGCTCTTTCATTATGATTAATTAGCAGGACAAGATGCCATGTCTTTACTATCTTTTTTACAAGCGATCTATTTTATTAATGAAAACGAAAAATATATATTGTCTTCTCGATATTGGGATATATATATAGTTATCTGACAAATGAATATTCGTTAACAACTTCTAACACAGAGAGAAATTTACTTGAGATAAATCAATTATTAGATAAAACAGAAAGCAAACAAAAATGATTACAATCAAGTTTTATACAACTTACCTTAAAATTTTGACACAAACGAAATACATAATCAGACAACAAAACTGATCGCATCAACATAAGAGCTAACCAATCCAATATCAATTTATTCTTCACATCAGACAACAAAACTGAGAGAAAAAAAAAACAGACATGCTCGCAATGCAACTTACAGTTTTGCAGTATATGCATAGAGATCAACCTCAATTTCAGCATCACCATTGGTTAAATTTACCGAGTAAGTCTTTATGGTCATATAACCCTGCGCCATACGAAAGTAGCCAGTGCCACCTACGATCGATACTTCTCTGATCGGCTGCGTAATGTCATCTGGACCAAGGAACGCTAATGAGCTCCCGTTATATTCACCGGTCGTGAACACGATATTAGCAGCCCATACAACAGTCAGGGAATTCATAAGAGTCATTATACCCTGGGCCTTACCAATCGGGTTAGAGGTAATGTTGGGTCCCTGAGTTAACAGGTTGTCTACTGCGGTAATGCTACCGAAGTTGTAAAACGAACCCGGCACGGGGATGTCGCTCGTGGCAACAAGGACCTGGGTCTTGCCGGGTAGGAGGTGCATGTAGAAGTGTTGGTGCACCAGGTCTTTGTCACCAGATGTGAGAAGAGGTGATAGAGAGAGAAAGAGGAGTGAGAGGAGGAGACTGCTGTGTGGAGCCATGAGAACTTTCTTATATATATATTTATTAAGAGATATTTGAGATGAGGAGCTATATATGTAGGATGTGTACATGGAGTATATATATAAAGGTGATGTGCACCGGTGAAGACAAATGTCAACGGTTCAAAATAGTTATCCAAAATATTGATATTAGTCGTGGGAGCCAATCCTTTAGTTGGAAATAGTCATTTTATGTATTAACTGCCTGGAAGAAATAGTTTAAATTAAAATAAGTTGTTCTCTTCTCCATTTTATGAGAACTGAAGAAGAACCTTGTGGTAGGAGTTTTGCCTTAATTTATGGATGTCTTCTTGATTTCTTAGCTTTTAGAAAAAGAAATTTTTCAAAGTTCTTAATTAGTACCTTTTTTTTACTTTAATTATCATGGAATTTAATTAACTAGGCACTGATGGGCATGGCAATGTATAATAATGTCATGAGAAAATGGAGTTGAACTTGAATCTCTAAGCAGAAAATGGAGAGCATATTTCTAAGTATGTTAATTTATTCATAAATTATATATAGATTGGTTGTCTCAATAAAAAATATAGTATCTCAATAAATAAATAAATTTTCTGAGCAGCCACACTCCGAATTTCTGGGGTTCATTGTTGTGTTATGACGCATGTGGCGGGTCTCTGCTTATGGTGGTTTTTGTTTTTAAATCTCTCGCATATAATTAATGTCATTCCAATTTAGCGCTCTTATCTACGATTATTTTGTTGTACATGTACTACACAGAAGTAGGGTTGGCAACGAGCTACTAAAGAGCGAGCTAGAACTCACTCGTAATTAGCTTGTTTGTGGATCAAGCTGTGCGAGCGAGTTTGGATTTTATGTCCTGAGCTTAAACTGTTGCTCAAGACTGACTTGTGGCTTGTCCGAGCGAGCCGAGCTGGCTCGTTACCAGCTTGACAGATTCATAAATTTATATATTTTCTTTCATGCTATATCGTAAATTTTCATAGCACATCTTATCAATTATGGATAAAACAAAATGCCATTTATATAACTAATTATTGAGGAATACTATTAATTCAAATGCAACTAAGCAAATCAACTACCATAAATTAAGTTTACAGCTAAATTCATACATACCAAAACATTAAATTCCTAAATTCATACAAACATAGTTCAGAGAATAAATTCATGCATACCAAATCAAACAAATTCATACAAATTAACTTAGTTACTTATAATAAATTCTCACATATTCCATACAAAATTACAAATCAACTTAAGCACAATCCAAAGTGTAATTACCATAACATTGGCTATAACTTCCATGAACCATAGTATCCCCCAATCTGAAGTGCACAAATCTGATTAAATTATTAAACTACGTATATTAAATAGCTCGTTAATGACCGAGCTAGCTCATGCCGATCGAATTAGGCCAAACTCAAACTCATTAATTCTGGCTCGAGTCTGTGGCGAGCGAGCTAGTTTTAGCCATAATTGATCCATCATAATTATTATTTTTTGGGTAAATTTTTGATAAAAATACTATAGAAAAGTATGAGAGGATGAAAAATAGCAAAGTCGTTCTAAAATTAAATAGTCATTATAAAAATAATTACATAACAAATTGTGCATGATTAATTTTGAATGGGAACAAACCTAAAGACATACATAATGGTCGGTTATTGAATCACAATAACATAAAATCAACATAAAAACATCAAAATATATAACAAAAAAACAGTAAATATAATTATAAATAATTAATAACTAACCTTATAGAGAGGCCGGAGAAGAAATGTAAATCAATAGATCGAGATTCAAGCGAGTTCATTTCCTCATTGGAAGTATGCAGAAATTTATATATTTGTTGTTTCTTATTTTATTATTTTTGAGAATTGGAAGGTGAATGTTCTAACAACAAAATATAACAAAAAATCTTCTTATGAAGAAAAAAAAAATTTTGATGAAAAAAACCAAACTTACAAATACATGTCAATTTAATTAGAAATAACAAGTTTCAAATGAAGGAGACATAAAATTCTGATTAGACAGTAAAACAATAAAAATTATTTTTAAAGAACTCACCCGTAAAATCTAATTATAATTTTCTTAACAATAATGAAAATCACCTTTCTTCACAAATTTACTCTTTGTATCTTCAATGCAAGACAACTATTAACACAAGTATCTCTAATTATATAGGACATTATATGTTAAAAATGGAAATCTTTTTTAATTATTATTTTGATAAAAATACTATACAAAAGTACGAGAGGGAAAATTAAATAACAACTTCTTCCCAAAATTAACTTATTATTTTAAAAGTAATTACATAACAAATTGTGCATGATCTCAGAATGATCTAATTTTTTGTATTGTTGTATCACGTGACATGATACTAACGGATCATATACATATATATATATTTTTAATTTAGCACATAAGCACCGTGCGCCTGCTGATGCTCCGACACCTGTAGCTAGATTTGAGTTCATTTGAGTTCTTCCAATTAGATGATCACTATCATGTTTTGACCTACACTCCTCCAATCACAGCCGTGGATAAACCGTGTAAACAACCACGGTTAAATTTTTTGGATCACAACAACCACTGTTCACTTGTTTACCCACGGCTCATTAATTTTTTTTCGGAACCGTCGATAATAATATGTTAGTAATTAACCTTTTTTGTAGTAGTTCTTTATTGAAGTGTCTCATTTTTAGTGGAATTTTACAACTCACAAGACTTAATTTTTCACTTCTTTGCCAGGTATTTTATTTTTTTTCTTCTCAAAACTATATACATAGATTTTTACAAGTGTTGAAATTGTCTTTTGCTTTTTGTTATGATGGAAGAAAATTCGTGATTTTAGAGGAAACATATATATATGAAATACATTTTCTTATTATATAATGTCACAAGATAAAAATCTTTTACAAACGTCGTAATTCTTTATTTTTTCTTTTAATTTCAAATGACCGTGTGGCAAGGAAATACATGAGCAATTAATTGTTGGATATATTAGGAGAAAAAAATGCTAGAATGGTGGATCAGTTAAAAGTTAGTTCATAGAAGTGAAATATCAAAATATGTACATATATTGGGGTGACTTTTTTTTTTGTTATTATTAATGTAAATTTGAATGATAAATATTAATGATTTTTGAAAGTATTTCTTTGAATTATTTGTCATTATTTTATATTATAATTATATTTTATATAATAAAATAAGTAATGTGATGTTAGAATGACTAATTTGAACGAAATATTGACTGAAATAAATTATGATTGTACATCAATCTCATTTCATTAAAATATTTTATAGTTGTATTGGATTTATTAATTGCAATCATATAAGTGGTTGCAATAGATTATTATTACACATTTTTTATAACTAAAATTTTGTTGCAGTTAATTAAACGAGTTGCAACCATGAATTCTGTGCAAAAAGAAGGATTACATAGCTTATTTTTTATTCTGGTATTTAGTCTGTAATAATTCAGGGTTCATTAGTAGATATAGCGGTATTGGTTTAAGGTAGGATTTTATGATGCATGGTAGGGACTGAGGCCAATGCATGTGGTGCTTGAGCTATGAACTCCCTGTACTTAATTTTCAATTACTTTAATGCAACACCTGGCAGCCTCTGCCTGGTTTCCTTTCAAAAAAAAAAACCATAAATTTTGCAGCACACTCATCCTTCATATATACATAAAATTTCCTACTAATCATCATGACAGATTGAAATGTATATATGAATTTCAGTGCTGGGGCCATCAAATGACATGAACATTTAATCAACTCATACCATCTTAATTCAGTCTCCATGTCTTACTACTCACAGTCCATCTGCATATAGCCTGGATTTTGACACGTCCTTACAATGATTGATACCCAACGGTTTGATTTTTATTAAGATTCACTTGAAATTCTTATGGAAGGGAAAATTTCATATATACCCTTCAAAACTTTACTTACAGCTGTATATACCCTCCAAATTGACAGATTACACACGACATTAACATTTGAGGAATATTGTGACCAATTCAGATTAATAAATTAAGGTATTAAACTTGTCCCAATTGCAATGTAGGTAAAAGTTAAGTTAATTATTTTTCAGGTTTGGGTGATCTGTTCTGACGGGTTGGTCAGGTTAGATGGGTTACTTGTACACCTCCATTTGCTCTACCTCTTATTTTCACAATCAAATATGACACAATTAATGAATGACAGAGAAAAGAGAGGCTCATATATAGTGTACAGCTGCCAGCCTAGCTCACCATGTTTCTTTCAATTTAAGGCCAGCACAGCAATCTTTTACTTTTATGCACTTCTCTCCCTATAAAAAGCAAAGCAAAGCTGGTATGTCATTGAAGAACAAATATTCATACATAGGAAAGAAAGAGCAAATATAAAAAATGTCATTATCATCAGTCATCTCTCTACTTCTATTTGTAGTTCTGCTCGCAGCATCTCATATTGGCCTCGTCAGAGGAGCAAATATAAATGCACGAGGAGCACTGAGGGCAGACGCTACTCCACCCGGTGTCGCCCCAGGTGGCTCATACACCCATCCAGAATGTGAAAAGAAATACAAACAAAATTGCTGCAGGACGACTAGTTCTGCATCCTGCTAAGATCTACCGCGTGCCAAAGTTGCGAGTCGACTAATCATTAGAAGAGCTATATGGAAATAAATGAGCTTCCTGATTCTCATTATTTTTGTTGGGTTAAGTATTATTAATTTACATATGTTTGTTTGTAATTGTAGGGGACTGGTAATTAATGTAAGTATTAATTGACTGTCCATTTTTTTTTTTTAATTTGAGATGCATAAATATTTGCATGGTTGTGTGTTTTTCTTTATGTATCAGTATTATTGTTTTAATTTGCTTTATGTATCAATATTTTCTGTTGTTCAGAGCATTACTGTACTATAATAATGTTAATGAACTGTGAATGGATATTGTAATGTCCACTTTCTCTTAGTCAACTTTTTTAATATGTCATTTAATTTGTAGAGTTTGCCACATTAGTTTGACACAATGGTATTTATAGTAATTTTAGATTTTTAAAGATAGTTGGAATATCTGTACTCTCCTTGACACTAACCAGTTTTGTTATACATCTAGGGTTTTTGAGAAAAAGAACAGCCACAGAAAAAAAAAAGTTTGGGGCAATGTTCTGTTTTTTTTCACTCTACAAAGTTTGAGTACAAAAATGTCTAAAAAAGAAAACTTACAAATATAACCCTATGAAAATAGGAAATAACAAAAGGTTAGATAAGAGACATATACAACAAGTTTCATAATTCTGTACAATTATATATATGCTAAACATATTATTATTTATATTTTTTTACTGAGTTATAGGAAACTTTATCAACCAATTAGATTAAAACAATTTATGTCGCATTTTACCCTTTTGACTTTAATTAGCTAGTGTTATGATTTTAAATTTTAATTTTGATATTGTTATTACTTATTAACTGTAATGACCGTTTGAAACACCAGATCCGATCCAGACTTCGTATGAAATGTTGCAGGTTGTGCCACACAGGAGCATCACAAATTCGGCTAAGCATGTGAAAACACTACTACAAAAATGACAATTACCATCGGTCATACCCACCGGTTTTATAATAAACTGGTGATGAAGCTTAAACAACGCCGGATTTTTTTTTAAAAACAGGTGCAAAAGAGTTGTGCACTTTGTGCACAGGTTTTTTAGAGAAAACCAGTGGTAAATGTGCTATATTCACCACCAGTTTTTTTTGCACCTGTTTTGTTAAAAAAAAACCAGTGCAGATTGTTTGACGTGTAGCCTATAGAAAGCCGATGTGGGAGTTTGAGGGACCAAATTGTCGGGTTTAATGAGACTTAGCGGAATCTCCTTTTCCCTGTGCTTTCGCTGTATTTTACTGAGCTTGTTAATCCCTTCTGCGAAAATATGTCTGATGTTCTCACGAGAGAGATAATAAACCCGTTTTCAGTAAATCTGAATTACTTTTCTAAGCCTTAATCTGGACCGTTCATCTACGAGAGACCAGAAAGGCAGAAACCCTACCTTGTTCTTACCACCTGCAACACCAAGTACATACTGAAGAGATAAGCTAGATTGGGGCATCCTCCCTCTTGCCTCCATCCTCATCGGTGTCTCCCTCCCTTCCTCTCACTCTTTATTTCTCTCTCTTTCCGTCGTGCGTGTCATGAGGCGGCTCAGGCGGCCGCTGGCCAAGTGAGGACGTTCCCTGTGTGTGTGGTCAGGCGAAGCGAGATGCGGACGTGTTGGGGGCTAGGCAAGAGCGGTGGGGCTAACGAGGTGCACTCAGCCGAGGTCAATTATAATTTTATAAAACTAATTATTTCATTGAGATATTAATTTTGGTCCTAGAAATTTCTAGGTCAATCACGCTCTTTATGGTGATTCAGGAAAAAGATTATTTACCAGATGGCCGGTACTAATTATGTTGATTTTTTTTAGTTATTGAAAAGGTCTCCCCAATTCTTCAACCATAAATTTGCTTATGACCATTTGGAATCATAACCCCTGAGAGAACATATATACGTTATACTGTTAAACTTTTGTAAAATTTTAGTTTTTTCAAAATTGTAAATTTCACTGATGATTGAGGCTTTTACACTTTACTTTTTCCTCCTTTGATCTATTGGCTTAAGAACCTTTTTATGAAATTGGCAGTAATGATTGTACAATTAATGCAAGTATAGTTATATTATAGCTCTAATGTCTTAATGATGTAAATTCATTTACATCATATTAGGATTTGCAATTATTATATATCTATCGAGCTTTTACAATTTGTGGCATTGTAAGTTTACAATCTTCTAACGTTAACTAACAGTTTAGAATTCTGTTTTCACTACACCAAATTTAGTCTTTTGCAACAACACATGGCAACTAATGAACTAATTGGTTGCATTAAATTAATAATATTGCTACCAAACTAATTAGTTGTATTAGAATATATTTATTGCAACGAAATAATTCTTATTGCAACTAAATTTAACTGTGGCCCGAAAAAACAAATTGCAACCAAATAACATTTATTGCAACTAGTTATTTTCGTTGCCAAGTCTGATTTAATTGAGGAGGTGGCTTCGAGAGTGCGCAGGCCTAGCTGTGGGTGGAATAAAGAGGCCCGAAATTGAGGGGCCCGTTAGCTTTCAAAAAAAAAGAAATTGAGGTGTTGTCAGATGAGAAAAGAGATATGTCAATCTCTAGCCATGTGCTGATGTACTGATCTCGTTGTCAGTTGAGAATTTGCTTGTGGTGGGATGCATATATAATGTAAAGATTATATAAAAAGAAGCAGTGTGTACTGACTGTTATTAATCATTAATTGGCTTTCGGCTTACCTTTACTCTTAGAAAATATTTTACTATAAACCGAGCAATGACTATACCGTTTTTTATAGAATAATTATGATTTTTTTTTCTCGGAAATAGTTTTTATAGCCCATGTTACTCAAACCAATGCAATCTAACCATTTTTTTAAACCTGCAATCAAACATGTGATCACTCAAAACTACTGCAAACTTAAAACACTAAAATTGCACTTGTCAACTTTTAACTCGTATTTAACAAAAATTTCCAAAGTTCATTAGTCAAAGAAGAAGAAACAACAAAGTACCGACAAGATCAAGACATTAAAAAAACAGTGTATGCTTCATTCGGAGATTTAAGCATGTCAACCAAGAAATGGAAATATAATAGAGACAGTTCCAAATATGTTAAAAAAGAAAATTATATATTAGCCCTCTGCATTACACTTCTAAATCAGCTACAATACGCCTTGATTTCTTGTCCGCTGCAACAGTGAAATTATAACAGTGAGACTATTTTATTTTATTTTTAACATCAACGACCCTCCTCATTCCTAAATTAAGACTGTGTTAAAAAATTATTTTACTAAAGAAAAAAAAAAAGGAAGAAAAGCGAATGAGCTCACTTTTTCTTTCCTCCACTTCCGCTTTCCTTTTTTTTTTTTGAAAGAAAGGCAGCTAGGGCCCGTTTCATTTGCTATATCTTTCCTTCAAAAACTGCCCGTTTCACTTTTTCTTTTGTTTCACTTTTTCTTTTTTTGAAAGAAAGACAGCTAATGCCCGTTTCACTTTTTCTTTTTTTGAAAGAAAGGCAGCTTCCGCTTTCCTTCAAAATTTGTGGTTTTGTATGTAACTGGATCTGGCCATTTTCGTTTAATTGATTTAAGAAATTTATTTGGACAAAAATCCACAGGGCTTGTTAATAGTTGTAACTAATTATGGCCGAACGAAAGAACATACATATCCTAGAAACTTCCAGGTCTATGTTACTTGAATATGAAGTACCACAAGTGTATTGGGATCATGCGATTGTCGCCGCTGTCTATTTGATTAATCAGATGCCTTCTATTGTGTTAAATTCCAAACTCCACTTCAAGTTCTCTCTTCATATGTACCAATACCTTATGTTCTTAACCTTCAACCAAAATCTTTTGGATGTACTGCGTATGTTTATATACAAAAGCACCAATGATCCAAGTTAGAACCTTGTGCAGAAAAGTGTGTTTTTGTTGGCTATGGTCAAAATCAGAAGGATTATAGTTGCCTTAATCTTGTTTCGAGAAAAGTGTTCGTTACTATGGATGTGACGTTTATTGAAACATAAGGTTTCTTTAAAAATGATAAGACTCATTTTCAAGTGGATAGTTTATTGGAGAATGAATCTTGGTGTAAACCTTCTCATCCGAGTTCATGTCAACAAATTTATCACCTGAACCTGTACCTATGACACAAAATTCAATCTCAAATCGGTCTTCATCACCCGAGCTGCGCACTGCAAACCCAGCAAGTATTACACCTGTTTCAGACCCTGGATCGAGCCAATCTTGGAGTGACTTACCAGGGCAGAAGACACATGCAGTTGAGTCGTCGCTAGTTGAATCTGAAGGAGGACTAGATTTGTGGATTGAATTAAATATGGATCAAGAAAATGAGCAAGAACAAATGATACAATCCCCTCCACTACAACATGGCCAATCTCTTATAAATTAACAAAATATGCCATCTAGAAAATAATTAAATAAAATATTTTTTGGAATTACTACCAAAAAATAATTCTTTTTCAACAACTCAACATATTTTTGACAAAATATATTAGTATACATGTAAGTTTAATTAAACAAAATTCACTAAATGCAATGTGTCTCTCTAAGATATGGAATTAATTTGTACATAACTCATTTTCTTGTACAATTTCTTTCAATCAAAATAAAAAAAAAAATACGAAGAATGGTTTTACTATTGATATTACAAATTTTTGTAAGACAAAATAATTTGTAATATCAAATCATGCCTTAAGCCATCAAATTCTTACCAAACAATAAATAACTTAAGGTATAACTTTAGGTATCAACCAACCATATATGATTTAGGTCAGTCTAAATTGGAATAACTAAGTTAGACTTCATTAGTTTTAGTCCATAATCAAACACCATCTAGAAGAATTAGTTAATGATAATTTATCAATAAAAAAAATATTGAGATTAAGTAGGCTATAGGGCTGAAAACGGATCTAGATTATCCACTCCGTATTCGATCCATATTGAAATTAGGATAATTCCGGATCACGATATTGTTTGAATATGAGAAAAGAACCCTGCTTCGGATTATCCACTCCGTATTCGATATGAGAAAAGAACCCGAACCCGAATCTGGATAGTTTTTGTTTTCTAGATTATCCACTCCGTATTCGATCCAGATTGAAATTCGGATAATATCAGATTCGGATCCGGATATAAAGGTTCAAGATTCATTTTGCTTTTTCTTGTGGGACTAAAGTTTTGAATTCACGTCCGGAGCGACTTTCGTTGGATCTGGGTCAAAATGACAGCCGACGTGATATGCCTGCCTTTGCAACATATACCAAAATACTATATTCCTCCTCTCCATTTATAATAAAACGGAGACGTCAGTTCTATATCAAAGAATATACTGCCTCACAAGTCTATATATCCTTATATGAAAACATAATCTTATTTTCTTTAATTTCACTATTAACTATCTCTTTAAATTTTTTACAAATTATATCACTTTTTTATAGTTTATTAAATTTAAAAATATGAGAAAATTTATTTAAATAGATGAATTGTCATATTTTAATATTGTTAATTAGTATTTGTATTTTAAAATTTATATGACTCATTTATCCAACAATTATTCATTTCTTTCCGTATTTGAATCCGTATTTGTGGATTATCCACACCATATTCATATCCATTCGTATCCGTTCATTAAAATGTGAATATGGGTTTGATATTAACATTATCCGCTCCGAATTTGCTCCGTTCGCCCCCCTAAGGATATTTCCAATATTAAATTAAAATGAAAAGATGAATTAAGACATGGTAATTTGGAGCAATATGATTCAACAAATACGAGATGGGCTTGGGCCGAAGTAATTTCAATTATTGGGCTATATGGGCCAGAAGACTTGGAAAGTTATATCGCTGTCATAATTATTTTGTTACTTCTTCAATTTATTTCAATCTAGCGAGAAATTCAGCAATTTTTTAAGATTATTAGATAATCATCAGTTAGAAAAATATTATATAAGTAAATATCAGTTAGAAACTACATATCTATCCTTCAAAATATCTTGATTTAAGCTGCAGTCTTAAGCATAATATTAATTTTCTGGTGTTATATATGATTTTAATGTTTAATTTTTATATTTTAACATTTTTGTTTTAAAATTTTTGTTATTAAAGAAAATTAAAAAGTGGAGGCATAACTAGAGATATTTGAACCCTCCTCATTATATATATATATATAAATTAGTTCTCTAAAATTATTGATATCTACTAACATCATGACTTTATTGCTCTTAATTATAACTTTTGAACTTTTTTCAGTTCAATTTTTTTTTTACTTTAGGAGACCAATTTATTTTTTCAGTAGATTTTGAAAGGACTTGAACATGTCTCTCTAAAAACGCTATTGGATCCTTAACATCTATGTGTGTGTGTGTGTATATATTCATACATACATATGTACATATACATATATATATATGATCATACTGTTAGAAATAAGCAGGCATATATATAGTTATCTGACAAATAAATATTCGTTAACAACTTCAAACACAGAGAGAAATTTACTTAAGATAAATCAACTATTAGATAAAACAGAAAGCAAACAAAAATGATTACATAGCCGATCGAGGAATACAATCAAGTTTGATACAAACCAAATACATAATCGCTCTGGCGCCTCTTAATCGCATCAACATAAGAGCTAATCAATCCAATATCATTTTATTCTTCACAGCAGACAACAAAACTGTGAGAAAAAAAAACAGACACGCTCGCAATGCAACTTACAGTTTTGCAGTATATGCATAGAGATCAACCTCCATTTCAGCATCACCATTGGTTAAATTTACCGAGTAAGTCTTTATGGACATGTAACCCTGAGCCATACGAAAGTGGCCGGTGCCACCTACGATCGATACTTCTCTGATCGGCTGTGTAATGTCATCTGGACCAAGAAACGCTAATGAGCTCCCGTTATATTCACCGGTCGTGAACACGATATTAGCGGCCCATACAACAGTCAGGGAATTCATAACACTCATTATACCCTGGGCCTTACCAATCGGGTTAGAGGTAATGTTGGGTCCCTGAGTTAACAGGTTGTCTACCACGATAATGGTACCGAAGTTGTAAAATGAACCCGGCACGGGGATGTCGCTCTGGGCAACAAGGACCTGGGTCTTGCCGGGTAGGAGGTGAATGTAGAAGTGTTGGTGCACCAGATCTTTGGAACCAGATGTGAGAAGAGGTGAAAGAGAGAGAAAGAGGAGTGAGAGGAGGAGACTGCTGTGTGGAGCCATGAGAACTTTCTTATATATATATTTATTAAGAGATATTTGAGATGAGGAGCTATATATGTAGGATGTGTGCATGGAGTATATATGTATAGGTGATGTGCACCGGTGAAGACAAATGTCAACGGTTCAAAATTTTGATATTAATCGTGGGTGCCCATCATTTAGTTGGAAATAGTATCCTAAAAATAGTTTAAATTAAAATGAGTTGTTCTCTTCTCCATTTTATGAGAACTGAAGAAGAACCTTGTGGTAGGAGTACATTATATTTTCTTTTTCCATAAGTTATGGAATTTAACTAGGTACTGATGGGCATGGCAATATATAATAATATATCATGACAAAATGGAGAAAATGGGGAGCATAATTAATTCTAAGGATGTTAATTAATTTATACATAAATTATATTGGTTGTCTGGCCGCTGTAATATAAATTAATAAATAAATTTTACGGTTTTGTCAAATTTATTAACAAAAAAAAATTATTTTGGTTAAAGCAGTTTGGTAGGGTTTTAACGGTTGAATAGCATGGCTCAGATAATTATATGGATTTTTACATGATGATTTCACTAATAAACGAATCTTTGTTATAAGGGACGGATCCACAAAAATACGTGCTAAGCATGTTTTAACAATTAACAAAATTCAGTCAAAAAGATAGGAAAATAATAATATAAATTTAGCAAGATATTTTACAAAAGAGATTTGATGAATTGACGGTGAGTTGACTAGCTTGAACAAATTTTTAACCCAATAAAATACATAGCATTGTGTTCAAAACTTCAAATTTAAAAAATAAAGAAAAAAAAATTAATCTGGTCGTAATTCATCCTTTATATACTACATTATCCTTGAAGGTTATTTTGGCACAATATATGTACCAACAAGCAATTTAAAAGCACTGATAAAACAGTTTTTGGAGAATTTTAAAACCCTAACAATCGAACCTCATAATAAAATGGATTATTATTCAGCCTGACAGTTCCTTAACAATTGGAAGAAAATGTAAATTAATTAACGCCCCTAATGATAACAAACAGAACATGGGATCAACATATATAGTGGTCAACTGATCACTAGGTAAACAATGCTATCAACCAGAGTTCTAAATAGCGCGCTATAGCAGTGCTATAGTGCTGCTATAGTGTTTTCGGATTATAAAAGTTATGGCGCTAATAGGATCATTTTTTTAGCCGTTCCGCTATAACATGATAAAAGCTATTTAAACCTTTGCTATAAACATATAGTGTATTCTATAAGACGGGCATAAATAAAAGTTTGTTTTGTTAGTTTATGAGATGAAATAATGCTATGAAATTTTTTTTATTAACTTATCGTTTGAAAGTATGTGTAAGAGATATTTCGTAGTTAATATCATGTAGGTAATTGATAATTACAAAAAAAACAATTAATTATGTTAAGTTTTATTTATGCAATAAACAATATAATATATTATTATTATGACGATATTGATTTATATAAATAATTTATAAAGAAAGTTAATTAGTAATTTGTGGTGAATTTATTTATATAACGTTTTATATCATTTTATTATATTAGTATTTTTATATAGTCACTCAAAAAATAATGTGATCAACAATTAATTCTATTTTCTATATTTTATGTTATTATGTACATTAAGTACTTAAAGTTATATATTTATTTATTTGCTATAACTTTTTTTATAAGATTATATAAGTTATTAATTCGTTCAATAATTATGTGTTATTCGTTCATTATCCGTTAAAGATATAAGATACTATTTCGGCTCAAATACAAAAATAAGATTAATTTTAACGGATACAAATACAAAAATATCTCCATATTTATCTTTAGCGTATAATCTATTGATTTAGACAAAACCACCATAAGCAGAGACCCGCCACATGCGTCATAACACAATAATGAACCCCAGAAATTCGGAGTGTGGCTGCTCAGAAAATTTATTTATTTATTGAGATACTATATTTTTTATTGAGACAACCAATATATATATATATATAATTTATGAATAAATTAACATACTTAGAAATATGCTCTCCATTTTCTGCTTAGAGATTCAAGTTCATCTCCATTTTCTCATGATATTATTATACATTGCCATGCCCATCAGTGCCTAGTTAATTAAATTCCTGATAATTAATTAAAGTAAAAAAAGGTACTAATTAAGAACATAGAAAATTTTCTTTTTCTAAAAGCTAAGAAATCAAGAAGCATCCATAAATTAAGGCAAAACTCCTACCACAATGTTCTTCTTCAGTTCTCATAAAATGGAGAAGAGAACAACTTATTTTAATTTAAACTATTTCTTCCAGGCAGTTAATACATAAAATGACTAGCTAGCTATGTTTTCTTTAAATACTATTTCCAACTAAAGGATTGGATAACGACTAATTAATATCAATATTTTGGAACCGTTGACATTTGTTAAATTTCAAATTATGCTACGGTATGTTTCTGGATCCATCCCTTAAAAAAAAATATTCGTTTATTAGTGAAATCATCATGTGATTATCCGAGCCATGGTTTTCAACCGTTAAAACCCTGCCAAACTGCTTTAACCTTTGGTCTAGTAGCAAAGGCACATGGTCTCTATGTAGAAGGTTATGGATTTGAAACCCGGATGGGAGAAATCATTTGTTGTAATAACAAAGGTATTGTATAGTTGGGTGGCCTGACCTCCAACATTTACTCAAAAAAAAAAACTGCTTTAACCAAAATAATGTTTCTGGATCCATCCCTTAAAAAAAAAAATTTGTTTATTAGTGAAATCATCATGTGATTATCCGAGCCATGGTTTTCCACCGTTAAAACCTTGCCAAACTACTTTAACCTTTGGTCTAGTGGCAAAGGCACATGGTCTCTACGTAAGAGGTCATGGGTTCAAAATCCGGATGGGTGAAATACTTTGTTGTAATAACAAAGGTATTATATAATTGGGTGACTTGACCTCCAACCTTTACTTAAAAAAAAAAAAAAAAAAAAAAAACTGCATTAACCAAAAAAAATTTTTTTGTTAATAAATTTGACAAAACCATAAAATTTATTTATTAATTTATTCTACAGCGGCCAGACAACCAATATAATTTATGAATAAATTAACATCCTTAGAATTAATTATGCTCCCCATTTTCTCCATTTTGTCATGATATTATTATACATTGCCATGACCATCAGTACCTAGTTAAATTCCATAAATTAAGGAAAAAGAAAATATAATGTACTCCTACCACAAGGTTCTTCTTCAGTTCTCATAAAATGGAGAAGAGAACAACTCATTTTAATTTAAACTATTTTTAAGATACTATTTCCAACTAAATGATGGGCACCCACGATTAATATCAATATTTTGGATAACTATTTTGAACCGTTGACATTTGTCTTCACCGGTGCACATCACCTATATATATACACTCCATGCACACATCCTACATATATAGCTCCTCATCTCAAATATCTCTTAATAAATATATATAAGAAAGTTCTCATGGCTTCACACAGCAGTCTCCTCCTCTCACTCCTCTTTCTCTCTCTTTCACCTCTTCTCACATCTGGTTACAAAAATCTGGTGCACCAACACTTCTACATGCACCTCCTACCCGGCAAGACCCAGGTCCTTGTTGCCACAAGTGACATCCCCGTGCCGGGTTCGTTTTACAACTTCGGTAGCATTACCGCGGTAGACAACCTGTTAACTCAGGGACCCAACATTACCTCTAACCCGATTGGTAAGGCCCAGGGTATAATGACTGTTATGAATTCCCTGACTGTTGTATGGGCCGCTAATATCGTGTTCACGACCGGTGAATATAACAGGAGCTCAGTAGCGTTTCTTGGTCCAGATGACATTACGCAGCCGATCAGAGAAGTATCGATCGTAGGTGGCACCGGCTACTTTCGTATGGCGCAGGGTTACATGACCATTAAGACTTACTCGGTAAATTTAACCAATGGTGATGCTGAAATTGAGGTTGATCTCTATGCATACACTGCAAAACTGTAAGTTGCATTGCGAGCGTGTTTTTTTTTTTTTTCTCTCAGTTTTGTTGTCTGATGTGAAGAATAAATTGATATTGGATTGGTTAGCTCTTATGTTGATGCGATCAGTTTTGTTGTCTGATTATGTATTTCGTTTGTGTCAAAATTTTAAGGTAAGTTGTATCAAACTTGATTGTAAGTTATATCGAGAAGACAATATATATTTTTCGTTTTCATTAATAAATTAGATCGCATGTAAAAAAGATAGTAAAGACATGACATCTTGTCTTGCTAATTAATCATATTGAAAGAGAACTGTAAAATAATATATAAGTAGTTGATCTTTCTCTTCCATGTAAAGTAAGGATCCAATATTTTTTCTCCATTAGTTTCATTAATAGTTTTTTTAGAGAGACATGTCCATGTCCTTTAAAAATCTACTGAAAAAATTAATGGGTGTGCCTAAAGTAATATTGGACATAGCATAGGGGACCGGGGGGGGGGGGGGAAGAACAACCGAGCGAATTCAAAGCGAATAATGATGATATCAAATTCATATCCACATTTTAATGAGTGAATACGAATACGGATAGTAAACGGATGTCAAAATGTAAACTCAAATCCACCTTAAACGGATACAGATATGGAGCGGATAATCCACAAATACGGGTTTGAATACAGACATAAATGAAAAATTGTTGAATAATTGAGTCATATGAAGTTTAAAATACAAATCCTAATTAACAAAAATTCAAATATGAAAATTCATCTATTTAAATAAATTTTCTCATATTTTTAAATTTAATAAACTATAAAAAAGTGATATAATTTGTAAAAAAATTAAAGAGATAGTTAATAGTGAGCTAGGTTAAAGATAATAAGATTACCTTTTCATATAATGATATGAGGAGGGATCGGATTACATCATTTTTTTGACACATTTTGACACCTACCATTTTCAAAGTCCAAATAGTCGATCCAAACCGTTGAACATGATGGATATATTAAAATGTGCTTGGAGATCAAATTTTACATTTTTTTGAATTTTTTTACTATTTATTAAGATGGTTACAAAATCGTCGTTATGGTGATCATGTTTAACGATTCAGATCGACTGTTTTGATTTTGAAATCGCAAAATTGACCTATAAAAAAATAGTGTCAAGATATGTCAAAAAAAGAGTGTAATTGGATCCCTCCTCTAAGGAAATATATATATATGTTTTCATATAATATGTAGACTTGTGGCAGTATATTCTTTGATATAGAACTGAGTTCTCCGTTCTATTATAAATGGAGAGGAGGAATATATATATAAAACATTATATAACAGAATATAAAAAAAATATTATTAAACCCGTTCGGTTTCTTGCATTATACTTAATTTATTTATAAAACAAAGGTTTTGAGTCGAGAAAACATATATCAAAAGACTTCTACTTTTGTAACGCCATGTAATTTAAGGTACGACATAATGGAAAATTTCATTCTTAAAATACATATAATTGAGTAGGAAATAACAATAAAATTAATTAAATATATATCCAGTACAATATAGAGGCCATTAATTTGAAGACCATTAATTTAAGACTAACAGATGATGAAATAATAATCTTCAAAACTTGCTGAATTTCTCGCTTGATGGAAAGAAGATGAATTACAAAAATATAATTATGCTTCAGAGAAACTTTCCAAATCTTTGGGCCCATATTAGCCCAACAATTGAAATGACATTAATTGGGCCAGGCCCAGTTCGTATTTGTTGTATCCTACAAACATGTCTTAATTAATTTTTTTAATTAAATTTAATATTGGACCCAGCCTACTTAAATATTAGTGCCTTCAGATATAAACTTTTATATTAAGAATGATTAATATTTTTAAAGTGCTGATAATATACAAAATGTTATTCGAAAACAACAAATACGAACTATCTTTTTAGTCGAAATGCAATTTTTATATAATAACCTTAACTCTTTATGATATAATTTTTGTAACATCCCAATTTTGTACATGTTGAAATAATATATTTGATTTGGAATCAAAACTAGAAATACATAGGAAAATGTAATTATAAATAGGTAATTGCAAAGTCCTTAACAAAATTTTGATTGATAGATTTTGTTAGTGTTAAAATCAGAAATTTTGGAAATATGGAAATATTTATTTAAATTTACATCACGAAATGGTAAATTGGTTATATATGTTAATTAATTCAATTATATATACTTGTTAAATATTTAGTCTAATTTGAAGTATTTTAAAATTTATTGTAACATCATGTTAATTGAAAACATATTATTTACAAGTTAATTTATTTATAATAATATAAGGGTTTTAGTGTAAATTGACTTTTCATTAAATAAGGGTAGTCCGTCCAGAAAAGAAAGGGTAAATTAATGTTTATATAAAAGTTTATAAATTGATGATTAAATTGTTTGTTGCTGAATTCCTCAAAATTGACTTTTCATTACAATTTAATATTGGAATCTCCACCGAAGAAACACTTCTTCTTGGAAATTTGATGGAAAGGGTAGTCCGTCCAGAAAAGGAACAGAACGGAGGAGGAAAAGAAAGGGGAAATTTTGAGGGACATTAAAAATGGAAAATAAGAGGAAAAATTGAGAGGGAAATTAGAGTGGAATAGAAAAGGAGAAATTGAGAGAGAAATGGAAATGGAAAAGAGGAAAAAGTGGAGAAAGTAGAGGCATCGGTAGCTCGATGTGGCCGGGAAACGAGAAAGTTGGAGAAGATTGCAACGTGTTGGGTTGCTCAGTTGATTGCTTGTGTTCATGTGGTTGCTCTCGAACGACTCGATTGACTCGATTCCGAACAGTGAACTGACTTCGAGCCATGTCGTGCCCAACTTTAAAAGGTGCGGATTTCGAGTTATTCCTAACTCCTTCCAACTAATTTTATTGATTGTTGATTGCTAGATTATAATTGTTGATTTAGTTTGCTTGATTGTTAATTTGGGTTGCTTGATTGTTATAGAGTAAGTATTGATCAATTATTGGGTAATTACGGTTCATGTTTGCAAGACATGCATAATATTAACATAGCATATGGGTATTGACCAAATATAAAGGGATTGCACTGGAATTGATATGAATGGATTACACTAGAATTAGTAGATGTTTTAATAACAGCCTCGTTAATTTGTTAATGAAACCAGTTGGTATGGTGACAATCTATAGACATAGAACTTAAGTCCGGTATTTGGTGGTTCCTGTATCAATTCTTGAGACTAGAGCATGTCATGATTTTAATCATTTGGCTTAATGTTATTTGAAACATGATTTGGTTTGCTTGATTGCTATTATCTTGATTATTGCTTGTTGATTTCTAGTTGTTTGTCATACTATAGATATTTGTTATAGTTTTGATTTGTATGATATGAATGCATGAAATGTCTTAGGAAGCACGATCATACTTTTCTGAAATTCATGCATCACTTGATATAAATTAATTTGGTTAAACCATAAGTTTGATTTTAAGTCAATAGTGACATGCATGATAATGATGCATAGTATTTCTCATGAAGCATAACATACAGTCATATATGCACTTGATTGAATATTAAATTGGATATTTGACCGGTCATGTAGGCGCTGTCTTTTCGTGGTAGCGCATGACCGAGGTCATGTAGGCGCTGTATTCGTGGTAAGCGCGTAATTTTTGTTATGTAGGCGCCGTTAATTCGTGGAAGCGCATAACAGAAATTGCGTAGGCACCGTATTCGTGGTAGCGTGTGATCCAGTTATGTAGGCACCGTTGATTTGTGGAAGCGTATAACTGAAGGCATGTAGGCGCTGTATTCGTGGTAAGCGCACAATTTCAGGTTATGTGCATAACAGAAATTGTGTAGGCGCCGTATTCATGGTAAGCGCACAATTTCAGGTTATGCGCATAACAGAAATTGTGTAGGCATCGTATTCGTGGTAGCGCATGACCCGTAGTCAGAAAAGTGTCAAATCTGAATCGCAAGATAGAAATGTTAAAAGAATTGCTTTACAAGAACATTTGTGCATTAAGTAAGATTCATGATCATTGCATTTGGGTACCTATATCAGATCATATGCATGGAAAAAGATTGACTTTTGTTTCAGTGTTTCTCTTATGGTTGCTGCAGTTATTATTACTTTGTGTGTATCGTTTCTTTTATTTGAATGTGAGCATTTTATGTTGTGAATTATTTATTTGGCTTGATGATTAGTGTTGCTCTTTTATTATTTGTGCTTGGTGCTATTTGGTTTCTATTGGTTGGGCCTTAGAATAACTCGACTGGAACTGAATACCGCACTTTGAGATTTTCAATTTCTTACATTTTCGACTTCGGTGGGTTCTAGGTACAAAGCGCAAGACATAGAAACGAGAGGTCGAATTTGAAGTTTGTGGAAGTGGCCTCAATGATAAGTATATTTTGTTTAAAATAAGTTTGTTATGGTATTTCGCTTGTAGTTCATTATACCGTAACAAGTTTATACTCTATTTGGTTATACATGTATATTATGAAACTTAAAAGAAAGTTTTATCAAGTATTGTGGCTCTTGTCATGTCATTGGTAATGTATGTATATATATGATGATGTGTAGGACAAATGAAACGCTTTGCGCTGATGAGCGCGGCGGGTTGTCGGGGTGTGACAATTTACATGTGAAGTCACCCTAAAAATATTATTATTAGAGATAGGTATGTATTTTGGAAATAAAATGAATGGATTATGCAATGGTCCCTGCAATTAATTGTTTTTTTCTCCGGTTTGTTGCAAAAAAAGAAATTGACATATTACACATGCCATGTACATATTATACTATTACAGGATTAATGGAGTTCCACATAGCAAATAAGATCTGATTAATTATCAAAGTATAACTAATCATGCTTTTTCTTTACTTTATGAATAATTTTTGCTTAAGTTCATCTTTTAAAGTTATTTCATTTTGATATTTTGATATTTTGATATTTTGGCTTGTCATCACTCATCACTCAATCCGCATGAAACACCCAACTTGATTCACAAACAATTGTGCAGAATGCACTTATAGATATATATGTACAGAATGAACTTGGTTTTCTCCTGAAGAGAGAGTCGACAGAGAGAGGATGAGTACCAGTAAACAGCAGATTATTAAATTACAGTATGACCCTACTGCTTGACTGTACTTACATAAATCTTCAATAACGAAAAATGTAAGCACACTACAAGAAAAGAATATCTGTAAATAAAAAAATAATAATTATCATGTAAAATAAAAAATCCAGGGAAACTTGAATGATGCAGCAAGAAATGCTTCAGTGCTTTTACAGGATTCTCTAAATGATTCAGTACAAATTGGTCCTTGTAATTTCAAACCATTCAATGATATAAACTCTAAAATAATGCAAACAGAAAAATGAAGACCAGAGGGAAAAGGATGTACACACTTAAATAACTTGAAATTTTGGTGACTAGCAGTTTCATGATCTTGGTCTCTTCTCGTTTCCACGAAAGAAGTTTTTGTTTCATGATCTTGGGCTCTTCTCGTTTCCACGAAAGAAGTTTTTTGACGAACAATTCCTCCGCAGTTAGCTTATTTCGACTGATTTTTTGGTCGTTCAAAATCAAGAGACCAGAAAACACAATAATTATCTTTGAAGTATGGCCAACAGGAGCAAGCACCAGATACAGATCTAATGCCAGCGCCATGACCATGCACTTTGTAGCATAACGAAATGTTCTCAAAGACATATCAACATCCAACTTCATGCTATCTGGATTTTGATTAATCGAGCTTCTTATAAGCAGCATAGTAGAGATGAAGGATAAGAAAAATGCAGAGAAGTCTGCCAAGATAAATGCCTTGAACAAATATTTTCTTCCAAGAATTGGTGTACCAGTATCTTGATTGGTACCTCCTGGCAGAGTAAAAGCTGCAGCAAATGATACTGTTGCAATAAGCACAGAACCCAGGCCCACTAATTGGGCTCTGGTCATCACACTCTCTGAGCTCTTATTAGGACCTGTTGAGTCTGTTGTCGGTATGTGGTCCTGCTTGGCACCTCTATTTAACTCTGTTTCTGACATGTGGTCTTTACTGTAGTCCTGCAACCAAGCTGCACTGAAATGGTTTTCTTCACTTTGAATGTACATTTCCTCAAAGTTGTACATTCCCTGCAATGCACCAAAAAGGTATGTCTTAGAAATTAAGGCAAAAGAAATTTAAAAGTTGAAGTTCAAAACAAATTACAAAACAACACAATTAGCTCTATATGTTTACTATGTGTATTTACATGTAAGCCCTACAAGAGACCAATTCATTTAATAATGGGCAGTGCTGACCCATAGGCAGTGATGGAAGGCTGTGCCTTCTTTTGTTGTCATCAGTTAGGGCAGATTCATGTATTTAATTTGACAGTTTTTTGCTTCTTGTCTTTTGGCTTGCAAATACAGAACAGATATATCATTTAATCTTGCTAACAACTACCATCAACGAGAAGTATTCATCTTCTGATAATGCTTTCATTTCATATTCCTTTTTATTTGTTACTGATATCTCACTGTTTCTCTCGCTCATGCACGCATGCATGCATGCACCAGTTAAATATGCAATGGCTATAAGCCGGTTGGTTGGCACGCACTATTTTTGTATAAACAAAAGGAAATTTAATTAAGGTTGATGAGAAATAGTAAGCAGAATAACCTGAGTTGTTTCGAATTTCCTGTTTCGAATCAGTAATATGTCCAAAGCTGTTAGACCTTCCTGGTTTTGCAAAGACAGGTCCAAATCCATGTCCTTCGAAAGATAACTCAAAATCTTAATACTTCCAAGTTGTGCTGCAAAATGTATTGGCGTGTTTCCATTGTTATCCATTGATTTCACCATGTTATTGACGGGAATTTTGTCTCTTAAATCATCCAGCAATATATCCATAATGCCATACCTCTTAGCTTCTATGGCAATGTGCAGGATGTTCTTTCCATTGCCATCAAGTAGCTGACCTGAATCAAGGCACCTTTGCAAGAGAAGTGAAAACACTCTGACATGGCCCATTCGTGCTGCAATATGCACAGGAAATGATCCATCTGAATCTTTGATGTATGCCAATGATCGATCTTTATCCAATAGGAGTTTGGCAATCTTACAGTTTTCAGTTAATACTACCAAGTGGAGAATTTTCCTTGTTTCATCTGTTACCTTACCAAGTTGTTTCGGGTACAGTTTTAGTACTTCTTCGGTGAGTTCTGTCAATACGATAATACAGAGAAGTTAAATTGGGCAAGCTTAGTTCAGTTTTAGTAAGCAGTAATTTCTTCCTAGATGAAATAGCTAGTTTTTTTTTTTTTTTTTTGCAAAGTTTCACGTCCGTAGGCTTTCATTCCACATAATCAAACAGTTATAATCAATTACAAAGCTTAGCATAGCTTTCCATACAGATTATGAACTGTTAAAAATTAAAAGTTGGATCTGTATATTCAGTGAACCGCTCTTCTAAAGTACTACCTCCCTTTGCTAAGTAGTCAGCCATGACAAGTTTATAGTTAAATTATAAACTTAATTATAAGAATTATGTATAGTCAACATAGTAATTTATGAAGAGTGTCCTAGGAATTTCATGGCTCTTCTAAATGTCTCTTGGGACTTAAAAATCTGAAATTCATAATTTGTAGATAATTCTTTGGAAAAAGTGAGTGTAATGGTCATTCAGTGTGTTGTTGGAAAGATTAAAGGTTATCTTAGGTCTATATATTGATGTAGTGTTATTTTGTACGTGTAAGAGAGAGAAAATATAATTTGGATAGAAAAATTACAGAATTTGTGTTGAACTTGTCTCTCTTCTCTCCACAAAAATTTATATTATTTATAACAAATTGGTATCAAATCCATGGTGAGTTCCGCTATGACATAATTTGGACAAGTTGCGTGCATTGCCGCACCTTACAAAGTCCAATTATTGTAAAATATGTGTATATTACAATAACAAAGAGAAATATTTCTTCAGCTTATTTGGTTTTCAACATGGCTCTGAAAATCGGAATTAGAATCGGTAAGTTGACCATAGAATCAGAATTGGATAAATTGGTATGAATCTGCCGAATTAGATTGGAAACTCGAATTTATTCGGAAAAGCTTATTTTGTATTCAAAAAATAAAAATAAAATTTACAAACCTTTTTGTTGATAGAAAACATAGCATGTGTAGTTACTTTGTTGATAGTATAAAAATTAAGTTAAAGATTACAATAATAAATACTCAATAATTGTCTATTTAATATAACAGCACACCGAACCATAAAAAAAAAAAAATTAATAACTGGTACGAACATAGTCCGGGTCACTCCATCTATTTAATAACTGGTACGAACATAGTCCACATGAATCAAGTTATATTTTCAAAACAAAACTGTACATCTTACGTATACCGTGTCTATTTAATATTTTATAATGTTTTTAAAACTTCTTCTCTTTTCTGAGTCGCATTTATATAAAATAATTTTGATTGAATCAGCAAGTGTAATTTTGCTCTAGACACGAAATTTGGCCGATTGTTTCGATTCACGGTTGATTTCATCGGTTTTCTGCACCTAACTCGCACAACCGAGTTAACTCAGAAAAAATCGGTTCGCCTCCGACCGATTCCACTCCGACTCAGCTGAGTCTACTCGGAATCGGCCGATTTTCCATGCCATGGTTTTCAACCATTAAAACTCTACCAAACAAAACCAACAAGGGAAAATTGGTTATTTGCCACTCCAAAACCTTCAAATTGTAAAAATGTCATCCCAAAATTAGAAATTGTAAAAATGCCACTCTAAACTTCATTAATTCCTAATTTTGCCATTTATACTGTATTCTTATAATATTTTTATTAAAAATTAACTGAAAATACTATTTTAGTATACGTATTTCTGTATTTCCAATTATACCCTTTATACCCTTCTCTCTATTCGGTCTTTTTGGGATTGTGCTAGTTTGAATTCCCGTGTGCTGAGATCTTTTTCCGCTTCACCCTTTTTCTGTTTTCCACTGATTGATTTTGAAATCAAAGCCGAAAGCTTCAATCTTTGAGTGTGCTTGTGAGTTCGGCTGTTGTTGATTTCTTGGTGCTGACTTGTGTCATTGGTGCTTGCTGGTGCGGTTCGGTGCTACTCTTGCTTTGCCGGCTGATTCTTGGGAGGGCCGTGATTTGCTGGCTGATTTGCTGGCTGATTCTTGAGAGGGCCGTGATTTGCTGGCTTGTGTCATTGGTGCTTGCTTTGCTGGCTGATTCTTGCGAACTCAGAACCAGCCGTCCCTCTTTGCCCGTTTGCTTGCCTCTTTGGGATTTGCTCTTCTATCGGTAATTTAAGCACGGTTCATGTTTTTCTGAGAAGGGTATTTTAGTCCAAAATTTTTTTTTTTTTTTAAGAAGACTAATATAGTATAAATGATAAAATTAGGAATTAATGAAGTTTAGAGTGGCATTTTTACAATTTCTAATTTCGGAATGACATTTTTACAATTTGAAGATTTTGAAATGGCAAATAACCAATTTTCCCAAGGAAGGAAACTACCGAACTGCTTTAACCAAAATATTATTTTTTATTAATAATAATAAAGAAATGAACCAATGCAAGTTAAATAAAATTAAAATCTATGGATATAGTTATATACCTGGGCTATGGAGCACTGCAGCATGCAACGCTGTCTGTTTTTTTGGTCCCGAGTAATATTCTGAAGTAATTGGGTGTTTTAGCATTTTTGCCACCATCTTCTTTACCGTTTCTAGTGATCCCCTTACAGTAGCCAGATACAACGGAGATGCAGAATCATTGTTGACCAGGCCCGCCAATTCCACATCTTCTTCCATCAGAGTAGAGACCACATCTCCATGACCATGTCTGGCAGCTTCATGTAAGGCTGTTTCCCCGAAGAAGTTCTTTCGTCTAAGCAGCTCTATCAACCCTTCCTTACCGAATGCCGATGTGGCACAACGGATCAACTCCGAAATGGTGTTTTTGTGTCCAAATCTTGCCGCATGGTGGAAGGGTGTCTCACTTCGTGCATTGCATTCCTTCAACAACAAGCTATCTTTCGTACAGATTGTAAACAAAAGCTTTTTGTGGCCATTGGCAGACAGTATGTGAAGAATGGTATCCTCTATACCTGTGAAAGGAATTCTCAACTGTCATTTTGTGCCATGTAACCCAGGTTAAATCAGGTCCTGGTGGACACCACGCCTGCTTAAGGTTCAATTAGGTCAAGCTTTATTAGGCTGTGAGTTAATAAGTATATATGGCTCTGAAAATCGGAATCAAAATTGGAAATTCGTATTTTACTTGTTTTGTATTAAAATATAGAAAAAATTATATTAAGACAAAAGATAACATTCAAATAATATACTACAATATAATACAAATTTTACGATATCGTTGATCCCTAAACAAAATGGATAGTTGTAATGGTCCGAAATAGATAGGATAATGAAAAGTTGGAGACACCCCAATGTCTCGTTCAACTTCACAAGTTGCCTAATCTCTCCCATAGTTTCTTTTTTGAACCCAGTCCACAAAAACCCCTACAATATTCTTCATTGGTGAACGTACACTAAGTCTAAATAGACAAAAGGTGTTGTCTTCCCCAATAGCTCAACCAAAATTCAAATAAAAAAAGAAAATCGGCTCATAAGCGAGGAATTGGCCTAACTCAACGGAAAATCGGTTGAGTCAACCTGGTTCACGGATTTTCTCAGAAAAAATGCTTGGCCACAAAAAAACTCGGGTAACTATCGACTTGGACCCAACAGATACCATTCCAACTTGGCCGAGTCAATTCGGACTCGGCCGATTTTCCAAGCCAATAAGGTTGGTGTTATTTTGGGTGTTGGTCAATGAAATTCGGATCCGTGTCAGCCAAAGCAATTTTAACATTTGGACAGTCGGTACCAATTAGTTAAATAAGGTTTAAAATTGCCCGGTAATTAGTGTCCATTATTTCTGATATTTTGATAGTCTGTCCTCTTTGTTTATCATATTCTACTATTATTTATCATTGGATAGATGAGTTCTGGCCATAGAAGGCAAAATCGGCCGTTCCGGAGCGGGATCGGACGGTGCCGATCCGATTCCAGACCGATTTACGCGGACAGTGCAAATTTCGGTCAATTTCGGCAGTTTCGGCCATATTTCGGCAGTTCCAGTCAAATTTCGGAACGTTCCGGCCCATTCCAGTCAAATTCCTGCCGAAACGCAAATATAAACAAGTTGAAAAATTTTTGCGGCAGCTGGGATTCGATCTCTAGATCATTGGAATGGAGTCCAAGCAAGTTACCACCACACCATCCAAGTGTTTTTGATTTATATTATAACTCATTTGTATATATATAATACTTATATCACAGATTGATACAAATCAAAAGTCCGATTTTCCGATCCGATTCGGCCGATCCCGACCGATTTTTCCGATCCGGATCGGGATCGGTTGGGGCCGATCCCGATTCCGATTCCGATTTTTCCTTCTATGGTTCTGGCTTTTGAATAAAACAACCTGTCGACTAGTCAATTAAATGTTCCATTTCTCAAGCCCTAACAATAAAGCTAATGATTCAAATGAAGAGCGAAGTATTGTAAGTGGCGTGAGAATTTTATGGCTCATTCTATAGCATTCATGCATCACCATATTTGCGGTATATATATATAGCAGAGTTTTGACTGATGGTTGCAATCGTTTGACAAATAAAACTTTTGAAATGTTCGTAACTCGTAACCTAAAAGATGAGTTTGGATACCTAACAAGGAGCACATGACCCCTACAAAGATTAACGCACTCAATGTTACTCTTCTTTTGGAAAATAAATATGATTACCTGTTATGCTTCTGAGGCAGTCAGAGGGCTCCATTGGCATGACATAATCAACAGATACCTTCGTATGAGGGGGGTGGTCTTCTTCTTCATCGCCCAACCCCATAAACAGCTTCAAATCTGGCTCGTTGCCGTGAATAGCTGCCTCGAGGAGCTTCTTTGGCATCAATAGGCGCTCAGGCTCATTCTGAGTGTTGGGTTCTTTGGTCACAGGAGAACTTGTTATCTTGCTAGCCATTAATTCAGTAGCTTTATTTTATCTAGTTTCTGATATGAGAGATTGGGGAAGAAATGTAGAGAGGATTATTGATCTTATATAATGTGGAAATGCAGAGTTTAATTTCCTCAGTAGAGCTGGAATTGTTTTCCAGGTCTTTTATTATTAATTATCATTGTGATTATTATTATTATTTTGGTTGGTACCGTAGCTTACGGCTGGATGCATGTATCTATTACATGCTTCCAAGTATATGTTGCTAACTTCCCGTTAAGCAGTGGCTCAAAACATTTGAATATAATTAATGCACATATCTTAAGCCATTGACTGTGCGAGGTCAGATCCCAAGTCCATTAATTACACTTAAACAGTTCATACGAGTGGTGTGCAGAAATTCACTTAATTTTGAATTGAATGTTTGATTAACGAATCCGTATCAAACTCGTTAATCTAAATTAATACCGTTAATCTATATTGCTCATTTTTACTGTTAACACAATTCACAGTAAGAATCTATCATTGATTTAGTGGTAAAGACACATGACTTTCGTGTGGGAGGTCAAAGATTCAAAACCTATAAAATAGAGAAATCATATGTAATATACATAGGAATTTGAAAGTGTATTGAGTAGCTTGAACTCTAACCCATGATTTAAAGAGAGCCACTTGTTCAGCACAAATCGTGCTCATTAATCAATTACCCAAAAAAAATAATGCTGTGTTTTGTCACCTATCTTTTGGTGGAAATAAATATTAGATTAAAAAACAACAAATCGTACATTGTCATAAAAAAGAAGGATATTCTTTTCTTTTTTTAAAATCTTCGCAAAAGCTGCAAATTCGTGAAGAACAATCAAACTCTCAATCTTTTGATAACTAACAGTTTTTGGACCTTTTTCCTAACTAAACGTGCTACCTCAATATCAAAAAGAGGACATTCATTCGCAATTTTGAGCAACTAACTATGGCCCAATATCAAGAAGACAATATTTTTCATTTTCATTAATAAAATAGATCGCTTGTAAAAAAGATAGTAACGACATGGCATCTTGTCTTGCTAATTTATCATATTGAAAGAGCACTGTAAAATAATATATGAGTAGTTGATCTTTCTCTTCCATGTAAATAGTAAGGATCCAATATTTTGTCTCCATTAATTTCATTAATAGTTATTTTAGAGAACATGTTCATGTCCTTTAAAAATCTACTGAAAAAATTAATGGATAATTTTAGAGAAATAATTTTGTTATATATATATATATATATATGAGGAGGGATCCACTTACAACATTTGAAAGTTACAACATCTTACAACAATTTAGTTTTGTGATTTTTAAAGTTCAAACAGTCGATCCAAACCGTTCAACATGTAATCTGTACTAAAATGTGCTTGGAGAACAAATTTTACATTTTTTTTGAATTTTTTTACTATTTATTAAGTATTTAACAAAACTGTTGTTTTTTAGTGGTCTAGAATTATCTAGATTTAAGCTGCAGTGTTAAGCATAATATTAATTTGCTGGTATTAATATGATTTTAATTTTTAATTTTTATATTTTAACATTTATGTTTTAAAAATTTTGTTATTAAAAAATATTAGTTGGAAATAGTATTTTAAAGAAAACATAGCTAGCTAGTCATTTTATGTATTAACTGCCTGGAAGAAATAGTTTAAATTAAAATAAGTTGTTCTCTTCTCCATTTTATGAGAACTGAAGAAGAACCTTGTGGTAGGAGTTTTGCCTTAATTTATGGATGCTTCTTGATTTCTTAGCTTTTAGAAAAAGAAAATTTTCACAGTTCTTAATTAATTAGGCACTGATGGGCATGGCAATGTATAATAATATCATGAGAAAATGGAGATGAACTTGAATCTCTTAGCAGAAAATGGAGAGCATATTTCTAAGTATGTTAATTTATTCATAAATTATATATATTGGTTGTCTCAATAAAAAATATAGTATCTCAATAAATAAATAAATTTTCTGAGCAGCCACACTCCGAATTGCTGGGGTTCTTTGTTGTGTTATGACGCATGTGGCGGGTCTCTGGTTATGGTGGTTTTGTCTAAACCAATAGATTATACGCTAAAGATAAATATGGAGATATTTTTGTAGTTGTATCCGTTAAAATTAATCTTATTTTTGTATTTGAGCCGAATTAGTATCTTATCTTTAACGGATAATGAACGAATAACACATAATTATTGAACGAATTAATAACTTGTATCTTATAAAAAAAGTTATAGCAAATGAATAAATATATAACTTTAAGTACTTAATGTACATTATAACATAAAATATAGAAAATAGAATTAGTTGTTGATCACATTATCTTTTGAGTGACTATATAAAAATACTAATAAAATAAAATGATATAAAACGTTAATTATATAAATCAAGTCATCACAAATTACTAATTAACTTTTTTTATAAAATATTTATATAAATCAATATCGTCATAATAATAATATATTATATTGTTTATTGGATAAATAAAACTTAACATAATTAATTGTTTTTTTTGTAATTATCAATTACCTACATGATATTAACTACGAAATATCTCTTACACATACTTTCAAACGATAAGTTGATAAAAAAAATTTCATAGCATTATTTCATCTGATAAACTAGCAAAACAAATTTTTATTTATGCCCATCTTATACAATACAATATATGTTTATAGCAAAGGTTTAAATAGCTTTTATCGTGTTATAGTGGAACGGCTAAAATAATGACGCTATTAGCACCATAGCTTTTATAATCCGAAAACGCTACAGCAGCACTGCTATAGTGCACTATTTAGAACCCTGGTTGATAGCATTGTTTATCTAGTGATCAGCTGACCACTATATATGTTCATCCCATGTTCTGTTTGTTATCATTAGGGGCGTTAATTAATTTACATTTTCTGCCAATTGTTAAGGAACTGTCAGGCTGAATAATAATCCATTTTATTATGAGGTCCGATTGTTAGGGTTTCAAAATTCTCCAAAAACTGTTTTATCTGTGCCTTTAAATTGATTGTTCGTACATATATATTGTGCCAAAATAACCTTCAAGGATAATGTAGTATATAAAGGATGTATTACGACCAGATTATTATTTTTTTGTTTATTTTTTAAATTTGAAGTTTTGAACACAATCCTATATATTTTATTGGGTAAAAAATTTGTCAATTCATCAAATCCATTTCATTTTTTATATGCTAATTTTGCGGGTTATACGAGTAAAACGGATTATAATATATTGAACTCCCTAGAATAAATAAATGTTAAATAAAATAGCATAAAAATAAACAAATGTTAGATAAAATAGCATAAAAATTATCAAGCATGCGTTGTCAACGACTTAATAAAAATGAAATAGATACAGCTTAATAAATGTTTAATTGGTGCAAAAAGAATTTAGATGTCAATTGACTAGATATATATACAAACTTTAATTGAAAATTTGAAATAGTATATAAGAAGTAGTTTATCTTACAAACATGCTTAGCACGAATTGTGTGTCCATTATCAAATCTGACAAGTTTGCCAAAATCCCATATATATATAATCTAGTTGAACAAGGGGCATAAATATATGTGCTCTTTTGTAAAATATCTTGCTAAATTTATATTATTTTTTTCCTATCTTTTTGTCTGAATTTTGTTAATTGTTAAAACATGCTTGGCACGTAATTTTATGGATCCATCCCTTATAACAAAGATTCGTTTATTAGTGAAATCATCATGTGAAAATCCATATAATTATCCGAGCCATGGTTTTTAACCGTTAAAACCCTACCAAACTGCTTTAACCAAAATATTTTTTTTTTGTTAATAAATTTGACAAAACCGTAAAATTTATTTATTAATTTATATTACAGCGGCCAGACAACCAATATAATTTATGTATAAATTAATTAACATCCTTAGAATTAATTATGCTCCCCATTGTCTCCATTTTGTCATGATATTATTATACATTGCCATGGCCATCAGTAGCTAGTTAAATTCCATAAATTAAGGAAAAAGAAAATATAATGTACTCCCACCACAAGGTTCTTCTTCAGATCTCATAAAATGGAGAAGAGAACAACTCATTTTAATTTAAACAATTTTTAAGATACTATTTCCAACTAAATGATGGGCACCCACGATTAATATCAATATTTTGGATAACTATTTTGAACCGTTGACATTTGTCTTCACCGGTGCACATCACCTATATATATATATTCCATGCACACATCCTACATATATAGCTCCTCATCTCAAATATCTCTTAATAAATATATATATAAGAAAGTTCTCATGGCTCCACACAGCAGTCTCCTCCTCTCACTCCTCTTTCTCTCTCTATCACCTCTTCTCACATCTGGTTCCAAAGATCTGGTGCACCAACACTTCTACATGCACATCCTACCCGGCAGGACCGAGGTCCTTGTTGCCAAGAGCGATATCCCTGTGCCTGGTTCGTTTTACAACTTCGGTAGCATTATCGTGGTAGACAACCTGTTAACTCAGGGACCCAACATTACCTCTAACCCGATTGGTAAGGCCCAGGGTATAATGACTGTTATGAATTCCCTGACTGTTGTTTGGGCTGCTAATATCGTGTTCACGACCGGTGAATATAACGGGAGCTCATTAGCGTTTCTTGGTCCAGATGACATTACGCAGCCGATCAGAGAAGTATCGATCGTAGGTGGCACCGGCTACTTTCGTATGGCGCATGGTTACATGACCATAAAGACTTACTCGGTAAATTTTACCAATGGTGATGCTGAAATTGAGGTTGATCTCTATGCATATACTGCAAAACTGTAAGTTGCATTGCGAGCGTGTCTGTTTTTTTTTTCTCTCAGTTTTGTTGTCTGATGTGAAGAATAAAATGATATTGGATTGATTAGCTCTTATGTTGATGCGATCAAGAGGCGCCAGAGCGATTATGTATTTGGTTTGTGTCAAAATTTTAAGGTAAGTTGTATCAAACTTGATTGTAACTTATGGATTCCTCGATCGGCTATGTAATCATTTTTGTTTGCTTTCTGTTTTATCTAATAGTTTATTATATCAAGTAAATTTCTCTGTGTTAGAAGTTATTAACGAATATGCCTGCTTATTTCTAACATTATGATCATATATGTATTTATATGTACATATGTATGTATGTATATATATACACACACACATAGATGTTAAGGATCCAATATTCTGTCTCCATTAGTTTCATTAATAGTGTTTTTAGAGAGACATGTTCAAGTCCTTTCAAAATCTACTGAAAAAATAAATTGGTGTGCCTAAAGTAAAAAAAAAAAAATTGAACTAAAAAAAGTTCAAAAGTTATATGATATCACTACTAAGTTTGTAAGTCATGATGTTAGATGATATCAATAATTTTAGAGAATATCTACTAATGAGGAGGGTTCAAATATCTCTAGTTATGCCTCCACTTTTTAATTTTCTCTAATAACAGAAAATTTAATACATAAATGTTAAAATATAAAAATTTAAATTTAAAATCATATATAACACCAGCAAATTAATATTTTGCTTAAGACTGCAGCTTAAATCTAGATATTTTGAAGGATAGATAGGTAGTTTCTAACTGATATTTACTTTTATAATATTTTACTAACTGATGATGATCTAATAATCTTCAAAAATTCCTGAATTTCTCGCTAGATTGAAATAAATTGAATAAGAAACAAAATAATTATGACAGCGATATAACTTTCCAAGTCTTCTGGCCCATATTAGCCCAACAATTGAAATGACTTCGGCCCAAGCCCAGCTCGTATTTGTTGAATCATATTGCTCCAAATTACCATATCTTAATTCATCTTTTTATTTTAATTTAATATTGGAAATATCCTTGGGGGGGCGAACGGAGCGAATTCGGAGCGGATAATGTTAATATCAAATCCATATTCACATTTTAATGAGCGGATACGAATACAAATACGGATAGTAAATAGATGTTAAAATGTAAACTCAAATCCACCTTAAACGGATACGGATATGGAGCGGATAATCCACAAATACGGATTTGAATACGGACAAGAACGAAAAATTGTCGGATAATTGAGGCATATAAAGTTTAAAATACAAATCCCTATTAACAAAATTAAAATATGACAATTCATATATTTAAATAAAATTTCTCATATTTTTAAATTTAATAAACTATAAAAAAAAGTGATATAATTTGTAAAAAATTATACTTTTGTCAATATTTTGTACCTACCTCTGATCAAAATCCCGAATCCGCCCCTGATTCAGGTTAAGGTATGTCTGAATTTTGTTTTGCGTTTCAAAGAAGGTACTATACTTAAAATTATGCATGTACCGGTCAATTTATAAAACTTGTAAACTTATATAAAACTAAAACCCAAAAAAAATAATAGGAAAAAAACCATACTACTAGGCTACACAATTCATGGTTGCAAATTGTTTAATTAACTTCAACTAAATTTTAATTATAAACAATCCATAATAATAATCTATTGCAACCATTTATAAGATTGCAATTAATAAATCCAATACAACTATAAAATATTTTAATTAAATGAGATTGATGTACAACCATAATTTATTTCAGTCCATAGATGTTGAATTTCAATCGCTCACCTGGGAACTCCTATCATTCTAGCATCAAATTACTCATTTTATAATAAAAAATAATGACAAATAATTCAAAGAAATACTTTCATAAATGATTAATATTTATCATTCAAATTTACATTAATAATAAAAAAAATCACCCCAATGAACTAACTGATCCATCATTCTAGCATTTTTGTTCTCCTAACATATCCAACAATTAACTGCTCATGTATTTCCTTGCCACACAGTCATTTGAAATTAAAAGATTTTTATCTTGTGACATTATATAATCAGAAAATATGCGTTCAATTGAAAATGTATTTCATATATTTTTCCTCTAAAATCATGAATTTTCTTCCATTATAACAAAAAGCAAAAGACAATTTCCAAACTTGTAAAAATCTAAGTATAGTTTTGAAAAAAATATATATAATAGATGGCAAAAAAGTGAAAAAATATTTATATATTGTAAACTAATGAGTTAAGTCTTGTGAGTTGTAAAATACCACTAAAAATGAGACACTTCAATAAAGAACCCTGCATATGCATAAATCATTAATTTGGCGCCTTTCCAAAAAGCCAAAAAAAAATGGAAAGATACCTCCTGGTTCAGGATATATGGGTGCCAGTACCCCAATTGGAATACAGAGGTGGTAACTATCCTGGCCATATAGAGTTGGTAAATATACCCCAATTAGTTCTTTTGAATACATGCAAACGGTTCAGAGGTGGTAACTATCTTGGCCATACAGAGCTGGTAACTTTTCTCACCATCCCGTCAATAAATGGAGACTTGCTGTAAATTTTAATAAATATGGATGTATACAAACGCTGTAAATGTTCCTAAAGAAATGCAAAACAGTCATATATAATGGTATACTATTATCACCTTTCCATAAAAATTCATCTCTCTTTCTCAGCATGCCTAAATGAAATGCCTAAATTTGCAACGAGAGTTCGATCAATGCCTCTTTTTAATACCTCCATTTTTCAAATACTTGATAATAAAATTCAAACTACGAAACACAAAAGAAAGCATCAGATGTGAAAGATATATCGCCAGTATTGATGTAGTACATATTGATGCAACAAATTCAAACATTAGAAATTAACAACTTCGCTACAATAATAAAATAAAATAAAAAAGCAAAACTGGTGAAAATGAGATTCATTTACAATAATCTGGGCCAGTTTTTAAGCCGATAAATGTAGCCCAAAATTAGTTACGTACCAGGGATAATAATATCTTCATATTGGGCCCTGTACCGGTCATTTCGATGGTCCCAGATAGTAAAGAAGCAAAACAAATGGAGAAAATTATCAAAGACTGTGAGGAACAATGTTTGATAGGTGAGAAGAAGTTTTGTTCAACTTCTCTCGAGTTGATGATCAATAATGTCATGAGTTTACTTGGGACCTCTAATATAAAAGCGCTTTCAAGTTTCAACAACAATCAGCCGAAGTAACATGAAAGCTCAACAAGGAAAAGCGTTATACACTATCGCTTCTTCTCAATTGGTTGTATGTCACCAGGAGCCATCACCACAGGCGGCACACTATTGCCATACTAATCTTGCCTATGAAGGATAGGTGGTTCCCCTAGTTGGAAAGGATGGGTCAAAAGTTAATGCTTTTGCTTTGTGCCATCATGATATAGTAAACTTCAATCGATTATTTCTTCAGTTGTTGGATCTGGAGCCTGGTAGTGTTCAACCAGTTTGCCATTTTCTACCAGAAAATCATCTTATTTGGGTTTCCAGTGAAGCCATGAGCAAAGCACTGGATATATATATATGATCTGATTATGTGGGTTGAACTTTGTTTTTTGTTTTTTTTTTCACCTGACCCTTAGAGGGATTGAATGTAGGTGTACGTACTGTAAATTTCTCATTTATAAAATTCCTGAATTAATTAATATTATTGCACTCAGCTCACAGCCCGTGATTATTTATTATTTACATTTAGATCCAAAATGGCCAGAATAATTACAAATATCCACAACTTTGTTTAATACAAATTCAAACAAAGTTAACCATTTGTCTCAGTTCCTTTCAAACAAATTCATGTTTTGTCTCGTGTATTGTCTCAATTTAATCATATATTTTAGCTTTTACTAGTAGAACTAGAGCTTGAGCGATAGCGCTCCATAAATATTACAGAAGAATTTTTAATATAAAAATAAAATTTCTCACAATAAGTTTTAGGAACAATAAATTGAACCTTGATTGCATATAACACAAGTCTAATACCTTAATTAAATTGAACTTTGATATGGTATTCATAAAAAATGAATTTGACTTCAGTACTAGTTTTCTTTAAATAGAAAAATATTTATAGACCAAGTTTTAATCTTGTGAATTTGTTATATCAAAATTTAATATAATTAAAGTACCATTTCATATTTTATCAAAGGTCGTTAAATATATATATTATTTGAAAATTTCAAATCACACATTAAAACTGAGATTTCGAAATTTAATTCTTTCACAATTGATGATATCATCTTATAATACATTCTCAATGTATTGAGACCATAATCTATTAATTCATCGAAAATTTATTCCTGAAAAATTGTGGTAAATTAATTTTAATCATTGTTGCAACCCAATTAACCTGATATGGCAATTAAGATCGTCAGTCATTCAATCAAACAAAAGATAATTGAAACATCACAATTTCATTTGACAAATGTTATTCATCAATTCTGGTCTAACAAATTTAGTAACAAAGCATCAAATTTGTATCAAAAAAAATAAAAATAAAGATGCATTCATGTGTTGTGTAACTTTTTTGCGTTAATCTATAATGTACAAACCTATGTCAGTATAATAAGGATAAAAACATGGCAAGTATATATTACTTAGTTAAACTAGTATGAGCTTTTGGTGCTACGGTACAAATAAGATTTAAAGAAGTGTTACAGTACAAATACCTTTTGGTGCTATTAATTAAATTTTTTAATTTACATTAATTGATAAAATCTTCTGTTTAATTTTTTCGTATGGTATTAGATGATTAGGTCCAATATTTATTTACTATGTACCGCAACACTAGAAGCAACATAATATGCGCCACATATATTTTTTGTTAGAGATTATAATGTTAAAGAGTTAATTACATTCTCTGAGTTAATTTCCTTTCTCTAACAATATAAGTCCAATAATGAATATGTTTTGCCACCTTTTTTATGTTTTCCATTTCTTTTCTACACTTGGATTTCAAAAATATATAGATTGTATTGTATTTAATATAGGAACCACAATTTTATTTGTTCTTTCTTCTCTTTCATTAATTCCCATAAAAAATCGTTATTTTTTAACAAAATATTAAAAATATTTCTACATTATGTTTATATTTTTGCTTTCTTGTGTGTGTGTGTGTGTGTGTGAGAAAGAGAGTGAGAGAGAGAGAGAGAGAGAGAGCATGTGCCTCACTAATTGGACCATGTCATTATAGATAGTTGAATTGATGCATCATGCAAATTAAAAGTAGCAGAAGCTTGTCTTACAATCAAAGTTAAAAGGAGAAAGCAGAAGATTGTCATACAATCAAAGTTAAAGGGAGAAAGCAGAAGCTTGTCATACAAATACACAATCAAAGTTAAAAGGGAGAAAAAGAAAAGGGCATACAATTGCATATGCATTAAAATGATTGGTTTACATCACCAGGCAACACAACATCATACAATTGCATATGCATTAAAAAAAAGTGGCACGGTTCTGGTGAAATCTCGTATTTAACCGTGCTACTTTTTATTTTTTTTTAAACGCTAAAGAAAATGCTCAATGTGTCTTACTCTTCCTTACCAATCTTAATTTGTCACCTTATTATGAACAGTGGTAATCAAGAATTACAAGTGCTCAAGGTGTGTTATCTACCTATAATTTCTTGAGTTCAATCATTTAGTAAATTAATTATTTTACTTGTAAATTAATTATTTAATAAACAGTTTCAAGGCGATTGTGAGTCCCTTCAAGGCGATTGTTGATATGGTACGTCTACAATTTTTTCATACGAGTTTCAAACAATTGATAGAAATCCAGTATATTCTTCATGATGCTAAACAACAATTATATATTTATATCGAAATTACTGTTTATTGTTTTCTTGATATCGGTTGTATACTTCTCTCTGTGGAGCGTGCGTAAACTATATGGTTTATAATTAATGGCGATTCTAGGTTACCTCATGTACAGCTGGAAAATTGAGCTCAAAAATAGAATACAAATTACTTGTTCACCACAAGAGATCAATTTCACACCTAAATAGTAAATACCGCAAGGCCGAATAAGTACTCATTTGTTTTATTTATATTTTGGGTTTTTTCGCAGCCATTATGGGTATTTATTCTTCGGTTGTTCAGATCATTAATGAATTTTAAGGATTGAGGATGATTTCATTAAATAATTTACTATCGAGTAGATCTTAGGGTGTTTATTTTGTAATAGGAGATGGATGATTATTTTAATGGAAGTTAGTACCATGGTTATCATTGTAAAATTTAAATGTCTCATTATTTGTATTTATTTTTGGGCTAATTTGTGGTACGTACCATGGATTATAAAATCAGCTTATTGGGCCCAGTACCGGTCATGTGCTTATATCAGGTCTAAATAATCTCCTGTTTGCTACTTTTCATCTTTGTTTTCCTTTTCATTTATTTTTTCCAGTACTGATGTAGTACGTATTGATGTCATATCAACAATCAACAAGAATATTCTCTGAATTCATAAGATAGATTAAAATGCTTCAAATATTTCTCTTATTAACTACAATACAATTATATTTGACCCGGTTTGGTTGCCTGTAGTGTTCCGGTACAGCACAAAGTCACTATCGGTACTGTAATTATATCCTTTCCTATGTCGCTTAACAGTATTTTTCTAACATTTCTAAAATAAATAGATAAATATTGTATATTCGGAAATAGCTAATTGTGTATTATACAATAGTAAATCAAACGAGTATAGAAGTTTAAAATGCTAGTCCATTTTATTATAGTGAAATAATCAAATCTATTTGGAAAATTTCATTTTGTGTCTTTCATTCATATCAAAAATGTAAAAGATTTTAAAATATTGTAAGAGATTGTAAGAAAATAATATGAGAGAAAAAAAATAAAAGAAATATTTCGAAAATATTTGAACATTATTTCAATAAATTATCCTATTTCAATAATTCACTCAATGTTCGTAAATATGCTCATGAGCAAATAATGACTGTTCTAGAATCAAAACAAAACATGCATAATAAAAATAAAAAATAAAAGATTATTTATACCATTTTATTTAAGGGCAAACACCAAATCCATTAAAAACATTTAAATCACTCATTGTTATGCAACATACATCATTATAAGTAACACACTCGAGAGCACACCATACAATAAAATAGGAACATAAATAACAAGGATCACACATGCACACAGAAAAAGAAAAAAAAAAGTCGAGCTGAATCAAAGCAAAAGACTGAAAGGAGCAATTCAATCATCTATATCAGTAATAGTAACAGGCAGATTAGAAGGGTTGTTGAGTTTCCTGCATTGAACAACACACAGTGTGGTAAGCTGACACATAGCACCCGGTTGCACCTCCCAATTCTCCAAGTTCTCCAACTTCTTGAGTTTTAAAAACTGCAACTTTGGAAACCCATTTGCAGAGCAAACCATTTTCTTCCCTGCGTATGCTCCATCTTGTAAACTCAGAAATTTCAGAGCTTGTAGTCTTTCTAACGTAGGCATGGGGTCTTCCTTCAAACCAGAATTGGTTAGGGTGAGCCTTCTAAGATTTGGTGGAAATTTAACATTATCTATGGGAAGTTTCCTGTAATTCCATTCTCCCTCTAATTTCATTGACTTGATCGTCTCGAGATTGGGGAAGGCTCTTATATCAGCAAATTCTGATGGTATAATCTTCCCCATAATTGCCATTGAGATAAGTTTATCCATGTGACTCAATAGGTTAGAAATAGATTTCCAGTCTAGATTCTCCCAATTTGAAAGTGCAAATTTTGTAAGGTGGATCAGGAAGTGCGGAATGTTTTCTACCCACGACTCATGAGCCGCAACTGTTTTCAGGGTATGTAGGTTGTCTATAGGTGCTACAGAGGGTGGGCCTTTAATTTGGGGGCTTGGTTTCACATAAACATGGCGAAGTTCTTTTATGTTCCACAGAGATTCAGGTAGGGTTTCAATGCTTGTATCTCTAACATCCAAAGTTTGCAGATATTTCATATCTCCTATATTTTTAGGAAGCTCAGAGATGTTACTACCCCTCAAGCCCAGGTATTTTAGGGAAACCATGTTCGGTAAAGTTGTTGGGATTGCGGATTTCCGCAATTCCAACACTCTGAGGAGCACAGCACTTCCAAGAGCATTTCTATCAAAACTAAAAGCTAAAAAGGAATGTATATGATTGTTTTTCACCTCCGTGTATTGTCTCTTGTTGTCATGATGCATTGCTAAACGGAACAGGGAATCAATTTTTTCCTGATCTGGATTGGCAACCAGAAACTCATCCATGTTGGATTGTTGGATGACAAATTCATGAATAGGACGAGGTACTCGGAAACTTTTTATTGTGCCTAACAATGATCTCTTTGAAACACAAAGCAACGACCTGCACGCAACAAGGAAAATAAGGAAATATCAAGTACATGTTTATAAAAGAACAAAGTTTCTCGGTTTACTTAAAAATATGAAGAAAGAAAAATGATTTTGTTTATCATCAAGAAGACCAAAGAAAATTATTTACTCTTACTGTAATAAAATAGACAAAATTAATTTTTATTGATGACCTCTTTTGAAAAACCAAGACATAATGTCTGAAATAGCAATCATCCATTCTATTACTAATTGCAATTGTCATTTATTCCACAAAGGGAAAAACTATAGACCTATTAGTCACCTATAAATTATAAGGCGGAATGTTAATTTCCCAAAAAATGAGAATATATACCTTTGGACAAGTTGCTCCAAGTACTTATTTGCAATCTCCTCTCTAGTCTCTTCGTTCTCTTGTGTAACAAATCTTTCAGCAACCCATTCGCCTTGCCCTGGTGTAACAAATCCTTCAGCAATCCATATGTTAATTAGAGAAGTTGCAGGAATCTCGTAATCAATCGGGTAACATGCAAAATAAAGAAAGCACAGCTTGAGAAAGTCAGGTAAATCTTCATAGCAGTAGTTAATAATGTGCCACATATTATTGCCCGTAACACAATTATTAGACTCTTTGATCTTGACCAGATCACCTTTCACCTGGTTCCAGGTGTTGAAGGCTATTGGTTTGAGTGAAAGGAGACCCCCTATAAGGAGAATAGCCAGAGGCTGGCTTTCACACAACTCGCAAATTAGCCAAGGGAGACTTCCCAGCTCGGAGAAGAACTTAAATTTGAAGTTTGGTATGTGCTCAAAAGGTCGAAATGCTTTCCTGTGGAAGAGTGGTCGGCACACGTACCACTCATCCAGTGTTTCGATGTTTGAACTATCTGTTGTCTCAAGAAGCATGATTTCGATAGGCTCAGTCATCATGTGGTCGTACATCCATTGTACATTAAAGTAATCGTGCCACACCAACTCACTTTCTGGGTGCTTAGAACTGACGTCTGCCATCATACCCAAGATTAACCCTATGGTTGTGTGCCAAAGTTCCACCAACCCACCTTCTGCATGGTTACTAGAGCCTGCTTTTCGTTCAACAATCTCACTCATTAAATTTCCAACTCTATGGGCTGTTCGTCGCACAACCTCAATTATAGCCTGCTTTTGGTCCAAAGGGAGCATCCTGCATTTTGTACTCATGAATTTATGAAATTGGGTTAGTTTTTGCTTCAACTCATCAATTTTAGAGGAAAAAAAACGGTTCTGTTCTAAATCTCTGAAGGTGGGTGAGGATATCAATTCAATCATGTAAAGTGTCGCATCCATCTGATGTGTTTCAACCTTTTCAAAATCAAACCGAAAATTCGACTGCAAGCACCACCAACTGCAATGCAAAAGAAACATTTAAATGAAAAATACTAAAAATGGTGATCAGTGAAACTTCAAAACTCTAGACCTTGGAGTCTGGAGAGCCACCATACCTACTATCTACCAATAACCATGAACAGATCAGGCCCCACAATGGAGGCCGAAAACTATAATGAAGGAAATCAGTGAGAGAGATAGAAGTGAAAACCAGAGAGAGGAGACAGGAGACACTCACCGTACCGTTGCTCTTTTACGAGAGGAGGTTTGATCTGGTTGACTCGATAAGAGAAGAGAAATGAAGGAGTGGGTTACTGAGGGAAGGGGCAGTAAGTACATATATATAGGGAACAGGTATATATTATTTTCATATTGAACTAAAACTATGCAGATTCAAAGAGTGAACGCTTCAGCAAAGTGACATATATACTTTGGATAGTGTTCAAGTTAAGGATTAAATAAAGACCAACTCTTTAATTTTTGTATGTTCCCCACATGAGGATAAGTAACTGCTGGAAGAGTAATTATTCTCTTGTCCTTGTAACTTCATTCTACGAAATTCATATTCTTTTCTTGCATTTCGGTAGTTGGTCGCCAATTTTGCTGCATATTTGCTTACGTCTATTTCTTTGTTTTGATGTATGTATCCTTCAAGCTAAAACAATTAAAATTATCCTTCAAACAGCTGAAGAAGGTGGTCATGCGCTTCTCAACTACATTTTTTATATTATTTTGCATTGGTGGATTTTCTTTTATATTATGCTGCCTCTTGTTTTAGTAATTTAAAAAAAATCTTAAACTTAATAAAATGTATTATGCAAATTTTGAGCTTGACAAAAAATGCATTCTTTGCAGAAGCTTGTCATACAATCAAAGTTAAAGTGAGAATACAATCAAAGTTAAAGTGAGAACAAATAAAAGGGTAGAAGCTTGGTATCAAAAATATTGGAGAATTAATGTTTTGCTTTCCTGATAAGTTAATATATCAAAATGCATGCTTGGCTAACATCATCAGGCAACACAACATCACACACAATACTTCCCCACCCATATTTTTCTTATTTTTATCATTTAAAAAAAATAAAAAAAGTTGCACGGTTATGGTGAAATAAATATCGTATTTAACCGTGCTACTTTTTTTTTAAAGGGGAGAATTTCATGTATACCCCTCAAAAAATTCAAAATTACGTATTTTTCCCTCTAAACTTTGAAATTACATATTTCCCCCTCTAAACTTCAAAAACTCACAAATTTACCTATTTTATTGTCTTTTATATTAAAATTCATTCTAAAATTTTAAAATACCCATTTTACCTTTTATTAAAAGCATATAAATGTCCATCAGACTCAAGTTTGAATCTGAAGGGTTCCTCTACCGTCTGATCCATGTGCATTACTTCAATATTCGTGTTGATCTAGCATGCACGGATCTTAAAGAAATTTCAATCTGCATGCATTGGATTAAGATCTGTGCATGTTACTTCAATATGCGTGTGTTCACATCAAGATTTGTGCAGATCTTGCGTGCACAAATCTAAAATTGTTCAGACAGTAGATGAACAGTTAAGATTCAAATTTGAGTCTGATGAGCTTTATATGTTTTTATAAAATGTAAAATGGATATTTTATAAATTTAAAATGAGATTTAATATAAAAGACAATAAAATAGGTAAATTTGTGAGTATTTAAAGTTTAGAGGGGAAAATACGTAATTTCAAAGTTTTTGAGGTGTATACGTGAAATTCTCCCTTTTTAAAAAGACTAAAAAAAGGTGCTCACTTGTCTTACTCTTCCTTCTCAATCTTAATTTGTCACCTTATTATGAACAGTGATAATTCAAGAAATACAAGTCCTCAACGTGTCTTGAGTTTAATCATTTAGTAAATTATTTGACTTGTAAATTAATTGTTTTTCCCCCGTCTGAACTGCAGGGCGTATATCTCAAATTATTAGTGTTGACCCCTAAATTGCATATGCATTATCTATACATGCACCACAAAAAAATCGAAGATAGATTTCTGAAAGGTATTAAGTAAAATAATTAAGCATCAAAGAAACTCCCACTTAATCAAGTGACCAAACATTTAGAAGTTTACAACATATATAGCCTACTCTCTACTAAAATTCCTTAAAAGGAGACTTAAAACAATACATTAAAGCCTTTCAGAAAGGAAGTTGCAGAAATAAAGTGATATGGTTGGAAAAAATCACAAAAATATAAGAAATAGAGAAAATAATTGACATGTAGACCCCCAGTAGATTAATTAATTGTATTTCAACACTTGTTTCTCTTGAGCCCATATATAAAGAGCAAAGCTAGGTTGTGTTGTGCTCACTAAAGAATTTGGTAAGCATAACTCTCAAAATGTACCCCTATATCTAGATAGTCGAAATTTTTATTCATATCCTACGAAAAAAACAAAATTCCAAACATAACCTTGGATTTCCAGTCACTCGGCTGAGAGCTAATTGTACTCAGTCAGGTACCTGGGAAGATACGAATTCCAACTAATCACAACATATATTGAGAGAGAGATGTACTATTGTTGGTTTGAGATTCGTGTAGAAAGTATTTTGAACAGTCTCGGTTTTCCAAATATCAACTTAAAATTGGAGATACCTCAGGCCGACATTTTTATTAATACCCTAAAAAAAAATATTAAATATACCCTCAGTTTGAAAAAAAATTTAAATATGCCCTAACCGCCCAGGGGTGGGGCGGTCCACTCTTCCCATCAAACCGCCCCCCTGTGGGGCGGTCAGCCAGTGTATACTGAACCGCCCCACAGAGGGGCGGTCCAGTTTTTTTTTTTAGAGATTTGAGAGACAATATGAATGAAATTTAACAATAAAAATTTTAATATTTGCTAGATTACTTCTTTTGATGTATAAATCGACATTTTTAAAAATACCCAAAGTTAATTAAAGATTAATAAAAATGCTCAGACCCATTCAACTTCTATTAAAAATGTCCAAACCAGCCGGTTCCTTGAATTTTTTTTTTTTTTTTTTAAGAGACAAATAACTAAAATGCTGAAATATAACACTAAAAAATTGAATTTGTTTAAACTTTTTTGATATCATATTTATACTAAAATACGCTAAATTACTTGAGAATTACTTGAAATTATGTTTATTTTTTTTATTTTTTTTAAGAGACAAATAGCTAAAATGTTAAAATATAACACTAAAAAATCGAATTGTTTTTTTAAATATTTGGTAGATTACATTTTTTATATATAATTAGCATATTTATACTAAAAGACACTAAATTACTTGAAATTATGTTAATTTATGCTGAATTACACTAAATTACACTAAATTACAATAATTACGTAGAATTATGCTAGAATACGGTAAATTACGCTAAATTACGTATGAATTGGGATGATATTTTCACTGAAAAGGCGAAAAACAACGACGAAACTTTAAACGGCCATAAAACGGCGCTCGAGTGTCCAATTTCAGCAAATGACCACTTTTTGGAAAGCTCGTGAAAATGCGCATCGTCCGTGCTGGCGATGCCAGATTGTCAAATTCAGAATCGCCAAAAAACAAAGAGAAGGGTCTCAAAACTTCAGTTGAAGTTTCCGATTAAGATTTTCATTTCTATTCTCCAATCCACGTAGCTCAATAAATTAGTTATATAATGAACTTGTAGAATACCAATTTTTATTATTTTTGAAATTTTTTTACTATTTTTTATGATTTATGAAATATGGCACAAAATCGGCCCTATTCATACGTAATTTAGCATAATTTACCGTATTTTTTAATTCAGCATGATTTTTGTAAAAACCAATGTTGGTTTGCTAATTTTTTTTTTAATTATGGTTTTTAAATTTTTTTACATATTTTAGTATAAATATGCTAATTATAAATCAAAAGAAGTAATCTAACAACTATTAAAAACAAAATTCGAATTTTTAATGTTTAATTTCATTCATATTGTCTCTCAAATCTCTAAAAAAAAAAAAACTGGACCACCCTTCTGTGGGGCGGTTCAGTATAAATTGGCTGACCGCCCCACAGGGGGGCGGTTTGATGGGGAGTGGACAGCCTCACCCTTGGACGGTTAGGGCATATTTAAAAAAAAATTCAAACTGAGAGTATATTTAATATTTCTTTTTTTTTTTAGGGTATTAATAAAAATGTCGGTACCTCAGGGGATGCAAATATCATCATTGGGCCTTTGCAACAGTAAATATAATGCTTTTTGAAAGAAAAACAAAAAAAAAAGGCAGAACAAAGTAACAGAATTTTTTTTAGAAAAAGAAAATTCAACAGCATTTTTAACTAAAGATTTAAATCATACTTCAACGACTCAAATCAAGCTCTAGTAACTGACAAAAAACTTGTATCAAATTTATTAGCTACATTAAAATCAAAATGAACAAAATTATTTCCTTTGAAATCAAGCTCTAGTACCCTCTACTACTTTGTTTCACAAATTAAATCATTCAATTAAATAATAATTATTCCTTTCAAATAAAAACTACCCAACTTTGAGCACATAAAACCACTTGCATCAAATAAAAACAAAAACAACAGAAAAACTTCCCTTTAGACTAAGCCATCATCCCTTTTGAAATTATTTCAAACTTAAAAAGTTGAAATTTTTTTTAGTAAAAGTAGTAAGCTAAAATTACAAAATGATCAGTTTTACTGAACTTGCCAACAACACAAATAATTTTGACCAAAATGTGTCAAAATTTAAGAAACAAAAGAGCATGTAGTAAGCAACATATTAACTGCTGTACTTTTTGGAGACTGCATCTTAATAAAAAAATTAATCTTAAAAAGAAATGTAACAGAAGGGATAATAAAGCAAAGCAGATCGTCACTAAAAAAATAAAAATAAATAAAAAAAGTTAAAAAATCATAAAATAGAGTTACATAATCACCAGCAAGAAAATAAAACAGGTATAGACTGTTGTGAAGACCCTCAGTATATCTCATAATTGTATTTCATCAAACTGTTCTGTGAGGCCCATATAAGAATGCACATAATTGAAACCTTTTTTTTGTCTACCCCGCTCTTTATAAAGAATAAGAGTTTCTATATCCCAATTGCATATGGAATTCATATCACCTAAGTTAATTCAACAGTGCGTTAATGCAGAGGATACAGACTCATTTAAATATGTACCATTCAAAGCAACAAAATATCACACATAGCCATACCAGGCCCCAGGTGAGTCTGAATCATTTAGGTCTGCGCGCTGCATGAAGCCAAAACTTTTGAAAAGTAAGTTAACACAACACCAAATAATACTGTTGATAAAGTAAATGAGTTCAGGGTTTAGGGTCTAGAGTTTAGGTTTGTCATATTCAAACCTACTAAGTTCAATTCTAGGGTACCAGTTCATCGAAAACATCACATAATCCTTCTCAAGTAAAGAAGAGTTTAATCTCATGACAAATGGATATGACATTAACTCTAAATAGGGCTGTAAACGGAACGAATACAGAGCAGATAATGCTCTAGAGATTTGGATATGAAAAAGATGCCATAATTGAAGACCTCAAGAGCAACAAAACATGTGCATTCTTACCGGGCACTATCAGAGAACATTTGTTTGTTTTTGGATATTTATTTCTTATGACAAAGCACAAGTCATCATTCGGTCCTCACTAAAGTGTTCACAGAAAAAACAAATGTACTTACCGAAAAAAAACACAATACAAAAGAATGTCAAAGCATTATTAGAAGAACAATGTTCAAATTAAGCTCATACTGTTACACATATTTGAACATCATATCAAAACATTTTAACAGAGTTCAAACATAAACAACAATACAGGTATCAAGTAAAAGAATAAGGCATCAGACAGACTGCCACTTAAAAATCAAGTGAATGTCAAAAGCATTATTAGAAGAACAATGTTCAAATTAAGCTCATACTGTTACACATACATGAACATCATATCAAAACATTTTAACAGAGTTCAAACATAAACAACAATACAGGTATCTGTTGATATTTGATAACTATTTTGGTGGAGGAAAGAGAGACAAAACAAGTTCTTTCTTTCTTACTAATCAAACTATCTTTCTTTTTATTTCTCACCACACATTCTTACAACAGAATAGTACTCTATTTATAGTCCTAAACAAAACTCTTAAAATTCGTATTAAAAAACAGCTTTAAAACAGAACAGTAAATTTTGACCCTTCCTTGCTAAAACTGCCATAGCTTATTGTAGGTTATTCCAAATGACCTGAAACCTTCACCATTAAAAACTAGACTTAAAAACACACGAAGTAGACTCTTCATTTGCTCACAATGATCTGGAATTGCCCCTTCAATTCCTCATTCAATACTGTCTTAAAATCTGTCCGTTTTTTATTTGAGTTTATTTTCCACAAATTCCTCCCTTAAACTCAAATTTCTTCCATCCTTCATGCCTACTGCCATCTTGCATTTATCCAGCAAAACCGTGGGTAACGGCTTTGTGAACATGTCGGCTACTTGATCATGACTCGCTACATGATTCAACTTCACACTCCCTTCCCGGATTTGTTCTCGAATGAAATGAAACTTAACATCGATATGCTTGCTCCTTTCGTGATGTACTGGATTCTTTGCGAGTTCAATTGCCGACTTGCTATCAACTCGGATCTCGGTTGCTTCTTCTTGTCCGAGATTCAACTCGCTTAAAAGTTTCCTTAGCCAAACTGCATGTCGCACACACCATGATGCTGCCACATATTCTGCTTCGCATGTCGAGAGTGTCACGATGGGTTGTTTTTTCGACATCCATGTGAACGTTGTGTCTCCCATAAAGAATACGTATCCCGATGTACTCTTTCGATCATCTATGTCTCCACACCAGTCACTGTCGGAGTATCCCACCAGTTTATACTCTTCTGTTCTCGAGAAAAATAACCCGAGTGATTCTGTACCTCGGATATATCGCAGAATTCTCTTCAACGCTTTCCAATGTGTATAGACTGGTTCTTCCATGAACCGACTTATCACTCCAACACTGTAAGATATGTCTGGTCTCGTGCATGTGAGATAACGCAGACTTCCCACCAAACTTCGGTATTTTGTCGGATCAACTTGATTTCCACCATCATATCTCGAGAGCTTCGCACCTGGTTCCATCGGTGTCGAAACCGAGTTGCAATCTCTCATCTTGTTTTTCTTCATGATATCTTTCGAGTATGCTTCTTGTGACACAAATATTCCCGATAATCCTTGTCGGACTTCGAGACCAAGAAATGACTTCATCAAATCCAAATCTGTCATCTCGAATTCTCTCTTCATTTCTTCTTTGAACTTTTCAACCATCCCGAGATTATTTCCCATGAAAATAAGGTCATCGACATAGATAGCGACAACCAGCATTTTACCTTCCTTTTTCTTCACATACAATGCATGTTCATATGGGCACTGTATGAACCCGTTCTCCTTGAAATACTTATCGATGCGAGTATTCCATGCTCGAGGTGCCTGCTTCAACCCATAAAGTGTTTTCTTTAACTTTAGCACCTCATGTTCTTTCCCGACTTTCATGTAACCGGGTGGTTGTTCGAGATATACTTCTTCTTCTAGCACTCCATTCAAGAATGCTGACTTCACATCCATCTGGTATATTGGCCATCCGAATTGTGCTGCATGCGAGATGAGAAGTCGAATTGTTTCCATTCTTGCAACCGGGGCAAAAACTTCATCATAGTCAATCCCGGCTTTTTGTTTGTACCCCTTTGCGACAAGTCGTGCCTTGTACCTCTCTAACTCGCCTTGAGCATTCATCTTTTTCTTGAATACCCACTTTACTCCAATGGACCGACTATCTCTAGGTAGTTTTGCGAGTTCCCATGTCTCATTTTTCTCGATCGACTTGATCTCATCGTCCATGGCTGCTTGCCATTTCTTGTTCTTTACTGCTTCTTCAAAACTTATGTTCTCAGCATCTACAAGGAGACATATGAGATGTACCTCGCTTGTCGAGTCATACAGATCTCGCAGACTTCGCATTTTCAGTTCTCGAGGTTCTTCCTCATTATCAATTGTTTGAGGGCTTCCAGCTATCTCGATCTCGGGGCTTGTTGTTGATGTGGTTGATGATTCTCCCCTTTCTACTATCACCTCAGAAGAGTTTTTCCAGTCCCACTCGCTTGCTTCATTCACCTTAACATCTCGGCTTATCATTACCTTCTTGTTTATTGGATCGAGAAGCTTGAAACCTTTAGTCTTCTCGTCATAACCAATGAACACAAATTTCTTGCTCTTATCCTCTAGCTTTGTTCTTCGCTGATCCGGTACGTGTGCATAAGCCACACTGCCGAATATTCTGAAGTGTGAGACTGTTGGCTTTCTACCACTCCAATTTTCTTGTGGAGTTTTATCTTCTAAACTCGCATGTGGACATCGGTTTTGCACATAAATTGCGCATTGCACAGCTTCCGCCCAAAATTCTTTTGGCAACTTCTTACTTTTCAGCATTGATCGAACCATGTCGAGAATGGTCCGATTCTTTCTCTCTGCCACACCATTTTGTTGAGGAGAGTACGGTGCGGTTAGGAACCTTCTTATTCCATGTTCTGCGCAGTATCTCGCAAATTCTGTCGAGTTGTATTCGCCACCTCGATCAGAACGTAGAGCTCTAATAAACTTGCCAGTTGCCTTCTCTACCATTACTTTGAACTTTTTAAACACTTCGAATGCTTCAGATTTTTCTTTCAGGAAATAAACCCAAGTCTTTCTGGAATAGTCATCGATAAAAGTAATGAAATATTTTTTACCGCTGAATGACTCAGGAGTGATTGGCCCACAAATGTCGGTATGTATTAATGCGAGATGATCTGTTGTTCGGTATTCTGCCTTCTTCTGAAATGAGTGTCTCGAGTGCTTCCCGAGTACACACTCCTCGCAAAACTTCTCGATGTAGTCAATCTCGGGTAACCCATGTACCATTCCTTTCTTCGACAATTTTTGTAAACCACCATAGTGCAAATGACCATATCGCAAATGCCACAGGAACGCCTTGTCTTCTACATTAACTCGCAAACACCTTTCTCGCACATAACACAGGTTGATTTTGTACATTCGATTCTTCGCCATCTCAACTCGTGCTATTACTCGCTCTTTCTTGTCTTTCAGTTGTAATACTCGATTTTTCATAAACACCGAGTATCCTTTCTCCATGAGTTGTCCCATGCTCAGGATGTTGCTCTTGAGATCAGGTACATAATAAACATTCTCAATTAATCCCTTTGAACCATTCTTTTGCAAATACGATATTGTACCTTGACCTTTCACTTGGATCTTCGACGCATCTCCAAATGACACGTGCCCATCCTCTATCTCTTGCATCTCCACAAAGAGGTGTTTGTGCCCGCACATATGATTACTAGCGCCGGTATCGAGATACCACACCGTGTCGCTGTCGGGAATGGTATTTTTGTAGGCCATCATGAGGACACCATCTTCTCTTGTCTCCTCTTCCGCAACTAGATTCGCGTTTTCTTCTACTTTTTTCTCAGAATAGCACTCCTTTGCATAGTGCCCATGCTTGCCACAATTATAGCACTCGACATTTGATTTGCACTCTTTTGCGTAGTGCCCATGCTTGCCACAGTTGTAGCACTCAACATTTGAATGATTTGACCGGCCGCCTCTCCCATGACCACGTCCTCTACCTCGCCAATTTTGTTGGCTTGACTGCCCCTTCTCCTCATAGTATCCACCTTGACCGCGGCCTCCACCACCGCGACCATTGCTGCGACCTCCACGGCCGCGCCCTCTACCACGAAAGTTTTGAGTATAGAGTACCTTTTCATCTTTGATAGATACCTTGGCTTGCAGTGCTTCCTCAAGCGACTCATTCTTCTTCTTCTTCCGCTGTTCATGCGCCTCAAGAGAACCAGCGAGGTCATCAAGGGTCATCTCTTCCAAATTTTTCGACTCCTCAATTGCACAAACGACATTCTCAAAATTCTCGGTTAATGACCGCAAAATTTTCTCCACCACTCTTGCATCAGTTAGAATTTCTCCATTTCGTTTTAGTTGATTCACCACTGTTTGCACACGCGAGATGTAGTCGGATACACCTTCTGACATCTTCATCTTCATACTCTCCAACTCGCCGCGTAGAGTTTGGAGTCTTACTTGCTTTACTCGGTCGGCGCCCTTGAACACCTTTTCCATAGTGTCCCATGCTTCCTTCGAAGTTGTTGCACCGGCAATCTTCTCGAAGCCCGACTCATCCACTGCTTGGTACAGTAAATAGAGCGCCGTCTTGTCTTTCATACGCGTTTCTTTCAACGCCTTTAACTGATTTGCCGTCTGGTTTGTGTTTGCAGCCGGCTCTTCATAGCCCTTTTCGACTACTTCCCATACATCTTGCGCACCGAGCAATGCTCGCATCTGAATACTCCAATTTTCATAGTTCGACTTGGTAAGTCGAGGCAGTGGCATACCTCCTACCGACATCCTCCCGGAATTTTCCATCGGCTCTGATACCAATTTGTTGATATTTGATAACTATTTTGGTGGAGGAAAGAGAGACAAAACAAGTTCTTTCTTTCTTACTAATCAAACTATCTTTCTTTTTATTTCTCACCACACATTCTTACAACAGAATAGTACTCTATTTATAGTCCTAAACAAAACTCTTAAAATTCGTATTAAAAAACAGCTTTAAAACAGAACAGTAAATTTTGACCCTTCCTTGCTAAAACTGCCATAGCTTATTGTAGGTTATTCCAAATGACCTGAAACCTTCACCATTAAAAACTAGACTTAAAAACACACGAAGTAGACTCTTCATTTGCTCACAATGATCTGGAATTGCCCCTTCAATTCCTCATTCAATACTGTCTTAAAATCTGTCCGTTTTTTATTTGAGTTTATTTTCCACAGTATCAAGTAAAAGAATAAGGCATCAGACAGACTCCCACTTAAAAATCAAGTGATCAAACATTTAAAAAGTTTACAGCATAGCCTACTCTCTGGTAAAATTCTTTAAAGGAGACTAAAAACAATACATAAAACAAGTGTTTTCAGAAAGGAAGTTGCAGAAATAAAGTGATATGTTTGGAAAATATCACAAAAAGATAAGAAATAGAGAACATAATTGAGCCCAGATATCAATTAAGTTGGAAATTTATAAATTTGACATGTAAATGCTTCACTTGTGAGGTGCAGAATTTTTTTAGCCTGTGCAAGTAGTAAGCTAAAATTACAAAATGATCAGTTTTACTAAAACTTGCCAACACAAATATTTTTAAGTAAAACTGTAAAATTTAAAAAGCAAAAAGGCATGCAGTAAGAACCGCATTAAGTGCTGTACTATTTGGAGACTGCATCTTAATATAAAAAAAACAAAATTTAATCTTGAGAAAAATATAACAGAAGGGATAAAGCAAATCGTTGAAAAAAAAATTAAATAATCATAAAAAATAAATAAGCAATTGAACAGATTCAAAACGAATTTTCCAGACAAACACCAGCAGCAAATAAAACAGGTATAGGCTGTGTTGTGAAGACCCTCAGTATATCTCATAACTGTATTTCATCACACTGTTCTGTGGCCCATATAAGAATGCACATAAATGAAACTTTTTTTTGTCTTTCCTGCTCTTTACAAAGAATAAGAGCATCTATATCCCAATTGCATATGGAAATCATAACACCTAAGTTAATTCAAACAGTGCGTTAATGCAGAGGATTCGGACTCATTGCATATGTAGCATTCAAAGCCACAAAAAATCACCAAAAACCCTAAACCCTAATATTTTGACGATCCAAACGCATCTGTAAAAACTACTCTGTTAATATATTTACCCCATTTTAACCCTACTCTACATTCTTATCGGGCTTCAACAGAGAACACATTTGTTTTGTTCAGATCCACGCTCTGACACAAAATAAATCATCATCAGGGCTCCACAACAACAAATATAATCAAAATTCACAAAAGATGATTATATAAGAAAGCAAGTATATGACAAGATCTCTGGGATCTACAAGAATAAGAGCATTTATATCCCAATTAAAGTACCATTTCATAATTTATCAAAGGTCGTTAAATATATATATTATTTGAAAATTTCAAATCACACTTTAAATGTCTGGCTTCAAAATATAATTCTTTCACAATTGATGATATCATCTTATAATCCATTCTCAATGTATTGAGACCATAATTTTAATCTATTAATTCTTCGAAAATTTATTCCGGAAAAATTGTGGTAAATTAATTTCAAAATTAAGATGTCATGAGTCATTCATTCAATCAAACATCACAATTTCATTTGACAAATGTTATTCATCAATTCTGGTCTAACAAATTTAGTAACAAAGCATCAAATTTGTATCAAGAAAAATAAGAATAAAGATGCATTCATGTTGTGTAACTTTTTTCTGTTAATCTGTAATGTACAAACCTATGTCAGTATAATAAGGATAAAAACATGACAAGTAAATATTATTTAGTTAAATTAGTATGAGCTTTTGGTGCTACGGTACAAATAAGATTTAAAGAAGTGTTACAGTACAAATAACCTTTCGGTGCTATTAATTAAATTTTTTAATTTACAATAATTGATAAAATCTTCTGTTTAAATTTTTTCGTATGGTATTAGGTGATTAGGTCCAATATTTATTTACTATGTACCGCAACACTAGAAGCAACATAATACGCGCCACATATATTTTTTGTTAGAGATAATAATGTTAAAGAGTTAATTATATTCACTGAGTTAATTTCATTTCCCTAACAATATAAGTCCAATAATGAATATGTTTTGCCACCTTTTTTATGTTTTCCATTTCTTTTCTACACTTGGTTTTCAAAAAAATATAATTTGTATTGTATTTAATATAGCAACCACAATTTTATTTGTTCTTGTTCTCCTTCATTAATTCCTATAAAAAATCGTTATTTTTTAACAAAATATTAAAATTATTTGTACATTATGTTTTTATTTTTGCTTTCTTATGTGTGTTTGTGTGTGTGTGTGTGAGAGAGAGAGAGAGAGAGAGCATGTTCCTTATTAATTGAACCATGCCAGAATAGATAGCTGAATTCATGCATCATGCAAATTAAAAGTAGCAAAAGCTTGTCTTACAATCAAAATTAAAAGGAGAAAGCAGAAGATTGTCATACAATCAAAGTTAAAGGGAGAAAGCAGAAGCTTGTCATACAAATATACAATCAAAGTTAAAAGGGAGAAAAAGAAAAGGGCATATAATTGCATATGCATTAAAATGATTGGTTTACATCACCACGTAACACAACATCTTACAATTGCATATTTATTAAAAAAAAGTAGCACGGTTCTGGTGAAATCTCTTATTTAACCGTGCTACTTTTTTTTTTTAAATGCTAAAGAAAATGCTCAATGTGTCTTACTCTTCCTTATCAATCTTAATTTGTCACTTTATTATGAACAGTGGTAATCTAGAATTACAAGTGCTCAAAGTGTGTTATCTACCTATAATTTCTTGAGTTCAATCATTTAGTAAATTAATTTTACCTGTAAATTAATCATTTAGTAAATTAATCATTGAGTAAACAGTTCAAGGCGATTGTGAGTCCCTTCAGAGAGAGAGAGAGAGTAGGGGTGGCTGAAAATTAATATGCAAAATATATGGTGAGTGAGATTTGAACTCTTGTCCTCTCAATTACAAAATAAAACTCTAACCACTATACTATGTGCAACTCAACATTTGTTATTTATTGACGGGGCTGGACTATATAAAAAGTTTAAAAAAAATTCATTTCATTTAATTTCAATATACATAATTAAAATTTTAAAATCATTGGGGTGGCTTAGCCACCTTTGGCAAGGCCTGAGTTCCGCCCCTGAGAGAGAGGGACTGGAACAAAAGCCCAGTTAATTTCTTTCTGGAACCAACTATTTTGTTATTTATCAAAACTGCATGCACTACAGTAGAAATGAGCATCAGCGACCGGCGAACCGGTCGCTGAAACCCAAGCACCGGTCGCTGATACTACTCGCCGGTCGCTGATGCCGAAAACCGGTCGCTGATACACCGGTCGCTAAAGGCATGGAAGTTGATTCTCACCCGATGACGTCACCTATCGCTGATGCCTTTTCAGCGACCAATTTTTTTTTGTCGCTGTTGGATTTTGCTAACGTCATGTAAAGGCATCAGAGACCAAAAAGACCAGTCGCTGATATTCGTCTATCAGGTTTATTGGTTCTTTTCGTTATTTACTTTTTCCCCATTTAATATACTTAGTTAAGTACCCACGCTTTGCAGTGGGAATTGATAGTATTAAATCACAGTAATTAATCTCAACTAATTATAGTCTCTTCCATCGATAATAGTACCACATTACAAAAATAAATCATGATAGACCTTGTAAACATTCATAAGATATTTTTTCTTTTTTTGCATTCAAATAACCGTAGGCTTACATCCATTTTGAGACACACATGTTTGATTGTAAATATAAGAGATCCCCTAAAATTCATTTAAAAATTATCCTAATCCTTAAACAACGGCAGATATGTAAACCCCTCATAATCCCAGGATTTGTTGTCAGTGCAGAAGCAACACTCGCATTGTTAATTTCTTCCTGTAAGAGTAGAAATTCAAGAGCATTGATCAAACTTTACAATTTCAAATTAACAACCCAATGATTAATTAGAGAGCAGAAATCGGTTCAAGTCACATTTAAGCAATCCATTATTGAACTTTATTTAATCACCAAATCAACCCTTTGGATCTGCAAAGGTAAGGTGTATCAGAAATTAATAACCTAGCTATGATCCATATACACTACGTGATAATGTAAAGGCCCTGTTGCATATTTCTCTTAAAAATTCCCCTGGCTAAATAATCAAAATTAGATACACCTTTAGCATTAAACCTCAACCTTTCTAATACATTTTGCCCGTGTTTATTTTTTTTCAGCCGGACAGCTGTAGGTCTTCCCAGTTTACCAGAGTACCAGTGTCAAAAAAAAAAAATTAATGATGACCCCAAATTCTGGGGCGATGAGTACCACAAGTCAAACCCAGTTTAGAAGCGTACCAGTATAAAAAAAAAGAAATTAAAAAGAAAAAAGAGGAGGCTGCACTCAAGTACCAGTATCAAAAAATTTGTAATGAAAGTAAGAGCGACTAAGTGAGAGAGGTGAGGTGAGACCTGAGATCGACTGAACTGACGAGGAGGTGAGGGATTTCTGAGGGAGCTGACGAGGAAATCAAGCAACGGAGAGGAAAGAGGAGGCGAGGGATTTCAGTACTGGTGAAGGGTTTTTTTTGGTACTGGCGCGCGATTTCAGTACTAACGCACCCAAATCCCCACCTTTTTTTTTTAGGGAAAATACTTTCAGCGATCGCTGATGTGGTCGCTGATACTTTTCGTCGCCAGACAAACGTGAATTTTTCTTTTTTTTCCCCAGGAAAAATAGCTTCAGCGACCGGCGACAACTCCGGTCGCTGATGCTCTTTTCTGCTGTGGTGATGTATGTCTACAATTTTTTCATACGAGTTTCAAACAATTGATAGAAATCTAGTAAATTTAACAAACAACAGCCATCCAACCGGCCCACTTATTTAATATCGGTACAGTATTTGTACAATTTGACCCGGTTTGGTTGCCTGTTGTGTTCCGGTACAGCACAAAGTCACTATCAGTACTGTTATTACTGCCTTTCATATGTCGCTTAACGGTCCATTATCTGCTAAATGTTTTGAAACAGCGTAGCTATTTTTCAAGTTTTCGTCCCTTAAATGTCTTTAACAGTATTTTTTGATCATGTCTAAAATAAATAGATAAATATTGTATATTCGGAAATAGCTAAGTATGTATTATACAATAGTAAATCAAACGAGTATGGAAGTTTAAAATGCTGGTCCATTTTATTATAGTGAAATAATCAAATGTATTCCGAAAATTTCATTTTGTGTCTTTCATATGTCAAAAATGTAAAAGATTTTAAAATATTGTAAGAGATTGTAAGAAAATAATTTGCAAGGAAAAAAAATAAAACAAATTTTTCGAAATTTTTTTTACATTATTTTAATAAATATTCTTATTTCAATAATTCACTCAATGTTTGTAACTATATATGCTCATGATTAAATAATGACTCTTCTAGAATCAAAACACAACATGCATAATAAAAATAAAAAATTAAAGATTATTTATACCATTTGATTTAAGGGCAAACACAAAATCCATTAAAAACATTTAAATTACTCATTGTAATCCAACATACATTATTATAAGTAACACACTCGAGAGCACACCATACATTAAAATAGGAACATAAATAACAAGGTACACACATGCACACAGAAAAAAAAAAGTCGAGCTGAATCAAAGCAAGAGACTGAAATGAGCATTTCAATCATCTATATCAGTAATAGTAACAAGCAGATTAGAAGGGTTGTTGAGTTTCCTGCATTGAACAACACGCAGTGTGGTAAGCTGACACATAGCCCCCGATTGCACCTCCCAATTCTCCAAGTTATCCAACTTCTTGAGTTTTAAAAACTGCAACTTTGGAAACCCATTTGTAGAGCAAACCATTTTCTTCCCTGCGTATGCTCCATCTTGTAAACTCAGAAATTTCAGAGCTTGTAGTCTTTCTAGCGTAGGCATGGGGTCTTCCTTCAAACCAGAATTGGTTAGGGTGAGCCTTCTAAGATTTGGTGGAAATTTAACATTATCTATGGGAAGTTTCCTGCAATTCCATTCTCCCTCTAATTTCATTGACTTCATCGTCCCGAGATTTGGGAATGCCCTTATATCAGCAAATTCTGACGGTATAATCTTCCCCATAATTGCCATTGAGATAAGTTTATCCATGTGACTCAATAGGTTAGAAATAGATTTCCAATCTAGATTCTCCCAATTTGAAAGTGCAAATTTTGTAAGGTGGATTAGGAACTGCAGAATGTTTTCTACCCACGACTCATGAGCCGCAACTGTTTTCAGGGTATGTAGGTTGTCTATAGGTGCAGCAGAGGGTGGGCCTTTAATTTGGGGGCTTGGTTTCACATAAACATGGCGAAGTTCTTTTATGTTCCACAGAGATTCAGGTAGGGTTTCAATGCTTGTATCTCTAACATCCAAAGTTTGCAGATATTTCATATCTCCTATATTTTTAGGAAGCTCAGAGATGTAACTACCCCTCAAGCCCAGGTATTTTAGGGAAACCATTTTCGGTAAAGTTGTTGGGATTGCGCATTTCCGCAATTCTAACACTCTGAGGAGCACAGCACTTCCAAGAACATTTCTATCAAAACTAAAAGCTAAAAAGGAATGTATATGATTGTTTTTCACCTCCGTGTATTGTCTCTTGTTGTCATGATGCATTGCTAAACGGAACAGGGAATCAATTTTTTCCTGATCTGGATTGGCAACCAGAAACTCATCCATGTTGGATTGTTGGATGACAAATTCATGAATAGGACGAGGTACTCGGAAACTTTTTATTGTGCCTAACAATGATCTCTTTGAAACACAAAGCAACGACCTGCACGCAACAAGGAAAATAAGGAAACATCAAGTACATGTTTATAAAAGAACAAAGTTTCTCGGTTTACTTAAAAATATGAAGAAAGAAAAATTATTTTGTTTATCATCAAGAAGACCAAAGAAAATTATTTACTCTTACTGTAATAAAATAGACAAAATTAATTTTTATTGATGACCTCTTTTGAAAAACCAAGACCTAATGTCTGAAATAGCAACCATCCATTCTATTACTAATTGCAATTGTCATTTATTCCACCAAGGGAAAAACTATAGACCTATTAATAGTCACCTATAAATTATAAGGCGGAATGTTAATTTCCCAAAAAATGAGAATATATACCTTTGGACAAGTTGCTCCAAGTACTTATTTGCAATCTCCTCTCTAGTCTCTTCGTTCTCTTGTGTAACAAATCTTTCAGCAACCCATTCGCCTTGCCCTGGTGTAACAAATCCTTCAGCAATCCATATGTTAATTAGAGAAGTTGCAGGAATCTCGTAATCAATCGGGTAGCATGCAAAATAAAGAAAGCACAGCTTGAGAAAGTCAGGTAAATCTTCATAGCAGTAGTTAATAATGTGCGGACGTCTGCCATCATATCCCAGATTAACAGTACGGCTGTCCACCAAATTTGCACCAACCCACCTTCTGCATGGTTACTAGAGCCTGCTTTTCGTTCAACAATCTCACTCATTAAATTTCCAACTCTATGGGCTGTTAGTCGCACAACCTCAATTATAGCCTGCTTTTGGTCCAAAGGGAGCATCCTGCATTTTGTACTCATGAATTTATGAAATTGGGTTAAATCTTGCTTCAATATATCATAAATAAATTTTCCATCATCGTCATATTCTAAATCTCTGAAGGTGGGTGAGGATATCAATTCAATCATGTAAAGTGTCGCATCCATCTGATGTGTTTCAACTTTTTCAAAATCAAACCGAAAATTCGACTGCAACCACCACCAACTGCAATGCAAAAGAAACATTTAAATGAAAAAATACTATAAATGGTGATCAGTGAAACTTCAAAACTCTAGACCTTGGAGTCTGGAGAGCCACCATACCTACTATCTGCCATTAACCATCAACAGATCAGGCCCCACAATGGAGGCCGAAAACTATAATGAAGGAAATCAGTGAGAGAGATAGAAGTGAAAACCAGAGAGAGGAGACAGGAGACAGGAGACACTCACCCGGTACCGTTGCTCTTTTACGAGAGGAGGTTTGATCTGGTGGACTCGACAAGAGAAGAGAAATGAAGGAGAGGGTTACTGAGGGAAGGGGCAGTAAGTACATATATATAGGGAACCAGTATATATTATTTTCATATTATACTAAAACTATGCAGATTCAAAGAGTGAACGCTTCAGCAAAGTGACATATATACTTTGGATAGTGTTCAAGTTAAGGAATAAATAAAGACCAACTCTTTAATTTTTGTATGTTCCCCACATGATCGAGGATAAGTAACTGCTGGAAAAGCAGTTATTCTCTTGTCCTTGTAACTTCATGCTACGAAATTCATATTCTTTTCTTGCATTTCGGTAGTTGGTCGCCAATTTTGCTGCATATTTTCTTGCATCTATTTCTTTGTTTTGATGTATGTATCCTTCAAGCTAAAACAATTAAAATTATCCTTCAAACAGCTGAAGAAGCTGGTCATGCGCTTCTCAACTACATTTTTTATATTATTTTGCATTGGTGGATTTTCTTTTATGTCTGCTGCCTCTTATTTTAGTAATTTTAAAAAAAATCTTAAACTTAATAAAATGTATTATGCAAATTTTGAGGTTGACAAAAAATGCATTATTTGCAGAAGCTTGTCATACAATCAAAGTTAAAGTGAGAACAAATAAAAGGATAGAAGCTTGGTATCAAAAATATTGGAGAATTAATGTTTTGCTTGGCTAACATCATCAGGCAACACAACATCACACACAATACTTCCCCATCCATATTTTTCTTATTTTTATCATTTAAAAAAATAAAATAAAAAGTTGCACGGTTATGGTGAAATCTCATATTTAACCGTGCTACTTTTGTTTTAAAAGGGAGAATTTCACGTATACCCCTAAAAAAATTCAAAATTACGTATTTTCCCCTCCAAACTTTGAAATTACATATTCCCCCCTCTAAACTTTAAAAACTCACAAATTTACCAATTTTATTGTCTTTTATATTAAAATTCATTCTAAAATTTTAAAATACCCATTTTACCTTTTATTAAAAGCATATAAAAACTCATCAGACTCAAGTTTGAATTTGAAGGGTTCCTCTACCGTCTGATCCATGCGCATCGCTTCAATTGCATATATTAAAATGATACAAAAGGATACATACATAAAAAATGATATATGTATTATCTAAATTAGAGCTTGCATGAAAAATGATACATATATAAAAAAAAGGAGGGATTGAGAAAAAAAATATACTGGAGATTCAAACAATCGGAAAATTCATAAAATTTGCTTTGGATGACATGTAGCTAGTGATACTTGGCGTAGGCATGAAGAATGGAACCATTTAAATGACAATAAAATTTTGTCAGTCCTTTAATTTGGGCAACCGAACATCCTTCCTTTTGTACTGTTTAAGTTTAGATATGCACCCCATGCATTGTTCCTTTGTTCCTTTTTTTTTTCTTTCCAGTATTGATGTAGTACGTATTGATGCCGTATCAACAATCAAGAAGAATATTCTCTGAATTAATAAAATAGATTAAAATGCTTTAAATATTCTCTCTTGTTTCTCCTTTTTTTATTATTTAAATATTTTAAAATGTTTTTAATTATGAGCGACAAATCATCCTCGTCATGGTATTTTTCTAATTGCCAAATTGGGTCTAGTGGGTAAATAAAAAGATACAATTTGTTCGAAATGATTAATTCAAAGTTTGGAAACGAAAAGAATGTCTAAAATGACACAAATTGCAACAAATTCAAACATTTGAAATTAACAACTTTGCTACAATAATAAAATAAAATAAAAAAGCAAAACTGGTGAAAATGAGATCCATTTACAATAATCTGGGCCGGTTTTTAAGGCCATAAATGTAGCCCAAAATTAGTTACGTACCAAGGATAATAATATCTTCATATTGGGCCCTGTATCGGTCATTTCGATTGTCCCAGATAGGAAGAAGCAAAACAAATGGAGAAAATTATCAAAGACTGAGGAACCATGTTTGATAGGTGAGAAGAAGTTCTGTTCAACTTCTCTCGAGTTGATGATCGATAATGTCATGATTAAAGCGCTTTCAACAACAATCAGCCGGAGTAACATGAAAGCTCAACATGCATGGAAAAGCGTTATACACTATCGCTTCTTCAATAAAAAAAATACCTTTCCATTCTAGATTGGTTGTATGTCACCAGGAGCCATCGCCACAGGCTATGAAGGATATGTGGTTCCCCTAGTTGGAAAGGATGGGTCAAAAGTTAATGCTGTTGCTTTGTGCCATCATGATATAGTAAACTTCAACAGATTATTTCTTGAGTTGATGGATCTGGAGACTGGTAGTGTTGAACCAGTTTGCCATTTTCTACCAGAAAATCATCTTATTTGGGTTTCCAGTGAAGCCATGAGCAAAGCAGTGGATATATATATATGATCTGATTATGTGGGTTGAACTTTGTTTTTTGTTTTTTTTTTTTTCATCTGACCCTTAGAGGGATTGAATGTAGGTGTACGTACTGTAAATTTCTCATTTATAAAATTCCTGAATTATTTAATATTATTGCACTCAGCTCACAGCCCATGATTATTTATTATTTACATTTAGACCAAAATGGCCATAATAATTATAAATAACCACAACTTTTTTTAATACAATAGACGAGCCCATAAAAAGTTAACCATTTGTCTCAGTTCCTTTTAAATTAAATTGAACTTGGATTGCATATGGTTTGTAGCTGTATATTCAACAAATACGAAATGGGCTTGGCCCAACATCATTTCAATTATTGTGCTAGGCTGGGCCCAAAGACTTAGAAAATTATCTCGCTTAATCATAATTATTTTATCCTGATTCACTTTCTTTCAATCTAGTGAGAAATTCAGCAAATTTTGAAGATTATTAGATCATCATCAGTTAGTAAAATTTCATAAAAGTAAATAGCTTTCAAACTATTTGCAAAATGTTATAATTCCTATGTCAACTTTATTTATTTTAAGTGTTGACATTCATAAAGTTAAATATTAAATTAATTCAAAAACGTCTTTAATTAAAGGAAGGGGAGGTTAACTTTATATTAAATTAATTCAAGATTTTATAAATTTGATATGAAAATGCAATACTAGTGAAGTAGATCGGTTTCAAAAATTTGAATTCGTCATTTAAAGCAAATTCAGTAGGGTTTAGAATTAAGCTTACAAAAGGCTTAGTGAGCATAAAAGCATCGTAGTTCTGCTCATATTTTACAATTAATTGAAGAAGATATATGGTATTCATAAAAAAATGAATTTAACTTGAGTACTATTTTTTTTAAATAGAAAAAATATTTATAGACCAAGTTTTAATCTTGTGAATTTGATATATCAAAATTTAATATAATTAAAGTACCATTTTATATATATTTTATCAAAGGTCGCTAAATATATATTATTTGAAAATTTCAAATCACACTTTGAATGTCAGATTTCAAAATTTAATTCTTTCACAATTGATGATATCATCTTATAATCCATTCTCAATGTATTGAGACCATAATTTTAATCTATTAATTCGTCAAAAATTTATTCCAGAAAAATTGTGGTAAATTAATTTTAATCATTGTTGCAACCCAATTAACCTGAAATTTTTTTTAAAAACCATAATTAGAAAAAAAAACAAAATTAGCAAACCAACATGATTAGCCGGGTTTTTACAAAAATCATAAGAACCGAATTGGCAATTCGGGTCCCACTTTTTATTCCCCTGGAACCAAAATGCCAATTCGGGTTCCCCCCTTTTCATAGTTTTTCCGCAGCGTAGAAACGGTGTAGCTTTTGGTGTAATGCCTTGGACCCGAATTGGGATTTCGGGTCCCACTTTTTTTTTCATTTTTTTTTTAGAGACAAATAGCTAAAATGATAAAATATAATACGGTAAAATCGAATTTTTTTTTCCCTTTGTCAAATTACTTTTTTGATAGCATATTTATACTAAAATACGCTAAATTACTTCAAATTATGTTAATTTATGTTGATTTATACTAAATTACTTGAAATCACAATAATTATGTAGAATTATACTAGAATACACTAAATTACGCAAAATTACGTATGAATAGGGAAGATATCTTCACTCAGAAGACGAAAAACGACGACGAAACTTCAAACGGCCATAAAACGGCGCTCGAGTATTCGATTTCAGCAAATGACCACTTTTCGGAAAGCTTGTGAAAATACACATGCATTAGTGACTGTGATGCCGAATTTCAAAATTCAAAATTGCCAAAAAAACAAAGGGAAGAGCCTCAAAACTTCAGTTGAAGTTTCCATTTAAGATTTTCATTTCTATTGTTCAATCTACGTAGCTCAGTAAATTAGTTATATAATGAACTTATAGAATATCAATTTTTATTATTTTTGAAATTATTTTACTATTTTTTATGATTGATGAAAGATGGCACAAAATAGGCCCTATTCATACATAATTTAGCGTAATTTACCATATTTTAGCATAATTCTACATAATTTCAAGTAATTTCAAGTAATTTATAGTATTTTAGTATAAATATGCTATCAAAAAATAATTTGACAAAGGGAAAAAAAATCTCAATTCGGGTCCAAGGCATTACACCAAATCTTACACCGTTTCTGCGCTGCGGAAAAATTGTGAAAAGGGGTGGAATCCGAATTGGTATTTTGGGTCCAGGGGAAAAAAAAGTGGGACCCGAATTGCCAATTCGGTTCTTATGGTTTTTGTAAAAGCCCGGCTAATCATGTTGGTTTGCTAATTTTGTGTTTTCTAATTATGGTTTTTAAAAAAAAATCATTAACCTGATATGGTAATTAAGATGTCATGAGTCATTCATTCATTCAATCAAACAAAAGATAATTGAAACATCACAATTTCATTTGACAAATATTATTCATCAATTCTGGTCTACCAAATTTAGTAACAAAGTATCAAATTTGTATAAAAATAAAATAAAAATAAAGATGCATTCATGTGTTGTGTAACCTTTTTGTGTTAATCTGTAATGTACAAACCTATGTCAGTATAATAAGGATAAAAACATGACAAGTAAATATTATTTAGTTAAATTAGTATGAGCTTTTGGTGCAACGGTACAAATAAGATTTAAAGAAGTGTTACAGTACAAATAACCTTTTGGTGCTATTAATTAAATTTTTTAATTTACATTAATTGATAAAATCTTCTATTTAATTTTTTCTTATGGTATTAGGTGATTAGGTCCAATATTTATTTACTATGTACCGCAACACTAGAAGCAACATAATACGCGCCACATATATTTTTTCTTAGAGATAATAATGTTGAAGAGTTAATTACATTCACTGAGTTAATTTCATTTCTCTAACAATATAAATCCAATAATGAATATGTTTTGCCACCTTTTTTATGTTTTCCATTTCTTTTCTACACTTGGACTTCAAAAATATATAAATTGTATTGTATTTAATATAGGAACCACAATTTTATTTGTTCTTTCTTCTCTTTCATTAATTCCCATAAAAAGTCGTTATGTTTTAACAAAATATTAAAACTATTTGTACATTATGTTTTTATTTTTGCTTTCTTATGTGTGTTTGTGTATGTGTATGTGTGTGAGAGAGAGAGAGAGCATGTGCCTGATTAATTGAACCATGCCAGTATAGATAGTTGAATTGATGCATCATCCAAATTAAAAGTAGCAGAAGCGCGCTTGTCTTACAATCAAAGTTAAAAGGAGAAAGCAGAAGATTGTCATACAATCAAAGTTAAAGGGAGAAAGCAGAAGCTTGTCATACAAATACACAATCAAAGTTAAAAGGGAGAAAAAGAAAAGGGCATACAATTGCATATACATTAAAATGATTGGTTTACTTCACCAGGCAACACAACATCATAGAATTGCATATGCATTAAAAAATTTAGACGGTTCTGGTGAAATCTCGTATTTAACCGTGTTACTTTTTTTTTTTTTTTAAACGCTAAAGAAAATGTTTGAATTTGAATTGCTTCCTGCAAAGCCATATTCTGATCCTCAGCCTCCTCATACACTGTCGCTTAACGGTCCATTATCTGCTAAATGTTTTGGAACAGCATAGCTATTTTTCAAGTTGTCGTCCCTCAAATGTCTTTAACAGTATTTTTCTAACATGTCTAAAATAAATAGATAAATACTGTATATTCGGAAATAGATAAGTGTGTATTATACAATAGTAAATCAAACGAGTATGGAAGTTTAAAATGCTCGTCCATTTTATTATAGTGAAATAATCAAATGTATTCCGAAAATTTCATTTTGTGTCTTTCATATGTCAAACTGTAAAAGATTTTAAAATATTGTAAGAGATTGTAAGAAAATAATTTGCCAGGAAAAAAAATAAAAGACATTTTTCTTTAACATTATTTCAATAAATATTCTTATTTCAATAATTCACTCAATGTTTGTAACTATATATGCTCATGAGTACATAATGACTGTTCTAGAATCAAAACGCAATTCATGAATAATAAAAATTAAAAATAAAAGATTATTTATACCATTTGATTTAAGGGCAAACACCAAATCCATTAAAAACATTTCAATTACTCATTGTAATCCAACAAACATTATTATAAGTAACACACTCGAGAGCACACCATACATTAAAATAGGAACATAAATAACAAGGTACACACATGCACACATAAAAAAAAAAAAAAAAAAGTCGAGCTGAATCAAAGCAAGAGACTGAAATGAGCATTTCAATCATCTATATCAGTAATAGTAACATGCAAATTAGAAGGGTTGTTGAGTTTCCTGCATTGAACAACACGCAGTGTGGTAAGCTGACACATAGCCCCTGGTTGCACCTCCCAATTCTCCAAGTTCTCCAACTTCTTCAGTTTTAAAAACTGCAACTGTGGAAACCCATTTGCAGAGCAAACCATTTGCTTCCCTGTGTATGCTCCATCTTGTAAACTCAGAAATTTCAGAGCTTGTAGTCTTTCTAGCGTAGGCATGGGGTCTTCCTTCAAACCAGAATTGGTTAGGGTGAGCCTTCTTAGATTTGGTGGAAATTTAACATTATCTATGGGAAGTTTCCTGTAATTCCATTCTCCCTCTAATTTCATTGACTTGATCGTCTCGAGATTGGGGAAGGCTCTTATATCAGCAAATTCTGATGGTATAATCTTCCCCATAATTGCCATTGAGATAAGTTTATCCATGTGACTCAATAGGTTAGAAATAGATTTCCAGTCTAGATTCTCCCAATTTGAAAGTGCAAATTTTGTAAGGTGGATCAGGAAGTGCGGAAGGTTTTCTACCCACGACTCATGAGCCGCAACTGTTTTCAGGGTATGTAGGTTGTCTATAGGTGCTGCAGAGGGTGGGCCTTTAATTTGGGGGCTTGGTTTCACATAAACATGGCGAAGTTCTTTTATGTTCCACAGAGATTCAGGTAGGGTTTCAATGCTTGTATCTCTAACATCCAAAGTTTGCAGATATTTCATATCTCCTATATTTTTAGGAAGCTCAGAGATGTTACTACCCCTCAAGCCCAGGTATTTTAGGGAAACCATGTTCGGTAAAGTTGTTGGGATTGCGGATTTCTGCAATTCCAACACTCTGAGGAGCACAGCACTTCCAAGAACATTTCTATCAAAACTAAAAGCTAAAAAGGAATGTATATGATTGTTTTTCACCTCCGTGTATTGTCTCTTGTTGTCATGATGCATTGCTAAACGGAACAGGGAATCAATTTTTTCCTGATCTGGATTGGCAACCAGAAACTCATCCATGTTGGATTGTTTGATGACAAATTCATGAATAGGACGAGGTACTCGGAAACTTTTTATTGTGCCTAACAATGATCTCTTTGAAACACAAAGCAACGACCTGCACGCAACAAGGAAAATAAGGAAACATCAAGTACATGTTTATAAAAGAACAAAGTTTCTCGATTTACTTAAAAATATGAAGAAAGAAAAATGATTTTGTTTATCATCAAGAAGACCAAAGAAAATTATTTACTCTTACTGTAATAAAATAGACAAAATTAATTTTTATTGATGACCTCTTTTGAAAAACCAAGACCTAATGTCTGAAATAGCAACCATCCATTTTATTACTAATTGCAATTGTCATTTATTCCACAAAGGGAAAAACTATAGACCTATTAGTCACCTATAAATTATAAGGCGGAATGTTAATTTCCCAAAAAATGAGAATATATACCTTTGGACAAGTTGCTCCAAGTACTTATTTGCAATCTCCTCTCTAGTCTCTTCGTTCTCTTGTGTAACAAATCTTTCAGCAACCGATTCGCCTTGCCCTGGTGTAACAAATCCTTCAGCAATCCATATGTTAATTAGAGAAGTTGCAGGAATCTCGTAATCAATCGGGTAACATGCAAAATAAAGAAAGCACAGCTTGAGAAAGTCAGGTAAATCTTCATAGCAGTAGTTAATAATGTGCCACATATTATTGCCCGTAACACAATTATTAGACTCTTTGATCTTGACCAGATCACCTTTCACCTGGTTCCAGGTGTTGAAGGCTATTGGTTTGAGTGAAAGGAGACCCCCTATAAGGAGAATAGCCAGAGCCTGGCTTTCACACAACTCGCAAATTAGCCAAGGGAGACTTCCCAGCTCGGAGAAGCACTTAAATTTGAAGTTTGGTATGTGCTCAAAAGGTCGAAATGCTTTCCTGTAGAAGAGTGCTCGGCACACCCGCACACGATCCAGTGTTTCGATGTTTGAACTATCTGTTGTCTCAAGAAGCATGATTTCGATAGGCTCAGTCATCATGTCGTCGTACATCCATTTCTGGGTGCTTATAACTGACGTCTGCCATCATACACCAGATTAAGTTGAGGATTGTGTACCCAACTTGCACCAACCGACCTTCTGCATGGTTACTAGAGCCTGCTTTTCGTTCAACAATCTCACTCATTAAATTTCCAACTCTATGGGCTGTTAGTCGCACAACCTCAATTATAGCCTGCTTTTGGTCCAAAGGGAGCATCCTGCATTTTGTACTCATGAATTTATGAAATTGGGTTAGTTCTTGCTCCACGTGATCAATATTATAGGCAAAAGCACGGTCGTATTCTAAATCTCTGAAGGTGGGTGAGGATATCAATTCAATCATGTAAAGTGTCGCATCCATCTGATGTGTTTCAACTTTTTCAAAATCAAACCGAAAATTCGACTGCAACCACCACCAACTGCAATGCAAAAGAAACATTTAAATGAAAAAATACTATAAATGGTGATTAGTGAAACTTCAAAACTCTAGACCTTGGAGTCTGGAGAGCCACCAACAGATCAGGCCCCACAATGGAGGCCGAAAACCATAATGAAGGAAATCAGTGAGAGAGATAGAAGTGAAAACCAGAGAGAGGAGACAGGAGACACTCACCCGGTACCGTTGCTCTTTTACGAGAGGAGGTTTGATCTGGTGGACTCGACAAGAGAAGAGAGACGAAGGAGAGGGTTACAGAGGGAAGGGGCAGTAAGTATATATATATAGGGAACAGGTATATATTATTTTCATATTGAACTAAAACTATGCAGATTCAAAAAGTGAACGCTTCAGCAAAGTGACATATATACTTTGGATAGTGTTCAAGTTATGGAATAAATAAAGACCAACTCTTTAATTTTTGTATGTTCCCCACACGAGAATAGGTAACAGCTGAAAAAGCAATTATTCTCTTGTCGTTGTAACTTCATGCTAAGAAATTCATATTCTTTCCTGCATTTCTTTGTTGGCGTCTATTTCTTTGTTTTGATGTATATATCCTTCAAGCTAAAACAATTAGAATTATCCTTCAAACAGCTGAAGAAGCTGGTCATGCGCTTCTCAACTACATTTTTTATATTATTTTGCATTGGTGGATTTTCTTTTATATTCTGCTGCCTCTTGTTTTAGTAATTTTAAAAAAAATCTTAAACTTAATAAAATGTATTATGCAAATTTTGAGCTTGACAAAAAATGCATTCTTTGCAGAAGCTTGTCATACAATCAAAGTTAAAGTGAGAACAAATAAAAGGGTAGAAGCTTGGTATCAAAAATATTGAAGAATTAATGTTTTGCTTTCCTGATAAGTTAATTTATCAAAATGCATGCTTGGCTAACATCATCAGGCAACACAACATCACACACAATACTTCCCAGCAATATTTTTCTTATTTTTATCATTTAAAAAAAAATAAAAAAAGTTGCATGGTTATGGTGAAATCTCGTATTTAACCGTGCTACTTTTTTTTTAAAAGGGAGAATTTCACCTATACCCTCAAAAAATTCAAATTACGTATTTCCCTCTCTAAACTCTGAAATTACATATTTTCCCCTCTAAACTTCAAAAACTCACAAATTTAACTATTTTATTGTCTTTTATATTAAAACTCATTTTAAAATTTAAAATACCCATTTTACCTTTTATTAAAAGCATATGAAAGCCCATCATACTCAAGTTTGAATCTGAAAGGTTCCTTTACCGTCTGATCCATGCGCATCGCTTCAATATTCGTGTTGATCTAGCATGCACGGATCTTAAAGCATTTCTGATCTACATGCATCGCATTAAGATCTGTGCATGTCACTTCAATATGCGTATGTGTTCGCATCAAGATTTGTGCCGATCTTGCACGCACAAATCTAAAAGCAGTTCGGACAGTAGATGAACTGTTCAGATTCAAATTTGAGTCTGATGGGCTTTATATGTTTTCATAAAGAGAAAAATGGGTATTTTATAAATTTAAAATGAGTTTTAATATAAAAGATAATAAAATGGATAAATTTGTGAGTATTTGAAGTTTTTGAGGTGTGTACGTGAAATTCCCCTTTTTAAAAACACTAAAAAAGGTGCTCACCTGTCTTACCCTTCCTTTTCAATCTTAATTTGTCACCTTATTATGAACAGTGATAATTCAAGAAATATATACAAGTCCACAACGTGTCTTGAGTTTAATCATTTAGTAAATTATTTGACTTGTAAATTAATTGTTTTTCCCCTGCCTGAACTGCAGGGCGTATATCTCAAATTATTAGTGTTGACCCCTAAATTGCATATGCATTATCTATACATGCACCACAAAAAAATCGAAGATAGATTTCTGAAAGGTATTAAGTAAAATAATTAAGCATCAAAGAAACTCCCACTTAATCAAGTGACCAAACATTTAGAAGTTTACAACATATATAGCCTCCTCTCTAGTAAAATTCCTCGAAGGAGACTTAAAATAATACATAAAAGCCTTTCAGAAAGGAAGTTGCAGAAATAAAGGGATATGGTTGGAAAAAATCACAAAAGATAAGAAATAGAGAAAATAATTGACATGTAGACCCCCAGTAGATTAATTAATTGTATTTCAACACTTGTTTCTCTTGAGCCCATATATAAAGAGCAAAGCTAGGTTGTGTTGTGCTCACTAAAGAATTTGGTAAGCATAACTCTCAAAATGTACCCCTATATCTAGATAGTCGAAATTTTTATTCATATCCTACGAAAAAAACAAAATTCCAAACATAACCTTGGATTTCCAGTCACTCGGCTGAGAGCTAATTGTACTCAGTCAGGTACCTGGGAAGATACGAATTCCAACTAATCACAACATATATTGAGAGAGAGATGTACTATTGTTGGTTTGAGATTCGTGTAGAAAGTATTTTGAACAGTCTCGGTTTTCCAAATATCAACTTAAAATTGGAGATACCTCAGGCCGACATTTTTATTAATACCCTAAAAAAAAATATTAAATATACCCTCAGTTTGAAAAAAAATTTAAATATGCCCTAACCGCCCAGGGGTGGGGCGGTCCACTCTTCCCATCAAACCGCCCCCCTGTGGGGCGGTCAGCCAGTGTATACTGAACCGCCCCACAGAGGGGCGGTCCAGTTTTTTTTTTTAGAGATTTGAGAGACAATATGAATGAAATTTAACAATAAAATTTTTAATATTTGCTAGATTACTTCTTTTGATGTATAAACCGACATTTTTAAAAATACCCAAAGTTAATTAAAGATTAATAAAAATGCTTAGACCCATTCAACTTCTATTAAAAATGTCCAAACCAGCCGGTTCCTTGAATTTTTTTTTTTTTTTTAAGAGACAAATAACTAAAATGCTGAAATATAACACTAAAAAATTGAATTTGTTTAAACTTTTTTGATATCATATTTATACTAAAATACGCTAAATTACTTGAGAATTACTTGAAATTATGTTTATTTTTTTTATTTTTTTTAAGAGACAAATAGCTAAAATGTTAAAATATAACACTAAAAAATCGAATTGTTTTTTTAAATATTTGGTAGATTACATTTTTGATATATAATTAGCATATTTATACTAAAAGACACTAAATTACTTGAAATTATGTTAATTTATGCTGAATTACACTAAATTACACTAAATTACAATAATTACGTAGAATTATGCTAGAATACGGTAAATTACGCTAAATTACGTATGAATTGGGATGATATTTTCACTGAAAAGGCGAAAAACAATGATGAAACTTTAAACGGCCATAAAACGGCGCTCGAGTGTCCAATTTCAGCAAATGACCACTTTTCGGAAAGCTTGTGAAAATGCGCATCGTCCGTGCTAGCAATGCCAGATTGCCAAATTCAGAATCGCCAAAAAACAAAGAGAAGGGTCTCAAAACTTCAGTTGAAGTTTCCGATTAAGATTTTCATTTCTATTCTCCAATCCACGTAGCTCAATAAATTAGTTATATAATGAACTTGTAGAATACCAATTTTTATTATTTTTGAAATTTTTTTACTATTTTTTATGATTTATGAAATATGGCACAAAATCGGCCCTATTCATACGTAATTTATCGTAATTTACCGTATTTTTTAATTCAGCATGATTTTTGTAAAAACCAATGTTGGTTTGCTAATTTTTTTTTTAATTATGGTTTTTAAATTGTTTTACATATTTTAGTATAAATATGCTAATTATAAATCAAAAGAAGTAATCTAACAACTATTAAAAACAAAATTCGAATTTTTAATGTTTAATTTCATTCATATTGTCTCTCAAATCTCTAAAAAAAAAAAAACTGGACCGCCCCTCTGTGGGGTGGTTCAGTATAAATTGGCTGACCGCCCCACAGGGGGGCGGTTTGATGGGGAGTGGACCGCCTCACCCCTGGACGGTTAGGGCATATTTAAAAAAAAATTCAAACTGAGAGTATATTTAATATTTCTTTTCTTTTTTAGGGTATTAATAAAAATGTCGGTACCTCAGGGGATGCAAATATCATCATTGGGCCTTTGCAACAGTAAATATAATGCTTTTTGAAAGAAAAAAAAAAAAAAAAGGCAGAACAAAGTAACAGAATTTTTTTTAGAAAAAGAAAATTCAACATCATTTTTAACTAAAGATTTAAATCATACTTCAACGATTCAAATCAAGCTCTAGTAACTGACAAAAAACTTGTATCAAATTTATTAGCTAGATTAAAATCAAAATGAACAAAATTATTTCCTTTGAAATCAAGCTCTAGTACCCTCTACTACTTTGTTTCACAAATTAAATCATTCATTTAAATAATAATTATTCCTTTCAAATAAAAAATACCCAACTTTGAGCACATAAAACCACTTGCATCAAATAAAAACAAAAACAACAGAAAAACTTCCCTTTAGACTAAACCATCATCCCTTTTGAAATTATTTCAAAATTAAAAAGTTGAAATTTTTTTTAGTAAAAGTAGTAAGCTAAAATTACAAAATGATCAGTTTTACTGAACTTGCCAACAACACAAATAATTTTGACTACAAACCTGTTTCACTTTACGTGGGTTCCAGGATATGACGAGGCCGGCAATGACTACAAACCTGTATCGGTCATTTGCTTATATTATCAGAATTTGTTTTTTTACAAGTATTGATACCATATGAACAAGGATATTATCTGAATTAATCCGATGGATTAAAATGCTTCAAATGTTCATCTTATTCTCCTTTTTCATTGTTTGAATTTTTTAAATGAATGGTATTTTTTTTTCCAATTGCCAAAAATGTGTTTATTGGGAAAGAATATACTTACAATTTGCTCAAAATAAAATTCAAAGAATGGAAAATAAAAGAATGTCTAAAGTGAAAAGAGAGAGAGAGAGAGAGAAACTTGGTTGATATGTTTCTTACGTATTAGATGACTCGAGAGGAACAACCAGACTTGGTTGAGATAAGAATAGATACAATGTTCATTGATATAGTTCCATTATTATTATTAAATTTCTATTCCAAATTTAAGATAACCTCCACTAGATATTACGGTACTATCATCAAGTTATTTTCAAGATCGTACTTGGCAATTCTAGAAGATTAAAAATCAGATTACAAAGTGTGACCTTGAAATCATTCACCTTCAATCAACTCCTTCTATATCTAATATGGCGTCATCTGACTTTAGTTAAATCCTCATTTTATTGGTCTCATTAAACTGTTTGTCAATATTTCATGTAATTTATTTTTTAATATACAATTGATAATTTAATCAGAGTGACACAGCAGAAGCATAGTGAAAGTATTTATAATTTATATAATAATTTTATAATTTAATTAGAGTGAACACTTCAGCAAAGTGAGATGCTTTGGATAGTGTCCAAGTTAAGGAATAAATAAAAATTGACTCTTTAATTTTTGTATGTTCCCCACATGACGATAGGTAATAGCTGGAAATCAGTTATTCTCTTGTCCTTGTAACTTCTTGGTAGGAAATTCATATTCTTTGCTTTCATATTTGCTTGTGTCTATTTCCATTTCCTGGTTATGATGTATATATCCTTCAAACAGAAACAATTATAATTAATGAAGATTTTGGTCATGCGCTTCTCAACTTCATTTTTTGTACATTTGGTGACCTCCAAATGTACTTTTCTTTCATATTCTGCTACTTCTTATTTTATAATTTTAAAAAAATCATAAACTTAATAAATGTATTATGCAAATTTTGAGCTTGACCAAAAATGCATTCTTTGCATTTTGATGCTAATAGTATAGAACTTTATTTTTTTTTATTTATCTCTTTTTTTAATGTAAGGCTGAAATCAAAGACATGGGATGCCGACAACAAGATCAGAATTATTGTATAGAAATTTTTTTGTAAGCATGGGGTAAAAATAATTTTGTTTAAATCATCTTATCAGATAATTTATTAGCAGATAGCATAAGGCAGCTTGTTAAATATATGTCTCTCTAATAGCATTCCACATTTTGTGCTCATGTACACTGTGAAAACAAAATTTCATTGTATGTCAATATTACTTCATTTCTTGTATATTTTTTTTTTAGTTTGTTGTTGTTTATCCAAATTCAGTTTAATATAACAAATAACTTGGAAAAAATTTCTATCACTATTTTTGTTATACTAGGTCTGAATTGATAGTGAGAAAAAAAAAATTATAGAATACTATTTATAATCTTATATTGTATCTACCCTTTTAGAACAAATTTTTATTAATAGTATATGCTGGTACATATTAGGAACTGATGTGGAAGTATCCAGTTTCCAATCAAACTGTAATATTCTATTCCAGCATTTTCATAATCTGTTTTAAACTTAAAACTGCTCATCACTTTTGATGGAAAAATGATTTATGAGTGATTATTCCACCAAACTGTTCATAATGTCGCAGCATTATGAACAGCTCTCCTCTGTTCATAGTGTTGATTTGTCATTTGTTTTGCGGTAGTTTGTACAATTTGACCCGGTTTGGTTGCCTGTAGTGTTCCGGTACAGCACAAAGTCACTATCGGTACTGTAATAACAGCCTTTCATATGTCGCTTAACGGTCCATTATCTGCTAAATGTTTTGGAACAGCATAGCTATTTTTTCAAGTTTTCGTCCCTCAAATGTCTTTAACAGTATTTTTCGAACATGTCTTAAATAAATAGATAAATATTGTATATTCGGAAATAGCTAAGTGTGTATTATACAATAGTAAATCGAACGAGTATGGAAGTTTAAAATGCTAGTCCATTTTATTATAGTGAAAGAATCAAATGTATTTCGAAAATTTCATTTTGTGTCTTTCATTCATATCAAAAATGTAAAAAAAATTAAAATATTGTAAGAGTTTGTAAGAAAATAATATGAGAGAAAAAAATAAAAGAAATATTTCGAAAATATTTGAACATTATTTCAATAAATATTCTTATTTCAATAATTCACTCAATGTTCGTAACTATGCTCATGAGTAAATAATGACCCCAAACTAAAGCCCCAAGCAAAGTGACATATGCTTGGCTAACATCATCAGGCAACACAACATCACACACAATATTTTCCCACCCATATTTTTCTTATTTTTATCATTTAAAAAAAAATAAAAAAAGTTGCACGGTTACAGTGAAATCTCATATTTAACCGTGCTACTTTTTTTTGAAAAGGGAGAATTTCACGTATACCCTCAAAAAATTCAAAATTATGTATTTTCCCCTCTAAACTTTGAAATTACCTATTTCCCCCTCTAAACTTCAAAAACTCACAAATTTACCCATTTTATTGTCTTTTATATTAAAACTCATTCTAAAATTTTGAAATACCCATTTTACTTTTTATTAAAAGCATATAAAAACCAATCAGACTCACGTTTGAATTTGAAGGGTTCCTCTACCGCAGATACATGCGCATCGCTTCAATTGCATATATTAAAATGATACAAAAGGATACATGTATAAAAAATAATATATGTATTATCTAAATTAGAGCTTGCATGAAAAATTATACATATATAAAAAAAAAGGAGGGAATGAGGAAAAAAAAATAGTGGAGATTCAAACAATCTGAGAACTCATAAAATTTGCTTTGGATAACATGTAGCTAGTGATACTTGGCGTAGGCATGAAGAATGGAACCATTTAAATGACAATAAAATTTTGTCAGTCCTTTAATTTGGGCAACCTAACATCCTTCCTTTTGTATTGTTTAAGTTTAGATATGCACCCCATGCATTGCTCCTTTATTCCTTTTGTTATTTTCCAGTATTGATGTAGTACGTAATGATGCCGTATCAACAATCAACAAGAATATTCTCTGAATTAATAAGATAGATTAAAATGCTTTAAATATTCTCTCTTGTTTCTCCTTTTTTTTTTATTTAAATATTTTTAAATGTTTTTAATTATGAGCGACAAATCATCCTCGTCATGGTATTTTTCTAATTGCCAAATTGGGTCTAGTGGGTAAATTAAAAGATACAATTTGTTCGAAATGATTAATTCAAAGCTTGGAAAATAAAATAATGTCTAAAATGAAAGAAAATGCAACAAATTCAATCATTAGAAATTAACAACCTTGGTACAATAATAAAATAAAATAAAAAAAGCAAAACTGGTGAAAATGAGATCCATTGTTTGAATTTGTTTTTTTACAAGTATTGATACCATATCAACAAGGATATTATCTGAATTAATCCGATGGATTAATTATAATGCTTCAATTGTTAATCTTATTCTCATTTTTCATTGTTTGAATTTTTTTGAAATGAATGGTATTTTTTTCCAATTACCAAAAATGTGTTTATTGGGAAAGAATATGCTACCCATAATAATTATTTATCATTTATAAATAAGCTCCTCCACATTATCCAAAACAAGTATATATATACCATACTAATAATTTTCAAATTAAACTAAAACTATGCAGATTCAAAGAGTGAACGATTTAGCAAAGTGACATATATACTTTGGATAGTGTTCAAGTTAAGGAATAAATAAAGATCAACTCTTTAATTTTTGTATGTTAACCTACACGAGAATAGGTAACAGTTGGAAAAGCAATTATTCTCTTGTCCTTGTAACTTCATGCTAAGAAATTCATATTCTTTTCCAGCATTTCGGTAGTTGGTCGCCAATTTTGCTTCATATTTGCTTGCGTCTATTTCTTTGTTTTGATGTATATACCCTTTAAGCTGGTCATGCGCTTCTCAACTACGTTTTTTATATTATTTTGCATTGGTAAATTTTCTTTTATATATATTCTGCTGCCTCTTATTTTAGTAATTTTCAAAAAATATTAATTAAACTTAATAAAATGTATTATGAAAAATGAGCTTGACAAAAAATGCATTCTTTGCAGAAGCTTGTCATACAATCAAAGTTAAAGTGAGAACAAATAAAAGGGTAGAAGCTTGGTATCAAAAATATTGGAGAATTAATGTTTTGCTTTCCTGATAAGTTAATTTATCAAAATGCATGCTTGGCTAACATCATCAGGCAACACAACATCACACACAATACTTCCCAGCAATATTTTTCTTATTTTTATCATTTAAAAAAAAATAAAAAAAGTTGCATGGTTATGGTGAAATCTCGTATTTAACCGTGCTACTTTTTTTTTAAAAGGGAGAATTTCACCTATACCCTCAAAAAATTCAAATTACGTATTTCCCTCTCTAAACTTTGAAATTACGTATTTTCCCCTCTAAACTTCAAAAACTCACAAATTTAACTATTTTATTGTCTTTTATATTAAAACTCATTTTAAAATTTAAAATACCCATTTTACCTTTTATTAAAAGCATATGAAAGCCCATCAGACTCAAGTTTGAATCAGAAGGGTTCCTCTACCGTCTGATCCATGCGCATCGCTTCAATATTCGTGTTGATCTAGAATGCACGGATCTTAAAGCAATTCTGATCTACATGCATCGCATTAAGATCTATGCATGTCACTTCAATATGCGTATGTGTTCGCATCAAGATTTGTGCCGATCTTGTGCGCACAAATCTAAAAACAGTTCGGATGGTAGATGAACCGTTCAGATTCAAATTTGAGTCTGGTGGACTTTATATATTTTTATAAAGAGTAAAATGGGTATTTTATAAATTTAAATTAGTTTTAATATAAAAGACAATAAAATGAATAAATTTGTAAGTATTTGAAGTTTAAAGGAAACAGTACGTAATTTCATAGAGGGGGAAATACGTAATTTTGAAGTTTTTGAGGAATATACGTGAAATTATCCCTTTTTAAAAGGACTAAAAAATGTGCTCACTTGTCTTACTCTTCCTTCTCAATCTTAATTTGTCACCTTATTATGAACAGTGATAATTCAAGAAATACAAGTACTCAACGTGTCTTCAGTTTAATCATTTAGTAAATTATTTGACTTGTAAATTAATTGTTTTTCCCCTGCCTGAACTGCAGGGCGTATATCTCAAATTATTAGTGTTGACCCCTAAATTGCATATGCATTATCTATACATGCACCATAAAAAAATCGAAGATAGATTTCTGAAAGGTATTAAGTAAAATAATTAAGCATCAAAGAAACTCCCACTTAATCAAGTGACCAAACATTTAGAAGTTTACAACATATATAGCCTACTCTCTAGTAAAATTCCTTAAAGGAGACTTAAAACAATACATAAAAGCCTTTCAGAAAGGAAGTTGCAGAAATAAAGTGATATGTTTGGAAAAAATCACAAAAAGATAAGAAATAGAGAAAATAATTGACATGTAGACCCCCAGTAGATTAATTAATTGTATTTCAACAATTGTTTCTCTTGAGCCCATATATAAAGAGCAAAGCTAGGTTGTGTTGTGCTCACTAAGGGCCTGTTCGGCAGTCTTGGGTTTGATGGGAATAATATGGTTTTTGATTAAAATAGAATTGTATTCCCAATAGCTGTTCGGTAGGCCTAATTTGAGTTCAAAAAATTCCTACGGGTTATTCCTATTTCTCCAATTGGCAGTGTAATTTTGTGGGATCAAAAAACGGTACTCAAACCTAGTGTTTTGCAAACGGGCACAGGCGGGCGGGCACGGGCAAAACCCGGGGCGGGTCACGGGCAACGTGGGTCGCGGGCAACGCGGGTCACGGGCGACATGGGACGGGTTAGCACGGGTATTTTTTTGAAAAACCCTACCCGGCCCCTCTCAAACCCCCCGGGCAACATGGGTCACGGGCAACAGGGTCACGGGTAGGCGGGTTTAGGTCCGGGTAGCACGGGTCTGGTCCGGGCGGGTATTTTTTTTTTTTGGCTGCTATTTTTTTTTCTGTTTTTGTTTTTTTTGGGGGGAAAAAATTTGAATTTCAAAAAGAAAAAGTACACGGGTAGGCGGGCATAGGTCTACGGGTAGACGGGTACGGGTTTGCGGGTACGGGTAATACGGGTTCACGGGTCGGTACGGACAGGTACGGGTTTGAAACGGTACGGGTATCACGGGTAAATTTAAAAAAAAACCGTACCCGGCCCTTCTCAACCCGTACTCGTTTAACCCGTGAACTCATGCACGGGCACGGGTCCCGGGCGAGCCGGGTCGGGTCTGACCCGTGGGGGTATTTTCAAAACACTAACTCAAACCTCATTTATTTTTTCCCACATTCTCTCTCTCTTTCTCTTTAATGCTGGGACCCACCATCCTCTTTCTTTTTTAGCTTCCATCCTCCACGTGACTCTCTCATCCTTCTCTCTCTCTTTCCCTTGTATATAAGGAACCAAAATTATATTTATTTCTAATTGTGGGGCTAAATGATCCGGATCCGGATTTTTTTTTTATTATATATTTTAAATGTTTGTGTGTTTATATATGTTTATTTTTTTTATGTTTTTAAATGTTTATTTTTTAAATATTTTTAATTGTTGTTTTCTTATTTATGTAATTACATATTTTAAATATTTGTTTGTTTACTAATTTTTGTAATTACATATTTTTAATGTTTATTTGTTTATAAATGTTTATATTTTGTGTAAATGTTTTTAATTGCTGTTTTAAATTAATTAATTTATAAATATTTTCTTATTTTATTTGTACCCATTTTAGTAATAATTTTTTATTAGAAATGTTTCATCTATTTAATATTATTATTTATCAATTTTATTTAATTTCATTATTATAATTTTATTAATAAAAATAATTGTTTAATTTCTAAAAATAACAAGCTTACGGTACAAGTAATGTTATGTTATTGTTTAATTGATTTGATTTGATTTAATTTAATTAATAATTATTTTATTGATGTCATCAATTTTATAAAGAAAATAGAATTTCCCACAACTATACCCACGGTACAACCGAACACTCATTCAGTACATTCCCAGAATTATTTCCGTACATGCTTATGAGTATGGGTTCCCGTAAATAAAAAAGTGAGTTCCCAAACCCGTCAAATCCTATCCCGCACAATTCCATGACAAACGAATAGGCCCTAAAGAATTTCGTGAGCATAACTCTCAAAATGCACCCCTATATCTAAATAGCTGAAATTTTTATTCATATCATCCTAAGAAAAAAACAATATTCCAAACATAACCTTGGATTTCCAGTCACTAGGCTGAGAGCTAATTGTACTCAGTCAGGTACCTGGGAAGATACGAATTCCAACTAATCACAACATATATATAGAGAGAGATGTACTATTGTTGGTTTGAGATTCGTGCAGAAAGTATTTTGAACAGTCTCGATTTTCCAAATATCAACTCAAAATTGGAGATATCTCATGGGATGCGAATTCCTGGAGTACTCTCAGCCGGGCCAAAATCATTTCAGAGCCTATTTAGAATACAAGAGGTCCGCTTTGTTCGTGCCAGATTAAATCATTTGCACGTGACAAACCATATGTAAAATTTTCAGATATCCATCCTTATACTAACCACATCATCATTGGGCCTTTGCAACAGTAAATATAATGCTTTTTGAAAAAAAAAAAAAAAAAAGGCAGAACAAAGTAACAGAATTTTTTTTAGAAAAAGAAAATTCAACAGCATTTTTCACTAAAGATTTAAATCGTACTTCAACAACTCAAATCAAGCTCTAGTAACTGACAAAAAACTTGTATCAAATTTATTAGCTAGATTATAATCAAAATGAACAAAAGTATTTCCTTTGAAATCAAGCTCTAGTACCCTCTACTACTTTGTTTCACAAATTAAATCATTCAATTAAATAATAATTATTCCTTTCAAATAAAATATACCCAACTTTGAGCACATAAAACCACTTGCATCAAATAAAAACAAAAACAACAGAAAAACTTCCCTTTTGAAATTATTTCAAAATTAAAAAGTTGAAATTCTTTTTAGTAAGAGTAGTAAGCTAAAATTACAAAATGATCAGTTTTACTGAACTTGCCAACAACACAAAATGTGTCAAAATTTAAGAAACAAAAGAGCATGTAGTAAGCAACATATTAACTGCTGTACTTTTTGGAGACTGCATCTTAATAAAAAAAATTAATCTTAAGAAGAAATGTAACAGAAGGGATAATAAAGCAAAGCAGATCGTCCCTAAAAAAAATATAAAAAAATATAAAAGTTAAAGAATCATAAAAGAGAGTTGCATAAACACCAGCAGCAAATAAAACAGGTAGTGTGTTGTGAAGACCCTCAATATATCTCATAATTGTATTTCATCACACTGTTCTCTGAGGCCCATATAAGAATGCACATGATTGAACTTTTTTTGTCTATCCCGCTCTTTATAAAGAATAAGAGCATCTATATCCCAATTGCATATGGAATTCATATCACCCAAGTTAATGCAGAGGATACTGACTCATTTGCATATGTACCATTCAAAGCAACAAAATATCACACACAACCATACTGGCCCCAGGCTAGTCTGAATCATTTAGGTCTGTGCACTGCATGAAGCCAAAACTTACTTTTGAATATAACCAGCTAAGCTGGGTATATTTATTAATTTGTAATTAACTTTGGATATTAATAAAAATGTCGGTCGATAAAGTAAATGAGTTTAGGGTTTATGTTTGTCATATTCAAACCTATTTTCAATTCTAGGGTACCAGTTCATCGAAAACATCACAAAATCCTTCTCAAGTAAAGAAGATTTTAATCCCATGACAAACAGATATGACATTAACTATAAATAGGGGTGTAAACGGAACGAATACAGAGCGACAAAATATGTGCATTCTTATCAGACACTAACAGAAAACATTAATTTGTTTTTGGATATTTATTTCTTATGACAAACCACAAGTCATCATTGGGTCCTCACTAAAGTGTACTTACCGAAAAAAAAAACACAATACAAAAGAATGTCAAAGCATTATTATTAGAAGAACAACGTTCAAATTAAGCTCATACTGTTACACATATTTAAACATCATATCAAAACATTTTAACAGAGTTCAAACATTAAACAACAATACAGGTATCAAGTAAAAGAATAAGGCATCAGACAGACTCCCACTTAAAAATCAATTGATCAAACATTTAAAAAATTTACAGCATAGCCTACTCTCTGGTAAAATTCTTTAAAGGAGACTAAAAACAATACATAAAACAAGTGTTTTCAGAAAGGAAGTTGCAGAAATAAAGTGATATGATTGGAAAAAAATCACAAAAAAGATAAGAAATAGAGAACATAATTGACATGTATACCCTCAGTAGATTTATAGTACTTCAACATATGTTCTCTTGAGCACAGATATAAATTAAGTTGGAAATTTATAAATTTGACATGTAAATGCATCACTTGTGAGGTAGATCGGTTTCAACAGTCCCGATTCATCATTTGAGTCATTCCGATAGGTTTTAGAATTAAGCTTACAAAGGACTTGATGAACTTAAGAACACCCTAGTTCTACTTTTAACATAAATGGCTTTCACATTTTCATAACGGTACGGATCGATTAACAACACACTTATCACGGCATATATATATATATATATATATATATATAGAGAGAGAGAGAGAGAGAATGCACGGGGCAATATTATTATTGCTTTGAGATTCGTGAAGAAAGGATTCGAACAGTCTGGACTTACCACAGATCAACTGAAAAATTTGAAATATCTCAGGGGATGTGAATTCCTGCGGTATTCTCATTTCAGAGCCTATTTGGAATATAGAGGGGTCTGCTTTGAGATTCGTGCCAGATTAAAATGGACAACTCAGATCCCATTCTACACATGACAAAGTATAAGTATATTTTATCAGGCTCCTAAAGAGAACACAATTTTTCAGATCTCTGTTCTTATACTAATCACATCATCATTGGGCCTTTGCAAAAGTAAATACAATGCTTTTTCACAAAAAAAAAAATGCACAACAAGTACCAGAATAATTTTCAAAAGAAAATTAACAGCATTTTTTTGAACTTAAGATTTAAATCATGCTACAACAATTCAAATCAAGCTCTAGTAATTACTAGCTAGATTAAGATCAAATTAACGAACAAAATTAATTCCATTAAAATCAAGGTCAGTACCCTCTAATACTTTGTTTTACAAATTGATTCGTTTAATCAAATAATAATTATTCCTTTCAACTCAAAATCCCCAACTTTGAGCACACAAAGACACTTGCATAATTTTGGACCTAAAAGGACAGTAAATTCAACAAACAAAAACAAAAGCAACAGGAAAGCTTCCCTTTAGACCAAGTCATCATCCCTTTTGAAAAAAAAAAAATATTTAAAAATGGTGCAGAATTTTTTTAGCCTGTGCAAGTAGTAAGCTAAAATTACAAAATTATCAGTTTTACTAAAACTTGCCAACACAAATATTTTTAAGCAAAACTGTAAAATTTAAAAAGCAAAAAGGCATGCAGTAAGAACCACATTAAGTGCTGTACTATTTGGAGACTGCATCTTAATATAAAAAAAACAAAATTTAATCTTGAGAAAAATATAACAGAAGGGATAAAGCAGATCATTGATAAAAAATAAATAAGCACTTGAACAGATTCAAAATGAATTTTCCAGACAAACACCAGCAGCAAATAAAACAGGTATAGGCTGTGTTGTGAAGACCCTCAGTATATCTCATAATTGTATTTCATCACACTGTTCTCTGTGGCCCATATAAGAATGCACATAAATGAAACTTTTTTTTGTCTATCCTGCTCTTTATAAAGAATAAGAGCATTTATATCCCAATTGCATATGGAATTCATAACACCTAAGTTAATTCAAACGGTGCGTTAATGCAGAGGATTCGGACTCATTGCAAATGTAGCATTCAAAGCCACAAAAAATCACCAAAAACCCTAAACCCTAATATTTTGACGATGCAAACGCATATGTAAATTCTATTGTGGTTAGTGCGCTGCATGAAGTAAAAACTACTCTGTTAATATATTTACCCCATTTTAACCCTACTCTACATTCTTATCGGGCTTCAACAGAGAACACATTTGTTTTGTTCAGATCCACGCTCTGACACAAAATAAATCATCATCAGGGCTCCACAACAACAAATATAATCAAAATTCACAAAAGATGATTATATAAGAAAGCAAGTATATGACAAGATCTCTTGGATCTACAAAACGTAAATTAGCAAAAAAAAGTTTTCAGATCAAAGAATCGATCGAAAAGGGAGATTTAATGAGAAGAGATCGATATTTTAGTACCTGGGGGTTTCTAATTTCTTTCTCTCTGTGCGGAGGTCCCAATGGAAAGGAATGGCGTAAATGTAAATGTAATCCAGTCAAAAGAAAAAGAAAGAGAAAGAGCTAGGAATTCAGATCCTAAAGTAACCCAAAGTTTGTGTTTAGATCAGGACCGTCCAATCACAATCCGCACGAATATTAAAGGGTTTGTGAATTTTAGCATGCACCGGATTAGTCCAAAATTCTAATCGGATGGTCAAAATCTAAACTCAAATTTTGAGTTATTGTTGGCTAGAGATCCAGACTCTATTTTTCTGAGGTAACAGAATATTTCTGTTTAGATCCAGACCGAGATAGAATGCACAGGTCCCTTTAATATCCGTGCGAGTTCTAATCGGACAGTCGAGATCTAAATAAAAATATTCTGTTACCTTAGGTGACATCTAAGAATACGAGATACTTATTTGTGAAACTAATTAATTTTGGGCCACACATATCAGCCCATTTACAAAGCCCAAGATGGTTTTACTTCTCTCCTGAATTTATTTCACCTGAAGTAACTCAAATTTTGTGATCCGATCTACACCGTCAGATCTGTTAAAACACGAATGTTAAAGGATCCCCGACAGTCCAGATCTAAACTCAAAATGTGGGATACTTTAGGGATCCTTACCCAAAACCAAGTGGGTTTTACCTCTCTCCTTCGTTGCTTGCTTCAAGCTGTGCTCTTTGCTCTGCTCTTAGCACCACCACCACCATGCAATATCTCTGCATTCGCCTTGCCTCGCCACCTCCTCCGCCTCCCCATCGCCGTCCACACAAAACCCTTAGCAACGACAGCCTTTCTACTTTGATGAGCACACAAAAACATTTGCTTCATTTTGGACCTAAAATGACGAGAGTAAATTCAATAAAAAAAAAAAACAAGAAAACTTCCCTTCAGACCAAGTAATCATCTATTTTTAAATTATATATTAAAAAAAAAGGTGCAGACATTTTTAGTCGGTGCAAGTAGTAAGATAAAATTACAAATGATCAGTTTTCTACCTATCTCATCAAAATAGATGATTATCAAAATAGATCAAACAATTACATCTCATCTAGGGGTCAAATACTTGCACTCCGGTGAAGAAAAAACAGTTCTCCACTTTAACCTAAGGACCGTCCTATGCCAAAGCCGACTCATAAAACATAAATCTTAAGTGCGGAACATAATACATGATTCCATTGATGTTTCCATGGAGTAACTCGATCCTTTGAGAGATCATCAACCGTCTTCGTGAGCGCGAGACTAGACTCTAATGGCAAGAAGCCCTTCTTGTTGTTTTGTCGTATTGTCGTAAAAATAAGTTTTCCAAGACAGCAAGATATGACCCTTAAGAAATCATCTCCAAATTTTCTAATGGATTTCTCTTCTCTATTCTTTGATGGTGGAAGAAGAAGAGAAGGCACACAGAGTTGTGTATTTCTAAAGAAAAAAACCTATGTCCAGTTTCTGTATTTTTCTGTATTTTTCCTTGGGGACCAATTCTTATATATAGTAACCTATCTGGTTATCTGCCAACTTGAAAAGGGTATTTCGTGCGACTGCATCAAAATCCGTGCGGCCGCACTAATATTCGTGTGGCCTACACAATCCTCTTAAATGACAGTTTTTTAAATTGCAAATCTCAGAATTAGTCCATCAATAATTTGACCTTTACCTAAATTGTTTTATACATTTATGGACCACATCCTAAATAAAGAATTTTTCAATGGTTCCAGATAGTGAAGAAGCAAACCAAATGGAGAAAATCCTCAAAGACTGTGAGGAACCAACTTTGAAGGGTGAGAAGAAGTTTTGTTCAGCTCACAGCCCGTGATTATTTATTATTTGCATTTAGATCCAAAATGGCCATAATAATTACAAATAACCACAACTTTATTTAATACAATAGACGAGCCCATAAAAAGTTAACCATTTGTCTCAGTTCCTTTTAAAAAAATTCATGTTTTATCTCGTCTATTGTCTCCATTTAATCATTTTTGCTTTTACTAGTAGAACTAAAGCTTGAGCGATAGCGCTCCATAAAAATTACCTAAGAATTTTTAATATAAAAATAAAATTTCTCACAATAAGTGTGAGGAACAATAAATTGAACCTTGATTGCATATAACATATATAAGTCTAATTCCTTAATTAAATTGAACTTGGAATATTGCATATGGTTTGTAGCTGTAGGACTCAACAAATACGAAATGGGCCCAATATCATTTAAATTATTGTGCTAGGCTGGGCCCAAAGACTTGGAAAATTATCTCGCTTAATCATAATTATTTTATCCTGATTCACTTTCTTTCAATCTAGGGAGAAATTCAGAAAATTTTGAAGATTATTAGATCATCATCAATTAGTAAAATTTCATAAAAGTAAATAGCTTTCAGACTATTTGTAAAATGTTATAATTCCTATGTCAACTTTATTTATTTTAAGTGTTGACATTCATAAAGTTAAATATTAAATTAATTCAAAATTGTCTTTAATTAAAGCGATGGGAGGTTAACTTTATATTAAATTAATTCAAGATTTTATAAATTTGATATGTAAAAGCAATACTAGTGAAGTAGATCGGTTTCAACAATTTGAAGTCGTCATTTGAAGCTAATTCAATAGCGTTTAGAATTAAGCTAACAAAAGGCTTAGTGAGCTTAAAAACACCCTAGTTCTGCTCATATTTTACAATTTAATTGTCAACCGAGTTTAGCGGTAACTAATAATTGATGCATCAATAAATGATGATCATAAAAAATGAATTTAACTTGAGTACTGTTTTTTTTAAATATAAAAATATTTATAGACCAAGTTTTAATCTTGTGAATTTGTTATATCAAAATTTAATATAATTAAAGTACCATTTAATATTTTATCAAAGGTCGTTAAATATATATTATTTGAAAATTTCAAATCACACTTTAAATGTCAGGTTTCAAAATTTAATTCTTTCACAATTGATGATATCATCTTATGATCCATTCTCATTGTATTGAGACCATAATTAATTTTAATCTATTAATTCTTCAAAAATTTATTCCGGAAAAATTGTGGTAAATTAATGTTAATAATTGTTGCAACCCAATTAAGATGTCATGAGTCATTCATTCAATCAAACAAAAGATAATTGAAACATCACAATTTCATTTGACAAATGTTATTCATCAATTCTGGTGTAACAAAAACATCAAATTTGTATCGAAAAATATAAAAATAAAGATGCATTCATGTGTTGTGTAACTTTTTTGCGTTAATCTGTAATGTACAAACCTATGTCAGTATAATAAGGATAAAAACATGGCAAGTAAATATTATTTAGTTAAATTAGTATGACCTTTTGGTGCTACGGTACAAATAAGATTTAAATAAGTGTTACAGTACAAATTATAACCTTTTGGTGCTATTAATTAATTTTTTTAATTTACATTAATTGATAAAATCTTCTGTTTAATTTTTTCGTATGGTATTAGGTGATTAGGTCCAATATTTATTTACTATGTACCGCAACACTAGAAGCAACATATTACGCGCCACATATATTTTTTGTTAGAGATTATAATGTTAAAGAGTTAATTACATTCACTGAGTTAATTTCATTTCTCTAACAATATAAGTCCAATAATGAATATGTTTTGCCACCTTTTTTATGTTTTCTATTTCTTTTCTACACTTGGTTTTCAAAAATATATAAATTTGTATTGTATTTAATATAGGAACCACAATTTTATTTGTTCTTTCTTCCCTTTCATTAATTCCTATAAAAATTCGTTACTTTTTTACAAAATATTAAAAATATTTCTACATTATGTTTATATTTTTGCTTTCTTGTGTGTGTGTGTGTGTGTGAGAAAGAGAGTGAGAGAGAGAGAGAGAGCATGTGCCTCACTAATTGAACCATGCCAGTATAGATAGTTGAATTGATGCATCATGCAAATTAAAAGTAGCAGAAGCGCGCTTGTCTTACAATCAAAGTTAAAAGGAGAAAGCAGAAGATTGTCATACAATCAAAGTTAAAAGGAGAAAGCAGAAGCTTGTCATACAAATATACAATCAAAGTTAAAAGGGAAAGAAAAAGAAAAGGGCATGCAATTGCATATGCATTAAAATGATTGGTTTACTTCACCAGGCAACACAACATCATAGAATTGCATATGCATTAAAAAATTTAGACGGTTCTCGTGAAAGCTCGTATTTAACCGTGCTACTTTTTATTTTTTTTAAAACGCTAAAGAAAATGCTCAATGTGTCTTGCTCTTCCTTATCAATCTTAATTTGTCACTTTATTATGAACGGTGGTAATCAAGAATTACAAGTGCTCAAAGTGTGTTATCTACCTATAATTTCTTGAGTTCAATCATTTAGTAAATTAATTATTTTACATGTAAATTAATCATTTAGTAAATTAATCATTGAGTAAACAGTTTCAAGGCGATTGTGAGTCCTTTAATTTGGGCAACCTAACATCCATCCTTTTGTATTGTTTAAGTTTAGATATGCACCCCATGCATTGTTCCTTTGTTCCTTTTTTTTATTTTCCAGTATTGATGTAGTACGTATTGATGCCGTATCAACAATCCACAAGAATATTCTCTGAATTAATAAGATCGATTAAAATGCTTTAAATATTTTCTCTTGTTTCTCCTCTTTTTATTATTTAAATATTTTAAAATGCTTTTAATTATGAGCGACAAATCATCCTTGTCATGGTGTTTTTCTAATTGCCAACTTGGGTCTAGTGGGTAAATTAAAAGATACAATTTGTTCGAAATGATTAAAAGATAATAGAATGTCTAAAATGAAAGAAAATGCAACAAATTCAAACATTAGAAATTAACAACTTAGCTACAATAATAAAATAAAATAAAAAAGCAAAACTGGTGAAAATGAGATCCATTTAAAATAATCTGGGCCGGTTTTTAAGCCCATAAATGTAGCCCAAAATTAGTTACGTACCAGGTATAATTAATAGCGTTTATAGAGAGACATGTTCGAGTCCTTTCAAAATCTACTGAAAAAATAAATAGGTGTGCCAAAAGTAAAAATAAAAAAATAAAAATTGAACTGAAAAAAGTTCAAAAGTTATAATTAAGGGCAATAAATTAATGATTGAATCACTGCTATGTTTGTTAGCCATGATGTTAGATGATATCAATAATTTTAGAGAACTAATTTTGTTACACACACATAGATGTTAAGGTTCCAAAATTTTGTCTCCATTAGTTTCATTAATAGCGTTTATAGAGAGACATGTTCAAGTCCATTCAAAATCTACTGAAAAAATAAATTGGTGTGCCAAAAGTTAAAAGAAAAAAAAAATTGAACTAAAAAAAGTTCAAAAGTTATAATTAAGGGCAATAAATTAATGATGTGAATCACTACTAAGTTTGTGAGTCATGATGTTAGATGATATCAATAATTTTAGAGAATATCTACTAATGAGGAGGGTTCAAATATCTCTAGTTATGCCTCCACTTTTTAGTTTTCTCTAATAACAGAAAATTTAATACATAAATGTTAAAATATAAAAATTTAAATTTAAAATCATATATAACACCAGGAAATTCATATTTTGCCTAAGACTGCAGCTTAAATCTAGATATTTTGAAGGATAGATAGGTAGTTTCTAACTGATATTTATTTTTATAATATTTTACTAACTGATGATGATCTAATAATCTTCAAAAATTCCTGAATTTCTCGCTAGATTGAAATAAATTGAATAAGAAACAAAATAATTATGACAGCGATATAACTTTCCAAGTCTTCTGGCCCATATTAGCCCAACAATTGAAATGACTTCGGCCCAAGCCCAGCTCGTATTTGTTGAATCATATTGCTCCAAATTACCATCTCTTAATTCATCTTTTTATTTTAATTTAATATTGGAAATATCCTTAGGGGGGCGAACGGAGCGAATTCGGAGCGGATAATGTTAATATCAAACTCATATTCACATTTTAATGAGCAGATACGAATACAAATACGAATAGTAAACAGATGTTAAAATGTAAAATTAAATTTACCTTAAATGGATACGGATATGGTGCGACTAATTGTCAGATAAATGAGTCATATAAACTTTAAAATACAAATACTAATTAACAAAATTAAAATATAGGACAATTCATCTATTTAAATAAATTTTCTCATATTTTTAAATTCAATAAACTATAAAAAAGTGATATAATTTGTAAAAAAATTAAAGAGAGAGCTAATAGTGAGATTAAAGAAATTAAGATTATGTTTTCATATAAGGATTTATAGACTTGTGAGGCAGTATATTCTTTGATATAGAACTGACGTCTCCGTTTTATTATAAATGGAGAGGAGGAATATAGCATTTTAAATCACTGCTCAAACAAAGCGAAGCTGTCCAATAGTTCTAATTTCAAAATAACACTTCTCATTTAAAATACAGCATTGTGTGACATAACCGTATCGTGCAATGACTTTTTTAGATCCCTATCTACTAGGCCGCTCCGATTCGTTAAGGAAAAAAAATTATACTCTTGTCAATATTTTGTGCCTACTCGTGATAAAAATCTTGAATCCGCTCCTGATTCAGGCGCATGGACAGAAAGGCTAAGGTATGTCTGAATTTTGTTTTGCGTTTCAAAGGAGGTACTGTACTTAAAATTATGCATTTACCGGTCAATTTATAATGAAATGAGATTGATGTACAACCATAATTTATTTCAGTCCATATATATTTCGTTAAAAATTAGTCATTCTAGCATCAAATTACTCATTTTATAATAACAAATAATGACAAATAATTCAAAGAAATACTTTCATAAATCATTAATATTTATCATTCAAATTTACATTAATAATACCAAAAAAAATTACCCCAATGTACATGTTTTGATAGTTTACTTCTACGAACTAACTTATGACTGATCCATCGTTCTAGCATTTTTTTCACCAAACATATCCAACAATTAACTGCTCATGTATTTCCTTGCCACACGGTCATTTGAAATTAAAAATTTAATTAAATTTTTTTTATCTTGTGACATTTATAATAAGAAAATTATGCGTTCAATTGAAAATGTATTTCATATATGTTTCCTCTGAAATCATGAATTTTCTTCCATTATAACAAAAAGCAAAAGACAGTTTCAAAACTTGTAAAAAATCTATGTATACTTTTGAGAAAATATATATATATATATAATACCTGGCAAAGAAGTGAATTTTTTTTTTTGAGTTGAGATTCACACATGAAAAACTTTCTTTCTTGTGATTTGCGCATGGAATAATTGAAACCGTTGGGATCGGAATAACAAGTTCTGTTATTCCTTTGAAATAACAGCAGATTTATTTCCGATTTTTCATAGTATACCTTAATGTATTAAGGTTTTGTAAGATCATTTAGCATTAGTTATGATGGATTTTCTAATTACAGGGTGCTATTAAGATAGGAACTGATGTGTCGAGAGTTAATTTCTGAGGTTTGTCTCTTAATCTGAGTTTGCAATTTTAATTTTAATTTGAAAATGCACAACTATTAATGGTAATTAATGGCATGTTTAAGAGATAATAAATTTATATTTTAGGGAGACAGCAAAATCTCAGGTGCCGGGCATTTCGGAGGTGCCTTTGTTGGTGTCGTTGTTTGCGCCCGAATCAGGCAGTGGATCTAATCAAATTAGATTTGACATTATGTTTAGATCTGAAAATTGAAGAACAAAGGAATAATTTAGATACGATGCGTCACGATTTGATCCTTAATCATAATTCTAAAATCTATCTAAAGGTATGTGTAATACTATTTGCATGCTCCATTAAATCTTTAGACAAAGCACCATTCACTAATGAAACACCTTTGGGTGCAATCATTACCTTCAGGCACTCTGGTGTAGTGAATAAAGTACAAACATGTAACATTTTTTGTCAATCAACCTTTGGGTCAAATTAACATATCCATGAACTAACGACCAGGCCAGTCAACGGGGGGAGGAGGATCACAGACGGATCGCTTATGCTCCAAGCCCCCGATGATTTTCTAGACATCGTTAGTCCATGTGTGTTGCAACTTATTTTTATAAACTACCCTTATGCACTAAACAATTTCAGCAAGCGCTAACCCTCCTTTGGGAAAGCTAACACTCACATCCATTTCTAGCACGTCATTTTAAACTTGTCATGTGTCACCCTGCACTTGTCTCGCACAGAGAGGTCCGTTTGCGAACAATCAGTGCTCAACTTGTACAAAATGACACATGTAAATCCTAATTGCCTTTAAATAGATCCTAAAACTATGCCTAAAGCCTATTCTAGGACGTATCCTAAAATGACTACTCGTCCTAAATAGAATATAGTAACTAATGGGAGCTTTAATTTAGAATAAACTAATTTTCATATGTTAACTATATTCATCAAAAATAATTATTAGGTTTTAGTAAAACTTTAGCAATTTCTACAATGATTACCTTTTAGAAATGCTTCAAGTACATGTTTAGAAAATACTAAATAATTTTATGCCAGAAAAAATGCTGAAAATACGTTAACATATGCTGAAAATACTAAATAATTTTCTGAAAATTTCAGGCTAAATCGGGAACCAAAAAAATGCTGAAAATAGCATTTCAGGAAAAAACCGAAATAAATCAGAAAAATTCCAATTTCCTTATTTAGCCTAAATTTATCACTTCTATTATTTTAATCAACTATAATCGATCCATTAACAATTATAATTGATTAACATTATTCTATATGTATTTGTATCCAAAACCTTAGTGAAATACGTATAATGCCATGACTTAATTAATCACATTGTTTGGCATATTTTAATCATTACATAAATGTAATTTTGCGACAGTATTTGATATCATAATCATAATGCACGTATGTCCAACTTAATTATTGTAATTAGACGTTACTAAATCCAACATGCACCCCATGCATTGTTCCTTTGTTCCTTTTTTTTTATTTTCCAGTATTGATGTAGTACGTATTGATGCCATATCAACAATCAACAAGAATATTCTCTGAATTAATAAGATAGATTAAAATGTTTTAAATACACTACTACAAAAAAAGAGATTACACACGGACATAAATGGAAGAGCTACACGGATTTCCTACCGTGTTTAAATCGAGGGTGTACGAATAGGTCAATAACTACACACGGACATTTGCCCGTGTGCAATTATAACAATTTCTACACGGATTACTTTATAAACAGCCGTGTACAAAGACCTACCTGTGTCGCTCTCCATCTTACCGAGCTACACGGATATTACCTAAACAACCGTGTACAATTCTTTTTATACACGGACATTTAACTAAATATCCGTGTAGCTCTCCTCTTTCTACACGGACATTTAACTAAATATCCGTGTAGCTCTCCTCTTTCTACACGGATTTTTAACTAAATATCCGTGTAGCTCTTTGAACTATCATACACGGACTTTAGTTAAATATCCGTGTAGAATTAACTAAATTTTTTTTTTGTATTCGTGCACGATTATTTTTGAAATTACTCTTCTTACACGGATTTTTGTTAAATATCCGTGTAGGATTGTCTTATAATTTTTTTTTTAGTTTTTTTTTTTTTGGCTAGCCTCCTGTTTTGCTAGCCAGTATTTAAATTTTTCAGATAGCAATTTAAAATTCATGTACATGAAATTATACAAAATTTTACAAATTCATATTTAGCATTACAAAATTATACAAATCCATATTTATCATTACAAAATTCTAACCGAAACCATAAAAGCATAAAATTCTAATATCAACATATATAGCAAAAAAACAAAATAGCATGAAAGCATCAACATATATAACAAAAAAAAGCATAAAAGCATGAACATATATAGACATTGTCTTTTGTACATATATAATCCCATGTGATCTACATATAACATATACTCCTCAAGATCCAATACAATGTTTGTAGATCAAGTTATGTCCTTACCACTTAGAAACCATGTGATGGAGGTTTGGCCCAATTTCCACTTAAAGTTGGGCTCATGTTGCCAAAATGTTGGGCTATGATCTAGTTTGGACCAAAATTTCATACAAACTAGTTGTATTAGATCCAACATATGAAAAAGGAGAGTGCCCATGTGATCCATGACATGATCTCTCTTTGTTAAAGGTCTCCAACATATTGCATCTCCAATAAAAATACATTTTATCAACATATATGTGCATGCATGCATAATAGAGAATAAAAATTCTCCTTTAAATTCAAATTTTTTTCAAATTTCAAATTTTTTCCAAACGTGGCAGCCACCGCGCTTGGGCTCCCCACTCAGCCGACTTCCCCCCGCTTTTGTGTGGCTGCCCCTACGCTTGGCTCCCGCTCAGCCGAACTTTCCGCCGTTTTTGCATTATCTTAAGAAATCAAGCATGCATGAATTACACATGACCTAAATAAGCAATAATAAGTAACAGAAAATTAGAGGAAGAAAAGAAAAAAATATATATATATACTAACCTTAGAAAGATAGAGAGGAGAAAATAAAAACTTCAAAGATCTCTGATCCCAGTTGCTAGCCTTTGCAGAAATCAGATCAACATTCAATACAGAGAGAGCGAGAGAGAGACAGTATAAAAGACTTGATCAAAACGGCGCTGGAAGGAGAAGGCCTTTTATACTAATTAAAACCCTACACAGCCTTTTATACACGGATTTATACTTATTAATCCGTGTAGCTCTCCAAATAATCATACACGACTATTTATAATAAAATCCGTGTACATTTCTACCATTTCTACACGGATATATTATCAAAAATCCGTGTATATATTCCTACACGGATATTTAACAAAAATCCGTGTAGCTCTCTCAATTTTTTCCACACGGTCTTCTTTGCACACGAATTTTTGATCCCTAATAAACCGTGTAGCTCTCTCAAACAATTCTACACTGATTCTTAACTAAATGTCCGTGTATAATTCTCGCAGATTTTTTGGGCTTTCAAAAAATCATATTTGGTACACGGTTTTTATATAAGATAGGGAAAACCGTGTACAATGTGCAGTGTAGAATTACCATTTTTGTAGTAGTGATATGAGAACTAGCATTTGGTCTAGTGGCAAAGGCACATGGTCTCTATGTGAGGGGTCATGGGTTCGAAACCCGGATGGGAGAAATCATTTGTTGTAATAAACAGGGGTATTAAAATAGTTGGGTGGCTTGACCTCCAACCTTTACTCAAAAAAAAAATGCTTTAAATATTTTCTCTTGTTTCTCCTTTTTTTATTATTTAAATATTTTAAAATGCTTTTAATTATGAGCAACTAAATCATCCTCGTCATGGTATTTTTCTATTTGCCAAACTGGGTCTAGTGGGTAAATTAAAAGATAAAATTTGTTCGAAATGATTAATTCAAAGCTTGGAAAATAAAAGAATGTCTAAAATGAAATAAAATGAAACAAAATGCAACAAATTCAAACATTAGAAATTAACAACTTTGCTATAATAATAAAATATTTTTATCTTGTGACATTATATAATAAGAAAATTATGTGTTCAATTGAAAATGTATTTCATATATGTTTCCTCTAAAATCATGAATTTTCTTCCATTATAACAAAAAGCCACTACAGGAGAAACACTCATCTGCGACCGGTACAATCGGTCGCAGATAAGGTTTTCGCCGGTCGCAGATGACATAAATCGGTCGCAGATCGAGTGAGAGAGAGAGAGAGAGAGAGGCGGGGTCGGGCGGCAGATCAGGCGGCGTCGGTTTTCGTCGATCGGGCGGCGTCGGCTTCCGTCGGTTTTTTTTTAATCAAACCTAAAACGCGCGAAGTCAGAAAGAGAGAAGGAAATTGCCGGGTTTTTTTTGGGGTACTCTTCTGCGACCGGGACAAATCGGTCGCAGAAGACTATTTGCGCCGGTCTCTGAAGAGTTCGTCTCCGAAAGCTTTTTATTTTATTTTTTTTTTATTTTTTTTTGGGTCTTCTGCGACCGGCGACTGAAGCGGTCGCTGATGCCGGTCGCAGATGACCTGTTTTGCTGTAGTGAGCAAAAGACAATTTCCAAACTTGTAAAAATCTAAGTATAGTTTTGAAAAAAAAAAATATATAATGACTCATTAGTAATGAAAAAATAAAAATATTTATATATTGTAAACTAATGACTCATTAGTAATGAGTTAAGTCTTGTGAGTTGTAAAATACCACTAAAAATGAGACACTTCAATAAAGAACCCTGCATATGCATAAATCATTAATTTGGCGCCTTTCCAAAAAGCCAAAAAAAATGGAAAGATAAATACCTCCTGGTCCAGGATATATGGGTGCCAGTACCCCAATTTGAATACAGAGGTGGTAACTATCTTGGCCATACAGAGCTGGTAAATATACCCCAATTAGTTCTTTTGAATACATGCAAACGGTTCAGAGGTGGTAACTATCTTGGCCATACACAGCTGGTAACTTTCCTCACCATCCCGTCAATTAATGGAGACTTGCTGTAAAATTTAATAAATATGGATGTATACAAACGCTGTAAATGTTCCTAAAGAAATGCAAAACAGTCATATATAATGGTACACTACGATCACCTTTCCACAATAAGTCATCTCTTTTTCTCAGCATGCATAAATGAAATGCCTAAATTTGCAACGATGAGGGTTCCATGTCTCTTATCATTGCTTACACGTATTTTCATGTTTCTAAAGAAATGGAAAACAGTCATACATAATGGTAGACTATGATCACCTTTCCATAAAAATTCATCTCTCTTTCTCAGCATGCCTAAATGAAATGCCTAAATTTGCAACGAGAGTTCGATCAATGCCTCTTTTTAATACCTCCATTTTTCAAATACTTGATAATAAAATTCAAACTATGAAACACAAAAGAAAGCATCAGATGTGAAAGATATATCGCCAGTATTGATGTAGTACGTATTGATGCAACAAATTCAAACATTAGAAATTAACAACTTTGCTACAATAATAAAATAAAATAAAATAAAAAAGCAAAACTGGTGAAAATGAGATCCATTTACAATAATCTGGGCCGGTTTTTAAGCCCATAAATGTAGCCCAAAATTAGTTACGTACCTGGGATAATAATATCTTCATATTGGGCCCTGTACCTGTCATTTCGATGGTCCCAGATAGTGAAGAAGCAAAACAAATGGAGAAAATTGTCAAAGACTGTGAGGAACAATTTTTGATAATGTCATGACTCAAGAGTTGATGCTGATGTAGGTACTATAAATTTCTCATTTATAAAACTCCTGAATTAATTAATATTATTGCACTCAGCTCACAGCCCGTGATTATTTATTATTTACATTTAGATCCAAAATGGCCAGAATAATTACAAATATCCACAACTTTGTTTAATACAATAGCCCATAAAAAGTTAACCATTTGTCTCAGTTCCTTTTAAACAAATTCATGTTTTGTCTCGACTATTGTCTCATATATTTTAAACAAATTCATGTTTTGTGTCATATATTTGTTTAATCATATATTTTAGTTTTTACTAGTAGAACTAGAGCTTGAGCAACAGCGCTCCATAAAAATTACGGAAGAATTTTTAATATAAAAATAAAATTTCTCACAATAAGTTTTAGGAACAATAAATTGAACCTTGATTGCATATAACACAAGTCTAATACCTTAATTAAATTGAACTTCGATTGCATATGGTATGTAGCTAGCTGTAGGATCAACAAATACGAAATGGGCTTGGGCCAATGTCATTTCAATTATTGGGCTAATCTGGGCCAGAAGACTTGGAAAGTTATCTCGCTGAATCATAATTATTTTGTTTCTTATTCAATTTATTTCAATATTATAGTGTGAAATTCAGCAAATTTTGGAGATTATTAGATCATCATCAGTTAGTAAAATTTCATAAAAGTAAATAACTTTCAAACTATTTGTAAAATGTTATAATTCCTATCTCAACTTTATTTATTTTAAGTGTTGACATTCATAAAGTTAAATATCATTATTTCTCCAAAACGTCTTTAATTAAAAGGAGGGGAGGTTAACTTTATATTAAATTAATTCAAGATTTTATAAATTTGATATGTAAATACAATACTAGTGAAGTAGATCGGTTTCAACAATTTCAATTCGTCATTTCAAGCAAATTCAGTAGGGTTTAGAATTAAGCTTACAAAAGGCTTAGTGAGCTTAAAAGCATCGTAGTTCTGCTCATATTTTACAATTAATTGTCAACCGAGTTTAGCGGTAACTAATAATTGATGCATCAATAGATGATGATATGGTATTCATAAAAAATGAATTTAACTTGAGTATTATTTTTTTAAATAAAAAAAAATTATAGACCAAGTTTTAATCTTGTGAATTTGTTATATCAAATTTAATATAATTAAAGTACCATTTCATATTTTATCAAAGGTCGTTAAATATATACATATTATTTGAAAATTACAAATCACACTTTAAAACTGAGATTTCAAAATTTAATTCTTTCACAATTGATGATATCATCTTATAATACATTCTCAATGTATTGAGACCATAATTTTAATCTATTAATTCTTCAAAAATTTATTCCGGAAAAATTGTGGTAAATTAATGTTAATAATTGTTGCAACCCAATTAACCAGATATGGTAATTAAGATGTCATGAGTCATTCATTCAATCAAACAAAAGAAAAATAAAGATTAAAATTTGTATAAAAAAAAAACCTATGTCAGTATAATAAGGATAATAAAGATGCTGGTGTAACAAAAGCATCAAATTTGTATAAAAAAAAAAGAAAAATAAAGATGCATTCATGTGTTGTGTAACTTTATTGCGTTAATCTGTAATGTACAAACCTATGTCAGTATAATAAGGATAAAAACATGGCAAGTAAATATTATTTAGTTAAATTAGTATGAGCTTTTGGTGCTACGGTACAAATAAGATTTAAAGAAGTGTTACAGTACAAATAACCTTTTGGTGCTATTAATTAAATTTTTTAATTTACATTAATTGATAAAATCTTCTGTTTAATTTTTTCTTATGGTATTAGGTGATTAGGTCCAATATTTATTTACTATATATGTACCGCAACACTAGAAGCAACATAATACGCGCCACATATATTTTTTGTTAGAGATTATAATGTTAAAGAGTTAATTACATTCACTGAGTTAATTTCATTTCTCTAACAATATAAGTCCAATAATGAATATGTTTTGCCACCTTTTTTATGTTTTCTATTTCTTTTCTACACTTGGTTTTCAAAAATATATAAATTGTATTGTATTTAATATAGGAACCACAATTTATTTGTTCTCTCTTCTCTTTCATTAATTCCCATAAAAAATCGTTATTTTTAACAAAATATGAAAAATATTTGTACATTATGTTTATATTTTTTTCTTTCTTGTGTGTGTGTGTGTGTGTGTGTGAGAGAGAGAGAGAGAGAGAGAGAGCATGTGCCTCACTAATTTAACCATGCCAGTATAGATAGTTGAATTGATGCATCATGCAAATTAAAAGTAGCAGAAGCGCGCTCGTCTTGCAATCAAAGTTAAAAGGAGAAAGCAGAAGATTGTCATACAATCAAAGTTAAAGGGAGAAAGCAGAAGCTTGTCATACAAATATACAATCAAAGTTAAAAGGGAAAGAAAAAGAAAAGGGCATGCAATTGCATATGAATTAAAATGATTGGTTTACTTCACCAGGCAACACAACATCATAGAATTGCATATGCATTAAAAAATTTAGACGGTTCTCGTGAAATCTCGTATTTAACCGTGCTACTTTTTATTTTTTTTAAACGCTAAAGAAAATGTTTGAATTTGAATTGCTTCCTGCAAAACCATATTCTGATCCTCAGCCTCTTCATAAAAGGTCGCTTAACGGTCCATTATCTGCTAAATGTTTTGGAACAGCGTAGCTATTTTTCAAGTTTTCGTCCCTCAAATGTCTTTAACAGTATTTTTCGATCATGTCTAAAATAAATAGATAAATATTGTATATTTGAAAATAGCTAAGTGTGTATTATACAATAGTAAATCAAACGAGTATGGAAGTTTAAAATGCTAGTCCATTTTATTATAGTGAAATAATCAAATGTATTTCGAAGATTTCATTTTGTGTCTTTCATATGTCAAAAATGTAAAAGATTTTAAAATATTGTAAGAGATTATAAGAAAATAATTTGAAAGGAAAAAAAATTAAAAAAATATTTCGAAATTTTTTTAACATTATTTCAATAAATATTCTTATTTCAATAATTCACTCAATGTTTGTAACTATGCTCATGACTAAATAATAACTGTTCTAGAATCAAAACACAACATGCATAATAAAAATAAAAAAAATAAAAGATTATTTATACCATTTGATTGAAGGGCAAACACCAAATCCATTAAAAACAATTAAATCACTCATTGTTATGCAACATACATTATTATAAGTAACACACTTGAGAGCACACCATACAATAAAATAGGAACATAAATAACAAGGTACACACATGCACACAGAAAAAAAAAAAAAAAGTCGAGCTGAATCAAAGCAAGAGACTGAAAGGACCATTTCAATCATCTATATCAGTAATAGTAACATGCAGATTAGAAGGGTTGTTGAGTTTCCTGCATTGAACAACACACAGTGTGGTAAGCTGACACATAGCCCCCGGTTGCACCTCCCAATTCTCCAAGTTCTCCAACTTCTTGAGTTTTAAAAACTGCAACTGTGGAAACCCATTTGCAGAGCAAACCATTTGCTTCCCTGTGTATGCTCCATCTTGTAAACTCAGAAATTTCAGAGCTTGTAGTCTTTCTAACGCAGGCATGGGGTCTTCCTTCAAACCAGAATTGGTTAGGGTGAGCCTTCTTAGATTTGGTGGAAATTTAACATTATCTATGGGAAGTTTCCTGCAATTCCATTCTCCCTCTAATTTCATTGGCTTGATCGTCTCGAGATTGAGGAAGGCTCTTATATCAGCAAATTCTGATGGTATAATCTTCCCCATAATTGCCATTGAGATAAGTTTATCCATGTGACTCAATAGGTTAGAAATAGATTTCCAGTCTAGATTCTCCCAATTTGAAAGTGCAAATTTTGTAAGGTGGATCAGGAAGTGCGGAATGTTTTCTACCCACGACTCATGAGCCGCAACTGTTTTCAGGGTATGTAGGTTGTCTATAGGTGCTGCAGAGGGTGGGCCTTTAATTTGGGGGCTTGATTTCACATAAACATGGCGAAGTTCTTTTATGTTCCACAGAGATTCAGGTAGGGTTTCAATGCTTGTATCTCTAACATCCAAAGTTTGCAGATATTTCATATCTGCTATATTTTTAGGAAGCTCAGAGATGTTACAACCCCTCAAGCCCAAGTATTTTAGGGAAACCATGTTCGGTAAAGTTGTTGGGATTGCGGATTTCCGCAATTCCAACACTCTGAGGAGCACAGCACTTCCAAGAACATTTCTATCAAAACTAAAAGCTAAAAAGGAATGTATATGATTGTTTTTCACCTCCGTGTATTGTCTCTTGTTGTCATGATGCATTGCTAAACGGAACAGGGAATCAATTTTTTCCTGATCTGGATTGGCAACCAGAAACTCATCCATGTTGGATTGTTGGATGACAAATTCATGAATAGGACGAGGTACTCGGAAACTTTTTATTGTGCCTAACAATGATCTCTTTGAAACACAAATCAACGACCTGCACGCAACAAGGAAAATAAGGAAACATCAAGTACATGTTTATAAAAGAACAAAGTTTCTCGGTTTACTTAAAAATATGAAGAAAGAAAAATGATTTTGTTTATCATCAAGAAGACCAAAGAAAATTATTTACTCTTACTGTAATAAAAAAGACAAAATTAATTTTTATTGATGACCTCTTTTGAAAAACCAAGACCTAATGTCTGAAATAGCAACCATCCATTCTATTACTAATTGCAATTGTCATTTATTCCACAAAGGGAAAAACTATAGACCTATTAGTCACCTATAAATTATAAGGCGGAATGTTAATTTCCCAAAAAATGAGAATATATACCTTTGGACAAGTTGCTCCAAGTACTTATTTGCAATCTCCTCTCTAGTCTCTTCGTTCTCTTGTGTAACAAATCTTTCAGCAACCCATTCGCCTTGCCCTGGTGTAACAAATCCTTCAGCAATCCATATGTTAATTAGAGAAGTTGCAGGAATCTCGTAATCAATCGGGTAACATGCAAAATAAAAAAAGCACAGCTTGAGAAAGTCAGGTAAATCTTCATAGCAGTAGTTAATAATGTGCCACATATTATTGCCCGCAACACAATTATTAGACTCTTTGATCTTGACCAGATCACCTTTCACCTGGTTCCAGGTGTTGAAGGCTATTGGTTTGAGTGAAAGGAGACCCCCTATAAGGAGAATAGCCAGAGGCTGTCTTTCACACAACTCGCAAATTAGCGAAGGGAGACTTCCCAGCTCGGAGTAGCACTTATATTTGAAGTTTGGTATGTGCTCAAAAGGTCGAAATGCTTTCCTGTAGAAGAGTGCTCGGGAATGCCACTCATCCAGTGTTTGGATGTTTGAACTATCTGTTGTCTCAAGAAGCATGATTTCGATAGGCTCAGTCATCATGTTGTCGTACATCCGTTTTACATAAAAGTAATCCTGCCACACCAACTCACTTTCTGGGTGCTTAGAACTGACGTCCCACATCATAACCCAGATTAAGTTGCGGATTGTGTTCCCAACTTGCACCAACCCACCTTCTGCATGGTTACTAGAGCCTGCTTTTCGTTCAACAATCTCACTCATTAAATTTCCAACTCTATGGGCTGTTAGTCGCACAACCTCAATTATAGCCTGCTTTTGGTCCAAAGGGAGCATCCTGCATTTTCTACTCATGAATTTATGAAATTGGGTTAGTTGTTGCTTCGATAGATCAATATAATAGGCAAAATCACCGTCATTTTCTATATCTCTGAAGGTGGGTGAGGATATCAATTCAATCATGTAAAGTGTTGCATCCATCTGATGTGTTTTAACTTTTTCAAAGTCAAACCAAAAATTCGACTGCAACCACCACCAACTGCAATGCAAAAGAAACATTTAAATGAAAAAATACTATAAATGGTGATCAGTTAAACTTCAAAACTCTAGACCTTGGAGTCTGGAGAGCCACCTACTATCTACCATTAACTATCAACAGATCAGGCCCCACAATGGAGGCCGAAAACTATAATGAAGGAAATCAGTGAGAGAGATAGAAGTGAAAACCAGGGAGACGAGACAGGAGACAGGAGACACTCACCCGGTACCGTTGCTCTTGTACGAGAGGAGGTTTGATCTGGTGGACTCGACAAGAGAAGAGAAATGAAGGAGAGGGTTACTGAGGGAAGGGGCAGTAAGTACATATATATAGGGAACCGGTATATATTATTTTCATATTAAACTAAAACTATGCAGATTCAAAGAGTGAACGCTTCAGCAAAGTGACATATATACTTTGGATAGTGTTCAAGTTAAAGAATAAATAAAGACCAACTCTTTAATTTTTGTATGTTACCCACATGAGGATAGGTAACAGCTGGAAAAGCAATTATTCTCTTGTCCTTGTAACTTCATGCTAAGAAATTCATATTCTTTTCTTGCATTTCGGTAGTTGGTCGCCAATTTTGCTTCATATTTGCTTGCGTCTATTTCTTTGTTTTGATGTATGTATCCTTCAAGCTAAAACAATTAAAATTATCCTTCAAACAGCTGAAGAAGCTGGTCATGCGCTTCTCAACTACATTTTTTATATTATTTTGCATTGGTGGATTTTCTTTTATCTTCTGCTGCCTCTTATTTTAGTAATTTTAAAAAAAATCTTAAACTTAATAAAATGTATTATGCAAATTTTGAGCTTAACAAAAAATGCATTCTTTGCAGAAGTTTGTCATACAATCAAAGTTAAAGTGAGAACAAATAAAAGGGTAGAAACTTGGTATCAAAAAAATTGGAGAATTAATGTTTTGGTTTCCTGATAAGTTAATTTATCAAAATGCATGCTTGGCTAACATCATCAGGCAACAGAACATCACACACAATATTTCCCCACCCATATTTTTCTTATTTTTATCATTTAAAAAAAATAAAAAAAGTTGCACGGTTATGGTGAAATCTCGTATTTCATCGTGCTACTTTTTTTTTTAAAGGGAGAATTTCACGTAGACCCCTCAAAAAATTCAAAATTATGTATTTTCCCCTCTAAACTTTAAAATTACGTATTTCCCCCTCTAAACTTCAAAAACACACTAATTTACCCATTTTATTGTCTTTTATATTAAAACTCATTCTAAAATTTTAAAATACCCATTTTACATTTTATTAAAATCATATAAAAGCCCATCAGACTCAAGTTTGAATCTGAAGGGTTCCTCTACCATCTGATCCATGTGTATCGCTTCAATTGCATATATTAAAATGATACAAAAGGATACATATATAAAAAATAATATATGTATTATCCGAATTAGAGCTTGCATGAAAAATGATGCCTATATAAAAAAAATGGAGGGAATGAGAAAAAAAAATAGTGGAGATTCAAACAATCAGAAAACTCATAAAATTTGCTTTGGATTACATGTAGGTAGTGATACTTGGCAATTCAGAAAGCCCCGTACAAGTTTGATCGAGTTCAGAAAGTTCAATTATAGCCTGCTTTTGGTCCAAAGGGAGCATCCTGCATTTTGTACTCATGTATTTATGAAATTGGGTTAGTTCTTGCTTAATATAGGTAAAATCAAAGTGTTTTACTAAATCTCTGAAGGTGGGTGAGGATATCAATTCAATTATGTAAAGTGTCGCATCCATCTGATGTGTTTCAACTTTTTCAAAATCAAACCGAAAATTCGACTGCAACCACCACCAACTGCAATGCAAAAGAAACATTTAAATGAGAAATACTACAAATGGTGATCAGTGGAACTTCAAAACTCTAGACCTTGGAGTCTAGAGAGCCACCATACCTACTATCTGCCATTAACCATCAACAAATCAGGCCCCACAATGGAGGCCGAAAACTATAATGAAGGAAATCAGTGAGAGAGATAGAAGTGAAAACCAGAGACAGGAGACACTCACCCGGTACTGTTGCTCTTTTACGAGAGGAGGTTTGATCTGGTGGACTCGATAAGAGAAGAGAAACGAAGGAGAGGGTAACTGAGGGAAGGGGCAACAAGTACATATATATAGGGATATATATTGACAATTTTTCTGATTAATTAATACCCATAATAATTATTTTTCATTTATAAATATGCTCCTCCACATTATCCAAAAGTGGTATATATCCCATACTAAATAATTTTCAGATTAAACTAAAACTATGCAGATTCAAAGAGTGAACACTTCAGCAAAGTGACATATATACTTTGAATAGTGTTCAAGTTAAGGAATAAATAAAGACCAACTCTTTAATTTTTGTATGTTCCCCACATGAGGATACGTAACAACTGGAAAAGCAATTATTCTCTTGTTCTTGTAACTTCATGCTAAGAAATTCATATTGTTTTCCTGCATTTCGGTAGTTGGTCGCCAATTTTTCTTCATATTTGCTTGCATCTATTTCTTTGTTTTGATGTATATATCCTTCAAGCTAAAATAATTAGAATTATCCTTCAAACAACTGAAAAAGCTGGTCATGCGCTTCTCAACTACATTTTTTATATTATTTTGCATTGGTGGATTTTCTTTTATATTCTGCTGCCTCTTATTTTAGTAATTTTAAAAAAAATCTTAAACTTAATAAAATGTATTATGCAAATTTTGAGCTTGACAAAAAATGCATTCTTTGCAGAAGCATGTCATACAATCAAAGTTAAAGTGAGAACAAATAAAAGGGTAGAAGCTTGGTATCAAAAATATTGGAGAATTAATGTTTTGCTTTCCTGATAAGTTAATTTATCAAAATGGATGCTTGGCTAACATCATCAGGCAACACAACATCACACACAATACTTACCCACCCATATTTTTCTTATTTTATCATTTAAAAAAAATAAAAAAAGTTGCACGGTTATGGTGAAATCTCATATTTAACCGTGCTACTTATTTTTAAAGGGGAGAATTTCACGTATACCCCTCTAAAAATTCAAAATTACGTATTTCCCCCAACTAAACTTTGAAATTACATATTTCCCCCTCTAAACTTCAAAAACTCACAAATTTACCCATTTTATTGTCTTTTATATTAAAACTCATTTTACAATTTTAAAATACCCATTTTACCTTTTATTAAAATCATATAAAAGCCCATCAGACTCAAGTTTGAATCTGAAGGGTTCCTCTACCGTCTGATCCATGCGGATCGCTTCAATTGCATATATTAAAATGATACAAAAGGATACATATATAAAAAATAATATATGTATTATCCGAATTAGAGCTTGCATGAAAAATGATGCCTATATAAAAAAAATGGAGGGAATGAGAAAAAAAATAGTGGAGATTCAAACAATCAGAAAACTCATAAAATTTGCTTCGGATAACATGTAGCTAGTGATAATTGGCGTAGGCATGAAGAATGGAACCATTTAAATGAAAATAAAATTTTGTCAGTCCTTAATTTAATTTGGGCAACCTAACATCCATCCTTTTGTACTATTTAAGTTTAGATATGCATTGTTCCTTTGTTCCTTTTATTTTATTTTACAGTATTGATGTAGTACGTGTTGATGCCGTATCAACAATCAACAAGAATATTCTCTGAATTAATAAAGATTAAAATGCTTTAAATATTTTATCTTGTTTCTCCTTTTTTTAATATTTAAAATGTTTTTAATTATGAGCTACAAATCATCCTTGTCATGGTATTTAAAATGTTTTTAATTATGAGCTACAAATCATCCTTGTCATCCTTGGGTCTAGTGGGTAAATTAAAAGATACAATTTGTTCGAAATGATTAATTCAAAGCTTGGGAAATAAAAGAATGTCTAAAATGAAACAAAATGCAACAAATTCAAACATTAGAAATTAACAACTTTGCTACAATAATAAAATAAAATAAAAAAGAAAAACTGGTGAAAATGAGATCCATTTACAATAATCTGGGCCGGTTTTTAAGCCCATAAATATTGGGCCCTGTACCGGTCATTTGCTTATATTATCTGAATTTGTTTTTTTACAAGTATTGATACCATATCAACAAGGATATTATCTGAATTAATCCGATGGATTAAAATGCTTCAAATGTTCATCTTATTCTCATTTTTCATTGTTTGAATTTTTCTGAAATGAATGGTATTTTTTTTCCAATTGCCAAAAATGTGTTTATTGGGAAAAAAATATACGTACAATTTGCTCAAAATAAAGAGAGAAGAGACACACCAAGTATCTTTCAAAATAAAGTGAAAAGAGAGAAGAGAGAGAGCCACACCAAGTATCTTTCAAAAAAAAAGAGAAAAAAAACTTGAGAAAACGACATTTTATATGTCAAAATATGTATTCTTAATCCTAACGCTATTATAAAATATAAATAAATTGATAGAAGGGTGGATATCGAGTAAGGAGCACTAATAACACTTCTCATTTAAAATATAGCATTGCATGACATAACCGTATTGTGCCGTAATTGTTTTATATCCCTATCTACTACTCCGCTTCGATTCATCAGGAGAAAAAAAAATTATACTCTTGTCAATATTTTGTACTTACCTCTGATCAAAATTTTGAATCCGCCCCTGATTCAGGCTAAGGTATGTCTGAATTTTTTTTTTGCGTTTCAAAGAAGGTACTGTACTTAAAATTATGCATGTACCGGTCAATTTATAAAACTTGTAAACTTATATAAAACTAAAACCCAAAAAAAAAAAAAAGGAAAAAGACCATACTACTAGGCTACACAATTCATTGTATGCAAATTGTTTAATTTATAAATCCAATACAACTATAAATTTTTTTAATGAAATGAGATTGATGTACGACCATAATTTATTTCAGTCCATATATATTTCGTCAAAAATTAATCATTCTAGCATCAAATTACTCATTTTATAATAAAAAATAATGACAAATAATTCAAAGAAATACTTTCATGAATCATTAATATTTATCATTTAAATTTACATTAATAATAACAAAAAAAATCACCCCAATGTACATGTTTTTGATAGGTTACTTCTACGAACTAACTTATAACTGATCCATCATTCTATCATTTTTTTTCTCCTAACATATCCAACAATTAACTGCTCATGTATTTCCTTGCCACTCGGTCATTTGAAATTAAAAGATTTTTATCTTGTGACATTATATAATAAGAAAATTATTTGTTCAATTGAAAATGTATTTCATATATGTTTCCCCTAAAATCATGAATTTTCTTCCATTATAACAAAAGGCAAAAGACAATTTCAAAACTTATAAAAAAAAAACCATCTATACTTCTGAGAAAAAAAAAATATATATAATACCTGCAAAGATGTGATTTTTTTTAGTTGAGATTCACACATGAAAAACTTTCTTTCTTGTGATTTGTGCACGGAAAAATTGAAACGGTTCGGATCGGAATAACATGTTCTGTTATTCCTTTGAAAATAACAGAAGGTACTGTACTTAAAATTATGCATGTACCGGTCAATTTATAAAACTTGTAAACTTATATAAAACTAAAACCCAAACAAAAAAAGGAAAAAGACCATACTACTAGGCTACACAATTCATGGTTGCAAATTGTTTAATTAACTGCAACTAAATTTTAATAATAAACAATCCGTAATAATAATCTATTGCCACCATTTATAAGATTACAATTAATAAATCCAATACAACTATAAAATTATTTTCAGTCCTTATATATTTCGTTAAAAATTAGTCATTCTAGCATCAAATTACTCATTTTATAATAAAAAATAATGACAAATAATTCAAAGAAATACTTTCATGAATCATTAATATTTATCATTCAAATTTACATTAATAATAACAAAAAAAATCACCCCAATGTACATGTTTTGATAGTTTACTTCTACGAACTAACTTATAACTGATCCATCATTCTAGCATTTTTTTTCTCCTAACATATCCAACAATTAACTGCTCATGTATTTCCTTGCCACAGTCATTTGAAATTAAATTTTTTTTATCTTGTGACATTATATAATAAGAAAATTATGCGTTCAATTGAAAATATATTTCATATATGTTTCCTCTAAAATCATGAATTTTCTTCCATTATAACAAAAAGCAAAAGACAATTTCCAAACTTGTAAAAATCTAAGTATAGTTTTGAAAAAAAAAATATATATTATAGATGGCAAAGAAGTTAAAAAATATTTATATATTGTAAACTAATGAGTTAAGTCTTGTGAGTTGTAAAATACCACTAAAAATGAGACACTTCAATAAAGAACCCTGCATATGCATAAATCATTAATTTGGCGCCTTTCCAAAAAGCCAAAAAAAATGGAAAGATACCTCCTGGTCCAGGATATATGGGTGCCAGTACCCCAATTTGAATACAGAGGTGGTAACTATCTTGGCCATACAGAGCTGGTCAATATACCCCAATTAGTTCTTTTCAATACATGCAAACGGTTCAGAGGTGGTAACTATCTTGGCCATACAGAGCTGGTAACTTTTCTCACCATCCCGTCAATTAATGGAGACTTGCTGTAAAATTTAATAAATATGGATGTATACAAACACTGTAAATGTTCCTACAGAAATGCAAAACAGTCATATATAATGGCAGACTATGATCACCTTTCCATAAAAAATCATCTCTCTTTCTCAGCATGCATAAATGAAATGCCTAAATTTGCAACGAGAGTTCGATCAATGCCTCTTTTTAATACCTCCATTTTTCAAATACTTGATGATCAAATTAAAACTATGAAACACAAAAGAAAGCATCAGATGTGAAAGATATATCGCCAGTATTGATGCAACAAATTCAAACATTAGAAATTGACAACTTTGCTACAATAATAAAATAAAATAAAAAAGCAAAACTGGTGAAAATGAGATCCATTTACAATATTCTGGGCCATCACCACAGGCGGTACACTACTGCTACGAAGGATATGTGGTTCCCCTAGTTGGAAAGGATGGGTCAAAGGTTAATGCTGTTGCTTTGTGCCATCATGATATAGTATACTTCAATCGATTATTTCTTCAGTTGTTGGATCTGGAGCCTGGTACGTAGTGTTGAACCAGTTTGCCATTTTCTACCAGAAAATCATCTTATTAGGGTTTCAAGTGAAGCCATGAGCAAAGCAGTGGATATATATATTTGATCTAATTGTGTGGATTGACCTTTATTTTTTTATTTCTTTTCATCTGACCCTAAGAGGGATTGAATGCAGGTGTACGTACTGTAAATTTCTCATTTATAAAACTCCTGAATTAATTAATACTATTGCACTCAGCTCACAGCCCGTGATTATTTATTTACATTTAGATCCAAAATAGCCAGAATAATTACAAATATCCACAACTTTGTTTAATACAATAGACGAGCCCATAAAAAGTTAACCATTTGTCTCAGTTCCTTTTAAAAAAATTCAAGTTTTGTCTCGTCTATTGTCTCAATTTAATCATTTTAGCTTTTACTAGTAGAATTACTAGTAGAATTAGAGCTTGAGCGATAGCGCTCCATAAAAATTACCCAAGAATTTTTAATATAAAAATAAAATTTCTCACAATAAGTTTTAGGAACAATTAATTGAACCTTGATTGCATATAACATAAGTCTAATACCTTAATTAAATTGAACTTCGATTGCATATGGTATGTAGCTAGTTGTAGGATCAACAAATACGAAATGGGCTTGGGCCAATGTCATTTCAATTATTGGGCTAATCTGGGCCAGAAGACTTGGAAAGTTATCTCGCTGAATCATAATTATTTTGTTTCTTATTCAATTTATTTCAATATTATAGGGAGAAATTCAGCAAATTTTGAAGATGCATTTGACAAATGTTATTCATCAATTCTGGTGTAACAAAAGCATCAAATTTGTATAAAATAAAATAAAAATAAAGATGCATTCATGTGTTGTGTAACTTTTGTGCGTTAATCTGTAATGTACAAACCTATGTCAGTATATATAATAAGGATAAAAACATGGCAAGTAAATATTATTTAGTTAAATTAGTATGACCTTTTGGTGCTACGGTACAAATAAGATTTAAAGAAGTGTTACAGTACAAATAACCTTTTGGTGCTATTAATTAAATTTTTTAATTTACATTAATTGATAAAATCTTCTGTTTAATTTTTTCGTATGGTATTAGGTGATTAGGTCCAATATTTATTTACTATGTACCGCAACACTAGAAGCAACATAATACGCGCCACATATATTTTTTGTAGGAGATTATGATGTTAAAGAGTTAATTACATTAACTGAGTTAATTTCATTTCTCTAACAATACAAGTCCAATAATGAATATGTTTTGCCACCTTTTTTATGTTTTCCATTTCTTTTCTACACTTGGATTTCAAAAATATATAAATTGTATTGTATTTAATATAGGAACCACAATTTTATTTGTTCTTTCTTCTCTTTCATTAATTCCCATAAAAAATCCTTATTTTTTAACAAAATATTAAAACTATTTGTACATTATGTTTTTATTTTTGCTTTCTTATGTGTGTTTGTGTGTTTGTGTGTGTGTGTGTGTTTGTGAGAGAGAGAGAGAGAGCATGTGCCTCATTAATTGAACCATGCCAGTATAGATAGTTGAAATGATGCATCATGCAAATTAAAAGTAGCAGAAGCGCGCTTGTCTTACAATCAAAGTTAAAAGGAGAAAGCAGAAGATTGTCATACAATCAAAGTTAAAGGGAGAAAGCAGAAGCTTGTCATACAAATACACAATCAAAGTTAAAAGGGAGAAAAAGAAAAGGGCATACAAGTGCATATGCATTAAAATGATTGGTTTACTTCACCAGGCAACACAACATCATAGAATTGCATATGCATTAAAAAATTTAGACGGTTCTCGTGAAATCTCGTATTTAACCGTGCTACTTTTTATTTATTTTTAAACGCTAAAGAAAATGTTTGAATTTGAATTGCTTCCTGCAAAGCCATATTCTGATCCTCAGCCTCTTCATACAATGTCGCTTAACGGTCCATTATCTGCTAAATGTTTTGGAACAGCGTAGCTATTTTTCAAGTTTTCGTCCCTCAAATGTCTTTAACAGTATTTTTTGATCATGTCTAAAATAAATAGATAAATATTGTATATTCGAAAATAGCTAAGTGTGTATTATACAATAGTAAATCAAACGAGTATGGAAGCTTAAAATGTTGGTCCATTTTATTATAGTGAAATAATCAAATGTATTTCGAAAATTTCATTTTGTGTCTTTCATATGTCAAAAATGTAAAAGATTTTAAAATATTGTAAGAGATTGTAAGAAAATAATTTGCAAGGAAAAAAATAAAAGAAATTTTTCTAAATTTTTTTAACATTATTTCAATAAATATTCTTATTTCAATAATTCACTCAATGTTTGTAACTATATATGCTCATGAGTACATAATGACTGTTCTAGAATCAAAACGCAATTCATGAATAATAAAAATTAAAGATTAAAGATTATTTATACCATTTGATTTAAGGGCAAACACCAAATCCATTAAAAACATTTAAATCAACATACATTATTATAAGTAACACACTCGAGAGCACACCATACATTAAAATAGGAACATAAATAACAAGGTACACACATGCACACAGAAAAAAAAAAAAAAAAAAAAAGTCGAGTTGAATCAAAGCAAGAGACTGAAATGAGCATTTCAATCATCTATATGAGTAATAGTAACATGCAAATTAGAAGGATTGTTGAGTTTCCTGCATTGAACAACACGCAGTGTGGTAAGCTGACACATAGCCCCCGGTTGCACCTCCCAATTCTCCAAGTTCTCCAACTTCTTGAGTTTTAAAAACTGCAACTGTGGAAACCCATTTGCAGAGCAAACCATTTGCTTCCCTGTATATGCTCCATCTTCTAAACTCAGAAATTTCAGAGCTTGTAGTCTTTCTAGCGTAGGCATGGGGTCTTCCTTCAAACCAGAATTGGTTAGGGTGAGCCTTCTTAGATTTGGTGGAAATTTAACATTATCTATGGGAAGTTTCCTGCAATTCCATTCTCCCTCTAATTTCATTGACTTGATCGTCTCGAGATTGGGGAAGGCTCTTATATCAGCAAATTCTGATGGTATAATCTTCCCCATAATTGCCATTGAGATAAGTTTATCCATGTGACTCAATAGGTTAGAAATAGATTTCCAGTCTAGATTCTCCCAATTTGAAAGTGCAAATTTTGTAAGGTGGATCAGGAAGTGCGGAATGTTTTCTACCCACGACTCATGAGCCGCAACTGTTTTCAGGGTATGTAGGTTGTCTATAGGTGCTGCAGAGGGTGGGCCTTTAATTTGGGGGCTTGGTTTCACATAAACATGGCGAAGTTCTTTTATGTTCCACAGAGATTCAGGTAGGGTTTCAATGCTTGTATCTCTAACATCCAAAGTTTGCAGATATTGCATATCTCCTATATTTTTAGGAAGCTCAGAGATGGTACTACCCCTCAAGCCCAGGTATTTTAGGGAAACCATGTTCGGTAAAGTTGTTGGGATTGCGGATTTCCGCAATTCCAACACTCTGAGGAGCACAGCACTTCCAAGAACATTTCTATCAAAACTAAAAGCTAAAAAGGAATGTATATGATTGTTTTTCACCTCCGTGTATTGTCTCTTGTTGTCATGATGCATTGCTAAACGGAAGAGGGAATCAATTTTTTCCTGATCTGGATTGGCAACCAGAAACTCATCCATGTTGGATTGTTGGATGACAAATTCATGAATAGGACGAGGTACTCGGAAACTTTTTATTGTGCCTAACAATGATCTCTTTGAAACACAAAGCAACGACCTGCACGCAACAAGAAAAATAAGGAAACATCAAGTACATGTTTATAAAAGAACAAAGTTTCTCGGTTTACTTAAAAATATGAAGAAAGAAAAATGATTTTGTTTATCATCAAGAAGACCAAAGAAAATTATTTACTCTTACTGTAATAAAATAGACAAAATTAATTTTTATTGATGACCTCTTTTGAAAAACCAAGACCTAATGTCTGAAATAGCAACCATCCATTCTATTACTAATTGCAATTGTCATTTATTCCACAAAGGGAAAAACTATAGACCTATTAGTCACCTATAAATTATAAGGTTGAATGTTAATTTCCCAAAAAATTGAGAATATATACCTTTGGACAAGTTGCTCCAAGTACTTATTTGCAATCTCCTCTCTAGTCTCTTCATTCTCTTGTGTAACAAATCTTTCAGCAACCCATTCACCTTGCCCTGGTGTAACAAATCCTTCAGCAATCCATATATTAATTAGAGAAGTTGCAGGAATCTCGTAACCAATCGGGTAACATGCAAAATAAAGAAAGCACAGCTTGAGAAAGTCAGGTAAATCTTCATAGCAGTAGTTAATAATGTGCCACATATTATTGCCCGTAACACAATTATTAGACTCTTTGATCTTGACCAGATCACCTTTCACCTGGTTCCAGGTGTTGAAGGCTATTGGTTTGAGTGAAAGGAGACCCCCTATAAGGAGAATAGCCAGAGCCTGGCTTTCACACAACTCGCAAATTAGCCAAGGGAGACTTCCCAGCTCGGAGTAGCACTTAAATTTGAAGTTTGGTATGTGCTCAAAAGGTCGAAATGCTTTCCTGTAGAAGAGTGCTCGGGAATCCCACTCATCCTGTGTTTGGATGTTTGAACTATCTGTTGTCTCAAGAAGCATGATTTCGATAGGCACAGTCATCCCGTGGTCGTACATCCATTTTACAGTAAGGTAATTACTCCCGGCCCCCAACTCACTTTCTGGGTGCTTAGAACGGACGTCTGACATCATATCCAAGATTAAGTTCAGGATTGTGTTCCCAACTTGCACCAACCGACCTTCTGCATGGTTACTAGAGCCTGCTTTTCGTTCAACAATCTCACTCATTAAATTTCCAACTCTATGGGCTGTTAGTCGCACAACCTCAATTATAGCCTGCTTTTGGTCCAAAGGGAGCATCCTGCATTTTGTACTCATGAATTTATGAAAATTGGTTAGTTTTTGCTTCAATATATCAATAGTATACGGTCCAAAATCTCTGAAGGTGGGTGAGGATATCAATTCAATTATGTAAAGTGTCGCATCCATCTGATGTGTTTCAGCTTTTTCAAAATCATACGAAAATTCGACTGCAACCACCACCAACTGCAATGCAATAGAAACATTTAAATGAAAAATACTATAAATGGTGATCAGTGAAACTTCAAAACTCTAGACCTTGGAGTCTGGAGAGCCACTATCTGCCATTAACCATCAACAGATCAGGCCCCACAATGGAGGCCGAAAACTATAATGAAGGAAATCAGTGAGAGAGATAGAAGTGAAAACCAGAGAGAGGAGACAGGAGACACTCACCCCGGTACCGTTGCTCTTTTACGAGAGGAGGTTTGATCTGGTGGACTCGACAAGAGAAGAGAAACGAAGGAGAGGGTAACTGAGGGAAGGGGCAGCAAGTACATATATATATAGGGATATATCATCTCTCCCAAACAGAAAAGGTTAATTGACAATTTTTCTTATTAATACCCATAATAATTATTTTATCATTTATAAATAAGGTCCTCCACATTATCCAAACAGGTATATATATCCCATACTAAATAATTTTCAGATTAAACTAAAACTATGCAGATTCAAAGAGTGAACGCTTCAGCAAAGTAACATATACTTTGGATAGTGTTCAAGTTAAGGAATAAATAAAGACCAACTCTTTAATTTTTGTATGTTGCCCACATGAGGATAGGTAACAGCTGGAAAAGCAATTATTCTCTTGTCCTTGTAACTTCATGCAACAAAATTCATATTCTTTTCCTCCATTTCGGTAGTTGGTCGCCAATTTTGCTTCATATTTGCTTGCGTCTATTTCTTTGTTTTGATGTATATATCCTTCAAGCTAAAACAATTAGAATTATCCTTCAAACAGCTGAAGAAGCTGGTCATGCGCTTCTCAACTAAATTTTTTATATTATTTTGCATTGGTGAATGGTGAATTTTCTTTTATATTCTGCTGCCTCTTATTTTAGTAATTTACAAAAAATGTTAAATTTAATAAAATGTATTATGCAAATGAGCGTGACAAAAAATGCATTCTTTGCAGAAGCTTGTCATACAATCAAAGTTAAAGTGAGAACAAATAAAAGGGTAGAAGCTTGGCATCAAAAAAATAGGAGAATTAATGTTTTGGTTTTGCTGACAAGTTAATTTATCAAAATGCATGCTTGGCTAACATCATCAGGCAACACAACATCACACACAATACTTCCCCATCCATATTTTTCTTATTTTTATCAATTAAAAAAAAATAAAAAAAGTTGCACGGTTATGTTGAATCTCGTATTTAACCATGCTACTTTATTTTTAAAAGGGAGAATTTCACGTATACCCCTCAAAAAAATCAAAATTACGTATATCCCCCTCTAAACTTTGAAATTACATGTTTCCCCCTCTAAACTTTAAAAACTCACAAATTTACCAATTTTATTGTCTTTTATATTAAAATTCATTCTAAAATTTTAAAATGCCCATTTTACCTTTTATTAAAAGCATATAAAAATCCATCAGACTCAAGTTTGAATTTGAAGGGTTCCTCTACCGTTTGACCCATGCGCATCGCTTCAATTGCATATATTAAAATGATACAAAAGGATACATATATAAAAAATGATATATGTATTATCTAAATTAGAGCTTTCATGAAAAATGATACATATATATAAAAAAAGGAGGGAATGAGAAAAAAAATAGTGGACATTCAAACAATCAGAAAACTCAAAAAATTTGCTTTGGATTACATGTAGCTAGTGATACTTGGCGTAGGCATGAAGAATGGAACCATTTAAATGACAATAAAATTTTGTCAGTCCTTTAATTTGGGCAACCTAACATCCATCCTTTTGTACTGTTTAAGTTTAGATATGCACCCCATGCATTCTTCCTTTGTTCCTTTTTTTTTATTTTCCAGTATTGATGTAGTATCAACAATCAACAAGAATATTCTCTTAATTAATAAGATAGATTAAAATGCTTTAAATATTTTCTCTTGTTTCTCCTTTTTATTATTATTTAAATATTTTAAAATGATTTTAATTATGAGCGACAAATCATCCTCGTTATGGTATTTTTCTAATTGCCAAATTGGGTCTAGTGGGTAAATTAAAAGATACAATTTGTTCGAAATGATTAAAAGATAAAAGAATGTCTAAAATGAAAGAAAATGCAACAAATTCAAACATTAGAAATTAACAACTTTGCTACAATAATAAAATAAAATAAAAAAGCAAAACTGGTGAAAATGAGATCCATTTACAATAATCTGGGCCGGTTTTTAAGCCCATAAATGTAGCCCAAAATTAGTTACGTACCAGGTATAATTAATAGCGGTTTATAGAGAGACATGTTCGAGTCCTTTCAAAATCTACTGAAAAAATAAATAGGTGTGCCAAAAGTAAAAAAATAAAAAATAAAAATTGAACTGAAAAAAGTTATAAAGTTATAATTAAGGGCAATAAATTAATGATTGAATCACTGCTATGTTTGTTAGCCATGATGTTAGATGATATCAATAATTTTAGAGAACTAATTTTGTTACACACACATAGATGTTAAGGATCCAAAATTTTGTCTCCATTAGTTTCATTAATAGCGTTTATAGAGAGACATGTTCAAGTCCTTTCAAAATCTACTGAAAAAATAAATAGGTGTGCCAAAAGTTAAAAAAATAAAAAATAAAAATTGAACTGAAAAAAGTTCAAAAGTTATAATTAAGGGCAATAAATTAATGATTGAATCACTGCTATGTTTGTTAGCCATGATGTTAGATGATATCAATAATTTTAGAGAATATCTACTAATGAGGAGGGTTCAAATATCTCTAGTTATGCCTCCACTTTTTAATTTTCTCTAATAACAAAAATTTTGAAACATAAATGTTAAAATATAAAAATTTAAATTTAAAATCATATATAACACCAGCAAATTAATATTTTGCTTAAGACTGCAGCTTAAATCTAGATATTTTGAAGGATAGATAGGTAGTTTCTAACTGATATTTACTTTTATAATATTTTACTAACTGATGATGATCTAATAATCTTCAAAAATTCCTGAATTTCTCGCTAGATTGAAATAAATTGAATAAGAAACAAAATAATTATGACATCGATATAACTTTCCAAGTCTTCTGGCCCATATTAGCCCAAAATTTGAAATGACTTCGGCCCAAGCCCAGCTCGTATTTGTTGAATCATATTGCTCCAAATTACCATGTCTTAATTCATCTTTTTATTTTAATTAATTATTGGAAATATCCTTAGGGGGGCGAACGGAGCGAATTCGTAGCGGATAATGTTAATATCAAACCCATATTCACATTTTAATGAGCAAATACGAATACAAATACGAAAAGTAAACAGATGTTAAAATGTAAAATTAAATCCACCTTAAATGGATATGGATATGGTGCGAATATTGTTGGATAAATGAGTCATATAAACTTTAAAATACAAATACTAATTAACAAAATTAAAATATGACAATTCATCTATTTAAATAAATTTTATCATATTTTTAAATTTAATAAACTATAAAAAAGTGAATTAAATTTGTAAAAAAAATTAAAGAGATAGTTAATAGTGAGATTAAAGAAAATAAGATTATGTTTTCATATAAGGATATACAGACTTGTGAGGCAGTATATTCTTTGATATAGAACTGACGTCTCCGTTTTATTGTAAATGGAGAGGAGGAATATAGTATTTTAAATCACTGCTCAAACAAAGCCAAGCTGTCCAATAGTTCTAATTTCAAAATAACACTTCTCATTTAAAATACTCTCATTTAAAATACAGCATTGCATGACATAACCGTATTGTGCCATAACTTTTTTGTATCCCTATCCACTACTCTGCTCCGATTCGTGAGAAAAAAATATATACTCTTGTCAATATTTTGTACCTACCTCTGATCAAAATCCTGAATCCGCCCCTGATTCAAGCTAAGGTATGTCTGAATTTTGTTTTGCATTTCTAAGAAGGTACTGTACTTAAAATTATGCATGTACCGGTCAATTTTTAAAACTTGTAAACTTATATAAAACTAAAACCCAAAAAAACAAAAGGAAAAAAATCATACTACTAGGCTACAAAATTCATGGTTGCAAATTGTTTAATTAACTGCAACTAAATTTTAATTATAAACAATCCGTAATAATAATCTATTGCAACCATTTATAAGATTGCAATTAATAAATCCAATACAACTATAAAATATTTTAATGAAATATGATTGATGTACAACCATAATTTATTTCAGTCCATATATATTTCGTTAAAAATTAGTCATTCTAGCATCAAACTCATTTTATAATAAAAAATAATGACAAATAATTCAAAGAAATACTTTCATAAATGATTAATATTTATCATTCAAATTTACATTAATAATAAAAAAAATCACCCCAATGAACTAACTGATCCATCATTCTAGCATTCTTTTTCTCCTAACATATCCAACAATTAACTGCTCATATATTTCCTTGCCACACAGTCATTTGAAATTAAAAGATTTTTATCTTGTGACATTATATAATAAGAAAATTATGCGTTCAATTGAAAATGTATTACATATATTAATCCTCTAAAACCATGAATTTTCTTCCATTATAACAAAAAGCAAAAGGCAATTCCAAAACTTTTAAAAAATCTATGTATACTCTTGAGAAAAAAAAAATATATATAATACCTGGCAAAGAAGTGATTTTTTTTTTGGAGTTGAGATTCACACATGAAAAACTTTTTTTCTTGTAATTTGCGTATGGAAAAATTAAAACGGTTGGAATTGGAATAACAGGTTCCTATTATTATTTTGAAATAACAGCAGATTTATTTCCGATTTTTATACGTAGCTATAGGGTACTGTTCACAATGCAATATATGTATTTTTCTTTTTGTTTTCTGTGGCTGGTATTGTTCAATTCTGCTCTTTAAATTTCTAGGTAGTTTATCATGTTACTTGGAACTATTATTTAATCTAATGTAGCATGCCTACGGGCTTCTCTCAATGAAAAAGAAATAATGGTTAATTATATATTTTTTATATTTTCCAGGTGAGTAGGTGACTTATCACTATATGTCAGATAATTCATCATTGCAAAACAGTCATATATAATGGTAGACTATGATCACCTTTCAATATAAAAAGTCATCTCTCTTTCTCAGCATGCCTAAATTTGCAACGACGGTTCGATCAATGCCTCTTTTTAATACCTCCATTTTTCAAATACTTGTTAATAAAATTCAAACTATGAAACACAAAAAAAAAATCATCAGATGTGAAAGATATATTGCCAGTACTACAAAAACGTTAATCGTACTCGGCAAATCATACACGGTACCGAGAAAATTCCAAAAAACAGTGTGTAAAAGGAGAAGGTGATCGCGCAAAAATACACTCAACCATTCACACATGGTCATTTAAAATGAAACCAAGACACCTGTATTTGTACACATTATTTTATTAATAAACCATGTATGAATAAACACGATTATAAACTGCATTAAAAAAAAATCATACACGATTCTAAAAAATAAATGAACCAAGGGATCAACTTTGATCGAACCAAAGTTGGTGCTGCCTTTGTCCCCCGGACAGAAACCGATCACCTAAAATTTTCCTCTGAGAACCTCCCTCAGATCCTTGACCATTTTTCGATGGTCCCAGATAGTGAAGAAGCAAAGCAAATGGAGAAAATTATCAAAGACTGTGAGGAACCATGTTTGAAGGGTGAGAAGAAGTTTTGTTCAACTTCTCTCGAGTTCCTGCTTGATAACGTCGTCGCTTTGCTTGGTACCACTAATATAAAAGCCCTTTCAACAACAATCAGCCGGAGTAACATGAAAGCTCAACAAGGCAAAGCGTTATACACTATCGCTTCTTCAACAAAAAAAATACCTTACCATTCTGGATTGGTTGTGTGTCACCAGGAGCCATCACCACAGGCGGTACACTACTGCTATGAAGGATATGTGGTTCCCCTAGTTGGAAAGGATGGGTCAAAGGTTAATGCTGTTGCTTTGTGCCATCATGATATAGTAAACTTCAATCGATTATTTCTTGAGTTATTGGATCTGGAGCCTGGTAGTGTTCAACCAGTTTGCCATTTTCTACCAGAAAATCATCTTATTTGGGTTTCCAGTGAAGCCATGAGCAAAGCAGTGGATATATATATATATGATCTGATTATGTGGGTTGAACTTTGTTTTTTGTTTTTTTTTTCACCTGACCCTTAGAGGGATTGAATGTAGGTGTACGTACTGTAAATTTCTCATTTATAAAATTCCTGAATTAATTAATATTATTGCACTCAGCTCACAGCCCATGATTATTTATTATTTACATTTAGATCCAAAATGGCCAGAATAATTACAAATATCCACAACTTTGTTTAATACAAATTCAAACAAAGTTAACCATTTTCAAGCCCTAGCAGTAACCTTCTTCACTTCGTACATCTTGTGTCGGATCCACGTAACAACAACCGCAGTCACGTCTTTACTGGTATCTCAGTTCCTTTCAAACAAATTCATGTTTTGTCTCGTCTATTGTCTCAATTTAATCATATATTTTAGCTTTTACTAGTAGAACTAGAGCTTGAGCGATATCGCTCCATAAAAATTACCTAAGAATTTTTAATATAAAAATAAAATTTCTCACAATAAGTTTTAGGAACAATAAATTCAACCTTGATTGCATATAACAAATATAAGTCTAATACCTTAATTAATTTGAACTTGGATTAATTGCATATGGTATGTAGCTGTAGGATTCAACAAATACGAAATGGGCTTGGCCCAATGTCATTTCAATTATTGGGCTAAACTGGGCCAGAAGACTTGGAAAGTTATCTCGCTGAATCATAATTTATTTGTTTCTTATTCAATTTATTTCAATATTATAGGGAGAAATTCAGCAAATTTTGAAGATTATTAGATCATCATCAGTTAGTAACATTTCATTAAAGTAAGTAGCTTTCAAACTATTTGTAAAATGTTATAATTCCTATGTCAACTTTATTTATTTTAAGTGTTGACATTCATAAAGTTAAATGTCATTATTGCTCCAAAACATCTTTAATTAAAAGGAGAGGAGGTTAACTTTATATTAAATTAATTCAAGATTTTATAAATTTGATATGAAAATGCAATACTAGTGAAGTAGATTGATTTCAACAATTTGAATTCGTCATTTGAAGCTAATTCAGTAGGGTTTAGAATTAAGCTTACAAAAGACTTAGTGAGCTTAAAAGCACCCTAATTCTGCTCACATTTTACAATTTAATTGTCAACCGAGTTTAGCTGTAACTAATAATTGATGCATCAATAGATAATGATATGGTATTCATAAAAAATGAATTTAACTTGAATACTATTTTTTTTAAATAGAAAAATATTAATAGACCAAGTTTTAATCTTGTGAATTTGTTATATCAAAATTTAATATAATTAAAGTACCATTTCATATTTTATCAAAGGTCGTTAAATATATATATTATTTGAAAATTTCAAATCACACTTGAAATGTCTGGTTTCAAAATTTAATTCTTTCACAATTGATGATATCATCTTATAATCCATTCTCATTGTATAGAGACCATAATTTTAATCTATTAATTCGTCGAAAATTTATTCCGGAAAAATTGTGGTAAATTAATTTTAATCATTGTTGCAACCCAATTAATCTGATATGGTAATTAAGATGTCATGAGTCATTCAGTCAATCAAACAAAAGATAATTGAAACATCACAATTTCATTTGACAAATGTTATTCATCAATTCTGGTGTAACAAAAGCATCAAATTTGTATAAAATAAAATAAAAATAAAGATGCATTCATGTGTTGTGTAACTTTTTTGCGTTAATCTGTAATGTACAAACCTATGTCAGTATAACAAGGATAAAAACATGGCAAGTAAATATTATTTAGTTAAATTAGTATGAGCTTTTTGTGCTACGGTACAAATAAGATTTAAAGAAGTGTTACAGTACAAATAACCTTTTGGTGCTATTAATTAAATTTTTTAATTTACATTCATTGATAAAATCTTATGATTAATTTTTTCGTATGGTATTAGGTGATTAGGTCCAATATTTATTTACTATGTTCCGCAACACTAGAAGCAACATAATACGCACCACATTTATTTTTTGTTGGAGATTATGATGTTAAAGAGTTAATTACATTCTCTGAGTTAATTTCATTTCTCTAACAATATAAGTCCAATAATGAATATGTTTTGCCACCTTTTTTATGTTTTCTATTTCTTTTCTACACTTGGTTTTCAAAAATATATAAATTTGTATTGTATTTAAAATAGGAACCACAATTTATTTGTTCTTTCTTCTCTTTCATTAATTCCCATAAAAAATCGTTATTTTTTAACAAAATATTAAAACTATTTGTACATTATGTTTTTATTTTTGCTTTCTTATGTGTGTTTGTGTGTGTGTGTGTGTGTGTGAGAGAGAGAGAGAGAGAGAGAGAGAGCATGTGCCTCATTAATTGAACCATGCCAGTATAGATAGTTGAATTGATGCATCATGCAAATTAAAAGTAGCAGAAGCTTGTCTTACAATCAAAGTTAAAAGGAGAAAGCAGAAGATTGTCATACAATCAAAGTTAAAGGGAGAAAGCAGAAGCTTGTCATACAAATACACAATCAAAGTTAAAAGGGAGAAAAAGAAAAGGGCATACAATTGCATATGCATTAAAATGATTGGTTTACTTCACAACATCATAGAATTGCATATGCATTAAAAAATTTAGACGGTTCTGGTGAAATCTCGTATTTAACCGTGCTACTTTTTTTTTTTTTAAACGCTAAAGAAAATGTTTTAATTTGAATTGCTTCCTGCAAAGCCATATTCTGATCCTCAGCCTCCTCATACAATGTCGCTTAACGGTCCATTATCTGCTAAATGTTTTGGAACAACGTAGCTATTTTTCAAGTTTTCGTCCCTCAAATGTCTTTAACAGTATTTTTCTAACATGTCTAAAATAAATAGATAAATATTGTATATTCGAAAATAGCTAAGTGTGTATTACACAATAGTAAATCAAACGAGTATGGAAGCTTAAAATGCTGGTCCATTTTATTATAGTGAAATAATCAAATGTATTTCGAAAATTTCATTTTGTGTCTTTCATATGTCAAAAATGTAAAAGATTTTAAAATATTGTAAGAGATTGTAAGAAAATAATTTGCAAGGAAAAAAAATAAAAGAAATTTTTCAAAAATTTTTTAACATTATTTCAATAAATATTCTTATTTCAATAATTCACTCAATGTTTGTAACTATATATGCTCATGAGTACATAATGACTGTTCTAGAATCAAAACGCAATTCATGAATAATAAAAATTAAAAATTAAAGATTATTTATACCATTTGATTTAAGGGCAAACACCAAATCCATTAAAAACATTGAAATCACTCATTGTTATGCAACATACATTATTATAAGTAACACACTCGAGAGCACACCATACATTAAAATAGGAACATAAATAACAAGGTACACACATGCACACAGAAAACAAAAAAAAAAAGTCGAGCTGAATCAAAGCAAGAGACTGAAATGAGCATTTCAATCATCTATATGAGTAATAGTAACATGCAAATTAGAAGGATTGTTGAGTTTCCTGCATTGAACAACACGCAGTGTGGTAAGCTGACACATAGCCCCCGGTTGCACCTCCCAATTCTCCAAGTTCTCCAACTTCTTGAGTTTTAAAAACTGCAACTGTGGAAACCCATTTGCAGAGCAAACCATTTGCTTCCCTGTGTATGCTCCATCTTCTAAACTCAAAAATTTCAGAGCTTGTAGTCTTTCTAGCGTAGGCATGGGGTCTTCCTTCAAACCAGAATTGGTTAGGGTGAGCCTTCTTAGATTTGGTGGAAATTTAACATTATCTATGGGAAGTTTCCTGCAATTCCATTCTCCCTCTAATTTCATTGACTTGATCGTCTCGAGATTGGGGAAGGCTCTTACATCAGCAAATTCTGATGGTATAATCTTCCCCATAATTGCCATTGAGATAAGTTTATCCATGTGACTCAATAGGTTAGAAATAGATTTCCAGTCTAGATTCTCCCAATTTGAAAGTGCAAATTTTGTAAGGTGGATCAAGAAGTGCGGAATGTTTTCTACCCACGACTCATGAGCCGCAACTGTTTTCAGGGTATGTAGGTTGTCTATAGGTGCTGCAGAGGGTGGGCCTTTAATTTGGGGGCTTGGTTTCACATAAACATGGCGAAGTTCTTTTATGTTCCACAGAGATTCAGGTAGGGTTTCAATGCTTGTATCTCTAACATCCAAAGTTTGCAGATATTTCATATCTCCTATATTTTTAGGAAGCTCAGAGATGTTACTACCCCTCAAGCCCAGGTATTTTAGGGAAACCATGTTCGGTAAAGTTGTTGGGATTGCGGATTTCCGCAATTCCAACACTCTGAGGAGCACAGCACTTCCAAGAACATTTCTATCAAAACTAAAAGCTAAAAAGGAATGTATATGATTGTTTTTCACCTCCGTGTATTGTCTCTTGTTGTCATGATGCATTGCTAAACGGAACAGGGAATCAATTTTTTCCTGATCTGGATTGGCAACCAGAAACTCATCCATGTTGGATTGTTGGATGACAAATTCATGAATAGGACGAGGTACTCGGAAACTTTTTATTGTGCCTAACAATGATCTCTTTGAAACACAAAGCAACGACCTGCACGCAACAAGGAAAATAAGGAAACATCAAGTACATGTTTATAAAAGAACAAAGTTTCCTGGTTTACTTAAAAATATGAAGAAAGAAAAATGATTTTGTTTATCATCAAGAAGACCAAAGAAAATTATTTATTCTTACTGTAATAAAATAGACAAATTAAAATTAATTTTTATTGATGACCTCTTTTGAAAAACCAAGACCTAAATGTCTGAAATAGCAACCATCCATTCTATTACTAATTGCAATTGTCATTTATTCCACAAAGGGAAAAACTATATATAGACCTATTAGTCACCTATAAATTATAAGGCGGAATGTTAATTTCCCAAAAAATGAGAATATATACCTTTGGACAAGTTGCTCCAAGTACTTATTTGCAATCTCCTCTCTAGTCTCTTCGTTCTCTTGTGTAACAAATATTTCAGCAACCCATTCGCCTTGCCCTGGTGTAACAAATCCTTCAGCAATCCATATGTTAATTAGAGAAGTTGCAGGAATCTCGTAATCAATCGGGTAACATGCAAAATAAAGAAAGCACAGCTTGAGAAAGTCAGGTAAATCTTCATAGCAGTAGTTAATAATGTGCCACATATTATTGCCCGTAACACAATTATTAGACTCTTTGATCTTGACCAGATCACCTTTCACCTGGTTCCAGGTGTTGAAGGCTATTGGTTTGAGTGAAAGGAGACCCCCTATAAGGAGAATAGCCAGAGGCTTTCTTTCACACAAATCGAAAATTAGCCCAGGGAGACTTCCCAGCTCGGAGAAGAACTTAAATTTGAAGTTTGGTATGTGCTCAAAAGGTCGAAATGCTAGGGAATCCCAGTCATCCAGTGTTTGGATGGTTGAACTATCTGTTGTCTCAAGAAGCATGATTTTGATAGGCTCAGTCATCATGTAGTCGTACATCCATTCTACAGAAATGTAATTAATTTCTATTGCCACCAACTCACTTTCTGGGTGCCTATAACGGACGTCTACCATCATATCCCAGATTAAGTTGAGGATTGTGATCCCAACTTGCACCAACCGACCTTCTGCATGGTTACTAGAGCCTGCTTTTCGTTCAACAATCTCACTCATTAAATTTCCAACTCTATGGGCTGTTAGTCGCACAACCTCAATTATATCCTGCTTTTGGTCCAAAGGGAGCATCCTGCATTTTGTACTCATGAATTTATGAAATTTGGTTAGTTCATTCTTCAATACATCAAAATCATCGTCAGTTTCTATATCTCTGAAGGTGGGTGAGGATATCAATTCAATCATGTAAAGTGTCGCATCCATCTGATGTGTTTCAACTTTTTCAAAATCAAACCGAAAATTCGACTGCAACCACCACCAACTGCAATGCAAAAGAAACATTAAATGAAAAAATACTATAAATGGTGATCAGTGAAACTTCAAAACTCTAGACCTTGGAGTCTGGAGAGCCACCTACTATCTACCATTAACTATCAACAGATCAGGCCCCACAATGGAGGCCGAAAACTATAATGAAGGAAATCAGTGAGAGAGATAGAAGTGAAAACCATAGAGAGGAGACAGGAGACAGGAGACACTCACCCGGTACCGTTGCTCTTCTACGAGAGGAGGTTTGATCTGGTGGACTCGAGAAGAGAAGAGAAATGAAGGAGAGGGTTACTGAGGGAAGGGGCAGTAAGTACATATATATAGGGAACCGGTATATATTATTTTCATATTAAACTAAAACTATGCAGATTCAAAGAATGAACGCTTCAGCAAAGTGACATATATACTTTGGATGGTGTTCAAGTTAAGGAATAAATAAAGACCAACTCTTTAATTTTTGTGTGTTCCCCACATGAGGATAGGTAACAGCTGGAAAAGTAATTATTCTCGTCCTTGTAACTTCATGCTAAGAAATTCATATTCTTTTCCTGCATTTCGGTAGTTGGTCGCCAATTTTGCTTCATATTTGCTTGCGTCTATTTCTTTGTTTTGATGTATGTATCCTTCAAGCTAAAACAATTAGAATTATCCTTCAAACAGCTGAAGAAGCTGGTCATGCGCTTCTCAACTATATTTTTTTATATTATTTTGCATTGGTGGATTTTCTTTTATATTCTGCTGCCTCTTATTTTAGTAATTTTAAAAAAAATCTTAAACTTAATAAAATGTATTATGCAAATTTTGAGCTTGACAAAAAATGCATTATTTGCAGAAGCTTGTCATACAATCAAAGTTAAAGTGAGAATACAATCAAAGTTAAAGTGAAAACAAATAAAAGGGTAGAAGCTTGGTATCAAAAATATTGGAGAATTAATGTTTTGGTTTCCTGATAAGTTAATTTATCAAAATGCATGCTTGGCTAACATCATCAGGCAACACAACATCACACACAATATTTCGCCACCCATATTTTTCTTATTTTTATCATTTAAAAAAAAATAAAAAAAGTTGCATGGTTATGGTGAAATCTCGTATTTAACCGTGCTACTTTTTTTTTAAAAGGGAGAATTTCACCGATACCCCTCAAAAAATTCAAATTACGTATTTCCCTCTCTAAACTTCGAAATTACATATTTTCCCCTCTAAACTTTAAAAACTCACAAATTTACCAATTTTATTGTCTTTTATTGTCTTTTATATTAAAATTCATTCTAAAATTTTAAAATACCCATTTTACCTTTTATTAAAAGCATATAAAAACTCATCAGACTCAAGTTTGAGTTTGAAGGGTTCCTCTACCGTCTGATCCATGCGCATCGCTTCAATTGCATATATTAAAATGATACAAAAGGATACATACATAAAAAATGATATATGTATTATCTAAATTAGAGCTTGCATGGAAAATGATACATATATAAAAAAAAGGAGGGATTGAGAAAAAAAATATAGTGGAGATTCAAACAATCAGAAAACTCATAAAATTTGCTTTGGATTACATGTAGCTAGTGATACTTGGCGTAGGCATGAAGAAAGGAACCGTTTAAATGACAATAAAATTTTGTCAGTCCTTTAATTTGAGCAACCTAGCATCCATCCTTTTGTATTGTTTAAGTTTAGATATGCACCCCATGCATTGTTCCTTTGTTCCTTTTTTTTTTATTTTCCAGTATTGATGTAGTACGTATTGATGCCGTATCAACAATCAACAAGAATATTCTCTAAATTAATAAGATAGATTAAAATGCTTTAAATATTTTCTCTTGTTTAATTCTCCTTTTTTTATTATTTAAATATTTTAAAATGCTTTTAATTATGAGCGACAAATCATCCTTTGTCATGGTATTTTTCTAATTGCCAAATTGGGTCTAGTGGGTAAATTAAAAGATACAATTTGTTCGAAATGATTAATTCAAAGCTTGGAAAATAAAAGAATGTCTAAAATGAAAGAAAATGCAACAAATTCAATCATTAGAAATTAACAACCTTGGTACAATAATAAAATAAAATAAAAAAGAAAAACTGGTGAAAATGAGATCCATTGTTTGAATTTGTTTTTTTACAAGTATTGATACCATATCAACAAGGATATTATCTGAATTAATCCGATGGATTAATTATAATGCTTCAATTGTTAATCTTATTCTCATTTTTCATTGTTTGAATTTTTTTGAAATGAATGGTATTTTTTTCCAATTACCAAAAATGTGTTTATTGGGAAAGAATATGCTACCCATAATAATTATTTATCATTTATAAATAAGTTCTCCACATTATCCAAAACAAGTATATATATACCATACTAATAATTTTCAGATTAAACTAAAACTATGCAGATTCAAAGAGTGAACGATTTAGCAAAGTGACATATATACTTTGGATAGTGTTCAAGTTAAGGAATAAATAAAGACCAACTCTTTAATTTTTGTATGTTAACCTACACGAGAATAGGTAACAGTTGGAAAAGCAATTATTCTCTTGTCCTTGTAACTTCATGCTAAGAAATTCATATTCTTTTCCTGCATTTCGGTAGTTGGTCGCCAATTTTGCTTCATATTTGCTTGCGTCTATTTCTTTGTTTTGATGTATATACCCTTTAAGCTGGTCATGCGCTTCTCAACTACGTTTTTTATATTATTTTGCATTGGTAAATTTTCTTTTATATATATTCTGCTGCCTCTTATTTTAGTAATTTTCAAAAAATATTAATTAAACTTAATAAAATGTATTATGAAAAATGAGCTTGACAAAAAATGCATTATTTGCAGAAGCTTGTCATACAATCAAAGTTAAAGTGAGAACAAATAAAAGGGTAGAAGCTTGGTATCAAAAATATTGAAGAATTAATGTTTTGCTTTCCTGATAAGTTAATTTATCAAAATGCATGCTTGGCTAACATCATCAGGCAACACAACATCACACACAATACTTCCCAGCAATATTTTTCTTATTTTTATCATTTAAAAAAACATAAAAAAAGTTGCATGGTTATGGTGAAATCTCGTATTTAACCGTGCTACTTTTTTTTTAAAAGGGAGAATTTCACCTATACCCTCCAAAAATTCAAATTACGTATTTCCCTCTCTAAACTTTGAAATTACGTATTTTCCCCTCTAAACTTCAAAAACTCACAAATTTAACTATTTTATTGTCTTTTATATTAAAACTCATTTTAAAATTTAAAATACCCATTTTACATTTTATTAAAAGCATATGAAAGCCCATCAGACTCAAGTTTGAATCAGAAGGGTTCCTCTACCGTCTGATCCATGCGCATCGCTTCAATATTCGTGTTGATCTAGCATGCACGGATCTTAAAGCAATTCTGATCTACATGCATCGCATTAAGATCTATGCATGTCACTTCAATATGCTTATGTGTTCGCATCAAGATTTGTGCCGATCTTGTGCGCACAAATCTAAAAACAGTTCGGATGGTAGATGAACCGTTCAGATTCAAATTTGAGTCTGGTGGACTTTATATATTTTTATAAAGAGTAAAATGGGTATTTTATAAATTTAAATTAGTTTTAATATAAAAGACAATAAAATGAATAAATTTGTAAGTATTTGAAGTTTAAAGGGAACAGTACGTAATTTCATAGAGGGGGAAATACGTAATTTTGAAGTTTTTGAGGAATATACGTGAAATTCTCCCTTTTTAAAAGGACTAAAAAATGTGCTCACTTGTCTTACTCTTCCTTCTCAATCTTAATTTGTCACCTTATTATGAACAGTGATAATTCAAGAAATACAAGTCCTCAACGTGTCTTGAGTTTAATCATTTAGTAAATTATTTGACTTGTAAATTAATTGTTTTTCCCCTGTCTGAACTGCAGTGCGTATATCTCAAATTATTAGTGTTGACCCCTAAATTGCATATGCATTATCTATACATGCACCACAAAAAAATCGAAGATAGATTTCTGAAAGGTATTAAGTAAAATAATTAAGCATCAAAGAAACTCCCACTTAATCAAGTGACCAAACATTTAGAAGTTTACAGCATATATAGCCTACTCTCTAGTAAAATTCCTTGAAGGAGACTTGAAACAATACATAAAAACCTTTCAGAAAGGAAGTTGCAGAAATAAAGTGATATGTTTGGAAAAAATCACAAAAAGATAAGAAATAGAGAAAATAATTGACATGTAGACCCCCAGTAGATTAATTAATTGTATTTCAACACTTGTTTCTCTTGAGCCCATATATAAAGAGCAAAGTTAGAGTGTGTTGTGCTCACTAAAGAGTTTGGTGAGCATAACTCTCAAAATGTACCCCTATATCTAAATAGCCGAAATTTTTATTCATATCCTAAGAAAAAAATAAAATTCCAAACATAACCTTGGATTTCCTGTCACTCGGCTGAGAGCTAATTGTACTCAGTCAGGTACCTGGGAAGATACGAATTCCAACTAATCACAACATATATATAGAGAGAGATGTACTATTGTTGGTTTAAGATTCGTGCAGAAAATATTTTGAATGGTCGATTTTCCAAATATCAACTCAAAATTGGAGATACCTAGGGCTGCAAACGAACCGAACCGAATCGAACTTATTCCCAGTTTGAGTTTGGTTTGAATTAATTTCGAATTAAGTTTGATTTGAATTAATTTTGAACGAACTCAGATATCCATTCTTATACTAACCACATCATCATTGGGCCGTTGCAACAGTAAATATAATGCTTTTTGAAAAACAAAAGGCGCAACAAAGTAACAGAATTTTTTTAGAAAAAGAAAATTCAACAGCATTTTTAACTAAAGATTTAAATCATACTTCAACTACTCAAATCAAGCTCTAGTAACTGACAAAAAACTTGTATCAAATTTATTAGCTAGATTAAAATCAAAATGAACAAAATTATTTCCTTTGAAATCAAGCTCTAGTACCCTCTACTACTTTGTTTCACAAATTAAATCATTCAATGAAATAATAATTATTCCTTTCAAATAAAATACTAGTATTGTGCCCGTCCATTGCAACGGAATATATGATAAGATAACAAAAATAAATTCTCATTCAAAATGACAAATTTTCATAAAAAAAACAAAATTAGAAATATATTCTAGATTTATCACAGTAATATGTATAGAAATAATGATAAATAAGGAAATGAACAAAAATTGATTTGCATTATGATCCGCCGTATATAAAATTTCAATTAGAGAGGGAGAAATAAGGAAACAAATAAATAAGGAAACAGAGAATTATATTGCTAAATTTTAAAGTCTGTTTAATTTTAATTGTAACGCATCGTGTGACAGTATGTGTGGCGAGTATGTTTGTAGCTAAATTTAAACTTCTATACATAAAACAGATGCATTTAATCAAAAGAAGATAAATTATGTGATAGGAGAGCTGAGATTAAATCCAAAAATTAATCTTTCAATCGTAACTGTTGGTGGATCGGACACCCAACGTGCTTAATAATGGAATGGAGATACCCAACTTTGAGCACATAAAACCACTTGCATCAAATAAAAACAAAAACAACAGAAGAACTTCACTTTAGACTAAGCCATCATCCCTTTTGAAATTATTTCAAAATTAAAAAGTTGAAATTTTTTTTTTAGTAAAAGTAGTAAGCTAAAATTACAAAATGATCAGTTTTACTGAACTTGCCAACAACACAAATAATTTTGACCAAAATGTGTCAAAATTTCAGAAACAAAAGAGCAAACATATTAACTGCTGTACTTTTTGAGACTGCATCTTAATAAAAAAATTAATCTTAAGAAGAAATGTAACAGAAGGGATAATAAAGCAAAGCAGATCGTCACTTAAAAAAATATAAAAAAATAAAAAAGTTAAAGAATCACAAAAGAGAGTTACATAAACGCCAGCAGCAAATAAAACAGGTATAGACTGTTGTGAAGACCCTCAGTATATCTCATAATTGTATTTCATCACACTGTTCTCTGAGGACCATATAAGAATGCACATAATTGAAACCTTTTTTTTGTCTACCCCGCTCTTTATAAAGAATAAGAGTTTCTATATCCCAATTGCATATGGAATTCATATCACCTAAGTTAATTCAACAGTGCGTTAATGCAGAGGATACAGACTCATTTACATATGTACCATTCAAAGCAATAAAATATCACACATAGCCATACCGGGCCCCAGGTGAGTCTGAATCATTTAGGTCTGTGTGCTGCATGAAGCCAAAACTTACTTTTGAAAAGTAAGTTAACACAACACCAATAATACTGTTGATAAAGTAAATGAGTTTAGGGTTTAGGGTCTAGAGTTTAGGTTTGTCATATTCAAACCTACTAAGTTCAATTCTAGGATACCAGTTCATCGAAAACATCACAAAATCCTTCTCAAGGAAAGAAGATTTTAATCCCATGACAAATGGATATGACATTAACTCTAAATAGGGCTGTAAACGGAACGAATACAGAGCGGATAATACTCTAGAGATTTGGATATGAAAAAGATGCCATAATTGAAGACCTCAGGAGCAACAAAACATGTGCATTCTTACCGGGCACTAACAGAGAACATTTGTTTGTTTTTGGATATTTATTTCTTATGACAAAGCACAAGTCATCATTGGGTCCTCACTAAAGTGTTCACAGAAAAAACAAATGTACTTACCGAAAAAAAACACAATACAAAAGAATGTCAAAGCATTATTAGAAGAACAATGTTCAAATTAAGCTCATACTGTTACACATATTTGAACATCATATCAAAACATTTTAACAGAGTTCAAACATTAAACAACAATACAGTTATCAAGTAAAAGAATAAGGCATCCAACAGACTCCCACTTAAAAATCAAGTGATCAAACATTTAAAAATTTACAGCATAGCCTACTCTCTGGTAAAATTCTTTAAAGGAGACTGAAAACAATACATAAAACAAGTGTTTTCAGAAAGGAAGTTGCAGAAATAAAGTGATGTGTTTGAAAAAAAATCACAAAAAGATAAGAAATAGAGAACATAATTGACACGTATATCCTCAATAGATTTATAGTACTTCAACATATGTTCTCTTGAGCACAGATATAAATTAAGTTGGAAATTTATAAATTTGACATGTAAATGCATCACTTGTGAGGTAGATCGGTTCAACTGTCCCGATTTATCATTTGAAGTCATTCCGATAGGTTTTAGAATTAAGCTCATAAAGGACTTGATGAACTTAAGAACGCCCTAGTTCTACTTTTAACATAAATGGCTTTCACATTTTCATAACGGTACGGATCGATTAACAACAAACTTATCACGGCAAATATATATATATATATATATATATATATAGAGAGAGAGAGAGAGGGAGAGAGGGAGAGAGAAACAGAGAATGCACAGGGCAATATTATTATTGCCTTGAGATTCATACAGAAAGGATTCCTTCGGTATTCTCATTTGGGAGCTTATTTGGAATATAGAGGGGTCTGCTTTGAGATTCGTGCCCTCAGTATAGCACTCCCCTAAATTGAATAAGAAACAAAATAATTATGACAGCGATATAACTTTCCAAGTCTTCTGGCCCATATTAGCCCAATAATTGAAATGACTTCGGCCCAAGCCCAGCTCGTATTTGTTGAATCATATTGCTCCAAATTACCATGTCTTAATTCATCTTTTTATTTTAATTTAATATTGGAAATATCCTGGGGGGGGGGGGGGGGGGGGGGACGGAGCAAATTCAGAGCGGATAATGTTAATATCAAACTCATATTCATATTTTAATGAGCGGATACGAATACAAATACGGATAGTAAATAGATGTTAAAATGTAAACTCAAATCCACCTTAAACGGATACGGATATGGAGCGGATAATCCACAAATACGGATTTGAATACGGACAGAAACGAAAAATTGTCGGATAATTGAGGCATATAAAGTTTAAAATACAAATCCTTATTAACAAAATTAAAATATGACAATTCATCTATTTAAATAAATTTTCTCATATTTTTAAATTTAATAAACTATAAAAAAAGTGATATAATTTGTAAAAAATTATACTTTTGTCAATATTTTGAACCTACCTCTGATCAAAATCCCGAATCCGCCCCTGATTCAGGTTAAGGTATGTCTGAATTTTGTTTTGCGTTTCAAAGAAGGTACTATACTTAAAATTATGCATGTACCGGTCAATTTATAAAACTTGTAAACTTATATAAAACTAAAACCCAAAAAAAATAATAGGAAAAAAACCATACTACTAGGCTACACAATTCATGGTTGCAAATTGTTTAATTAACTTCAACTAAATTTTAATTATAAACAATCCATAATAATAATCTATTGCAACCATTTATAAGATTGCAATTAATAAATCCAATACAACTATAAAATATTTTAATTAAATGAGATTGATGTACAACCATAATTTATTTCAGTCCATAGATGTTGAATTTGATCAATCGCTCACCTGGGAACTCCTATCATTCTAGCATCAAATTACTCATTTTATAATAAAAAATAATGACAAATAATTCAAAGAAATACTTTCATAAATAATTAATATTTAACATTCAAATTTACATTAATAATAAAAAAAATCACCCCAATGAACTAATTACTGATCCATCATTCTAGCATTTTTGTTCTCTTAACATATCCAACAATTAACTGCTCATGTATTTCCTTGCCACATAGTCATTTGAAATTAAAAGATTTTTATCTTGTGACATTATAAAATAAGAAAATTATGCGTTCAATTGAAAATGTATTTCATATATGTTTCCTCTAAAATCATGAATTTTCTTCCATTATAACAAAAAGCAAAAGACAATTTCCAAACTTGTAAAAATCTAAGTATAGTTTTGAAAAAAAAAATTATATAACAGATGGCAAAGAAGTGAAAAAATATTTATATATTGTAAACTAATGAGTTAAGTCTTGTGAGTTGTAAAATACCACTAAAAATGAGACACTTCAATAAAGAACCCTGCATATGCATAAATCATTAATTTGGCGCCTTTCCAAAAAGCCAAAAAAAATGGAAAGATACCTCCTGGTTCAGGATATATGGGTGCCAGTACCCCAATTGGAATACAGAGGTGGTAACTATCTTGGCCATACAGAGCTGGTAAATATACCCCAATTAGTTCTTTTGAATACATGCAAACGGTTCAGAGGTGGTAACTATCTTGGCCATACAGAGCTGGTAACTTTTCTCACCATCCCGTCAATTAATGGAGACTTGCTGTAAAATTTAATTAATATGGATGTATACAAACGCTGTAAATGTTCCTAAAGAAATGCAAAACAGTCATATATAATGGTACACTATGATCACCTTTCCACAATATATAATGCAAAACAGTCATTTTTTGATGGTCCCAGATAGTGAAGAAGCAAAACAAATAGAGAAAATTATCAAAGACTGTGAGGAACCATGTTTGATAGGTGAGAAGAAGTTTTGTTCAACTTCTCTCGAGTTGATGATCGATAATGTCATGAGTTTACTTGGGACCTCTATAATATAAAAGCGCTTTCAAGTTTCAACAACAATCAGCCGAAGTAACATGAAAGCTCAACAAGGAAAAGCGGTATACACTATCGCTTCTTCAATAAAAAAAATACCTTACCATTCTAAATTGGTTGTATGTCACCAGGAGCCATCACCACAGGCGGTACACTACTGCTATGAAGGATATGTGGTTCCCCTAGTTGGAAAGGATGGGTCAAAGGTTAATGCTGTTGCTTTGTGCCATCATTATATAGTTAACTTCAATCGATTATTTCTTCAGTTGTTGGATCTTATTTGGGTTTCAAGTGAACCAGTTTGCCAATTTCTACCAGAAAATCATCTTATTTGGGTTTCAAGTGAAGCCATGCATGAGCAAAGCAGTGGATATATATATATATTTGATCTATTGTGTGGATTGAACTTTGTTTTTTTATTTCTTTTCACCTGACCCTAAGAGGGATTGAATGCAGGTGTACGTACTGTAAATTTCTCATTTATAAAACTCCTGAATTAATTAATATTATTGCACTCAGCTCACAGCCCGTGATTATTTATTATTTACATTTAGATCCAAAATGGCCAGAATAATTACAAATATCCACAACTTTGTTTAATACAAATTCAAACAAAGTTAACCATTTGTCTCAGTTCCTTTCAAACAAATATATGTTTTGTCTCGTCTATTGTCTCAATTTAATCATATATTTTCGCTTTTACTAGTAGAACTAGAGCTTGAGCGATAGCGCTCCATAAAAATTACCTAAGAATTTTTAATATCAAAATAAAATTTCTCACAATAAGTTTTAGGAACAATAAATTGAACCTTGATTGCATATAACATAAGTCTAATACCTTAATTAAATTGAACTTGGATTGCATATGGTATGTAGCTGTAGGATCCAACAAATACGAAATGGGCTTGGGCCGATGTCATTTCAATTATTGGGCTAATCTGGGCCAGAAGACTTGGAAAGTTATCTCGCTGAATCATAATTATTTTGTTTCTTATTCAATTTATTTCAATATTATAGGGAGAAATTCAGCAAATTTTGAAGATTATTAGATCGTCATCAGTAAAATTTCATTAAAGTACGTAGCTTTCAAACTATTTGTAAAATGTTATAATTCCTATGTCAACTTTATTTATTTTAAGTGTTGACATTCATAAAGTTAAATATCATTATTTCTCCAAAACGTATTTAATTAAAAGGAGGGGAGGTTAACTTTATATTAAATTAATTCAAGATTTTATAAATTTGATATGTACATGCAATACTAGTGAAGTAGATCGGTTTCAACAATTTCAATTCGTCATTTCAAGCAAATTCAGTAGGGTTTAGAATTAAGCTTATAACAAAAGACTTAGTGAGCTTAAAAGCATCGTAGTTCTGCTCATATTTTACATTTAATTGTCAACCGAGTTTAGCGGTAACTAATAATTGATGCATCAATAGATGATGATATGGTATTCATAAAAAATGAATTGAACTTGAGTATTATTTTTTTTAAATAAAAAAAATTTATAGACCAAGTTTTAATCTAGTGAATTTGTTATATCAAATTTAATATAATTAAAGTACCATTTCATATTTTATCAAAGGTCGTTAAATATATGCATATTATTTGAAAATTACAAATCACACTTTAAAACTGAGATTTCAAAATTTAATTCTTTCACAATTGATAATATCATCTTATAATACATTCTCAATGTATTGAGACCATCCATAATTTTAATCTATTAATTCTTCAAAAATTTATTCCGGAAAAATTGTGGTAAACTAATGTTAATAATTGTTGCAACCCAATTAACCTGATATAGTAATTAAGATGTCACGAGTCATTCATTCAATCAAACAAAAGACAATTGAAACATCACAATTTCATTTGACAAATGTTATTCATCAATTCTGGTCGAATAAATTTAGTAACAAAGCATCAAATGTGTGTCAAAAATAAAATAAAATAAAGATGCATCAAATTTGCGTTAATCTGTAACAAGTAAATATTATTTAGTTAAATTAGTATGAGTTTTGGTGCTACGGTACAAATAAGATTTAAAGAAGTGTTACAGTACAAATAACCTTTTGGTGCTATTAATTAAATTTTTTTAATTTACATTAATTGATAAAATCTTCTGTTTAATTTTTTCGTATGGTATTAGGTGATTAGGTCCAATATTTATTTACAATGTACCACAACACTAGAAGCAACATAATTCGCGTCACATATATGATTTGTTAGAGATTATAATGTTAAAGAGTTAATTACATTCACTGAGGCCATTCAAACTATAAAAATTGCAGATTTTCATATCGAAATTAGTAAGTTTATATTTTAAACATGTATATCTCTTTATATGGGTGTGATTTGTTTTTATTTTTGTGATAATTCTCGTTTCATTTCTCTAACAATACAAGTCCAATATTGAATATGTTTTGCCACCTTTTTTATGTATTCCATTTCTTTTCTACACTTGGTTTTCAAAAATATATAAATTGTATTGTATTTAATATAGGAACCACAATTTTATTTGTTCTTTCTTCTCTTTCATTAATTCCTATAAAAATTCGTTATTTTTTAACAAAATATTAAAACTATTTGTACATTATGTTTTTATTTTTGCTTTCTTATGTGTGTTTGTGTATGTGTATGTGTGTGTGAGAGAGAGAGAGCATGTGCCTGATTAATTGAACCATGCCAGTATAGATAGTTGAATTGATGCATCATGCAAATTAAAAGTAGCAGAAGCGCGCTTGTCTTACAATCAAAGTTAAAAGGAGAAAGCAGAAGATTGTCATACAATCAAAGTTAAAGGGAGAAAGCAGAAGCTTGTCATACAAATATACAATCAAAGTTAAAAGGGAAAGAAAAAGAAAAGGGCATACAATTGCATAGGCATTAAAATGATTGGTTTACTTCACCAGGCAACACAACATCATAGAATTGCATATGCATTAAAAAAATTAGACGGTTATGGTGAAATCTCGTATTTAACCGTGCTACTTTTTATTTTTTTTAAAACGCTAAAGAAAATGTTTGAATTTGAATTGCTTCCTGGAAAGCCATATTCTGATCCTCAGCCTCTTCATACAATGTCGCTTAACGGTCCATTATCTGCTAAATTTTTTGGAACAGCGTAGCTATTTTTCAAGTTTTCGTCCCTCAAATGTCTTTAACAGTATTTTTCTAACATGTCTAAAATAAATAGATAAATATTGTATATTCGAAAATAGCTAAGTGTGTATTATACAATAGTAAATCAAACGAGTATGGAAGCTTAAAATGCTGGTCCATTTTATTATAGTGAAATAATCAAATGTATTTCGAAAATTTCATTTTGTGTCTTTCATATGTCAAAAATGTAAAAGATTTTAAAATATTGTAAGAGATTGTAAGAAAATAATTTGCAAGGAAAAAAAATAAAAGAAATTTTTCAAAATTTTTTTAACATTATTTCAATAATTCACTCAATGTTTTTGTAACTATATATGCTCATGAGTACATAATGACTGTTCTAGAATCAAAACGCAATTCATGAATAATAAAAATTAAAAATTAAAGATTATTTATACCATTTGATTTAAGGGCAAACACCAAATCCATTAAAAACATTTAAATCACTCATTGTTATGCAACATACATTATTATAAGTAACACACTCGAGAGCACACCATACATTAAAATAGGAACATAAATAACAAGGTACACACATGCACACAGGAAAAAAAAAAAAGTCGAGCTGAATCAAAGCAAGAGACTGAAATGAGCATTTCAATCATCTATATCAGTAATAGTAGCATGCAAATTAGAAGGATTGTTGAGTTTCCTGCATTGAACAACATGCAGTGTGGTAAGCTGACACATAGCCCCCGGTTGCACCTCCCAATTCTCCAAGTTCTCCAACTTCTTGAGTTTTAAAAACTGCAACTGTGGAAACCCATTTGCAGAGCAAACCATTTTCTTCCCTGTATATGCTCCATCTTCTAAACTCAGAAATTTCAGAGCTTGTAGTCTTTCTAGCGTAGGCATGGGGTCTTCCTTCAAACCAGAATTGGTTAGGGTGAGCCTTCTTAGATTTGGTGGAAATTTAACATTATCTATGGGAAGTTTCCTGCAATTCCATTCTCCCTCTAATTTCATTGACTTGATCGTCTCGAGATTGGGGAAGGCTCTTATATCAGCAAATTCTGATGGTATAATCTTCCCCATAATTGCCATTGAGATAAGTTTATCCATGTGACTCAATAGGTTAGAAATAGATTTCCAGTCTAGATTCTCCCAATTTGAAAGTGCAAATTTTGTAAGGTGGATCAGGAAGTGCGGAATGTTTTCTACCCACGACTCATGAGCCGCAACTGTTTTCAGGGTATGTAGGTTGTCTATAGGTGCTGCAGAGGGTGGGCCTTTAATTTGGGGGCTTGGTTTCACATAAACATGGCGAAGTTCTTTTATGTTCCACAGAGATTCAGGTAGGGTTTCAATACTTGTATCTCTAACATCCAAAGTTTGCAGATATTTCATATCTCCTATATTTTTAGGAAGCTCACAGATGTTGCTACCCCTCAAGCCCAGGTATTTTAGGGAAACCATGTTCGGTAAAGTTGTTGGGATTGCGGATTTCCGCAATTCCAACACTCTGAGGAGCACAGCACTTCCAAGAACATTTCTATCAAAACTAAAAGCTAAAAAGGAATGTATATGATTGTTTTTCACCTCCGTGTATTCTCTCTTGTTGTCATGATGCATTGCTAAACGGAACAGGGAATCAATTTTTTCCTGATCTGGATTGGCAACCAGAAACTCATCCATGTTGGATTGTTGGATGACAAATTCATGAATAGGACGAGGTACTCGGAAACTTTTTATTGTGCCTAACAATGATCTCTTTGAAACACAAAGCAACGACCTGCACGCAACAAGGAAAATAAGGAAACATCAAGTACATGTTTATAAAAGAACAAAGTTTCTCGGTTTACTTAAAAATATGAAGAAAGAAAAATTATTTTGTTTATCATCAACAAGACCAAAGAAAATTATTTACTCTTACTGTAATGAAATAGACAAAATTAATTTTTATTGATGACCTCTTTTGAAAAACAAAGACCTAATGTCTGAAATAGCAACCAACCATTCTATTACTAATTGCAATTGTCATTTATTCCACAAAGGGAAAAACTATAGACCTATTAGTCACCTGTAAATTATAAGGCGGAATGTTAATTTCCCAAAAAATGAGAATATATACCTTTGGACAAGTTGCTCCAAGTACTTATTTGCAATCTCCTCTCTAGTCTCTTCGTTCTCTTGTGTAACAAATCTTTCAGCAACCCATTCGCCTTGCCCTGGTGTAACAAATCCTTCAGCAATCCATATGTTAATTAGAGAAGTTGCAGGAATGTCGTAATCAATCGGGTAACATGCAAAATAAAGAAAGCACAGCTTGAGAAAGTCAGGTAAATCTTCATAGCAGTAGTTAATAATGTGCCACATATTATTGCCCGTAACACAATTATTAGACTCTTTGATCTGGACCAGATCACCTTTCACCTGGTTCCAGGTGTTGAAGGCTATTGGTTTGAGTGAAAGGAGACCCCCTATAAGGAGAATAGCCAGAAGCTGTCTTTCACACAACTCGCAAATTAGCCAAGGGAGACTTCCCAGCTCGGAGAAGAACTTATATTTGAAGTTTGGTATGTGCTCAAAAGGTCGAAATGCTTTCCTGTAGAAGAGTGCTAGGGAATCCCACCCATCAAGTGTTTGGATGGTTGAACTATCTTTTGTCTCAAGAAGCATGATTTCGATAGGCTCAGTCATCATGTGGTCGTACATCCATTCTACAGCAAAGTAATTGTCGGCCGCCAACTCACTTTCTGGGTGCTTAGAACGGACGTCTGCCATCATATCCCAGATTAAGTTGAGGATTGTGTTCCCAACTTGCACCAACCCACCTTCTGCATGGTTACTAGAGCCTGCTTTTCGTTCAACAATCTCACTCGTTAAATGTCCAACTCTATGGGCTGTTAGTCGCACAACCTCAATTATAGCCTGCTTTTGGTGCAAAGGGAGCATCCTGCATTTTGTACTCATGAATTTATGAAATTGGGTTAGGTTTTGCTTCAATATATCAATAGTATACGGTCCAAAGGTGGGTGAGGATATCAATTCAATCATGTAACGTGTCGCATCCATCTGATGTGTTTCAGCTTTTTCAAAATCAAATGAAAATTCGACTGCAACCACCACCAACTGCAATGCAAAAGAAACATTTAAACGAAAAATACTATAAATGGTGATTAATGAAACTTCAAAACTCTAGACCTTGAGAGTCTGGAGAGCCACCATACCTACTATCTGCCATTAAATTATCAACAGATCAGGCCCCACAATGGAGGCCGAAAACTATAATGAAGGAAATCAGTGAGAGAGATAGAAGTGACAATCAGAGAGAGAGAGAGGAGACACTCACCCGGTACCGTTGCTCTTTTACGAGAGGAGCTTTGATCTGGTGGACTCGACAAGGGAAGAGAAATGAAGGAGAGGGTTACTGAGGGAACAGTATATTATTTTCATATTAATTAAACTAAAACTATGCAGATTCAAAGAGTGAACGCTTCAGCAAAGTGACATATATACTTTGGATAGTGTTCAAGTTAAGAAATAAATAAAGATCAACTCTTTAATTTTTGTATGTTCCCCACATTTGGATAGGTAACAGTTGGAAAAGCAATTATTCTCTTGTCCTTGTAACTTCATGCTACGAAATTCATATTCTTTTCTTGCATTTCGGTAGTTGGTCACCAATTTTGCTTCATATTTGCTTGCGTCTATTTCTTTGTTTTGATGTATGTATCCTTCAAGCTAAAACAATTAGAATTATCCTTCAAACAGCTGAAGAAGCTGGTCATGCGCTTCTCAACTACATTTTTTATATTATTTTGCATTGGTGGATTTTCTTTTATATTCTGCTGCCTCTTATTTTAGTAATTTTAAAAAAAATCTTAAACTTAATAAAATGTATTATGCAAATTTTGAGCTTGACAAAAAATGCATTATTTGCAGAAGCTTGTCATACAATCAAAGTTAAAGTGAGAATACAATCAAAGTTAAAGTGAGAACAAATAAAAGGGTAGAAGCTTGGTATCAAAAATATTGGAGAATTAATGTTTTGCTTTCCTGATAAGTTAATTTATCAAAATGCATGCTTGGCTAACATCATCAGGCAACACAACATCACACACAATACTTCCCCATCCATATTTTTCTTATTTTTATCATTTAAAAAAAATAAAATAAAAAGTTGCACGGTTATGGTGAAATCTCATATTTAACCGTGCTACTTTTGTTTTAAAAGGGAGAATTTCACGTATACCCCTAAAAAAATTCAAAATTACGTATTTTCCCCTCCAAACTTTGAAATTACATATTCCCCCCTCTAAACTTTAAAAACTCACAAATTTACCAATTTTATTGTCTTTTATTGTCTTTTATATTAAAATTCATTCTAAAATTTTAAAATACCCATTTTACCTTTTATTAAAAGCATATAAAAACTCATCAGACTCAAGTTTGAATTTGAAGGGTTCCTCTACCGTCTGATCCATGCGCATCGCTTCAATTGCATATATTAAAATGATACAAAAGGATACATACATAAAAAATGATATATGTATTATCTAAATTAGAGCTTGCATGGAAAATGATACATATATAAAAAAAAGGAGGGATTGAGAAAAAAAATATAGTGGAGATTCAAACAATCAGAAAACTCATAAAATTTGCTTTGGATTACATGTAGCTAGTGATACTTGGCGTAGGCATGAAGAAAGGAACCGTTTAAATGACAATAAAATTTTGTCAGTCCTTTAATTTGAGCAACCTAGCATCCATCCTTTTGTATTGTTTAAGTTTAGATATATATGCACCCCATGCATTGTTCCTTTGTTCCTTTTTTTTTTATTTTCCAGTAGTGATGTAGTACGTATTGATGCCGCATCAACAATCAACAAGAATATTCTCTAAATTAATAAGATAGATTAAAATGCTTTAAATATTTTCTCTTGTTTAATTCTCCTTTTTTTATTATTTAAATATTTTAAAATGCTTTTAATTATGAGCGACAAATCATCCTTTGTCATGGTATTTTTCTAATTGCCAAATTGGGTCTAGTGGGTAAATTAAAAGATACAATTTGTTCGAAATGATTAATTCAAAGCTTGGAAAATAAAAGAATGTCTAAAATGAAAGAAAATGCAACAAATTCAATCATTAGAAATTAACAACCTTGGTACAATAATAAAATAAAATAAAAAAGCAAAACTGGTGAAAATGAGATCCATTGTTTGAATTTGTTTTTTTACAAGTATTGATACCATATCAACAAGGATATTATCTGAATTAATCCGATGGATTAATTATAATGCTTCAATTGTTAATCTTATTCTCATTTTTCATTGTTTGAATTTTTTTGAAACGAATGGTATTTTTTTCCAATTACCAAAAATGTGTTTATTGGGAAAGAATATGCTACCCATAATAATTATTTATCAATATTTATAAATAAGCTCCTCCACATTATCCAAAACAAGTATATATATACCATACTAATAATTTTCAGATTAAACTAAAACTATGCAGATTCAAAGAGTGAACGATTTAGCAAAGTGACATATATACTTTGGATAGTGTTCAAGTTAAGGAATAAATAAAGACCAACTCTTTAATTTTTGTATGTTAACCTACACGAGAATAGGTAACAGTTGGAAAAGCAATTATTCTCTTGTCCTTGTAACTTCATGCTAAGAAATTCATATTCTTTTCCAGCATTTCGGTAGTTGGTCGCCAATTTTGCTTCATATTTGCTTGCGTCTATTTCTTTGTTTTGATGTATATACCCTTTAAGCTGGTCATGCGCTTCTCAACTACGTTTTTTATATTATTTTGCATTGGTAAATTTTCTTTTATATATATTCTGCTGCCTCTTATTTTAGTAATTTTCAAAAAATATTAAACTTAATAAAATGTATTATGAAAAATGAGCTTGACAAAAAATACATTCTTTGCAGAAGCATGTCATACAATCAAAGTTAAAGTGAGAATACAATCAAAGTTAAAGTGAGAACAAATAAAAGGGTAGAAGCTTGGTATCAAAAATATTGAAGAATTAATGTTTTGCTTTCCTGATAAGTTAATTTATCAAAATGCATGCTTGGCTAACATCATCAGGCAACACAACATCACACACAATACTTCCCAGCAATATTTTTCTTATTTTTATCATTTAAAAAAAATAAAAAAAGTTGCATGGTTATGGTGAAATCTCGTATTTAACCGTGCTACTTTTTTTTAAAAGGGAGAATTTCACCTATACCCCTCAAAAAATTCAAATTACGTATTTCCCTCTCTAAACTTTGAAATTACGTATTTCCCCCTCTAAACTTCAAAAACTCACAAATTTACCTATTTTATTGTCTTTTATATTAAAACTCATTTTAAAATTTAAAATACCCATTTTACCTTTTATTAAAAGCATATGAAAGCCCATCAAACTCAAGTTTGAATCTGAAGGGTTCCTCTACCGTCTGATCCATACGCATCGCTTCAATATTCGTGTTGATCTAGCACGCACGGATCTTAAAGCAATTCTGATCTGCATGCATCGCATTAAGATCTGTGCATGTCACTTCAATATGCATGTGTATTCACATCAAGATTTGTACCGATCTTGCACGCACAAATCTAAAAGCAGTTCGGACGGTAGATGAACTGTTCAGATTCAAATTTGAGTCTGATGGGCTTTATATGTTTTATAAAGGGAAAAAATGGATATTTTATAAATTTAAAATGAGTTTTAATATAAAAGACAATAAAATGAGTAAATTTGTGAGTATTTGAAGTTTTTGAGGTGTATACGTGAAATTCCCCTTTTTAAAAACACTAAAAAAGGTGCTCACCTGTCTTACTCTTCCTTTTCAATCTTAATTTGTCACCTTATTATGAACAGTGATAATTCAAGAAATATAAGTCCTCAACGTGTCTTGAGTTTAATCATTTAGTAAATTATTTGACTTGTAAATTAATTGTTTTTCCCCTGTCTGAACTGCAGTGCGTATATCTCAAATTATTAGTGTTGACCCCTAGCTAAATTGCATATGCATTATCTATACATGCACCACAAAAAAATCGAAGATAGATTTCTGAAAGGTATCAAGTAAAAAAACTAAGCATCAAAGAAACTCCCACTTAATCAAGTGACCAAACATTTAGAAGTTTACAACATATATATATATAGCCTACTCTCTAGTAAAATTCCTTAAAGGAGACTTAAAACAATACATAAAAGCCTTTAGAAAGTTAGTTGCAGAAATAAAGTGATATGTTTGGAAAAAATCACAAAAATATAAGAAATAGAGAAAATAATTGACATGTAGACCCCCAGTAGATTAATTAATTGTATTTCAACACTTGTTTCTCTTGAGCCCATATATAAAGAGCAAAGCTAGAGTGTGTTGTGCTCACTAAAGGGTTTGGTGAGCATAACTCTCAAAATGTACCCCTATATCTAAATAGCCGAAATTTTTATTCATATCCTAAGAAAAAAACAAAATTCCAAACATAACCTTGGATTTCCAGTCACTCGGCTGAGAGCTAATTGTACTCAGTCAGGTACCTGGGAAGATACGAATTCCAACTAATCACAACATATATATAGAGAGAGATGTACTATTGTTGGTTTGAGATTCGTGCAGAAAGTATTTTGAACAGTCTCGATTTTCCAAATATCAACTCAAAATTGGAGATATCTCAGGGGGTGCGAAATCATTTCAGAGCCTATTTAGAATATAAATGGGACAAACCATATGTATATTTTTATCAGGCTTCTAAAGTGAACAAAATTTTTCAGATATCCATTCTTATACTAACCACATCATCATTGGGCCTTTGCAACAGTAAATATAATGCTTTTTGAAAAAAAAAAGGCACAACAAAGTAACAGAATTTTTTTTAGAAAAAGAAAATTCAACAGCATTTTTAACTAAAGATTTAAATCATACTTCAACGACTCAAATCAAGCTCTAGTAACTGACAAAAAACATGTATCAAATTTATTAGCTACATTAAAATCAAAATGAACAAAATTATTTCCTTTGAAATCAAGCTCTAGTACCCTCTACTACTTTGTTTCACAAATTAAATCATTCAATGAAATAATAATTATTCCTTTCAAATAAAATATACCCAACTTTGAGCACATAAAACCACTTGCATCAAATAAAAACAAAAACAACAGAAGAACTTCACTTTAGACTAAGCCATCATCCCTTTTGAAATTATTTCAAAATAAAAAAGTTGAAATATTTTTTAGTAAAGTAGTAAGCTAAAATTACAAAATGATCAGTTTTACTGAACTTGCCAACAACACAAATAATTTTGACCAAAATTTCAGAAACAAAAGAGCATGTAGTAAGCAACATATTAACTGCTGTACTTTTTGGAGACTGCATCTTAATAAAAAAAATTAATCTTAAGAAGAAATGTAACACAAGGGATAATAAAGCAAGCAGATCGTCACTAAGAAAAATATAAAAAAATAAAAAAGTTAAAGAATCATAAAAGAGAGTTACATAAACACCAGCAGCAAATAAAACAGGTATAGTGTGTTGTGAAGACCCTCAGAATATCTCATAATTGTATTTCATCAAACTGTTCTCTGAGGCCCATAAAAGAATGCACATAATTGAAACCTTTTTTTGTCTATCCCGCTCTCTATAAAGAATAAGAGCATCTATATCCCAATTGCATATGGAATTCATATCACCTAAGTTAATGCAGAGGATACAGACTCATTTGCATATGTACCATTCCAAGCAACAAACAATCAAACAACCATACTGGCCTCAGGTGAGGCTGAATCATTTAGGTCTGTGCACTGCATCAAGCCAAAACTTACTTCTGAAAAGTAAGTTAACACAACACCAATAATACTGTTGATAAAGTAAATGAGTTTAGGGTTTAGGGTCTAGAGTTTAGGTTTGTCATATTCAAACCTAAGTTCAATTCTAGGGTACCAGTTCATTGAAAACATCACAAAATCCTTCTCAAGTAAAGAATATTTTAATCCCATGACAAACGGATATGACATTAACTATAAATAGGGGTGTAAACGGAACGAATACAGAGCAGATAATGCTATAGAGATTTGGATATGAAAAAGATGCCATAATTGAAGACCACAAGAGCAACAAAACATGTGCATTCTTACCGGGCACTAACAGAGAACATTTGTTTGTTTTTGGATATTTATTTCTTATGACAAACCACAAGTCATCATTGGGTCCTCACTAAAGTGTTCACAGAAAAAACTAATGTACTTAAACACAATACAAAAGAATGTCAAAGCATTATTAGAAGAACAATGTTCAAATTAAGCTCATACTGTTACACATATTTGAACATCATATCAAAACATTTTAACAGAGTTCAAACATTAAACAACAATACAGGTACCAAGTAAAAGAATAAGGCATCAGACACTCCCACTTAAAAATCAAGTGATCAAACATTTAAAAAGTTTACAGCATAGCATACTCTCTGGTAAAATTCTTTAAAGGAGACTAAAAACAATACATAAAACAAGTGTTTTCAGAAAGGAAGTTGCAGAAATAAAGTGATATGCTTGGAAAAAAATCACAAAAAGATAAGAAATAGAGAACATAATTGACATGTATACCCTCAGTAGATTTATAGTACTTCAACATATGTTCTCTTGAGCCCAGATATAAATTAAGTTGGAAATTTATAAATTTGACATGTAAATGCATCACATGTGAGGTAGATCGGTTTCAACAGTCCCGATTCATCATTTGAAGTCATTCCGATAGGTTTTAGAATTAAGCTTAAAAAGGACTTGATGAACTTAAGAACACCCTAGTTCTACTTTTAACATAAATGGCTTTCACATTTTCATAATGGTACGGATCGATTAACAACAAACTTATCACGGCATATATATATACAGGGGCGGAACCAAGGCCTGGGCCAGCCTAGGCCTTGGCCCCCTCTTGGCCCAGAAATTATACATAGCCCCTTTAATAAAAAAAAAAAAAAACTAGCTAGAGATTACGATAGATTCCTGGTTTCTGGGCCCCCCGGCCCCCTACCGATCATTCCTGGTTCCTGAGCCCTTGGGCCCCCCCTACCAATCATTCCTGGTTCCGCCACTGTATATATATATATATATATATATAGAGAGAGAGAGAGAGAGAGGGAGAGAGAAACAGATAATGCACGGGACAATATTATTATTGCTTTGAGATTCCTGCAGAAAGGATTTGAACAGTATGGACTTACCACAGATAAACTGAAAAAATTGAAATATCTCAGGGGATGTGAATTCCTGCGGTATTCTCATTTCAGAGCCTATTTGGAATATAGAGGGGTCTGCTTTGAGATTCGTGCCAGATTAAAATGGACAACTCAGATCTCATTCTACACATGACAAAGTATAAGTATATTTTATGAGGCTCCTAGAGAGAACACAATTTTTCAGATCTCTGTTCTTATACTAATCACATCATCATTGGGCCTTTGCAACAGTAAATACAATGCTTTTTGACAAAAAAAAAATGCACAACAAAGTACCAGAATAATTTTCAAAAGAAAATTTAACAGCATTTTTGTAAACTTAAGATTTAAATCATACTTCAACAATTCAAATCAAGCTCTAGTAATTATTAGCTAGATTAAGATCAAATTAACGAACAAAATTAATTCCACTAAAATAAGGTCAATACCCTCTAATACTTTGTTTTACAAATTGATTCATTTAATCAAATAATAATTATTCCTTTCAACTCAAAATCCCCAACTTTGAGCACACAAAGACACTTGCATAATTTTGGACCTAAAAGGACAGTAAATTCAACAAACAAAAACAAAAGAAACAGAAAAGCTTTCCTTTAGACCAAGTCATCATCCCTTTTGAAAAAAAAATTAAAATTAAAATGGTGCAGAATTTTTTTAGCCTGTGCAAGTAGTAAGCTAAAATTACAAAATTATCAGTTTTACTAAAACTTGCCAACACAAATATTTATAAGCAAAACTGTAAAATTTAAAAAGCAAAAAGGCATGCAGTAAGAACCACATTAAGTGCTGTACTATTTGGAGACTGCATCTTAATATAAAAAAAACAAAATTTAATCTTCAGAAAAATATAACAGAAGGGATAAAGCAGATCGTTGATAAAAAATTAAATAATCATAAAAAATAAATAAGCAATTGAACAGATTCAAAACGAATTTTCCAGACAAACACCAGCAGCAAATAAAACACGTATAGGCTGTGTTGTGAAGACCCTCAGTATATCTCATAATTGTATTTCATCACACTGTTCTCTGTGGCCCATATCAGAATGCACATAAATGAAACCTTTTTTTGTCTATCCTGCTCTTTATAAAGAATAAGAACATCTATATCCCAATTGCATATGGAATTCATATCACCTAAGTTAATTCAAACGGTGCGTTAATGCAGAGGATTCGGACTCATTGCATATGTAGCATTCAAAGCCACAAAAAATCACCAAAAACTCTAAACCCTAATATTTTGGAGTGCGTATCCTCTAAGATATCTCAACTTTTGCATGACCGACGTGTCCGGTGTCTATTTGGGGATAGTGCGGGGGCCAGTATTATTTGTGCTTTGAGATTCGTGCAGAATGTATTTGAATGGTTAAGATATTCCATAAAGTCACGCAAAGTTTGAGATATCTCAGAGGATGTGAATTTAATATTTTGACGATCCAAACGCATCTGTAAATTCTATTGTGGTTAGTGCGCTGCATGAAGTAAAAACTACTCTGTTAATATATTTACCCCATTTTAACCCTACTCTACATTCTTATCGGGCTTCAACAAAGAACACATTTGTTTTGTTCAGATCCACGCTCTGACACAAAATAAATCATCATCAGGGCTCCACAACAACAAATATAATCAAAATTCACAAAAGATGATTATATAAGAAAGCAAGTATATGACAAGATCTCTTGGATCTACAAAACGTAAATTAGCAAAAAAAAGTTTTCAGATCAAAGAATCGATTGAAAAGGGAGATTTAATGAGAAGAGATCGATTTTTTAGTACCTGAGGGTTTCTAATTTCTTTCTCTCTGTGCGGAGGTCCCAATGGAAAGGAATGGCGTAAATGTAAATATGTAAATGTAATCCAGTCAAAAGAAAAAGAAAGAGAAAGAGCTAGGAATTCAGATCCTAAAGTAACCCAAAGTTTGTGTTTAGATCAGGACCGTCCAATCACAATCCGCACGAATATTAAAGGATTTGTGAATTTTAGCATGCACCGGATTAGTCCAAAATTCTAATCGGACGGTCAAAATCTAAACTCAAATTTTGAGTTACTGTTGTCTAGAGATCCAGATTCTATTTTTCTGAGGTAACAGAATATTTCTGTTTAGATCCGGACCGAGATAGAATGCACAGGTCCCTTTAATATCCGTGCGAGTTCTAATCAGACGGTCGAGATCTAAATAAAAATATTCTGTTACCTTAGGTGACATCTAAGAATACGAGATAATTATTTGTGAAACTAATTAATTTTGGGCCACACATATCAGCCCATTTACAAAGCCCAAGAGGGTTTTACTTCTCTCCTGAATTTATTTCACCTAAAGTAACTCAAATTTTGTGATCCGATCTACACCGTCAGATCTGTTAAAACACGAATATTAAAGGATCCCCGACAGTCCAGATCTAAACTCAAAATGTGGGATACTTTAGGGATCCTTACCCAAAACCAAGTGGGTTTTACTTCTCTCTCCTTCGTTGCTTGCTTCAAGCTGTGCTCTTTGCTCTGCTCTTAGCACCACCACCACCATGCAATATCTCTGCGTTCGCCTTGCCTCGCCGCCTCCTCCGTCTCCCCATCGCCGTCCACACAAAACCCTTAGCAACGACAGCCTTCCTACTTTGATGAGCACACAAAAACACTTGCTTCATTTTGGACCTAAAATGACGAGAGTAAATTCAACCAAAAAAAAAAGCAACAAGAAAACTTCCCTTCAGACCAAGTAATCATCTATTTTTAAATTATATATTAAAAAAAAGGTGCAGACATTTTTAGTCGGTGCAAGTAGTAAGATAAAATTACAAATGATCAGTTTTACTAAAATTTGCCAACACAAATAATTTTAAGCAAAACTGTAAAATTTAAAAAGCAAAAGGGCATGCAGTAAGCAACACATTAGTGCTGTATTAGAGACTGCATCTTAATATAAAAAAAAAAAATCTTGAGAAGAAATGAAACAGAAGGGATAAAAATTTTCCAGACAAAAACACCAGCAGCAAATAAACACAGGTATAGAATGTGTTGTGAGGACCCTCAGTAAATCTCATAATTATATTTCATCACACTGTTCTCTGAGGCCCATATAAGAATGCACATAAATGAAACTTTTTTTTGTCTATCCTGCTCTTTATAAAGAATAAGAGTATCTATATCCCAATTGCATATGGAATTCATATCACCTAAGGTAACTCAAACGGTGCGTTAATGCAGAGGATACAAACTCATTTGCACATGTAGCATTCAAAGCAACAAAATATCACACACAACCATACCAGCCACAGGTGAGTCTGAATCATTTAGGTCTGTGCGCTGCATGAAGCCAAAACTTACTTTTGAATATAACCAGCTAAGCTGGGTATATTTATTAATTTCTATTTAACTTAGGATATTAATAAAAATGTCGGTTGATAATGTAAATGAGTTTAGGGTTTAGGTTTGTCATATTCAAACCTATTTTCAATTCTAGGGTACCAGTTCATCGAAAACATCACAAAATCCTTCTCAAGTAAAGAAGATTTTAATCCCATGACAAACGGATATGACATTAACTATAAATAGGGGTGTAAACGGAACGAATACTGAGCAGATAATGCTCTAGAGATTTGGATATGAAAAAGATGCCATAATTGAAGACCTTGAGAGCGACAAAATATGTGCATTCTTATCAGGCACAAACCACAAGTCATCATTGGGTCCTCACTAAAGTGTTCACAGAAAAAACAAATGTACTTACCGAAAAAAAACACAATACAAAAGAATGTCAAAGAGAAGAACAATGTTCAAATTAAGCTCATACTGTTACACATATATGAACATCATATCAAAACATTTTAACAGAGTTCAAACATTAAACAAAACAATACAGGTACCAAGTAAAAGAATAAGGCATCAGACAGACTCCCACTTAAAAATCAAGTGATAAAACATTTAACTCTCTGGTAAAATTCTTTAAAGGAGACTAAAAACAATACATAAAACAAGTGTTTTCAGAAAGGAAGTTGCAGAAATAAAGTGATATGTTTGGAAAAAATCACAAAAAGATAAGAAATAGAGAACATAATTGACATGTATACCCCTCAGTAGATTTATAGTACTTCAACATATGTTCTCTTGAGCCCAGATATAAATTAAGTTGAAAATTTATAAATTTGACATGTAAATGCATCACTTGTGAGGTAGGTCGGTTTCAACAGTCCTGATTCATCATTTGATGAACTTCAGAACTTAAGAATTAAGCTTATACATGTTTTAGACTTAAGCTTATAAAGGACTTGATGAACTTAAGAACACCCTAGTTCTACTTTTAACATAAATGGCTTTCACATTTTCATAACGGTACAGATCGATTAACAACAAACTTATCATGGCATAAATATATATATATATAGAGAGAGAGAGAGAGAGAGAGAGAGAGAGAAAGAGAGGAGGGAGAGAGAAACAGGGAATGCACGGGGCAATATTATTATTGCTTTGAGATTCGTACAGAAAGGATTTGAATGGTCTGGACTTTCCACAGATCAACTGAAAAATTTGAAATATCTCAGGGGATGTGAATTCCTAGGTATTCTCAGCCGAGCCAAAATCATTTCAGAGCCTGTTTGGAATATAGAGGGGTCCACTTTCAGATTCGTGCCAGATTAAAATGGACAACTCAGATCTCATTATACACATGACAAAGCATAAGTATATTTTTATCAGGCTCCTAAAGAGAACACAATTTTTCAGATCTCTGTTCTTATACTAATCACATCATCATTGGGCCTTTGCAACAGTAAATATAATGCTTTTTCACAAAAAAAAATGCACAACAAAGTACCAGAATATTTTTCAAAAGAGAATTTAACAGCATTTTTTGAAACTTAAGAATTAAATCATACTTCAATGATTCAAATCAAGCTCTAGTAATTATTTAGCTAGATTAAGATCAAACGGACAAAATTAATTCCATTAAAATCAAGGTCAGTACCCTCTAATACTTTGTTTCACAAATTAATTCATTTTATCAAATTATAATTATTCTTTTAAAATCAAAATCCCCAACTTTTAAGCACACAAGGACACTTGCTACATTTTGGACCTAAAATGGCAAGTATTAATTCAACAAACAAAAACAAAAGCAACAGAAAAACTTCCCTTAAACTTCCCTTTAGAGTAAGTCATCATCTCTTTTGAATTTATTTTTTTTAAAGGTGCAGAATGTTTTACCAGATCGTTGCAAAAAAAAATTAAATTAAATTAAATAATCATAAAGAAAATAAGCAATTGAACATATTCGAAATGAATTTTCCAGACATAAACACCAGCAGAAAATAAAACAGGTATAGACTGTGTTGTGAAGACCCTCAGTAAATCTCATAATTGTATTTCATCACACCGTTCTCTGGGGCCCATATAAGAATGCACATAAATGAAACTTTTTTTTTGTCTACCCTGCTCTTTATAAAGAATAAGAGCATCTGCAGCCCAATTGCATATGAAATTCATATCACCTAAGATAACTCAAACCCTGAGGTAATGCAGGGCATTCAAAGCCACAAAATATCACCAAAAACCCTAAACCCTAATCTTTTGACAATCCAAACGCACTATAAATTCTATAGTGGTAACTGGTACACAAAATCACTGTTTTTGGATGGTCCAGAATCTTCTAAAAAACAGTAATTTTCTATCTATCAAAAATATTGTAAAAATTTCCATAAAATATAAAATTTGTCTCCAAGCACATTCTTTTGACTTGATCTGTAGTACGGAACAATCTGCGCTATGCATAGTACCATAGCCTCACTATGAAAAATTCGCATCCTCTGAGATATCTCAAACTTTGCGTGACTTTATGGAAAATCGCGACCAATCAAATACGTTCTGCACGAATCTCGAAGCACAAATAATACTGGCCCCTGCGCTATCCCCAAATAGGCACCGGACCCGTCGGTCACGCAAAAGTTGAGATATCTCAGAGAATACACACTCCACTATGAAACCATGGACAAGTATCCTCTCCAATACAGTAAAAGATTCCCTTCACTTTACAGTTTGAGATTAACTCTCCGCCGCTTTGAGATTCGAGCTAGCGCAGGGGGCAGTATTATTGGGCTTTGATGTTCATGCCAAGTTAAAAAGAACGGTCCAGATCCAGTAATTGTAAAAGATTCCTTATTACGGTACTGGGGAGGATCTGAATTCATGAAACAATATTACCTTGTATATGACAAAATAACGAGGCATTCTAAGGGTAAAGCTTTTAACAGAGCAGTTTTGGCTTAAGACAGCACACAGAGTCACAGACTATAGAATCAAAACAGCACCGGATATAGTTAGTGCGCTGCATGAAGTAAAAACTACTCTACATTCTTATCGGGCTTCAACACAGAACACATTTTTTGTTCAGATCCACGCTCTGACACAATTTATATCGATCAATCATCATTAGGTCTCCACAACAACAAATATAATAAAAAAATCACAAAAGATGATTATATAAGAAAGCGTAAATCAGCAAAAAGAGTACAAGCACAGAAAAGAGAAGTTCTCAGATCAAAGAATCGATCGAAAAGGGAGATTTAATGACGAGAGATTGATTTTTTTAGTACCTGACTGAGGGTTTGTAATTTATCTCTGTGCGGAGCTCCCAATGGAAAGGAATGGCGTAAATGTAAATGTAATCCAGTCAAAAGAGAAATAGAGAGAGAGCTAGGAATTCTGATCCTAAGGTAATCCAAAGTTTGTGTTTATATCAGGACCGTCCGATCATAATCCGCACGAATATTAAAGGATTCAGTGAATTTTAACATGTGCCGGATTAGTCCAAATTATGATTGGACGGTCAGGATCTAAAAATAAATTTTGAGTTACTCTAGTTCAGAGAAGTAGAGATCCAGGATACAATCCTCTGAGGTAACAGAATATTTCTGTCTAGATCCGGACCGAGGTGGAATGCACATGTTCTTTAATAATCGTGCAGATTCTCATTGGACGATCTAGATCTAAATAAAAATATTCTGTTACCTTAGGTGAAATCTAGGAATTCGAGATATTTATTTGTGCAACTAATTAATTTTGGGCCTGACATATCAGCCCGTTTGCAAAACCCAAGAGGGTTTTACTTCTCTCCGAGTCTCCCCTGAATTCATTTCACCTAAAGTAACTCAAATTTTGAGATCATATCCAGACCGTCAGATCTGTTACGACAAGATTCGACCTCGGAACGGGATTGATTCGAATCTATGACTCTCCAACTTTGTTTGGAGCATAAAAGGATTCATATCAGTTCCCTATTTTGTAAAGAGAACAATTTATTGACATTTAATTCTATTGGATTCGAATGCAAAGATTGAGGAGCACATTTTTCCATTTTCATATATTTTTCAAAAGAAAAAAAAGACAATCAATCCTTTACCAAAATTTCAATTTTCAACTATTGAGTAGGGTTAACATGCACTATTGGTTTTGTGCTCCAATCATGCTCCACATCTTTTTCTCCGTTTTTAAAGTTCGAACAATCGATCCGGACCGCTCAATATAATATTTGTATTAAAATGTGCTTGGAGACCAAATTTATATTTTTTGGAATTTTTTTACTAATTTTTTAGATAGGTACAAATTCACTGTTTTTTAGAAGATTCTGGACCATCCAAAACAGTGATTTTGTACCTATCTAAAAAAATAGTAAACAAATTTCAAAAAAATATAAAATTTTGTCTCCAAGTACATTTTAATATGAAGATCATATTGAGCGGTTCGGATCGATTGTTCAAACTTTAAAAATAGAGAAAAGATGGAGGAGCACATTTTTCCTTTTTCATATATTTTTCAAAAGAAAAAAGACAATCAATCCTTTACCAAAATTTTAAATTTTCAACTTTTAAACAAATAAAAAAATCCTTCATTTGTACATTTCACCTTATGCCGCCTCTTTTTCGAGCTCACATAAGAGACGACGGTGAGACTAGAAAGCGGACCCCGCTGTCAGTTCTTTACTTGGTAAGGTATCTATTTTATCATACGAACACGCTAATCAGTCATCACATGAATTCATATACTAACACAATCTTAAAGAAATCTCGTGCATTATATACTTGGTCCGAAGTTTGAACTTAATCTGAATTCTGATTGGACGGTTCGAATTGAAACTAAGATGGTGCATCATGTGAGAGGTTGCTTCCATCTATGGATTTAAATATATAAGTCACGCCATGACCGAATACATCATGACATGGCATGACACATGTATCAGTCACGAGACATGATTATCTTTTGAAAATTTGATTAGGCACAACACGTCACATGGTCACACTAGTCTCTTGTAATTAGAACTGTTAGTTTGATAGAATGGTGAATATTGAATAAACTAACTTAAAATTATGAAAAAAAATAGTTCTATGTGACCAAATGTGACAAATGTACTAGTCACGTTTCGACACGTCAAGTGTTATCAATTGTCACAACGTAACTAACATGTCGTAACTTTTCCTTCTGAATTTCATCATGGTATGACACATAAAAATCTGACTTGTTCACAGTACGGCGCAGCACGTGACTCAAATCCTAAAGTGACTAGTCACAACACTACACGTTATGTATTAAGATCCACACTTCAAACCTAACTGTATTTCATTTACCAACCAAAATATAATATTTACAAAATTGTAGTGGTGAACTCGGGAGAAAAAAGGAAAAGGAAAAACATGACTGGTGTTAGGCAATTAAATAACTCCTTATATCTGAAATGGACTCTGTTGCAGGGTCCTGCTTTTCCAATCTGAATCATTCAAATTCATTGAGATTTGTGCATGAAAAAGTTTCTTTATCGAGATACACGAATGAAAATTTTTGAATAGTTGGGATCAGAAAAACAGAATCCTGATTTTCTCAGCAAAGTCGGATCCCTGATATCTGAAGGAGGAGCAAAACCATACCCATTATTATCATTTTACTGCCTCAAACCACATGTGCTTAATTTCGCCTATTTGTTTGAATATCCCTTTTCCACACAAGTTATATTACTAATCAATTTGATATTCAATGTATATCTGTCTATCTATTATTACTATTATTATTTTTAATACTGAAACCTCACAACATTTATCAAAATTAAATAATTAAAATTATAGCCATGATAGGCTAATTTAGTCAAATTCAAAAACCTCATAATTATCTAATGATGAGTGATTTAAAAGTTTAATGACATTTAAAATTATATCAAACTTGACACACATTCTATCTAAATAATATAAATAAACAACATGTTCATTGATTTGTTTTATATATTTCAATGAATATTTAATATCAATGTTCTTCGTGTCTCAAATCCATAACTTTTTATTAACCTAAGACCCAAGCTAATTTCAAAACATGAGCAAATTGAAACATGATGGGACTGAAATTAATACATTAATGATCATATCCATAATAATTAAAATATGAACATAGAATGGTAGGCTCGCCTCATATATGAATGGTCCAAATGAGAACACTAGGGGCAGTAAATGACACAGTTGACAGTACAGTCCTTTCACAATTCACAGCCTTAATTTATTCAATTATTTTATTTATTCTTTCTCTGTTCCAAAACTATTGTTGTAAACTCAGTTATTATTTGCCGACATTTTTAAATATATCCAAAGTTAATTACAAAATAATAAAAATGCACAGAGACGCTGGTTTTTATTAAAAATGTCCAAACCGGCCATTAAATGGCCGGTTCTTGATTTAATTTTGTTTTTTAAAGACAAATAGCTAAAATGCTAAAATATAACACTAAAAATTGAATTGTTTTTTAAATATTTGTTAGATTACTTTTTTTTATATATAATTAACATATTTATACTAAAATACGCTAAATTACTTGAAATTATGTTAATTTACGCTGAATTACACTAAATTACGCTAAATTACAATAATTATGTAAAATTATGCTAAAATACAGTAAATTACGCTAAATTACGTATCAATAAGGATGATATATTCACTGAGAAGGCGAAAAACGACAATAAAACTTCAAACGGCCATAAAACGGCACTCGAGTGTCCGATTTCAGCAAATGACCACTTCTCGGAAAGCTTGCGAAAATACGCATATAATAGTACTTGCCTTGCCATATTTCAAAATTCAGAATTGCCAAAAAATAAAGGGAAGAGCCTCAAAATCTCAGTTGAAGGTTCCGATTAAGATTTTCATTTCTATTGTTCAATCTACGTAGCTCTGTAAATTAGTTATATAATAAACTTGTAGAATACCAATTTCTATTATTTTTGGAATTTTTTTACTATGTTTTATGATTTATAAAAGATGACACAAAATCAGCCCTATTCATACGTAATTTAGCGTAATTTACCGTATTTTAGCATAATTTAAGATAATTATTGTAATTTAGCATAATTTAGTGTAATTCAGCATAATTTAACATAATTTCAAGTAATTTAACGTATTTTAGTATAAATATGCTAATTATATATTAAAAAATAATAATCTAACAAATATTTAAAAAAAATTGATTTTTTAATGTTAGATTTCAGCATTTTTGCTATTTGTCTCTAAAAATATATATATATTTAGTACCGGCCATTTTTTGGCCGGTACCGAAAACAATTAAAACTGACCAAAAAATGGCCGGTATGGGTAGTTTTATAAATTCTAATGGTTGTTGGGTATATTTATTAATTTGTAATTAACTTTGGATATTAATAGAAATGTCGGTTCCAAAACTATTGTTGTAAACTCAGTTATTATTTGTGACTTTTTATTTAGATTTTTTTTTTGCATATTAAATTCTTCATTTAAGAGAATGATTGTTTTTTTTCTGAAAAAAATAGATGGAACCGTACCAATGATACGGTTCCATCGGGTGCAGGTTTTTGAGACCGCAACAATGATATAATTCCAGTATTTTTCAAACATTAAATCTCATCTAGACTACATATTTGCTCGAAAACTGCTAGGACCGCTCAAATGGTGCGGTTCCATGCAGCATGTTCTTGCATCTATTTTTTTAAAAAGAAAAACAATCAATCTCTTTCTTTTCCTGAATATTTATTTATTTATTTCTAATATAATATTATTATTTTTATTTGTGTGGCTCAACTAAGGTAAGGTGTTTAAACTAAACTTCAAAAAACTCTGAACTAAACATTATTGATTTGATTTATAACAACAAGTATATAAAGAGCACAAAGTAGATATGAGGGGCTTCAAATTTATAAATTTTTGGGTTCGATAGACATCAGAGTCATCCAATGTATTTTAAAATCTGTGTGCACAAATTTTAAAGAGAAGCGTGCACAAATCATAAAGCTTATCAGACGATTCTGATACTCATCAGATCCAAAAATAGATCCAAAACCCATTAGACCTACACTTTCCTTGTATAAAAATATCTTATAACAGCTATAAAACAGTCAGGATTTGGGTCCCACTGAATGGTGAGCCCCACACACACACACTGACACACAACACGAGGTTGTGTTGTTATTCTGGCGATAGGCACATGAAAATGATAAAAATGGTTTCACCCCTCTGGTAAATATTTTCTCAAAATATATCATGTTAGTTTTGTATCTTAGATTCTTAGTCTCTGCTTGTGATAATTGTATTACATCTTGTCTCTATCTGGGGCGCTCAATTATTAATTCTAAACTTTTACCAGTACCTTCCTATTTAACTACTAACTACTTTTATAGATTGAATATTTAATTCTTAATCACTTAATTTATGTTTAACAATAATATTTCTCAAAATCTATCAATTAAGAGTTATAATATTTGACAATAAATTACTTTTTTTCAATATGGTATCATTCAAACAAAAATCTTAAGATATTAAAACTTCTTAATGATGTATTATATTTATACATGAGGAGGGATCGGATTACACCTTTTTTTTTGACACATTTTGACACCTATCATTTTCAAAGTCCAAATAGTCGATCCAAACTGTTCAACATGATGGATATATTAAAATGTGCTTGGAGATCAAATTTTACATTTTTTTTTAATTTGTTTACTATTTATTAAGATGGATACAAAATCGTTGTTTTCAGACTATTGAAAAACAACAATTTTGTAACCATCTTAATAAATAGTAAAAAAATTCAAAAAAAATGTAAAATTTGATCTCCAAGCACATTTTAATATGGTGATCATGTTGAACGGTTCAGATGGACTGTTTGAATTTTGAAATCGTAACATTGACCTATAAAAAAAACAGTGTCAAGATGTGTAAAAAAAAAAGGTATAATTGGATCCCTCCTCATTATACATTAAAACATTAGTCAAGCTTTTATATAAATTAAAATATGTCAAAATATACAAAATCAGTCCCCCCTCTCATAATTTCTAAATCTAAATTCAGAAAAGAGTAATTCATTTATGTGGTGATCAATGCCTTAGAATAAATGCAAATAAGAAAAATTCTTATTGTCTATTTTCAATTCTATCATATCCAAATAGGTTGACAACCCTGAATTTTGAAAAAAAAAAAAATTTAGCCATAGTTTTCTGGACTATTACCTACTCTGGTGAACAAATTTACTTACTTTTGTTGGAGTTTGATATATTTTTTCAGATTTGATTTGCTGGTTTTTTTTTTTGTGTGCACATTCTAGGTTTTAGGGTTGCTTTTTTTTTTTCTTACCTATCTCTGGCAAAATTCCTGATCCGTCCCTAATTATAATTTTGATAATGTGGGGAACTCTCTTGAAAAATACCAGTTGGAGTCCACATCCTCTGAGTTCACTCAAATTTTGAGTTTAGATCCAGACCGTCCGATCAAATAAAAAAAAAGTTTGCACCCAGTGAGTTAATGAAGGCGCACGAAAATCTGTCGTCCATTGACCGATCAGGACTGTTGAAATAGAAGAGCACTGCATTTAATGTATTTCATGAAATTTTCATAAATGTTTTTTTCATTTACCCATTCATCTAGTTGATCGAAGATTGAATGACAAAATTGGAATTTAGAGGAAAAAAATTATCTTAGCTCTCAAAATAAAAAAAAATTGCCCTCAGTATAGCACTCCCCTAAATTTAATAAGAAACAAAATAATTATGACAGCGATATAACTTTTCCAAGTCTTCTGGCCCATATTAGCCCAATAATTGAAATGACTTCGGCCCAAGCCCAGCTCGTATTTGTTGAATCATATTGCTCCAAATTACCATGTCTTAATTCATCTTTTTATTTTAATTTAATATTGGAAATATCCTGGGGGGGGGGGGGGACGGAGCGAATTCAGAGCGGATAATGTTAATATCAAACCCATATTTACATTTTAATGAGCGGATATGAATACAAATACGGATAGTAAATAGATGTTAAAATGTAAACTCAAATCCACCTTAAACGGATACGGATATGGAGCGGATATCCACAAATACGGATTTGAATACGGACAGAAACGAAAAATTGTCGGATAATTGAGGCATATAAAGTTTAAAATACAAATCCTTATTAACAAAATTAAAATATGACAATTCATCTATTTAAATAAATTTTCTCATATTTTTAAATTTAATAAACTATAAAAAAAGTGATATAATTTGTAAAAAATTATACTTTTGTCAATATTCTGTACCTACCTCTGATCAAAATCCCGAATCCGCCTCTGATTCAGGTTAATGTATGTCTGAATTTTGTTTTGCGTTTCAAAGAAGGTACTGTACTTAAAATTATGCATGTACCGGTCAATTTATAAAACTTGTAAACTTATATAAAACTAAAACCCAAAAAAAATAAAAGGAAAAAAACCATACTACGAGGCTACACAATTCATGGTTGCAAATTGTTTAATTAACTTCAACTAAATTTTAATTATAAACAATCCATAATAATAATCTATTGCAACCATTTATAAGATTGCAATTAATAAATCCAATACCACTATAAAATATTTTAATGAAATGAGAGTAATGTACAACCATAATTTATTTCAGTCCATATATATTTCGTTAAAAATTAGTCATTCTTAGCATCAAATTACTCATTTTATGATAAATAATTCAAAGAAATACTTTCATTTCGTTAAATATTTATCATTCTTAGCATCAAATTACTCATTTTAAAACAAATAATTCAAAGAAATACTTTCATTAATCATTAATATTTATCATTCAAATTTACATTAATAATAACAAGAAAAAATCACCCCAATGTACATGTTTTTGTTTTGATAGTTTACTTCTACGAACTAACTTATAACTGATCCATCATTCTAGCATTTTTTTTCTCCTAACATATCCAACAATTAACTGCTCATGTATTTCCTTGCCACACGGTCATTTGAAATTAAAATATTTTTATCTTGTGACATTATATAATAAGAAAATTTTGCGTTCAATTGAAAATGTATTTCATATATGTTTCCTCTAAAATCATGAATTTTCTTCCATTATAACAAAAAGCAAAAGACAATTTCAAAACTTGTAAAAAATCTATGTACACTTTTGACAAAATATATATATATAATACCTGGCAAAGAAGTGAATTTTTTTTTTTTGAGTTGAGTTTCACAAATGAAAAACTTTTGTCACTACCTGAGACAACCCGCCACATATTTACACATAAGGCGTGTGCACATCACATACATTATCAATAATAAATACTCATGCAACATTTATAAATCAAACAAAGTCTTCTAACACCACAAATAGTTCAAGTACATAACATACATTCAGCGTGAGATCAAGACAGACATGGCAAACAAACTGATAATTGCCATGTCAGTCAATGTATCCACTTTCAAAAAGAGAACGGGTGAGAGATCGAACAGTCTCTCAGTACGGGATTTAGTTCCAGTCCCGGAGTTCGTCAAATTGACTTATTAACATAAACATGATATTATATCCTCACATGAAATCTTACTAATGCATATTTAAATTAACACACACTTTTTTTTAGTTATATTTCAAGTTTTCCGTTAATCCATTTATTTGCCAATCCAATGGGAAATCCATCCAACAATAGAAGACCGCCAACTCGCTAGGAAATCCAACCAACAACGAGAGATTTTCTCATTAGACGGGGAATCCACCCTACGCTAGATCTTGACCCATGACGGGAAATCCAACCAACGCCACGTTAACGAGGGGTCTAGTTGAACCTAGACCCAATGTATACATTCCAACGCTTTCTTTTAACTTATCCGTTACCTTCCATGTTCATTTCATTTAACACTACACAATGTTATGCTCAACGCATCTTACTTACAAGTCTCATGATCGATATGAATAATCCTATTGTACTTTTAAACAAGCCAAAGGGATCGTCGATTCAACATGCACAATTCCAAAAAAAAAAAAAAAATGCACACAAAATGGTAAGTAACAATTTGACAATGTCCAGAAAACCCGTACATGTTGTCGTGGGATAGTTCACTCCTCCCTCTACTTTACTTCTTACTTCAAAACTCGGATCTAAACCATGTAACACGGTTTTTTAATTAATATTTACACATATTTTTATTTAGACAAGTATGTTGTTGAACCAACTTTTATCAAGTATAAAAATCCTAATATCATTCATAAGATTTAAACAGAATTATATTCGTAACTAATCAGATAAATATAATGGAAATCGTTTTTCACTAGAAACATGATTAAATTATTGATAGGTTTTCAGAACATACTTTTTGTAATAAAAATAACTTTAGGGTTATCGGTGAAAAATTACCATAAAATAAAATAGAATATACAACTCAATAAATTTGATGCGCCTTGGTGAAAGTTTGAGAACAGTTTAACTTATGAGATTTGATTATTATTTAAGAAGCAAACCAAATGGAGAAAATCCTCAAAGACTGTGAGGAACCAACTTTGAAGGGTGAGAAGAAGTTTTGTTCAGCTCACAGCCCGTCATTATTTATTATTTACATTTATGAAAAGTTAACCATTTGTCTCAGTTCCTTTTAAACAAATTCATGTTTTGTCTCGTCTATTGTCTCAATTTAATCATATATTTTAGCTTTTACTAGTAGAACTAGAGCTTGAGCGATAGCGCTCCATTAAAATTACCTAAGAATTTTTAATATAAAAATAAAATTTCTCACAATAAGTGTGAGGAACAATAAATTGAACCTTGATTGCATATAACATATATAAGTCTAACACCTTAATTAATTTGAACTTGGGATTGCATATGGTATGTAGCTGTAGGATTCAACAAATACGAAATGTGCTTGGGCCAATGTCATTTCAATTATTGGGCTAATCTGGGCCAGAAGACTTGGAAAGTTATCTCGCTGAACCATAATTATTTTGTTCTTATTCAATTTATTTCAATATTATAGGGAGAAATTCAGCAAATTTTGAAGATTATTAGATCATCATCAGTTAGTAACATTTCATTAAAGTAAGTAGCTTTCAAACTATTTGTAAAATGTTATAATTCCTATGTCAACTTTATTTATTTTAAGTGTTGACATTCATAAAGTTAAATGTCATTATTGCTCCAAAACGTCTTTAATTAAAAGGAGGGGAGGTTAATTTTATATTAAATTAATTCAAGATTTTATAAATTTGATATGTAGATGCAATACTAGTGAAGTAGATCGGTTTCAACAATTTCAATTCGTCATTTCAAGCAAATTCAGTAGGGTTTAGAATTAAGCTTACAAAAGGCTTAGTGAGCTTAAAAGCATCCTAGTTATGCTCATATTTTACAATTTAATTGTCAACCGAGTTTAGCAGTAACTAATAATTGATGCATCAATAGATGATGATATGGTATTCATAAAAAATGAATTTAACTTGAGTACTATTTTTTGTTTTAGTAAAAAAAAATTTATAGACCAAGTTTTAATCTTGTGAATTTGTTATATCAAAATTTAATATAATTAAAGTACCATATCATATTTTATCAAAGGTCGTTAAATGTATAAATTATTTGAAAATTTCAAATCACACTTTAAAACTGAGATTTCAAAATTTAATTCTTTAACAATTGATGATATCATCTTATATCCATTCTTAATGTATTGAGACCATAATTTTAATCTATTAATTCGTCGAAAATTTATTCCGTAAAAATTGTGGTAAATTAATGTTAATAATTGTTGCAACCCAATAATAATTGAAACATCACAATTCATTTGACAAATGTACGTTGTTCATCAATTCTGGTCTAATAAAGTAACAAAGCATCAAATTTGTATCAAAAATAAAATAAAAATAAAGATGCATCAAATTTGCATTAATCTGTAACAAGTAAATATTATTTAGTTAAATTAGTATGAGCTTTTCATGTTGCGGTACAAATTACCTTTTGGTGATATTAATTAAATTTTTTAATTTACATTAATTGATAAAATCTTCTGTTTAATTTTTTTTTTATGGTGTGATTAGGTCCAATATTTATTTACTATGTACCCCAACACTAGAAGCAACATAATACGCGCCAAAATATATATTTTTTGTTAGAGATTATAATGTTAAAGAGTTAATTACATTCACTGAGGCCCTTCAAACTATAAAAATTGCATATTTTGATATCGAAATTAGTAAGTTTATACTTTAATTAAACATGTATATCTCTTTATATTTTTTGTGATAATTCTCGTTTCATTTTTCTAACAATATAAGTCCAATAATGAATATGTTTTGCCACCTTTTTTATGTATTCCATTTCTTTTCTACACTTGGTTTTCAAAAATATATAAATTGTATTGTATTTAATATAGAAACCACAATTTTATTTGTTCTTTCTTCTCTTTCATTAATTCCCATAAAAAATCGTTATTTTTTGACAAAATATTAAAACTATTTGTACATTATGTTTTTATTTTTGCTTTCTTATGTGTGTTTGTGTGTGTGTGTGTTTGTGAGAGAGAGAGAGAGAGAGAGCATGTGCCTCACTAATTTAACCATGCCAGTATAGATAGTTGAATTGATGCATCATGCAAACTAAAAGTAGCAGAAGCTTGTCTTACAATCAAAGTTAAAAGGAGAAAGCAGAAGATTGTCATACAATCAAAGTTAAAGGGAGAAAGCAGAAGCTTGTCATACAAATATACAATCAAAGTTAAAAGGGAGAAAAAGAAAAGGGCATACAATTGCATATGCATTAAAATGATTGGTTTACTTCACCAGGCAACACAAAATCATAGAATTGCATATGCATTAAAAAATTTAGACGGTTCTCGTGAAATCTCGTATTTAACCGTGCTACTTTTTATTTATTTTTAAAACGTTAAAGAAAATGTTTGAATTTGAATTGCTTCCTGCAAAGCCATATTCTGATCCTCAGCCTCTTCATACAATGTCGCTTAACAATCCATTATCTGCGAAATTTTTTGGAACAGCATAGCTATTTTTCAAGTTTTCGTCCCTCAAATGTCTTTAACAGTATTTTTTGATCATGTCTAAAATAAATAGATAAATATTGTATATTCGAAAATAGCTAAGTGTGTATTATACAATAGTAAATCAAACGAGTATGGAAGCTTAAAATGCTGGTCCATTTTATTATAGTGAAATAATCAAATGTATTTCGAAAATTTCATTTTGTGTCTTTCATAGGTCAAAAATGTAAAAGATTTTAAAATATTGTAAGAGATTGTAAGAAAATAATTTGCAAGGAAAAAAAATAAAAGAAATTTTTCAAAAATTTTTTAACATTATTTCAATAAATATTCTTATTTCAATAATTCACTCAATGTTTGTAACTATATATGCTCATGAGTACATAATGACTGTTCTAGAATCAAAACGCAATTCATGAATAATAAAAATTAAAAATAAAAGATTATTTATACCATTTGATTTAAGGGCAAACACCAAATCCATTAGAAACATTTAAATTACTCGTTGTAATCCAACATACATTATTATAAGTAACACACTCGAGAGCACACCGTACATTAAAATAGGAACATAAATAACAAGGTACACACATCCACACAGAAAAAAAAAAAAAAAAAAGTCGAGCTGAATCAAGGCAAGAGACTGAAATGAGCATTTCAATCATCTATATCAGTAATAGTAACAGGCAGATTAGAAGGGTTGTTGAGTTTCCTGCATTGAACAACACACAGTGTGGTTAGCTGACACATAGCCCCCGGTTGCACCTCCCAATTCTCCAAGTTCTCCAACTTCTTGAGTTTTAAAAACTGCAACTTTGGAAATCCATTTGCAGAGCAAACCATTTTCTTCCCTGCGTATGCTCCATCTTGTAAACTCAGAAATTTCAGAGCTTGTAGTCTTTCTAGCGTAGGCATGGGGTCTTCCTTCAAACCAGAATTGGTTAGGGTGAGCCTTCTAAGATTTGGTGGAAATTTAACATTATCTATGGGAAGTTTCCTGCAACTCCATTCTCCCTCTAATTTCATTGACTTCATCGTCTCAAGATTTGGGAAAGCCCTTATGTCAGCAAATTCTGACGGTATAATCTTGCCCATAATTGCCATTGAGATAAGTTTATCCATGTGACGCAATAGGTTAGAAATAGATTTCCAGTCTAGATTCTCCCAATTTGAAAGTGCAAATTTTGTAAGGTGGATCAGGAAGTGTGGAATGTTTTCTACCCAAGACGCATGAGCCGCAACTGTTTTCAGGGTATGTAGGTTGTCTATAGGTGCTGCAGAGGGTGGACCTTTAGTTTGGGGGCTTGGTTTCACATAAACATGGCGAAGTTCTTTTATGTTCCATAGAGATTCAGGTAGGATTTGTATGCTTGTATCTCTAACATCCAAAGTTTGCAGACATTTCATATCTCCTATATTTTTAGGAAGCTCAGATATGTTACTACCCCTCAAACCCAGATATTTTAGGGAAATCATGTTTGGTAAAGTTGTGGGGATTGCAGATTTCCTCAATTCCAACACCCTGAGGAGCACAGCACTTCCAAGAACATTTCTATCAGAATTAAAAGCTAAAAAGGAATGTATATGATTGTTTTTCACCTCCGTGTATTGTCTCTTGTTGTCATGATGCATTGCTAAACGGAACAGGGAACCAATTTTTTCCTGATTTGGATTGGCAACCAGAAACTCATCCGTGCAGGATTGTTGGATGACAAATTCATGAATAGGACGAGGTACTCGGAAACTTTTTATTGTGCCTAACAATGATCTCTTTGAAACACAAAGCAACGACCTGCACGCAACAAGGAAAATAAGGAAACATCAAGTACATGTTTATAAAAGAACAAAGTTTCTCGGTTTACTTAAAAATATGAAGAAAGAAAAATGATTTTGTTTATCATCAAGAAGACCAAAGAAAATTATTTACTCTTATTGTAATAAAATAGACAAAATTAATTTTTATTGATGACCTTTTTTGGGAAACCATGACCTAATGTTTGAAATAGCAACCATCCATCCTATTACTAATTGCAATTGTCATTTATTCCACAAAGGGAATAACTATAGACCTATTAGTCACCTATAAATTATAAGGCTGAATGTTAATTTCCCAAAAAATTGAGAATATATACCTTTGGACAAGTTGCTCCAAGTACTTATTTGCAATCTCCTCTCTAGTCTCTTCGTTCTCTTGTGTAACAAATCTTTCAGCAACCCATTCGCCTTGCCCTGGTGTAACAAATCCTTCAGCAATCCATATGTTAATTAGAGAAGTTGCAGGAATCTCGTAATCAATCGGGTAACATGCAAAATAAAGAAAGCACAGCTTGAGAAAGTCAGGTAAATCTTCATAGCAGTAGTTAATAATGTGCCACATATTATTGCCCGTAACACAATTATTAGACTCTTTGATCTTGACCAGATCACCTTTCACCTGGTTCCAGGTGTTGAAGGCTATTGGTTTGAGTGAAAGGAGACCCCCTATAAGGAGAATAGCCAGAGGCTGTCTTTCACACAACTTGCAAATTAGGCAAGGGAGACTTCCCAGCTCGGTGAAGCACTTATATTTGAAGTTTGGTATGTGCTCAAAAGGTCGAAATGCTTTCCTGTAGAAGAGTGGTCGGGAATCCCACCACTCATCCAGTGTTTGGATGTTTGAACTATCTGTTGTCTCAAGAAGCATGATTTCGATAGGCTCAGTCATCCCGAGGCTGTACATCCATTCTACATCACAGTAATCTCTCCAGACCACCAACTCAATTTCTGGGTGCTTAGAACGGACGTCTGACATCATATCCCAGATTAAGTTGCGGATTGTGATCTTAACTTGCACCAACCCACCTTCTGCATGGTTACTAGAGCCTGCTTTTCGTTCAACAATCTCACTCATTAAATTTCCAACTCTATGGGCTGTTAGTCGCACAACCTCAATTATAGCCTGCTTTTGGTCCAAAGGGAGCATCCTGCATTTTGTACTCATGAATTTATGAAATTGGGTTAGTTGTTGCTTCAACTCATCAATTTCAGAGGAAAAAAAACGGTCATCTTGTAAATCTGTGAAGGTGGGTGAGGATATCAATTCAATCATGTAAAGTGTCGCATCCATCTGATGTGTTTCAACTTTTTCAAAATCAAACCGAAAATTCGACTGCAACCACCACCAACTGCAATGCAAAAGAAACATTTAAATGAAAAAATACTATAAATGGTGATTAGTGAAACTTCAAATCTCTAGACCTTGGAGTCTGGAGAGACACCATACCTACTATCTGCCATTAAATTATCAACAGATCAGGCCCCACAATGGAGGCCGAAAACTATAATGAAGGAAATCAGTGAGAGAGATAGAAGTGAAAACCAGAGAGAGGAGACAGGAGACACTCACCCGGTACCGTTGCTCTTTTACGAAAGGAGGTTTGATCTGGTTGACTCAACAAGAGAAGAGAAATGAAGGAGAGGGTTACTGAGGGAAGGGGCAGTAAGTACATATATATAGGGAACAGGTATATATTATTTTCATATTGAACTAAAACTATGCAGATTCAAAGAGTGAACGCTTCAGCAAAGTGACATATATACTTTGGATAGTGTTCAAGTTAAGGAATAAATAAAGACCAACTCTTTAATTTTTGTATGTTCCCCACATGAGGATAGGTATCAGCTGGAAAAGCAATTATTCTCTTGTTCTTGTAACTTCAAGCTAAGAAATTCATATTCTTTTCCTACATTTCGGTAGTTGGTCGCCAATTTTGCTTCATATTTGCTTGCATCTATTTCTTTGTTTTGATGTATCTATCCTTCAAGCTAAAACAATTAAAATTATCCTTCAAACAGCTGAAGAAGCTGGTCATGCGCTTCTCAACTATATTTTTTTATATTATTTTGCATTGGTGAATTTTCTTTTATATTCTGCTGACTCTTATTTTAGTAATTTTCAAAAAATCTTAACTTAATAAAATGTATTATGCAAATTTTGAGCTTGACAAAAAATGCATTCTTTGCAGAAACTTGTCATACAATCAAAGTTACAGTGAGAACAAATAAAGGGGTAGAAGCTTGACATCAAAAAAATTGGAGAATTAATGTTTTGGTTTCCTGATAAGTTAATTTATCAAAATGCATGCTTGGTAAACCGAAATTTTTATATATAAGAAAATAAATTAAAAAAATATTAAAAATAAGAAACTGTTCCCGGGATTTCGAAAAATAAGAAGGCAGGCGTATGCCATGGCGTCCCAGTGGGACGCCATGGCATACTCCAGCCCGTCGGAAAAAAATGGAAAAAAAAAAAAAAAAATTAAAAATACGGGACGCCATGGCATATCCCGACCCGGGAAAAAAAAAAAACATATAGGGACGCCATGGCATATCCCGACCAGGGAAAAAACGTAAAAAAAAAAAAAAAAAAAAAAAAAAAAAAAAAAAAATTAAAAACGGGACGCCATGCCATACTCGGGCCCTAAAAAAAATAAAAAAAAATCAATTTTTTTTTTCTGCTGTGTTCAGTTAGAAATCCAATAATTTTGATCAGATTCAAAATTCATTTTAGAGAAAATGGCTACATAGATTTTTGTGTTCTTTATATCAAAATAAAGGTATGAAAGTCTAGTTTCCAGATAATATAATTTCTCTATACAAAAATTTTACAGATTGGTACAGTTTTAGCGATTAATTGACAGAGGTCAGAATTCAGAAAAGCTGAAATTCCAGTGAGCAGTCCTATAATTTTGACCAGATTCAAAATTCAATTTAGAAAAAATGGCTACATGAATTTTTGTGTTCTTTATATCAAAATAAAGGTATGAAAGTCTAGTTTCCAGATAATATAATTTATCTATACAAAAATATTACAGATTGGTACAGTTTTAGCGATTAATTGACAGAGGTCAGAATTCAGAAAAACTGAAATTCCAGTCAGAAATCCAATAATTCTGACCTCTGTCAATTAATCGCTAAAATTGTATCAATCTATAATATTTTTATATAGGAAAATTATATTATCTGGAAACTAGACTTTCATACCTTTATTTTGATATAAATAACACAAATATCCATGTAGCCAGTTTCTCTAAAATGAATTTTGAATCTGATCAAAATTATTGGACTGCTCACTGGAATTTCAGCTTTTCTGAATTCTGACCTCTGTCAATTAATCGCTAAAACTGTACCAATCTGTAATATTTTTGTATAGATAAATTATATTATCTGGAAACTAGACTTTCATACCTTTATTTTGATATAAAGAACACAAAAATCCATGTAGCCATTTTCTCTAAAATGAATTTTGAATCTGATCAAAATTATAGGACTGCTCACTGGAATTTCAGCTTTTCTGAATTCTGACCTCTGTCAATTAATCGCTAAAACTGTACCAATCTGTAATATTTTTGTATAGAGAAATTATATTATCTGGAAACTAGACTTTCATACATTTATTTTGATATAAATAACACAAAAATCCATGTAGCCATTTTCTCTAAAATGAATTTTGAATCTGATCAAAATTATAGGACTGCTCACTGGAATTTCAGCTTTTCTGAATTCTGATCTCTGTCAATTAATCGCTAAAACTGTACCAATCTGTAATATTTTTGTATAGAGAAATTATATTATCTGGAAACTAGACTTTCATACATTTATTTTGATATAAAGAACACAAAAATTCATGTAGCCATTTTTTCTAAATTGAATTTTGAATCTGGTCAAAATTATAGGACTGCTCACTGAAATTTCAGCTTTTCTGAATTCTGACCTCTGTCAATTAATCGCTAAAACTGTACCAATCTGTAATATTTTTGTATAGAGAAATTATATTATCTGGAAACTAGACTTTCATACCTTTATTTTGATATAAAGAACACAAAAATCCATGTAGCCATTTTCTCTAAAATGAATTTTGAATCTGATCAAAATTATTGCATTTCTAACTGAACACAGCAGAAAAAAAAAAATTGATTTATTTTTTATTTTTTTAGGGCCGGAGTATGGCATAGCGTCCCGTTTTTAAAATTTTTTTTTTTTTTTTTTTTTTTTTTTACGTTTTTTCCCCTGGTCGGGATATGCCATGGCGTCCCTATATGTTTTTTTTTTCCCAGGGTCGGGATATGCCATGGCGTCCCGTATTATTAATTTTTTTTTTTTTTCCGTTTTTTTCCGACGGGCTGGAGTATGCCATGGCGTCCCAGTGGGACGCCATGGCATACACCTGCCTTCTTATTTTTCGAAATCCCGGAAACAGTTTCTTATTTTTAATATTTTTTTAATTTATTTTCTTATATATAAAAATTTCGGCTTGGTAAACATCATCACACACAATATTTTTCTTATTTTTATCAATTAAAAAAAAAATGGTTGTACGGTTATGGTGAAATCTCGTATTTAACCGTGTTACTTTTTTTTTAAAAGGAAGAATTTCACGTATACCCCTCAAAAAATTCAAAATTACATATTTCCTCCTCTAAACTTTGAAATTACATATTCCCCCCTCTAAACTTCAAAAACTCACAGATTTACTCATTTTATTGTCTTTTATATTAAAACTCATTCTAAAATTTTAAAATACCCATTTTGCCTTTTATTAAAAGCATTTAAAAGCCCATCAGACTCAAGTTTGAATCTGAAGGGTTCCTCTACCGTCTGATCCATGCGCATCATTTTAATTGCATATATAAAAATGATACAAAAGGATACATATATAAAAAATGATATATGTATTATCTAAATTAGAGCTTGCATGAAAAATGATACATATATTAAAAAAAAAAAAAAAGGAGGGAATGACAAAAAAAAATAGTGGAGATTCAAACAATCAGAAAACTCATAAAATTTACTTTGGATAACATGTAGCTAGTGATACTTGGCGTAGGCATGAAGAATGGAACCATTTAAATGACAATAAAATTTTGCCAGTCCTTAATTTAATTTGGGCAACCTAACATCCATCCTTTTGTACTGTTTAAGTTTAGATATGCTATTATAAAATATGTTTTCTTAATCCTACGCTATTATAAAATATAAATAAATTGATAGAAGGGTTGATAATTTTCATAATCTTAAAAAATAAAGCTTGAATTTTTAAAATTCAACATAACAGCATATATTTGAAATCCCACATTATTGACAATCCTATACTATAATATGATCAAATGCTAATATTTTCCTAATGTTTATCATAAATAATGAAAAGGGATATATAATCAAAGATCTGTATGTACTATTATTCACGTGAAAGAAATGGGTCATTTTGATCTCGTTAGTAAGATCTAAAATGCACAAACTCACATCTTTTTGGATGCAGGGGCGGACACATCTCATGATTTTTAGGTTGAGGGTTGATGTTAAAATACCGGGAGCTCATTAGCGGTGAATATAACGGGAGCTCACTAGCATTTCATGGTTCAGATGACATTACACAGCCGATCAGAAAACATTTTAACAGAGTTAAAAAAAAACAACAATACATGCACCACAAAAAAAAAAAATTAAGCATCAAAGAAACTCCCACTTAATCAAGTGACCAAACATTTTAGAAGTTTACAACATATATAGCCTACTCTCTATTAAAATTCCTTAAAGGAGACTTAAAACAATACATAAAAACCTTTCAGAAAGGAAGTTGCAGAAATAAAGTGATATGGTTGGAAAAAATCACAAAAATATAAGAAATAGAGAAAATAATTGACATGTAGACCCCCAGTAGATTAATTAATTGTATTTCAACACTTGTTTCTCTTGAGCCCATATAAAGAGCAAAGCTAGGTTGTGTTGTGCTCACTAAAGAGTTTGGTGAGCATAACTCTCAAAATGGACCCCTATATCTAAATAGCTGAAATTTTTATTCATATCCTAAGAAAAAAACAAAATTCCAAACATAACCTTGGATTTCCAGTCACTCGATTGAGAGCTAATTGTACTCAGTCAGGTACCTGGGAAGATACGAATTCCAACTAATCACAACATATATATAGAGAGAGATGTACTATTGTTGGTTTGAGATTCGTGCAGAAAGTATTTTGAACAGTTTCGATTTTCCAAATATCAACTCAAAATTGGAGATACCTTAGGGGATGCGAATTCCTGTAGTACTCTCAGCCGGGCCAAAATCATTTCAGAGCCTCTATTTAGAATATAAGGGGTCCGTTTTGTTCGTGCCAGATTAAATCATTTGCACATGACAAACCATATGTAAAATTTTCAGATATCCATTCTTATACTAACACATCATCATTGGGCCTTTGCAACAGTAAATATAATGCTTTTTGAAGAAAAAAAAAGGCACAACAAAGTAACAGGTTTTTTTTTAGAAAAAGAAAATTCAACAGCATTTTTAACTAAAGATTTAAATCATACTTCAACGACTCAAATCAAGCTCTAGTAACTGACAAAAAACATGTATCAAATTTATTAGCTAGATTAAAATCAAAATGAACAAAAGTATTTTCTTTGAAATCAAGCTCTAGTAACCTCTACTACTTTGTTTCACAAATTAAATCATTCAATTAAATAATAATTATTCCTTTCAAATAAAAAATACCCAACTTTGAGCACATAAAACCATTTGCATCAAATAAAAACAAAAACAACAGAAAAACTTCCCTTTAGACTTAAACCATCATCCCTTTTGAAATTATTTCAAAATTAAAAAGTTGAAATTTTTTTAGTAAAAGTAGTAAGCTAAAATTACAAAATGATCAGTTTTACTGAACTTGCCAACAACACAAATAATTTTGACCAAAATGTGTCAAAATTTCAGAAACAAAAGAGCAAACATATTAACTGCTGTACTTTTTGGAGACTGCATCTTAATAAAAAAATTAATCTTAAGAAGAAATGTAACAGAAGGGATAATAAAGCAAAGCAGATCGTCACTTAAAAAAATATAAAAAAATAAAAAAGTTTAAGAATCACAAAAGAGAGTTACATAAACACCAGCAGCAAATAAAACAGGTATAGACTGTTGTGAAGACCCTCAGTATATCTCATAATTGTATTTCATCAAACTGTTCTCTGAGGCCCATAAAAGAATGCACATAATTGAAACCTTTTTTTTGTCTACCCCGCTCTTTATAAAGAATAAGAGTTTATATATCCCAATTGCGTATGGAATTCATATCACCAAAGTTAATTCAACAGTGCGTTAATGCAGAGGATACGGACTCATTTACATATGTACCATTCAAAGCAACAAAATATCACACATAGCCATACCGGGCCCCAGGTGAGTCTGAATCATTTAGGTCTGTGCGCTGCATGAAGCCAAAACTAACTTTTGAAAAGTAAGTTAACACAACACCAAATAATACTGTTGATAAAGTAAATGAGTTTAGGGTTTAGGGTCTAGAGTTTAGGTTTGTCATATTCAAACCTACTAAGTTCAATTCTAGGATACCAGTTAATCGAAAACATCACAAAATCCTTCTCAAGTAAAGAAGATTTTAATCCCATGACAAATGGATATGACATTAACTCTAAATAGGGCTGTAAACGGAACGAATACAGAGCGGATAATGCTCTAGAGATTTGGATATGAAAAAGATGCCATAATTGAAGACCTCAGGAGCAACAAAACATGTGCATTCTTACCGGGCACTAACAGAGAACATTTGTTTGTTTTTGGATATTTATTTCTTATGACAAAGCACAAGTCATCATTGGGTCCTCACTAAAGTGTTCACAGAAAAAACAAATGTACTTACCGAAAAAAAACACAATACAAAAGAATGTCAAAGCATTATTAGAAGAACAATGTTCAAATTAAGCTCATACTGTTACACATATTTGAACATCATATCAAAACATTTTAACAGAGTTCAAACATAAACAACAATACAGGTATCAAGTAAAAGAATAAGGCATCAGACAGACTGCCACTTAAAAATCAAGTGAATGTCAAAAGCATTATTAGAAGAACAATGTTCAAATTAAGCTCATACTGTTACACATACATGAACATCCTATCAAAACATTTTAACAGAGTTCAAACATAAAAAACAATACAGGTATCAAGTAAAAGAATAAGGCATCAGACAGACTCCCACTTAAAAATCAAGTGATCAAACATTTAAAAAGTTTACAGCATAGCCTACTCTCTGGTAAAATTCTTTAAAGGAGACTAAAAACAATACATAAAACAAGTGTTTTCAGAAAGGAAGTTACAGAAATAAAGTGATATGTTTGGAAAAAATCACAAAAAGATAAGAAATAGAGAACATAATTGAGCCCAGATATCAATTAAGTTGGAAATTTATAAATTTGACATGTAAATGCTTCACTTGTGAGGTGCAGAATTTTTTTAGCCTGTGCAAGTAGTAAGCTAAAATTACAAAATGATCAGTTTTACTAAAACTTGCCAACACAAATATTTTTAAGCAAAACTGTAAAATTTAAAAAGCAAAAAGGCATGCAGTAAGAACCGCATTAAGTGCTGTACTATTTGGAGACTGCATCTTAATATAAAAAAAAACAAAATTTAATCTTGAGAAAAATATAACAGAAGGGATAAAGCAAATCGTTGAAAAAAAAATTAAATAATCATAAAAAATATATAAGCAATTGAACAGATTCAAAACGAATTTTCCAGACAAACACCAGCAGCAAATAAAACAGGTATAGGCTGTGTTGTGAAGACCCTCAGTATATCTCATAATTGTATTTCATCACACTGTTCTCTGTGGCCCATATAAGAATGCACATAAATGAAACTTTTTTTTGTCTTTCCTGCTCTTTACAAAGAATAAGAGCATCTATATCCCAATTGCATATGGAATTCATAACACCTAAGTTAATTCAAACGGTGCGTTAATGCAGAGGATTCGGACTCATTGCATATGTAGCATTCAAAGCCACAAAAAATCACCAAAAACCCTAAACCCTAATATTTTGACGATCCAAACGCATCTGTAAATTCTATTGTGGTTAGTGCGCTGCATGAAGTAAAAACTACTCTGTTAATATATTTACCCCATTTTAACCCTACTCTACATTCTTATCGGGCTTCAACAGAGAACACATTTGTTTTGTTCAGATCCATGCTCTGACACAAAATAAATCATCATCAGGGCTCCACAACAACAAATATAATCAAAATTCACAAAAGATGATTATATAAGAAAGCAAGTATATGACAAGATCTCTTGGATCTACAAAACGTAAATTAGCAAAAAAAAGTTTTCAGATCAAAGAATCGATCGAAAAGGGAGTTTTAATGAGAAGAGATCGATATTTTAGTACCTGAGGGTTTCTAATTTCTTTCTCTCTGTGCGGAGGTCCCAATGGAAAGGAATGGCGTAAATGTAAATGTAATCCAGTCAAAAGAAAAAGAAAGAGAAAGAGCTAGGAATTCAGATCCTAAAGTAACCCAAAGTTTGTGTTTAGATCAGGACCGTCCAATCACAATCCGCACGAATATTAAAGGGTTTGTGAATTTTAGCATGCACCGGATTAGTCCAAAATTCTAATCGGACGGTCAAAATCTAAACTCAAATTTTGAGTTACTGTTGTCTAGAGATCGAGACTCTATTTTTCTGAGGTAACAGAATATTTCTGTTTAGATCCGGACCAAGATAGAATGCACAGGTCCCTTTAATATCTGTGCGAGTTCTAATCGGACGGTCAAGATCTAAATAAAAATATTCTGTTACCTTAGGTGACATCCAAGAATACGAGATACTTATTTGTGAAACTAATTAATTTTGGGCCACACATCAGCCCATTTACAAAGCCCAAGAGGGTTTTACTTCTCTCCTGAATTTATTTCACCTAAAGTAACTCAAATTTTGTGATCCGATATACACCGTCAGATCTGTTAAAACACGAATGTTAAAGGATCCCCGACAGTTCAGATCTAAACTCAAAATGTGGGATACTTTAGGGATCCTTACCCAAAACCAAGTGGGTTTTACTTCTCTCTCCTTCGTTGCTTGCTTCAAGCTGTGCTCTTTGCTCTGCTCTTAGCACCACCACCACCATGCAATATCTCTGCGTTCGCCTTGCCTCGCCGCCTCCCCATCGCCGTCCACACAAAACCCTTAGCAACGACAGCCTTTCTACTTTGATGAGCACACAAAAACATTTGCTTCATTTTGGACCTAAAATGACGAGAGTAAATTCAACAAAAAAAAAAAAAAAAACAAGAAAACTTCCCTTCAGACCAAGTAATCATCTATTTTTAAATTATATATTAAAAAAAAAAAAAGGTGCAGACATTTTTAGTCGGTGCAAGTAGAAAGATAAAATTACAAATGATCAGTTTTACTAAAATTTGCCAACACAAATAATTTTAAGCAAAACTGTAAAATTTAAAAGCAAAAGGGCATGCAGTAAGCAACACATTAGTGCTGTATTAGAGACTGCATCTTAATATATAAAAAAAAAAAAAAAAAAAAAAAATCTTGAGAAGAAATGAAACAGAAGGGATAAAAAAATTCCAGACAAAAACACCAGCAGCAAATAAACACAGGTATAGAATGTGTTGTGAGGACCCTCAGTAAATCTCACAATCATATTTCATCACTGTTCTCTGAGGCCCATATAAGAATGCACATAAATGGAACTTTTTTTTGTCTATCCTGCTCTTTATAAAGAATAAGAGTATCTATATCCCAATTGCATATGGAATTTATATCACCTAAGGTAACTCAAACGGTGCGTTAATGCAGAGGATACAGACTCATTCGCATATGTACCATTCAAAGCAACAAAATATCACACACAACCATACCAGCCCCAAGTGAGTCTGAATCATTTAGGTCTGTGCACTGCAGGAAGCCAAAACTTACTTTTGAAAATAACCAGCTAAGCTGGGTATATTTATTAATTTCTATTTAACTTTGGATATTAATAAAAATGTCGGCTGAGGGTTTAGGTTTGTCATATTCAAACCTATTTTCAATTCTAGGGCACCAGTTCATCGAAAACATCACAAAATCCTTCTCAAGCAAAGAAGGTTTTAATCCCATGACAAACGGATATGACAATAACTATAAATAGGGGTGTAAACGGAACGAATACAGAGCGGATAATGCTCTAGAGATTTGGATATGAAAAAGATGCCATAATTGAAGACTTCGAGAGCGACAAAATATGTGCATTCTTATCAGGCACTAACAGAAAACATTAATTTGTTTTTGGATATTTATTTCTTATGACAAACCACAAGTCATCATTGGGTCCTCACTAAAGTGTTCACAGAAAAAACAAATGTACTTACCGAAAAAAAAACACAATACAAAAGAATGTCAAAGCATTATTAGAAGAACAATGTTCAAATTAAGCTCATACTGTTACACATATTTAAACATCATATCAAAACATTTTAACAGAGTTCAAACATTAAACAACAATAGCCTACTCCCACTTAAAAATCAAGTGATAAAACATTTAAAAAGTTTACAGCATAGCCTACTCTCTGGTAAAATTCTTTAAAGGAGACTAAAAACAATACATAAAAGAAGTGTTTTCAGAAAGGAAGTTGCAGAAATAAAGTGATATGTTTGGAAAAAAATCACAAAAAGATAAAAAATAGAGAACATAATTGACATGTATACCCTCAGTAGATTTATTGTACTTCAACATATGTTCTCTTGAGCCCAGATATAAATTAAGTTGGAAATTTATAAATTTGACATGTAAATGCATCACTTGTGAGGTAGATCGGTTTCAACAGTCCCGATTCATCATTTGAAGTCATTCCGATAGGTTTTAGAATTAAGCTTATAAAGGATTTGATGAACTTAAGAACACCCTAGTTCTACTTTTAACATAAATGGCTTTCACATTTTCATAACGGTACGGATCGATTAACAACAAACTTATCATGGCATATATATATATATATATAGAGAGAGAGAGAGGAGGGAGAGAGAAACAGGGAATGCACGGGGCAATATTATTATTGCTTTGAGATTCGTACAGAAAGGATTTGAACGGTCTGGACTTTCCACAGATCAACTGAAAAATTTGAAATATCTCAGGGGATGTGAATTCCTACGGTATTCTCAGCAGAGCCAAAATCATTTCAGAGCCTGTTTGGAATATAGAGGGGTCCACTTTCAGATTCGTGCCAGATTAAAATGGACAACTCAGATCTCATTATACACATGACAAAGCATAAGTATATTTTTATCAGGCTCCTAAAGAGAACACAATTTTTCAGATCTCTGTTCTTATACTAATCACATCATCATTGGGCCTTTGCAACAGTAAATATAATGCTTTTTCACAAAAAAAAATGCACAACAAAGTACCAGAATATTTTTCAAAAGAGAATTTAACAGCATTTTTTGAAACTTAAGAATTAAATCATACTTCAATGATTCAAATCAAGCTCTAGTAATTATTTAGCTAGATTAAGATCAAACGGACAAAATTAATTCCATTAAAATCAAGGTCAGTACCCTCTAATACTTTGTTTCACAAATTAATTCATTTTATCAAATTATAATTATTCTTTTAAAATCAAAATCCCCAACTTTTAAGCACACAAGGACACTTGCTACATTTTGGACCTAAAATGGCAAGTATTAATTCAACAAACAAAAACAAAAGCAACAGAAAAACTTCCCTTAAACTTCCCTTTAGAGTAAGTCATCATCTCTTTTGAATTTTTTTTTTTAAAGGTGCAGAATGTTTTAGCAGATCATAGCAAAAAAAAACTAAATTAAATTAAATAATCATAAAGAAAATAAGCAATTGAACATATTCGAAATGAATTTTCCAGACATAAACATCAGCAGAAAATAAAACAGGTATAGACTGTGTTGTGAAGACCCTCAGTAAATCTCATAATTGTATTTCATCACACTGTTCTCCGGGGCCCATATAAGAATGCACATAATTGAAACTTTTTTTGTCTACCCCGATCTTTATAAAGAATAAGAGCATCTGCACCCCAATTGCATATGAAATTCATATCACCTAAGATAACTCAAACCCTGAGGTAATGCAGGGCATTCAAAGCCACAAAATATCACCAAAAACCCTAAACCCTAATCTTTTGACGATCCAAATGCACTATAGATTCTATTGTGGTAACTGGTACACAAAATCACAGTTTTTGGATGGTCCAGAATCTTCTAAAAAACAGTAATTTTCTATCTATCAAAAATATTGTAAAAATTTCCATAAAATATAAAATTTGTCGCCAAGCACATTCTTTTGACTTGATCTGTAGTACGGAACAATCTGTGCTATGCATAGTACCATAGCCTCACTATGAAGAGATAGGAGTAGGTCCGATGGGCATCGGACCTACAGTTAGGTTCAATTAGCTTTATCACCGTACGATTAGCATCAAGATCTATGCGCACAGAAACTGATAAGACTTGCACGGATATTGATGCAGAGCACACGAATCTTGATGCAAATCGGATGGTCATCACACCCATCGAACCAAGGTGGGCATCGGACCTACTCTCATTCCCACTATGAAACAATGGACAAGTATCCTCTCCAATACGGTAAAAGATTCCTTCACTTTACAGTTTGAGATTAACTCTCCGCCGCTTTGAGATTCGAGCTAGCGCAGGGAGCAGTATTATTGGGCTTTGATATTCGTGCCAAGTTAAAAAGAACGGTCCAGATCCAGTAATTGTAAAAGATTCCTTATTACGGTACTGGGGAGGATCTGAATTCATGAAACAATATTACCTTGTATATGACAAAATAATGAGGCATTCTAAGGGTAAAGCTTTTAACAGAGCAGTTTTGGCTTAAGACAGCACACAGACTATAGAATCAAAACAGCACTGGATATAGTTAGTGCGCTGCATGAAGTAAAAACTACTCTACATTCTTATCGGGCTTCAACACAGAACACATTTTTCGTTCAGATCCACGCTCTGACACAATTTATATCGATCAATCATCATTAGGTCTCCACAACAACAAATATAATAAAAAAATCACAAAAGATGATTATATAAGAAAGCGTAAATCAGCAAAAAGAGTACAAGCACAGAAAAGAGAAGTTCTCAGATCAAAGAATCGATCGAAAAGGGAGATTTAATGACAAGAGATTGATTTTTTTAGTACCTGAGGGTTTGTAATTTCTTTCTCTCTGTGCGGAGCTCCCAATGGAAAGGAATGGCGTAAATGTAAACCAGTCAAAAGAGAAATAGAGCTAGAGCTAGGAATTCAGATCCTAAAGTAATCCAAAGTTTGTGTTTATATCAGGACCGTCCGATCACAATCCGCACGAATATTAAAGGATTCAGTGAATTTTAACATGTGCCGGATTAGTCCAAATTATGATTGGACGGTCGGGATCTAAAATAAATTTTGAGTTACTCTAGTCTAGAGAAGTAGAGATCTAGGATCCAATCCTCTGAGGTAACAGAATATTTCTGTTTAGATCCGGACCGAGGTAGTATGCACAGGTTCTTTAGTATTCGTGCGGATTCTCATCGGACGATCTAGATCTAAATAAAAATATTCTGTTATCTTAGGTAAAATCTAGGAATACGAGATACTTATTTGTGCAACTAATTAATTTTGGGCCTCACATATCAGCCCGTTTGCAAAACCCAGGAGGGTTTTACTTCTCTCCGAGTCTCCCCTGAATTCATTTCACCTAAAGTAACTCAAATTTTGAGATCATATCCAGACCGTCAGATCTGTTACGACAAGATTCGACCTCGGACGGGATTGATTTGGATTCTGTGACTCTCCAACTTTGTTTGGAGCATAAAAGGATTCATATCAGTTCCCTATTTTGTAAAGAGAACAATTTATTGACATTTAATTCTATTGGATTCGAATGCAAAGATTGAGGAGCACATTTTTCCATTTTCATATATTTTTCAAAAGAAAAAAGACAATCAATCCTTTACCAAAATTTTCAATTTTCAACTTTTAAACAAATAAAAAAATCCTTCATTTGTACATTTCACCTTATGCCGCCACTTTTTCGAGCTCACATAAGAGACGACGGTGAGACTAGAAAGCGGGCCCCGCTGTCAGTTCTTTATTTGGTAAGGTATTTATTTTATTAGACGAACACGCTAATCAGTCATCACATGAATTCATATACTAACACAATCTTAAAGAAATCTCGTGCATTACATACTTGGTCCCAAGTTTGAACTTAATTGATCCGAATTCTGATTGGACGGTTCGAATTGAAACTAAGATGGTGCATCATGTGAGAGGTTGCTTCCATCTATAGATCTAAATAAGTCATGTCATGACCAGATACGTCATGACATGACAAGGCACATGTATCGGTCACGTGACGTGATTATCTTTTGAAAATTTGATACGGCACAACACGTCACGTGGTCACATTAGTCTCATGTAATTAGAAATGTTAGTTTGATAGAATGGAGAATCTTGAAAAAACTAACTTAAAATTATGAAAAAAAAATAGTTATATGTGACCAAACGTGACAAATGTACCAGTCATGTTTAGACACGTCACGTGTTATCAGTTGTCATAGCGTAACTAACATGTCGTAACTTTTTCTTCTGAATTTCATCACGGTATGACACATAAAAATCTGACTTGTTCACAACACGGCGCGGCACGTGACTCAAATCCTAAAGTGACTAGTCACGGCACTGCACGTTACGTATTGAGATCCCTACCTCAAGCTTATTGTATTTCATTTACCAACCAAAATATAATATTTACAAAATTGTAGTGGTGAACTTGGGAGAAAAAAGGTAACCCCTGATATCTGAAGGAGGAGCAAAACCATACCCATTATTGTCATTTTACCCTCAAACCACATGTGCTTAATTTCGCCTATTTGTTTGAATATCCCTTTTCCACACAAGTTATATTACCAATCAATTTGATATTCAATGTATATCTATCTATCTATTATTACTATTATTTTTAATACTGAAACCTCACAACATTATCAAAATTAAATAATTAAAATTATAGCCATGATAGGCTAATTTAGTCAAATTCAAAAACCTCATAATTATCTAATGATGAGTGATTTAAAAGTTTAATGGCATTTAAAATTGTATCAAACTTGACACACATTCTATCTAAATAATATAAATATACAACATGCTCATTGATTTGTTTTATATATTTCAATGAATATTTAATATCAATCATTGGATGTCAATGTTCTTCGTGTCTCAAATGTTGGGGAATCATAAAGGCCAAACAATTACGCCTTATCTAGAAATCAAACAATTAGATCTCATCTAGGGTCAAACACTTACATCCCGGAGAAGAATAAACAGTTCCCGGTTAAGGACAGCCCTATGCCAAAACCGACTCATAAAACATAAATCTTAAAGGTGGAACATAATAACTGATTTCATGGATGTTTCCATGGAGTAACTCGATCCTTTGAGAGATCACCAACCGTCTCCGTGAGCGTGAAACTAGACTCTAATGGCAAGAAACCTTTCTTGTTGTTTTGTCGTATTATCGTAGAAATAAGTCTTGCAAGACAGCAAGATATGGCTCTTGAGAAATCTTTTTCAAATTTTCTAATGGATTTCTCTTCTCTATTATTTGATGGTGGAAGAAGAAGAGAAGGCACACAGAGCTGTGTTTTTCTAAAGACAAAAACATATGTTCAGTTTCTGTATTTTTCTGTGTTATCTTGTGCTTTGGGACCAATCCTTATATATAGTAACCTATCTGGTTATCTGCCAACTTGAAAAAGGTATTTGTGAGACTGCATAAAAAACCGTGCTGTTGCATCAAAATTCGTGCTTCTGCATTAATATTCGTGTAGCCCACACAATCCTCTTAAATGATAGTTTTCTAAATTACAAATCTCAGAATCAGTCCATCAATAATTTAATCTTTACTTAAATTGTTCTACACATTTATGGACCACATTCTAAATAAATTTTTTTTTGATGGTTCCAGATAGTGAAGAAGCAAACCAAATGGAGAAAATCCTCAAAGACTGTGAAGAACCAACTTTGAAGGATGAGAAGTTTTGTTCAGCTCACAGCCCGTGATTATTTATTATTTACATTTATGAAAACTTAACCATTTGTCTCAGTTCCTTTTAAACAAATTCATGTTTTGTCTCGTCTATTGTCTCAATTTAATCATTTTAGCATTTACTAGTAGAACTAGAGCTTTAACGATAGTGCTCCATAAAAATTACCGTAGAATTTTTAATATAAAAATAAAATTTCTCACAATAAGTTTTAGGAACAATAAATTGAACCTTGATTGCATATAACATATATAAGTATAATACCTTAATTAAATTGAACTTGGATTGCATACGGTAATAATGGTATGTAGCTGTAGTAGGATTCAACAAAAACGAAATGGGCTTGGCCCAATATCATTTCAGTTATTGTGCTAGGCTGGGCCCAAAGACTTGCAAAATTATCTCGCTTAATCATATATAATTATTTTATCCTTATCACTTTCTTTCAATTTAGGGAGAAATTCAGCAAATTTGGAAGATTATTAGATCCAAACTCAACTTTTGAGTTACTCTAGAGGAAAAACCCAGAAAATTGCTCTCTTCTCCATCCCTTTCATCTCTTCCATCCGTTCATGGCGTTTTCGCCATCTCCTCTCAATATCTCCTAGCCTCTTCTAACCCTCCAAGCTTCCTCTCCTCCTCCTCCTCTTTCCCTCTGTTGGAGGTTTCAGTACTCAACCCTTGCTTTATTGACAGAACTGGCATATTAAATTGGCTACAACTGTACAAGAATATAGGAGCCATTAGAACAATTCTAATCTCAGCCCCACCCATTTCACGTCCTAGACCATGTTCTATGATAAAACTCTAAGCCCATATGCTAAATTTGTGCAATACCAGAACTAAAAATATAGTAAAAGCATACTCTGTGCCACCACTGAGCACAGCCATGAACAAGTAAAAGAAAAATTAAATATGAAATGTTCAAACTGGAGTCAGGAAAAACCAATAAAAACAGAATTTCTTGTATATATTACAAAAAATGTATAAAAGAAAAAAAAAAAACAAAGTTGAACCCACTAAGGGTCAGGTGAAAAGAAAAAAAAAAAACAAAGTTGAACCCACACAATCAGATCAAATATATATATCCACTGCTAAGCTCATGGCTTCACTGGAAACCCAAATAAGACGATTTTCTGGTAGAAAATGGCAAACTGGTTCAACACTACCAGTCTCCAGATCCAACAACTCAAGAAATAATGGATTGAAGTTAACTATATCATGATGGCACAAAGCAACAGCATTAACCTTTGATCCATCCTTTCCAACTACGGGAACAACATATCCTTCATATGCAATATTAATATGGCAGTAGTGTACCGCCTGTGGTGATGGCTCCTGGTGACATACAACCAATCTAGAATGGCAAGGTATTTTTTTATTGAAGAAGCGATAGTGTATAACGCTTTGCCTTGTTGAGCTTTCATGTTACTCTGGCTGATTGTTGTTGAAAGGGCTTTTATATTAGTGGTACCAAGCAAAGCGACGAAGTTATCAAGCAGGAACTCGAGAGAAGTTGAACAAAACTTCTTCTCACCCTTCAAACATGGTTCTTCTCAGTCTTTGATAATTTTCTCCATTTGTTTTGCTTCTTCACTATCTGGGACCATTGAAAAATTGTCAAGGATCTGAGGGAGGTTCTCAGAGGAAAATTTTAGGTGACGGCTTCTGTCCGGGGGACAAAGGCAGCACCAACAAGTAAACAAAAGTTTTTGCCGACTCTGCAATCCTTCATTGCTATATGTAACAAGTAAACAAAAGTTTAGAATTGCATTTCTAATGTTATTATTTATAATTTTTTTAATAACTCCATTAAAATTAAAAGCCAAAACAACAATATATAACTCTTTATTTGAGCAAGTTTCCTCTAAAGTAACTCAAAATTTGAGTTTGGATCCAGACGTCCAACTTTAAGTACTTTTTACTTGATTTATCTATTCTCAATTTTCATTTTCTTTTGAAGCAAATTTATCTAGTCTTTTTTTTTTTTGAAAACATTGGGAGCGACTACCAAGTATAACAAATATATCTAGTCTCAATCATTCCCCCATATAGCAAATTTATCGTCAATCAATATATAAATAAGGACGCACTTTAATACTCTCTATTATACGACAGGACATATTTTTTGTTGTTTTCAATATATCACAAGGAAGATGAACATAACACTTTAGGTCATTCGGTTCTAATCGGACAGTGCAAATCAAGATCAATCTAGAATTCTTTAAATAGCATTTGGGTTTTAAATGACCTGTTCATTTTTGCAATAATCAATGATAAATTGCCTTGACATTTGGTTTACTATACAGGGAAGTAGCTAGGACCTATCATGATAAATTGCCTCAATCGGACAATTATCTTCTCTTTTTTTTTTTTTTGTAAAAAGAGAATGATATATCTGTGTATGCATAAGAGGATGAGCACATATCGACCCACTAAATCTATAAATTTTCACAAGTAGTTTTTCCTTTCATCCTTTTTGTGGGGCCTCATTCATTTTTGGGCCGGGTTTAAGATTTCACTATCATGTCATTCCGAATTAGCTTCCTTTCTTTGCATTCGTACAAAAATATAAAATATCATGTTTACCTTGGAAGCCATCTCAAGCAAGATGGAATTTATCCCTGAAAGTAGTTATACGAAAAAATTGTTAGTTTGCACAAGCCAATTCTAATTGTGTTGTTATCTGATGAAATCCCGTACAAGCAACTAATGTAGTTGAACACATATAATTAACTCTTAATTAAGTTTCAAAAATATTAATCAAAAAGTGTGGAAAGTTTTTTTTTTTTTTTAATGGTTGGAGGCTAAAAGTGCCCACCAACATCTGTATTGAAAAAATATATGAGTATTTACAACACCTCAAGTCATTACATTTAGCTAATAACTAGCCAGCAAATCTAATATTTACAGTGTTTTTAAATTGCAAATAGAACTGAGATCATAACACAAAATGCAGAGGATAAATTGCCACATCCTCTAACAATTTGTGCATTATTGTTGAATCTCATTAGTGGTATCATGTACCAGTATACTCAAGAGTTCTTCACTGACCCGAGAAGCGATGCCGGATCCTCTCACCCCATATAGCCCAGCAACCTGCAGACCACACAGTGTCTCGCAGCTCTCGCATTAGCGACTCAGTATGCTGTCTACTGTCCCACCAAGCTGCAGCTATTGTCTGACCATGTGCCATGATGGAGACATTCATCATAGCTGTCAAGACCCCTCAAAATGTGCTGAAAGTTACGAATTGGAATTGTTGTTTCCAGGAATGACTCCACTAAGCTTGTTGTTATCCAATTGTAGCTCGACAAGGCTCACTAAATTTCCCAGTACATCAAGAATTGTGCCAGTCAACTGATTTATACGAAGAAATCTGACCATATGATAGTTAACAATTAATGAAAAAACAAATAAATGTAGGGAAAGAATGATAAATCAACTAAAACAAGTGGTTCAATAGTTAATACATTTTTTGAGATGCTGACCAAGTTTCCCAACTCAGAAGGGATAGCTAGGTCCTGAGAACTCATTCCTGCTCAAATCCAGGACTTGCAAATTCGTCAACGTGCTGATTTCTTTCGGTATTGACCCGTAAAATAAGTTATTGTCCAAAGAGCTGCAATTTTTGAAACAATAACATAAATTAAGAATCATATTCAAAAGAAAAAAGCTATTAGATAGTAATTTGAATTGTGTAATTATCATGTTATAAAATTGAAAAGCATACAGTTCTTTCAAGTAAGAAAGGGAGCCAATTTCAGGCGAAAGAAATTCTCTCAGGGACGAATTAGGGAAATAGGAAAGTAATATTTACCAAGAAGAGTTGAATGCATTATTTAAATTTAGAAGCACAGGCCGAAGTTCCTCCACAAGGTATTGGTACTTGAAGAAAATTATACTGGTAATACAACCGGCAATATATACTGCTATTGTGTTCTAAAATTCCAACTAAAGAAATAACTTGAACATCAATTTAAACCTTGGATATAAAATTGAAACTCAATTTAACCCAATATTTTGAAATGATGCCTCAACTCAAACCCAACTTGTCATCAGCTGAAGTCAATTTATTCTCAACTAACAAGAAAAACAATGTCTGCTTTTAGCCCCTAAATTACTGCACTTGGCCAATGTGAACAATTCCCTTTCTTTCTGTTCTTTCTTTATGAGTTGATATTTGCCATCAGTGATGTGGCATCATTAACACTTACATGATTATTCAGGCTCTTGTGAGGAGCTCTGTGAGTCCGGTTCGGGAATCAGTAATTGCAGTTACAAACCCAGAAGCAGATAAGCCTGCTGTTTCCCTATCATGCGTGCCGTTCAACAGAAGTACCTTTTCCAACAACAACAACAACAATAACAACCAAGCCTTTAGTCCCAATTCTCAAACAAATTGGGATGAATATGCATGTATTTTTGAGAAACTATGTTTTTTTTTTTTAATACATTTGAGAAACTATTTTGCAGATGAATTACTTGAACTAAGGTTTTTCTATTCACCTTGGGAAGCATCACCTGCCATTGCTGAAGCAAAATTATTTATCAGACCGTCTCAGGATCTGAAAAGAAAGATATCCATATTAAACCAAACAAGAAAAACTATTTAATCCATACCAAAAACAAAATAAAATATCTCACCTTCAGAATATTAGCTTACTGAAACAATTTTTAATGCGCATCATAAGAGTGGAAAATGCAATTAAAATTAAGGAAAGCTAGAAAACTCAACTAGAGACAAGGATTTGGATAAACAATCAATAAATAAGAAAACCTGGTTTCGAAAATACACAAAAAATGCACGGATAGTCTCTCTATAAGGCCCTGACACACCATCCCATAAAGGGTCTTCACCTTTAACTATTCTTGTGCCTATCCAAAATAGTTGAACTTTAGAACTGCTATCGTACAATCCATTTCTGTACCTTGACAAAACTTAATTTGTTCAATATTCCAAATAAACACAGTAGAAGGAGCCTAACTTGGGTTTGGTGCATTCTCTTACCAGTTTAGTACAGACACTTGAAACCTACCACTCCAATTTGGCTTCGGATGGATCAAGGGGCAACTGATGGCCAAGCAACCTTCTGACAATTAAAGCTTCCGACATACTTTCGTCTGACAGTCTTCAACATCTTGACCTATGTCTCTCACTGTGGGCCCACCTGTCAGGTCATGTATTCTCTATAAATAAAAATATATTGGTATACTACCAGAAGAGAGGTCTTATTACAGTGTGGCCTGTCAGGTCATTCCTTGTAAAATACATGAGCAAGGACTTCAAGGAATGTACCAAATTGTGCACTAATAATTGATTTGAGGAGTTCGTTTGTGTTCTGTTTTTTCCTTCTGTTACCATGTATTGTGTTTGAATTCAGTAAAGAGGCTGAAATTTGGTAAAAAAGGAGCCGTTCCTGTATGCTGATACCAGCATGTACTGGACATTATCCACCACTACTGTCACAAATGAAATCTCAGTGAAAAGTTCAAAAGTAATAATTTCAGGGGACAAACTTGAGTATTATGACATTGTCTGAAATTGCAATTCCAATTCTAATTGCAGAATATTTATCAAAATAAAAATTTAATTTACCAAGCACCCGAACAATCTCTGCTGTACTTCCACCGTCGTCAGACAGGTAACACATGTGAAACTCGAGTTGTTACCTTTTTCAGTTCTTCTACCACACCATTAAACACTGTTTTCCACCTGATTAAAAACCCAAAAAATTCAATACATCAGAAATTCACACGTAGAAATTTGAACAACAAAAGCACGGAAATCAAGTGTCCAAGGTCGAAACCAATTGGTCTCAGATAAAGCAGACCAAGCTCAATAACCTAAGAAAACAAGCAGATAAGGGGTGGAGCAAGGTGTGAGGTTGTACACGCATGGTGACTCGGCTTGTTCCCGACTTCTTGCCTTGATGTATGTGCGCTCGCTGTGCCCTGCTGCTACAACATGGACCTGAAATATCCAATAAATTTCAGTTATGCCCTTACAAATTAGTTAATTGTTTTATAAATACATAGTAATTGGATTTGTATTGTGCCCCGTCCATACTTTTCAGAATGAAAGGAACACATAAGAAATGTTTCCATTCAATAAAAGAAAGGAGGGTATATGCAATGTAGCTAAGATTTCGCAACTGCATGAGAATCCTCTTATGCAATATAGATATTTTGATAGATACATGTATATGATATTATAAACAATTGTATTGCCTTTACTTAAATTGTTATTTTAAGTTTGGTGCTAGACAAACATAAATTTTCAATAATTTTTTTCCTTAAAAGGTTTTGTAAATGCAATTATGTTTAATCAAATATCATGCAAAGAACAGAGAAAAATGAAAACAAACAAAAGAAAAGACCGAAAAAGGAGCAGAAAGAAAGAAAGAAACAAAACAGAGAAAAAAGGAGAGGAATTACCTATTGCTTATACCGTATACAACAATTGTTAACAATAAAGGATTGCAAAGTTGGGGGCAGTGGGGGGCAACATTTCAACTGCAGAGTGGGGGCCAGCGGTGTATAACCTAGTATCAAAAAACGCTCGAGATGAGGGAGTGCATGCAAATCACCGAGTGATCCTAGATACCAGCAATGTCTGATCTCTAAAACTCGGAGACTATGTAGAGACATCAAGACTTCTGCTGGGGGAAGCGTGGTTATTGTCATGATGCCCTCTAGGTATAGTTCTTCAAGAGTGCTCATTCCTCTCAAGCAATCCGACAATGCTCCATCAGATACACAACAATACCCAAGATGAAGCACGCGAAGCATGGAGGGCAACTTCAATTTATTTTTATTTTCTTGAGTGAAAATAAAGTTCATCCGTTGTTGATGACAATGCCACCAAGCTTTATTTATATTTACCCACTGCTTCGGTTCATCACCCAGTGCAGCACTTTCCATAATCTTAAGCTGCTCTGTGCAGCTTTCTACTAAGCCTATTTGCTTAAAGCTATTGAGTTCATGATCAAGTATATCTTTGCAACCTTCAACACCACGTCTCAAAAATTGCCTTTCCATTATGCTCTGCTTTTCATTCACTTGCAGCTGATTCTCACATACAAAAATCAAACACGGGCATTTAATGATTGATAACCTATCAAGGTTTTCTGGAAAATTAGGCAATTTACTCAAAACCCCACAGTTAATGATTGATAAACTAGCAAGATTTTTTGGAAAAGTAGGCAATTCCCTCAAAGCCCCTAAATTTTGAAGAACGAATTCGGAGCAATTACAGCATTGATCAAAATTTGGGGGAAGATTTGTCAGAGCATTACAATTGTAAAACCTGATATTTTTTATATGCTCTATAAAGGAATCTTTATGCAACCAGGTTGGATATGTCGAGCCCCTAAACCCATCAATTGTAAGCAACTCCAGATTTGGTGGGGGTTGCAGGGCCTCAATAACCTCTATTCCTAAACCATTAATTTCAGTTGACTGGGCCCACACCAACTCCAGCTTTTTAAGCTTGAGTTTATCATTGAGCCTTGCCTCAACGGCTTCATCCTTTTTGCTGACATTCTCTAGATTTACAATTCTTAGAGAGCCACCGATTTCCTTCAAACATCCTAGTTGTTGTAGCTCATATCCTTTTTCTTTTCTCACATGGAATTCATTTAAATGTTGCAGTGAAGTTAATTTGCCTAGGTAAGGTACTGGAGGTAGGGTCAAGACCTCACGATCATAGCGGTTATACATTTTAATGTATCTCAACTCGATGAAGTTACTAAAATTTGTTGGAAGAGTCTTTACAGATGAGGGTAACCGTAGAAATTGAAGATGGTAAAGCTGTAATACTGAATTTGGCAACTCCTCAATTGAACTCTCCCAAAAACTTAGCAACCGGAGGTTCCTGAAATCTCCTACAACTCTTGGCAACGTTTTATAGCCCCAAGACCGTAAATCTAATACCCTCAAATTTCTAAAGTTTTTAGAAAACTTGAGAATGATTTGACTAATATCATCCATAAATGGGTTCTCCCATATGAGGGTACGCAAGTTTTTTAAATTACATATACTGGATAGATTCCCTTTCAGATTTTCATTGTCAACTTGGAGAAATACATGCTGCACAGTTGAAGGAATTTCTCTCTCAACATCTATTATCCTACAACAATCGTCAGCAGAGAGTTTTTCTGCAAGGTCGTAAAAGAGATCGTGCATGATATACCATTTGTTAGTTTTATCCACCGGGAGAAAAATATAGTTTGCAACCATTTTTTTAAAGTATTCCAAACATATATCTGCAATGTTTCTATTGTCATCTGAGGGCCCGATAAAATCAAGTGCCACCCAATAAGGCACCAATGAATCTAAATTATATCTTGTACCTTCGGGGAAAACACTACAAAATAAGAAGCATCGTTGTAATTTTGCATCGAAGCGATGAAAGCTACTTAGTAAAGTGTCCACTGTGTCGCTCAAGTTGGCATTTTCTAGAGTAGCTTGCCAAAACCTTGTATTTGGCTGATTACACAGCTGATTACCAACAACCTTAGCTACTACAGGCGATTTACTCAATTTTTTGGCAATCTGGTCCACAATATCACTCAACTGATTCTCCAATTGTGGATCTGCGATTATCAAAGAATCAAATGCATGATATCTTAAAAGTGACGTGAAGTCATCAGGTGCCATATCGCTTAAATGAATAAGTTTGTCAGGTTGTAGTATAGAAGGAAATGATGTTGAGCGACTAGTTACCACAATTTTCAATGTTGGTCCTGCGGAAGCAAATGGTTTTAAGAGGTCGTCCCATTGATGTTCTCCTGCTTCTTTATCATACCAAACATCATCTAGTACGAGCATGATATTGCCAGATCCGGAGGCACACTCAATCATCTCCTTTGTGCGCTTGATGATATCAAAGTTTTGGGATAAGCAGAGCCACATTCTGACACCAAAGTGTTTCCTTACCCTTTCATCGTTATAAACGTACTGTGCAAGCGTAGTCTTGCCAGCACCTCCCATGCCAGTTATAGCAACAACCGAGTAACTCTTTCTCAAACTAGTGTCTCCTTGGTCATCCAATAGAAACTTAATTATGTCATCCCGATCTCCATCACGATGAGAAACTAAAAATGGCCTGGTGAGTTGTCTGCTTTCTCGGTGTGGTCTGCTTTTGGTGAATTCTATGCTCGGTAAATCACGAAAAGTGTTGGCTTCTGCTGCAACTTTCTTGAGTACATTCAGCCGTTGCAACAACATTCTCTTTTTAGGAGACAACAGAGGAGAAATGTTTTTTAATAAATTTACAAGAGGTTTGATAATAGGTTTAGAGGATAAATGCACCAACAGCTTCTTGTTCTCTCCTTTGGCCTTGCGTTTGAGGCGCTTGGACTCAAGGTCGTCGAGGATTGCCTCGGCATCAGAGTAAGCATCCTTCACACGGACCAGCCACCTAACGAGATTGGCCTTGTGGCGACTCAAGGTCGTGGAGGATTGCGAATGTTGGATGTAGAGCTGGAGTCGCGGCAGGATAGTTGTCTCCAGATCTTGGAAGGCTTCAGCCATGTTGGGGATGTCGATCCCCAGGAAGGAGATGCTCTTCTTCACAAGCTCGCTTAAGCCCTGCTGTGCCAATATCTCAAGCCCTGCTGCTTCTTCCATGGTTAATTAAGCAACTGATTTTTTTTTTTTTGGATTTCAGAAATTGGAGTCTTAAGCAACTGATAGAGAGAAAGCGGATACAATCTATTTTTGAGATTTCAGAAATTGGGGATAGGAAAGAAAGAGAAATTGGGGATAGATAGAAAGGATTGCAATGTAGGGGTTAAAGTGATGAGGGTCTTTCATCAATTTTTTTTTCAAATTTCACAAAATTGGGGATAGAAAGAAAAAAAATTGTTCTAACTTTGTGATTATCAAGGTAGCTGTCGTACAGCACAATACAATTTAAATTAATTGATGAGCAAGATTCTGTTCCACAGTATTTTTTTTGGTAGAAATTAATAGAAAAGAAGAGAGAGAAATAAAAAGAGTAAATCAGTTCTTATATTGATAGAAAGATCAGTAAAATTTTTATCATGCAAAGACCAGTTTGTTTTTTTTTTCATTTTTTTCTAATAAAATATAAATTTTTTTACAAAAATAAATAGAGTATCTTAAAGTTAGATATAATAGAAATATTCTATCTATTTTTTGAAAAAAATTCATATTTTACTAGAAATCTAATATAAGAATTCCCTCCATCTATACATCAGATTGAAAAAAAAAAAAAAAAAACTAAGTTTGAATTAGTATAATTCGTACCCATCCAAACTTTTTATTTTTAAAATTGATAGAAATCCTACCAATCTTTCTACTAATATAAGAACTGATGTATTCTTTCTATTTCTCTCTGTTCTTTTCTATTAATTTCTACCAAAAAAAAAACTTTCCTCCCCTGTGCCCTTTCCTCTCCAATAATTCGTTCCACTTGAGTCTTTGACCAATTAAAGCAACGTCGGCATGGACCACGTGAATTGTTTTCGGATCAATATCCTCCGGCTACCGTAAAAGATTCCTTTCACTTTACGGTTTGAGATTTACTCTCAGCTGGTTTGAGATTCGCACTAGTAGGCAGTAATATTGGACTTTAAGATTCGTGCCGAGTTAAAAATAACGGTCTGGATCCACTAATCGTAAAAGATTCCCTTTTCAGGTACGAGATGTGAATTGTTTTCTATATGGAGCGTCATGTCAATCCTATAAAACAACTGTGGTACAGTCGACGACCCAGATTCTGCCATTTTTTAAATAGAGACCCTGATAAAGTTTTATTTACGAAGAATTGTCTTCTTCTTTTTTATAGTCAGAACTCAGAAGAATTGTATTTAAAATATCGTTGTAATTTTCTTAAAAAGGTTGCTGATTCAATAGTTGAAAGGAAGGTAAATTTTTTAATGCTAAAATGGAAATAAATTTATTTTTTATATTTTTATTCCTCTGAAATCTACCAAAAAAAAAAAAAATTAAGGTACACCACAGCTTCCATTTATGGTATCGAAATGTTAGAGATGCTACTTTCAGAACTGAACCGGAATCGACCCGGAACTGATTAATTTAGATAGGGGAAATTGGTTATTTGCCACTCCAAAATCTTCTAATTCTAAAAATGCCATCCTGAAATTTGAAATTATAAAAATGCCACTCTAAACTTCATAAATTTCTAATTTTGCCATTTATACTGTATTTTTATGCTATTTTTATTAAAAATTAACTGAAAAATACTGTTTTGGTATACGTATTTCTGTATTTACGATTATACCCTTCATACAATTTCAAGGTTATTTGCCAAAACAGTATTTTTCAGTTAATTTTTAATAAAAAAAGCATAAGAACACAGTATAAATGGCAAAATTAGGAATTAATGAAGTTTAGAGTGGCATTTTTACAATTTCAAATTTTGGGATGGTATTTTTAGAATTAGAAGGTTTTGGAGTGGCAAATAACCAATTTTCTCATTTAGATAAGACATAGTTTGAAAAATATAATTACTGATTAAATTATGAGTACGGTTACAAAATTAATACATTAATATTCGACCCGGATCCGAAGCAGAACTGATATTGTAATGAATATGATATGAGTTTGATTTATTTATCCAGATCTGGACTAGACCCAATAATTCACAAATAAGTTATGGGTACCTATCAAACCGGAACCGAAATACTACATCCGAAATATCTATTATTAGATGCGGTATCCGGATCTAGTCCTGATCTGATTTGAAACTAATAAGTATATGGATTGAAATTCGAACCTGAATACTTTAAGGGTACGAGACCATATCTGATCCGATAACACCTCTACGAAATGTGTTGTTATTTATGTTAAAAAATAATTGCAAATTATGCCATGATTTTTTAAAACCACCATGTTTTTTATTTATTTATTTATTATTTATTTATTTTTGCATGTTGCAAGCCCGTCGGCATTTACAGGAACCCTGTTACATTCCTGCTACATTCCATTCCTACTACATTAAAAAATAAAACAAATATTTAAAACATAAACTCTAACTTAATATCTCTAGAAACAGAGGATACGAATATCCAGTATAATTCCATCCTTCAATTCTTCCTTTTTTTTGCTGGAATGTCGGCCACCTCATTGTGACGTCTGTCATATGCTCCGACATTTTTATTTATACCCAAAGTTAATTACAAAGTAATAAAAATATCCAGAGCCTCCAACTTTTATTAAAAATATCTAAACTGGTCATTTAATGGCCGGTTCCTATTTTAATTCGAAGCCGGCCATTAAATGATCGGTCCCCCGTTTATATATATGTGGGCACTGTTTGCCGATTTTCTCACATTTTATTTTATCAAATTTTACACTATCTCTTCTCGGTTGAGCCATTTCTCCTTCTCTTCTCGCATTTGCAAGTAAGTCCCTCTAATTAATTAGAAATTATTTTTTAGTGCAAAATGGTTGTAAAAAGTTATGATTTTTTGTCAGTAATTACCAAAATTAGAATAATTAGTTGTAATTAGAGAGTAATTAGAGTAATTAGCCAAATTTAGGGTTTCGGGTTTATGATTTAGGGTAATTTCTTGTAATTTAGTATAATTAGCATTGGTGACCATATTTTAGCGTATTTTAGGATGTTTTACCATAATTAGGACAATTAAGCCTAATTTCTGGCAATTTAGCATAATTAGGATAATTAGATCATTTGAGCATATTTTACCGAAATTAGCCTATTTTAGGTTATTTTAACCGGAATTGGCCTACTTTAGTATGTTTTACCATAATTAAGCACAGTTTGGCATGTTTTAGCATGTTTTAACCACAGTTGGTCTATCTTAGCATGTTGTAGCATATTTTAACACATTTGAACATATTTTACCGAGATAATCGCAAATGCCTTATTTTAGCACATTTAAGCCTATTTTAGCGTAATTAAGTCTATTTTAACGTAAGTAAGCATATATAGCGTAATTAAGCCTATTTTAGCATATTTTACCGAAATAATCGCAAATGTCTATTTCAGCCTATTTTAGTCGTTTTTTTGCATTACTTACTGAAATTAGGAATTAGGGTTTACTTAGCGTAAGTTAACAGAATTTTATTACCGAAATTAGGATGGTTAGAGGACGGCCTAGGACTCGTCCAGTACCACCTATAATTTTTTCAGTCCTCTTCTGTAGGTGCCCTACCACGAGCACCGAGTCTCACTGGCTTCTCGTGAGGTATGATTTTTTTTTTTCACTTTTTCAAATTTTCTTGAGTTTAAATGTTGATGTGTTAACACCATGTGGATTAAATTTGCCAACGTAGGACAAGTCTCTTTTAGATGTGAAACTGCGACTCGTTCACATGCAGTACTACCGGTCGATGGACCAGTACCTTGTCAGTCTGGGCCTCCACCAGATGGTTGACATCTTGCGGACCGGATGGCATCATCAATGCATCTCTCATTGCAGGATTGGTTGAGAGATGGCGTCCCGAGACGCACACGTTCCACATGCCATTCGGAGATATGACAGTGACTCTCCAGGATGTGAGTTCTCTTTGGGGTTTGCCTATCAGGGGCACCCCCGTCAGTGGTGTATAGAGCGCGACTGGAGCGAGCATCATCACATCTATTACACTACGGCGGCGGATCCGCAGCACCTCGACTTCTATTTTCTCCCAGATGAGGTACTGCAGACCCCGGGGCATCCCCTATTGAGGTATGAGGCTTGGTACTTGCGGGTCTGCATGGCGACTGTATATCTACAAGGTGATTATGGTGTCCATTTACGTGACATGCTCAACAACGACGACGGTTACACGCCCAACGGTAGAAAATGGGCTCGCAAGGTAATGCACATAAAACTATATGGTTTTTTTCCTAACTTATTACTTCATCAATGTTTGATCTAACAAATTACTTTTTCAGCTGTTGGCATTGCTCAAAGATGTCACACATGGGATCAGCATGTTAGGAAAGAAGAACTGGAGGCATCTTGGGTACAAATTCCTCAAGAAGAATGCCGGGTACAGTGGGCAGCTCATCACCATGCTATGAGACGCTAGCGAGAACATCAACTAGCGTGAGATAGATCCGTCCAAGCCCGACGCGAGCCCGGTTATGCTAGATGCGATGCCATCTTCCCTCGATGAGCAGCCAGAGTGGGACTACCATCGTTGGGTATTGTCCATGACTGGCTGGCACGCATTCTACGACGCCCATGGACGTCCGGTTCAGCCCCAGGTATGTTTTATTTCATTAGCTGTCTGGGTTAGTGCAAATTTCTTCGTTTAGTTATAATTCAGTAAATTATGTGTGTGATTGCAGGGTCCAGTCGAGATGCTGGAGATGCCACCACAGATGCCGGAGACTGATCCAGAGTTCAGTGTGAGTCTGGACGAGCTCGGGATTTTTGACTATGGGATGCCGGTGATGGCCAATGATGGAGAGGCCAGTGGTAGTGGGGCTCAGCATCAGCCTGACTTTGGGACTAATTTCGCTGCATCTATCTTCGGTACACTCCCAGAGAGACCAAGGCTGACTATGGGACTATCTTCAGCCTGACTATGGGACTATGGAGAGGCCAGTGGTAGTGGGGCTCAGCATCAGCCTGTCTGGGATACCGTCGAGAGGATACGCATAGAGACCAAGGCTCGTGTGGAGACACCGAGAGATAGAGTCTGGCCGCAGCGAGCGAACGCCGGAGTACCAGCTGATCGATGGTCCCCTTCTCCGTTTCAGCGTTGATTCTTTTATTGTTTTATGGTTTCATTGTTTTATTGTTCTATGTTTCGTGTTTTATTATTTTATTATTCTATGTTTCGTGTTCTATGTTTCGTTGTTCTAACTTACGCAAAATAATAAGTACGCTAAATTATACTAAAACATAAAAACTAAACCGAAATACTTACGCAAAATACTAAGTACGCTAAATTATACTAAAACATAAAAACTAAACCGAAATACTTACGTAAAATACTAAGTACGCTAAATTATACTAAAACATAAAAACTAAACCGAAATACTTACGCAAAATACTAAGTACGCTAAATTATACTAAAACATAACACATAAACAGAAAATACTAAGTACGCTAAATTATACTAAACACATAATACTAAATACCGTATTTATTTAAGAAACTGGCCATTAAATGGCCGGTTTCCTTATTTTATTTTAGACCCTATAAATACCCATCTTTCTCTCTCTCCCCCTCACAATTACCTCAAATCAGTGAAGAGGAAGGGAGGAAGGGACAGAGAGAAAGAGAAGGCAATTTTATTGGCGAAAAGGGCGATATTTGAAGGGGCCAAAGGTATGAACAATAGAGAGCGAGGTGGGTCGTCCAATCGTGACCTGGCGAGAGGAGGGTCAAGTGATCGAGGTAAAGAGAAAGAGAGCAACCGAGGTAGGTCGTCCTATAGTGACGGCCTAGTGATCGAGGTAAAAACCGAGGTAGAGTCAACTATTGATCGAGGTAAAAATGAGGGAGAAAAGAAATGTAAATACTGCGTTCCTACCAATAAATGTTACGTACGTAGAATGGAGGACTATATTGAAAAACTACCGCATATTCACCATGAAATTTCGAACGGTGACTTTGTGGAAAACCCCTACGGCTGCCTGCCAAAAAAGAAAAAGTTGATCCAGAGCCTCCAGCATCGGATGATGAGTTCGTTCCGTGTACTTACGCTGGTATAGTTGACACTCCGTTTGATGTGACTGGTCCAGATCCGATGATGACTTTGTTTCATTTACTTTCAAAGCTCGTTGTAAGAAGTAGAACTAATTATGTTTTAAAATTTGGATGCATTTTAGTTTTTTCTAGCTTGTAGTCCATTCTAGTATAATTTGTAGGTTCTTGTGGCTAAAAATATATATATATCAAGGGACCGGCCATTAAATGGCCGGTTTGAGTATTTTTAATAAAAGTTGGCAGGTGCGGGTATTTTTATTAATTTGTAATTAACTTTGGGTATAAATAAAAATGTCGGCATATGCTGACCCTAAACTCCTTATTTTCTTTCAACCTTTTCCAAATTTGATATATCTCTCTAGAAGCTGTCCAATCCGCATCGATCGGGGTTGTAATTTTGAGCACACCTCCACCAAGTATTGGCAATCAGTACTATAGAAATTGCAAGAATTAATGCCCTTCTGCGAAACCAAGTATATGTTATAGGATGAACTCTTTAATTTATATATGTTATAGACAAGATCTAAAGCATTTAGAGCTGTTGTCTCCAAATCTTAAGCATTTAATTAGTGCTCGCTCTTGATGGAGACTTTGACCAATTAATTAAAGCCATCCTTTCTGTAGTATAGTAAGTGGCTATATTTTATTTAGACGAGTCCAATAATGGGCATCAACAACTATCAACAACTATTTAATTTAATAAAGGACGCGACAAAGTCGCCGAAATTTTTATTAATCGAAAAAAAATAAAAAAAATATCGAAAAGGGGCGAAACTTTAGTCACAATTTTAAATGTAGTTAGAACGGCACCATTGGTACCGTCCGAGATTACATTTCGCTTAACCAGATTCGTCGCTAATCCAGATTCAAGGACGGTGATAAAATTCCCGTCCCAAAAAAAAAAAAAAAAAGGCCGGACGGTACCATCATTACCGTCCCAGGAAGAAAAAATAAAAAAATAAATAACATCCGGACGGTACCATCGTTGCCGTCCTAGGGAAAAAAAATAAAAAAATAAAAATCCGGACAGCGAGAGATTGGAGCAAGTGAGAGACAGCGAGCAATTTTAACATTCCTGAAATTGGAGCAAGTGATTTACATGCTGGGACTTGTGCCAATGTGTAAGTGAGAGACAACGATGCTCCAAGTGAGAGACAGCATGTAAATCCTAAATTGGACCATCGTTCCGTCGGTGAGGCACTTCCATTGGGTTTATTTGTCGGTGAGGCACTTTCATTGGACCATCGCTCCAAGTGAGAGACAGCAATTTTTTTTGTCGGACGAGATCAACCCTACCGTCCGGCCTTTTTTTTTTTTTTTTTTCTCGTGGGACGGGATCCATATTACCGTCCGGAAATCTGGATTAGCGGGGTTAGCGTGTTAATCCTGGTTAATCTCAGACGGTGAGGATAATCCCGTCCCATGGGACGGTACCAATGGTCCCGTTCTAACTACATTTAAAATTGTGACTAAAGTTTCGCCCCTTTTCGATATTTTTTTTATTTTTTTTCGATTAATAAAAATTTCGGACAAAGTCGCTGTATTTTAGCTACTACGTCTGGATTTTCTGTGACTGATTCACATGTATTTCGTGCTAAAGCATATTACTTTTGCATCCGCTACACAACTGAAGCATGTTCCTATATTTTTCTTCTACGAATATTGGATTCGGATACTTTTTTTATTGGTGTCCAAAGGTTTTCTTTTCTTAGCTTCTCAAGGGCGTTTGTATATCACAAGCTATTTTCTCTATCTCCTCTCTTCTTTCTCTAAAATTCAACATGATATGAGAGCAAGTATTATCTCACTACAGCATTCAGACTCATCTGCGATCGGCCAAATCGGTCATAGAAAGTAATTTCGCCGGTCGCAGATCAATGGTATCGGTCGCAGAAGGACTAAATCGGTCGCAGATGGGTCGGTCACAGATGGCTCCGTCGCTGATGCCCTTCCGCTGATGTCATCGATCACAGAAGAGTAAGGCACCGGCCGCAGATGACTCTTTAGCTACCGATGAGATCGGTCTCTGATGGTATATGTCGATGTGGCAAGAAGCCCATCAGAGACCGATATGGCGGTCGCTGATGATCCAACAATCGGTCGTAGAAGGTATTTTTTTTTTTTGGTTTTTTTGCTGTTATTTTTCTTTTCCCCAATTGGTATAAAATGTACCAAACAAATATAACAACCATTAAACTCATTCTGTTCTGTTCATTTATAACAACCATTAAATTACGGTAAATTACGTATGAATAGAGATGATATCTTGATTGAGAAGGCGAAAAACGACGACGAAACTTCAAACGGCCATAAAACGGCGCTCGAGTGTCCGATTTCAGTAAATGACCACTTTTCGGAAAGCTTGCAAAAATGCTCATGCGTCCAAACTTGCTTTGCTAGATTTCCAAATTCAGAATCGCCAAAAAATAAAGGGAAGAGTCTCAAAACTTCAGTTGAAGTTTCCGATTAAGATTTTCATTTCTATTCTCCAATTTACGTACCTCAGTAAATTAGTTATATAATGAACTTGTAGAATACCAATTTTTATTATTTTTGGAATTTTTTTTCTATTTTTATTTATGTATGAAAGATGGCACAAAATTGGCTCTATTCATACGTAATTTAGCGTAATTTACCGTATTTTAGCATAATTCTACATAATTATTGTAATTTCAAGTAATTTAGTGTAAATTAACATAATTTGAAGTAATTTAGCGTATTTTAGTATAATATGCTATCAAAAAAGTAATTAGACAAAGGGAAAATTGAACTAATTAATTCAGTTGCATAGTCTGAGGTGAGTCTTATATATAACCTAATTAAGGTTGTGCTTCCAAAATAGTAAGAAGTTACTAATCTTGATTAATTGATTGTACAACCAAAGCGTTTACAATGTCTATATATATACAGCCAATGCAACAGGCAAACTAATCTGTAATTACATCACTTACTAATCTAACAATATATGGTCCTAACACAGTCTTCGTTGCACTGTTGGATCAAGGAAACTTTGTACATATGCACAGATTTAAAGACTTGTTAATTGATGGACTTAAGTCTTCTTTCTTGCTCTTACCATACACAGATCAGAGCAAAAATCGGCAAAAAGGCACGAAGGCCACAGGTCAAACCAAGAAGGCACAAAGGCCACCAGCAAGGCAAAAAGGCACGAAGGCCACAGATCAAGGCAACAGCCACAAGGCAAAACCAAAACAAAGAGGGTCAAAGTTACCGGGTGAAGAGCAAACCGCATCAAAGGCGGCAGTGGCCGGGGATCGGGCGGCAGCGAGTGTAATATCTGGTAAGTTAAATTATTTACATAATATTTATTTGTTGACTTAATTGTGAAATAATAAAACCTGAGGGTTAAATTGCAAATTGGAACTTTCTTTTATTTAATGAGCTGTGGGACCCACAATTCATTTTCCATTCTTATCTCTTTTATTTCTCTCCCACGGCATAGTCCTTTCTAGGACTTTCTTCTCCTCCTGTGTTTGCGCAAAAAGAAAAAAAAAGAGAGAGAGAGAAAGAAAACGTGAAAAGAAAACAACGGAGGGGTCTTCCTCCATCTCTCTCTCTTGCGGACTGTGATGCGATTGAATCGATGACTCTGTGCACTTTGTCTCTCTAGACGCAACTAGCACGATTATTGGGTATTTCTTCTCTTCCTCTAAATTGTTCTCTTTTCAAACTCGATTAGGGTTTTAGTAGAATTCTGAAATTTAGCAAGTTTAAGCTTGCTCTACGTGTTGAAAGAAATGAAAAGGATTATTGGATTACTAATATATGAAGAAATATAAAGTAGAAGGTTGAATTGGGAAATTTTCCATGAATTGAATTAAGAGGGATGCTTCTATGGACACAGGGACCTATTTGTAAAATGAATATATTTTCATTTTCAAAATTCAAACAGTCGATCCGACCGTTCAACATTATCTCCATATTAAAATGTACTTGGAAGTCAAATTTTACATTTTTTTGAATTTTTTTACTATTTATTAAGTATTTTACAAAAACTAGTCAAATTCAGACCATTGAATTTTGTAAAATACTTAATAAATAGTAAAAAAATTCAAAAAAATGTAAAATTTGACCTCCAAGTACATTTTAATATGGAGATAATGTTGAACGGTTGGATCGACTATTTGAACTTTGAAAATGAAAATATGTTCATTTTACAAATAGGTCCTTGTGTCCATAGAAGAATTTGCCTTGAATTAATACCTATTAGAGGGGCCTTGGTGAAAAGTTACATATATAATAAGCTGTTGGCCGAAAGTTGATGAATGGGAATTGATTTGGATTAGAGGCTGAATAATAAATTAAGAAAGAATAGGTGGACTTGTTAATCTATAAGGCTCTTGAAGATTTGAGAAGATTTAATAGATAATGAAAATGGCTGGGACTTGGTCTGGATACGGATTGTTTGACCGAATTTGAGTTTAATTAGAAATGGTTAATGAATTGGCAAACTAGTTAATCTAAATATACCATTGAGTTGAAATGAGCACTTTGTTAATTAAACAAGGATTGATGATTATTATAAATATTGATCATAATATATATATTATTCTACTATAGGCATAATTACGATAAAGACAGACAAGATAGAATGTTCAGGATGAACAGACTAATGGTGACCTTATTTATTGCCCTACGATATTAGGTGCGGGATTCTTGGACTTGTTTGATAATTTATATTCATGAATTAAACTGCTTCCAATTGTCATGTTGAACTGCTTGATTGATTGCATAATCGAATTGTTTGAATCATATGCATAACCGTATTAAATTAGAACTGATATGCACTGAAATCGCCTTATTGCGGGCCGCAACAACCCCCATTACGGGCCGAAATCAACAGAGCAGCTTAAAATATAGTCTCTGAATGCTTTGTTGCGGGCCGCAATAAATTCATTGCGGGCCGCAATGAATGGAGCAGAGTGAAATACTCTCTGGCTGAGAATTGAGTGCTTTGTTGCGGGCCGCAATGAGAGCCTGGAAAATGCCAATAGGAGCTGGAAAGTGTCTGGTAATTAAGTTGCGAGCCGCAATAACCCCATTTCGGTCCAAAATGAATATCACAGTTGTATTTGCATGTTGAATGGTATATCGTTTGTTTGTGTTCTTTTGTTTTGGAACTACGGTCGAAAGTCCCCAACAATTTATGACTATCTGGGATGGTCGGTAACGTTTCGAAGTCAACGCTGGGCGATGACTCGAAACCATATGTGCATATGAGTATAATTAATCACTGCTGGGCAGTGATTGATTAAGATCAGTCAATGCTGGGCAATGACTGATCGTGACGGAGACTTTGGGTGACTGTGAGGAAACGATGAAATGGTGTCATATCTAGTCTGGGACAGGAATGACAGTTTGGTTTGACGTGTTGCGAATGGACGATTCTGAGCTTATTGCATACGAATTTTTATCTGATTATGAACCAGACCTTAGTTAATGGTTAAGCCAAAGCACTGCGGATGGGTGTCAGATAAAGGGTCCAGCTTGGTGGGCCATCTGTAGGTGTCAGTGACACTACAGATGTGGGTTGGATAAAGGGTCCAGCTCGGTGGGACATCCGTAGGTGCTACCAGCTGTAATAAACTGAGTTAAGCCAAAAACGTGCGTGTTTGAGATTCATCTTGGAAATTCCGTAAATTGTGTTTCATTTGGTAAATTGTTGTCGATCATATGCACTTGCTTTAGTTATGAATATGCATCTGTCTGAACTGCTTTTGTATGGTTTCATTTTTGAATATAGATTTTGATTGCAAGTCCAATAATCTAAACTGTGGCAAATTCGCACTGAGGAATAAATTATTATTTCTCACCCGTTTCTCCTTGTGGGATTCGCAGGTTTGTTAGACGAAGACAGAGAAACGCTTTTGGGGTTAAAATTGACAGCAAGACCATCTAAAGGTTTGGGATTTGGGTTATTATATCTGACAGGGTGCAGAGAATATATCTCTAGCATCATCCACTGTAAAATGTCAGATAATTATTGTAATTAAATTGAGATGTGGGAAAAATAATGGATGCTATTGGCAATGCATAAAAAGATCCATGCCTTAGGTTATGTATATTGAATGGTAGGATTAGGGGTGCAAACGGATCGGATACGGATCGGATAGTGGTAAAACCATATCCGTATCCGTTTTTATTTTTCGGATACGAATACGGATCGGATATTAGACGGATACGTACGGATACGGATCGGATATCGGATATCCGTAGATATATACATAAATATTGTCATAATATATATTAAATTATATGGTATATATCTACTATTCGGATACGGATAATTAAAATGTAAAACCATATCCGTATCCGTATCCGTACGGATATTCGGATATCGGATATCCGTATTTAATTTTCGGATACGGATCCGGATACGGTCGGATATTATCCGATCCGTTTGCACCCCTAGGTAGGATAGACGCGGTAAGAATCGTCGCACCTCCAGATTTGGGGTGTGACAGCGAGATCGGCCGGGGTGGTGTCGGGTGACAGCCACGGTGTCCAGGGGTGGCAGAGAGAGAGGGGGAGCAGAGAGGGGTGGCCAGGGGAGCGGAGAGAGAGCGGGAATTTTTTGGCAGAGACAAAATCGAAAGGATTTTGGCGCGGGGATTTTTAGGGGTCACCCTTCTGCGACCGGCCAAATCGGTCGCAGAAGGTTAAAGCGCCGGTCGCAGAAGGGTTCGTCGCCAAAACGTCTACAATCTTTTTTTTTCGGGTTTTTTTTTGTCTTCCGCAACCGGCGACAAAACCGGTTGTTGTTACCGGTCGCTGAAGACCGGTTTTGCTGTAGTGACTCTTCAGCGACCGGGCCAAATCGGTCGCAGAAGACAATTGGCGCCAATCTCTGAAGAGTCCGTCTCCGAAAAAATTTATTTTATTTTTTTTAATTTTTTTTTGGGGTCTTCCGCGACCGGCGAATGGATCGGTCGCTGATGCCGGTCGCGGATGTCCTGTTTTGCTGTAGTGTCTAACTCTAGCAATCAAACGAAGTGCCATAAATGTCACCAAGAGTTGCACAAGACAGCTGCCGAAAATCTCAATTCAAACTAGCAAAAACTGATCTATTGATATCAGCAAATACCAGAAGAAAAAAAAACAGCAAGCCAAAAAACTGCTCCTAGTAGCAAAAAACCAAAAAAATCAAGCAATCATGATACAAACCTCATATATATCTAACTTCGGACTCAATTCCGCAATCAAGAAGACTGCGGCTAACAAGACCTACAACACTAACAAAAACCCAACTCAGTTCAGATCTAAACTGAAACTAGGCGTGCGTCCGAAAATGAGCTCCAACATTCATACAAAATTTTGGGACACTCGTGTGAAGAGTTACGTCCGTTTGAAGTTTCTTCATCTCCGATAGCCTTCTCAGTAAAGATATCGCATCTATTGCTTTACCTCTTGCACTAGCCTCGCATATTTAGAAGCGGTGCCTCATGAGAGAAATACATGTATAGAGAATAAATGTTTTAGAAATGTTTTAGAAAAAATAGCCAGATACAGATACATTATAACAAGAAGGTACGAATCGAGGACACTGAAAATTTTGTATTTATTTCATCACACATACAATAAAACCGTGGAGAATTTTTGGAGCATTCATACGCGCGTCTGAAAATATTATGCTCCAACATTCATACACGGTTTTTAATAAAGAACTGTGTACAATTGGTTTCAATCGTACACAGTTTTTTAATAAAGAATTGTGTATGAATGTAGGAGCACATTTATAATAAATGTTTCTTTATTAAAAATTGTGTGAATGAAGGACGTGCACCTTCTTTGAACATGAATTCAATGAAATTTTTTAGAAAACGTGTATGATGTACCGTGTATAATTAGTATTTTTGTAGTAGCGGTTGATGTAAACAGTTCCAGCTGGTTGGTACCATAGAAACTATATTTCTGCCAGTTTTCATTAGTGAATTCGGTGGTGTTTACCCACTCTGTTAAAGAAAAATTATAATTAGGTGAGCGGAGCTGGTAGAGTTAAATTAGCCTATGAAAAAATTTGGGACATCTCTTCACCGTATGCATTCATCTCACATTTTATAAAATAAAATTTAAAGTTGATTTTGACCATGTCATAAATTAAGAATTTTTTTTGAAAAATAAATACAATAAAGGAAACATTTTTGTAATAAATGTTATAAATAGAATGAGAGAGAAAAATGTTTTATGTTAATTTAGTCAATTTTGATTCCCATTTTATGTTAATTTTTTATATCTTAATTAAAATAATATTCTTATTAGAAAAGTTTCTTCTTTAATAATGATCATCAAATCAAATAAATAATGATCGTTAATATTTTGTAACAAGTGAATTAAAGTAGATTAGATAGTATTAAAATTGTATTAAATTAGATTAGCTAGTATTTAAATTGTATTAAAGTAGATTAGCTAGTATTAACAAGTGAATCGTACGGAGATAGTATAAACAAAATTACGAAATCAAATGTGAATGATACATCTGTTGAAGAAAACAAACAATACAACAAAAATGTATGTGTGAGTTATTGGAATAAAAAATACATATATCCCCTTGTAATTAAACAATCAAGCACCAGTAGTCGTACATGGTTAGACCCTTATGTTTTATGAAAAACCAGTATCTATAAATGTACGCAATAAAGTCCATGCTACACAAATAACAAAATATAATGAAATTATCAGACATGACATTTAAATATGTTATAATGGAAGTGACAAAAGATAAATGATCTGGAAATCATGGCAAATTGCATCATCTTCTCTTCAAAATGCCCTATGACTGATTGGATGTCTCACTAGAATTTCGGCTTTGAGGAGGCTCGTTCATCTCCATAATCCAATGACTTGTACCCTTTGGAAAGTTCTTGATCTCGGGACATTCCACGTATTGCACGTACTTTAAATTCTTAAATGAGCTCTCGAGCTCAACCCAATTAGTTTTCAAATATTTCAAGAACCTGAGACGCAATATCTCCACTTCCCATTTATCATTGTATGGAATATTAGTAAGCCTTCCACCTCTAATATATAATTTTCTCAAGTTTTTCAGCTTCTCAGGGTTCAGCAGTTCTGATGCCTCAGCTTCTGGATAACATCTGATATCCAACTTTTCTAGATTCTCTGGAAAATAATAGGTTGGTATTGTATCATTTGACTTATTACTTTCACCCGATGACGAAATAGGCTTATTATCAGTCGTATCATTGGACTTATTACCATGACCCGATGACGAGATCAGCTTATTATCTCCCCATATTATGGTCAATACCAAAAGACTGTCCAGATGTTTTAAGCCACTGAAATCTTCCTTAACAAAATGCTCGCTGGCAATTCTAATGCTGAGCTTTCTAAGCTTATTTAATTTTGAGAGATCACTGAGTCGACAAGACTGGTTTTTGCTTCCCACTCTACTAACCACAAAACCCTTTAACACCTCTAAATTAGAGAGCTCACATATCCATTTTGGCATATGATCTAATAGGTAGCACTCTGAAATATCTAAGACCCTCAGCTTCTCTAACCACCGGCTTTCTTGGGGTAATTTCCGTCTTATTAATGTTTGTATTAATGTGGACCTTGGTTTCTGTGGTAATTTTTGCAAATTATGACAAGCCCTGAGGTCCAGTATTATCAGGTCTTTTAGTTTTCCAATTGATTCATGAAGCTCTTCTATCCCCGAAATGCCTCGCAGGCTAAGGTAGGTCACCTTTGCTCCTAACTTCTTTAAAAATTCAGTTTCATCCACCTCAATGTGAATCTCTGTTTCTGTGTAATGCCAACTACCGAATTGAACCACTTGCAAGTCACCCCACAAGTCATGATTGCTACTAATGTCCTTGGAATTGAGGTACCTCTGGTCTACATTTAGTAGCCCTTTCAAATTGAATTCACCATCTCGATGTAAGTGCCAAGTGCCTTCTTCCCATTTTTCAGATTTAATGCAGCCTGCCATCTCACAGATAGAGATCAACTGCTTATGAATTGTAGGTTCGATGGTGCAACGATCGATTACTTGATTATGCTCTCTGATATGTACTGGTATGAGGATGCGATTGTGCACCAGATAAGAAAAGAATTGTCCAGCACGCTCAGCTGTTGTACTTGTATCATCCACAAGCCCCAGAACAAACCACCAGTAAATCAATAATCTCTTCTTCAGTTCGGTGTTTGCTGGAAAAATGCAAAGGCTATACAAGCATCTCTGCTCTTCGAAGCCCAATGACTCCATAAATCCCTCGACATCAGTTATTACGACTCTCTGCTTCTGCTCTTGATAACTTCTATTTGACGATTCCCCGACTTCAAATACTGTGGCTTTCTGATGCAACTCAAATGCTCCTTCATGAGAATTGGTGCCAGACTTCGGATGATTCTCTATCAGTTTTGGTGATAGCTTACTACAAACATTTATTAGCTTGGTCCTTACAGTTTTATTCCATTCAGTCGTTCTATCGTAATGATCAATCCAGTAATCAATTTTCCTTTCTATTTTTCCAAAGCAACCAGTTAGCTTCTTGTCCCAATTTTCACTACTCTCAATAATATCTTTTGTCTTTTCAACATATTTGCTAATTTGGTTGATGATTTCCTCTGAGTCCTTATCAGGAACTTGCTCCTTGGCTACATTAAGGCGTTGCAGTAATGGTCCAACAAACTCAGCAACGCTGGCCTTTAACTTGGCTTCCTTTTGATGGTTGTTCATTGCAACAGTTTGTGTGACCTAAAACACAACAATTCTGTCTATTGAGTTAGAGGATGAACATATTATAACATACATAAAAAAAGTTGTTCAAATTAACATGTTTTGTCAAAATCTATACTTGTATGTCAGCATTTGTGTTGTAATGCTTTAAAAGAATGACATTTTAGATAGCCTAGACTCTACAGAATGGCATTAATTTAGATAATATTAGTGTAACATCTGTCAAATTTAACGTTTTTTTCAATTTAGCTGAAACTTTTTTCAATTTAGCCGAAATTGACCGAAATCTGCACTGTCCGCGTAAATCGGCCTGGAATCGGATCGGCACCGTCCGATCCCGCTCCGGAACGGCCGATTTTGCCTTCTATGGTTAGAAGACGAAACATATATTTTTTTTTTTACAAAGACTACATTTTTTTTTATAAAGAGTAAAATAGGTACTTATAAATTTAAAATGAGTCATAATTGAAAGGTCAATAAATTGGATAAATTTGTGAGTTCTTGAAATTTAGAAGGGTAAATATGATATTATGAATTTTAGAAGGGGAAATAAGCAATTTTGATATTTATGAGGGGTATATATGAAATTCCCCCTTATATATCAGATCACTTTCGAATGGAAGTGCGAAAGAAGCAAAATAATAGTCTAATCAATAAGGGCCCGTTCGGAAAAATTACTGTTCACGTGGGAAAAAAAAATTCACTCAGAGTGAATTTTTTTTTCCCACGTGAACAGTGAAAATTCAGTTCTATTTTTCCTATTCCCGTGCCCATTTCCTTGGGCCGAACAGGGCCTTAGGGTCCGCTCCAAATGGGGGGAACGGAGGGAAGGGGAGGAAAGGAAGGAAATAGCCTTTGATCGAATTTGATCAGATCCGTTTATTTGCTTCAGAATAAAAAAAAATGAGAGAGAACGGAGAGGGGAGAGGGTGAACTGCATATATAAAAGTGACCATTTTGTTCACCCTCAAATCGAGGTGTAGAGGAAGTGAACCGCTTCCTTCCCTTCCTTTCTCAATCCTTACCATTTTTTGAGCACAACCTTAGAATTTCAGGATTTTAAAAATAAACAGATGTTTTCTCTTTCACTGATTACATTGTCACTAAAATCATACTAAAACCGTCCTAAATATTAAATTGATCGTAACAATTATACTAAAACCATCAGTAATAATTGTAACAGAACTCTAACCTTAAAAAAAATTGTAACAGAACTCATAAATATATATTTATAGAAGTATTTATGGTAAATTAAACACAAAAAGATTAAATACAATAAATAAAATAATTACCTTGTACAAGATTAGTTCGCCTGTAGTAATTCAAGCTCCAAGTTGCTGCTCTAGCCTATTGTAATACATAGCACTAAAATTGGTGCTCGAATTCAGCTATAGTTAACTTCGATGGATCGATCCAATACTGGAATTCATTAGTGTAAAAGTTAGTAAAGAAAATTATTTCTATCAAACTTACAGGTGAGAGAAAGGCAGAGAGAGAGACACACACAAAAAGAGACAGTGAGAGAGATAGATCTTGCTCCATTTCAAAGAAAAGAAAGAAAAAATGAGCGAGAGAGAGACCTTGAGTGCTCAAGACACGGAAGCATCAAAATAATACTGCTCTTGTTTCTCTGCTTGAACGAACCTAGATCCAATAAAGACAGCAGGGTAACCTTAGGCTGGTTAATTAATATTATATTCCTACCCAGTTTCCTGTTCTCTTCCATCTTTATCCCCAAAACAAGGACAACGCCACAAAAAAAATAAAAAACAATAAGAGCATGTTCATTTGTATTATATACCGGTGTTTTTATTAATACTTAAAAAAAAAAAAAGTAAAATATCAAATTTGTTCTCAATTTTTTTTTTTAAAAAACTACCCTAACCGTCCCCCTATGAGACGGTCCACTATCCCTGCAAACCGTCCAACAAAGAGACGGTCCACTATCTCAAGCAAACTACCTCATGCTGGGACATTTTTAAATACCCCAGATCGCCCCCCCCCCCCCCCCCAAATCCTCTCTCTCTCTACCCGATCCCCCCCTAAACCCTCTCTCTCCCCCCTCTGTGGTGAGACCCCCCAAGCCCCCCTCCACCCGAACCCCCTAACCCCCCTTAAAGATGAGTAAATTTGTGAGTTTTTTGAAATTTAGAAAGGTAAATATGATATTATGAACTTTTAGAGGGGAAAATACATAATTTCAAAAAAATTTAATAGTATACATAAAATTACCTCTATGTCTTAAAATAAATTTAAGTTCAAAAGAAGTTATTATAAGTTTGTAGGTACGCTGTTATAATGAATGTCTATTTGTCGAATATCGTGCAAATAATTAGAATACTTTTTTTAATGGATTGAGGAAAAAGGGGAATTTTTTGCATTATTTAGATGGTTTATAAGAGTTTACAAATTTAAATTATCTATATTCGGAATGTATACTGCTTGAGTATAAAAAAAAAAAAATTGTCAATCGAATGCTAGCTGGAGCCAATTTTTTTTGCTCTGAACCATGCATATGAAACAATTCTTTTAAATAATTTGGTGGGAATTTGACGTATGGGTGTAAATGGAACGAATTTAGAGTGGATAATGCTAATATCAAATTCATATCCGTCTTTCAATGAGCGGGTACAAATACGAATATGAATGTAGGAAGTAAATGGATATCAAAATTTAAAACTAAATCTGCATTAAACAGATACGAATATGGAGCGTTTGATCCAAAAATATAGATTCAAATACAAATACGGAACAAATAATTATCGGATAATTGAGTATATAAACTTTAATAAAAAATCAGAAAATTAAATTAAGAAAAATAAAATAAAAAAAGGAGTAAAATGGAGGTTCCATTTCTCGGGAAATGGATTGTTTTCATAATTAATTTGTTCACTAAGTGACATATGCATGTGGAGTAGTGGGGCAGTCATGGTCGAAGAGGAATTCGTATTCATGCATTAACTCAAAAAGGAATCTTGTGAGTTGATGTATCTGGACTGTTCGATTTGATTTAAGATTCGTACGGACTAGATCCGTACTAATATTAAAGGACCCATGTTTTATAGACATGAACCGGATTGATTCCGTTTAAAATCAAATGGCTGAAATGCATTAACTGAAAAAATGCTCTTTTGAGTTAATATAGATGATGCGGACTCGTCGAAGAGGTGGCGAAGAAGAGGGGAAATTGATTAGACACAATGCAGAGCAGATTAAACCCATATTAATAGATCAAATTTCTCATGAGAAGCATCTAAATGGTTTCATCAAGCGTCGCAAAAAGTATACTGTCTAATTCATGCAATTTCTATTCTTCAATTTAGATGATTAATGAGTGTTGTGACTAGTAATATTGGGATTTAAATATGCCCCAATTTCATACACTGAGATTATGAAAAGGGGTTTGGATGTTCTTCATATTCAAATATACAAATACAATCACAAAAGCCCCTACTATTTGGATTTATTAATCACTTCAAAAAGAGGATTCTTTTTTTTTTTTAACATCAACACTCCACAACCCCTACTATTTATTTTATTTCACGTGAATAATAGTACATACAGATCTTTAATTATATATCCCGTTTCGTAATTTATGATAGACTAGAACATTACAAGGTTTGGTGAATATAACTCCAAAATTTATCATAACTTCATATGAGACGAATCCAAATTGTTGAAACCAATCTACTTTATGAGTGATACGTGTACATGCAAAATTTTAAAAATTTGAATTTATTTAGTATAAAGTTAAATGATAAAAAATATGACATTGTACATGGAAAAAAAAATGAAGTTTTATAAGTTATTTTAATGCATTCATTTTTTTTATCAATTTTTGACCGCTTGACTTTGTACTAAATGAATTCGAAAATTTAAAATTTTTGCATGTACATGCATCACTCGTGAAGTAAATCGCTTTCAACAGTTTGAATTTGTCTTTTTTGAAGTTAATCCGATAGATTTTAGAGTTATGCTCACCAAACACTTTGGTGAGCATGGCACCATGGTTTGGAAACTCAGCCGATTCCTAGTCAACTCGGCTGAGTCACAATTGAACAGTGCTTGACTCGGCCGAGTTAATCGATTTTTAGGTCGAGTCAGACCGAGTTTGATCGAGTTTTGACCGAGTTTGACCGAGTTTTGGCCGAGTCAGCCATTAAAACTGTGATTAAAACCATTTTCTGTAAAAGGATGTTTGTTGTGAGGGAGTCATACAGCTAGAGAGTTGCATACAAACTTGTCAAATGGCTGTCGTAGTAGAAACTAGAAAACAAGCTTTTTATTTGAACAAAGGGAACAACCACAGGGCCCTACCTCAGATAATGAATAAACAGAAAGATGGTATAGAGATGTCAATGAACTAACGGCAAGGCGTAGAAATAATAATTCTTATGATAGCATGTATGGGACCTCAAAGTTCAGTGGGGGATATAATTAAAGCTCATCTGCACATGGAGTACAACCAAACTACAATTCAAGTAGTATTCGAGAATTTTGTAGCAAATACAATTCATATGTTGGATATGAGGATGTTAATAATTTTTCATTTTATACTACATTAATGTCTTCATTTTTTGGCTCTCTACAACAATATCCCCATTCGTATTTTAATACAGAGGACGGTGAGATAATCCAGCCAGCTCGACATAGCATCTGGCAATAAAAAGTGTGTTCTATTTGTAATGCTTGTGTTACATTATATAATTAATGGATTATTTGAGTGTAATATTTTGTTTTACCATAGTTTTTCTACAAATTATTTTTTTACCAATTTTTTCCTTCTTTTTGGTACAAAACAAGTTTCTGCCAAAAAAATCAGAGTTTCCGAGTCAACTCGGCCAATTCCAGCCAATTCATCTGATTCCGATTCCACTGTCAAGAACCCAATTCCGATTCCGATTCCGATTCCAAATTTCAGAACCATACATTAGCACACTCTAGTTTTGCCCGAGTTACTTATTTTATGTCAAGTTACTTATTTTCTTCAACATCTCTCTTACTTGTGCAATAAAGCCAAGAAACACGCACTTCGGAAGCAAAAATAAAATAAAAACCTTTGGGCACCAAGAAAAAAGGACATCAACATCTCTCTTGCTTATGTCAAGCAAAAATAAATTAAAACTAATGAGTAGTTTTTGATCGAATCAAAACGGGGGAGAGAGATAAATTCAAAAATGGAGAGAAATGGGGAAATTTTGTATAAAGAATTAATGTGGAGAAGAAAATTTATCCTTGAGAAATTTTGTGAAAAAACAGATGAGAGATAATAAAGTAACGATATTAAAACTACTGACTTTTCTTTTATTAACACATTAATTTTCTTTAAAGATGAATGTTGTGTTAATATAAATGTATGATGTCAATATGGAGATAATACCTTTTCTCTTTGTATTATTGATGTTATAAATCAAATCACTAATGCCAGTTAAGTTAAATTTAGTTTAATTTATACACCTTGTCTTAGTTAATGGCACATAAAAGTTCATAAATAAGGAAATAAATTTGCTGCAATTCCAATGAAGTGCAGGAATTGTGCTTTTTCTGAATCAACTGTTTATCTATTTTGAGATTCGTGCATAATAACTAACTGCCTTTGAAATTCGTACATTTAAAAAAATTAATAGTTGAATTTGAAAATACAGGTCCTGCGATTCTTTGGAATCGCAGCAGATTTATTTCCCATAAATAATTACAGAGTTTACAACACGAGGTTTGCAACACAAAAACTGGACCCAATGAATAAATTAATTAATTAATTAAGGTTGCGTAGGACCGTACGATGTCCTTTATTGCCTCTTGTGACTGTGTGTTCTCATTTCGACCTTTCATATGAGACAAGGCTACAACACTAGTGTCGCCGTGTCGGTACCATTCTATGTTCATATTTTAATTATTATGGATAGGGGTGTTCAGAGTAGAACTAGGGTGCTCCCAAGCTCACCAAGTATTTCCGTGAGCACGACTCTAAAATATATTGAATTGACTTCAAACGATATTTTCAAACTGTTAGATGTTCAATCTATATTAAAATGTGCTTGGAGACCAAATTTTACATTTTTTAAATTTTTTTTACTATTTAGATGGTTTGAAAATCGTTATTTTCCAATGGTGCAGAATTTTAATAAAAACATCGATTTTCAAACCATCTTAATAAATAGTAAAAAAAATTCCAAAAAAATGTAAAATTTGGTCTCCAAGCACATTTTAATATAGATTGAACATCTAACGGTTTGAAAATGTCGTTTGAAGTCGATTCGATAGGTTTTAGAGTCGCGCTCACGAAGGGCTTGGTGAGCTTAGGAGCACCCTAGTTCTACTCGGGGTGTTCAAATGGTTCGGTTATTTGGTTTCTAATTGAATCGGAAAAGTTTGATTTAAATGGTTTGGTTTTTCAGTAAATAGGTTGGTTCCGTTGAATATTTGAATAAGTTCGTTTAAATGGCAGTTTAAATTTTTCAAAACCGATTAAATTGACCGGTTTATTATGGTTTAATTTTGAAATTGACTCAGAGGCTTAAGTTTTTTTCATATAAAGTCAATAATGGTACCAATAGATGGAATAAATGGCCCAAATAGGTAATTTCATATACGATATGATTTATTTTTCTTTTAGAACTCTGAGAGCTGTTTTCATTCAAATATACGGTGTGATTTCATATACAATTGGTTTAGTTCGGTTTGAATCGAACAAATCAAAATTTGTTCAGTTCGATTCTTAATCGGTTGATAGGTTTAATCGGTTCGGTTCTACTTTTAAAAACCGAAAAAAGTTTGGTTTGCCTTTTTAACTTCGGTTGAAACCGAACCGACCGTTTGAACACTCCTAATTATGGATGGGACATTAATGTATTTAAGTCCCATTAGGTTTCAATTTTGCTCAATTTTTTTTTAATTATATTGGGTCTAGGTCAATACAAGTTACGGTTATAATCATATTGTCTGTGGGACTATGTATTGCTGCCTCTAATATTTGATTGTGTGTTAAGAGTAATTTTTTTTAATAAGAATGGATCATTTTTTTTTAATTTTAAATATTCAAAAGAAACTTTTTAGTCGGATTTTAAAGATGTAACTTTTTACACGTAGAATATTATTGTAGTCACCGTATCAAAGATTGGTTTTCAATATTAGAGCCTTGTTAATTATTGTCAAAAGAAATATCGCTCCCAATTTTGAGTTTTAGTGGAGATTTATCAGTTCCGACCGACTTTGTCCCCCCTGAAATTTTTTTTGCCTCCCTCTGGACGTTTGATTTCTAATTCGGGTTAAATTTAAGATTAAAATTGAAATAAATTTGTTGAATTTTAAATGGTAATTAGAATTTTAAGTCAGAGCATCAGAAATTACAAGTCAAAGCATTGGAAAGTATAAGTTAAAGCGTTGTTTTTTATCAAGTACTCAATTGGTTAATGAATTTAAACCCGATTCGATATTTTTTTGCCCCTCCTGACGAAAATCCTGAGTCCGCCCCTGCCCAACTCGTCATATTTTGTGAAACATATACAAACTTTTTTTTTGATAAAAAGTTTGTAATTAAGGTTCGTTTCATTCATAAAATAAAGCTGGTTTTAACTTACCAAGAAAACATGTACAAATTACGTTTGAATTATTTTCAAATTATTTGCATAGGACTGAATTTTATGCAAATTTAAATTTGTGCCGTGTTTAAAATTTTAACTTATTGCGCATTAGTTGTGCACGTACGTTTCTTAAATGACAAGTTATGAAAGAAATATTATGATGAAAAAAAATCAGTGTATCATATTTTTTTTTTTAGAATTCCACATTTACAAAGATAAATAAGAAAGGGACATTCAATTTCTTTATTTGTATTATATTGATTAACCAAACAACTTGGCATCTATGCAAGAGATGATGTAAGTATATAAGTTCTAAATCCGTTTGCACTTATTATAACTCAGATCTGACAGTTTAAAACCGGATTAGATAAAAAAAATCCAAATTTGTTTAGACAAAATCCAATTCTTCAAAACAAAAAACATGACAAACTAACTAGTAACTATTATGTATGGATTTGTAGTGTTAATGAAACCTAACAAAGCCTCCAATAGTTTAGACAGCATTGCATGATCCAAGGCCCAACAGGCCCAAAACAAATGTTAGAACACATCAGAAATTATAATCAATTAATTATACTTGTGACAAAATTATCATCAATTAATTATACTTGTGACAGCAAGCAGTAGGTGCAAAATTGATTTATTCCTAGCAGCTTTGATTGGAGCATAAAAGGGATCACATCAGTTTCCCTATTTTGGAAAGAGAACAAGAAAAGAAGATAGATTATTGATTTATTCCTAGCAGCTTTTGACATTTAATTCGATTGGATTTGAACGCAAAGATCGAGGAGCACATTTTTCCATTTTCATATATTTTTCGAAAGAAAAAGACAATCAATCCTTTACCAAAATTTTGAATTTTGAACTTTTAAACAAATAAAAAATCCTTCATTTGTACATTTCACCTTATGCCGCCTCTGCTCTTCCTCTTTTTCGAGCTCACATAAGAGACGACGGTGAGACTAGAAAGCGGGCCCCGCTGTCAGTTCTTTACTTGGTAAGGTATCTATTTTATTAGACGAACACGCTAATCAGTCATCACATGAATTCATATACTAACACAATCTTAAAGAAATCTCGTGCATTACATACTTGGTCCGAAGTTTGAACTTAATTGATCCGAATTCTGATTGGACGGTTCAAATTGAAACTAAGATGGTGCATCATGTGAGAGGTTGCTTCCATCTATGGATCTAAATATATAAGTCACGTCATGACCGGATACGTCATGACATGGCATGACACATGTATCGGTCACGTGACGTGATTATCTTTTGAAAATTTAATACGGCACAACACGTCACGTGGTCACATTAGTCCCGTGTAATTAGAACTGTTAGTTTGATGGAATGGTGAATCTTGAATAAACTAACTTAAAATTATGGAAAAAATAGTTATATGTGACCAAACGTGACAAATGTACCCGTCACGTTTAGACACATCACGTGTTGTCAGTTGTCACAGTGTAACTAACATGTCGTAACTTTTCCTTCTGAATTTCATCACAGTATGACACATAAAATCTAACTTGTTCACAGTACAGTGCGGCACGTGACTCAAATCCTAAAGTGACTAGTCACGACACTACACGTTACGTATTAAGATCCCTACTTCAAACCTAACGTGTAAGATCCCTACTTCAAACCTTATTGTATTTCATTTTCCAACCAAAATATAATATTTACAAAATTGTAGTGGTGAACTTGGGAGAAAAAAGGAAAAGAAAAAACATGACTGGTGTCATGCAATTAATTAAACTCTTGATATCTGAAATTGACTCTCCTGCTTAGGGTTCTGCTTTTCCGATCTCAATCATTAAAATTTGTTGAGATTTGTGCATGAAAAATTTTCTTTATTGCGATACACGAATGACAATTTTTGAATAGTTGAGATCAGAAAAGCAGAATCATATTTTTCTCTAAGAAAAGCAGCAAATTCAGATCCCTGATATCTGAAGAGCAAAACCATACCCATTATTGTCATTTTAATTACTGCCTCAAACCACATGTGCTTAATTTCGCCTATTCGTTTGAATATCCCTTTTCCACACAAGTTATATTACTAATCAATTTGATATTCAATGTATATCTATCTATTTATCTATTATTTGAAACCTCACAACATTTATCAAATGCCTTCATTTTTTGTGTCTCCATCGTGCCTCCATTTTTTAAAACTTTAATAACTCAGTTTAAAACTTAAAAGTCAAAATAAAACCGTTGGATATGATCTACATTATTTTATCTATGTGCTCATAAAAAATTATCATATTTTGATTTTATTTTTATGTGAATCAATAAGTTGAAAAATCAACGTCTAGAAATTATCCACATTAGTACGTTTTTTACAAGCTCTTGATGGCAACTAAAACAAAATTGAAATGTCATAATTTTTTACACATGCATAGAAAAAATGATGTAGATAATATTTTTTACACATGCACATAGATAAAATGTCATAATTTCATAACATTTTTTTGTGTCTCCATCGTGCCTCCATTTTTTAAAACTTTAATAACTCAAAGTTTAAAACTTAAAAGTCAAAATAAAACTGTTGGATATGATCTATATCATTTTATCTATGTGCTCATAAAAAATTATCATATTTTGATTTTGTTTTTACGTGAATCAATAAGTTGAAAAATCAACGTCTAGAAATTATCCACATTAGTAAGTTTTTTACAAGCTCTTGATGGCAACTAAAACAAAATTGAAATGTCATAATTTTTTACACATGCATAAATAAAATGATGTAGATCATATCCAATGGTTTTATTTTGACTTTTAAGTTTTAAATTTTGAGTTATTAAAGTTTTTAAAAATGAAGGCATGATGGAGACATGAAAAATAGAGGCATTTGAACCCTCCTCTTAAAATTATAGCCATGATAGGCTAATTTAGTCAAATTCAAAAACCTCATAATTATCTAATGATGAGTGATTTAAAAGTTTAATGGCATTTAAAATTGTATCAAACTTGACACACATTCTATCTAAATAATATAAATAAATAACATGCTCATTGATTTGTTTTATATATTTCAATGAATATTTAATATCAATCATTGGATGTCAATGTTCTTCGTGTCTCAAATCCATAACTTTTTATTAACCTAAGACCCAAGCTAATTTCAAAACATGAGCAAATTGAAACATGATGGGACTGAAATTAATACATTAATGATCATATCCATAATAATTAAAATATGAACATAGAATGGTTGGCTCGCCTCATATATGAATGGTCCAAATGAGAACACTAGGGGCAGTAAATGACACAGTTGACAGTACAGTCCTTTCACAATTCACAGCCTTAATTTATTCAATTATTTTATTTATTCTTTCTCTGTTCCAAAACTATTGTTGTAAACTCAGTTATTATTTGCCGACATTTTTAAATATATCCAAAGTTAATTACAAAATAATAAAAATGCACAGAGACGCTGGTTTTTATTAAAAATGTCTAAACCGGCCATTAAATAGCCGGTTCTTGATTTAATTTTTTTTTTAGAGACAAATAGCTAAAATGCTGAAATATAACACTAAAAAATTGAATTGTTTTTTTAAATATTTGTTAGATTATTTTTTTTTTATATATAATTAACATATTTATACTAAAATACGCTACATTATTTGAAATTATGTTAATTTACGCTGAATTACACTAAATTACGCTAAATTACAATAATTATGTAAAATTATGCTAAAATACAGTAAATTACGCTAAATTACGTATGAATAGGGATGATATCTTCACTGAGAAGGCGAAAAACGACGACGAAACTTCAAACGGCCATAAAACGGCGCTCGAGTGTTCGATTTCAGCAAATGACCACTTCTCGGAAAGCTTGCGAAAATACGCATATAGTACTACTTGCCTTGCCATATTTCAAAATTCAGAATTGCCAAAAAACAAAGGGAAGAGTCTCAAAACTTCAGTTGAAGTTTTCGATTGTTCAGTAAATTAGTTATATAATAAACTTGTAGAATACCAATTTCTATTATTTTTGGAATTTTTTTACTATTTTTTATGATTTATGAAAGATGACACAAAATCAGCCCTATTCATACGTAATTTAGCGTAATTTAGCATAATTTAAGATAATTATTGTAATTTAGCATAATTTAGTGTAATTCAGCATAATTTAACATAATTTCAAGTAATTTAACGTATTTTAGTATAAATATGCTAATTATATATAAAAAAAAAGTAATCTAACAAATATTTTTAAAAAAAATTGATTTTTTAATGTTAGATTTCAGCATTTTTGCTATTTGTCTCTAAAAATATATATATATTTAGTACCGGCCATTTTTTGGCCGGTACCGAAAACAATTAAAACTGACCAGAAAATGACCGGTATGAGTAGTTTTATAAATTCTAATGGTTGTTGGGTATATTTATTAATTTGTAATTAACTTTGGATATTAATAGAAATGTCGGTTCCAAAACTATTGTTGTAAACTCAGTTATTATTTGTGACTTTTTATTTAGATTTTTTTTTGCATATTAAATTCTTCATTAAAGAGAATGATGGTTTTTTTCTGCAAAAAAATAGATGGAACCGTACCAATGATACAGTTCCATCGGGTGCAGGTTTCTGAGACCACAACAATGATGAAGTTCCAGTATTTTTCGAACATTAAATCTCATCTAGACTACATATTTGCTCGAAAAACTGCTAGGACTGCTCAAATGGTGCGGTTCCATGCAGCATGTTCTTGCATCTATTTTTTTTTAAAAGAAAAACAATCAATCTCTTTCCTTTCTTGGAGATTTATTTATTTATTTCTAATATAATATTATTATTTTTATTTGTGTGGCTTAACTAAGGTAAGGTGTTTAAACTAAACTTCAAAAAACTCTGAACTAAACACTATTGATTTGATTTATAACAACAAGAATATAAAGAGCACAAAGTCGATATGATGGGCTTCAAATTTATTTTTGGGTTCGATGGACATCATCAGAGTCATCCGATGTGTTTTAAAATTTGTGTGCACGAATTTTAAAGAGAAGCGTGCACAAATCATAAAGCTTATCAGACGATTCTGATACTCATCAGATGCAAAAATAGATCCAAAACCCATTAGACCTACACTTTCCTCGTATAAAAATATCTTATAACAGCTAGAAAACAGTCAGGATTTGGGTCCCACTGAATGGTGAGCCCCACGGTCCGGATCCCCTAAAGTAATTCAATTTTTGGGTTTTGGATCGGGACCGTTCGAATCAAATCCGTCACTCGAGATTGCCTCAGAATTCGAACCTGTTTCTCGGAATGCATGCGCTCCACTTTAGTTGGATAGCCACGGATTCGAATCGGACGGTCCCGATCCAAAACCCAATTTTTGAGTTACTTCACTGGATCTGAATTGGAGCCCCACACACACACACTGACACACAACACGAGGTTGTGTTTAACTTGTTATTGTTATTCTGGCGATACGCACATGAAAATGGTAAAAACAGTTTCACCCCTCAATTATTGGTAAATATTTTCTCACATGTTAGTTTTGTATCTTAGATTCTTAGTCTCTGCTTGTGATAATTGTATTACATCTTTGTCTCTATCTGAGGCGCTCAATTATTAATTCTAAACTTTTACCAGTACCTTCCTATTTAACTACCAACTACTTTTATAGATTGAATATTTAATTCTTAATCACTTAATTTATGTTTAACAATAATATTTTCTCAAAATCTATCAATTAGGAGTTATAATATTTGACAATAAATTACTTTTTTTCAATATGGTATCATTCAAACAAAAATCTTAAGATATTAAAACTTCTTAATGATGTATTATACATGAGGAGGGATCGGATTACACCTTTTTTTTTGACACATTTTGACACCTATCATTTTCAAAGTCCAAATAGTCGATCCAAACCGTTCAACATGATGGATATATTAAAATGTGCTTGGAGATTAAATTTTACATTTTTTTTTAATTTGTTTACTATTTATTAAGATGGATACAAAATCGTTGTTTTCAGACCATTGAAAAACAACGATTTTGTAACCATCTTAATAAATAGTAAAAAAAAATTCAAAAAAATGTAAAATTTGATCTCCAAACACATTTTAATATGGTGATCATGTTGAACGGTTCGGATCGACTGATTGGATTTTGAAATCGCAACATTGACCTATAAAAAAACAGTGTCAAGATGTGTCAAAAAAAAGAGTGTAATTGGATCCCTCCTCATTATACATTAAAACATTAGTCAAGCTTTTATATAAATTAAAATATGTCAAAATATACAAAATCAGTCCCCCCCTCTCATAATTTATAAATCTAAATTCAGAAAAGAGTGATTTATTTATGTGGTGATCAATGCCTTAGAATAAATGCAAATAAGAAAAATTCTTATTGTCTATTTTCAATTCTATCATATCCAAATAGGTTGACAACCCTGAATTTTGAAAAAAAAAAAAAAAAAAAATTAGCCATAGTTTTCTGGACTATTACCTACTTTGGTGAACAAATTTACTTACTTTTGTTGGAGTTTGATATATTTTTTCAGCTTTGATTTGCTGGTTTTTTTTTTTTTTTACCTATCTTTGGCAAAATTCCTAATCCGTCTCTAATTCTAATTTTGATAATGTGGGTAACTCTCTTGAAAAATACCAGTGAAGTTGGAGTCCACATCCTCTGAGTTCACTCAAATTTTGAGTTTAGATCCAGACCGTCCGATCAAAATCCGGACCAATCCGGTCCACGTTTTTATTGCATGAGGTATTTAATATTCGCTTGGATTTAAATTGAACGGTTCAGATCTAAATTAAAAGTTTGAGTTAATTAACTCAGAGGATATGAATTCGTGAAGTTGTGCTACTGATGTCCCTATTTTAAATACCACTCATTGAATTTATATCTGCAATTCTAAGTTTTCTACATCATTCATTATTTCATTATTTCATTCATTCAACTGGCCATATATACATATATAAGTTACAAAATGTAAATTTAATAATATATTGTACCAACATGAAAAAAACATTCTGACAGTCTCCCAATAAAAACCAACTAATTAGTAAAAAAAAAGAAAAGAAAGAGAGAAGAGAGAGAAACGGGAACTAAGTAAAAAGTGGAGCTCAAATGGAGATGGCTACATTCACAGTACCAGGTAATCCATCAACTGTAATAATAAAATCTAAATCTCTCTCTCCCTCTCTTTAAATGGTTGTGCTACATTCACATTTGCCATAGGCCAGGCATTCCTGTCCATGCTCTGCCACATGAAATTTGGCCTATTCTACTTCTTTGCATGTTGGGTTATCATTATGACTCTTTTCATTGCATTTTTTGTGCCGATTGAGGAGATGATGCTCGTTTGGAATAACCATTGGTTCTGGAGCAGGTTCCTTTCTGAGGAAGACATCCATGTTGGAATTATACTGAGTTGTAGTGTAGAAAGCAAAGGAAAAGGAGGCTAGGCTGGCTAGTTTAGTTTTTTGTTTAATTTATTTAGCTACCAGTTCAGTTTCTTGTAGTTCAGCTTATTAATTTGCAGAGATTTTGAGATATTTGTCACTTTCTTTCTTCTTTTTTCCCCTTAAATCATTTAATTTTTGCTACAAATATCTTGGAATGGACTCTGCTGCTTTTCCGACAGAAAGCAGGGTTCTACTTTTCTGCATCTCACCATTCAAAATTTTTCATTTCACGCATCTCGATACATAAATTTTTTCATGCACAAATCTCAACGAATTTGAATGATTGGATCTGAAAAAGCTGGCTGCTGCTTTTCCAGAGTCGGACCCAAATCTCTTCACAGAGATGTTTTTATATAACAAAACAGAAGTCTTCATTTTTATCTCTCAACTATGATAACTGGTAATTAGGCTGTAACTGTAAATGTAATTTCCCTCTCTTTGACATATTTTCACCATTTTTGGTTGCAGATGTAAATGTAGCACAACCATTTGAGGCCATTTCCAGTTTCTTGGTATCTACTGTACATGGATTTCATGGCTATCTCTTGGGGTTACAACTGAACCTTTTTGTAAATATTGTTTTGCAAATAAGAGAGAATGTGGTGGCACCTATGCTTGAAATTGCAATGTGGATTTGCATGGTGATGTCTATAATGCTTGTAACAGAGAAACTCGTCATGGCCGCGGCAAGTGTCTATGCGAAGGTCTTCCGAAGGCGGCCTCACAGGCATAGTACCAATTTCACATTTTTACACATTTTACATATATTTTTTTCTCATGTTAAAAATTTGTGAAGTTTTGAGTTTCTTTTGTTTTTTTTAAGGAAGTGTGAAGTGGGGTTCTAAAAAGTTAAGTATTTACTCCCACGTGACAAACATAGAATGATATTTCTATATTTTAGTGGGAGCATACATGCATTTTGATCTTAGAGCTAAGTAGAATAAGCCAAATTTGTAGGGACATGTATGAAAAAAATGAGCATTCAATGGAGAACAAAATAGGAATTCATATTACCAAAAGGTAACTCAAATTTTGATTTTAAATCTGAACCGTCCGATCTGCTTTCGCACGAATATTAAAGTAACTCCGTACATTTTATCTCGGATTGAATTGGTTCGGATTCTGATCAGACGGTTTGTATCTAAACTCAAAATTTGAGTTGCCTCAGAGGATCTGGACTCAACATAATAGAGCTATATAAATTTCATAGATCCTCTGAGGGAACATAATATTGAGTTTAGATCTGAACCGTCCGATAAGAATCCGGACCATCCAATCCGAGGTGGAATGCACATAGCTCCTTTAATATATATATGCGAAAAAAAAAATCGAACGGTTTAGATCTAAACTCAAATTTTCTGTTACCTTAGGTGATATGAATTCAATTGTGGTACCCATGAGGTATAATAAATGATGCTATAACAAATGAAGTAACACAACCAATTAAAAGTTAGAACATAGATCTTTACTATTTTATTGGATGGGAGCATATCATATGGACCCCCACTAAATTTGAAACAATGATGGAGTAAAATTTGAAATTAATTTTTTGTTTGGATGACAGGAGATACAAGTGGGTACCAATGGGGGATGATTTGGAGATGGGTAACATGGCCTACCCTACAGTACTTGTGCAAGTGCCTATGTTCAATGAGAAACAGGTCTTAATCAATTGTTGCTCTTTACTACTTGTCCTCTTGTTACTTCTTTTGCCTCTGAGCCTATACCATCACCATGTGCAATTTCCAGGGGAGAAGTACCAATGTTTTTACAGTTTGACATGTCAAATGTTACTTTTTTACAATTTACCCACAAATACAATTTTTAGACAGTGTAGCATGAGTGAGGCTATCATAATATGCATATTACACAATGACTCGCGCGCTATGGACTCATATTTTCATTTTTAAAATCTAAATAGTCGATTTGAAAATTCTATGACCATCTAAAAGCAATAATTTTTCACCTATTTAAAAAAAATAGTAAAATTTAAAAAAAAAAATATAAAATTTGATTACAGATGTATTTTCATATGGAAATCATGTTTAACGGTTTGGATGGACTGTTTGAACTTTAAAAATAGAGATATAGATTTATAGCACGAGTCAATCTGTGATATGCATATTATCATAGCTTCACTCTTGTAGCAGTATATTGTATCTATCGCAATAAACTGAATAAGAAAATTAAAAGAACAAAAATATCGATTGATTTGGGTCCTGATTATTGAGCGGTAGGAACACAAATCGACACCGGAAATGCGAGATTAAGTGCCTGAACACACTGCGAAGTATGTTTTGACACATTTTATTACTTGTTAGGTTTACAAGCTTTCAATAGGATCCGCTTGTGGACTCACTTGGCCACCCGATCGTCTCATAATTCAAGTCCTTGATGATTCCACCGATCCCGAGATCAAGGTTAGTATTTTTTTTTCTTGGGCAAAGGCAGGTTTATATTGCAATTTGGGGCACAGGAAAACAGAGTATAATATGTATCAAACTTTCAAAATGGCTTAAAAGTAAACCTCAAGATTGCCTTTTCAAATTTTGCAATACCAGGAACTGGTGGAGTTAGAGTGCAAGCAATGGATGAAGAAGGGAATGAATGTGAAATACGAAATAAGAGACAACCGGTTAGGGTACAAAGCAGGTGCTCTGAAGGAAGGCATGACCAAAGACTATGTACAAAATTGTGAATATGTAGCCATTTTTGATGCCGATTTCCAGCCCGAATCCGATTTTCTCATGCAAACTATACCGTTTCTGATTCACAACACCCAACTTGCCCTAGTTCAGGCCCGATGGAGATTCGGTACCCCTCTCTCTCTCTTTTATTTACCATATGATCAACCACCTGATTGGAACCCTTAGGTACTGAAAGAAGTACTGGTATTTTACTAAATGGTTTCGATTAGTTCTAACTCACCATTTTCTCTACTTGTTGTTTGCTTTTTTGTTTTTGTTTTAGTGAACTCAAATGAGTGCCTGATGACAAGAGTACAAGAAATGTCCATGGATTACCATTTCAAAGTCGAGCAGGAATCTGGCTCTACCATGCATTCTTTCTTTGGTTTCAATGGTAAAAAGATACAAGTACTGGTATCCCCTCCTTCTTGAATGAAATTTAAAATATGCCCATATTACCCTCAAACACTCTTTTCCTTGTTTCTGGTAAGACAACAGTTTTTAAAATTTAAAGTAGATTTATAAAAGCATATTTTATTATCTACTATTTTTTTGAATTAAACAGGGACAGCAGGTGTATGGAGGATATCAGCAATTGAAGAAGCGGGGGGTTGGAAAGACCGGACCACTGTCGAAGACATGGATCTGGCAGTACGGGCCCACCTCGTAGGATGGAAGTTTGTTTTTGTTGGCAGTGTCCAGGTACAATTTTTATACTTGTAGCAACACGTATGCACAGAAAACATAGAAACTGGTACGTGCTCAGATTGCGTACCAGTATGTCCTTACCAGTACAGATATACTATCAGTCTACATACATATTTGCCGATATTACTAACAAAGTCAGATCGGTTCAGTTTTGCAATGCAACATTATTGTGTGATTTTGTACAAAGACATTATTACTTGTATCAACTAGGGCACAAAATACCGGAATGCTTGTTTCATTTAGCCGGTGAACCATACCAGCAGAACAACAATTTGACAATTATGAACTGTCTAAAGAAAATAAATTGCTGTAGGTCAAAAGTGAACTGCCAAGCACGTTTAAGGCGTACCGAAGCCAGCAGTACCGGTGGGCATGTGGCCCTGCTAATTTATTCCGAAAGATTTGTTTCGAGATTTTCAAGACCAAGGTTAGAATTGCAAACTACCTTACTACCTGATGCTTTCTATCATTCTATTCATATTTCAGGGATTTTTAATTATTTAGAAATAAAATATTATTTTTTGCTTGATTATTAAAAATAGAAATTATCAATGTGGAGGAAGCTGCACCTGGTTTACAGCTTCTTTGTGGCACGACGTGTGTTCTCTCACATTGTGACATTCGCTTTCTATTGCATAGTAATTCCGACATCCATCCTTGTACCAGAAGTCACGGTACCAAAACTCGGTGTTATCTACATACCAACCACCATCACTATCCTTAACTCTGTTGGAACCCCTAGGTCAGTCATAAATTATCATGCCGTACCAATCGGTTTTATTCTACTCGGTCCAGTACCTGAAGGGATACTCACTCGTACCAATTAGCACTTGTATTTTCTTGTTATGGCACTGGTACAGATGCAAAAATGGTACAAACAGATATTAATAGAACTGAGCAGCATGTATAAAATCGTTAGTAAATCACAGATGAATATACATTTAATAGTTGAGATGTTGACCTGCTATATGTCACTGTATTAACAGAATCAGTGGCACTGCCACTGTTTTCAAAAGATAAATAAATATATAATGTAATGCATGTAGAGTTCCATACAAAATTTTCACTGACAAGATAATTTTTTTTTATATTACAGCTCATGGCACTTGATAATATTCTGGATATTTTTCGAGAATGTTATGGCAATGCACCGTATGAGGGCCACGCTGTCAGGCATCTTTGAGGTCGGGAAAGTCAATGAATGGATCGTCACAAAGAAATTGGGATCCTCTTCGAAACCCGCAAAACCTGAGGAATCTGAAAAGAAAACTCGTTCAAGCATAATAAATAGGTAACCTTGCCAAATTATCAAGGGGGGATTTTAAAATTTTGAAATTACGTATTTCTCCCTCTAAAATTTTAAATATCATATTTACCCTTCTAAATTTCAAAAACTCACAAATTTACCCAATTAATTGCCTATTCTATTAATAAAGGGTAAATGGTTATTTTATAAATTTAGAATGAGTTTAAAAAAGAAAATTCAATAAATTGGGCAAATTTGTTTTTGAAATTTTGAGCCTTTTAAAGGGGCATACATGAAAATTCCCCAATTATCAACCTCCCTTTTATTTTGAAATCCTGATTGAGCACCAGTAAGAATAAATATAAAACAAAACAGAAAATATATTCATAGCATATACCTTGGCACATTTTTCAAATTATGAAGGTTAAACTCGAACAAAAGACACCAAGCATGGCATATTGTTCATGTGTTTAGTTTTATTTTCTAGGCTTATTCTAACTACGAAAAGTTTTCATTTTCTATTAAACAGGGTTCTTCGGGCGGAGCTTATGATGTCAATGTATCTCTTTATTTGCGCAACTATTGATTTTAAATACGGGAAAAACAACTACTATTTCTACATATACCCCCAAGCTGTTGCATTTTTCATTATGGCCCTCGGACCCCTCGGTCTTGTAGGCACCGTACTTCCCAGCTAGAAATAAAAATTATCATCATCATTCTTTTTTTTTGTTAATTTTGTAATCCTGTAATAAAGCTCCATTAGACTTTTGTAGCAAGATATTTCATTGGAGGTGGAAATAGCCGATTCATAACTAGTCTTACTATTTTTTGTCACAACTGAAATTTGCTGAAATTTAGGTTATTGCAGCTTTGTGCATTTTTCTGTTAGCTTTCTGTGGGGGAATTTTATGTATACCCCTCAAAAACCTCGAAATTACGTATTTCCCCCTCTAAAATTCATAATATCATATCTACCCTTCTCAATTTCAAAAACTCGTAAAATTACCCAATTTATTGACTTTTCTATTATACCTCATTTCAAATTTATAAAATACCCATTTTACCCTTTTTTTGCATAAGAAAAATGTCCCGCCTTCTAACTATTTTTGTCATAAACTGAAATTTAGGTTATTGCAGTTTTATGCATGTTTCTGTTATTGTATATGTAAAATTAGTGTTAACATGCCAATATAAGCAACCGAGTTTAAAATTAAATTACAACTAAATACGGCTGTGAATATCAGAATAGCAATCGAGATAACAAAGAGGAGACTACTAAATTTGATGTACTTTTTCATTGAGATACAGATAACACGAATTTATGACATTGTTCTAACTAAAATCTACAAAACAAAAGAAAGAACCGAACATAAAGAGTTAAATTCAATTGAAAAGTACCAGTATACAGCAATGAAAACAAATGAACTCAGAGATGCCATGCTATGCCATGTCATGCCTTGTGTCTGATGATGTCATCAACCGCCTGTAATTTCATGTCGAGAATTACTTGCTCAAAACCTCCATCACTGGGTCTAAGCATCTCTTCCAAACTCATTCGAATGCCGCACTCTCTAAGCATACGATGCCTCCTTTTAATCTTGTTCTCGAGACTAAAGGCAAAATACTGAGGAAACCTTTTGATTTCGGTGGCGACATCCAATTTCATATCATTCTCTAAGAAATAAATCTTGGGTTTGAGATTGTTGTCTATACTAAAGGTGAGTATCTTAGGGAATCTTTTAAGAATGTACTTGACTTCATAGAAAGGAATGCCGGTTCGAGTTTGCAAGAACTGAACTTTGGGAAGAAGGGTTGATTCCACATCGGCCATTAGTAACAGAGAAGAGGACACAGTTACCGGGATTTCGAAGCGGCGAAGGAAGTGAACAGCCGGAGAGAGTTGGGTTCTGACGGGACAGAGGAGGAGGCGGGGGCACTTAGAAATGGTGATGGGGAAGTGAGGGGGATGAAAGAGGGGTTGAAGGAAATGGAGAGAAGGTTGAATTGGGTGAGTGAGGAGGAGGGGATGAATGGAGAAGATACGGGTGATTTGGGAAGGGGAAAGGCCAATGGAGAGGAGGAGGGAGTGGGTGAACTGGAGAGAAGGGAGAGGGTGGGAACGGAGAGAAGGGTTTAGGGACAGAGCACGGTGAGGGTTGATGTTGAGGGTTTGAGAAAGGTAGTTCACTGTGCGGTCGAAGGAGACGGCGGGGGAAATCTCAGGTGAAGTAGTAGAAAGGCTGTTGTTGCTAAGGGTTTTGTGTGGACGTCGATGGGGAGGCGGAGGAGGAGGAGGCGGCGAGGCAAGGCGAACGCAGAGATATTTCATGGTGGTGGTGGTGCTAAGAGCAGAGCAGAGAGCACAGCTTGAAGCAAGCAACGAAGGAGAGAGAAGTAAAACCCACTTGGTTTTGGGTAAGCATCCCTAAAGTATCACACATTATGAGTTTAGATCTGGACTGTCGGAGATCCTTTAATATTCGTGTTTTAACAGATCTGACGGTGTAGATCGGATCACAAAATTTGAGTTACTTTAGGTGAAATAAATTCAGGGGAGAAGTAAAACCCTCTTGGGCTTTGTAAATGGGCTGATATGTGTGGCCCAAAATTAATTAGTTTCACAAATAAGTATCTCGTATTCTTAGATGTCACTTAAGGTAACAGAATATTTTTAATTAGATCTCGACCGTCCGATTAGAACTCGCACGGATATTAAAGGGATCTTGCATTCTATCTCGGTCCGGATCCAAACAGAAATATTCTGTTACATCAGAAAAATAGAGTCTGGATTCAACACAACAGTAACTCAAAATTTGAGTATATATTTTGACCGTCCGATCAGAATTTTGGATTAATCCGGTACATTCTAAAATTCACCAAATCCTTTAATATTCGTGCGGATTGTGATTGGACGGTCCTGATCTAAACACAAACTTTGGGTTACTTTAGCATCTGAATTCCTAGCTCTTTCTCTTTCTTTTTCTTTTGACTGGATTACATTTACATTTACATTTACGCCATTCCTTTCCATTGGGACCTCCGCACAGAGAGAAAGAAATTAGAAACCCTCAGGTACTAAAAAATCGATCTCTTTTCATTAAATCTCCCTTTTCGATCGATTCTTTGATCTGAAAACTTTTTTTTGCTAATTTACGTTTTGTAGATCCAAGAGATTTTGTCATATACTTGCTTTCTTATATAATCATCTTTTGTGAATTTTGATTATATTTGTTGTTGTGGAGCCCTGATGATGATATAATTTGTGTCAGAGCGTGGATCTGAACAAAAAAAATGTGTTCTCTGTTGAAGCCCGATAAGAATGTAGAGTAGGGTTAAAATGGGGTAAATATATTAACAGAGCAGCTTTTACTTCATGCAGCGCACTGACCATATCCGGTGCTGTTTTGATTCTATAGTCTGTGCGCTGTCTTAAGCCAAAACTGCTCTGTTAAAATCTTTACCCTTAGAATGCCTCATTATTTTGTCATATACAAGGTAATATTGTTTCATAGTGAGGCTATGGTACTATGCATAGTGCAGATTGTTCCGTATTACGGATCAATATTTCCATTTTCAAAGTCCAAACGGTTGATCTGAACCATTCAACATGATCTCCATATGAAAATGTACTTGGAGACCCAATTTTATATTTTTTTAAAAGATTCTGGACCATCCCAAAACAGTGATTTTGTGTAACAGTTACCACAATAGAATTTACAGATGCGTTTGGATCATCAAAAGATTAGGGTTTAGGGTTTTTGGTGATTTTTTGTGGCTTTGAATGCTACATATGCAATGAGTCTGAATCCTCTGCATTAACGCACCGTTTGAATTAACTTAGGTGATATGAATTCCATATTCTTTATAAAGAGCAGGATAGACAAAAAAAAGTTTCATTTATGTGCATTCTTATATGGGCCCCAGAGAACAGTGTGATGAAATACAATTATGAGATATACTGAGGGTCTTCACAACAAAGCCTATACCTGTTTTATTTGCTGCTGGTGTGTGTCTGGAAAATTCGTTTTGAATCTGTTCAATTGCTTATTTATTTTTTATGATTATTTAATTTTTTTTTTTCAAAGATCTGCTTTATCCCTTCTGTTATATTTTTCTCAAGATTAATTTTTGTTTTTTTTATTATATTAAGATGCAGTCTCCAAATAGTACAGCACTTAATGTGGTTCTTACTGCATGCCCTTTTGCTTTTTAAATTTTACAGTTTTGCTTAAAAATATTATGGTTGGCCAGTTTGATCATTTTGTAATTTTAGCTTTTCTAAAAAAAAAATTCTGCACCTTTTAAAAAAAAAAAAAAAAATTCAAAAGGGATGATGACTTGGTCTAAAGGGAAGCTTTTCTGTTGCTTTTGTTTTTGTTTGTTGAATATCACTCTTGTCCTTTTAGGTCCAAAATTAACTCTTGTGTGCTCAAAGTTGGGGATTTTGATTTGAAAGGAATAATTATTATTTGATTAAATGAATCAATTTGTAAAACAAAGTATTAGAGGGTACTGACCTTGATTTTAATGGAATTAATTTTGTTCGTTAATTTGATCTTAATCTAGCTAATAATTACTAGAGCTTGATTTGAATTGTTGAAGTATGATTTAAATCTTAAGTTTAAAAAAATGCTGTTAAATTTTCTTTTGAAAATTATTCTGGTACTTTGTTGTGCATTTTTTTTTTGTGAAAAAGCATTGTATTTACTGTTGCAAAGGCCCAATGATGATGTGATTAGTATAAGAACAGAGATCTGAAAAATTGTGTTCTCTTTAGGAGCCTGATAAAATATACTTATACTTTGTCATGTGTAGAATGAGATCTGAGTTGTCCATTTTAATCTGGCACGAATCTCAAAGCAGACCCCTCTGGCTGAGAATACAGCAGGAATTCTCATCCCTTGAGATATTTCAAATTTTTCAGTTGATCTGTGGTTAAGTCCAGACCATTCAAATCCTTTCTGCACGAATCTCAAAGCAATAATAAACAGTAAAAACTTCTGGACCATTGGATCAGCGATTTTCAAGTGGCTTAATAAATAGTAAAAAAATTCTAAAAAATGTAAAATTTGGTCTCCAAGCACATTTCAATATGGAGATCATGTTGAGCGGTTCAGATCGGTTGTTTAGAATTTCAAAATGAAAATATGAGTGTGAAGTAAAAATCACCTCTTACTTTACAACTCACCATAGCCCAGCTCTATATATATATATGCCGTGATAAGTTTGTTGTTAATTGATCTGTACCGTTATGAAAATGTGAAAGCCATTTATGTTAAAAGTAGAACTAGGGTGTTCTTAAGTTCATCAAGTCCTTTATGAGCTTAACTCTAAAACCTATCGGAATGACTTCAAATGATGAATCGGGACTGTTGAAACCAATCTACCTCACAAGTGATGCATTTACTTGTCAAATTTATAAATTTCCAACTTAATTTATATCTGGGCTCAAGAGAACATATGTTGAAGTACTATAAATCTACTGAGGGTGTACATGTCAATTATATTCTCTATTTCTTATCTTTTTTGATTTTTTTCCAAACATATCACTTTATTTTTGCAACTTCCTTTCTGAAAACACTTGTTTTATGTATTGTTTTTAGTCTCCTTTAAAGAATTTTACCAGAGAGTATGCTATGCTCTAAATTTTTTAAATGTTTGATCACTTGATTTTTAAGTGGGAGTCTGTCTGATGCCTTATTCTTTTACTTGATACCTGTATTGTTGTTTAATGTTTGAACTCTGTTAAAATGTTTTGATATGATGTTCAAATATGTGTAACAGTATGAGCTTAATTTGAACATTGTTCTTCTAATAATGCTTTGACATTCTTTTGTATTGTGTTTTTTTCGGTAAGTACATTTGTTTTTTCTGTGAACACTTTAGTGAGGACCCAATGATGACTTGTGCTTTGTCATAAGAAATAAATATCCAAAAACAAACAAATGTTCTCTGTTAGTGCCCGGTAAGAATGCACATGTTTTGTTGCTCTTGAGGTCTTCAATTATGGCATCTTTTTCATATCCAAATCTCTTGATGTGTATGTGTATATGTATATGTATGGAAATAAATCTGCTGTGATTCCAAAGAATTGCAGGGACCCTGTTATCCGCTCTGTATTCGTTCCGTTTACACCCCTATTTATAGTTAATGTCATATCTGTTTGTCATGGGATTAAAATCTTCTTTACTTGAGAAGGATTTTGTGATGTTTTCGATGAACTGGTACCCTAGAATTGAAAATAGGTTTGAATATGACAAACCTAAACCCTAAATTCATTTACTTTATCAACCGACATTTTTATTAATACCCTAAGTTAATTAGAAATTAATAAATATACCCAGCTTAGCTGGTTATATTCAAAAGTAAGTTTTGGCTTCATGCAGTGCACAGACCTAAATGATTCAGACTCACCTGGGGCCGGTATGGTTGTGTGTGATATTTTGTTGCTTTGAATGGTACATATGCAAATGAGTTTGTATCCTCTGCATTAACACACCGTTTGAGTTACCTTAGGTGATATGAATTCCATATGCAATTGGGATATAGATACTCTTATTCTTTCAAAAGAGCAGGATAGACAAAAAAAAGTTTCATTTATGATATGTGCATTCTTATATAGTAAAAAAAATTCAAAAAAAATGTAAAATTTGGTCTCCAAGCAAATTTTAATATAGATTGAACATCTAACGGTTTGGATCGACTGTTTGGACTTTGAAAATCCAAAAACGACTTGGTTGCACGAGGACCTTGGTGCAAACGTTTTGATATTAGCCACTCTCTCTCTCTCTCTCTATATTTATATATGAGTGAGGCTATGGTGCTATGCATAGCACGGATGGCTAGTGTACTACGGCTCAATATGGTACTTTTTAAAATCCTAACGGTCGATCCGACCGTTCAATGTGATAACCATATGAATATGTACTTGCAAACTAAATTTTATATTTTTTTGAATTTTTTTACTATTTTTTCAGATAGGTAGAATTTTGATGGTCCAGAATTGTCAAAAAACACTGATTTTTCTACCTATCTAAAAAAATAGTAAAAAAATTCGAAAAAATATAAAATTTAGTTTGCAAGTACATATTCATATGGATATCACATTGACCGGTCGGATCGACCGTTAGGATTTTAAAAAGTACCATATTGAGTCGTAGTACACTAGCCATTGGTGCTATGCATAGCACCATAGCCTCACTCTTTATATATATAATTCATAGCACGACACGAAACAAAGTACCGTAGCCTCACTCATGTCATCTCAAGATCGTGCCAGTTGCATTCTTTCGTACTATACTGTTTGCCGCCTCTTGAAAACACCATGCATGCTCTTTCTGTATAGCTTTTCTTTTTTCTTTATATTATTTTTTCAGTGCCACAGTGCATCTAACAATAGATTTACTAGCTCACTCAGATGACTTTAGAGTAGGTCCGATGCCTATCGGATATATTTTAGTTCGATACTCTCAATTGCCGTCTGATCCGCACTAAGATACGTGCGCTTTGCTTTAAAATCCGTACTTGTCTTCTTTAGTTTTCGTATGCACAAATTTTAATGCAGATTGAATGTTCTCCACTCAGATAGGTAGAAAATCTTATATATCTCTTGTAAAAAAAATTTATATTATTTAGCTTTGAAGTAGTATTTGAAAGGCGAGAGAATCCGCAAAGAACCTTCAAAGTCCTTTTTTTTATTGGTAGGTAACGAGATCAGTAAGAGAAACAGAGGCGGACCCAGAGTGTTCCAAGGAGGGGCAGCTGCCCCCCCTGGATTTTGAGTTTTAGTAGAGATTTATCGGTCTCAACCAACTTTGCCTCCCTTGGAATTTTTTTTGCCCCCCTCTAAACGTTTGATTTGTAATTCGGGTTAAATTTAAAGTTAAAATTGAAATAAATTTGTTGAATTTTGATTGGTAATTAGAATTATAAGTTATAGCATCAGAAATTACAAGTCAAAGCATTGAAAAATATAAATTAAAACATTATTTTTTATTGAGTACCCAATTGGTTAATGGATTTAAATCTGATTAGATATTTAAATCCGATTAGATATTTTTTTAACCCCCGATGAAAATTCTAGATCCGCCCCCGAAGAGAAAGACGTAATGTTCCAAAAGCACGGAGACTCCCTTGCTTGATTCAGTCATGACATGGAGCTTCGGTCAATCAAGCCTTGGATGCTTAGACTATTATTCTTGGATGCTTCTAGAATTTTCTTTTTAATTAGTCGAACCTCCTAAAAAAAATGAAAATTCTATAAAATGGATTTAAGCCAACCACTTTTGCGTATCGAATTAGGAGGCTAAAAATAACAGTGATTAAATAATATAATAAAAAAGTGGAAACAAATTATTAGAACATCACCAATCAATTATCGATCAATTCAAAAATTCAAAAATTCCTTAACTGATATTTAAAAATTAGAAAGAAATCGGGATCAAAAGAAGGCAAACTAAACAAATATGTGGCGAGTATGTGTGTAAATAAATTTAGACCTCTACACGTATTAAAACATAAAAAAGATGAATAGAATAAAAATAATTAATGCAAACTATTTGATCGGAGGACTGATATTCAATCTGAAATTTCATCTTTTAATCACAGTCGTTGGCGAATCAGGACATCTACGTACTTATTTTTGTCATTATAATCAGAGTAATATCCAAGGAAAAAGAAATGCATACTGTATTTGAATTATTCCTACCAAACCGTGTTGATTTTATATAGTTAATTAAAGACGTAAATGAAAATATTCCAAGGTTTAATTTTTCAAATAAAATAGTATGTGCATGGCGCCTAGAATATTTATTGTTAATTAAAAAGGTTATTATGATCATATGTACAGTAAATTCAACTTATTATTATTATTGATCAATAGACAGTAATTTAGAAACAATATATAGGTGTAATTAATAATCTATTTAGATATATCATTAATTTGCTCATATTAAAGTATAATAACTTGACTATTTTGGTTAAATTTTCAGATTATTTATTTTGCTATTTTATTAATTGGAATCTGATTTCATTACTCTTATAACATTTAATTAGGCTTACAAATATTTATAGTAATGGACTTCTTTGTAACAAAAATAAACTTAAGGTCATCAACAAATAAATTTATAAGGTTTATGGTTCAAAATTACATTAAATAAATAGTAAAGAAAATATAGGATACATTAATTAATCCAAAACCATTGCCTCGTGATCTAGTCTTATATTTTATAACTAAAAATATAATTAATTATAACCAAGAAATCTGAAAGCCTATTTAAATGCTCTTGTAATCTCCTAATCATCTTGATTATTCCCTTAATGATCCGAAAAAGGTTGCTTAATTTATTTTTAATTAATTAATGTATCTTATGAGCATATTTTTAATTAAATTTTCTATGTATGATGCGTGCAGACAAAAGGTTGCTTAATTTATTTACACAACTTTACACCAATCATTATTATCCATATTTGCAAGGAAAATTGTATATGAAAATCTGAGTCCATAGTCATAATAGTACAGCTGATGCATTTTATTTATTACAATATATAAAAAAGAGTTCTTGAAGTAGGTGTACATAAAATATACTTATAAAATTAACAGCCAATGGCCAATGGGTAGGTGTGCAAACGGATCGAATATTATTTGTTCGTATCTGGATCCGTATTTGAACTTTTGCAGATTCAGATATTCAGATATAGATAGTTTGCAAATACAGATTTGGATACATCTATAATTTAAGCAGATACGGATACGGTTTTGACTTTAGAATCAAATACACATACGAATACGGATAATTATCCATGTCCATATATTTTAAGTTTTCGAATATCCGTTTATCCATAAGAATTAACACTTGATTTCTTTTCTCAATCCCAATTTCCAGTCCCATTGCTTCTACTTCTTCTCCGACGGAGCTTGTGATTGTCAATCCACCGAATAGATTAAAAATCGTAGTTGCTCTTGCAAACGAATTAATATCCTCTGCATTAACTCAAAAGAGAATCTTTTGAGTTAATAAATCTCGACTGTCCGATCTGTTTTAAGATTCGTGCAAATTAGATCTGCACTAATATTAAAGAGCCCTCTATGTTTGTAGGTACGAGCTGGATTGGGTCCGTTTATGATCAGACGGTTGAAATTCATTAACTCAAAAGATTCCCTATTGAGTTAATGCAGAGGATACGGATCCCTTGCAAACCAGCGATGAAATATGGTACAAAAAAACCAGTCCTTCAAGTATTCTAGACCAAGTATGAATTTTTTTTTTAAACCATAATTAGAAAAATCAAAGTTAGGAAACCAACATGATTACTTTGTTTTTTACAAATACAAAAATCATAAGAACCGAGATGCCAATTCGGTTCCAAGTTTTTTTTTCTCTGGAACCGAATTGGCATTTCGGTTCCAACCCCCATTTCACAATTTTTTCGAAGAGCCGCCACAGAAAATTCAAAATAGGCCTGGATCCGAAATCCCTTTTCGGTTTTGTTATTTTTTGCACGTGGACCCAAAACTAAAATTCGGGTTTTTGTTTTTTGCACCTTGGACCCGAAATTACCTTTCGGTTCCAAACAAAAAAATGAAAAAAATAGTATGATCTTGTCAGGATTGAGAATTGAGACAAGTAATGGAGATGACACCGACATTTTAATAATACCCTAAGTTAATTAGAGATTAATAAATCTGGACACGATTCGCAACTTTTATTAAAAATGTCCAAACCGGTCATTAAATGGCCGGTCTCGTAACTTTTTTTTTTTTATTAAAGAGGAGAACCGGCTATTTAATGGCCGGTTCCCCATTTAATTTTTTTTTTTTAGACAAATAGATAAAATGCTGAAATCTAGCCCTAAAAAATCGAATTGTTTTTTTAAATATTTGTTAGATTACTTTTTTGATAGCATATTTATACTAAAATACACTATGAATAGGGCCGATTTTGTGCTAAAATACGCTAAATTACTTCAAATTATGTTAATTTATGGTGATTTACACTAAATTACTTGAAATTACAATAATTATGTAGAATTATGCTAAAATACGGTAAATTACGCTAAATTACGTATGAATAAGGCCTATTTTGTACCATCTTTCATAAATCATAAATAATAGTAAAAAAATTCCAAAAATAATAAAAATTGGTATTCTACAAGTTCATTATATAATTAATTTACTGAGCTACGTAGATTGGAGAATAGAAATGAAAATCTTAATCGGAAACTTCAACTGAAGTTTTGAGGCCCTTTCCTTTGTTTTTTGGCGATTCTGAATTTGGAAATCCGGCATAGCAAGTTCGACGCATGCGTATTTTCACAAGCTTTCCGAAAAGTGGTCAATTGCTGAAATCGGACACTTGAGCGCCGTTTTATGGCCGTTTAAAATTTTGTCGTCGTTTTTCGCCTTCTGAGTGAAGATATCATCCCTATTCATACGTAATTTTGCGTAATTTAGTGTATTCTAACATAATTCTACATAATTATTGTAATTTCAAGTAATTTAGTGTAATTCAGCATAAATTAACATAATTTCAAGTAATTTAGCGTATTTTAGTATAAATATGCTAATTATATATAAAAACTGTAATTTAATATTTAAAAAAACAATTCGAATTTTTAGAGTTAGATTTCAGCATTTTATCTATTTGTCTAAAAAAAAAAAAATTAAATGGGGGACGGCCATTTAATGGCCGGTTCTCCTCTTTAATAAAAAAAAAAAGTTGCGGGACCGGCCATTTAATGGCCGGTTTGGACATTTTTAATAAAAGTTGTGAACCGTGTCCAGATTTATTAATCTCTAATTAACTTAGGGTATTATTAAAAATGTCGGGAGATTACAACACAACATGCGCATGCATCTGGAGTTGTACTTTTAATTTGCTAGAAATGAAAATTTCTCTTTCATAAGTGGCTTGACGCTATTAATATCTCAACCACCACCTATATTTATTTCTCAGTGATCATGAACCAATTGCAAACAGTGCCAAAAGAGAATTTTTTTTAAAAACCATAATTTTGGTTCCAAACAAAAAAATGAAAAAAAATAGATAACCCGAAACCTAATTTCGGTTCCAAAAAAAAAAAAAAAAAACCGAAAGCTAGTTTCGGTTCCAAATAAAAAAAGGTCAACCCGAAATGGGATCTCGGGTTTTGGTCTGCACACCAAATGCCGCACCGATTTTTGGGAAAATTGTGAAAACGGGGTTGGAACCGAAATTCCAATTCGGTTCCAGGAAAAAAAAAACTTGGAACCGAATTGGCATCTCGGTTCTTATGATTTTTGTAAAAAACCAAGCAATCATGTTGGTTTCCTAACTTTGATTTTTCTAATTATGGTTTTTAAAAAAAATTCACCAAGTACCAAGTATGGTACAAGAACCAGCAAGATTCTTTGGTCTATCTGATCCGTTTTACACCCCTACCAGTGGGCCACCACACTTGATAGTACTGTTTTTGGAACAATGGGAAAGAGAAGGGTTCTAATTTTGTTCCTATATTAAAAAATAGACGGTTGGCCCGTATATTTCGTCTTCAAAAAATAAAATAAAATAAAATCTTCCTATAAAAACCATCAATGCATGTTCTCCAAAGATCACTAAACCAAATTAGCAATATTGCTCTGACAGTATTTAGCAATATTGCTTTTGGTTTATTTTTAATTTTCAAGCACCATGTTTTTGGTTTATTTTTAATTTTCAAGCACCATGTTTTTTAGTAAGCTTTTCACGTTATGGCCAATAGTCGTCGGTCTAATGCTATCTTGTTTGTTCTCCATTCCCTGTGGGGCCAAGATTCATCACCGTACCTTTGTTGTAAGTGATTTCTCTCCGAGTAGAACTAGGGTGTGATGTGCTCACCAAACTCTTTGGTGAGCATAACTCTATAATCTATCGGATTCACTTCAAACGAGATGAATCCAAACCGTTGAAACCGATCTACTTCACAAGTGATGCACGTACATGCAAAATTTTGAATTTTTTTAATTCATTTAGCCTAAAGTCAAGTGGTCAAAATTGATAAAAAATGAATGATCCAAAATGAAGTTTTGTTTAATGCATTCATTTTTCATCAATTTTGACTACTTAACTTTGTACTAAATAAATTCAAAATATTCAAAATTTTCCATGTACGCACATCACTCGTGAAGTACATCGGTTTCAACGGTTTGGATTTATCTCGTTTGAAGTGAATACAATAAACTATGGAGTCATGCTCACTAAAGAGTTTGGTGAGCACAACACACCCTAGTTCTACTCTTTCTCTGCTAAATTTTATAATCCCCTTGTCTTATCAAAAGGCAACTTTTCCATTTCCGTGAATGTTGGAGTTCAGAGTAGGTTCCATTATATATAGGCTTTACCTTAGACAATACATTGTGGGACTAATTTGAAAAACCGACCGGAGCTCATGATAGGCGGATTACTTGTGGGCAATTCTTTCCGAATTCTATCCACATTTATTTCTTAGTTATCCGGAATGTTAAAGTTATAATTAGCATCTTACAAATTTGTGTTTATTGACTTTTATTTATTTAGACAAGATAGGTCCGGAAAGTAATTTTTCTTTTTCATATTTAAATTTTGTTAATTAAAATTTATATCTTACAGTTCATAATACTCAATTTTTTGACATTATTCCTTTCGTATTTGAATTTGTATCCGTAAGTTATCCGCTCTATATCTGTATTTGTTTATGACGGATTAGTTTTAAATTTTGACATTTGTTTACTATTTATATTCATATTCGTATCTACTCAATGAAAGATGGATATGAATTTGATATTAACATTTCTCCATTTGTAAAGTCTAAATAGCCTCTTAAAAATTCCTACATGTAACGTTGCTTGCTCTTTCTTTATCTATTTTCTTTTTCTATATATTATTTTGTCATTGCCAGTGCCAACCTACTGGACTTGATAGCTACTACCTAGCTCACTCAGATAAAAAAGTCACGCTTTTGTATCACGAGAAAAGGTTATGCCCCTCAAGCATCCATCTCCCTTCAACTAGTTCAACTACTAACTATTTTTTTTCCAATATATTCGAAGTCAAGAAAAAGAAAAAGAAAAAGAAATTCTTTCACCATTCATTTTTTCGCTGATCAATCTCGTTCATTTATTCAATGATCTGTAAGAAAATTTTGCGACTCCAAAACTACAAATGTTTTCTAATCGATTTTCTCTTTCAAATGAGATCCATAATAAAGTACTTTTGAGTTATATTTATATCATTGATTATTTTTCTTCTTGATATGTTAGGTTTAAAGATTTCATACGCTTGGTATAAACACTTGATATGTAATGTATAAAAACTGCACTTTGAACCTTTTAAATACTTGCACTCCAGGGCGAAACTAGAAAATTATAATAGGGGTGGCTGAAAATTAAATGTGGTGAGAGTGGGATTTGAACCAAATCCTCTCAATCACAAAATAAAGCTATAACCACTAAGCTACAACTAAACATTTGCTATACATTGAGGGGGTTGAACTATATAAAAGGTTTTGAAAAAAAAAAATTGCACTAAATTTCAATATACATAATTAAAATTTTAAAATCATATTGGTGGCTTAGCTTTGGCTAACCCTTAGATCGACCCCCGCTTGCACCCACTATTTTTCCCCTCCAATCAATCTCATCCATTTTATCGACGATCTGTAAGGAATTTTGTGAATCTAAAACTACGAATGTCTTCTATTTTATTTTCTTTCTCAAATGAGATTCATGATAAATTACTTTTTGTGTTATATTCGTATCGTTGTTTTTTCTTCTTGATATGCTATGTATAAAAACTTGATATGCTAGGTTTAAAGACTTGCACACGTAGGTTTAAAGACTTGATATGCTATGTATAAAGACTGCACTTTGAATCTTTTAAAGACTTGCAACAACTCTTTTTTTTTCTCCAATCAGTCTCGTCCATTTTTCCGACGATCTCTGATGAATTTTGCGAAACTAAAACTACGTATATCTTCTACTCAATTTTTACTTTCAAATGAGATCTATAATGCAGTATTTTCACATGATATGTTATGTATAAAAACTTGATATACTAGAATTAAAGACTTGATATGTTAGGTTTAAATATTTGCATACGTAGATTTAAAGTCTTGCACGCGCCAACTAGCGCTAGCTGTAAATGAACTAGCAGCCTTCTAGAAGGTGGTCCTAGCTGTAGATATTTTCTTGAATATTACGGTAACAAAGTGATTTTGTTCACATAGTTCAGTGGTACAAATGTACAACACTTTTATTTTCAGTAGTACAAATGTACAATACTTTTATTTTGATTTTATAAATGTACAATACAAATCCATAGATACAAAAATAAATTAGAAACCCTATTGATAATTTATAAAATTATTAAAAGCTGTGTATGGAACCAATTCAAGGATTAATCAAGTAATTTCCGAGCTTTGCACTTGTTCTATATCGCAGTGCCACCATTAGATATCATCTTTCTCATTTTCCTCAGATTCACTCCTCTCTCTGACTTATACTACATTTCAATTCGAATTCACAATCGCTACATCTCTGACCATCATAAGAACAACACGAGTCAGACGAGTTTTTGGCAAAAATTCGCTCGGGTCAGAAATTACTAGAAAACTGACTCGTCTTCATCCGATATTATTCAGGCATGCATGCAAATCTTCCCAAAGGAAACAATGTGAACTCAAATAATGGAAAAAAAATGGTCAAATCTTCTATGCTTTTCTAGCAAGTATGCATCACAAACCAACTAGTGGTCGGTATCAGTGGCGGAACCAGAAATGATCGGTAGGGGGGCCCAAGAGCTCAGGAACCAGAAATAATCGGTAAAGGGGGGCCAGGAACCAGAAATCAATCGTAATCTCCAACTAATTTGTTTTTTATTAAATGGACTTTATATGTTTTCTGGAGCCAAGCGGGGGGGGGGGGGGCAGGGCCTAGGCTGGCCCCTGCCTTGGTTCCGCCCCTGGTCGGTATACCAGTTCAAAATAAAATTTATTTACAACGAAACCAAACTATGAACTTGTAACTTGATATATATATTTAGTTTTCGGTTTTTCCTTTAAACAGATTAAAGAAGCTACCTACACCCGGCTCTGCAATAATACAAAGAGCATTCTAACTGTCAATGGATCATATCCGGGACCCACTATCTCTGCTCGCAAAGGCGACACAGTCTATGTCATGGTCATTAATAGAGGGAACAAGAACATCACCATCCACTGGTACTATACACACATAGTACATACATAAAGAATCTGTCTTTTGCCCTATTAATTAAGGAATTATTTCAATCCATGCAAGACTAACATGTAATCATCTAATTTCTATATATAGGCATGGCGTAATCCAGCCGAGGGACCCGTGGTCAGATGGACCGGAATACATTACTCAGTGCCCTATCCAGCCAAGAGCCAACTACACACAACGGATCCAACTTACAGAAGAAGAAGGCACGCTCTGGTGGCATGCACATAGCGAATTTGATCGTGCTACTGTTCACGGTGCTATTGTTATTCACCCGAAGCTCGGAACCACCTTCCCCTTCCGCAAACCGCATAAAGAATTCACGCTAATTCTAGGAGAGTGGTGGAACAAAAGCATAACAGATGTGTACCAAAGTGCAATGGAGATTGGTAATCAATTTGACCTGTCTGATGCCAACACAATCAATGGACAGCCTGGTGACTTCATGCCATGCTCAGCAAATGGTAATTTATTGTTCCCGGTATAGGAAGTTGTTTATTTCTAATGCAAGTTGTTAATGCTTCATAAGATGGAAATTATCTTTGACAATGTTTGTTACTTTATCAATTAAACAAAATTAGCAACCAAATTTATTATTTTTTTTTTCAAATATAATGTGGTCTAACTACATTTTTTTTTGTTGCAGAAACTTTTAAGGTACAAGTCGAACAAGGCAAAATGTACCTCCTCCGTGTAATAAATGCAGCCATGGAAAATGCGTTCTTTTTTGGGGTTTCCGGCCACAATGTAACGGTGGTTGGAATCGATGCCAGCTATACGAAGCCTTACATAAATGAATTTATCATGATCACCCCGGGCCAAACGATGGACCTCCTCTTACAGGCCAATCAATTCCAAAATTCTTCTTCCCCATTTCGTTATTACATGATTGCGGCTCTATACTTTGATGGAAGTTCTAGAGCCTCTAGAGATTGGAATGACGCTGTAGCTATTTTAGAATACAAAACTAATCATTTCTCGCCATCAAGAAGACCGATTTTCACCTCCTTACCATACCACAATGACACTAATGCATCAGCTGCGTTCACTAGCGGTCTTCGCTCACTGGCCAGCTCAGATCACCCAGTTGTCGTACCCCAAACTGTTGATGTCAAAATGTATATCACGATATCTTCGAATGAACAATTGTGCCCTAACAGCTCATGTGGTGGTGCAAACGGTACTAGGTTTGCTACCAGTATGAACAATGCTAGTTTCCAAGACCCGAAAATTGATGTGCTAGATGCATATTATAATTCTATTGCCGGTGTGTACACCACTGACTTCCCTGACCAACCAACGCTCTTCTTCAATTTTACTGATGCAGAATATCAAGAGAATGCAAAATTTGTTGATAAATCAACAAAAGTTAAAGTGCTCGAGTATAACACAACTGTGGAGATTGTGTTTCAGGGCACTAACTTAGGAGATGGACAGGTTACCCATCCAATACACTTGCATGGCCATAACTTCTATGTCATTGGAAGAGGAACCGACATCTTTGACAACACAACAGATCCTCTGAGTTACAACTTGGTCGATCCGCCATATCAGAACACTTTGGGTGTGCCGAAGAACGGTTGGGCAACTATCCGCTTTAGGGCAGCTAATCCGGGTGAGTTTATTCTTTTTCCTTTTTTTTCTTTTAAATAGCAAATTTATTAAATCTTTTAATAATTTAATTTTGACAATCAAAGGTGTTACACAACTACAATGAGAACGATCCGTTTAGCAATATTTGATTAGATAGTTCATCCCGACTAATTAAGTAGATCAACAAAATTAATCAAATAGTAGATTATTTATTGTTACAAATTGTTGTTTTGAGTGTTTTTTAGACACTAATCATGAACAAATTTTGGTTTTACAATTAATTAGGTGTTTGGTTCATGCATTGTCACTATGAAACACACTCAATTTGGGGAATGGATACTGTGTTTATAACAAAGGATGGTAATAGTACAGAGGCAAAAATGCTGCCTCCCCCTGCCGACAAGCCTCCTTGCTGATTTTACTAAAGCATTTTATTATTATTTTTTTCAAAGGTGAGTTTGCACTAGTTAATTTATTGTATATTCTTGATTAAGTATGTTATAACCTGAAAAATATATATATATATATAATAACTAAATTAAATTTCAGAATGGAGATCAGTGGCCCACGCCTTCTTTTTGACTCAGAATGTCGAACAAAGCCCCGGGACTTTGTGTATTGTTGAATTGGGTTGTAATTTATGTTCTCTTTATTATATTCCTTTTATTTTGCTATGGCCATGAGTAGCTAATTCTCTCATCTCTAACGTGAGAGTTGTAATCGAATTCTAAGTTATGTTTTAATATATGTTTATGTTTTGTGTTTGTTTTATTGTTTGAGCCCTTTTTATAATACCCTTGCATACATAGTTCTGTCTACTATATGCCAGTGACCCTCCACATACCAATAGGTGTATGATTTCGTTGCATTCCTAGTGTGAGTGGGAAATGCATGTAAGTACTTGCAACACTTCGGCTAACTTGGCAGGGTCGAGTAAATTGGTAACTTGAATTGTATTAGGAGGTACCTAGTTTTGGTAGGGTCTTTGGGATAATTAATTGAGGGGTAGAATAGGCTATGAACAATTATATTTGTGTGAGAAAGTTAATTGCATACTTATAATACTCTGAACTGTATGCAAGATCAGAAAACCCTTCAAATCACGTACACAGAAACCTAGCACGCCTTGCGAGGTAATGACAGTGTAGAGTAGCTGTGGGACAAATCTATGCCGCATACGGGGTGACAGGCCGCATGTGGGGTAGTGTTGTGTATTTTAGGTATAGGATATTTTGATGTTGCATACACTTTTAACTTTTAAAATTTATAAACTTTCGTACACAATAAATAGGTTAGTTGCAAGCGCACAACCTATCGATTGTAGTATTTAGGTGTCGATCCGAAGGGAGGTAGGAAAATATTAATTTTTACTAAAGTAAACTACTTTTAAAACTAAACAATAAAAGTAAACAGGGGGGTTTTGTGTAATTTTGTTTTTAATAAAAATTAAAAGTTCGTAGCAAAGCAATTAAAATTCGGATGTGATTCGAATTGGAGAAGTCTAAAGGCTTTTGGCTCACAATTCCTTAGTTAATTTCTCATTTGTTTGATCTCTAAATTCATGTTTGCTTTGATGGAGTTTCTGACTTTATGATGTGCCTAGATAATTCGGATTTCACGATTAAGTACTTCACCATAGCTACTTAGATTTAAGCGCGTGTTAGCCTATTTCAACTAAGTATTGATATAACTATTTTGGTGCGATGAGTTCACGTTCCTCTAGTTTTAGGGTTGACAAGATCCTAATAGGGATATTTAACATTACATGCACACAAAATAATATGTCAATGTCTAATCTAATCTAGGGTTCCCGATTAGGTTTTAGGCTTCACAATTAAGTATTTCACCATAACCTAACCATTAATTCATGTGGTTACAGATAAAGATTTGAATGGTGTGTTGCTAATCTTAAACCCTAAAGTAGTTCAAGTACATAGTAAGGTACCGTCAAGCAATTGTTCCTAGCAATTCAAGTTGTAAAACCTAAAAGGGATACTATTAAGTACACATATTATGCAATTAGCGAGAACTTATCAATCAACAAGAACAAATCATGTAAGCAAAATCATCATAAAGAGATAATCAAACAAACTAGAAATTAATGCAAGTTCATGTTTAACGCCTAAGCCCCTAGAGAGGAAATCCAGCCTCATGGGTGCTTTAACATTCACAAGAAAATACAAGTTAAACATGGTAAAAACTGAGAAGATACGTAAGAGAAAAGAATACAACCAATCTCCTAGTTCCTGCCCAAGTTCTTCCCTTGTCGCTTAAGCAAAACCTTGATTTCTTCCTTCTCTTCTTTCGAAATTTATCGCAACTTTTATCACCGCTGGAAAGTGGAGTAGAATGACTTCAATTGAGCAATGATAATTTCTCCTGTGGTCTCTTTAACCTTATATAGCATTTTCTGAACTTGGGGATCAAGTTGTTCTATTTTTGGCGCCCACTAAGCCCACTAACTTAGTCATTCTCTTTTTGGTGCCCACTCAGCCTACTAACTTCCATATTTAGCATTTTTTCAAGTTGGTGTGTCCTGTCGTGCGGAGCTCGTACGAGCTACACAAAATTAGAAGGCGGTGGAAATTGTCAATCGTTGGTAACGATTAAGCCATGTTTGCTCATCAAATTTATAGTGGCATCTTGGAACAAGTAGTTTGCCACTAATCGTTACAACGATTAGTCTCTGTTTCAATTTGGACTCATCAAACTTTTTGGTGCCGTTGCCAGGGATAGAGTAAGAATTCTCCTTTCGAGAAATTCTTGCGCTGTAATTAGGTGTCTAACATAATAATTGGGAGTAGGTCAATTGTATCTTTACTTTTCTGCATTTTATTTTTAGCATCTTATTTGCATACAAAACCCCAAAAATATCAATTAGGACTAGTTTAATTTTTTGCATATTTACTTTCAGCACTCTTATTGCATAAAAACCCAAAAAATATCAATTAGGATAGTAGCATATTTATTTTCAGCACTTGCATATTTTATTTTTTCTATATTTGGGAGAAAGGTTCCTTAATATTTTTTCTTATAGATTGTCAGGCTAGCAGGTGCTTCCAAGCCCCGTACCACTAACAATTATAATAAGAAGGATATTATCTCACCTTCTTCTAAACCAAAGGCGAAGAACGCTCGTCGAACTAAGGAAGGCACAACTGTAGACGAGCTAGCCTCAAGTTCCATCAACATGAGTAGCCATATCATTCCTCTAGCCACTGCTATTCCACCTCATAACACGTCACCAACTGCTGGGATGGTCAATCAACCTTCCAATGCAGGTCCGGCAGAAGCATAATGCCCGAGATAGAGGCAACTAAGAGACTTCACCCTTCCACAAGATATGAAGGATCAAAGTAGCGTCATAATGCCCGAGATACAAGCAAATAATTTTGACATTAAGAGCACCTATGTCAACTTGGTGATTAGGAGCATTTTTGAAGGAAGATCAGACGAGAACCCTCAGATCCACCTTAACAAGTTGAAGAATGCTTGAAATGCAATCAACGTGAACAGAGTCACACCTGACGACCTCTGTCTTCGCCTGTTCCTACTCTCCCTAGGAGAGCGATCGCAATCATGGCTTGAATCCTTAGAGCCAGGTTCAATTACAAATTGGGCCCAAATGACAGAAGCCTTCCTCTCTAAGTACTTTTCACCCTCCAAGACTGCGCAATATCGAAGCCGTATCGCCTCTTTCGCGGAGAAGGATGGAGAATCTCTAAACGACGCATGAGACCACTTCAAGAACCTTGAGAGGGAGTGTCCTCACCATGGACTGGAGAAGTGGCTCACGCTTGAATCCTTTTATGATGGACTACAACCTTATGCTAGACAAGCAATAGATTCAACCGCCATAGGATCTTTGATGAACCTAGATGCCGAAAAAGCTGAGAAGACCATCACGAACTTATGCCAAAGTCAGAACTATTTGACTCCAGGAGAAAGCTAAGAGTACCATAGTTGGCAAACCTGAAGTTAGTAGCAATGTCACCATCGACGCTAAGCTCGACGCCTTGTGCAAACTTGTCAACGACCTTTTTAAACAAAAGGCGTTGTGGTAAGCATGGCACTATGCCAATCATGTGGAGATGTTCACAACCTAGAAGACACATGCCCACTACAAGCCTAACAACCAAAATGCTAGCGTATTCAGCCAAGGTTTGAGGAATCAAGTAAACTACCCCTACAAGAACCACCAAGGAGCTGTAAATCCACAAGGATATCAACCCAACTATCAGCAGGGTCGGCCACAACAACCCTGCCAACAAAGGCAATTCGAGCAACAGCCTCCTCGCAAGCCATACATTGAGTATGTTATGGACAAGTTGTTTGAAAGGCAAGGAAGAACAATAGAAGAGATCAACACCAACGTCAATGCAATAGGCAAACGAATGAAGACCCTAGAAAATCAAGTAGCTCAACTAGCTCATGATTTTTCGAGTTTTTCGTGAGGTAGAGGCACACTTCCAGGGCAACTAGAAGTTAACCCACAAGAATCAACTCGATGCATTGCAACCAATGATGATCAACGCTACGACGTGCATCCTCCAACCGAAGGAGCACTCTTCCCCCCTTCATCCATCTAAGCGAGGAAAAGTCTAGCTGACGACCTAAAACAAGTGCCACGTGGGGGGCAGCCCACGGTTATCTTTACTTTTTCATGCACTTTTATTTTAGAGTCATGGGTAGACTTACCAAACCAGAACTGACAGGTAGATGTTCAAAATTGTGACATAGGAAGAAACCAAGGACAAGAAAAACCAATTTTCTGATTTAGTATACTGCTCATACGGTATCATCCCATACCGCATGCGGGGTATGCTCGAACTGTGTACGGTATCCAACCAGACATACCACAGAAAAATGTAGAAAATAGAATTAAGTTGAGCCCACATGCGGCATACCTTACCCGCATGCGGCATAGGTATAGAATTAGGAAAATTATCAGCCAAGTTTCTCTAAAATCCATTCTAATTTTTGAGCTCCTTCTTCATTAGCAGTTTTTGATTTTCAGCCAAAAATTTCTTCTAAGTCCAGACCGCACGTCACCTCCGAGGCCGCACGCCTAAGCCGCAGGGCAGACAGAGAAGGTGATCCATGGCCAAAATCAACCAAGCCGACGATCAATCCCGACCATCAACACCACCATACAATAGCAGGCTTAGCGGAATGATGTTCCCTTCCGAAGAACATCGCAATCGCTTTCATTCCTTGTAGAAGTGCAATGTAGAAATCTCTAAGGGACCATGTTACCATACTCTCAATATATTGAGGATCTTTAATCAGGTGCGCAAACTTTTAAAATCAATCAATCTATGGGATTTGGCATACAAACTTAGGCATACACCAACATATGCACAAGCCACCTTGGAGTTTCTTGCAACCCTAGAGGAGGAAGGCGAAAGGATAAGCTTTAACCTCAACAACATGCATTACACCCTCACCACGGTTGGCATCAATGAAGCGTTAGGTTTGCCTTATGGTGGGCATATGTCTCATGGAACACAAGTGGAGAGAGATACGTTTTGGGAGAAGCAATCTATTCGGGATATGAATGGAGGACGACCTAGGTTGTCCTTATACATTTTCAACATTCCACTAAGATTCGCCCACATAATCATGGCAAACTCAATCTTCCCAACTGGCAAATTTAACACGGTGGTCAACGATAAAGACGTTCTTTTTCTAGCTCAAATGAAGGGACTCCACCAACAATGGAAACCTAATTTAGGATTCTTCATCATGAAGCACCTAAAAGAGGTAGCCAAGGAGACGCGTAAGGATCTTGATATAACAATTGGCGCATATGTCTCCCTTTTTGCTAAATACTTAAAGGTAGATATAGAGGAAGAAGAGGTGCAAGGTAATCCTCACATCAACTTTATGTACTTGGTGGCGCAACGCCAACTTATAACCGCATGGCATAAGAACCGCACGGAGATCCACATTTACATCCACGTAGCGGATTGATTACTAGAGTTCGTATGTGCAGAATTAGTCGCCCCAGCCTTTATTGAACCCGCCAATACTTTGGAGGATGGATCCTCTAAGGAACCCGAGATAGATCATCATCCAACCTTAGAAGGTTAGCCTATCGAGGAACCGAAAGAGGAACATCCACAAGCCAACCAAATTGTTAGATCGGAACGCCGCGTCAAGTCCAAAAGCAGAAGCAAACCATATGAGGTACTTAGTCAAGCTCTAGCAGTACCTGAGGTGGCGTATGCAGTCAACACGCGAGATCAGGGGACAATTGAGCCACCTGCACATGATTTAGGCCAAAAATGGAGCAAAAATGTCGAATTTAGGTGATTTCTGGAAACAACACCAAATCAGGGCCTCACATGAAGCATGCAACACCTCACACAAAGTGCACAACATGCGAAATAGTGAAATTACAGAAAATTCGCTAAGTCAAGAGGACGTGCGGGGTCATCCTATGCCGCATGTCGCATACATTTATGCCGCACGATCCGTGGACTGTTCAGATTTTGATCAAATCTCCACCGTTGATGTTGATTTCGGTAGAATTCTTCCAAGAGGGCATGATTGCTTCAGAGCCAAGTTCACTTCGCTATTTTTGGCTCCATCAATGCAAACTTAGAGTGCACTCCAAGTCTCCACCTTCTCCACTACTTCCACTACTCCGTCTCTTCTTTAGGAAGGCTATAAAAGCCCCTCTTGTAATTAATTTTGGTGTGAGTGTTTAATTGTGTTAAGTCCATAGAATCGACTAGCATCCTCATCCTAGGTTAGGTTAGAGAGTTACTTAGAGAGAGAGGAGTAGCCATCGGAAGCCAAGCAGGAGAAGAAGACGTCATCTAAGGAGGCAGATGTTCATCCATCTTCAATTGGGTTGTAATTTATATTCTCTTTATTATATTCATTTTATTTTGCTATGGTCATGAGTAGCTAATTCTCTCATATCTAAGGTGAGAGTTGTAATCGAACTCTAAGTTATGTTTTAATATATGTTTAAGTTTTGTGTATGTTGATTTGTGTTTGCTTTATTGTTTGAACCATTTTTATAATACCCTTGCATACATAGTTCTGTCTACTATATGCCAGTGACCATCCACATACCAATAGGTGTATGATTTCGTTGCATTCTTGGTGTGAGTGGGAAATGCATGTAAGTATATGTAACACTTCGGCTAACGAGGCCTGACAGTGGTTCATAAACTAGAGTCAGAGAACAGTGTGATGAAATATAATTATGAGATTTACTGAGGGTCCTCACAACACATTCTATACCTGTGTTTATTTGCTGCTGGTTTTTATGTCTGGAATTTTTTTACCCCTTCTGTTGCATTTCTTAAGATTTTTTTTTTTTTTATATTAAGATGCAGTCTCCAATACAGCACTTAATGTGTTGCTTACTGCATGCCCTTTAGCTCTTTAAATTTTACAGTTTTGCTTAAAATTATTTGTGTTGGCAAGTTTTACTAAAAATTGTGCACCTTTTTTTTAATAAATAATTTAAAAACAGATGATTACTTGTCTAAAGGGAAGCTTTTCTGTTGTTTTTGTTTTTATTTGAATTTACTCTCGTCCTTTTAGGTCCAAATTGATGCATGCAAGTGTTTGTATGATCTCAAAGTTGGGATTTTGATTTTAAATTAATAATTATTATTTGATTAAATTAATTAATTTGTGAAACAAAGTATTGGAGGGTACTAGAGCTTGATTTTAATCTAGCTAAAAAATTTGATACAAGGTTTATTTCCGTTACTAGAGCTTGATTTGAGTTGTTGAAGTATGATTTAAATCTTTAGTTAAAAATGCTAGCTGTTGATTTTTTTTTATTTTTAAATTCTGTTACTTTGTTGTGCCTTTTTTTTTCAAAAAGAATTATATTTACTGTTGCAAAGGCCCAATGATGGTGTGATTAGTATAAGAATGGAGATCTGAAAAATTGTTCTCTTTAGTTCATCTTACCCTTTTAATTGCATTACTTTTTTCATTAAATAGTTTTTTTGCCATTAACTGTTTTGAACTCGTTGAGTTCTAATTGCAATTTATAGAGAATCTTATTATATGACCGTATCCAACCGATTCCAATATAGTAAAGGCAATTGCACTGGTAAGAACAGCATAGCCTTTCTAATCACAAAAGTAAAGGCAATTGCAATCATAAAAACATTCTTCAGATAAAGCCAGACTAATAGGGGCAATTTGGTCAGATTGATGGAGTAACTTTTATTAAATGTCTCTTTGCACCTGTCCTTTTTGTGACTCCGCCCCTCAGTTTTTACAATTCTTATTTCTTGATTGTAAATTACAGGATAACCCAAAGAATCTATCATTTCAATCAAAAACTGATTTATATCTATCTCATCAGACAAAATGGCATCAAATTTTGTACTTTTCAGAAAGAAAAAAAAAAGCAATTTTATTGAACTTCCATAAATTATCATAGAAGGCGTTGACAGGGATGCATTAAATATTTGTACCAGCCCATCTGTCTATCTAAAATTTGGCTAAATACTGAACCATTAATTTAACAATATAATGTAATCAATTCAGTGATATATTCACTTGGATGTTGCAGACAACACCTCAATTTAGTTGGATATATGGCTTTAGTAGAAGTTATCCAGAAAAAACTTAGGTTATTCTTCATTTATATTATATATCTTGACGAAAGAAGGTATATAATATTCCATGGAAGGAGGTGATGTGTTTCAGAAATATTCTCCAGTAATGGAATATACCAGTACTGAACCACTGATAATGGTACCGACATTGCCTGAAGGAAAAAAAATGAGAATGTGAAATTATGATTTAGCATTTAATGACCAAAGAAATAAAGAGTGATCATGTTGTTGGTGAGATGGCGGAGTTTATAGTGGCTAAAGGCACCTGTAGAGTGGGAAAAATGGCACGCCGGAGCCGGCTCCGTCACGGAACGGCACGGCACGCGTGTTGGTCACGTGCCGTGACTCGCGTGTCCCGTGCCGTGACCATTCGCGTGCCGTGACCAATTGTTGGCAAAGAAGACACGGCACGGCACGGCACGGCACGGCACGGCACGGAACACGAAAACGGCACGGCACGGGACACGCGAGTCACGGAACGGAAGACACGGCAGTCACGGCAGTAGCGAAGCAATACACTAACATACCTTCCTATAAGGTATAATTTTATTTTAATTAAAATATTTACATTTAAATTTCAATTAAAACATTTGAATTTTAAAGAATCATTTCATATATTTTATTTAAATGTTAAATGCGATCAAACTTGACTAACGCGTGTTTTGTCACGGCACGACTTAGTCACGGCGTGACTCGCGTGCCGTGATCACCCCTCGTAATTTTTGTCACGGCACGTGAAAAATTTACTTGGTCACGGCACGGCACGGCACGTGTCCAAAGTCACGGCGTGTTAGTCACGGCACGGCACGTTTTTCCCTCTCTAGGCACCTGTAATTAATGTGTGCAATCAACCTACGGTAACAGAAAACTTTTATTTAGATCTGGACCTTCCGATTAGAACTCGCACGGATATTAAAGAGACCTGTGCATTCTATTTCGGTCCGGATCTAAACAGAAATATTCCGTTACCTCAGAGAAACGAGTCTGTAAATCTAGACAACAGTAACTCAAAATTTGAGTTTAGATTTTGACCGTCTGATCAGAACTAATCTAGCCCATGTTATTATGATCGGACAATCGTGATCTAAACACAAACTTTGGATTACTTTAGGATCTGAATTCGTAGTTCTCTCTCTCTCTTGTTCTTTTGACTGGATTACATTGACATTTACATTTACGCCACTCCTTTCCATTGGGACCTCCGCACAGAGAGAAAGAAATTAGAAACCCTCAGGTACTAAAAATTCAATCTCTTCTCATCAAATCTCCTTTTCGATCGATTCTTTGTTCTGAGAACTTCTCTTTTCTGTGCTTGTACTCTTTTTGCTAATTTACGCTTTCTTATATAATCATCTTTTGTGAATTTTGATCATATTTGTTGTTGTGGAGAATGTAGAGTAGGGTTAAAATGGGGTAAATATATTAACAGAGCATTTTTTACTTCATGCAGCGCACTAACCATATCCGGTGCTGTTTTGATTTTATAGTCCGTACGCTATATAAGCCAAAACTGCTTTGTTAAAATCTTGAATCTTAGAATGCCTCATTATATTGTTTCATAGGCTATGGTACTATGTACAGGGGAAATGCTAAAATGAGCCATGGAGTAAAACAAGTTTGTACTCCACACCTCATTATTTTCATTTTGAAAATCCAAACAACCGATCCGAACCGTTCAACATGATCTCCATATTGAAATGTGCTTAGAGACCAAATTTTACATTTTTAAATTTTTTTTTATTATTTATTAAGCCACTTTGAAAATTGCTGATTCATTTGTCCATAATTTTTTACTGTTCATCCGGATCACCCGGATCTACTGTTTTCTACTGTTCACCCGGCCCAGAAAATGCTAAAATTCCCTTTTTGCCACTTGATTAAATCTTAGCCTTTGGATCCTTGATCAATGATGCAATATGAATCTGAGATCTTGATCTTATTTCTCAAGAGGAATTTAGTGGGTGTTCTTTGGTCAGCATTGATCAACGATCGCAAAGGACCACCACATGACAGTCAATTGTGTTAATCAAGACTTTTTCCATATGATATCCTCTTCATCTCTATTTTTATTATATAGTATTAAATTACACTACAAAATGATGATATCTAAAACCAACAACCCACCTCTCAAGACTTTTTCCATATGATATCCAATTTTCATTGACACACTTTACAAAGCCTACCAACCTCCCCAAAACAATACAAAATCTCCTCTGGTACCAGCACTGTTCTCAGTCAATAACTGTAGCCTCTTTGCACAGTTCCTTCTCAGCTCCTAAGCACAGCTTCACAGGCACAATCCTGAAAAATCACAAGTGCAGCAACAGAGCACAGTCACGTTAAGAACTGAAAGAATTTCAAGTTGAAAAGCAAATATCACACCAGCAAGATCTGTTTTGTCAAAAAAGTTTATAGAAAATAAATGCAACTGAGAATCTTTGGCCTCCCTTTTTTAAAAAAAGTAAGAAAAGAGTCCTTGTCATCCGAAAAGGACAACATATCATTCAACTAATTGCTAAAGATTGGAAGAGACAGTTTGGGTAAAGATATTGGCATGGTTATTTTGGCTTCAGGCAGCACAAAGACTGGAAAATAATATGATTGATGCACTGCGTGAAGTCAAAATAGCTCTGTTAATATCTTCATCCGACAATTTTCTAGTACCATTTGGGCAATTTGATGGTCCCGGGCAGATTCTCTATTTTTTTTAAGCAGTTTGATGATCCCAGGTAGAAATTTTTTTCTTTGGAAATAGTAGTAGCCAGTACGCCTTGTCTACTAAATTTCATTAAACTAAATAGAAGGAATTTCCAAAAATAAGAGGTGGAAAAAGCGAGAAAAACATAGAAAAAAAAAGTACAAGATACACTTCACATTTATACATAATTTACAAGTTCCTAATTAAAGAACCAAAGAGGGCTGTCTTGCTTGATCACCCTAAAATAATAATAATAAAAAAAAAATCTTGCCTTTTTCCATGAAAGGTCTCCTTTGCCAATGCTGGTTGCATCATAAACAATTACCCTCAATGCCCTTGGTAAATTCTAGAAAGTGACATCCTGAAATGTTAGACTTGATTTCTCTAATAAGAAAACTTCCTAACTTCTTTCTAAAGTATTAAAAGGAGCTTCTTGCTCTACCCTCTAGTAACTGGTGAAGCGTTTTGAGGTACGATGGAAATTTCTCTCTATGAAACTTTTTTACATTTAGTTTCTAATTTTATGGCTAGTTTCTATGGTAAATAGAGGACATGAGTTGGTGGATTTAACACTTCATGAAAAATGAAAACATAGATTTTGTTGTTTAATTTGTTCTCTCTTTATAAGATTTTGCAATAATAAGCTTTACTCCGTGACTTGCGATCTCTTGAGCAAAAACTGGAGCGTTTCATAATTTTTCTTTGTTGAAAGGTCTGAGCACTTGTCATAACAATTAGTTCCCTGTAACATCCTTTTATATTAACAAGGAGATCCATAAAACTTAACAGTTATAGTTGTAATTTTTAAAATCAAAAGCTTGTGTCATTGATCTAAAAATCTGGTAAACTATCATGTGTTGCAGCACAGTTTTCAGAATTACATTCAATAAGTGCTTAGTTCCATATTATCCTAGACATTTTGTACTCGTTAAAATTTTCACTGAATAATGATGTTTTATTGTTTCACTAATTCTATCCATTTAATGGGATTTGTAGATCAAATTTTTCTGTCAATCAAATTTCCAAAGGTGCACACAACATGGCAATGCACAAAGAGAACTTGTCGCATATTATTTCTCAGGACCTATACAACAATCTTGCACAAAACCCACATGAAAAATCCGAGGTACTTTTGGACCCGGCACTAGACTACCTAAGCCAATTTCTATTGGAAGAAGATGTAGATGATGATATTAGTGGATATGAAGAGGCGGCTTTGAGGGACATGGAGAAACCCTTCTATGATATCCTCGGGGAAAAGTATCCACCTTTACCAGACAATCAATTGCTATCACAACAATCAAAGGTAATTCCTGATTATACCGTTTCCGTTTTAAAAGATCAAGTGGGTCCAAGCTATAGTGAGAGTTTGGCTACTGAATTTCAGAGAGGTGTGGAAGAAGGATTGAAATTCCTTCCGAATCACAATAGATTGTTGATTAATTTGCAAGTGAGCAATCTTTCGCTAGAACCGATGAAGAAATCGGGGAGCAACAACTCACTAGATTTCAGATCAGGGGAAGAGAAAGAAAGTAATTTGCCAAATAAATCAAAGGGTAAAAATAGTTCAAATGATCCAGACTGGGACCTTTTGGAGGGGCGAAGTCGCAAAATACCTATGTTCTCCCATGAGGAAACAATTAGAGATGAGATGTTTGATAAAGTACTGCTATATGATGGAGAAAACTATGCACACGAAGAAATTGCGGAGCTCAATGCCAACTCATGTAGTGAGAATCAAAACCATTATAACAATCTCAAAACTCTCCTCATCTCTTGTGCACAGGAAGTATCAACTAACAATATTAAATCATCTGCACATCTAATTAAACAAATAAGGAAGCAAGCCTCTCCTATCGGTGACGGGGTCCAAAGGCTTTCCTGGATTCTTGCGGATGGGCTTGAGGCACGCTTGGCTGGTACAGGGAGCGAAACCTATCGCCGACTTGTAACGAGACGAATATCTGCCACCGACAATTTAAAGGTCTATCGTATGTTTCTAAGGACATCCAACAATCTGAGAGTTCCCTATCATTTTGCTAACGAGAGCATTCTCACTGCTGCAGGCACTGCATCCAAAATCCATGTAATTGATTTCGGCATTGCTTTTGGATTTCAATGGCCATCTCTAATCCAAGCACTTGCAAAAAGAAAAGGTGGTCCCCTGACACTCCGAATTACCGGGGTAGATTTACCTCAACCTGGCTTTCACCCTGCTGAAAGAATCAATGAGACAGGAAAGAGGTTGGAAGTTTATGCTCGAGGTTTTGGTATTCCTTTAGAGTATCATGGGATTGCTGCACAGTGGGAGTCAATTAATATTGGGGATCTTCGTATTAATAATGATGAAGTGCTTATAGTTAATAGCATATATAACTTCACTCGACAAAGAGACGAACCAATATTAGACAGGAATAGGTCAAGAAATCAACTGCTTAATTTGATTAGAGAGATTAAACCAAAGGTTTATATCCAAGGAATATTTAACTTATCTTTTAGTCCCTACTTCATCCCACGGTTTAGAATGGTTTTCTTGCAGTACTCCAGGGTTTTCGACATGTTCGATGCATTAATCTCACGAAAGTCCAAATCAAGGCAACTAATGGAAAGAGAATTTGTGGGTCCTACTATTATAAATCAGGTAGCGTGTGAAGGGTCAGATTTGGTCGTGGGACTGGAGAACTACAAGCAGTGGCACGTGAGAATTTTACAAACTACTGGCTTTGAACAGCTTCCATTAGATCCAAGAGTATTGAAAGAATGGAATGAAATGGTTAGAGATGATTATAAAAAGGGATTTTTTATTGAAGAAGATTGCAGTTGGTTCCTTCAGGGTTGGAAAGGTAATATAATGTATGCTCTGTCATTCTGGAAACCTAAAGTAGAATAAGGGTGGTGGTTATCTTTGTAACTCAAAGAGTCTGTATTAGAGCACTTGAGGGTGTACTAGAGCACTTGAGGAACAGCTAAAAGAGTCTGTATCCTCTGAAGTAACTCAAATTTTGAGTTTATATTTGGACCATCTGATCAGAATCCGGGACAATCCAGATCTAAACTCAAAATTTGAGTTACTTTAGGTGATATGAATTCCAGCTAAACAAGAGCAGACAGTACTTGTTACAAGAGGAACATAATAAAGTTTACTATGCCAAAAAAAGTATATTTGTTTCTTAGCTCATTGAGGATATTTACTTGTGGTTTTGGTTGACAGTAATAATTAGGTTTTGATAAGGGTTTTTGTAATATATTTTCCTTATATATTAAACCCGGGTTTTTGTAATATTTGTAGGTATAAAAAAAAAATGCAAATTCAGTTCTCCTGATGAATGATTAACATAGAATGAACTGAGTGTTTTTAATTAGCTTTGTTAATTAAAAGGTAATTTTATATAACGTTGTAAAATTAATGTACTCCGAGATTAATCTAAATTACTGAAATATATTTAAAATGCACATATTTTCCTCATAATTTTCAAGTAGATTTGACGTAGGTGGAAATATTAGAACTCCAGCATTTATGCAGCTTTTTTGCAAGGTACAAATATGGGACCCAAACAATTTTTTTTTTTTTTTTTGAAAATTCTGATAAATTAAGATCAAATTGGATATAACAAATTTACTTCTATATGTTATATTATTACTCAAACAACCTTTTTTTTATGTTATGCTGACCTGCTTGTATCAAGTTATAATTGCATCTTAGTCTAATAATTTACATAATTTGCAAATTAGGTGTGATGATCTCCCTCGTTAGAAAAACCCCAAAATTCTCATATAATATAGAAAGGAGCCTCTTCCTCAAGCCTCTAGGCTCTCCCTAACCGAACCCTTTCGAGGCCATTTACGGTGGAAATTCCCTCTCCAAGCCCTTATACATTTTTTGGATGTTAAAATAATAAAAAGGAAAAATTCAAATGTCAATTGCTCTAAGGGCTTGTAAATACTTTAAAAAAAGTATGTTAAAATACTAGTCTGCAAAAAATAAATTAAGGAAGAGTTGCAAAAAGAAAATAAAAAAGATAATTTGTTCATAGTCTACATTTTGGTACATTAATGAGTACTTTGTTAGAGAAGTACATTAATTTTTTTTTAAGTTTATGTAAACTATAAGATCACCTCGAAGCTTATTCTACTTTAGGTTTCCACAATTAAATACCATAGAATATGGTACCCTTCCAACCCGAAAGGAACCAGTTGCAATCTTCTTCAATAAAAAATTTCTTGTCATAACGTCCATTTCTAACCATTTTACGGCATTCTTTTACTACATGTGGATCTACTGGAATTTGTTCTAAGCCGGTCTCCAAATTTTGCATGTGCCACTGCTTGTAGCTCTCCGGTTTTACGACCAAATCTGATCCTTCACACGCTATCAGATTAATTATAAAAGGACCTATTATTTCTCTTTCCATTACTTGCCTATGCTTGTTGTCTCGTGGCACCAACGTGTCAAGCATATCGAAATACGCATAATGGCTGAACAAAACCTTTCTAAACCGTGTGATGAAGAAGGGATTGGTGGATGATAAGTTGGGTATTCCTTGAATGAAAACCTTCGGCTTGGTCTCTTGAATCAGATTGATGAGTTTATTCCATGGATTATTCCTGTCTAAAAAAGCTTCGTCCTTTATTCTACCTATGCTATACATAGTATTAAATATAAGCACTTCATCATCATTTATACTAAGATCATCCACACAAATGGAGCCCCATTGTGAGGCGATCCCTTGATACTCAAAAGGAACTTCGAAACTTCGAGCATAATCTTCCAACCTCCTTCCTGTCTCGTTGATTCTTTCAGCAGGGTGAAAGCTTGGCCGAGGCAAATCTATCCCAGTAATTCTGAGTTTCAGGGTCCCACCTATTCTTTTTGCAAGTGATTGAATTAGAGACGGCCATTGGAATCCAAAAGTAATGCCAAAATCAATTACATGGATTTTTGATGCATTGCCTATGGCACTGAGAATACTCTCATTAGCAAAATGATATTGAACTCTCATTTCGGATAACCTATACAACATATAATGGACCTTCAGATAGTCGATGGTGTGTAGTTGGCTTGTGAAATATTGACGATAGGTCGCACTTCCTGTACCAGCCAAGCGTGCCTCTAGTCCATCAACAACAATACATGCAAGCCTTTGGATCCCATCTCCAATAGGAGATGCTTCCTTCCTTATCTGTTTTATAAGTTCACTAGCAATCTTGTTATCATTCATAGATATCGCCTCAGCACAAGAGATGAGGAGTGTTGTGAGATTGATATGGTCGTGTTGCTTTTGATTCTCACTGTATGAGTTTGCTTCGAGCTCCTTGATTTCTCTTAGGCTGGCTATTTCTTCTCTTGGACTGTTTTTCCCGTGATATAGTAGTACTTTATCAAACATCTCATCTCTAATTGTTTCATCATGGGAGAACGTAGGTATTTTGCGACTTCTCCCCTCTGAAAGGTCCCTATCTGAATCATTGGAACTCTTTTTACCCTTAGAACTATCTAGCAAACCACTTTCGTTCTCTTCCCCCAATCTGAAATCAAGTGAGTTTTTGCTTTCCAATTTCTTCAATGGATCTAGTGAAAGATTGCTCACTTTCAAATTAATCAACATTCTATTGTGATTTGGAAGGAACTTCAATCCTTCTTCTACACCTCTCTAAAATTCAGTAGCCATCAAATTCTCTATACGCGGGTGTTGTTCCAAACTCTCACTAAAGGTTGGACCCACTTGATCTTTTAAAATGGAAGTTGTGAAATTGGGATTTACCTTTGATTGTTTTGATACCAATAGATTATCTTGTGGAGGTGGATACTTTTCCCCAATGATATCATAAAAGGGTTTCTCCATGTCCCTGAGAGCTGCCTCTTGATAACCATCAATCTTTTCATCTATATCTTCCTCCAATAAATACCGGCTTTTGTAGTCTAGTGTTGGATCTAAAAGTATCTCAGACTTCTCACGTTGGTTCAGAGAAGGATTGTTGTATGGGTCTTTGTCGGAGATAATTTGTGATAAGTTTGTGTGTTTACTATTATCAATGGAACCGTGCAATTTTTTCGACCATGAGTTGTTCTCTTCCGGCAAAGCCATTCCAAAATATGATCGATAGAAAATTTGATCTAGAAAGTTCATAAATGAATCCAATTAGTGAAGTGAAACTGTGGAATAACATTAGTTTGTGAAATTTTTTTATTTTCAAATTTACCATTAATATAGTTGGTTAGTGAAGATTAATTGGTAATGAATTAAGTATAAGAAGTATTAAAAAGAATAGAAACAATCTAACTATTAGTTAGATCTTATATCTTTAGCAAAACACACAAGTTTTAAATGGACAAGATATTTTTATTTGTTCTTAAATTCCTTATTTAGCGATGCATTAATTAAGTGCTGGAACTTAGAAAATAAATAAGAACTTTAGATAGGGACAAAATCTGTACAAAGAAATTAAATTTCTCTCAGCTCTTAATGTTGTGATTGGAGCACTTAAAATGTCTCTTCCCTTTTATGAAGTACTAAGATAACTAAACCAGAGAAATGCCATCTAACCAACCAAACAACTGTCAACTGTTCTTTAATTTAACTAGCTATATTATTAGAAATTAAAAATGTAAAAAAAAAAAAAAAATCATCAGTTTCAGCAAGAAACAGGGCTTATTTAAGAAAGTCCTTAATTAAGCATTAATGGTGTTCCACATTGACTTTCAGAAAAGGAAATGAAAGTTGTATAAATAAAACAAGAAAAGGAAAAACTAGTGTTTTGGTTTTCACTCATCCTGTATTTCAAATTCAGTGAATCATGTAGTTGGCTATGGGTCATGAAGAACCAAAAATAATTGCGCAGGCGACCATCTAGCAAATCTGAGCAGGATATGGAAATGAAGCTATTTTGGTTTTCACTTTTTCCCTTATTTAATGACTTTCATTAATAGTGTCCTGCCTTTTTGATTTGATGTTCAAATGTGTAACATCATGAGGTTGATTTGAACATTTTTTTTCTAACAATGCTGTGAACACTTGACTCAGGGTCTCTACTAGAACATACATATATAGCAATGAAGTATTATACCTAGTTAGGTATATAGCAAACAAAGATTACATCCATCTCATGATCTCAGGAAATTAGTATACTGACAAGTTAGAAATAAATTAAGTAGGATAGATGTAATCAAACTGCAGGTGCTGTCAATTTTGTAATTTGATTAGATCCATCTCCTGATTCGGGCGCAAACAACGACACCAACTAAGGCGCCTCCTAAATGCCCTGCACCTGAGATTTTTTTGTCTCCCTAAAATATAAACTTATTATCATTTAAACATTGCATTAATAATTCAAATTTTGAAATTCAAATTTAAAAATTCCAAGATTCTGAAAATGCAAACTCAGATTAAGCGACAAACCTCGTAAACTCTCCACAGATCAGTTCCTATATTAATAGCACCCTGTAATTAAATTAAAAAGAAGTAAATTAGCCTGTCATTTAATTTTCATCAGAAAAAGAAAAAAGAAAAAAACATTCAAATAGCTTACCAACATAGCAGCAGGTAGGGGAATGTAATTATAATACATCACACTTCTAGGAAACAGAGACACATACAATAAAATTATTGCATTTACTGCAGCACTTGCTCCCTGGTATCATTTATCCCAAAAAAAAAAAAAAAAAACCATTATATGTATGCATATGTAGTGATGTTAGAATAAACAAATTAAGCTTATACTGAGGTGTCAAATGAGCACTATATATATCTGGTCCGGTACTGGTATTTTGTGTCCTTTGTTAATTTGAAACTTATCAAATAATGTACAATTGCGAAAATTTTCAAAGTACTGAGTTAATGTACCAGTGCAAATGCATGTGAACTACTCCAACCTCGCTCACCCTGGTACAAGAAAAAAAAAAAGATATATAAAATAAATAATACTGTAAACATATATATTATTTGTTTAAGTAGAGATTAATTACCTGATTGTAATCTACAAAGGCTCGGTGCACCAAATAAAAAATGGAGCCGCTAACGGCGCCTCCCACGTACATCTTTAGCAGGAACATTGTCCCAAAAATATTTGCAATCTGAACATTACAAAGCTTGTAGATTATCTTAGGACATTCATTAACTGTCAAATTTATATTATCACATTGTTATTGTGGAGTTGTCTATTTTGCAGGAAATTGTTTATAAAAACTAGCAAACACTGGTTTAGTGTAATTTGACAGGATACTGGTAATAAACACTGGAAATCTGCCTGCTATTACCAGTATCCTGTTCATGGTTATCTGAAAAATAGACAGGATACTGGTAATAACAGGCGATAACATTTTCATACTTGAATATGGTAATGGTACCGACATTTGCCAGAAGAAGAAAAATGGAGAATGTGCAATTATGATTTAGCATTAATTTGTGCATGTTTTGGGGGGGGGGTTGTGGTTAATTAATTACAGGTTGACCGAAGAAATAAAGACCGATCATGTTGTTGATGAGATGGCTGGGTCTATAGTGGCTAAAGGCACCGGTAATTAACGTGTGCAATCGACCGCTGGTGAAGTTATCCCATGAAATCTGTGCAATTGATCACAATCAGAAGGATTAATTAGCAACATATATACTAATACAATTCAATTTAGGAGAATTAATTGAACCAAAAATTAAGATCCTATATGTAATTAAACCGTAAAATGCTTGATCATGAAAGAGGGGTCGGCATTCTTCCATAGGATAAAAACGGCAACATTTGCTCCTACTAAGTAGAAAACCACCTTGTCAGGTGACCGTATCCGGTGCAACCTACAAAACAGTAAACATTAACCCTTTACTTTTTTTATCAATATATTTGTTGGCGTTCCCGCCAACCATCAAAAAAACAAAAAAAATAATTAACCCTTTAACTGTAAAATTGTATGTAAAACTATAATGTATAATGTATAGAGAGAGGTAACTGGTAAGGTAAGGTATATAGTATACATATATACCAGAATTTAGACAAGGAGAGAAGATTCATTGCAGCGTGGTGTTGCCAGGTGGAGGAACTTAGCAACCGGGACCCAGTCATCCGAAGAAGCCTCCCCATGTGCACAGTAGTAGTAGTAGTAGTACTGTACCTTTGTCTGAACTGCCATGAGCATTTGAGCATGAGAGAAAGAGGCTTTTGTTGAGAAGGTGGTGGTGATAAAAGAGAGATGGGTTGTTTGTTGGGGTTTAGCAGGAGGCGAAGGTGAGACTGAGAGAAGAGAAGCCTAGTAGTCATGATTTTCATGGTTTTACTTTGAGAGAGAGAGAGAGAGAGAAAGAGCAT